>CM054004.1:7197985-8480015 GCA_028641665.1 Chelonus formosanus | reverse complement strand
TTTCACTATTCGAAGATTATCGTTTTTGGAGATTTTCCATTCTCTATAAAAGTTTTTATCTTTCAGTTCGACAGCTTAAATGTAATGCTCTAATGCACCATAAAGTATTTCGAGTATTTATTTAGTGATTTATTGAAACCTTATATTTTACAAGTATTGAAATGTTATGAATGAATCTAATGACAAAAACATCGATAGATAAAATTCGAATTTATGAAAGAAAAATGAAAAGGTGATTTATGTTGAATATTTATGTAGTGATCTATCATTTACATCCTTTGAACGTGATTGCTTTAATTATTTACTTGCAGGAAATCGAAAACACTAATCATTTTCCTTTTACAAAAGTTTTCCTATTTTCAACCTGTCCATTTTTATTAATAAAAAAATAACAGGTAGAGTTGTATCAAAGTTTGATACCTTGATCAAGTATCCTGTCAATGTAGAAACATAAGAGATAACTTTCAGTAGATAAATTTTTTGCCTTGAGCAGAATTTTTCCGAGATATTCTGTTAAATCTCTATTTTATATAAAATAACTACATGAATGAAAGCTGTTTTTTTACATTCAATAAGAGATAACATAAACATTAATTTAAAAAAATAAAATTTACATGTTATCAAAAAAAATTTCGAAAATGAGATTAGTATTAAATTCTCTGAATTTTTATAAAATAAAATTGATATCAATTTAAAATGTATCCAATGAAAAATTCAAAATATTATTATTGTTACATAAATTAAAAAAATATGAAATTTAATAAAAATGTAAAAAAACAATGATTATTGGAAAATTCGATGAAGAACATCATTAATAGATCATTATCACAAGAGAACTATGGCAAAATTATCTATTGTGTATCCAACAAACCCATCGGCAAGTCGATCGGGGGATCAACTAAACTAATATACGATTAGTGTGGCTGTCCTAACACGGATCTCCTCTGAGGGGTTACAACGCAATTCTCCGTGACGGTTTGAGCAGCTTGCACGATGTTGTGAAATGCATGAAATGCCACTACTAATTCCAAGTGGTTGTACCAAGAAATGGCAGTCATCCGTGTATATTTGGGAATTGAAGCTACAGATCTCCTGCGATTTCATTTCGCGCTGGGCATCTCGATTAATTTGGTTCGAATCAGTTTCCGTTATCAGTTCATTCTTCTGGAATTCACTCTAAATATTCATCAATCTGTAAACTATCTACATGAAAAAGCGAAACTAAAATGTTCGATGGTTTCGGACCAGATTAATTATTTGACTGAACAAATATCATTACTGCTACAATTGATAATTCTTTAAGTTTCATAGATGCTGACGTAAATTTCACACCCACTAAAATGCTCAAATCCTGGGATACGTCCCTTCAACATCAGTAGAATATTGATCCGGTGGTTATGCAGACCAACGAGTCTCGGATATTCCGAGTAGTGAAAATGCCGCAGAGGTTTCGATTTCCCTCAAACTCTTCCCCTCGTTTGTTGGGTACCCAATACACTTTGTCCAATATTTACGAGCTTTTAAAATCCTTATTATTTAGTTCGTTTGTTGAAATCATCAAAAGTATATTTCTATATCCTAAACCGTGGACAATAAACTACGAAAGCAGAGAAATATTCATTTTACAGAAATAATCCATCAGTTGAAAAATATTAAGCAAACATACAAGCACAAGAGTCAAAAAGTTTTGCAAAATAATATTAAACTGGATATATATTTCATTTATATGTATACTGGGTAGATGTATAAATTCATATAAATGCATATATGTTTTACTGCATAAAGCATCCTTTAATTTCTACTGAAACTTTAGAGTTTAAGACTATATTACCCATTTTCTTTCTCTACATCTTTTCAACTTTATTTCTATCTCTTTTTTGTTTTTTTTTTTAACTCCTCCTTGCTCATTTGAATTGTATATATAGACCAAGTAGGTTCGTGTCACTCTCATGTAGCTTTAAGAACAAAGCAGACTTTTGTAGACACTTTCTTCATCCTTACACTGGTGGCATAAGAAGTCTGCTTCTCATCAAGCCACTGAGAAAAAGCTTCGTCATTCTGAGTGTACAATTCCTTGACAGTGCATACTATAACTTTTAAATTAAAGAAACTTCACAATTTTTCTTCTTTTCTATTGTATTCTCTTTTAATTATTTTTTTTCACAATTTTCATTGTTATATCATCACAATAATGAAAATAATTACCATCGTCTTGATATTCAGAAGTTATTAAAAGCAATGGTGAATTATGAAGTTAAAAGAAAATAAGAAAAAATATGTTGGGAAAACATTTAATCACACCTGTTAATTTGATTGGTCTATCAAAATGATTGCTTTTTTTACTCGATTACGTAGATGGATAAATGCAGTTAATAGTGATCCATATTGTAGATATTTAAAGTTATTATACACTTCAAGTGTTGATTAAAATTTACCCAGCTTTGAATTAATAAAAAATGTCATACACTTTTAATTATTGAGTAGTAGTTCAAAATGTTTGGATGAATCATTTGAAAGAATGAATAAATCAATTTGATGTGCATGAAAAAAGATTGAATAATAATCAAAATGATTTTCAATTAAGTAAACGATATTGATAACACTTGAAATTTACGTTCAACAACGATGAAAAACCAATATTTACATTACTTTGAAAGTATTTTAGAACAGGGAATTCTGTCAAGTATTTCATAGTTTAATAGTTTCATTTTCATAAATATAGAGTTGCGAAAACTTCATAAATGTGTAAAAGTTTTTTTACGGATAAATTATTATAATGAAAAATAAATTAAAATATTATGGAAATTCGAATGACATTTATAGTTGAAATTATTATTTTTCAATTGTCTACATTATTTGTTTTTTATTTCAATAACAGGAAATACAAATAATTCCATTTATTTTCATATTATGAAAATGGTTACATCAATTAAATTATGATTTATTTATAATTCATTTAAAATATCACAAAAAATGGCGAATATCAATCGAATAATATTGAGAAAAAGTCTGATCAAGTAATGAATACAAATTTTTCCAAATTAACTTATCCACTGATAGCATCACCATAAAGACTTTAGATAGATAAAATGACGAAGTGATATTCATTATAGCAGTATATCCCTTGATAAAAGAGTTTTCCTTGTGAGTAGAACGTGCATGATATAGCACAAGATTCAGTGGTTTAGCTGGTATCAAGTCAAGTAGAAGGATGTCGTAAAAGCTACATGTAGAGGTCTTTCTAACGTTGGGTGTTCACGGTTCAAGAAATATCTGGCTTTAAAGTCTTAGTTGTGGTTAACTGTTTATCGCGAAAAAATGTTAAATATTTTTCTCTTTTTCTCAGATTTTTCTTGATTGTTTTTCTTCAACAATTTATTTACTTTCTTCAAAGAATTCTGGAATAGCAATTATTATTAATATTATAATAATCTTTTCTTTATTTATATAAGTACAATTTATTTAAAAAGATATATTTAATGATGTCATTCGTTTTATATTTAATTCTAAGTACTTCCACTAACTTAGTTTCCATTTTAATAGTATTCTTAGAGAAACAGAAAACAAGAAAAGCTTCTCTCTTCGAGATAATTGAGTTAATTCTGAGTCTTTTATAGAAGAAAAAGAAGTTAGCAACAAAGAATCGATTTTGAGATGGAGACTCATGTCTACTAATTGATTAGCTTCTTTGATCAAGTATTAATTACCACTGTTATTGACTAATTAGTGGAAACTTATTGTATGTAAAATTCTTTATTTTAAACAATATCCAGTATTCAAGAGAAAAGTATTATTCAACATGATGCTGGGTAGAATGATGTATACAGCAGACTAACCATTAAAAATGTGACTATAATGAAAGTTCAAAGCATTCATATAAACTCTGCTATCCTCGAATCTGACACTAACAAGCAATTACTATATTTTTTTTGCTTCTTTTTTCCGATTCAACATTCTATTTTAAAAAAGAAACTATGATTTATACTCATGGATATAAAATAAAAAATAATTATAATAATCCAAAATGTTATATATTTTTGATGAATAGCACATTTAATAGTTGATTACATAAACGGTTACGTCGTTATTAATCAAAGAAAGGTAATTATACCTTATGCGTGTAACGAGGTAAATTTTTGAAATAATACAGCTTTTTTTATTTAACTCTAAGTTATGTTCATTTTGCTATTTATTCTGTCTATATTTAGGATTCCTTTGATAGTAGAACTATTATAAAATTTTTATAATGATAGAGGAACGTAATTCATTTATCAAACCGGCTTAATGAATCTTTGAAAGCTTAGTCGCGTTAATATGCAACGGCTATTTAATTTCAGACATCTTACTCGCATCAGACTCATAAAAAAGATGAAATTTTTATTATCTATACTAAAGATAATTAAAGAGTCAATTTATACAATTAGATAAAATAAATGTCTCACTGTGACAGATTTAAAGTTCATTTTTTATAAACATCATGATAGTTGCTGTGTCATAATTTTTAGATCTCTACAAAATGGATAGTCAGGGTTTTTTGATGGATTGAACTGTGAGACTTTTGTAAGAACCAACTCACGTTCTGTTATAGCTTTTAAGATTTTTTTTCCTTCTGATAATTTGTTAGTTGACAATAAGATCCAAACCATCAACCAGTAAATTCTTAAAAGTAATGCGAAAAGTCAAAAAAATTAATTCAAATTTAGTGAATAGAAGGAAGTGACTAAAAATTTATATTCAGTCATAATTTGAAATTGTATTCCACATTTTTAATTATTTATTTTTATTATGCTTTTATTTTATTATAGTTAATATGGATACATATTTTTTGGAAACTTGATTTCTATCGAGTTTGACGAAGTCCTATTTAATAGTTATATTCAGTTTTATTTTACAATTACTAGAGGTCAATGGCGCGCTTCGCGCTCCTTATATTAATGAATATGTTACAAATAAAATAAAATTCAAATAAAAGCTATTTACCGCCATCAGTTCAAAGACCAATTAAATAACGAATAAAAAGGCGACGGATATGATGCAATTTTGACGTCAATCCGCCAATCAATTTTTTAGAAAAGGATCACACTATATTTGCGAAAATCAAATGTTCTTTTCAATTATATTTTAAAAGTAAAAATAAAATTTTTATTGACAATTTATATGATTGCTTCAAATCGTTAACCTTTCAATTGAAATTATATTTACATTGTCAATAAAAAATTAACGTCTATTCGCTCTATTGATGTAAAGCCTTTGCAATCAGTGAAAATTTTTTGTGTCGTCGATGAAAATTAAAATTATATTCAAAGAATTTAATAAAAGTGAAATTTCATCTTCTATATCTTCCTCTACAAAAAGTTAATATCACTACATCTTTGTAAATACACTTTATTTAATATTGACGAAACAAAAAACTGAATATTACATGGTGAGGTTCTCATCAAAGCATACTTCTTCCATAAAATAATTCATCATTGAAAACTAGTTAGCTTTCTACATTCATAGATAAGGCATCGCTGAAATTAAGACGTTGATAGAGAATATCAAATATGTTGTAAATTAATTATTTTCTGGAACAGTTTTACTTTCAGCTCTCTGAGATTAATCTTTAAAAGTTTGTAGAAGATAAAATTGATTATTTCAGTAGGTAAATTATTCATAATATTCAGATACTCCATAAAGACTATGTTACAAAGAAGATTTCAAAAACTCAATTAAAAGGTAGATAAAAGATTCATTAAAAGTAAATTAAAATGATTAGAAAAGTGAAAAAAAAACGTTTGTGGAAGTTAATGGTAAAAATTATATTACAGTATGTTGAAATCCAATTAAATTCATCAAAGTTATGAATTACATTCAACTCTGATGTAGGTCACTTTGATCCGAAAAAATTTTAAATATAACGCTCATTGAAAAAGCTTTTTTTGTATTTTAACAAATAAATATAAACAGGCATTTTATTAATTGTGTTTGCAAATGATTTTTATTTCAGGCAGAAATATGGAGTGTTTTCATTGCAATATTGAGAAAAAGCGTGAGAAACCTTCAAGCATGCACTGATGTCAGTCTTATAGAACATGTTCTCCATCGTTTATCTCGAGCAGAAACAGTTGTTGCAGGTAAATAAATTCATTTTTCAATACTTGAATAATACTTGAAAATTTTTTTTCAATTTTTTCCTGTGTATTCTTGTTTGTAGATTTACTTATTGATATGTTAGGAGTACTTGCAAGCTATAGTATAACAGTTAAAGAGCTCAAGCTTTTATTTGGCGCAATGAAAGCCGTCAAAGGAAAATGGGTAAGTGTTTGAACAAAAAAGAAATTCAATTTTACATAATTAATTCTGATTTAATTAATTTTTTTCTATCTACAAACAGCCTCGACATTCGGCAAAATTACTCAACGTACTTCGCCAGATGCCACAACGGAATGGACCTGACGTATTTTTCAGTTTTCCGGGTAGAAAAGGATCGGTAAGCGATTTACCCAATTTTTTTCTATCTATTGGAAGAGAAAGGAAAAAAAGACTGTTGAGTCAGAAAATATGTCCAATTTCAAAGGGATTATTTGAACCGAGTACTTATATTTCTTGAAATTGAATTCTAAGAAACCACTAAAGTATTTTAGAAAGCATTATTTTGATATTAAAAATGAATAATTCAAAAATTAAATATTTTTAATTTATCTATAAAATATATACTAATTAGATGAATTTTATAATAGAGTTGGTATGATTTATCAAGCTAAGAGACGTTTGTTGGCACCAACACTACTACAGATAAACCACAAGATAGAAGTTCGTGTATTACAGTTATAAGGCACCGAGTTCAAATATAAACTACTTAATGTCAAACAAGCAAAGTTTACTTCGTAAATCATCTTGTCAACCAGACAAGCCAACAAATTTTATAATAACGTAAAAAATGACTTATTGCAATTTTAAAGTTTAAAATTTAATTAACTTCATTTTCAACAACCCTTATATTAGTATTCATTACTTTCCTCAATATACTATATAAATAATTCTTAATATAAATAACGAACGATTGAATTTGATTACACTTAACTAGGATTCATTTAAATGTCTTCTTTCATTAAATTTTCAGGCTATTGTTTTACCTCCAATGGCAAGGTGGCCTCACGAAAGTGGTTTCACATTCACCACGTGGTTCCGTCTCGACCCTATCAACTCTGTCAATATCGAAAGAGAAAAGCCTTATCTCTACTGGTGAGTAGACACTTCCTACAAGTACACTTGCGTACTTCTTTAGAGAGATGTCAACCTGTTCTCTCATTCAACTTATTGTCAAAAGACTGTAAATGTATTCATCATTTAGCTCTTTTTTTTATCACGCTTGCCGGAATATAAAATATCATTTTAATTACATTCTCTTTTGATCTAAATATTGGAAAAAATGCTTGAATAATTGCATGATTATAATTAATTATTTTTATATAACCATTTTCATTTATATTTCGAGTAATTTTATTTTTATTTCTTAGTTTTAAAACCAGCAAAGGAGTGGGGTACTCTGCTCATTTTGTAGGCAATTGTTTGGTTCTTACGTCTATGAAAATAAAAGGAAAGGGCTTCCAGCACTGTGTCAAATATGAATTTCAGCCAAGAAAGGTAAATGCAATTTTCTTGTTAAAATTTCTCAAAGGAATTATCTCATGATATTCAAAGAAAGAATTCTACAAGCAATAGAGCAAAGCGTCTATCTTTTGAAAAATATTTTACTTGATATTAAATATTATATACAGCAAAATTTATCGGAAACAACCTGAAGAGACTCTATAAATTTTGAACAATTTGGAAATAATATTACTTTTTATATAAGTAGTACTAAATTTTTTACCTTAAAAGGTTTTTATATAAAATCATAAAAGTGAAGAGGCTACGTTAAATTGACTAGAAAATTTCAAAAATTTTCAGTTAATAAGCTCAATCTATAATGGATTTTATATTTTATTTATTTATTTTATCAAAGAAACGTTCCAATTTTCTCATTAAAAATGAATGTCTACTTAATTAAAATAGAGGTTTTTTGATTAATTATTCAAAATTTCAAAGCCATGTGAATACAATCTGATGCCCTAATGATAAATATTCTGTACATAACATTTTACCAAAAATAGAAATAAATATTTATCAAGACGCTCATGATTTATATTAAATTTTATTCTTTTGATGAAAGAAAAATATTATTCAATTTCTTCTTTTTTATTTCCTAATGTGTTTGTCTACAAATGATTATTTAAAAAAATAAAATATTTGTTGATTTTCTCTAGTGGTACATGATCGCCATTGTGTACATATATAATAGGTGGACAAAAAGTGAAATAAAATGTTTAGTCAACGGCCAATTAGCATCAAGTACAGAAATGGCTTGGTTTGTGTCAACGAACGATGTGAGTAAAAACACAAAAACGGAATAATTTAAAAGTAGTTCTTTTTTTTATGTTCATAATCTTTTTTAGCCATTTGATAAGTGCTATATAGGAGCAACACCAGAAGTGGATGAAGAAAGGGTATTCTGTGGTCAAATGAGTGCAATATATTTATTTAGCGAGGCTCTCACAACTCATCAAATATGTGCAATGCATAGATTAGGTCCTGGATATAAAGTAAGTTAATATCCATCTCATCAGATAGTTGATTAATTAATTTAGACTAAAACATTTGATAGATGGAATCATTTTATCAAACGTATTCGTTAAAATCTCTATCATTTATAGAGTCAATTCCGCTTTGACAACGAGTGTTACCTGAATCTACCAGACAATCACAAAAGGGTGAGTGATGAGCCGGAGTTTACAAGCATGGTGGACCAAAGTATGCAAACTGTAAGCATTTTTGTTTCTGTTTTCCTCAGTTGATTTAGATTTATTTTAACGTTTTATCAGTTTTTTTAAAACTACATTCATGTTCAAGTAAGGTAACGTTAAAATATTACGATTCCTTTAGTAACTACTTTGTCCAAAAATTATTTGATTAGATTAAAAATTGTTATTATATTGTACTTTTTGCTAATTAGCTAAATGTCATAATTTAAGTTTATCTCAGTATACGGACGTTTCGTGCGAATTATTTTTATTATTCTAGTTAGCATGAAATGCAGAGTGATGATATTTAAAAATATTTTCCCAATACTTGTTTTGTGTATTTCCAGGTGGGTTTATGCTTGATATTTGTATTTTTTTTAAGTGAATGATGCACTGTGTTTTATAGTAACTCAACGTTACTGTTTTTTTTTTTCTTTTATTTGGTAATAAAAAGCTAACGATTAATAGTAGTAGTAGTAGTATATTTTTCTGGTATAATGTCGTATAATAGCATGAATATTTAAAGCAGAACTTACATTATTTTTTCAATAAATACAGGTGCTGTACGATGGCAAACTGTCGAATGCAATTGTGTTCATGTACAACCCAGTGGCAACGGATTCTCAACTCTGTTTACAAAGTGCACCAAAAGGAAATGTCTCTTATTTTGTACATACACCACATGCTCTTATGTTACAGGTACTTGATAGTTTTGATGTATATTTTTAAATTATTATCTCAATGAATAATTTGTCGTGTTATTTATTTTCAGGATGTAAAAGCAGTTATTACACATTCCATTCATAGTACTTTAAATTCTATTGGTGGAATTCAAGTTTTATTTCCATTATTTTCACAATTAGACATGCCTTACGATTGTATAGCGCCAAACGATATCAAACGAGATCCAATGCTTTGGTAATAATATTTCTATTGCTGTCTCCGGATTAAAAAATAAATTTATTCTAGTCAGTTTATTAAAGGACTAAAACTTAATGACTTTAATTGCAGTTCAAAACTACTTGGATTCATCTGTGACCTCGTAGAAACTTCACAGACGGTACAGCAACATATGGTACAAAACCGAGGATTCTTAGTGATCAGTTTTATGCTACAACGGGCAAGTAGAGAGCATCTCACCACTGAAGTTCTCGCTTCGTTTCTAGAACTTACTAAACATCTCGTCACGTGCCTCAGTGCGAATAGTGATTTATTGCTAAAACAGGTACATATATTTTATTACACACAACTTTGTTCTAAGTTGAACCATTTTTTAACTTTTAAGAACTGAGTGAAGCAATTTTTCCTACCACTGAAGATTTTTTATTGCTGAATTGACCTTTACAAAACTCGCAGATTTTTCTTGTGATGAAAAATTTTTAATTACTTTTTTAATGTAACTATTATGAGCAAATAACGTTTTGAAAAGGTTGATACGAAAAAAAACATGAGAAAATAAATTATTCGCATAAAAAATTTTAATCAAATTACTTCAATTTATATTTTCTCACATTGGCATGAAATAATTATTTGAATATTTCATGAAAGATGGATAAGTTTTTGAGCCAAGTTAATGCTATTTAAATGAAATTTTTTTGCACTTGAAAACAAGCAAAATTTTCTCGAGTTTAAATAGAATTGTTTAAAGCAGCACAGTGTAAGAAATCAGCATGAATGTATATTTCTTGCGTATACTATTTATTTTTCCACTCTTTGGACCGCATGTAATCTACCGACTTTTGAGCTTTCTCTACTCGTTTTGTAACGCCCGTGCGCGTAATAATTTATATCTCACTTCTATTATTCACATTCATTCTCAAAGTATCTATTTATCTTTACAATATTTTTCTGGCACTTGCATGAATTTATGACCACATTTTTGCAATCTTTGCTTAAAATAATGGCACTTGAAAATAAATTACTACTATTCACCAAATTAAATATCAAAGCACAGTGCAATTTTTCACCATCCATTTGCACTATTTTTCATCACAATCATGGTAATATATTCGTAAAAAAACAATTGTCAAAGTCGGCTAGATTGGCGTGTCCGAAGAACAGGCAGATATATGGTGATGTAGTTGTTTTACTTTTCATTCCTCACATGGCAGTTACTGGACCACGTTTTATTCAACCCAGCTTTATGGATTTACACTCCAGCTCCAGTTCAAACACGTCTTTATTCATATTTGGCTACAGAGTTTCTCAGCGATACTCAAATTTATTCCAACGTCAGACGTGTATCTACAGTTTTACAAACAGTTCATACGCTCAAGTATTACTACTGGGTAGCCAATCCTCGAGGGAAAAGTGGAATAACTCCAAAAGGATTAGGTATGCGAAAAGATTAAAACAATTCCTTTATATTTTGTTTCCCACGTGTTAATAACACTCTTACATATTTTTTTGTAATTAAAATTTTCACGATTTATTTTTTTTTACAACAATTTTAACCCTTCGCATACCAGGTAGAAAATATAGATATGCCATACGAAGTACGGTCAAAATTGTCTATAGTTAATCTAGTATTTTGCAGCAATATCAAATAAATTTGCTATTTAACTCACACATAGCTACTACAAATTTCAATCTTCAGGCACAATTGTTCAAAAAGATTCCTTGTATGCGGAGGGTTAATTACTTCAAATAATTTTATTAGATTAATATCTTAACATTCATTCACAATTTATACTTAAAATAAAATTCGTAAAATTTGAACTAATTAAAACTTCATTTTTTAGATGGACCACGCCCTCAACAAAAGGATATATTGACAATTCGATCTTACATTTTGCTTTTTTTAAAGCAATTAATAATGATTGGAAATGGAGTAAAAGATGATGAACTCCAAAGTATTCTTAACTATTTGACAACTATGCACGAAGATGAAAATTTACATGACGTTCTTCAAATGCTGATATCTTTAACATCAGAACATCCATCATCAATGGTACCTGCTTTTGACGCCAAACAAGGTGTCAGGACAATTTTCAAATTATTGGCAGCAGAAAGTCAACTAATTCGTCTACAAGCACTGAAACTACTTGGATTTTTCCTCAGCCGTAGTACACATAAACGTAAATACGATGTTATGAGTCCACATAATCTATATACTTTACTGTCTGAAAGATTATTACTTAACGAAGAGACGCTATTGCTACCAACATACAATGTTCTTTATGAAATCATGACAGAACATATAAATCAACATATTCTCTATACAAGACATCCAGAGCCTGAATCACATTATCGATTAGAAAACCCAATGATTTTAAAAGTTGTTGCTACTTTAATACGACAATCAAAACAAACTGAACAGCTTTTGGAAGTGAAAAAACTATTTCTATCTGACATGACTTTACTTTGTAATAATAACCGCGAAAACCGACGTACTGTTCTTCAAATGTCCGTTTGGCAAGAATGGCTAATCGCGATGGCTTATATCCATCCCAAAAATACTGAAGAACAGAAAATATCTGATATGGTTTACTCTTTATTTCGAATGCTCCTTCATCATGCTATCAAACATGAATACGGCGGCTGGAGAGTTTGGGTTGATACGTTGGCTATCGTCCATTCAAAGGTAAATAAATTAGAATATAAAAATTACATTCAATTAAAATTGTAAAAGAATGAATGAACTGAAAATAAAGATGTGTTGAAAGATGTTTTCTATAATAATTTTTTTCTCAAAAAAGAATTTTGAAAAAATAATAACATATTTGATAAATTCATCCGGTTCAAGTATGTCAGTTTCGGAATACTAAAAATGAGACCCATCTTGTAGTCAGAATGTGAAGAGTTGTATGAAAATATTTGAGATTCAGATGTAGAATTTTTTGAAATTCTAAAGAAAAATAGATATTTTTACTATATAAAATGTAAAGAATTTTTATCTTCAATATGGCAAGCAAAAACTTACTAAATAATACATTTATAAATTATTTTTTCAGGTGTCGTATGAAGAATTCAAACTTCAATTTGCTCAAATGTATGAACATTACGAAAGACAACGATCTGATAATATAACTGATCCTGAAGTAAGACAACAAAGGCCAATAAGTACAATTTCAGGGTGGGATCAACAGCATTCTGGTAATAATGGTTACAATAGGCCTTCAGCTTGGACTGTTCAACAATCAGAAGATGTGCAGAGTATTGAAAGGAATTATAAAGAGTATGAAGCATTAGAGGGAAATGATCGTCTTGAAGAATCATGTAGTTGCGATTTAAATTCTATTGATAATACAGAAAGTGATGGAAGTCCTTCAATTATTAAATTTCGTAGTGAAAATCTTGGCACATTACAATCTAGTGAAGCAGTTTCTTTAGATTCAAGGCTAAGTGATAAAATTGAAGCATCTAATGTAGTCATTGAAAATCATACAGAGACGCCGACTATTCACGAAGAAGTTAATAGTGAGGCTATTTCTTTACCTACTACTCATGAAACTAGTGAAGTTATTTCGATTGAAAGCTCTAGCGAACTTTACAGTGAGGTTCAGAAAGTTGAAAGTCCTAGCAAGGATTCTAGCAATAACGATACTTTGAAGCGTGAAAAAGAGACTTTGGACAAAGAGAATGAAAATAACACTACACAAGAATCTGAAATTACCGTAGAAACGTCAAAACCAGTAACAACATCGTCATCGGAAGAAACGGAAGGAAGTGCAGAGAATAAAGAGTCTTCAGATATCACAAAGGAGGTTGAAGAAGATTCTGAAGAGCAAAATGACAAAAAGGAAGCATCAAGCATAAAAAGTGACGTGGAAACAATTAAAGATGATAATAGAAATACTTCTGAAGTGATCGATAGTAAAGGAATAAGCGATATCACTGATACGGAAAATGAAGAGGCGGAAAATAAAGAAACTGAAAAGGTCAAACAGTCTGAGAAAAGCACAGAAAGTAAAGAAACAGAAGATACGATTGAAGAAAGTAGAAAGGACGAAAAAGAAGCTAAAGCATTTGAAGTGAATGAAAAAGAATCAAAGAGTGATCAAACGTCAGAAGAAAATCCCACGTTACAAAGTCCAAAAAAAGAACAGAATCAAATGAAAAATGATGAAAAAGTACAGGATGAAGAATCGAAAGTCGAAGATAATTCGATTGATAAAGAATCTACCGTTGCCTTAGAAAATATTGCGGCTATAACGGAAGCTACTGAGAGTTTTGGCACTCACGAAAATTCATCACCTGTCAAAGTCAATACATCGAGTGACAAAACAAATGGTGACGTTATTTCTGAGATTATTGCCATCGAAGACGAGGAAGAAGAAGGAAAGAAGAAAGAAAAAAATGAAATAATTCATGAAGATGTGATAAATAATTTAAACAAACAAACGTCTATTGAAAATAATGAAAATTCTAGTAAAGTTGAAGAAGATTCAAGTGAACAAGTGGTCAATATCAAAGATGTATCAAGCGAAGAAAAAGCTGATATTAAGGCTGATAATATCAACATGAAAGAAGCTGTAAAAAATCTCAATTGCTCAACTAGCGTAATCGAATGCTCCGAGGCTGGTGTAGAGAAGGTGAATGACGACGAAAAGACGTTAAAATCATTAAGTGATAGTGGTTTAACGAACGGCGAGTGTAATGTAGATTCATTAACAGAAAATAAAAGTGTTATTAATAATAATCATAATAATAATATTAATGTTAATAATAATAATGAAGAAAACGGAAATGAAAAACATTCAAGGGAGCCGTCCAATATTTCTACTAGCATAAGTGATAAAATAAATGTTCCAGTGAGAACTGATGAAGTAGAAGTAACTGATAGTGTTTGTAATAGTAGCAATGTTCAAAGTTCTATAGATAACACGACGCAAGTGCCAAATTCTATGCCGCAAATTCCAACAATGGTCTGTGATGCAACTCAAAGTTTACCCGATGGTGTGCCTCAAAATGTTAGTTCTAATGTGGTTTCAAAGGACAATCCTGTAATGAATGTCTCTCAATCAACGCCGGATCATATAGATCCTCATCGCCGATCGAGTTTACCCAATGTATCTGCTGGAACAGCCACTGAAATGAATGGTGATGAGCCACCTCACTTACCTGTTCCGCTCAGAAAAACTTCGTCACCTCAAAAGAGACCACGGAGTGCCTCTACATCCACCCAGGTGGATCCTAACCATTTTGGTAATATCAACATGATTTATGTTAATTATGTTCTTTATAAGCAATTATAATTTTTTTTTACTGTCTAAAAGTTAATTTTAAAAATTTCATTAAAAAAAATTGTAAGTGATTATCTTCCGTGAAATTCTTTGAATATTTGAATTTCAATAAATAACTATTATTTCAAGTTTTTCTTCATTAATTTTTGTAGAATCGAAAAGAGTAAAGCAAGGAAATCCTTCAACTAGGCCGATGTTTAGTCCAGGACCAAGTCGACCTCCCTTTAGAATACCTGAATTTAAATGGTCTTATATTCATCAAAGGTTACTCTCTGATGTACTATTCTCTCTTGAAACGGACATTCAAGTTTGGAGAAGGTAAATATTTGATAAAGAACTTTTTGTGAATTTTCTAAATAAATACACTCGAAACATTTCTTATTTCAATATTTCATCTTGCAGTCATTCAACGAAATCAGTGCTGGACTTTGTAAACAGCAGTGAAAATGCAATATTTGTTGTCAATACCGTTCATTTAATATCACAATTAGCCGATAATTTAATCATAGCTTGTGGTGGTTTATTGCCTTTATTAGCATCCGCAACATCACCAAATGTAAGTGAAGAATTTAATATCAAAGAAATCCTTAAATAGCAATAAAAGATCAAACATTTCAAATAAAATTTTATCATTCCAGAGTGAACTTGATGTTATTGAACCGACTCAGGGTATGCCAATAGAAGTAGCAGTATCATTTCTCCAAAGACTAGTCAATATGGCAGACGTACTTATTTTTGCAAGTTCTTTGAATTTCGGAGAACTTGAAGCTGAGAAAAATATGTCTAGTGGAGGAATACTCCGACAATGTTTACGATTGGTTTGTATAAATAAGTTCATTATTTTCCTATTTTAATTTAAAATATATTTAAATTTTTCATCATCATAGAGTTTATTGATTAATTATTATTAGATTTTTATTATTTGTTAGGAAAAATTTTAGAGTATTCAGGTATCAATGTACCAGTAATTAGTATTTATCAATATTGATATCCTAAAGATAATTAGATGCATGATTCATCAATCTCTAAACTCTTATAAACTAGAATTTTGAATAAGTATTAAATAATTTAATAAAAGCAATATAACTTTAAAGGTACACTAAAATTTAAGGGATAAAAAATACGGCATTTTAGAGTAGGCTCGATAATCTATAATCACAATTTAATACACATATTGAGCCAGTTATTTCCAAAATGTACCGCTTGTTTAGGTCTGTACTTGTGCTGTTAGAAACTGCTTAGAGTGTAAAGAACGTGGCAGATCATACAGCATGTTAGGTCGACAAATTGGTACTAGTAATAAATCACAGCACATACAATCTCTTATCCGAGGAGCACAAACTTCACCCAAGGTATGTCTATACTTTTAAACTCAGTAACTCGTAGAACATCTTAAATAAAATCTTGTTTTTATAAATACTCTATTTACGTAAAATAAATTACACCGACTTTAGTAATGTACTATTAGATTAAGTTTTTACAACTGATTTATAATAGAACAGTAAAAGTGTTTTATTTGTATATTTACTTCTCTCAGATAAACTGAACATTTTTAAAACATGTTTCCTTTATTTATAGAATATAATGGACAATTTAGCTAATCAGTTGAGTCCTGTGAAGGATCCTGAAAAGCTTTTGCAAGATATGGACGTAAATCGTCTGAGAGCTGTTATTTACAGAGATGTTGTAAGTAAATTGAATTATATAAATGATAGTAAATAACAACTACAGTACTTCAAAAATAAGATTTCATGAATTATTATTTCTTACAGGAAGAAACTAAACAGGCACAGTTTCTGTCTCTGGCAATAGTTTACTTCATCTCTGTACTTATGGTTTCGAAATATCGGGATATTTTGGAACCACCAATTTCACAAAGACCACCAAGTCCTATTCAAACAATTCAGACCAATGGTGCCAATATCCGATCAGGAAGTCCATCAGGTGAGAATTTTTAACACTTTTATTAAATGGAATATTGCTTTCCGAATAATCAGCAAGAATTCGAGATAGCATTGACGAGTAGTCGTGAATAATTGGCTAACTTATCAGTGCATTATTACAATTATTCCTTATAAAGATACTTATCTTGAATATTCAATTTATCGGTCATTTGATCATATGCAATAGGGATTTGCAATTTGTCAAAACTCTTACGTGTCAGATATATCATGCTCTTTCTTATCGACTATTTTTATTTATTGTCTTGAAAGAAATTCTCCTCATATCAACATATTTTTAATGGATCACCATTTCATCAGTGAATGACTTTAAATAATTGAATAAAATAAAATAATAGTTAAATTCTTTTCTTTCGACTTCTTGTCTTAAAGTTTTTAACGTTATAAAACAAGCATGATAAAGAATATAAATTAAATTTTATAAAAAGCATGCAACAAAATAATAAAATTCAAATAAAGCACTAC
The DNA here is from genome assembly GCA_028641665.1 of Chelonus formosanus. Lineage (NCBI taxonomy): Eukaryota > Metazoa > Arthropoda > Insecta > Hymenoptera > Braconidae > Chelonus > Chelonus formosanus. The sequence continues at coordinate 8,462,579 of CM054004.1, read as the reverse complement.
TGAGTGATTTTATTCATTTTTAATAGTAATAAAGTTTAATTTGATATTAATGATTAAAATATTTATGAATAAACAAAGTAAATTTCAAATTTAATGTAATAAAACTTTTATAAATGATAAAGAAAGAATTTTAAACTGAATTTTCCGGACGGTATTTAATCATTATTATTATCATTATAATAATTTAATATTCTATTGTTTCACTTGCATATAGATAGCTAAACACAACTTGATAACACCTGGTACCACCTTGTAGTAAAGCATGTGTGGTTGCACTAACGTAGATGTACTTTTAATATTTTGTATGTATCTGACAGTGAGAGTTTTGATGTTTGTCAAGTATATGCACTTTTTTATGCTCTAAACATCTGACCATTATTATTATAATCATCATCATTATTCTCACCATCATCATCATTTTTTTTTTTATAATCAATTACTTTTTATTCTAGCTCTATTTATTTTGTACCTATTTATTCTTGTATGTTGTTTTTATTAGATTTTGGTTACAGTATTTTTTTATTACTAGAATTGATTTAATTATTCAAAGTCCTATCGAATAATCCTTCTTGATTTTGTCACCTGTTTATTCCCCTAAAATTGTATTAATGCTAAAATTAATTAGATAATTCCTAATTATTCATGGATAAAACTTTATCCATTAGAAGAGTATAAATCAATGAAGAATATATACTCGTCAATCGTTGTTCCACGATGAAACTAGTTGATAATTTATTCAGAGCGAAATTCTAAGAGATGTAATAAGATAATAAACGGCTGAAGATTAAGTGAAAGCAGCGTGATAACCATAGAAAAATGTGGTTCCTCAGGAGATGGAAGTGGTGGTGGAGGAGGAAGGCCTCTCTTTCCACAGTGGTCTCACCACGTGTATCCTCAGTTCCTCCCGGGTTCTCACCCCAACGCCAATGCCAATGTCAATGCCAACCACCACATCAGCCAGCACTACCACCAGCACCCGCTACCGACTGTCAGGCACTCTAATCGCCAGCCTCCTTCCAACTATTACATTCCAAATCATCATAATAATCATTATAATAATCATCATCCAAATAATTATAATTATCATCGTCACCATCATTACCACCATCACAATAATAATCATCATCACGCGCTTCAAAAGCATAACGATCAACCCCGAAACCTCTATCATAGAAATTCTGGTGTTGGTCTGCAAGGTAATTTCCAATGCTAGAGTGTTTACCACGGAATGAATAAATGTCGCCTGTTTCAGCACCTCTTTAATACCTTACCCTCATTGATGTTTTTATCTCGTAACATTGTTCAAACATCCAATTGATTTAGGATAGATCGATCATAATTACTATTTTTTCTAAAACCCTAGTTTTTTTAATGACCATCATCATACTCTAAAAAATCGAGTGTTTGATACATTTTTTTCTGTTTTGAATTTTTCTATCATGAGTAAATCTCACAGTGTTATAAATATTCATTCACAAACTACTCACCGTGTGTTATTCCAATATTTTTTGTGTGGACCTACATTCTTCAATTATATTTCAGTGAATTTAAACTCGTTGAGTTTCGAATGCTTCCTTGAAATGTTTTTCCTTTGTTTGCCTGTCTAGTCGTTATTTTTTTTTATCGCATGAATACTGTAATGTATTCAATTCTCGAATTTTAACTCTTATTCACTTTTATTATATATATATATATATATATATGGTGTATTTATGACATATTATATTGATAAAAAATATCATTTTTTGATTTTATTATATTGATGCCCACATTGGTTATTAATATTAAACTTAATATCATCATTTGTAAGTTTAATTATTTTTCTATTAAGAACTGTGATTAAGGGTTAATTCATGAATATTTATATTCTAGAATAACTAAATATTTTATATACTTTTAAAATTAATTTTCATTCAGCATGTTTTGAAAATTATTTGACACTGTTTATTATCATGTCGAAAAAAATGAAGAGGGTAACGTAGATAATAATGACGCATAGCGGTAAAAAATTAAACTAAAAATAGGAGTTAACAACACTTGATAAAAAAGTATATTTATTTTGGCGGGCTACTATGCGTCATTGTTTTTTAGGCCTTCTTATGTATAATTTAGTTTTTGGATTGCTTAATTACGATATTTGTAAATAATAAAGTAGATGAATGTTATGTTAAAACAGTAATAAATGTTCTAGAGAGTGGAGGTGTTATGAGTCAATCTGGATCTCAAGATGATGGTGAATATGAAGTTATTGTTGTTGATGAAAACAATTCATCTATTCTTGCCGATCACGACGTCACTTCTTCTGGTCCTCCATCAACAAAGGTATTATCCACAGTTATTCTAATCAATTGTTCTATGCTAATAAATAATAACTATCTATTACTTAAGCTCTATAAGATAATATCTTAATTTTATCTCAATTATGGGAAAAATTCTTTAATTTCACCATCTAATTAATGAACAATAAATTAATTTAAAAGTTATTATTCATACCAAAGTAATGGGGTTAGAAAATCAATAAAATAATGAATTAAATCACGGAAAAATAAATTATTCTATAAATTTTATAAAATTGGCACATATCGCATGTGCACGCGTCACAGAAGCACGTATGATGATGAGACCTGACTTACAAACGTAAAAAATGTAATAATTTTATCATAGATTGAGTTTGCGATGTTCAGCATGTACATTGCTTTTTCATCGATGTCTTGCATTCTCGGGTAGTTGGAAATATGTTGATAATACAATATGTAACACTACAGTAACGTCACTATTCTTAAAACGTTTAGCACGTAGTAATCGTACGTCGAAAACCAAAATACGTGACTAGGAAATAAAAAGTGCAACGAACTTGATTATCCTTTACGTAGATAAATATTAAATAAGTTTTCATTCCTCTAATTCTGCTTTTTAATAGTACAGGAACAAAATTAAAGGAACAATTTAAAAGTTTAAAAAAATAAATTAGAACAATAAATATCTGATACTGCTTGTAAGTCAGTTTTAGGTATAAATTTTTACTTTCAATTAGACCCTTGTATGTAAATATATTTATTTTATAATAATATTTTTCAGCTTTAATTAATCATCTGATTTATTACTTTGATGGACTTATAATCATGTTGGGTTCCTTTAATTTAGCTCTAAAATATGATAGATTTCTACATTAGTACCTTGCTCTTTACTTTATCCATTAGTTACTTATATACGAGCATGTGAATTTCTATTTTCCGGTACTCTCAACGTTAACCCTCTCTGCTTGCAATGCTATGCATACTAACTACTGGTTCTGAAGGGAGGTCACACTGGTGTACCTCGGTCACAGGCAATTCTCGAAGATTATGGCTCGTCAGAACCAACACTCGGCACTTCAACAAGACCCGAGCAAGTGAAAAGAAATCAGCAGGTAAAAATTGCTACCAAAGAAGACAAAATAATTACGCAAAAAAAATCATGAATTTATCCAACGAATGGGAAAGATCAGTTATTAAGGATCATCATTACACTGGAGAATTGAAATAAAAGTTTCAATATCCAAAAAATAACATAATTAATCAAATTGAAAAAGAAAATTTTATAAGATGAAATTTTAAAATTCATTCTTGCTATCACCGCTTTGGATTCACAAACAGCTTTATTTCTTTTCCATATTAACGATAGAAGATTGCCTCTGGTAGCGTATTCGGTAACTCTGCATGTAAAATTCTAATATTTTTTTGATGAATATCTTCTTATTATTGCAACAAAATAACAGTATTTTAATTAAAAATTGATATTGAATTTTTTAATAAAATGTTTCAAGTTGGAATCAAATTTTTAGATGGAGATAAATATTGTATTGAAATTGGTAGACAGTTGTAGTATTATAGATTTTTTAACATTGGATTATTAGTAAATAATTATATTTTGATGTGATAAATCCATTGAAAAAATATTCCTACTGACTAATATAAAAATTCTTTTCATAATGCTGCTAAAAGATCACCAAATCTATTCATCTACAAGTATAATCCTTTCATTCATGTCTATAACGAAATTGTTTTTCTACAGAGTAATGACTCTAGTGAAGATGTCATGCATCGTAGCAATATTACCACAGATGCTAGTCCTTCTGATATCACTACTGATAACGACAATAAACACAATTCATCTGAAGAAGCATGGACTGATGTAAATCTTAACGAAGATGGTGACACACCTTCAATAATCAATCAACGTGAGGATTCACGAAATATTCACAACATGTCTCACACTCATGGTACTTTTATTTGTCTTAATAATCTTAAATTCATCTTCTCGATAAATTTGATAAATTAAATTTAATTTGTTTTTAATTGAACTTTACAGATAGCGAAGGAAATGTTTTGGAGCAGGATAATTTAGTTGATCCAGAGCGTGGAGAAAAACCATCTGGTGAAATCTCTGTCGTTCGGATACCAGATCGTTTAGTAGTAACATCACCAGCTCCCAGACCAGACGATTTACCAATTAAGAGTCTTGTTGAACACCTTCCAGTCCCGACACCATCACGTGAAGCTTCTCTTACGCAAAAACTGGAAATGGCATTAGGTTCAGTGTGTCCTCTTCTTCGAGAAATTATGGTCGATTTTGCTCCATTTCTTTCGAAAACTTTGGTTGGTTCACACGGCCAAGAATTACTAATGGAAGGAAAAGGTGTGTGAACATATATTTGTCTGTTTGAATTCAATAATTTCTTGATCTGTATGCACGATGCACTGAAGGATCTACGTGCCTTCCGAGTCTTTTAAATTCAACTTTCATACCTGAAGCAGTACTTTCAATGAATTCACTAAATTCTTTGGTATTATTCCAGGTTTAACAACTTTCAAAAACAGCACCTCAGTAGTAGAACTTGTCATGCTTTTATGCTCCCAAGAATGGCAAAATTCTTTACAAAAACATGCTGGATTAGCTTTTATTGAATTAATCAATGAAGGAAGACTATTATCTCATGCGATGAAAGATCATATTGTACGCGTAGCAAATGAAGCGGAATTTATTCTCAATAGAATGCGTGCTGATGATGTTCTTAAACATGCAGATTTTGAAGTAAGTTGTTCAATGTAACTTTTATCAAAGAAATCTACAATTGAATAGAATAAAAGTAGTTTTTCATAATTGCTTATGGAAATTTTTTATTTATATAGTCACAGTGTGCACAAACTCTATTGGATCGTAGAGAAGAAGAAAGAATGTGTGACCATTTAATAACGGCAGCTCGGAGACGTGACAATGTAATAGCAAGTCGGTTGTTGGAAAAAATTAGAAATATATTATCTAACAAACATGGAGCTTGGGGATATATGGATCCAATGGCTGCAAAGTAAGTATAATACAATGATAAAAATGTTCTTTTATAGAAATAAAATTTTTTAAAAATATTTTCGAGAATATTATACTTATCATTACAAAGTCTCAATGATTCCGACAGGCTAACAGAGTATTGGAAGTTAGATGCGTGGGAAGATGATGCAAGACGACGAAAACGTTTTGTTCACAATCCACTGGGTTCAAGTCATCCAGAAGCAACTTTGAAGGCAGCTTTAGAACACGGTGCGCCTGAAGATGCAATTCTTCAAGCACGTGAAGAGTTTCATGCTCATCTAGCAGCATCACGTGCTCATCAACAACAACTACAGTCGTCTGATCTTATGGATGATAATGAATTATTGTCTGATGATAGAGATCTTGATAGTGATTTAACAGGTAAGAAAATTACTCTTTAATTTTTTCAACATATTCATTAATTTAATTATTTTGAATGTTTATGAATTGAATATTACCATTAATTATTTTTTTTAGGTCCAGTAAACATTAGTACCAAAGGAAAAATAATTGCACCAGGAATCGTCGCACCCGGAATTATATCAATCACTTCATCAGAATTGTATTTCGAAGTTGATGAAGAGGAACCAGAATTCAAAAAGATTGACAGTGAGGTAAGCGATCAAACACTTTTTTGCTTAATTGCATGGTAATATAAAAAACGGGAATAGGCGTGATGAGTTGAGAATCTGCGAGAATTGGTAGCAAAACGATAACGAGGAACATCAATCATCCTTGAAAAGGAATTTTCGATGAATGTGATCCATAAGTGATGAGACGTGAAGCGAGCTTCCTTTTTGCTTCCTATTATGTTGAGTTCTCGTGTTAATTTCTTGACGACCACAAAATAAAGTCAGTGTGAATGACAAAGCCGCTGTCAAAGATACTCAGCTAACACTATTTTATACATGTAGGTGGGCTTAGAAAAGAGATATTGGAAGCTGTGTAAAATGAAAGTAGAATCTAGGAGAACGATTATCATATATCGGTCGTAGATCTCGCGTTTGTATAACTGAGGAATAAAACAAACAAAGAACGACCCCATGGGGGCCGACTGATCTCCAGGGTCGGCAATTATGAGCCTCCTGCAGGGTCTACTATTCATGCCAGACTCTTTCTCTTGTTTAACCTCATCTGTCTTTCTCTTTCCCTTCTTTACCTCCCAGTGAATCTGAAATTTCCTTTTTTCCTTGCTCGGTTTTCTGCATTCATTCTTGAAACGAATCCACCTGGTTGGAAATTGAGGTCCATATTAAGTGGATCTAATGATTATTCCGAGAGCCATACTATTGGAAAGCGTTGAGTTTTAATTGTTGATATCGAAATGCCTGGAGTGCTATCAGACCTCGAGACCGGTTCGAAGTTTCAATTGGATGTCGTGTTTGAGAATCTGCACAGGTCAGGCTGCTCGTTAGTCGAAATAAACTTGAAGAAGAAAGAGAAGACGGGCAAGAAAGTGAGATGAACGCGGCGCCGGTTATTTCGAAGAATCTTGGGCGATGGATCACTCGATAGCCCAGTCGAGACTTAAGCGATCGTAATGCGCACGCAGGCGGATGCTGAATAGTGGCCCCGGGGAGAGGATGCATCTTGTGGTCCACGTTGGTCCAACTCCGTTGTGGATCACGTTTTCATCCTATCTCACTCCTACACCTTCCATTTTCTCTCCTGTTATAATGGCCATGGCAAACGTATTTATCATGATTTATCGTTTACACGAGCCTCCTCTTCACTATATTCATATATAGATATAGGTATATGCCACACAATTACGTCCTGTAAATTATTGATAGCTGGCTGAGGGCATTAATATCTAAAACAAATAATGACCCGCCTTCGATGCCGTTTTTTAGTTCTGAATTAATGTTTACTTAAAAGAATTATTATTCTCGCGTGCCACACGCTTAACATATTTGTCTAACGAGGAGCAAAGTGATTTCACGCCTTTGGAAAATTTTCAAGTACTGACAAGACTGACCAAAATGCCTAAACTTCTCGTATAATATGGTAAAAAAAAGAAGCAAATTATTTAGACAATCAACTGGTGCACGAAGATTGACAGGAGGGCGTTTATGAGTTAAGCTACACACAGGTTCTGTGGCGCAGCTTATATCCATACATATGCATAATACTTTACAGTTGATGTATGGCCGGTGACGTTATAATAATGTGGCTATAATTACTACCAACTTGGAAGACGAGTCTTCAAACATAGTCATTGGAAATTCAGCCATATTTTGTGCCATTATACTTGTCTCTTCTGTATCAGAATTCAAGATCTTTCGTTGGTTTATGAGCATAGGGTGATAAATAATTTGTAGCATATTAATTTTTTTTATAAGCAATGTCAACGGTTATTTACTTTGAACATTTATTACTAAATTATAACTCAAATTCAATAGAAGACTATGTGAAATGAGTAGAATCGTAGACTGTTTTGTTTCAAATTTATTTTATTAATTTTTCTTGACACTTTGACATTTTATGAAATGATCAAGAAGTAAATTGTTATCAGGTTAGACGCTAAAGTAGCTTTTAGCTCGAGGCTCAGCTGCTCGAGAAGTAGAAGGCAGTTAGTTTTGTGAAGATCCATCAATTCATGATTCAAAGCTCACACGATGCATCAAGTACTAAAATTTCTTGACTCAAAGTACTCAAAGTAATATTCATTGTAGAGCAAAGGTAAATTACTGCTATTGTTTCAGACATTACTGTGGTGGTCTAATGATACTTGTAACAATGTAGTACTTTATTATGTCAATATCCCTAGTAACAATAAGTTCTTATGTAATAAATACTACAAGATTTCTAAAATTGAATCTTATAACAAAATGAAGCTCCATTTAACGAGCAATTTAGAAACGATAGATTGACGTTTACGAGATTTTAAGAGCGTAAGATCTAGATATACGACAAATAGAAGGTGGAGTTGCGATGTGATCTGGGAATGTGACGGATAGTGGCCACCTGTGGATTCATTCACTAATCTGCTCGCTAAGCAAACAGCCAGGCCATACCCTGTGATTATCGTTGACGTCGTAAGTAGCGCCCGTATCTTCTCTTAACTTCGATATTTATTACATACACCCGATCTCTCTTTCTCTCTTATACCATTTCCTTTCTGCAAACATACTGATTACACGGATCATTTTCACGTCACTCAATTTTGCCACATTGATTTTCGATTTCTGTTAGTTAGTGGTGGCAGAATAGTCATTATACACCGGTTGCTTAACGTTCAAAGTTGTGCGCGAGCCACCTGCTTCACCAAGGGAATAACTTTTATAGATATTTATGTATAATTGCAGAACATTATTTGAAGTCATTTTAAATTAATCGTTTTATTTGTAATAATTAGTAAGATATAATTATACCGTTGGATTTTTTTAGTGCATCAAAATATTATGAATGAGAAAGCCTTTCAGACATATAACTTGAACACACGTGAAACCCATAATTAATGATCCATAGATCGTTTGTTATCCAGTGGAGCAGCTGGTTATTTTGTGAAAATCACGATCAGTGCGTTTTATCGCTTGGGTAAAGTGTAATCTACCTGTGAGGTCGATAAGAGAGATTGGGTGGAAGAAAAGGGTTCTTTATAAATTGAAATATTCATATAGAATTTTAATTCATAATCAAATCGTTTAACGAGACGTAAAGTTGAATAATTTATTTTATAACTCGTTAAGACTAAAAAAACTCAAATAATGATGATAATCACTGGGTAATTATACGGTTATAATTCAAACAAAAACATGAATATAACGTAGCAAATTGTTGATGATCAATTTTTCAAGAAAAACCAACAACTAAAGTTCATCAAAATTAATTGTTATACAGATTTAATAACTTTTTTTATCATTTTATACATAAATTTCAATAACGTTAATGATTCGATAATAATTGAATCGTTAATGCCCCTCAGTATCAATAAATAATAATTTATTGGCAATTACGAATATTATGTAATCGATAGATTTCTACAGTTGAAGGCGCGCGTGCGTTTGTCATCAAATATTTCTTTAGAAACTATGCTTAAAATTAATATGGAATAAAATAACATAGAAAAATAAATGATCAATTCTCAGGTAAATTAGAAAAGAAACAAGTATGAGATCAGGCAGAACGATAGGTATTAAAAGTAGGAATACCAGCGGACTAGTAGTTGAAACTATACGAATCCCATAATTTAACGATTATTTTGACAAGGGTATGATTTTCTGACAGGTTGTTGGCCTTACTCGCGCCCTCTCAAATCTGAAATATTGTTGTTTAAATACCTACTTAAAGGACATGCAATAGAGACTGTTGAAAAATTGTCTAGGTCCACTCAAGTAAACGTCGAAACGTCTTCTCGATTAATTTGTTATGAAACTTCACCATTCTAAGTTGTCTCCAGACAGGTGTGTTTTCCGGTATTAAATTAATTGCTCTTCTGATAACAGAGAGAATAATTTTTAAAGAATGAATTTTTCTTCATGTTGAGATAAAATCAACTAGCTTGTTCTAATTATTCTTTGAATTACGTAAAAATCAATCAGTTAGACACGCTTCACGATCCCTTTTCTGCTTATTAAATAGTTTCTCGACATACTAGGTATTCTAGAGCTTATCATCGGCACGTTGTCAACGAAATCATCAAAATGATAGGCTAAAAGTATTTCCTGACAGTAATAAGCTATTCTAAAGATAAAAATAAAACTTAATGGGTCTTTTGAATTTGTATTTATTTAAATACATTGATATACTAACTATAATGTGAATACTTAACGATAATTATTGCGATTAAAAATGTTAATATATAAATTGAATAATGGATATGTATACATCTATAAGTAGAGAGAAAATTTTATACTCTCTAAATTTGTACAAAAAAGAGTGAATCTTTCAAAATGTACGCGTGGAGATATAGGGAGGTCCGCCCGCGGCTGGAGACGTGACGTACCTTGAATTATGGCGGAGGTTAATTATACAAAACATTCAATTATATCCCTCTCCACAAACACACATTCAAAGTATTTTTTCACGTATGAATTAAGCTACATTGAATTTAAAATTAAAAAAAAATTAATTCTATTTATTATTATAATATTATTATTATGTTTGAATATGCGCAAAAAAGCACGAAAGAGAGAGAGAGAAATGGATATCATTGATTAATTACAATGTGATATCAGTATTTTATGTGATTCCGATAATTCAGAAACTTGCTGAAATGAACGGTTAATATACCGTAATAACGATAACTTCATTTGGATTTAATCATTTTATAGATCGTCTTAATGGATGCTATTGAAGATTAAACGCGTTAACATTCCGATTTATTTATCTGAAAAACTATTTACATGTATTAAATATAGAGAACATTATTAGCAAAAGAGTCTTTCATTATTATATCACTATAAAAGGCTTTGTAAAAAGTTTTCTTTGAGATTTATGATCATGCAATAATTTTCACGCTGTATTATAAGATACGTGGAGTATTCTTAGATCATAAAGTACCATACATACTTGGAATGATCAATGCGTAATTTCCTCATTACGATAAATAAATTCTGAAAATATTTTTAATATTAATTTATCCATTGGATATAAATTTTCCACTCAATTGATAAAATTTTAATTTTTTTCTTAAAAATTACAAAACCAACATAGATCATTTAACCTTCGATCTAGGAGCCTGATTATGAAGATTTTGTCTCTCTTTCTTTGCTTGTTCACCAAGTCCCACACTATCCTATCGTCCGATCATTTATCACGCTCTGGTACTTGAAAAGCCTTGAAACAAAAGCCATGGGAGCGTTTTGAGAAGGGTTGGCTGGTTGAGAGCCAGGACATGGGAAGAGTTAGTGAGACAGAGAAGGAGGTATGGTAGATATAGAAAACAACATTAGCAAAATGTGGGAGTTGGTGGGAGGTAGAATAAGGCAAAGAGAAGAGCAAGGGGATTACTATAACGCAGAGAAGTTTACGCGCCGGCGCCGGCGCCCCCTGCGGTCTCAGACGTCCGCCGCGACCATAATACTGGTCGAGAGCTTGGCTAACAGAAGACATACCTATCTCCAGAACCTATTATCAACGCCTGCTTGCTCCAAAAAATCAGTTCAATACCAGTCTTACTCAAAGCCCTCATCTTGGTTAGTTGAACTTTCTAAGTTTAATGTTAATTACTGAACTTGATAGTTATTCTAATCATGCTATCTTGCTGGTAATATGTAGAAACATCTCTTGGTAAGCTTATACGTGATGTAAATATTCTTAGCGAATTGATATTCCCGCTTACTTTTGTCACGTGTACTGGCTTCGTGCTCCTTGAGAGTATGATCTTTCTATCTAGAAGTCGTATTGGACAGTCACAGCTGGATACCCGATGGTAGTGGTGTGATACGTCGCATATATATCTCCTACATTTGTACATGCTTCACCTCTCAGAAGCTTCATGGATTTTATTCTCATGAGCGAAAACGGATGTGAATTTTGTAGCAATCATTTTATAGACACTAACCAGATTTGCACAGTTGAAAATTTAAGGATCATAAAAGTGATCGAAAATAAAAAAAATGATACATTAGACATTTGAATGTACATAAATATGTTGTACAATTAAAAGTGGAACCTTTTCACCAATTTCTGAACATTTTATAGCATCAATTTGACGACCGAATTTTTATTTAGTTTATTTTTCGTAGCTTTTTATTTTTTACTGACAGATATAACGTCATGGACAATTCCTTCGAAACCCTTGACATGTTATTAATGTTGTTGTTTATCAAAATTTTACAAGCTAATCGTAAAAGTCCAGATGATATACAACATTTGTAAAATACACCATATACAGAACAGAAAAAATTGAAGAAAATTACGATTTGAAATATTTTCTATATGATCCTCATAACTGTCTGATGTATATCAAGTACTTTAAGTTTCGATTTTATAAATTTCAGAGAACAATATAATCTGCTATTTTCTTTGTCTAATATTAAAAAGAGTCTTAATATTTGCTATCGACATGATTGAATGTGATTTTTTTCTTTATCTTAATAGAAAAAAATATTTTTTTAACCGTTACATCTTATTGGAAATATGTTGAATATTTTCCTGCTGAAGTTACTTATGACTTTATCCACGTATTTTCCAAGATTTATCATTATATACAGTCAAGAGTGAATTTTTCCGCAAAGGAATATTATCATAATCAATCTCAGAAGACAACTCTTGGTATTTACCACCAGCAGTATAGACATTGTCATTGTGGCTACTCTCAACGAGTCTTGATTATATCAAACTGACCCTAAAGGTCAGGAAGTCTTATCGTGATGAGAAGTTGCTCTATGATCTGTGATCCCAGGTGGAACACAAGTAAGAATTTTATCCCAAACACTGGATGCATAAGAGAAGGTTAAAAAGTTATTCACATGAGAGATAATTTTGTTATGAGTTCTTGAAGAAATCGGGAGACCATCAGCCAGTTCATTGGGGACTATAGTCACAATTAATAAATAACTAAAATGATCATGGAGATAAAAGTCTATATGAGTGGAGAGTAGTTGGAAACGTGTGAACCCAAATGGAGGAACAGGATAGAAACTTGGTCCAGAGTTTGATGATGAATGTCGTTGTAGGCGCCGGCGTCACCTGATTCAATGCTTTTAGTTGTACTGTCAAAGTCACGACACTTTGTCCAATGAAAAAGTTTGAAGATTTTCTTGCCCGCAAGCCAGTTGGAGATATTTGTTTCCAAAAGGCAATGTATCATCACAAGAATTTAATTGAATTAATTGTTAATTCTTGGAACAAAGAAGCGGAGAACTGTATCCGAAGAATTTCGATTCATTTGTTTTTATTAAAAGATGTTCAAGCCTAACGATAAATCTGATAGTGACGTCTAGGTCATTTGAACCATCAGCAAATATTTGAATGACAAAATCGAGTATGAAATATTATCGAAGAATAGCACATTATTTTTTTTTCTTTCTATCAATATACATAAAAATTAACATTCAAAAACAATTAAGGTTTTAAAAATTGATTATTCATCTTGTATATTATTTCGTTCACCCCGTTCGATACCTGAAACTTTGGGGCCGTTGGCTTCAGCACAACAAGGACCCCGACCACGCGATCGTCATGGGTTTCCTTGACATCAGTGATTCCTTCCCGGCGTTTCTGCCTCTAACATACCTGACCGATTCACCTTAACTGCGGGTTTCAACTTATCTGTTCACCTATCTTATTCACGCGTATTATGCTCCATGGAAAATAGTCAAAATAAAAAAAAAAGAAAAGAAAAGGCGTGTCGTCAGTATATTCTCAAGTTTTTTAATGCTGTCGTGCGAATAATAGGATACCAAGTCTTGTAGAAAGAAATAATACTGGAGAAGCTTTCGAAAATTTGTTTCAGGCTTAGTGATCAAAGCAAGGGTTATTGAGATCTATCTTGTTTTTCCGGTAGATTGCGCATGTTTTTATTCTCTTGTAAAAAATAGAATTCATTTACTATAACTAACTATATAATTCAATTCAATGATGTTTTAGCTATGTGGTCAAATCAGATATGGAAATAATCATTAAAATATTCATTTTTCATATCAACTTGACAAATAAATCTTCCAGAGATCATTTGATTGACGGCTATTTAATAGAAACGCAACAATACAAGAATGAAACAGGTAATATTAACTCATCCAGGAGTCGAAGGGGCTGGTCTTTCCACGGCGGGTGGTCATTGTACCTTATATCTTGTATTCCCCGCGCTCTCCTTGTCCTTTTACCATTCTTGCTGCAACCAGCTCCCTCGTAAAATCAACCGTTGACACTGGCTGCGGGACATCGCGGACCAACTTTTGCCGGTTCACGATTTTAACTTTTTATTTTATTTACAGTCATCGTTATGTTATTATTATCGGAGATGAATGAAAATATAGCGTGAAAGGTAGGCGTAAAAATGATTATAGCTAGACTTTATATTAGAATAAAGTATTTAAAATTTAACTAAATTTTCAAAATCATATCGTTTTTTTTTTGCTCATTTTCATTAATCATCTTCAAGCTTGAATTTTATCAAAAGTTAAATCTTCCAATGAATCACTGGCGAATGATAGTAAAATGCAAAGTGTAATATTTTAAAACAATTTTATCAAACTTTCGATCTTGAGTAAATTTTTACCTGGGTCGTAATATGATATTATATCATATAATATATTTTTTAATCGACTTGTAAATCTTTGAAGAACTTTTTCGTATGTATCTAATGTAATTTTTATTTTACTACAAGAACGTGAGAATTTGATTGCAGGGATAGAGAATTGCCAACAAGTTCGTTAAATTAAAAACTTTTATAGGTACATTAGCAAGTTTAACGATCTAATCAAAGAGCGGCGAAAGCTTATAAGACGAACTGATGAAATAAAAACCACAATTGGTCGAAGGACACTAACACTTATGGAATTTTAAAGTCCACAAAAAATTATCCATGTTTCATCTTTACTGATTTTTATTTACACATTAAAAGAATTATGATGGATAACTTAAAAACTTGCATGACAACAATTTTTAAATATGTAAAACAAATTAAAAACATTTAAGACCGCCTGTCTGATATTTGAGATAGACGTGCGCTGCATGCAATGCAAGTCAACGGATAAAAAAATATTAATGAGAGAAAAAAAAAAGCATAAAATCATACAATAAAAAATGAAACATAAATAAAAGAACGCGTTTGCGTTGGCGGCAAGATCAAGGCTTTGCCACGCCCCAAGAACGCCTTCTCTAATCATCAACTCATTACTCATTAGTGCTAATGAGCCACGTGTATCATTCAATATTCTCTATGTACAACATTCTCTCTATTCATTCATATCGGCAAAGGTAATGAAAGATGTTACAAAAATGATATCATGATTTTGGCTCATAAGTCATCATAAGAAAAATGACAATATCACAAATAGTATATCTATCGTTACGGAATTAAACTGGTAGATATTATGTGTTTTATTTCATGCGGGAGTGTGCGACGATAACGTACACGCAAGACATTAGATCCATTTTAAACGTAGATCGATATAGTCTACCTCTACATGACACAAAGAAGGGAACAGGCAGGTGCTTCTTGTCGTCAAGTTCTCATTGATTATATAATTCACAAGGTCGCCATTTTTACTGAAATTTAACTTTTTAACGTGATGGAGTATTGCCAACAGAGTATGATAATTTGTAATGAAATGGATTAAAGTTAAGTTCTAGGGATTCCTAGTCATTTATGGATAGCACTAGAGTGAAGAGCAACCCCTATTTCCCATAAAACAAGCCATGACATCATGCTCGTTGAAGCGACCACGTGTGACGAGAGTACGGATCCTGGATGGCGCAGAAGCAAACTTATCGTTACATCCGTCACAGCCGCCGGTCCGTAAAATTAGCGCCACCTGTCACCCTCCAGGATCGAACTCCATAGGGTCCTGCACCATACCTCGGCTTCAAATACCCGATATCCAACAGAACTCACCCATTTTATATTCACTCTCTCGCTCTGTATATTAATGCATTTATAATGCTAGAATTTAATGATCCTTGACTTGTGTCTTCATCTGAAAGTGATTGGAATTTTCATAACTGTTTTTTTTTTTATTTTTTAACATCGAAATATTAAAAACCCACTACTTAGCAATTAAAGTTCATCTTCAAGGTTTTAATTATTGTCAGAAAAAAAGAGAGTGTTTACCAGATATTTTGCTGATGTTTATCAGCATGAAATTAGAGTACAGATTAGATTATCGAATTTTTTGTAATTAATTCGTGTTAATCCAACTCTATACGATTAGAAGGATCTTGAATTAAGGACTGAAAGAGCTTACAGGCTTTAATAAATAAGAAGTCATTACATTACATTAGTGTCTGGCCTGTCGAGAGGGGTGATTCGAGACTCAGATGGTAGTACTGGAGAATAGGGAAAGAAGAAGGAATAAAAGCAACCCAACACTTGGACTATAATAATGTGATTGTTTCCAGGCGAGCAGTCGCGTGAATCCGTTCATCGATGACTTCATTTCTATATCCTTGCTGATCTCTTTCATGCATCAATTTTCGAAATCTGGCTCTGTATCAAGATTTAAACATTTTTTATTCTCTTTTCCTTGACATATGGTTTATCCTGATAACAATGACGTGTAGATGGTGAAAAGTTTATTTGTGATGCTTACAAAAAAATTTTCAATAAAATAGAGATATTGAAAGATATAAAAAGAGGTAGGAAGAAATGGCAAAGTATAACGTAATCTAAATTCAGATCAATTTAAACAAAAGTGTGAGATATAGAGATGTGTATAACTAGGGAGATGATTGTTGGTGTGGTTGTTTGTACTTGGATTGGTCTATGATGATTTGTATACAACCGAATATGCATTATGTCTGTATTCAATGTTTTTGCCATAGGCACTGAAAAGAACCATTGAACAGCGTAAGCAACGGATTATACTGGTAAAATCCTTTAATGGCATTGTTAGCATTTGAATAACACGAAATATGATATCGAAATCGGACTAGAGCCCCCGCGCATCCTCATGTTTTATTTCGAAAATATACCCTTAAGGTATAGAGTTTCTATACGCTCCTTTTTTTCCTTTGGATTAATTGTCGAATATTTACTATAATAATAATCCTACCATCACATTTTTTATAAAAAAAAAACTATTTGCCTTTGGTATTAAAGCATAAAGATAGATATTTTCTTTTTACAATTGATTTTTTTTTAATTCAATTGCATACACTGATAGAAGAGATTTATTACTGTTAAAAAACGATTATTTAATTATTAAAATCAATGTTTTTTAACTGTTAATTAATATTTTATAACAATAAAAAAGCCTTAGTTATGAACACAATAGTGGTTTTATAATGAATAAATTTCATTTCATCGTTAAAAAATATTTTTTAACAATTACTAAGCCGTCATTCGCAACGCCATTTAACCTTGTATCAACCAGAATTGTCATATTTATCAATTCACCTTTCATAATCTCCCATTTTGCCTTATGCATATCTTTTATTAATAGAAATATACATGAAATAAAACCAAATTCTAACCTCATTCGAATGTTCTGTTATTTTATATTAAAAAACAATATAATCCACAATAAAATATGAATTGTATTGATTAAATTATATTTCTTAATAATTAAAAAGATTTATTAACTGTTAAAAAATATTTTTTGTACTGTAACAAAGCTATGTTTAATAGTTAGGATATAATTTTATAACTGTTACAAAATATTTTTTAACAATTAAGAAGCCTTCTTTATTATTACAAATCTCTTCTATCAGTATACTGACTGGAATAAAAATTCTTGAATGTTTTCCAAGTGTCTAGGGTATTTAAAATTTGTATTTGTTAAGACTTTCAAAATATTCTTTGTGCAAAATCAATTTATGCACAAAAAAAATATACTTAATTCCACGTTTACGGTTTACGTGTGCATTTTAATCGTTCAGTAATTTATATGTTTCATCCTGTCTCATGTAATTTAAAATTTACGTGTAATTTTGCATTTAAGAGATGTTATAGTGAGTAATGATCTTTTAAGATGTCATCGAATTTTTCCCTTTAAATTACTTATAATGATATTTATTTGATAACAAAATTAATTAATGTAAGATTAGTTTTATTAGTTAGTGGAAATTAAAATTTTTAATTCCCTTTAATACTGTTGGTTGGTCTGGTGAGAAAAAAAATAATTAAAAATTAATTTGTTTTTAATTTGGACCTCAAAGATATTCCTCTTGCTTACATTAATTTTATACACCTTCGAGCTCATATGTTGGGTGCAGGTTTCTTGGCGTCGGTCGAAGACCTCGTAAAGTCTTGACTTTAATACAGACGACAACATTAGGGAATCGCGTGTAGATGTTTGTTAAAAGCACGTTGCTTGATGGCTTTAATACAATCATATACACGCTTGTATATATAATAGAGGTGCAATGATCGTTTGCCATACATACGAACATAACTTATATTAATTATCTATAAATAGCCCCGATATAATGCATGGTGACACATCATGATGATTATTTCTTTTTTTACATAATTCTTTCTATGCAATAAAAAAATACTAAGTAACTGCCGCTTTTGAAAACATCACCTTTATATTTCAAAAGTAATGATCGAAAAATTTATTACATAAATTATCACTAGACTGTTATTCAAATAAAATTATTGTGTTTGGAAGAACATTAAAGGAGCCGAAAGTAGATAAAAAAATTTAAAATAAATGTAGAGCAATTGCGGTGATAATTTAAGAAAAGGATACATTTATCCTTGTAACCCTCGACTCGGTTTTTTAGACAACTGTAAGCACCAAAAATAGAGCAATGCTCTGTGGATCATTATCTTGTTCTCTTTCACTCCTATACATTTGTAATGATCTTTCAATTCTCTAGCTCTATCTATCATTGATTCCCTTGAGAAAAGCTCACGGCATGACTGCTGCTTTTCGTCTCTTTCAGTAATACAGCCGCCACTCGACCACCCTCCTAGACAAGCACCAAAACATAAATCTCTGTAACGCAACGGGGGCGGATGATGGTTCCGCACACGCCACCACCCCCGCCTGGAACCAATCAAATTTCGATTCACTCTCGTGTACAATCTCGGGATTATTCAGTGGCACGCGACTCAACTTATATTTCTTGGTGGAAAATTTTATGTTTAATCAAAAGTATAATGTTTTTTTTTTTCTGGGAGAGATTCACCGAACACCAGAAAATTTATTCTGGGAGATAGATAGCATGTTCAAACAAATTCGATTTATTAGTGTTATTTGGATGCATTTACGGATGTTGTAAAAAATTGAAAAGGTTTTATTCAAAATATTATTATGATGATCTGCGATAAAATTATTCCAACTTCCATGAGTAATTTAATTTTAGTAATGAATTAATTGAAATAATAAAACTAAATACTCTTTCTTATGAATTCTTTTAGTAGTATCTCAATTTTAATTTTTCATTAAAAAAAAACCTCTCAAATGATCTAAAGTAAGATTTTCAGTAAAACTGTATCTCTTAGTATCATCTATTTTTCATAACACCATCTACTTGTCAGAATGAAAAATGATTTTTTCCTAGCTACAAGATCACCCCTCACTTAGTCGAAATTTATTTAAGATGCTCATTATTTTTTCAATTTACCTGAAATTTTTTAGCTCCCATAAAAAAGAGTAATAAATTAAATTTTCGATAACACACTCTAGTACACATATCTATAAACTTCTCAATAAATAATATCTTCATCGAGCAGTTGAAAACGACATCGAAGGTGAATAAATTGTTACGTAAAAATTTAAAAAAAGCAAAAAAAAAACAGCTATAAAAGAATACTTAGCAATTTTTTTACTATTAAAAGAGACAGAAATAAATGAACGAAAGAGATAGAGAGTAACTCTTTTACATTTCTATCATAAAAAATTACTCACAGCCAAACCTCGAATAAGCTAATTGAGTAGGCTGGATTTCGACACGTTTGTCCAAGCATTTGTATATTTTCGGGGCGGATCGACGGCGCGCACGGGTGCCACGAGAATGATACTCTTTTTTAGCAAAAAGAGGCGTCATCGAGTAGATTTTTTTTCTTTCTAATAAAGTGCCGGCATTACCTTGTTAAGTGTCTCAGTCAGTTAAAGAAAGCACGATATTGTGTACTTATAGTCATGGCGCGGTCACAGCGGGATATGAACCAGATCACCGGATGTCTGTGACAAGCTTCTTATACACTTGAAATCACTTTTATATCTTTTGCTAATATTTTCTCTGCACCTAAAGTCTCAAATGTTGAATAAAATATTCATAAATGTTGATAATAGAAGAAAATATTGGCCATATTTGGCAAAATAATGTCAAGATGTTGATAACTTCACCAAACTAAAGCGCCTAAAGATGAGGTTTAATGCGTTTTCTCTTTTCATCAATGATTCATATCAGCATCTTGAATTCTAAATGTCGCGCCTGCAAAACCTTAAGTGGTTTTGCTCATAAAAGCGTTATGGCATGTAGTATACTGCAGATGATAAGCTTTAGAGTATTCATTATCACTTATATCGAGTCATTTTTTTCACAAATTATGGATTAAGGCCTATTTGAAACACATGAGACCCAATATCTACATTGTATAATTATTATAAATATACCCGTGTTATAATTATTTTACAAATTTATATATCGGTGGAATCATTATTTAAAATTTTATCAATGAGATGTGGGAAAAAAATTAAAGATCGGATGCAATTTGTAAACTGAATAAAAAAAAATTATGAACAAGGTAGAATAAAAGGAATTAAAAGAAAACGTGGTAGAAAAATGAAAGAAGAAATCACATAGTATCACATTACCATGCATGCTTATTGTACAAGCATCACATCTTAAGGATCGTTCTGTCTTATTTGATTTTATTTTATACAAACCTCAATGTAGTTCCTTCGCCATCGAAAGTCCAATAATATAAAATTAAGAGACAACGCAAGGGCGACGTGTCGTGTTTCGACTGAATGAATAAATAAGTAAAGTAACAACGCAATATTCTAGTGCTCTAGACACATAGGGAATAATATAATTAAATACAAATATGTATTAATTATTTTTAAAGTATTGTTTCGTGTTGATGGTAATAATTTTATTTTACAATTTATATAATATTTATCGAAACTTTAATTCAATAAGCTTTTTTTTTATCACGACGATCATTATTAATTTTTTACGACACCGTAATTATCAATAATTTTATGCAGTAATTTTGGGATCGCTTTAATAGCCATATCTTGTCATTTAAATTCGAATATTTTATTGCAAGCTCCGGTGGCGGGAATTGGATTTTGCAATTCGATTCAGAGATTTCATGTCAGCATAAATTTTCAATGTTTGTTTTTGAACCCACCCTGGCTTTTGTTTCGCCAATCTTTTACTAATGCACGTCGTCCGGTTAACTTGTAAACGGGCTCTCGATGTATCCATAAAGAGGGGACCGGCTTCGATATGCGGATATATCCTTTATAAAACTTATAGGTGTATATGTGTTGGAAAAAAACTGGTCCCATAATTTACATATCTAGGGATACTCACGGCCCACTTTCGTATCTCACCAACCACTAGTGAGATCGAATGTTTCACATCTCCAAAAAATTTTTATTTCTGCGAAAAATGTACAACTCCATACCAGAGATATCGCGATAATATTAAAAATTGTTTAAATTTTAATGCATTTTTCATTTGTTTAATGTTAATTAGTTCAACTTTTAATAAAGATTAAATAAGTACTGCGAAATATTAACCCTGGTCATCATAATAACGAAAAATTATTTCGATGATTAAAAAATTTCTTAAAAGTTAATTTATTTTATGATAATTTTTAATTTTATGTAAAGCAATAAATGATAAAAAGTAAATAAAATTTCCGCAATACAGTAAAGAATTTTATAATAATGACTCTAAAATAGTTATCATAAAAATAATCGCGTACTTTATTCAAATCATTGATATAAAAATAGACTTTACTGTCTCAATTTTGCAATGCAAATTGTGATTGATGATTAATTAAAATTTAAGGAATATCTAAATTGATAAAAATGTCATAAAAATTCCAAAATATGTCTGGTGCTTTTAAATTTTGATTTTTGAAATTTTATTCCTAAATCATTAAGTATCTCTATTTCATTCAAAAATGCAATACAACAAATTGTTTCAATGTGTATGCAATTTAACTTACGCATTAGTGATTTGTTTGAAATTTGTCTGATAAGTGTACAGTAAACAAGGTTATTAGTTATTGTCGTTTGAGTGAATGCCAAGCTTCCGATGAAAGTTTAAACATCAGACCACACATTCACTTTTAATTAATTAGATCCCCTTGTGTTAGCTTATTCACTGCATCGTTTGATGCATCAAAAGAGAAACGAGTAACTCAAGAATAATGTTTTACACCGTTTAGTGTAATGTATACGTATAAGCCCATAAACTAAATATTTTACGTGAAACCAAGCAATTCAGTAAGAAAATTGCAGTAAATGACTATAAAATAAGTAGATAGTATGTATATGGTAACGAAGAATAATAAAATTTATCTAAGCACACGTTTGCAGTAACCGGTTTTTAGACAAGTTATATAGTCACATATGCACACTAATACATACATACATTGTGTATATTTTACGTAGGAGCGGAATTATATATTCACAAACTGATTTGAAGAAAGTGAAAAATACATTGGAATTGAAATAAAACAAGTTTTCAGTGCAAATAAATTATTTTATGATATCGCAGTAATGATTCGTAAACATTTCACTTAGAATGACAAAGTTCTTTACACATAAATGCGATACTATGCAAATATAAAACAATTATTATTGATACTCTTTATACTATTATATTTAATTATCATTTTTTAACAGCCAATTTTCTATTATACATTTTTGGAGCAAATATTTTTGGAGTAGTCATAAATATTTTCACTATATTATCTTCACCTACACTACATAAACTTATTTTGAGTATTTTAAATACTTTTTTTCCTATAAATAAATACTTTTAAATTACTAATATTCATAATAATTATTTATTTGAATAATTAAAAATAATTTGCTTTCTATTGCAACGATAGAGAGTCTTTTCAAAGATCTTCTGATGTTAAATGACTAATAGCATCTTAATTATAAAGATCTGATTCACGAGAACTTTTTTAATTGCATTTATGGTTGCACATACACATGTGTGAGTATGTTTGCTGAGTCAGTGCGAAGAAAGAAGTAAAAAAGTGACAAGCAGATTGTAAAATTTATGAGGCCTAATACTTGCTTCTACGAGATATCAAAGAAAACTTGAGTGTTTAACGATCAGGCCGTGAAAGTGAACAAAAATTTACGACTAATCCAAAATTTTTTGCAACATTTGAATACCGTCATTATAAATATAATCCATTAATTGACAAAAAAATATAAATTCACTTTAACTGATAATTATAAAGTTCAAACAAAACAATAAAACCAGTAAACTATAATGTAATATTTATCATATTTATAAATATTACTAAATATATTACACATTGGTATAATTTAATAAATATTATTAGGTGTATATACAAAGCGGCAGTGATGAAAATTATGCATAAATATAAGATCTAATAAATTTTTAATAAATTTTCTTCTAAATAGTTTAGTACATAAAATGGCAATGTCGTCCATCGACACTCTCTCCTTTATCTTCTTAAGAAAAAGAAAATGAATAAATTAAAAAAAGGATATGGAAAAATACACAGTTTATAACTCTCAATAAATTCCCATAATTAAATATTATTAACGATTTAATCACAACAAAATAATTCAATTAATTATTTAAAGAGAGAATGCCGGTTTGACATACAGACGTCATTATACATAATTTTATGGCACTGACTCAAACATATATTGGTCGAGTTGCTCGCACATATCACAATCACACAGTACTATAAAAAAAAGTCATTTTCGTTACACGAAATTACGCACTGTTGATTAATTTATCAAATAAATTGATCTTCACATTTGAAAAAATAATTTTTAAAAACACTACAGTTTTTCTAAAGCTCGTGTGTTTGTTAACAATTCACGTGTAAGTCTCCAGACTTGTTTGGCTGCATTTTCCAGCCCACTCGGTGATTTTCCTTTGAAAAGATCCAAGTTGGGTAGGAAATAGTGCGGACACCGTCGACACTGAAGACAGGAAATTAATTGAAGAAATATTCCATTTATTCGATCTCCTAAACAACTTTCATCCCACTCAGTTTCATGTGGATGCTTTTCACATTCGTAGAGTAAAAGAGTCTTCATGTGATAGCTAGTAACAGGATTTCCTGGTAGATCAAGATGCCGATCTCTCAGAGTTTTAAGAATACTGAGACATCGTCTTCGACTTGCACCTTGGAGAAGTCTATTTTCAGCATCAATAAAAGAAAGTGCCCAAGCATCACCTTCCATTGCTGATTGTTTGCCTTGTAGTCCAATACATTCCTTGGACAACATATCAAAACCTTCAGCTTTCACCTCAGCAACAATATTGGGATGTGGCCAAGGTATTTGTGGAATTGGCCAGTGTGATGCAGACCTTGGCCACAATCCTGCACATTTAAATGCTGGTGTAATTTGGACTATGTATCTTTCTCGGATACGAAGCTTCACTTCGGTTGTATCTGCTATCATTTTGACAGAATCACGATAGGCACATTTATCACAGGCCTGAGCTACAAGAGTTTGAAACCTCGAACGGATTTTTCGAGCTGACAGGTAACCTGAAGCAGTGATAAATTCTACCCACAGAGACATGGAACGTTTTCTACCGTCGCTAAGTTTTAGCACCGCACATCCAGGTAGTGTTCCATCATCAACGAAATTCAAGACACCCATTTGATTGAGATATATAACTATCTCAAACTCGGTAGGGGAAATGACATCTAAACCATCAAATCTGCCATTGTAATCAGTCAGAGATGAAATGAACCGTGGCTCTTGAACTTCAACTTCTTTAAGAACATCTTGAACAACTCGACAGACTTCTTGAATCGTTTTAGCCACTTGAGTTTTACGTGTCATCACACGCTCGCCAAAGTATTTGTTAATTTGATAAACCATCTTGGAATGGGATGCCAACATATCTGGTGGAACCAACATCTTGGAACGTTCGCGTTCAAGGAATGTTGCTTCAGAAGTTTTTCTTAATCACCGCATTCTTGAATTCTACAAATCCGTGTTTCAACTCGTCCTAAGAAAAAAAATTAACTTTTGCTTAAACATCCATCAGAATTATTTATAAACTTCTTTTTATTAACGATAAATAATTTTCTTAATCACTATCACTGAGTCAAGTTTATCCACTAATTTATTTTATAAAATTCTGACAAGTTGAACAGATTCTGTGAGATTTATAATTATGCGGCCAAACGTTAACTCGCGTGTGTGACAGTCACGAGTTAAGTGAGAAGAAGAAGACCCAGACCGAGGATCTCGGTGCTGAAGCAGATTCCAAACTGTGAGGTCCACCTCCACTGTCGACCACCCTTTGCTGGTTAAACCAGGTGAGCGTTGACAGCCCCTCGTTTTAGCCACGCCTGCTTCCTTGGTCTTCCAGCCAATGGAAAGTTCATCCCGTCGAATATGCGCCGCCTATTCGCGCACCGCGAAATCGATCGTGCTCTATGTTGAACATAGAAAGAACTAAAAGTCTAGTTGCTGAATAAAATATTGCTACAAAACTTGTATGAAATATATAAATTGCAGATAGGAAATCATTGTTAACAGTCAAGTAAACTAGTAATAGAAACTTTATCATTTTATTATTTATTTTTTATCTCTGTAACCGTGAAAAAAAATTACAATTATTATTTACGAGGCAATACTACATAGTAAATTGAGTAACTAATTTTCCAATATTTTTCTCCATAAAAAATTTCGCAAATATTTTGTATAGTTTATTTTAGTACAGACGTAATAATTAGAATTAAATACAGCCGTTAAAGTTGATTATTTATCTTTTGAAAATATTTTAGAGTTATTTATAAAGATAATTTTTAATGAAAATCAATTCAGGAATTATAAATATAATTAATAATTCATTTAAGTGAAAGACATTAAAGTTTTTATTTACACACTATCTTTATAAATTCTTTTAAAACATAAATAATTGGTTATAAAAAATAAATTAATCAATAACATTAGATATTTTTCAAAAAAGTTATACATATACAATATGTACATTCAACAATACATTAGATGTTTGCATGTAAATATAATAATCATGATAAGATTTATCAACCACACCCTTCTAATATCTTTAATCACTATTAAAAAAATTACAAATATCACAATCGCACTTTTTATAGACATAATAAAAAGCAAATACATTCCATTGCAATAATTGCAAAAGTTTGTAAAAATATTATCACTTATATTATGATGATAAAAATAAATTTAAATTTTGCATAAAGAAGATGTAAATGATGATAAATTTACAGAAAATAAGTTGTTTTATACAATATTAGTGATTTAAAGTTTCTCAAGAGCATGGCTATTAGTAAGTAGCTCTCGTGTCAACCGCCAGACTTGTTTAGCTGCAACTTCAAGACTGTTGGGAGATTTTTCTTTAAAAAGATCAAGATTGGGAAGGAAGTAGTGAGGACATCTGCGACACTGAAGACAGGATATAAGTTGTAAAAAAATACCGATTATACGGTTGGCTAAACAAACATCATCCCATTCAGTCTCTAAAGGATGCTTTTCACATTCATATAGCAGCAACGTCTTCATGTGATAGCTGGTAATTGGATTTCCCGGCAAGTCAAGATGTCGATCTCTCAGGGTTTTCAAAATACCTAGACATTTTTTGCGACATCCACCTTGAAGTAATTTGCTCTCAGCTTCTAGAAAAGACAAAATCCAAGCATCTCCCTCCATTGCTGACTGTTTGCCATGGAAAATAGCGCTCTCCTTTGATAGCAAATTGAAGCCTTCAGTTTTAACTTCAGCTACAAGATTTTGATAAGGCCAAGGACCACAAGGAATTGGCCAGTGTGCTGCAGACCTCGGCCAGATACCACCACATTTGAAGGCGGGTGTAATCTGAACAACAAATCTCTCTTGAATCCTAAGCTTTACTTCTGTTGTGTCTGCTATCATTTTGACTGAATCTCTGTACGCACATTTGTCACAAGCTTGAGCTACAAGAGTTTGAAACCTCGAGCGAATCTTACGAGCTGAAAGATAACCGGATGCAGTGATAAATTCCACCCACAAGGACATGGAACGTTTGCGTCCGTCGCTCAGCTTGAGCACCGCGCAACCCGGTAGGGTGCCATCATCAACAAAGTTAAAAACACCCATTTGGTTCAAATAAAGGACCACCTCAAATTCACCAGGTGAAATGACCTCTAAGCCTTCATATCTGCCATTGCACTCTGTTAATGATGAAATAAATCGAGGCTCCTGAACTTCCACTTCTTTTAGGATTTCTTGCACCACTCTGCAAACATCATGGATTGTCTTCTGCACTTGGGCAGTTCTCGTCTGTACTTTCTCAGCATAGTATTTGTTTATCTGATACAACATGTCAGTCTGGACACTCGAAAAATATGGAGGCACCAACATCTTGACAACTTTTCCCATTTCTCGTTATCTCAAATCGTGTATTAACTCATTGATGGTTCATCTGGTGGGTTCTAGAGTCCAACAAGCAAACTCTTGTTTGGAGCGTGCACGTTAACTAACCGAAATATTAACACGCACATTTCCATTCGACAGGTGCTCAATTCGAGATACTCACGAGATGTTATACGTACGCCACAACAGAAGCTGTTTCCCTAAGTCTTGATTCAAGTCCAGACGCAGAAACGCATTCCTCGTCGCTTTCAAGTCCCGCCTCCGCGGTGATAAAGTCACGTGGCGACTGCGCAATCACGCCACGCCCCGGTATCATATATGTAACTCTCTCTCTACCTGCTGGAGACTTTAAGTCTATCTTTTTTTTTACTTTTTCTGTATATTTTATTGTCTATTGGACAATAATCTACCACTATTTTGCTAAAAGTACTGCAGATTACGTGAAAATTATCAGTTAAAATAAATAACAATAAATGACCAATAGGGACATTGAATGAATTAATAGATGCACTTCAATTTAATTAATTAAAAAGATATCACCCATACCCATTATTTGTGAAATTTACAACATGAAAAGTTGGAGAAAAAATTTTTTTTAGTGAATAGATGGGATTTTTAAAATTATTTATCATTTGATCAATCTTGAAAATATTTAAATATTCCTCAAAAAAAATTTTGTACCGTAAATATTCATTTTTATGTGCATAAATGTTGACAATATTGATTCGAATACTGAAAAGCTTTGACTTTCGAGATTATTAAAAAAATTATTATTTATTTAAATGAATTTTTTTATCATTCTATTGAACTTGGTCGTTTTAATCCATTAAGTCATAAAGAGTTTTTAATATTATATATTATATACTTTATTAATCATTTATTTCATTTATCAAATATACCCGTATCCAAACTGAAACGCGAGCAATCACCTGCTTACAACATAAAGGAATCAGATCATATACAACATTAACTTTCAGCAGTACATTACAATTAGATGGTAAGTTTATGAGAGTAAAATATACGTATCAATAATCTTTATGAGGAGATAATTATAGCTGAGATGGTGTTAATTAATACTAAAGACTGGTTCAATATTAATTAAAAAATTTTTTCATTTACACAGTAATTGTTTTTTTTTATCAAATTCATATCTAGAAGGAAGAGTAAATAAATGTGACTTTCTTGAATATTATTTCTCAAAAGCTTCACAGAAAAGCAGTTCCTTACTTACAAGTAATTGAATAAAGCTCAAAATCTAATTTAGCAAACAGCACAGAAGTAGATTGGTAACCAATGACTCCCATTCGGTGCTATAATACAACTTGATTCATGAACAGAATATACGTAATGTCCGTTACCCTTCGCCTGTACTCTGACACTTCTTCTTCCAGCCTAAGGGGTCAAATACTCTGCTACATCAACCCCCAAGTACTTGACTGTGCGCCCCTAAATGAGTCTTTCATCATTCTGCTTCAACTTAATTCGTTTATCTTTTGAATTATTTGTACACTAGTATTATACTTATTAAATTCTCATCAATATTTCATTTCACCTATAATACAATATGTTGAATACTTATATTGAAAAGAAAAATATTTTACTACTGATTAAAAATTTTATTTAACACGAAAATAATAATATACGTGTTTTATTTCATTTTGGAGCAACAAAAAGAGCAATAGTTAATGCGCAATTATAAATCCCTTCAACCGTTAAACTATGAGGGTTTGAAAAAAATCAGTTGGGTCTATATTGTGCAATAGACTCTCAAGTTCAGGGATGGCAATACCACTTGAGTGGTCACCCGATAGGCAACGAGTCGGCCTTGTAAATCAGCTCGGATGAACATCTCCGAATAATCCCTAGTATAATCCAGGGCTCATCGGTGAGTCTTGGCAGCCGGCAGAGACCAGCTTCTATACTTACGTTTGACTGCATCAAGAGACTACTTTGCGATGAAAAAGAAAACGTCTTTGACGTACTTACCGCTTGGATCAAATAAATAATGTTGGAAAAAATAACTTAAATCATCATCATCATGCTAGAGCTAAAAAAAAAACCTAAGTTCTATAAAATTATTTACAAATATTTTTATTATATATTAAAAATTATATTTGTCTTCCTATTTGATAGGATAAATATCTTTCAAAGCATCTGTTGCCGGAAGCTTGGTAAATTATTGTGTTTTAAGTATAAGGAATCAGAGGAAATGCTTCGAAACTAACTAGACGTTGTTTACGTCTAATATATTATTTCACCTAAAAGTTCCAGGCCATTAAGAATGTCACAATACAACCCTCCTTTTTAGCTGTTCTTTCTTCTTTTTTATGGAAAAAATTTCAAAATAATAAAAACTGTTTCTTTCATGTGTTCATCATTAAGCATTTTAGAAACGTGAAAGCATCATCAACTAGAGAAGTGATTTACAAAATGATATTTTCAACTTGACTACCGTGTATAGTTTATTATTGTATGAGAAATGGTAGTAAAAATATGAGAACTGGCACATGCTAGATATAATTCATCTGAAAGAATCATTTTAGAAAAAGGTTTTGGAGCTTCATAATAGAGTGCATTAGGAAATAAAAACAATTTATCACTGAATATTACCTAACAGCTAACATCAATAGAAATATGCTACATTAATGAAAGAGGAAGATCTAATCATTACTAAAATACTTTTTCAAACCAATTTTCACTCATTTTCTATATTACATTTTTAGAAATAAAAAAATAATTGATAAATAAATTGATTAATATTTTTTGAACTCCAAAAATCATTGGAACTATTCTTGGATTGTCTTGGAACTTCTTTTATTTTTCAACCCTTGAAACTTATCAGAAAATAATTTGAGTCAAACTTAAACTCAATTCAGGTTGTAGGTCTCTAAGAATGAATAAAAAACTTCTTTTATTCACTAATGAGTTAATTAACAATCTATTCCTACAATGAATACTGTTTTGGAGTATAAATTTCCATTTCTTGTGAAAAGTATTGCTGGAGAGTTACTATTACCATGTCAGTGTTGTTCTTAAGACTAATATCATTGAGTCATGAAATCGTAAGAGAGCACTTCGATCATTGTTCAGCGTTTAATCTGTTTGTTGTACACCGCCAGTTACTAAGTGGTTTCCCATTCTATCGAATTCTACTGGTTTACTCACACATGCATGATCATCAGCACAATGAAAGCTGTGGACCATGACGGTGAGGGTTCTTGCGAAAGCGACACATGTTGTTACATTAGGTCGCCCATTGTTGCGCACCCCCGATGCAGCACAGGACCATCCATAGGAGTTGGTATATATGATAAAAAAATAAAAGATGCCGCATGGAGAGCTATACTAATCGTATACCACTTGACACTTGACAACGAGCATCTCAACTGCACTGCGTGTGGTCTGATGCTCGTTTTGCTTTTCCCTCAAGTTCCCATCAGACATAAATGCTTAGACTAGTGGCTAGGGTATTTGCGGATTTATGAATTGCTTTAGACATTCAAACTGGAGCCCATTTACGAGAGATTTAGATGCTTAAGACACGTCTGGTGGTCTTATTAGATGAATTTGTAATTATTTCAAACATTTGCATGTAAATATGAAAAATCATTTTCACTTGATTTAATTCTAAGTGATGGGTATTATATTTGGTTTTAGAGTATAACCATGTCAAAATGTTTCGTGGTAAAAACGTGATTTATCTGGTGCATGGAAATGCAGCTTCGTAAACAGATTAAATCTTCGAACATTCATGGCTTAGTTCTTATCTATTTGGGACACCATTGGAGATTAAATAATCATATAAATCCAAGGGGTGGTTTTTAATTATTTATTTTTGCAACACAAACAAATTTATTTCACTATAAATAAACTTTCAAAATAGATACAAATGATTTAGAAATGAGAATGAAATTTGTTTTTCATGAAGAAGGACTCTTTTTGTAATTGACTCTTTTTATATTTACTGTCATCTCCTAACAGAAAGATACTTGTATATTCTCTTGAGATTTGAAACCTTTGTCTGATGGGGAATTGGATTTTGACGAGCGCTTGCATATGTGGATATACATACCATCCCTAACATCATCACTCATGTTTAGCTTCTCATATGACACTCTTTCATGATGTACCCCAACGTCCGTTGTTACTTGTCGATTAGTTGACCTGACATGTTGCCTTCGGCTCATATTATTACATCAACTCATGAATTTAATTACAAATTCTCATTAGTGAAAAAATTGAGTCAAAACAAAATAAGTCTCCAGGGTAAAATTTAATCATTTCAAGATGAATTTTTTGGCAAAAGTGATTGCAAAAAAATTAAATTAATTTATCTTTATCAATTAAGAATGACACATCTGATTAAATAGCTGGGTGGTAATTAGGACTTCTTTCGCACGTACATTGACATCAATAAGCCCGTCATGTCTTGGTCCTTTTCATGATGCTCCTCTCCTCACCCTTGGTCCTCTGACTTTGTTCAAGAGCGCAAGTCCACCAAAGTCCTGGGATCGATTCTCGACTCAGCAGGAGGCTCCTCCTACCATGACGGCCATCTTGCGACCGGCAACCGTGTTCGCTATATCGTATCACACTTCACCGCATCCAGGTTACATACTTATGGTTTGGCTGCGATGTTGTCTCACAGACAGGATATTATACACACATTGTTACACCAGCACCCTTATTCTTTTACCTCTTTACTTTATCCTTGGAATCGATACATAGACAATGACATCACCATCAACATCGGAATAAAATAAAGATACATTTAGGGAGAATGTCAATGTTTAGTACAAGTTTACTATTTAACCATCAATTTAATTTTTTATTGAACACAAATAAATGAGTAAATTATTTTTGTTGCAGGTTCTCAAGTATTGTGATCACTTGCATGGAAAATGGTACTTTTCGGAGATTCGAGCAATTTTTTCACGCCGATATTTGCTTCAAAATGTGGCGATCGAGATTTTTCTTGCCAGCAGAAGTAAGTATAATTGTAAATAAATTGAAAAGGGGAAAAAATGGGAAATATATGTGAGAAGAGTTGATGCTGGATGATCAAAAAGGACTGTAGTTCGGTCCAGTTGAAATGGTCTCGCGTTCACGGGATTCCTTTGTTCTTGCTCTGAATGCATTCTGCATTATTTCACACGATACGAGAGAGGCTAATCCGAATGAGGCGACGAGAATGCCAAGAGTGTCACCGAGGTGTGTGAGCGAGTTGCTTTTTACATCATAAATATCAATCTCAGATGATGGCATGTCTTTTTGTGAGATCGATTCATTATTCTAGAGACCTATACGCATAAAATTTCTGTCGAATAAAAATCTTGCTATGCAGCTTTCATTTGCATATTATAACGAAACATTGCAAATATTTTCTCAATAATTTAAATTAGATGAAATAACTTTTTTTTATCATTAATTTATGCATTAATTTTTTTTTTTCTATTTTTAAGGACATCGCTAGTCCTTGTCGTATATAATGGATGTAAGACAGTTACGTATACCTGAGTTCAGGTTGCTGTCCTACTGATTATTTCACCGTCCAACGATAAATTCCCAACGTCCTCAACGAGATTCTAATCTCATTCTGACTTTCGATGCGTTGTCGTGAAACAGTGGAATGCCACTCTTTGCCTGGGATATCTCGTGTCGTTTATTAAAAACAAAATGAAATGAAGAAAAAAAATGAACGAAACTAAAAGAAAACATACAAAGAGTATAGTTTTAATTCGTTAAAACCTCTCACGATGAGTATATTATATGTGTTAAATTTAGAATTGTACAGACTGCAAAGTCTTCTTTTTTCAATCCAAAAAAATGCACAAAAACAAGTATTGGATATTTACAATTTGGTCAATATAAAAAACTAAACTACCATTTCTGATCAGAATAAAGTCCCAAATCTTTTCAATAATTAATAACAAGCCAACTCAAATAAAATAATCAAAGAGAAACGATTGAAAATGATTAATGATCAAACAATTTAAAAAATAATAATAAAATATTTAGTGGCACTTTTTAACTTTACAAACTAACGCTTTTTTGCAACAGCTTCAATTCTGTTCGCATTCCCGGACCAGGCGACGGTGAAGAAGGTGATCAAGGCGCTACCGCGGGTCGGTGTTGGCATCAAATACGGGATTCCACAGACTAGGTAAGTTTGAGAAGCAAAAGCTATTGAGGGATATATCCTGGGCGTATTGTGTAAAGCAGAAGAATCGCCTCACATACGAATTCACTTGGGCCCATTTCGTCGGTGAACATGCTCGACGCATTCCACCATTTCTTTGTCCCTTTTGGCGAAGGTTCTGCCCAGCCTCGATCCCCTTGCGTCTCTTTGGCATGTATCAGCAACGATGAAAGTAGAGGGGACTCAGCAAGTCGTTCGCGAAGCGGCGAGAACACAGGTTCGCGTCTCCGCGGCACTGGACCATCCATTAAACTCTCCTACGTAAACCGGCGAGAGATACGACGGTCATAAATATACGCCGGTCGAGAGCTGGACGTCTGATCCGGGGGAGATTCTGCCGCACAAACAGCAAACAAAAATAATCTTACTTCCAGCAGCATCATGAGAGTAGACAGCGCAGGAAAAGGAAAAGAGAAAATAACCCACGTCCCAGCATGAATAATCCTTGAACACGATACCAATACTCGTTTCCTTGTAGAATTGAAGTGGTCATGATTGAAAAATAGCACCTGATTGCTCTGCACATCTATAAAACGATAGTCATAAAATAAAGAAAACTCAAATTTGAAAATTAAACAAACGCATTTTTTGACTCCCGTGGTTTTACTTTTATGCCGTTTGTATTTATGCGTCCGGCTCTTCGCATGCCATTTTCGTAAACTTTTTATCTCTACATCAAGCACCAAGTCATTAAAAGCTACGGAGCCCCTTAAATCCTGAATCAACCAAGGCTCTTTCGCGTTCATAAAGTTAAGAGGAATTTACAACCCTGTACACGTAAACTGCACTTTTTTTTCCGACATGAAATATACCCGTTGGACCAAATTTAGTTGTCATAATTGCTATTTGATTACACTTTGATTGCCATCGAGTTATTTTTATTCACACTACTAGGCATAGCTGGATAAATTCTTTTATTAATATTTCTATTTTATTTAATTAATCAGAAGAGCATCAATGATGTCACCGAGGCAGCTGATGAGGAATTCAAATATGACACAAAAGTGGCAGCGACGAGAAATATCTAATTTTGAATATTTAATGTTCCTCAATACAATTGCTGGTGAGTGAACCCTTTTTAATATTATTATAAAATATTGTTCATGAATTATTTTATATGGATTCATACTCTACATCTGTCTATAAAAAAAATAGAAATGTACATGTAAGAGTGTGTAGCAGTGTGGAATTGAGACAGTTGATTCAGATAATGCATTGAAAACCCGGAAATTATTACGGTTTCTGATCAACCGTTGGTTAAAGTACGAAAAAGACATTACCATGAAGCAAGGCTTTTTATGGCTGCACACGGACGAATGAAATCTGTCGGACCGCATTAGGGATGTTCTCAATCAGCCTTGGGTTTTCTCTACCCTATCTTATGCTCACTCCATTCCATATAATCCTTACTCTATAGCTCTATGTTCTGTCAGTAATCCGCTCCTTAGGGAAACTTGGTTGTTTTTAAGGCCTTCTACTCTTTGTTTCTTCATGGTTTAATATCTCTTTTTGATATTTTTATTCTAATTTTCATACCAAACACAAACAAACAAACAAAAATTATATTTTTTTAAAATTAATCCATGTTTATTGGTCTTATTTGTAATTAATTTTATAATTTTGGCTGATGGCTAAAAGGTAAAATCATAATTCTATCATACACTAAAGGCGGCAGGGCGATTTTTAATGACGTCGATGAGGCCCGACATGTAATTATTCGAAATTCTAACTGCCGGTGCTAGCGGGCAACGCGCTATTTACGAGCCTTATATATTAATTGTGCGAATAAATAGCTACAGGCTATAAGCGCCAGTTTTTGCTCTTGTATATTCTTGCTTTATATTTCAGTGTTCAGTTGGAGATACACAATGTTGTGCAGACGAACCAGTCGCGATATTATAATTTGTATATGGATCCAACCAAGATATTTACTTTTGGTTCCTGATTGTAGAGTATTAAATGATTCCTCCTACGTTTACTTTAATTTTAATTAGACATAGAAACATCTCGGGAAACATAAAATTTTTATGAATATAATTATACAATATTTTTTAAATTCAATTTATGGAAGATGAAAATTTTTTTCAAATTAGCACTAGTTTTAATAAAAGAGATTTAAAGTCAATTGAATAAATGAATTAAATGCAATAGTAGTTTTTGATTTAATTGTAAAAATAAAATAGAATTTTAAATTTAATGAATAAGTTGATTTAACACAGTTGGTATTTTTTGCAGATACATTAACCATCCTAGGAAACAATTTATATCGTACCTATAGTACGTATCTTGAATCGTAAAAATTTGTTAAATAAAAAACAGTTTATTCGAAAAGCATAGATGACCCTCACTTCATACACGTTTAGCAGCTGTCGACAGATTCTTATTCTCTCGCGATGGTATCGCTAGTCGATGATCTTATACACATATAGGTGCGGACGGTGAATTATATTACCCTGAAGAAACGATGGATCGATAAAATGCACTCGTATATCCCACGCTATTTCAAATAATCATTGATCTTGCTTTTTATTAAATTGAAAAAGTATTGAATTTCCACTAAATAATGAAAGACAGATATTTCTACATACAACAGTAATTCATAAAAAAAATTCGAAAAAATAGGGAAAATATTGTGACAATTTTTCCATCTACGTATTTTTATAGTTATATTTTTATTTTTCAGCGGATTAAAAATGAGTGTGTTCTCTTGATGGTTGTACACACTTATTATAACGCATTTGTATCACCATGGGGAGCTGTGAGGGTAAAATTGAGGGCTTGAAGACGTGCGTTATCTCGAGTGTGTCGCAAACATTCTGCTGTCGCGATGTAGTCCCCAAACATTCGTTCACGCCGACGCTACCATTAATAATCACTCTGATGCATAACAGTCTTGCTATTATATTTACGTCGTCTCTGAATCACGTAAAGTTGTGATTTATAACAATATTATGACCATGCGTTGCCAATTTTATTATAATCTTTGTTTTATAAATCATCATCTAACAAAGTTTTACAAAAAAATTTTTACAACAAATTCGAATCCTAGATTAATCAGCAAAAGCTCTTGATTTTGTGAATAAAATTCTTTTAGTAAATCTCTATTTTAAATCTTGCAAAAATAATTTTAATTCTTCAAGTCTCTAGTAAAAAATGTCCTTAGTATGGAATCATTTTAAAAAAACATTTATTTATGCTAAAGTTTTTCTTATGGTCTATAATTAACTTGTTGCGATGTTCAATTATAACTAATATTGATAATTATTGATAGATAAATCATGTTTTAGATGTAAAACTGTTGTCATACTACTCATTGATATAGCTGAGTGTCCGATGAGTATTGGTACCAAGGATATTTTTTGCAGTAATTTTTTTGCATGATAATATTTCATATAAGATAGATAAAAAATAGACTTTGTCTTCTACAAATATAAGAAAAATGAAAATCATTCAAAAAAAAAAAGTATTAAAGTATACTGAACCTTTTATTCAAGAAAAAACAAGTAAATTTGTAGTAGTAGTGAATTAATAATTATTGATTTATTTTTATTTACATTTGATAGAAATGGAAGTATAGCTATGGAACGATGCCGTTACTAATGTGTTTCGTGTTTTGAAGACCTAATAGCTTTGTGTGGTTCAGAAGCGAATGAAAGTGAGACTTTGGAGTGACAATTTCAGGAGCGATTAGCCGTCATGCTTTGAGTTATGTGCCTACTAAACGGAGCACCGCGCCCCATTGAGACTCTCAACGAGTTTTTCGTAAAAATAGAATGCACTCGACGACACTCAGTTTTACTTTCGGCTTTCATTCCTCAAGATTTTTTGTAAACACTTTTTTTTACCAACCCTAAGCCATAAATTTCAATTCATTTCATTATCAAATTGAAGACGATGGAAATAATTTTTTTCTTTTTTACTTCTAAAAATAATTATGATGATTTTAAAAGTAAAAAATTAACAAGTTAATACTACATTGCAGGACGAACGTACAATGACTTGAATCAATATCCAGTTTTTCCATGGGTTCTCACTAATTATGAAACTAAAGAACTAGATCTCAGTCTACCAAGCAATTATCGAGATTTATCTAAGGTAAGATTTGTTTTTGAAAATATAAATTATCTTAATAATTCACCAGTCACAACTTTCAGTAGTTAATTATTCGATTTTTTAGTCGATTAAATTGATTTGATAGATTTTGAATCTGATTAAATGCTAATTTATATTTTTTAGCCGATTGGAGCACTTAATCCTAGCCGAAGAGCTTATTTTGAAGAGCGTTTCCAAAGTTGGGAACACGACAGCATTCCTCCGTTTCATTATGGAACTCATTACTCTACTGCTGCTTTCGTTCTTCATTGGTTGATTCGTGTGGTATGTGTTGTTTTATAATCAATTGCCTACCTAGAAAATTCTATCATTATTTTCATTCTGACAAGAAATTTCTTCCTAACAACATCTTTTCTTCAAAATAATTGAATAATTCAAGAAAAGAAGTTCAATCATTAAAAATTATAGTTTTAATCGAATACCGATTGATAATAACTATTATTTTTTGGCTTATTGTTTGACTACTGTAAGAAACGGAACCATTAACAGATCATAAATTATCAGGACACGTTTAGTAGCGAGTTAACACTAATTCGAAGGCGTTGAAATGCTCGAGTGTCGACGACGCTTGCCACTCCGTTAAATATACATCTGGTTTGTACTACACATTTTCTTCAGAATTCTCCTGACTTCAACTGTCACAGACAGTCGAATATCTCCAGTCTGTGCTTGAAATTATTTTTATCAAATTTAAACACTTTTCATCTTCTCCGGTGTCTCATAGATTTCATTTTAAAGTACTGTTTCCTCTGATGAAATTTATTTAAATTACATTATATAATTTTGGAGAGTCAAAATATGAAGGAAAACATTGAATATTTTTTTCCACATGCTAATGAAAATAGATAGTAATTTTTTATCCAGGTGTACTATTATAATGATTACATGCTCAGTCATGTAATAAATTTTGGTCGAAATAACTGTAGCAATGTGATAAATATTCATACAAATAATCACCTAGAGATATTACGTTGGAAAGTACAATAGTACCTTTTATAAAGTAAATCTTCACATATTCTTTTAAAAGATCTGTCGTCTTACCTATACAACAATTGTCTTGACTGTAAACAATTTTATATTGTTTATTACGTTAGAAATTCTTTATAAACCTAAAAGATAACAAAATTATGGATTTCAATAAATGGGAAGTTCGTTGTCAAGTTACAAAGTACACCCAGACCTATTTTTAATATTTTATTTTTTTATCATAGGAGCCCATGACCACAATGTTCTTGCCACTCCAAGGTGGCAAATTTGATCATCCTAACAGGCTCTTTTCATCAATCGCGCTTTCGTGGAAGAACTGTCAACGCGACACATCTGATGTTAAGGTTCGTTGAGTAATATCTACATTGGCTCAAGTCATCATTAATAAAATGTTGCGTCACTTGAGAGAACCTTCTTGTCTATTTTTTTATTTTTTCTAACATTTGTTCTCTGTCATTGACTACAGGAACTGATTCCCGAATTTTTCTTCCTGCCTGAAATGCTAGTTAACAGCAATCATTATCGTCTTGGTAGACAAGAAGATGGAAGTGCTGTTGGTGATGTTGAACTTCCGCCTTGGGCATCATCACCTGAAGAATTTATTCGAATTAATAGAATGGTATGTTTATTTTCTTAACTATTAAAAAAAAATACAATAAAATTTTCAAGTATTTTTAAAAATAATCCTGTTTTTAGGCTTTGGAATCAGAATTTGTGTCCTGTCAACTTCATCAATGGATTGATTTAATTTTTGGCTACAAGCAAAGAGGTAAAAATACGTTCATCAATAATATAAAGACATCAACGACAATAAACACAGAAAATTCAGTAAACATTATCGTGCGTCGAAAACAGTCAGGAGTATCAGTACAACAGAAAAGTCGCATCAAATTAAATTTTGTCAGATGTTAATTGCGGGTGGCGCCTCTATATCCGGTAGTTCTACGAAGATGGTCACAGTCAGAAACCTGGGGGAGTCTTGTTGAGTTTACTCTCGTATGGAAAGAATTAGTTTTTAGTTGGCTTCCTCTCGAGTTCCTTAGTCCTATGCAATTAGGCAAACTTAGCGAGCGCGACAATGCGTTCCAATTTTATAATACATAACACATTTACCCTCTATAATGCAGTGGGTAGACTGGAGAAGAAGAAGAAGATGATAAAAAAAAAAAAGATAAGAGCCGGAAATAGAGATGAGAAATGGGGAAAGGCAAATTTTTATCCGGAACTACTTTCTTCGTCATTTATCTTTAGAGCAAAGTGTCGACGCTAAAAATTTATTAATGACACCAATAAATCACTATTAGGATTATTGAAATTCTTGACTTAATTGATGCAAAATCGTTCCTTTTTAGGTCCAGAGGCAGTGCGAGCTACTAATGTTTTTTACTACTTAACTTACGAAGGAAGTGTGGACTTAGATACAATAACTGATCCTGTCATGAAAGAAGCGATAGAGAATCAGATTAGAAACTTTGGACAGACCCCTTCACAGCTTCTAATGGAGCCACATCCACCCCGAAGTTCAGCGATGCATTTGGTAAATTAATTATGCTTTTACGCAGTTACTTGTATGATGAAAATATTTACCAATTTGTTTTTCCACAAAAACTAACTAAATTATATTTTTTTTAAATGTCTTTTTAAAACTAAATATCTCTTGTAGTCTCCAATGATGTTCTCAAGTATTCCTGATGATGTTTGTATGACAATTAAATTTCCATCAAATTCTCCAATCTGTCATATTTCGGCAAACACTTACCCACAATTACCACTGCCTTCAGTTGTAACTGTAACAACTGGTCAGCAGTTTGCCGTTAACCGTTGGAATACTAATTATGCTGGTAAGTATTCTCGTTGATATCGATATCTCGCTTTTCAGAAAAAACCGGAATATTAACTTTTCTTTCTTTTCTTTTTTATTAGCATCTGTTCAGTCTCCCAGTTATGCTGAAACACCTCAAGCTCAAGCTATTAATCAACCACTATCAATGGATCCAGTTTTGTGTAAGTAAAAAATATTTTTACCCATATCTTAACGTCAGTTAAGCTTATTAAAATTTTAATTAATTTAATTTAATTTAATAAAAAAATTTTTTATGTATTGTTACAATACAAATACTATTGTAACGAATCAATTCATGAAATGTTTGAAAAACACATGTAATACGTTTATATCAAGTAGTTAAATTTTTATAAATATCTAATTATTATTTTTTTGTTTTAGCACAAACAGCGAATAGTTCAAATCCTACTTTACGAAGACATTTGGGAGATAACTTTAGTCAGAAACTTAAAATCCGAAGCAATTGTTTCGTTACAACTGTTGACAGTAGGTTCCTTGTAGCATGTGGCTTCTGGGACAATAGTTTCCGAGTATTTTCTACAGAGACAGGTAAATAAGATATTCGTATTCGATATATCATTAATAAATATATTGTAATCAATTGTTAAGACAAATGATTGTTCACTACTTGAAAGTATTAATCACCGAGTTGTTAAGGTATTCGTTTGTCTAATTCCTTTCTCTTTATTTGTAGCCAAGATTGTTCAGATTGTCTTTGGACATTACGGCGTTGTAACATGTTTATCACGCAGTGAGTGTAACATCACATCTGACTGCTACATTGCATCCGGCAGTGCCGATTGTACAGTTCTCTTATGGCACTGGAATGCCAGAACACAAACAATCGTTGGTGAGAGCGAAGCACCAGCACCTCGTGCAACATTAACTGGTCACGAACAGCCTGTTTCAGCCGTTGTTATTTCTGCTGAGCTGGGTCTTGTAGTCTCTGGATCAAACTGTAAGTTCTTGTTATTAATTTTAATCTTATAAGA
Source organism: Chelonus formosanus (assembly GCA_028641665.1). Taxonomy (NCBI): domain Eukaryota; kingdom Metazoa; phylum Arthropoda; class Insecta; order Hymenoptera; family Braconidae; genus Chelonus; species Chelonus formosanus. The sequence continues at coordinate 8,420,936 of CM054004.1, read as the reverse complement.
ACAACAAAAAGATAGATATCATATGACTGATTTTTAATGTAAAATGTACTCACTAAAATTCATTATCTATGTAATAATATTACTCAATTTATTCATTGTTTAGATGGTCCAGTTCTCGTGCACACGACATTTGGTGATTTACTGAGATCTCTAGAGGCACCCAATGGATTCAATTCACCAGAAAATATTGCAATGTCTCGTGAAGGTGTGATAGTAGTCAACTATGAACGTGGACATATTGCTGCATTTACTATTAATGGCAAACGACTACGACATGAATCGCACAATGATAACCTACAGGTAAGTTATGAAGAATATTTATATAAATTATGCTACACATTCGTAACATTCAATTATAGAACAGATCATTCATCCCTTCTTTTTTAGTGTCTTCTATTGAGTCGAGATGGTGAATACTTAATGACTGGCGGAGACAAAGGAATTGTTGAAGTCTGGAGAACATTTAATCTTGCTCTACTCTACGCTTTCCCTACTTGTGAGAGTAGTGTACGTTCTTTAGCACTCTCTCATGATCAAAAGTAAGTAATGAAAGGGAAAAGTATTGTTATAAAAAAAAATACATTTTTATTAAAACATATACTTTATTTTTAGATTCTTACTTGCTGGATTAGCTAATGGCTCAATTGTTATTTTCCACATCGATTTCAACCGATGGCATCATGAATTTCAACAACGTTACTGAAATTACGGTTGCCTTTTCGTCCGTTATTAGATAATAGTTCGGAGTAATCTCAATCGCGGACGAAAATATTTGGCAGCTAACTATAATTATCAAATTGAAACAATTCAATCGCAACACAAAGTGCTGTAAAAGCCAGAAAAATAAATTAAACATGATTTGAGGTAGTAACGAATTTAGTGTAAGTAGGAAAAACAATGGTACTTAAAATTGTTTTATATTACTATATACAGGGGCGAAATTCATAGTGTACTTTGATTAATTGTAGTATTGGACTAGAATACTTAAAATTAGTGAAACTATAAAATGAGCAGCCCATAAGCATTTGTATTTCTATAATTCATAGGAAAAAATGGTGTAATTCAAATAATAATGATTGCGTTATGATCGAATGCTCTTATTACTCAATTATTACGGCTTGTGAGTATTAATAAATAAAGCGAATGTTGAACTTTCGTCCGGTACTTAATATTATACCTAGAGCATTTGTAATGTTACAGAGCTTGATAAATTATCTATTCACAAGCGAATCAATAAGTAGTAGAGTACGCTAGTCAATTACAAAAAAATTGAACTTTTCATCTATACTGCATATTTGCGATATTATTTGATAACCAGAATCGCAAAATTGCAAGATTATAGGTGAATTTAAAAAAAAAAAAATATGCCAAATGGCGCGCGACTTATTTTTATGCACTTACGTACGTGGATTAAGAGCCAATAAATTACGTTACAATTGACTGTGTAAATATGATAATTATCCCAATATTATTGAATTGATATGTGGATATGCGTGCATTAGAATATAATATATAATTCCTCGCCAATATTATTGCTGTTCATGAAAGAGCATCAGCCTTAAGCTGATTCACCACGTACGAATAGTTAAATTTGCACGCTATCGTGATGAAAACTCACATATAATTAAGAGGAGGAATAAAAACTTAGGGAGTATTTATAACAGAAAATAAATCTGCGCCACTTTTGCTCGCATTCCAAAATCACGTCCTTTTAAAAAAATCCTAATTTCATCAGAGCCGTCCAGCTTAAACTTTGTGAGGATATTTCTTGATATTTTCGCATGCGAAGTATACCTTAACAAAAAAAAATTAAAAGAACAAATGATAAATTAATAAAATGTACTTAGGTTTAATTAAAAACACTAATCAATTATAAACGCGTAACTTACCCGAAATTAAATGAAAACTATTTGATGATGAAATAATTTACGCGTTAAAATAATGAAGTAAACAACAAACATGAGACAGGAGAAAAGGAAATGAAATCATGTTATATCTCCTTTTCACATTGCCTCAATAAATAAAAAAGATGCCGTATTTATATATTAAAATGACAAGTGTATGAAAATATTACACACAAAACTTTGTAACATAATTGGCGTACACAATCGTTTAATCTATGTGGATGAATAGTCCCAAATATAGGACGGCATGTGCTTTTGCAATAACTACAATATTTTACTGCTATTATGAAAATTTCTATTAAATATAAACGTTGTACGTCTGAATAACATGAAATATGAAAAATATGAACGATACTTTAATTGTAATCATATGACATGACACAACTAGATATCGTATTTTGTATTGTATTATATTGGATAATCGCTTAAATGAAAAACTTAAAAATCATGAATGTGACGTCGAGTATGTGAAGTTGATGAACGTGAAATATGCAAGTTATCATCACTAGTCTAGGGGCCACATGAAGAAGAAAATAACTTTTATTTCATGTTTTATTTTATTATTTTATTAAAATAATATAAGAGCAATAGTCTGCGCCAGTAAAAATCGCCGAATTTACGTTTTTCTTTCTGATGCACATTAGACGTAGCTAGTCATGAAAAAAAGCAAAGAGTTCTTACAAGTCATTTGCAGATCACATTAGCTATCATTATATGTTTAATATATTACAAACTATATCTATATTGTTCTTAACAAAACTATGTCTATATTATCGAAAATACAAGGTAAACTATGCATGAAATTGTTATTTGAATAATCAAGATAAAATTTTCGCAAATATTGTTTAATTGATTAAAAATTATTATTATTATTATTATTATTATAATAAACGAGCAGATATTTTAATGTGAAACTTATTAATGCTTCATAGATAATATGTAAGAATGAAAACGATGAAAAGTTTGATTGGCATTTAGTGGTAATTCATGTACTTAATTGAATCATAAGTATGATGAGATAAAACAAAATTTATTTTATGTAATTAACATTCCAATTGCATTTTATGCTAATCTGAGTGATTGATATCGCGCATGGCAAGTCAAAATGATTCTTGAATGATTATTATACATATATATATATAAATATATAAATATATGAATATAAATATATTATTATATATATTAATACTGCTCATAAGCTCGAACGAAGAATTACTGTGAACTTAAACAGCGTGTGTTCTCGCAAGTAAGAGTCTGTTATATTTGTTTATAAAAAAATTTGCGAGCGCTGTATTTTATCAAGCAAAGTTGTTAGTGAATTCCCTCCATAATGCTAAAAAAAAAGTTAAATCAATCTCTGTCCGAACTTATAACTTCACTATAAATAATGCTATTTTAAATAACGCTAAATATAACGCTATGAGAGTTCGCCTATATTATCATCAGTTATTATTCTTACAATTATGACTACATACTTGAATGTTGACAGTATATATTGTCCATATCTACGTATGGATCCATAGATTTGTATATTCAGTGAATAAGCACATTAATGTTTATGTGTGAAGTAATTTTACTTATCCGCATGACTATACAAAAATTGAAATACAAGATGTATAAGCTGTGTAAAGTTTTATCTAATTCGTTGTTATATAATTAATGATACCTTTCCATAATCCATACCTTGAGGATTATTTAGGGTTCAATTTTTTAAAAAAATGTCCATTATTGGCTGTTAACAATGGATAAATTATTATCAAACGGTGCTATAAACATTACATAATTCTGCATCGTAAATTCAGTAAATTAAGTGGAATAAAAATTTTTTAAATACCTTAATTATTTTCCATCAATCGAAATAAAATGTAGAGATATCAAAATATTGCATTCCGTTGTAGTAAATATTATGAAACAACAAAAGAAGCGTTATTGAATACGCGAAAACTTTTTTACCGTCTTTCTTGAAATTTTTTTTTACATAATAACCATAAATATCGCTTTAGATTTTTTACCGCTGTAACGTAGAATGAAATAAAACGAATAAACTGTATTTGATAGTAGTTATTCGATTAGGTGAATATTAATAGGTTGTTCCAAATCAATAATACGCATAATGAAAATTAGACAATTGTAGTAAGGAAGACTTGTGGAGAAATAGTCGATTCATTTTCCACATAGAGTATTGCAAACTGGCTTTTATAAATTAACCATTCAACATGGAACTTACTCAAATATTTTCATAGTTTATCTTCATTTACCCGTTGTTTTTTTGATAAATCATAATAACTATCAATTAAATATAATTAAAAGCACACCTGTCACGTCCTTGAAAGTACGATTACGATGCAAATTAGTAATTTAAATCGTTGATATTTTATCACATAAACTCTACCAATTATTTTGTGCTTAAATGTAATATTTCGACTAGAATAATGTAATGGGCAAGCTGTATCTTACTGTAAGGTAGAATAATATGTAAAAAAAACAAAGTAATATAGTAAAATAAATTAAAAATACATTTGACATGGCTTTCAGTGAATAATTAATTGAATTTTTGAAATTGACATGATAAATATAAAAAGACATATGTAATCTTTATTTTAATCCTTTATTCATTTGCACAGTCATAATGGAGTATTGTACTTCTACATACAATGAAGATATGTACTTATTAAAAAAGTATGTATTTGTTTTTACTGGAAGAGAATCTAAATTTTGTCTATTACTTTTTGAGGTACTCATCTGTATTTAAAATAGAATAAGGATAATTTTTATGTTTAGAAACTGTATAGTGGTACTGTACACATTTTTATTATGGTATATTTTACAATTATTTTTCCTCTATAAATAACTATCCATTGATATGTCTAGTTTGCATATTCAGAACAGAACTATTTGCAAATTATAATATTAATTTTTATTCGGTTAAACAATCATTTTTTTTTTCGTTACATTGTTTATTCTTTATTCTAAAGTATCGGAATATGTATAAAGCAATAATTAAGATTATTGGTATTTTTCATTGATAAAATATTTTCTTTTTTTTGTTATAGTTGTATTTTTTTCTTTAAAATAACATGTCTAGTACGTATATATTTGAACATATAATGGTCATTTATGATTAAATACTTTGTAGTTTTATCAGTTATCACAAAGAAAGCCACCAGGGCTTTTTGATATATAGGAAACATCAACTACTTACTCAGGTGAAATAATTGGAAATTAACATCTATTATTCCTGAGTTGTTAATAACAACACGCTGAGTATTTAGTTACAAAGGGAGTAAACATTTGTTTCTAACTCCAGCTTCAAACTGGTTGTAACCATTGATGGTCTGAAAGACAGTTTTCTAGCTATCAATTATTTATACTTAATGATTCTCCTGCTGTCAACAGATATCTTTTATATATATATTTTTTTTTGTTTTTATCTTCTAATTTAATAAAAAAAAATTTGTTACACTGTTGTTTTATTATTTGTAATAATAATCAACTACATAACTATTAATTACAGAGTACATAAAACTATTTCTATTTTTTTTATATTTTATATTAACGACAATTTTTTATCCTATAACATTCGCTGCTCATTATTCGTTCTATTCCAAAAATAAGGCCATTCCATTCACTAAGATAATACTGCATCATATTGTACGTAAAAATTTCTTTCAGGGGCTCGAGACATTTAAAATAAACGAGTCAGAGGAAATTTTTATATTTCATATACTCATTATCTCACTATTAAATTGGATAATACTAAGTGAAAATAATATCGAACAAATTTTTCAGGCAACCATTGAAAAATATTGTCTCTTTTATTATGTTCTTTTTTTTTTTTTTTTTTATTTCAGTATGTTGATTATTAAAAATCATCGTGAATTTGTTATTTGTGGCCTAACCCAAACTCATATGTTTTTATTATTTAAAATAATTTTCTAAGGCCAAAAAGTTTCCATGGCCACCGCCATACAACCACCCTGTTCATTTTAACCTGTTTATTATTCTATGTTTGTCGTTGGGTTCCAGAGTTAGGTCAAAGCAAAAAACCTATTTTCTTGTCTTTAAGACATTGGGTTGCATTTAATATCTGTCAAGCAATAGGAGGACAGAAAAGACGATTTTTCAAAATGTCGTCCAATATAATTTATGAGCCCCTACATTAGCGGCAATCGTCCCGTTAACTTCATCTAAAAGATTAAAATTTCGTTAATTGAAAGAATATTTATTCAAAAAACTAATGTTATTAATAGATATTTATAAAATGCATCTTAATACAATGATTAAATAAATGGAATATCGATATCTTACTCTATTTAAATAGTATACAATCGAAGTTTAATCCAAATTAAATGAAAAAATATTGATTTAACTAACCTGCTGTTCAAGCAACTGAGGCTTACAGGAAGAGGTTCTGAAGATACTGTTGGAATGTGACCAGCAACCGTTTCAAGTAGTGGATACCATTGTGCTACTGGTTTTCTCGGATTATCCAACATCTCTAACCAGTGATCTCTTCCAATACCTATGAAACTCGATCCTATCGCTGTACAACCCATCAATTCATTTGAGCCGATTCTAAAATAACAAAAAATTATTTACTCAGGCATTGATTTCCAAGTTAGTTTGATAAAGTCTATTATGAAAACAATTATTTTACTCACTAAAGTGAGTTTTTAAAAACGAATTCACTTCTGCTAGTGGATATTCATAAATGATTTTAATAGTCAAATAGTGAAAGTAGTATTAAATATCAACAGTAATGCAAAATTTGAATAATATGCATGTCTATATAATCTGAATAATATTTAATTTTTAACAAAGTCGAATTTAAAACTTTTAACAACGGTGGAAATCATTCAATAATAGTAACATAGATTAAAAAAAGATAATAACAGTTGACCCAGTAATACTTGTTTGTTTAATAAATAATGAAAAGGACTGATTCTGACCGTAATAAACAATGGCTATCTTTCAGGAATCTTTAATAAAGTGATCCATTTCTTCTAATAAAATTCAATTGAATTTTTTTCCGATCATTACAATATTATAATTTGTTTTATGTATAAATTACATGACTCAGTTATTAGATAAAAAAATTTTGATATGAGCATTTCATTTACCTATCATAATCGATGACTTTCACAATAAGACTCACGTCCTCGATATTGTCTGATGGTACATCAAACACCAACGATTCATTATATACTGGAAAGAGAGTATTTTTTTTCACAGTCGTCTTCTTTTTTTTCAGTCTCTTTCCTTGGCACAATAAATAAATTTTCACATATGGGTCTAGAGTAATTAACAGTTTTGATTATTGACTAATGAGATCAAGAATTAATTGAAAAGAATTTACTCAAATTATAAAAGTCTTAAGTGTTACCTGATTTTCCAGTAATATCCATAGCTTTCAAATTTCTAGCTTTAATTACAGTCACAGTAAGTCGCCCTGCGGTCGGCAAATAGCAAAGTGTCAACATTAATTCTCCCAAGTTTACTTTTTCCTGCAAAGTTATATTCATGATCACTAAATTGTAAGACAATTAATTAAATATTTACATAAAAGTTAAATCAATGGTAATTTTGGTAATAGCTTGCTCTGTTGGAATATAGCAATACCTCAATATTTTATAATATAATTTATTTATAAAAAATTAATTACTAGACTCATTAGAATTTAAATAAGTAATTAAATCAAATTTCAATAACTAACTTATAATTATTATATGTTGTACTGTAATAATTCTAGAATTTGATTACTGTGAATGAATATTTGTATCCGTGAATGAAATGTTCAATTGTGATGATTATAATTCAACTAATCAATAATGTCTATATCATTTACATTAATTAGTTTAATTAAAAAAACTATATTCACCTGTGTTGCGCAAAGGATCTCCATAGAATAGTTGATTTCCTGCTCTAAATCAGTACACTCCAATAGCCCCTTTAACACAACTTGTCCAATCAAATCATGTCGGGAAAATCTATCGAAATCGTAGACAGAAAATTGCAGATATCTTTCCTTCAAGTCATCATAAGGAACGCTGAGAAATAAAAATTAATTATTCAAGAATCCTCTTTATTTTTCTCTATAATTTTCTTACCTAAAGATGAAAGTCTCATTAAACATAGGATTTAAATTCTTCCGATGAACTTTCGTCTGATATTTCTTCTTTCGATCGGGCAGAAGATAAATTTTAACATAAGGATCGCTACTCCCAGTGACATCTTTAATAGGCAATCCTTCAGCTGAAAGTACCTGTTGATAAAGAAAGAGGAAAAGAAGTTTTAATTAACTGAGATAAAAATGCCACTTTTTATTACATTCTAAGATCGTCAAACAAAGAAAAAGCTGATTTTTATTGTCTATCCTCGACTGGAAATTGTATTGAAAAGATTTTTTATAGCATATGTATCTGAATTGTCTTTTATTTATATACAGTGCTAATTATAATGTTATATCATTACTTTTAATAAATAAATGACGTCAATATTTTATTATTGATTAATGCGTTCAATATTATATATTAGTGAATTTTTAAATAATATGTAGCGAAAAAAAATTCTATCGACAATAAACTTACAAGTTATGTATTGATGATCAAAACAATGATTTTTACTAGAACATAAACTATTTTAATCTGATTATTGTAAATAATTATTTTCATTGTAATATATATTTTTCATTGAATATTGAATTATTCGACTATTTAATGGCAATGGAGCTTTATCTATTTGTTTTGAAATTTACACTGTAATATATTAATTTATGCCAATACAGAGTATTTATGCAACGTTTGACATGAAATGTAGATTGCATGAGTGGTGTTTATCGAATCTGCAATGAATCTAGGCCGGAACCTAATTCTCGATGAATGGTAAAATAGCTCATGGAAGTGTTGAAGATATTTACAAAAGGTATTCTGATGTTACGTGCTTCGTATCATCATTCTTTAAGGATAGTATATCCATATGTATTCATAATTATTCAAGTGTATAATAACTTAACTTTCAAAATTTATCGCCAATTTCTTTGTTATAATTTTCATTCGAAGTAACTTGATAATAATGTATTAACTTACTCTAACAACAAGGCCCTCCATTTCTTTATCATAGCGAAGTGTAAAGTGTAGTTTGCCAGCAACTTCCATTTCTGTTGTGCTCGAACTTTCTGTACTCTCTTGTCTTGTGAGATCTTTCTTATATAATTCAGGCTGGAAATTTATGAAGCATAAAGGTAAATACTTGAATCATTTTGTCCATTTACATTTATTTAGGAATTTATGGGTCAAATGAGCAATCATAAAATTTCAAATTGACTTGGAAACATTTTAATGATAACATATAGATAAAAATATAATTAGAATGTAAATGCAATTGTATCTGTGTCGCATTCCACGGAATTATAGCTATATGATGTTAAAAATGGTAAAAAATAATTATAAATGATATAGGGCTACATTTAATATAATATGCATTCATGTTTTTATGTAAATCTATAATATTTTGTTGATTTCATGAATCCATCAATATTCTAAAGGGATTTTATCGGTTGAACTTGGCATTTGAACAGAGAGAAAAAAATAAATAGAATTATCTAAAAAAATGTATGCAGGGTTTATATCGATCACAGTAAGAAAGAAATATAAGAGATGTTGATTTAAAAATATTGGGAATATTTTTTATTATAATATAAATAGAAAAATATGTTTGACAATATATGGAAAAGCGAATAAGAAAAAAATAAATCCACATTATATAACACCAATGTTTTCAGACTACCTATGAGAATTTTCAAGAAATCGTTGAAGACACATTGTCAATAGATATCAACTGTCTCCCGATTTACATTATCATTCTATATCGAAAAATACAAGTGGCTATTAATTATTTAGAGGACGTAACAGCTGTCTACATTTTTAGTGATGAATATTCTGGAGTATTTCATTGAGTAACATATTGGAAAACTGTCGGAAATATTTATTTATAGTCAACCTTGATAAGTCCAAGACTTGAGTCACTACGGTTTTCCAGACTACAGATGCTGAACTTGATATTGGGAAGATCAAGTCGATGAGACAATTGACGTTGAAATGTTTGATGTCTTGTGGGGACAATAGGCAGGGTAGTTTGACGAAGTACCTGTTAAACATCACATTGAATTTTCTTTTTAATTAACTGAAAGAAAGTAATTTGTTTTATTTCAGGACTATTAAAGTTATTGAATAACAAATTGATAAAGATTAAGAAGAACTTGCTTACTTTTTTATTTTCTTTCTGTTCTTGAACATATTCATGAGTAATCGGCTCACATTGAAGATCAGGCAGAGAGTGGCTAATCCTTATGGCATTTTGTTGGGAGAGATCTCCGTCTGCGTCATCATCGCCCTCACGTCTGGCGACTCCCATTAGCCATTTCCAAGTGGATGAACAGTGAAAGCTTACAGTTGCAAGGAAGACCAAAGCCATGAGTGCAACACCACTACCGATTAATAGCTGGTAGGAGAAGCTCTCAGTCCACTCTTCTGTAAGCCAGTGACATTTTTTTCAGTATAAATGTAGCTAAACTACCAACAAAGACATCTATATCAAATCGATAAAGGCGGGTCGCACGATTATCACTGGCATAAATTCTTATTTCAAGGCTAATACAAGGCTACAGGACTTACGATAAACGTGCTAATTGCCATCATGCTATAAAGCTTGACAGACATAGAGATTCATAACCTTCGGAGTGTAGTTTTACAAAGAGATAATAGAGCGTACGCCACTAGATGGAAAAATTCAAAGAGACAAAGTGGATCAGAATGGAGATTGAGATCTAGCAGTAGTCGGCACGCGCTTTAGTCAGACCGGCACAAAGGAAGTAAGATTATCTTTATATGTATATATTATCCTCCAACTATTTACGAAGTTTATAACTATTACTAAGTTATAATCTATATACTAATTTACGGTCTATTTCTCTACTTGCAATAGTATCATCAAAGGACTTGAATTACAGATATTATGAGAGTAGAAGGTTTCAAGTTGGCAACTTTCAAAAGTGAAAACTTTGTCAAGATAACGTTAATAATCTAATCAACAAAGTTTTATGATTATGTTTTCATTTCGTTGGTTAAGATTTCCTTTGGGTGAAATTGAATTGCGTAATTTGCTTCGAGAGCAATTAGCAATTAAGGGAAAAACATTCGCTGAATTTTTTATTATCTCTTTTATTTTATTCAACCCGAAGAGCATTACACCCTTTTTTGTAAATAATATTATTGATTGAGTTTTAAATTAACACTTCAATAAAAATTTGCTTGTTTATTTTTCTTTCATTCATTTCTTATTTATTTTATTTTTTGTTTATTACTCGTGTGATAAAATTTATTTTTGCATTAATTCACATGCATTTGAAAAAAAATTTACACTTGAAAAGGTATTTAATGGAAAGCTTTCAGAAACAAATAAAAGGTTTTTAAGTCAAAGTGCTGATGAACTTGATATGGAATTTTTACGTTAATAGCAATTGACAAAGTTTTATACTAATTAATGCCCTTCTGGAGATAAGGATTTTTCAACTTTTATAAAAAATTCTGACCTTGAATTACCAAGGCGAGAAATGGCATTATCTAGCGAATGTTTGGAGAGTAATACTCAATTAACCTTCAGACCCTGGCGAGTCTTTATCAATCATGTGGACAGTTACCATGGCAAAAAATTAACCAGCGTACATCTTCTTCAATTTAATAATATATATATATATAATATCCAACTAAATTTATTCTGAATTCTTCATAAGAATTTTTTTCACTTAATAAAGAATCTTTTCATTAATCACAGAAGTCTATTCACTGAATTTAATAAAAAATGATTAAATAGTGTCGATTCACGTATTTTTAGTATAATGATGCAAAAAGAAGAAACGAAACTGTAGACGGAAATAAATAATAAAATCATCGCGATATTTATTTATACATTTTTTTCTGTTAAAAATGAATTATTCAATTATAAGAGTAATGAACTTAACTATAGTTGGATAATATTTTTCCAGACTTTGACAAAGACAACTCATGCTGATTCATTGACTTCATTGGATATGAAAGAAGAGAGCAAGTCAATAGCTCAAGGAGTAGAAAGAAACAAGCCAGTGTAGACGACTCGAGAAGGGGAGAGTTGCTATGAGATTATCGGCACTTTGGCGAATTGTAAGGTAGACATTCCGACCCTCTAAACGTTTTGTTAAAGCGCCCTTTTCAATCAGACGATCCATTTATAGGAGTTATTGTTTTTTTTTTAATGTTGATTTATCACTAAGCTCTATTTAAGACTATTGACCTTTTACATATTTTTTTTTCAACAAAGTGAATAACTTGTCATCAAATTTATGATTACTTTATTAAATCTCCAGCAATACGAGACAATGTAGAATATAAAAATTTTTTTCCATCTGTGAAAATTAAATTTGTTATTTATTGTAAAAGCTACAATAACTTTTTTTTATCGTTAAAAATCAGAGAATTGAAATAGATTTTATTTTATTGGAAAATTTTTTAGAGATGTAAATAATTGTTCCATTTATTAAGTATCTATAGAAAAATAGAGACCTTGCTAATTTATTTATCCATTGATCAGCTTACTTCACGGGTTATTTTCCAATTAAATATAATTAAAGTAGTATATAAGAACAGAGTGATAATAAAGGTCATGGTGAATACATTTATCACGTCGTTTTATTTCACTTTAAAAGAAGAAAATATAAATTAAAGAATAACGACCCTGTTCATTTTTAATTTCCAGTCTCAAAACCTTAAGAATGTATGCATAATTAATCTTAAAGATAAAATAAAACATTTATAAAAGGATTATTAAAGGGTGAATCTTTATTTATAATACAAGTTTGGTTAATGATCAGATTATAGAAATACTATAGATTTACTGGGTTTAGTATTTCTTTTATTCTCGAATATTTATTAAAAAGTTAAACAAACAATGATTTCTGAATTTATGCTGAAATGTAAAAATAGTAAAAAATGTAGGAAACATGGAAAAAAGTAGAAAAATTTTTGACTAAAGTTTTTCGCTCAATCTTAATCTGCACCATTATGACTTAAGCTTTGACAGAACCACTTGACGCATAGAATCCAAATGTCTCGTTTACTAAGGTTGACTATGCTAAAATGAAACCTCATCTGGATTTTCGAGAGTGTAAAAAGTGCGAAGACGACGTGTTAATGATACATAACTTTCAGGATTTATCATTAAAACTTGAAACTCTCATTTTATCTCATGAAGTAACGTATGGTGATGAAGCCCTCTTGTATTTTTATTTCAAGATGGCTCAGCAGAATATACCGTATTTACCTATTTTCAGCGCTAGAAGAAATAAAATTCCGTTACTGCACGTACAAACGTTAGCGAGATAACTTTATTTAGAGAATAAACAAGAAAAGACGATGTACTCTTATAGATATTTTTCGACACAAAAATTGTATCGTCTTTTTTTCTCACAAGGCTGAAAATAAAATATCTTGTCGCAACAGAGTTTGAGGTCATTTTTCAGACAGTGATTGTAACCGTAAGAAAAATTTTGTTCATGTTTTTTTCATGGCTCTACAACTCCGCCACATTAATACTTACAGCAAAAAGCTCGCATTTTACTTCAAGACTTCTAAAAGTATTGGTTTTTTCTCTTATTTCCAGTCCCTAAATTTCTTGCTTTTATTTGAGCGAAATTTAATAAAAAATGCCATTCTCCTTGCTTTCATCCCCTCAAGCGGAATACGTTTATTTAATTTTTGCCTTTCTCTCATTAGGAAATTAGCAAAGGTCTAACCACTAGTGAAGCAAAATAAATAGAGAGTGAAAAGTGGAATTCACAATTTAGTATTACACTCAAAGATTACCCAGTTATAATGGTAAGTGTAAATATTGAACTAACATACACTGGTAGACTTGAATATACACTCAAATGTGATCTTCAGATTAAATTTCGAAACAGCCGTCGTACAGGAGTATGGAACATCTCATGATCTTGAGCTAGTGAAAATAATTGTTTTCGGGCTGCCTGTCGTTAGAAAAACGATGCTTGCTAAACGTCTGTCAAGTTATTATCAAGTTGCATATATTTCTACAGTCTTTGATAACAGAAACAATTAACCACCTAGTTATACAATAGTGTTACGAGCCAATTAACGTTTTTATGTCGAGATACTCAGTTGAAGACAATAGAATAAAGTCAAATTAACGAATTTCTTACTTTGAGTGAAAAAACATACTAACAATATTTAAGGTACTTTAGAAGGTTATCTTCAAGATGAAATATAACAAATTTACACAATAACTCTATTCAGTTATTCTTTATTTAATTTTTGCATTCATGATAAACCTCATTTACCTTCTTCGAGAAATAAAATTACAAATGCTCGTTAAATAAGAAGATAAATTCAACAGATTTTCTATTTTATACATGAAATTAAAATAGTTTCACATTTTATTGAATTGAAATGATATATATGGTTTAATGTTTTTTTTGTTTTTCATATCTGAAAGAGTAATACTTGCTTTTTTCCATGTTGAAAAAATTTCTGGTCTCTGCATTAACATTAATTTTCAATTACCATTCACTATGATAGCATTTTTTGTTAAATTATATACAGACTCATTATTTCGTTACAAAGCTTTAATTAACTTAATTCAACCTGATTATTTTGTTCACATTTGTCTGTTGAGTTATTACAGCACAACTATTGTGTGATGTATAATTTATGTGATTTTTCAAATTCAGACAACTGCAATTGAGCAGAAGAACTCTATGGGTGGCATAATAAAAGGCAATGCAAAGTTTTATGATAACATTGTAGATGCTGAGAAACAAGGAGTGTATGGAGCTAAGAATGGATCAGATGCCTGGCGGCTCTCAGAACTACAACAACAGTTGGATGAGATTCAGAACAGTCAAGTTAAGAATAATGGAAGACTTGAGTACTATGCATTAAATAAGTAATTATATAACATTTGATAATATAATTATAAATAGTTACTCATAATCTGTTATTAAATTATTTTTTTTTTTATGATCAAAGAGCACTTGAATAGAATAAATATATTATAACATCATAATTGAAGCTTTTTATCAATATTCAGCTTCAATTAATTCATTGCTTAATAATGAATCCTTTGACTTTAGAGTCTTCATTTCCTGTTTCAATTTACTCTAGAATCGTAACTACGTATGACATTGCTCGAGATTAATTATTCGTAATGTTACTATAAATACACAAGTTCCTAGAATGTGATCATGCTCTGTACACATATGAGTAATTACAACTCAAAAGAAAAAGGATTATTTTGAATATAAAAATATTGAGGTGAAATATTTTAATATTTATCAACTAAAAGTACTTTAGCAGAAAACTTGTTCTTTCTTTCAACACTTTTTATAAATAATTGTATTATTTTTCACATAGTTTACATCTTACTTTTTATTCATAATTTTTTTTTGTCACCGAATTTTTTTTCAATTGAATAATTTATACTTAAAATAATTCTACTGGATGTGGCTACATTAAAACTATATCTGTTTAATGAAAACAAATTATTATCAGTGGTATTATAGCTTTTATCAAGGCATTTTTCTATCAAAATTTAATTTGAATATTTATGGAAGAATTGGATTAATACTCTTAACTAGAAAAAATTCTTGTCTAGATCTAAATAAAAAAAGGATAAGTGCTCCATTTGATAAATTTGAATGAACATATATGTATTTATTCAAATTTATCAAATGGAGCACTTATCCAAGTATACAAGTACACTTGTAATAAGTCAAAGATAACTAATTATTCAAAGACTACAAACTGGCCTCATGAAGTAAAGAAATTTTTTTTAGTGAATTGTATGTATCTTTTAGATTCTTTTTGCAAGGTTGGAGATCATCTGTATGTTTAAACTAAAACTTCTTGATAAATGGATATACCATGGCTATTCATGCGACATTACAAAAATTATTTCCCATTCAGAAAGCAAGAAATCTACTCAATCATAAAAATAAACTTGAAATAAAGACAACTCCGGAAAAAGGATCAACATCCTGTCAGAAGTTGTGATTATTCTAAATTCAGAGGACTAGCCTTCGATTGATTTTATTTCCTTCGTTAATTTTCTGGACTGAAATCCAGGTAAACTGTTAATTTTATTTTAAAATATTTCATCATTATTCAACTCATTAATATAAATATTATTGATTCTCATTAAAATGTTCATTTAATGAACGTATTTATGAGTAAAAATTTTTAATTATGTACCACATTATATTTTTATTTCAGAAATAATGTTTTCTATGCAAATGGAATACTTTCATTTTTGAATCAATACTGAAATGTAATTTTTTTTCTATCACCAGTCAACTTTTTATTCAAGCTTTTTCTACATTTCATCTCTAGAAGAAACATTGAACAAAATATCAAGCTTTTAAAATTTTATTCTAACAAAGAAGTGTACTTTTTTCATCTATCGATAGGAGATGATGCTCTAGAAATGCTTTTAGTATTTTAAAAATATCTTAAAGTTATAGGTAAACTATGTAGCGACAGTGGTTTTTACTAGTTTTTTTTTATCTTTCCATTCATTTTTTTTGTTATTTTTAAGTAATGGAACCAAAAGAATGATTAATCATTTATTCAGATTCTGATTTACCAAAAACTTCTCCAATTTCTGCTAGCATTGCTAAAACAGTCTATAGAAGTTCAGTAATTAATTCAGCCCATGAAAGTCGAAAAAGTTCAAGACAAATTGGACATAATAATACCTAATATAAATGTATGAATGAATAAGTAATTTAACATATTTTTCAAAGTTATTTTTGTTAATAACAAACCTCAAAATAGCTCAATGAATTTTAAAATCTTTAATTATATTTATAATAAATTATTAAATCAGTATTAAAGTTTTTTCTTTATTCAAAGAATAGATGTACGTAAAGTTTAAAAACTGAATAATTATTTGAAAGTTGAAAGATATTCAAATATTCTAAGACTCTATTAAAGCATCATCTTTAAAATTCAATTTCATCTGAAGTAAATAATGCACTTTAGAACAATATTACAAGTATTTCCACATTGTTTTTAGTTGAATATTTTTTATGATTTGTTGTAATAATTAAAAAAACCAACTTTAAACTGTTAATGTTCATGACAAAATTTAGTCTTTCAACTTATAACAATTTAAGTTTTTGCTTTAAAGCAGAGTTAATTTATTCATTTTCTTTTCTATCTTATCCAATCAAATTTATTAAAAAAGTTTTTATCTACAACAAACTGACAATAAGGAAACTTTATGATTTTTATTGAAGTCCATCAATTGAGAGAAACTCACAGAAAAAAAAGAAAAGCAGTTACAAATTATTGCAAACTTTGATCGTCTATATTTAGAGGAATACGTGTTGCCAATGCTAACACAAGGTCTTATTAAAGTGATTCAGTTTAAACCAGCAGACTCCATCGATTTTCTGTTAAGTTAGCATATGATGACATGAATATATTGTCAACATCTAAGTTTAATCGATATTTTGAAAAATTGTTTCAAACTTTTTGAATAATAATCAACACAACTTTTGTTATCCCCAATTTATTCATCTTTATTGAGACATGTATTCCTGTTCTGTCATCGAAATACTAGATGTAAAAAGTTGAAAGAACCCTGAATTTTGTTGTAACATGAATTCTATTTCATCTGCTATAACGTTTTGTTTTAATAGAGAACTCTAATTGAAAACTTTGTACGTCAAATAGCTCAATACTAAAGAGCTGTAGGCAACTAAACTGTGATTGTCACAGAATAATGCGTGGGCTGTGATGCCACTGTCGTCAGTGTATTTTATAATTAACTTCGATTCGAAAAAAATCATTGTTTGTTCAATTTTCATTATAAACATATTCATGGAAAAATTAAAAAAAACTCCAAATCAATCTTCCATGTCTGACTAATACAGACCTTTTCTACAATAAAATGAAAAAATACAGCAAAAAATTTTATGCAATTTCATATTAAATTGATATTGAAACATTTGATTTTTCAATAGAAAACTGTTTCAAATAAAATTTAAGAAGCTTAAAGGTTGTAGTATTCGTCTAGATTATGATGAAAATCTAAAGAATATCTTGGTTTGGAGAGAAGTTTTATACAAACTGGTGATTCTAGATTCATATTCAATATGTAAACAATAATAACAACTGAATATTTGAATTTTAATATCTATTTCATCAATACACCAGTTATTAAAAATTATTGATCGATCAACATCGATCTTTACTTCTGTTTACTTCAAGCTGTTACACAAAAAGTAATGATTCACAAATTGTGCTTGATGGTACATGTTGGAGAATTACAACCCTGACCACACTATAACGAGAACTTACAAGAAATTCAAAATTTAATAAATTTTAATTAGATATTCATGCTCATGTGACCTTATGGTTTTGCAATTTCGAATGCCATTTTAACAATATATAAGACTAAACGATTGCCTTGTGGAAATTGTGGTTTTAAATTTATATGACAAAATAGTCCTGTTAAATACTTTCAAGGTAGGAGTTGAGAGCAATTTAATAAACTAAAAGGAACATAATATTGACAAACTAACCTTGAAAGGTTATTATCTATAACATTTCTACAATGAATTATCGAAATATCCTGCCCAATAACCGCACATCCTCAGCAATTAACAACCTAATCAAATAATCATTTATTCTTTATAATTACGACCTTGTCATTGAATTATCAAAGAAAAGTATCTGTTTAATTTCCTTTCATGACAATTCACGATTTTTCTTTTAAAAAAGGCATTGTTTGATTTATATTAATCATTTGGAAATAAAACAATGCACTTTAAGGTTTATTTGTGTGTAAAAAATTTTAATTAAAATCCATCAATTTTTATGTCACTATAAAAATATCCCTTTATCTGCATTCTGTCGATGATAAATTCAAATGACTAAGGAGAAAAGTAATTCTAAACGAGGACGAACATTTTCTGTAAATAAATAGTTTAGTTGTTGTTTCATACAGTGTTGAGGCCATACTACTTAGTTGAGTAGATACTACTCGTCCAGAGGGATCTTTTGAGAGCGAGGACGCGTCTCGAAACTGGGACATTCCAGCATCCGGTCAAATTCTATTGTGCACTAAGAAGAAAAGACTAGCGTGTGTCTTTTTCCGAAGCAATCCATGGATAAACTGAATTCATATGTTATATATTTATATGAGAAATATTTGACTTTGTCAGATTGATAATAAAGTGTCTTTTATATCTAACAAAAATAATTATTTTTAACATCCCATTAGGAAGTTATTGTAATAGAGTCGATTTTTAAAATTCGTAATTTTATGATATCTTTACTGTTTGAGACATTTGAAAGCATATTACAAGATTTAAATATAAATTTATATCTATAAATACATATATCAGACAATTGTACGTACGTAGGTCAGGTTTTTTTTCGTTTTCGGTTTCTCGAAAACCACTGAAAATATCAACTCCGAACGAATTTCTATTCGAAAGATAATACAATTAAAAAAATCTGAAATAAGTCTAAACAACTTCAGTTTAACCATTTTTTTTTATGACAAAAAGAGTGTGAAATAAGTAAAGGAGACATTTGAAATAGATTCTACTTATTATAAATGATTAGCATTGTTGACAACTAAAGTCAATATTAAGATGATATGGTTATTAATAACTTCACATATCTCTAAAAAATTATGTATTGTTTATAACAATTTAACTTTCTTATAATAAATTAAAAATGGTTTTAAGTTATTGAATAATAATTGTTATAATTATATTCGATAAATATAAATAAAAGATTGACATAAAAGAAGTTCGTCGTCAGAACACAGAGTGTATCCAGACTCATTTTTATTTTTACTTTTTAGGGAAAATATATTTTTTGAAAACACTTTTGATGAAAAAATAAATAAACCTGAGATTGAAATCGATAGATATATTAATAACATTATTACATAAATACCACTATTATAGGCTCATTAGAACGATAAATTGTTCCAATTAATTACTATGATACATGATTAGAAATAAAAGTTTCATCATTTCTTCCCATTCGAAATTTATTACAGATTTTTATTGTTTGATTAAACGAATGTAATTTCCAATAATTTGTATCATGTTGAATTGAATAATTAATTACTATAATAATTTTTAATTTATACTATAAATTTGATGTGATTGAAATGAATGAATTTAATTTTCCTACAACACTCATATGTAATAATTATACGAGCATGTGGTCGATTAAGAAAGTTGGAAAACAATTAATGTTTATGTACATAATTGAATATATTATTAAAGCGTGAGAACTTCCATCTACGATGACGTACAGATGCAGTAACCTTGTCCTAAAATCTTGTAGAATTGATCACTGATATCCAAGAATTGTTCAAGTGTGCAGTGGGTTAAAGTTTTCACCTCAAAGAGTTTAAGGAGTTGACTACTAAATGTTACTGTCATTGATTCAGAAAACTCAACGATCAGGAAATAGTCTCTCATCAGAGAATGGAATTTACAACGAACAAGTTTCAAATTACCCAGTTGACGTGATGAGTAACTTTGACAATCATGTGAAAGATTCTAAAACAAAAAGCTCAGATTTTATTTGAATCACGACTCTGGTAGATTGTAGTCTCATCAAAAGCCTTTTCAATCGTTTGTCGAATCGAATAAAACCTTGTAATTTTTCTTTTTTTTTCCATTAACGTTTCATTTTGTAACTTTTGGAGGCTGTTTAATTGAATCTGCATCACTAATGAAATAATTTGAATCAAAATAAGTGGTCAACATAAATGTTATCAGCAGTATGAAAACAAAATACATATGCATTAGGAAATATTTTTATTTCAATAAAATCTTGTTCAATTGCATTAAAAAAGGTGGTTTGGAGCTTCATAAAAAAAAACGTCATATTACGACCCTGACCGATAAAAACCTATATCCAGTGTATTTAGCGAAAGTACTGAAGGAACGCACATGATCGTTTTTCGAAATACGCTCGTGAACGTTTACTCGTTGACATTTTAAAACGTTACCTTCGTCAATCGAAACTATCACATTCCATTCCAGATAGATTTTGACAGATTCACATTCAAAAATCACTCACTGAGATATTTCTTTTTTTCCTCAGTGACAAATTTCATCCACAGGTATTAATGAACTGAATGAACTCAAAGGACTAGGATATCGAGAATCCCGACAAATCAATTAACTGATTGATGGATGCAATATTTCATAATAAAAATAAATAATGTAATAAAATTGATGGCAGTGGTGAAGTTGTTGGTGCAACCTACATCTTTATTGAGGGTCCACGAGTTTGTTACAAGTTTTGAGTTGATGTATGGTGTTAGTAAGTGTATTAATTCTTTGTATCATTGACAACAGTGCTCTCAATAATAACTTATTGCTAATAGCGCATGCCTAAAATTCGCAGCTTTTTCCAGGCAGGCTGAAGCTTCCGTATTGAGCTGAGTAGGCGGTCTAGTCTTATAGCGGTCAAGGTTAGGAAACCCACATTGTTACACATCTTTGATAGAAAGTAAGTTGTGAGTACATTTGCAGTTCTTTGATAGAGAGCTACTTGAGAGTATGTGTATCAAAGTACTTCCCGGATGCACTAGCCACACAGAAGGTTATTGAATCGATAATTATTCAGCTATCATCATCCACTTCCTTTATAATCTAACCATAAAGCCAAACATCTTTAATATAATTAATTAAATTTCCAATAATAGACTTTGTATGCTAGAGATGCATTATCTAAATTGAAGAAATCATTTATGGCTATTGATGGAATCATTTTGGTATTTAGTGAAAACGAAACTTTTATTTCAACGTCTTTATACATTGACCTCTATACCTGTATCTTCAAACACCTGTTAGCTGCGACTCGTGTTCGCACTTTAGCCACATCAGCTTTAAAGCTACTGATGTTTTATCATTTAAATCGTTATCACTATTCAATTATTCGACTTTTAATAAAATTTTATTTTAATCGCTTATTATTTTCTTATCATATTCGTTTTCCATAAATCAAGCATAAATATTTGATAAACTACTTTTTTAAAAAATTTAATAAACTTTTTTATCAAATAATTTGAAATTTTATTTCAATAATAAACTTGACTAGGTAATAAATTTTTGAGTGACAAAAAAATAATAACAAAACTTACCAACATGTGCTTGTAATGAATTATTAGCTTCTTCGCTAGGTATCACAGCTTCCTCGTAAATGCCTTCAGACCCAGTCTTCACTACTCCCATTTTATGAAAAGCCCACAAAAAAATTAAAAATTACTAAGACGTTTTTTTTGAGTATAATTCACGAGTGGAATGATCGGTGTATTACGTGTTTAATTGAATCCACGCTGAAAGCGTGGCCGATGGCACCTCTTCTGCTCAATGCCGACGCGTCGTCTGGCGTTTTCACAGGACACGATACAAGAGTGAGGAAAATGCGTCTGCGTTAGCGCCTGCGTCCCACCCTGCAAACTATCGCAGAGTCCCGACGAGCCAGCAAAGAGAGAACAAGACCAGCCGTGACGTACTGAGGGTGAAGTTGGACCCCTGACTGGAGCGAAGGTAGCTTGTGTTATATCTTTCAGGGAGGATAGGGGTTTGATGTAGGATGGGGTGCGGCACGAGTATAGCACAGGGGCAATGTCGAGCAACTGGGTTTCGGTGAAGGTCTCGGTTGCTTTTCCTCTAGGTAAATTTACGTACATTTTTTTCTTTTGCATTTTCCTGGGCTCATTCGCAACCTTGAAATATTGTTTTAATTACACAATAACGATTAGCTTCTCATTTTTCAATACACGTTTTTTTTTTCAATTCATTATATTTCGAATTATTCGTGCCACAGTTTTAAAAAAGGAGAAAACAAGTAGATTAGGATACAAATGATCAAATTATTAAAAGTATTATTTCCTATTTGTTCAACATGTAATGGTGTAATTTATATTAAACTGCATTGTCAATCAACTCATTAACCCTTTGGGTATGCCATTGTCTAATTCAAGCCACAGAAAGCTGCCCAGCCGAGGTGACCGCGAAGGGCTGGCTAAACGCTTTCCCCTACCAGATAGCTGTCAAGGCCGTACTCTGACCCTGCTGAATTCATGGGATATTCAGCCCTACCTCGATCAAACTCGCTCGTTGTGTTTGCTCCCCACTCTGGACTAATCATTGTGTTGTACTGTCTGCTCATAGCTACGATACTTGTTGCGCATATATTTTATCTGAATCCTGCTCTATTTATAGACTATTTCTAGATTTTATATAAACCCTTTTTGTTGACTTTATTTTATTATTATTACACCAGCGGTTGTATTTATTTGAAACATTTACTATTAAGCCAAGTAATCGATTGTTATTTACATATGTGGTAGAGTCTATTTTTTAAGGAAAAAAATTATTTCCGGGGTTTTGTATTTAAATCGAAGTTATTTTTTCTACACATATTTTTTTTTTAAATATCAATAAAAAAATATGAAAATTGATTTGTACTATGGCAGTATATTTTACTTCACTACAGAGCTGTGTTAGCAACAAAAACTTCTTTAATTAAAAAATCATCGGCTATTAAAATTACTACTTCGTTTCTTTTTATTTTAGATATGATTTTAGTTTTATTTTTATTTATTTATTTTGTAATAGTATTAGTCTACAATTTCATCTATATTTGATTAGATTTGTCTACTTTTTTTTTATTTTTTATTTTATGTCAACATTTCCGGACTTGGTGTAGATCTCAACGATGTTCATACACGTGCGAATCCCAGTTATATGAGGGAATGGAAGGTTAGCAGATCGATATCTGTTGCAAGCATTCTTCCAGTTGAAACGTTTTACGCACATTTTCTGTACTTAGATCTATATTTACATTTGTTCATTCGTAATTATTGGTAATATTAAGACATTATGAGATAATAAAAATACAATGGCAATTACAGTATAGTTATACAAGCTTTGTCTACAAATAATTCAATAAAACTTCTAGTTTATTGAGTTAATTATTGAGATACTACTTCACAATTCTAATTATTTCAACTTATTATATCTTATATCATTGTTTTTAAAGTATTATTGGATCATTTCATATTCCAATTTGAGAGTAAAATCATTCTAAAAGGATAGGAATAGAAATACTCCAAAATAGCAATATTTGTATAGAAATTTTTCAAAAAGAAACCCACAAGAAATACAGAAATCTTGAAGCGAGGTATATGCAATAATTCTGCATACTATGTTATAGTAGATAGAGATACAGAACAGCTTATACAAAATAATGCTTCAAGTGTGCTGCAACTATCGATTTAACTTGTTGCACGTGTAGACAGAAGCATTCGTGGAGAATAAAGTCTTCCAGTGGAAAAATTTAATGTATTGTTACTTTTTAACCAAATTTTTTTGTTGTTACATTCATAACTATTATTCAACAATTATGATAATATCTATGGTTATAATAGTATTATTCTTTGTGATAATAATGAGAAATGTAAAATGTTACATTTATAAGATAAATTTTTAGACAGTATTCACGCTTTCACAAGAATAAACCTTGTCTCAATTTCTCTGTGAATATGAATTAATCATTATGATTTTGACAGAATATTTAAATATATTAAATTCTGTCGATCAATAGTTTTAAATATTGTATCATATTTATTTCAAACGCAAAAAGGATGTAAATGTCATGAATTATAAATAACATAAAATCCTGACAATAGATTATACTGAGTCTCAAATATATATATAGCCATTTTCATTGTGATGGAATTATTAATGTATGTAAACAAGATGCTTTTATTATTTTATTATATCAGAAAAAAAGGTCAAAGCCCTTGAAAATTTATTATACGTAATTTTCATGCGGTGTTTTTTCTAGATGTGTAAAATAAATATTATATTCAATGAAATATTAATAAAACAGTTACAACAATAGTATAAACATATTTTACAATTGTCACATCGCAGATGTAAATATTAATAATGAGTTGAAATAATCATGTAGACATTTCCATATATTTGCAGAACCTTTAATGACTTTATTTAGTATTTGTATTTTACATTTCTATGCGTCTCTGACTACCGATGACAATCGTTTCAAATAACTTACATCACAGTAAGTTTAATTAATTCTTTAACATACTAAAAAAATACATCCCCCTATCAACCTTAACCATTGTCAACGTTCAGATTAATTTACTGTTAACGCATTTTTATACATTACATTCTTAAATGATTAATCATCAATTAATAATATAATTGTAGACTGGAACATATTAATTTATGTTAAATTAATCAGTTAATATGTGTACTGAGTTTATAATTATATTTTATAGAAAAAGAGTAATAAAATTTATAACTATAAAATAGTATAAGAATGCAAATCATGCGGTTGAGCAAATTTTGATGTTCAATATAAATTTCTTTTATCTTAGACATGTTGGACAAGGCATCAGCCCCATTTCATCACAATTTGTACATCTAAGTGCACAAATTTCATTTAAAAATCCGTGCCAGCGCCACGATTTTTTACTACCGTGACAAGAGGTACATGGAATAAATCCAGCGTCGCCGCAAACAGAGCAAATTTTATGCACACCAAGAAACTGAAACAAAGAGAGAAACATTTATATAAACAAAAGAAAAAATTTTCATGAATAATATATTATATTATATGTAACAAACTATTTAATTAAAAACTTTAATAAAAATGAAATAAACTTTAATATAATAGTTACAGAATTTTTTTAAAGTTGATATACTCATGAATATAATTGATGCCATAAAAAGTTTATAAATTGTACAAACAAATATTTTTCTACAATAAAATGATATTAATAATTTCTGTTTCTCAGTTGGAATGTCTCAAATACAATCAATGTTATTGATGTTATATCATTTTCAGTATCACTTTATAATTATTCAGCTGATAAAATTTTATTTACTAGTATTTTATTTCATGTATAAACATTTAAATATTACTAGATAAGTTAAATAAAAGGTCATTTTTTATCAAGAACTTTTTCAACATTTATCAAAATTTTCCTTAATTTTTTTTTATGTAATAGAATGAAATTTATTAAAACCTTCAAATAAAATGTAACCTTTCTGTCTATACAAGATTAATATCACGTTTTTGAAGTCAGAACGATCTCTATCTCTGATAAAAATTGGAAAGAAATGTATTTAATAAAAAAAACCGAAGGCTACACTTAAGTAAATAAATATCTCTATGATTGCCACATATACCTTTACCTACAATGCTATCATTAACTGTTTCAATCCAGTTATTTTCATTGAGGCTTTAGAAAAAAAATATCTTATCACTTAGTTACTTATGTCAATCTCAAGAATAATGATATTAGATTCATTTTCTGTAGAGTAATAAATAGAATAATTTTAGCATAAAATTATGGTGTAAAGAATTATAATGTTGAGTATGTCCACAGAACGACCTTTCTGTAACGTAAGGTAAATCCGATCAACTTGACACCGAAAATTTATGAGCTTAATTCTTGAAATGAGAGGGAAGTCGTCCCTGCGTTGGATGAAAGTGAAAGGACCATATAACCTTGCGTGTATTTAAGTAGTACTCGAACTAATTCTGATGCCTACTCGTACACACTAATTAGTTCTGCAAGTTTGTAATATCTCTGTTTGAATAATATATGATTTCTTTCATTTTCATTCACACATTTATAGTAATTCATTATCCATATTAACTTTTTCATCAACATAAAATAAATTAACTAATGTTGTGTTTTACACTTTTACTTTTTGTTGGCAATAATCAACACAATCAATGATCAGACAAACTAATTAATAATCATGAATAATTAAAATTAGAAAACATTTAATCTTTTTTCTCATTAATTTTAATAATAGAATATAGATTTCTATTAATTGCAGTGTAAAAAAATTATTCAAGATAAATACACTAGTCAACAAGTCAATTATTACCATGATAATAAGTGAGTTGGTAAGTGGTAGATAACCAGAAAAAAACAAATGACAATTACTTACTTTAAATGGTTTGAGCATAGGTCGCAATTCTCCAGACTCATTAAGTTGTTCAACAGCATCAGCATCCTGAAAAAAAGATATTTATGAAAAAATGTAAATAATTGTGATAAATTGCAACTTATGTCGTGAGTGTATATTTGAAAAAATTACATATTTATTTATGTTAAGTAGATTGTATGAGACACAAATGAATCAAAGACAGGAGACATTAATAAAGTGACTTTTTATTTATTTTCATGTTGTTATACTGTCCTATTTGAATAGATCCTTTCAATTCTTTGCGTTATGTAAAATAATTATCTGACGCGGTCAGGTTGGAATGCAGTCCCCTTCATTTAAAGGTGTATGTAAAATATCTCAATATAAATATATAGTATAAATGTAAGAGAGAGCACATTCGCTTCTCTAGCTGTGAACATTTTCTAGGTAACATAAGCTACCTGTATCTTTTTCTTTCTTTTTCCAATGGCCTTGGATCAGTTGGAGCTTGACATTTCACTTATATGCGTGTGTCTATTCTCTTAACTTTTGAGATTGCAATACTCGATACATTAGCCAGAAATGAAAGGATGTTACACCTGGAATTATTGCTGTTAAGTTCACTTCATTACGATGAAGATTCTTTTTTTTTTGGTTAGCTATCAAATACTTCAGGAAGTTTTAAATATTCTAAAGTTCAACTTTGTTGAAGTACTGAAATAGTTTTGACACTTGAATATGTTCACTGTATACTTATAAGTTATCTCTAAAAGTAACTGAGTTTTTAGTTTGACGTATAATATCTATTTAAATAACACAACTGTTCGCGAAATATCGTGGGTGATAAAATAAAAAATACAAATAAACGTCAACTAAAAAACGTGGGAGAATATTCTATAGAACTCAAGAATATATAATATATAACTCAAGAAAAGTCATGCGAAACAGTAGCCTCTAGAATACAATATTAAAATTCATTTGATATATTGAAGAAATAATTACATTTGTATTGTTTTTCTCTTTGTTTCATTTTAAATTTCTTTGAAATGGGTAAAATGGTGTAAAGAGTTGTCTACAGAATAATGCAAAGTATCATCTATCACTTTTTTAATACAAATATAAGTTGAAAAAAAAAGGACGTTGAATGATGAAATGTTGACCTTTTTACTTCTTAATATATTCAGAGGTGTCAAAAATATTAAGAAAAAAAATTAGTAAGTAGAATAATTCGATTTTGTGCTGACATTTCTCATACATTATAAAAAATCATATTAGTTTTTACATGATGGTAAACTCAGTAATAGGGACTCAACTGAAAATGAAATCTTCTCACGGAACATCCTGTTCTTGAAACAATTTACTTAATTTCAAATGTCATTTTGGAAAATAAAAAAAAAATTTTATGAAAAATTTTTAATTAAAAAATTTTTTTCGCAAGATGATCAAATTGCATGTTCGAATATTTTCTCATCAGATTACGAAGTAGCTCCCACGTACAATAGTGAGTATTCGTAGTTATTCAAGTGACTTTTCTAGACTCGTAGTACAGAAAAACCTTCACCAATAAAGCCTTTGCGCAATAAGATCTAGAGGGCACGTGAGCATCTGCCTCTGACAGTGAATCATACAGTTGGTTGTGTGGAAACAAGTACTCATTGCCAGTTATATTGTAGGTACTTATTATTCTTTCAATTTTCAAGATTTTTAATTGAAGTCTTCACACTTTCTATTATTCATATTTTCATAAATAATAAGAAACCACTTGACAACAATTAAATACCCAATGACTAATAAACAATTGTAGATATTGCGTTAGAATTTATTAGTAAAAGTTTCGATAAATTCTTGTGGTGATTAGTTGTCATAGTATCTTCTATTAATGTTCAATTCCATACATATACGCTTCTCATATAATCGATGGATTGCGTAATGAAACGACGAGGGAATAAGATGAGGTACTATTGGCATAAACTTGTGGATTGACGTGAAATGTCAAAGATAAACGAGAGAGGATAACATCTTCGTATCAATTCTGTAATTTATACACATTGTGATGAGTAAAAATACCGGATGAAATTCTTTTTAACTTGGATATCCTCACGCTATATTGTAAACGCCCAGATATTTAGAACGTGTGAATTGTTTTCAAATGGTGGGACTTAGGATGCAATCACGATGTTTATAATTATAATATAAGGACGCTGTTATATGTAAACTGATCCATATTTTCAAGAAATAGTGTCAGTAGTATTAGAAAACCGGTCTATACTATATGCATGCCTTTGATACTGATTGATTAAACGAGCTCCTGTCGAGTGTCTAGACTAATGAACTAAAAGGATGAAGAGATATGATAACGATGCTAATATGTTGATACATACCCCAATGTGTTGACCATCAATGAAAAGCTGTGGAACCTGCACGCAATCACTGGCTAGGCGATCTTTCAACTCTGTTTGTAAAGCAGAACTTCTATACAAATCTCGTTCCTCATATTGGACCATGTGAGTATTTAGAATATGTCGCATCTTCAAACAGGCGAATCTTGTTTTTGGAACCACTCCCATTGATGTTGTATAGACCACTACTTTGCCACTATCCTTTTGCCTGTAATTCTGAAACAAGTTCCGCTTATTAGTTTGCTTATTTGGTCAAAGTCAAATTATCTATCTTTATGATTGAAATTAATTAGGTAAATTTGTTGAAGAAAATATTTTTTATGTAATTATTATACTATAATGATGGAGGTTTAATTAATATTACGTTAGTAAATTTATTTGATCTTATTTTGTAGCTTTTATGCTTAGAAATACAGTAAGTTATGATGATAATAAGCAATATTGTATATTCTCCATTATGTACTCCTGTAATGTATTTAGAGCACAATCTTTGAACTTTTTAAACTGCAGTGTATTAAATTCCCTATTATATATGTAGTATGAGAAAAAGCTCAGTGGAATGAAAAATTTCAAGGTACAAAAAATTAGATGAAAAATTTCAGGGCTTTTTTTTCAAGAATGATGAATTGTTGAAGATAAATATTTCGCTTATGTCTTTTTATAAACAAACTGTGAATAAAATTTTTCATAGAAATATTTTCTACAGTAAGTTATAAGGTTTTAAATGATGACTTTTTTTTAAATCTTACAACGATTTTTTCCAATCTAAACTTGTTGGTGAATTGATACTAAAATTTTTTTTTGACCCACTAAAATAATTGCACTCTATGTAGAAATAATGATTGAATAGATTATACCTCAATTCATCCCGATATGAAATAATAATTATGATAATTATTGGAAATAGGTATTTTTAAAGAAAAATTGTGTGCATACGCACGTTTCAAGTATAGTCCTACAAGATTTGCTAGAATAGTTACGTAAATCAGTTGTGTCGCACCTGAGGGACAAAGATTGTGATTATGTTGTATTAACTTTCACTACGTGGCTGTAGTAAGACGCGGTTTCATACAAACAAGATGACACAAATACTTCTGTTTCAAATTATGCACCTGTTGTAATTTACATTGAGACAATCGTCAATTGGCATTTTAATCATTGTAACTGATTTTGTTTTCAAGTTTATATATACTTTCAGTTAATCAGATATCCTTTCCTTTTCAACAAAATCCTTTTAATCATAAATACTTGTCATATTTTGATTCTAAATAATTACCAGTCATTATTTTAATTGAAGTTTTATTTCTTTTACTTTAAATGAAACAAATCATATTTAATTCTTGGTAAATGGAGTTTTTGTAATTTTATTGCATTAAAGGAAATTGCAGATCTTCACTGAAATATTTAATTATGAAATTTGTTAAAAAATAATTTTAGTTTTAAGTCATTAAAGATTTAGTTTTAAAAACAATAAACAAATGTCGTGAAAGTACCCTATAAAATTCTCATTTGTTTTTCAATCCAAGTAGAATTAGATTAATTTGTACTACTTGTATTAGGTGGTAAATTTTGAATCAGAAAAAGCAAAAATTATCTATGAAAAATGTTATTTACAATTGTTTAATATATTGTAATAGGAGAAGGTAGGATTATGTGACACTTTTTATTTTTACTCAATTACATAATATTCTGTTAAATTATCGCTCGCAAAATAAACGAATGGACCATATTAAAGACCGGACCATAATCCTACCTTCTCCTGAGTATATTGAAATTGAAGTGGAGTTCCGCTTTTGGATAATTGATATTTCATTAATTCTTTACACCAATGAACTGTTTTCAATGTTATTTCCAATAATATTTTTTTCGTCGTTAAATCAATTAAATTTAATAATAAATGAATTGAAATTGTTATCAATAAACATTGGTTACATGAAAAAATGTTAAAAAAAATAATAATCAACATTGTAATTATTTATAAAAAAACCACATTCACGTCAAGAATTATGATATATACGATTCACTCAAACGTGAATAAAAATGATTTCCCTTCTGTTTTTTCAACCTTAAGTATAGTTATCCTTATATCGACAAAGCTATTGTTGAACATATTGAAGGAAAAAAGTGTGTATAAAAGGAAAAGGCTGCTGTTACATATCAGGTATATTTATGTAGAACAAGTAAAAAAAAAGAAAAATATGAATGCATATTGAAAGCATGAAGGCGTGTTACTTTTCCACGTTGTAGTAACATGAGCACTAGTAACATCGATTTACTTGAAAAGTGTGGGTACAAATCATTCGTGCTTGCAAATAGCCGATTTTTGAATTGGACCGGAACGGAGAGTTTTCTCTTAGGTCTACTGTGATTCCCTTCATTGGTCTTGTAACATTACTTTATTAGATTTTATTTATCTAGTCATTATACAAAGTCTCCAAAATTAGGCCAATCACTAATTCGATTGATAAAAAATCTTTCCTTCAAGACATTTCTCTTTTTCTCTGTGACCTTGTTCAATTTTATTCTCAACAATGCTTTTATTAAGGTAGGATTTAAATTTATGCTTATATTAAAGATAAAATTTTCTAAAGCTACGATGCACATGCAAGCTCAATAAATCGTAATCTCAGTGAAAAGTTGCAAGGAATGGATTGAAGCAGAAGGCTTAATTGGTCATCGCAATGTATTACCAGCAGGCGTAAAGCCTTTAATTCAGTATTGCGAGCGAGAGTTTTCATAGATTGTTAACTACTACTTGCTAAACCAGGTGCGAGTTAAGAGAATGTCTAGTAAAAGGAAACGATAATAAATTTATTGCACCACATAAATAGTATCATACAGAAAAAGTGAATTTTATACCTGGCATACTTCTGGTTATCATTTGGCTGAAAAGTACTGTTAATTTTTTTGGAGATCGATTAATTATTTACAGCTGTAAACTAATTAGAAACATAACTAGTAAAAAACATCAAGATTGAATATAACTACACCTTCATTTCTTACGCCTCGTCGATTTTGTATTAAATTCGTGACAGTTCGAAGGTAATTTATGGGAGTGTCTCACGCTGGTTTCGTCCAAGTTATTATAAGACAGCTTTCATCATATGCTTTTTTATTTTTTTTGTGAAGTTAATTTTCATCAGCCAAATTGTCATCAATAAAAGAAGTGTTAAGAACCGTTTGATTTTTTATTTAATTGTTTTTTTTATTTTATATTAAAGTTTTTTTTTTCTTGAGAGAGAAATAAGAGAATAATTCTAAAATGAGGTTCTTGAACTTTTAAACTTTCGAAAAATTTATACTAAGATACAGCTGGCGTACCAATAAAACTACAGTATCGATATAAGTTTGTGTAAATTTTCTCAGAATCGCCAACTTTTTTATTGCTTTAAAAGAAATACTTTTCCTTTCGCTGTATGTCAATATTTGAAGTAACGAAATTTCTCCACTGAGTTGAATCATTTTTTTGCATTTAGCTTTTTTCCAATAAGTTCTTCACAGTTGGAGCAAAAACTTGACTATCTAACGTGTGTAAAATAAATTGGAAACGTGACAAGTCAAAATCAATGAGTTATTATGAAATGAATATTTTCGATAAAAACTAATACTTGAACAGAATGAGTCCATTAGGAAAACATCCAAGAACTATGGATTTTTAAAATAATGTCTTTTGAATACTAGCGCTTTCTAGAAAGCTTTTGTATCTACAACTGATAATCAAAACCTGCTGTGAAACTTTGTGCATCGTTGGTGGTCTTATCATATAAAAGATGGCGATGTAAAAGCATCGATTAATTTATTTGAAATAATGCGCACGCGTAAAACATGTGAGGGAATTATGTTATTCATTTCCGCAATGATTTCTCCACAACTGGGATAATGTTACGAGAGATCAGGTCGACTGTTTCGTTGAGCTGAAATTTACCGTTAGGATGTTGGAAGTACTTTGATAAACTTGGTATAAATGTGGAAAGTTATTGAATCACCTGAATCAAATAAATCATGCGAAACGCTGAGCATTCCCATGAAAATTCAAATTTCATATCTTCAGATGGTATTTTGTCGCCTTTACGACGTACATTTGTATTCTGAAATTTTATATTTTCTGCTGTAAATGTTAAACGATTTTAAATTACAATTCATTCTGTAACATGAAGTTTAATATTTGGTTGGATTAAAATTATTATGTAAAATCATTTTTCTCAAGTTAACTGTGACATTTAAGTGTGTTGTCAAAGTGAAAATATATTTTATCAACAACCAAATTAGCATATCATTTTATTTATACGGTAAATTATTTTTCGATTTATGAATTTAACTAATAAAGAAATTAAAGTATCCATAATCATTAACTAGTGAAGATTATTCATTTTTGATGTATAAATAATTATCCACAGTTCATTTCAACTATAAGAATTGTTGAATAAACGTAGTATTCTTAAGTTAAGAGTTTCAATAACTTAATGATATTGTAAAGCATTATGAGTTAATGAGGCTATACCAGCAGATGGTTATAAAAGACTTATATCTTGTCTAAATAAAAAGTAGTCGTAATAAATGATGCATTTGAAAAATTATGAAATTGGTACTCATTAATAATATACATAAGTTTAATCACAAAGTTATAATGAGTTCTTTAGATAAATAGCCATCGTAATGTGAATCATGGACTGTTAATTGGAATAAAATTGTTGAAGACAATGATATGAATAAATTTATCGTCATAATAAATTTACAAAAAATTTAACCAACTCTAAAAATTAGAGATAAAAGTAATAAAAATTTTATAAACTCTTTTCCCATCTTCTGTGAGCATTAAATCCTGTCACAGCGTAAAAAAAAAAATATTTAACATTTTTTTATGAGAAGTTATTCATTTTTATGATGCCATTTTTACAGAACGATGAAAATGCAAAATAAAGAATCTCCAGTGACTTATAAAAGTAATAGTCGTGACAACTTAATAATCGCACATTTCTTGAGTGGCTGTTTATCACATTTGGTTACAAAAGCGAGGGTAGTAATAAGAATTTGTCGTGGCAGTCTGTCATTTGTATAATAACAGACTGAAAGTCTTACTGTTTTCCTTTACTATTGCAGAGCCTGAGGCTTTCACGACACTGGTTTAGATCTCTGAGAACTAGTGCGATGATATTCATTTCCAAAACAAGACAGTGGAGAAATGAAAAATGTCTAGGAATGCGATGATAGCATGTTTCAGATATTTCCGGTGAATGTGTAATTACTATTAATCGAGTCGGAGCAAAAATAACGTGTCACCATTGTACTCAGTATCTACAAAAAATTTACGGTTTAACCGTGATCTAGGTCATTAAGTAACACAATGAATATAAACGTAAGGCAATCTCTGAGATTAAAAATGATTAAGTATTTTTCAAATCTTTAAGTAGTGTAATAGAAAAGTTTCTATTTAATTTTAATCTGGTGAAATTAATGAGTTATGATACAATCTTATTATTCATTCATTTATTAGCAATTATCATTAAGTTAATTTATTAACAATTTGTCATATTAATTATATTTAACAACGCAGTATCATTGGATGACTTTACAGCGATAGATACGCAATTTCTAAATGTGAACATATTGCATCACGTACTGGTATCATTTTTAACTCCTTAGAAAATACTTTAGCAGTTAATCTTTTTTATTCTCACTTGAGATGATTAATGAAATGGATCGTAAAGTATCCACATGAACCCAATTTTTGACACAGTTTTCTCTTTTTATTTCTAGATTTCAATTTTCGATCATTATTTTGTAGGATAAAATTTAACTTTTATACTTTTTCTGCTAAAAGTATTTTTTACTCTGAGAAACGCTTTTAATTTTCTCATAAAAAAAGTAAAAATATATTAGTATTCATATAAATATTAAAGCGATTTATTTATTACACTTTCTGCAGTTATTTTGAAATTATATTTTTTTTCCTTTATAAAACTACCTATTTTTCTTGTAATAAATTTTTTTTATTTTCGCATAGTCATAGTGATAAGATCAAAATAAAATTCTTGATTGAAAGATAGAGATTAATTGACAGTAGAACAAGTATTACATAACGTAACTCAACCTTTAATAATTGAATATTAATTCAAAAATGCAGAGAATTCTGCTGACTCGAGGAAATAAGAAGCATGTAAAGCATAAATTGAAATTTTTATGACTTTTCTTCTACTCGTAATATATTATTTTTTACAATGAGTTATGGAATAGCTTTTTTGTAGTGAAAGTCAAGTATTTTGTTAAAGATTCTACATTATTACTGTTGAATCTTTTCCCTGAGATAATTAAAGATCATGATGTTTTCCATTATAAGAAATATTCTTTTATTATCAACTGCGTAGAAATAAAATAATAAAACAAGAAACAATTATATCGTAAAGTAAATGCTGATGAATATTCACATTCTTCTAAAAATTTTCCATGGCTTTCCCTTACTCATTATTCTACAGAGATAAACTGTATACATAAAAGTTTTCGTTATTATGCGTCCGAACGATTCAAAACTCTCTAATTGTCAACAATACTCCATCAACGGTACTATTGGAGGTGTTGGTCAAAGAATACTCTACATCTACATTCATTTATAATTATTTAGAATTCTGTGCACTTCATTCTTAACTACTGAAAATACTAGGTGAAATTGTGAAAAGAAAAATACCAAAAAAAAATAAAGAAAAATAATTTGCGCAATATGTGAATGGTTTGTGTAATATGTGGAACCAATTCAAGAATAAACGTTTTTATTCGATCCTATCAAAACTTGTCGCTGGAATGTACGAATATTTGAAAGGTTTACTTTTAAGACCTAAACTGGATTCCGTTTCTACTACCACTGAATATCAAACCAGCCATATTATTAAAAAACGAGGAAAAAAAATTTTCTTTAAAAATAATAAAAAATATATATGTAAATATGAAGTTAATTTTCTAATAATTAAGTCATTATGGATCACATGCATAACGCACTGATACTTCCGCGAACTTTAACCAAAGACATTTGGAGAATGTCACACTTGACTTCCTATGTACGATGTTACTTATCCTTTTTTCTCTGGTTTTTACTCAGTGGAATCGTGAGTGAACGAGAGTCACGCATGGCGTAAATGTAATCCTAATGAATAGCTATGGCAATTGGAATTATCTTAAAGAGCCTTTGTAAGCCGGAACTGCTTGGAAAGCTCTCGTTGGTAAATAGAAATGCATGACAAGAATCATTTGGAATTAAAAGCTTTTTTTCATGTTATAACCTGATTTTTTTTGCTAATGCTAACAGTATACCTGCAGCTGTAAAGAGAAAAGAACTATTGTGTTTGAATCATATAATCTATACGAGGATAGAGAAGTGAAAGGCTCGCGATAATAACACATTGCAATGTCTCGAAGAATATTGACGTCTGATTTGTGTGAATGAGTATCCCATAGTTTTATGTCAACTTTTGTTGACGTTAATAACATATTTCAGCTTGAGTTGTTGACATGGTCGTTGGATTAGGTATGATCGATGAACAGACGTGCTCAAGATTCAGTTGGATGTTCTTTGCACAACTTTAGGTATTAAAGTGTAACAACGTAAAAAAGATATCCTATCAGATATATTACACCAGGACTACTTATATTATTTATTTATATATTTGGTATGTAAAATGCATATTTCCTTTCTATCTTTTGAGTTATTTTTAACATTAACATGAAAAATGTACATAACGGAAAATGATTTAATTATTTTTATGTTTAAATATCAGATTACTAGGAGAAAAGAATTAAATTTATGCTAATTAATTTCACGAAGAACTAGAATATTTATATACGGTTTATGTACTTGTGAAAGGATTATGTACCAATCTCTAGCTTCTTTTCGAGTGACTTTTGCTTCATCTACCATTTCTCCTCAACTAGTTTTATCTTAATCTCAGGCCAGAGTATCAAGGTCATTCGTGCTCGATGCTAGTCTACGGATAATTGGAAAAGTGAGTGCAAACGGAAGTTGTTACGTGATCTGATAATAGATGAAATCAACGATTGGGAGCAATCATCAAGTTTTTTTTCAATTAAATCTAGATATTTTGTGAAAAAATAATGACATATGTGTTCTCGCAGCAACATAAAAAGTTTAATTATTTTAATAATAGCTAATGATGTAATTGATAATTTCAATGTTAGATTGTTCATTAAAAAAACTGATTAGATCAAAATATTAACAAAAGATTTCCTAAAAATGGAATTTTCAATAAAACATCAAAATTAAAAAACAGAAATTATAAATTTACAAGAATTAAATTAAAAGTTGAACTCCAGTTCTAATAAACTTCCACTGTACTTGGAAAGTTTACATACTTTCCGTCACAAAAAAATCATTAAACATTAATATCATGTTAGAAAATAAAGAAAAGTCCAGATTAAATTAAAGTAAATGAGTTCAGTAGACTTTTTTTATCATTATCACTGCTTGAGGCGTTTTATTTTTTCAAGTTTAATTTGGTTTCTGTGACCTGTTACAAGAAAGAGCAGAAAATCGAAAACTATTTACTCGGATTGAGTAACCAATGAAGCATTTTTAAATTACTGAGTAGAAGAAGAAATTTTCAATAGAAAATAATAACCATCATAATCATTAAAAATCATAGTCTAAATAATTTTTTAATTTATTTAATCCAGTGATAGTATTCAAAAATAGCCTATCATTATAGAGTGTAATTATAAAAGTTTCCATCTTTAATTAAATCCAGCGTAGTTAGAAATTAGAAAAGATAGACAGTGGAGTACTGAGCATCTAATACAATTGAAGTTATCTGAATCAGTAGATATATGTAATCTGTCCAGTCGACGGTTAAATTCGGCTGGATAGGTATTAAAGATAAAGAGTAGAAAAAAGAGAAAAAGTTAAAATGAAAGGAAGCAAAGAAGAATTCATGAAGAGACTGACGTTTATCGTTACTTCTACGTTGTCGTCGCGGTCTCTTTGACCTGCTTTCTCTTTTCCCACCCGATTTGTCTTATGGACATGCTCAGCGCGTGTTTTCTTCAACCGGGAAATTCACAGAACTATTTTCGCCACCTGTCGCTCGACCTCGCTACCAGTTAGCAAAGTATGTACTCTAAGTGATACTTGATGAGAATAGGAAATAAAAGGAAGCAACATAAGAATTTCTTCCTTCCACGCGTGTATGTAACAAGTCTTTGCCCCCAAGGAATACCAGATAAGAAGTAGGTCGGCCACTTGTCTCTACAGATTTTTTTTTCTGTTTCTCAATTGCAAACACTCTTTAAAATTATTCATCTTTAATAGATAGCCCAGCTTCTTGCTTGGCATCAATATTCGTTTTATTTATATAATCATGAATTTATTGTTTTTCTTAATGGGCATGGATCCTCACATTCCTGTTGAGTCATCACTCGTGGGTACTGCAAGTGATAGAGGTCATTCTCCTACAAACATACCTACTATGTGAGAATTGGGACACTTGATGACTACTTTCACTCATAACACTATTTAAATTAGACTGTCATACTTGAAACACACTTAATATTTAATTACAAAACTTGATTGATTTTTGCCTGTATTAATACTTGATATATGATGTAATATGTGATTGAGTGTTTACATAAGAGCGTTCATTGACAGAATCACTGATGATAATAACAGGTAGCTTTTTATGCATTGTTGAATATTATTAAGTAAATAAGATATTTATTGCTGTGGTGTCAAAAGGTATTCACTTAAATTTATGTCGAAAGTATACTTGGTTAAATATTAACTTCTCAGACTGTTAGTAAAAACGTTAATAGAAAAAATACATAAATGTATACTTAAGTAGAAAAGAGGACAATTGAATTATTGTTCATTGATGTGCAAACCATGATATTCTGTGGGGCAATTTCGAAAGTTGTACCTTGCGCCCAAAATTATTGACTCTGGTTGTTGAGTGCTCACTGATTAACACAAAAATTGACGCCTACTTACTTTCCCTTAACTGTAAGGAATGAGTCTAGACAGACTACAAAATACATTTTCTGAAAATCTTCAATAAATTTTTGTTTATATGCTGCATTGAATAAATACTGTCGTTTAATAATATGTTAATAAATGATGAACATTTTAAATATTTACAGTTGGAGACTTTGAAAGAAAAAAAAAATAAATATTGTAATGAATTTTTACTCTCTTTAAATGAAATCGAGAATGACATTTAGATTTCATTTCATGTTTCGTTGAGTTTTCTGTTTGAAAATTACTATCACGTGTGTTTACCTCATACAAGGAAAATTGTTCTACAAATTCTATGACTGTTGCGTGTTTTTATTCACATCACATTCTTCTCACCTGTATTATCTGTGAGCTGATTTTATGATTAACATTATCCTCACAGATATTATTTAAAAACAATTAAAACAATGTATCTCATTAAAAGTTGATGTTACATTTAAGATTACATTGAAGTTTTATAGTATTTTTTAGTTGTAAAATAATTTAATCTTTTAAAATTCTTTTTAATTTCAATTGTTATTTGATGGAAAATAAAATTATTATTGAGTCGTTAAAATATTTATTTTACTACAAAAACTCAGAATAAAAACATTGATATCAATTGAAGATATTTAATGATAATTACCAATTTTGTTTGTATAAATGATTATTAATAATAAAATTTAGGACAAAATATCATTATAACCTCTGGCGTCATTTATGAATTTGGGTCTGATCTGGTCACGACTTTCTGTATTGGACTTTCTACGTAAATCAAGTTTAATTAACCAGTTCACTTGACCTGAGATGATGCTGATTCAAAAATATGTACAGCATAATTTTGGGAACCAGTTAAGTTTCACCTACTACTCTAAAAAGTTTTTCAATGATTTACCAGTGATGAAAGCAGGAAGGAAAATCTTAAAAATTATTTGACTCTGAATTCCATATGCGGAAATTCTATCATTCGTACCATAGATGGTACTTGAATAATTTTCTCATTCTGTACATGTGATGTCGTTCTATTGAAAGTACCGTTATGTTACGATTTGTTCCGCATTGACGAAGCTATCGACGATACCAACAAGAGTGTAACAGGTTCACATATGTATACGCAATGCTGAAAGAACCCCTTAGAAATCATTTTATCATTAACGTTGTAATCTGAACACTCGTTGACATTTTTAACTGTAAATTTATTACGCTCTGCGATTATGTGGTCACTACAGAACATTACCATGACATTTTATAATGCTCCATAATTTTAAATAATTAATTTTCTGATAAATTTATTTAATTACTCAAATAATTAAGTAATTTACTTACTTATCGTTGTTTAAATAAAACATTCTCTGATTTAAGCAACTGTTTCAGAAAAGACGGGATTTGAATCTCTATTTCTACAAGTTAATTAATCCATTATCAACCACGTACACCAAGTTTAAAGTAATTAAATCCCAAGTTAGTGTATATACAATAACATTCAAGATATATTTACCTTTGACGACGGGTTTTGTAGAAAAGTCGCAATCCCAGCACGAACCCTATTCTTGACTCCACGAACAGTTCCCTTGGCACTTCTTATGGCTTCTTTATCAAGAATCTTATATCCGGCAAAATATTCTTCCACCTCATTATCTTCAAGCTTTTTCCTGTTTTCTGAATCATCATTATCTGGTTGAAGTTCATTTATATGAAACTTGTAAAATCTGTCATCCTCATAGAGATATTTTGTTCCGTTGTCACGATTGTAATTGGCATAACGCTCAGCTGCTGCGGTCTCTTGCTCTAGCCGGTCTTGTTCTTTCTTTCTTTCTTCATATGTGCACTCCTTCACTACTGGTGATGATGGTTGAAGTCGTCCGTTAGCCAACGGGTTTGGACTTGGCATTGGTGGTGTCGAGGAAGCCTTGGACAGTGAACAAGTGTCGGATGAAGACGCCAAAGTACTTAATGATTCTCTAGTAGAGCTTGAAGTCATGTCAACTGTGCTTGACGACTTCTCTTGAATCTTTTCGTTCTTCTCGTAATTCTTGTTAACGTCATCTTTATTGTTGTTGTTAGTACTCAACCTGATACGTTCCAGCTCGTCCGTGGTAGCTTTCAAATCACTTTTTTCACACACATCATGTTTTACTTGCACGTTAATGTCATTGCTTGACAAGTCGCGTGACTTGTCGCATGATACATTAGCATCATTTTTCAAGGTAGACTCGATGACCCTGGCTGCAAGTTCACCACTGTTGAGTGAATCACAACTAATACTGCTCTCATTATCATCGCTATCACCTTCGGCACCACTACTTGTAAGGCTTCCTGTTCGATTATGTTGACCTGAAGTACTGCTGAGGACTATGGTACTGGAATTTTTCTTTTTAGGCAAAGGAGGTGGAGTTCCATCCAAATCACTACAGGTACCACTGTCCAGAGTATCACTAGGAGAACACTGGCCACTGGACATGATCATAGTGGAAAAAGAATTTTGAAAAGGTCCATAATAGAAGCATGTATTTGAACGGTTAGTATTATTAACACTTTCAGTTGAACCTCGTTGAACCATTTCGTCACGTTGCTGATTACTCAACTGATGATCTGCTTCATTTACAACACTAATACGCACGCAACTTTCAATAACACTTGCTCCACCGTTAATGACGTTCCTCGTGTTCACATTTGTGGTATTGTCGTGTTTGATAAGACACTCGACCCCGTTTTCGTGTAAATTTGTTTCATCTGGCGTCAAATGAACTGTTGATATAACTCGACTATTATCGAGTTCAGGATTAATCTTGATTTTAACAACATGAGCTGGCTGCTGTTGATGATGCTCTGATGTTCTCTGGTTGAGACTGCAGTTGTTGACCGATTGCACTTTCGGGAAGATGGTACTCCAGCCTGGAGAATCTGCTTTCGAAGCGCTGCCTGCTACGTATACCGTTGCTCCGGCCTCTGAGGGAAGTTGCGAGAAAGTGGGGGCAACGGCCAGACCTGACACAGTCTGTCTACCACCTTGGCTTTGATGACAGACTTTGCCTGATGGTAGTGTTGATGAAATTGTCATTGTGGTTACTTCATCCATTCGAATTTGTGAAAATTTCTTAAGCTATTAGTGCAAAAAAATGTACATGTGTCTTCGTTTTAAATTTATTTGGTTTGTCTTTTATTTATCTTTGCCCACAGGCCTACATAATTTTGTTGATGGCATTCCTGGAGAGTTTTTAACGTCAAAACGTTAAATACCCGTTAATTTATTTTTCGAATAAAATATAAAATTCCCCAAAAGCCGTTATAGGTAGGATGTTTATTCAAGGACATCTATTCTGAGATCCGATAAAATATGTTAATTGAGTCGGTAAAAGTTCCAAGTGTTAAATATTATTGGATATTCATTTACAGAGTCCAAGTTATTAACGATCTTCTCTACCCTTTTCTTATTTTCTTCTTTATTTCCACTTGCTATATACGTGCCTCTAATTATGCTTTTGCCGGCTTGACTGGAGTCTGAATAAATGAGAAGCAGCGTAGAGATAGTGTGTATAATATTTTAAATAACGCAGCGCGTAAGCCAGCTGCGAAGGTTGTGGTATGAGTAATTGCGAAAATTGTCTGAATTATTAAGGAGGTAGGTGATTGTTTTCGAATTGAAATAAATCTTCCAATACACGTCAGCCACGTTAACTAAACAAGTTCACACTGTTGTTGTAATAATTATTTTATCATCAAGTTCACTAATTACATTTACACTTAACTCCAATCAGTATTAATAATGATGATTCACCATAAAAATTCCAGTTGTAAATTTTTTCATTCTTTCAATTGAACAGATAATTTTAAATTGGAATCTCATAAGAAATTGGAGGGGATTAGCTCTTCTCGAGGTAGTCAACACCTGTTGCGGTGCAGGTAAAACCTGATGTACCAGTTAACACAACACTCGCCTTCTTCAGGCCGTCAGAACAGTATATACATTCACGAGAGAATCCACGCTGTGATTGAAGAAACACGTTCGCAGTATGGAGCGACGCTAACTGTACTGAGTAACATCGACAGCGTTAACGCGGCAGCCTTCTTCAGGCACTGGTGGGGCCTGGTAGATAATACCAGTAGAGAGGGAAAATGGGTCTTACGAGTCGCCGCAGGCACGGCTATATCTTGTGACGATCTCTTAGACTTTAGTGGCGTCCTCTGCCGGACCTTGTACAAGGAATTTATCCGGTTTCTCATTTAAATACTTATCCATCATTGTGACTAAATGATTCTTACAAACACTAGTCAAATGAACAGTCAGGATAGGAATGTATGCGAGAGAGTATCTGGGACTTTAATGGTATACCACAGACATTACACCTGCCGAAAAATTCATGGCTTTGCCTTGACGTAGAAAAGATGATTATGGTAAGAGACTTGATGGTGAGAAAGATCCTTCAACAATTCATACTGTCTCGTTCTGCCTCGGTGAATGAACAATGCGGAAGTATAGGTACGTGCTAGTCTGCAAATACCAATTCAATAATCCTAATTTTTTTCCAACGAAAATTATCATCACGTAAGTGATAATAATACTTACGATTAGTGCCCGACAAATATTATGATGTGAAAACCGATCGTGTAATTATCAATATTACAACTATACTATTTCATTATTACACCTAATCATTAGATCCTGACGTGCCTGAATTTATCACTTGACTTAACGTGAAAAGGTTTTCCAGTGATTGAACATCATATTAGATGTTAATTGATTACTACATCTTTATCAAAAAGATGTTAAGGATATTATAGGATATGAAATATTATTAATTGGCATACTACATTATCCTATAATTTCGAGTCAAATGAATGATTTGCCTGTCATAACAACAATGTAAACAAGTAAAGGTCATATTTTATACATTTTAATGTGCAGTTATGTAGCTTGGAGAAATTTTACACAATTCTAACATATTAAACAGAAATTTTTATATATTATATTCGAAAACATCTTTACATTGTGCATGAAACCAGCAGATCAAACAGGTTTCATTGCACTTTTTTTTGTACCTCATCGCTTTCTGGTCGTACTGGTTTCATTAGTTTTTTTTTCATTTTCGATATCTTTTTATATTTAATATCAAGCCATTTAGTCTTTAACAATTTTTATTTTCAATTTATGTGAAATGAAGTCAATTTTTCTATGATAGTGTT
Source organism: Chelonus formosanus (assembly GCA_028641665.1). Taxonomy (NCBI): domain Eukaryota; kingdom Metazoa; phylum Arthropoda; class Insecta; order Hymenoptera; family Braconidae; genus Chelonus; species Chelonus formosanus. The sequence goes on along the minus strand of CM054004.1, from coordinate 8,376,395 downwards.
ATGAATATTTGATCATTTCAAAAATTATCCATTCATAAAATAATATTGGCTCTTATCATTTACATAATGGAATTGTAATTGATGTTAAGTCCTTAAGTACCATCAAATACTTTATAAATACCGTTACTTGACTTTGTTTCTATACTTTTTAATTACTTCCACAATTTTACACACATATTTTTTTTTTATTACAATGTCATTATTTTATATTAAGATAAGCAAAATTTTTTTTTATTATTGCTATTGTAAATAGAAAGTTTTATCGTTCTTAACGGACTATTATGACCTTTGACATGTATTTATGTTTATGATGATAATTCCCTTTCTCTTGATAGAAACCACACATTCATAGGCTCGGATTTGCCTTTCATGGTCACTGGTCCCCGATATTCTAGTAGAAATTGTGGATCCTGATTTTCAGGCATGCATAAATACCTGAAATAAATAAGAAGATTAATCAAATTAAATTAAAATCTATTTAATCATAGATGAAATTGATGAAAAAAAAATTTGATTTATACCTTATTATGATCGTGAGAATGGGAAAAATTATCGTGATAAAAAATTGAATGAATGATTTTTTTGTATATTTCAACTTTATCTTTGGCCTCACATTAACTCACAGAAGCCCTTGTACGCCTACTAAGCTGCTAATTGAATTAAAGCCCTCGACCTCAACGGGTTCTTCCTTGTTTCTACGCGTTGTACTTTATTTAAAACGAAAGAATCGTGAAAAGTGTAAAACTTCTACTTTCATTTTTTTCATTCGTGTCATCAGTTAAATTATTTCCGTTTTAACATTCAACAAATATTTATTTATTTTTCAAAATCTCAGTATGGAAGTGGTCATAGATTGTTATTTTGATGAATTATTTGAAGGGATGGAACGAGACTATCTTGTTTCAAGGCACAAAAGACGACAATTAGTTAAATATATTTCTGATGTAATTAATAACTCGGCTCAAGGTAAATTTAACTTTTAATTAAATAAGTCTCTTATTCATAATTGAATTGGCTCAGTATAATGTAATGTTGAGAATCGTCAAATTTAATGTCAAGTAATGGATAGAATTTCATCTGATCTAATTACTTATTCTTCTTAGCTGAAAATCTTGATACCAGTGATGTGTGTGAACGGATAGTAATGTCGGCTTTACGTTACCACAATATCAGCATGTCAGAGAATGGCTCGGTGTGCCTTCTGGGTAAATTCCATAATGTTTTATATGTCGCGGCAAAACTATGTTATGACTGGAACGTTACCAATAATCAAGTAGTAACACGGCTGCTTAATGATATTTACTACTGCGAAAAGACATTCGAAAGGATTTTTGTTGGTGCAATTTTTGGCATTAGAGTAACACATTTTTTGTCTGGTTGGAAGAGTGATTTTGAAGACCGTGATGAAAATATTCGAGCACTGATGTATTTTTTAGATCATGCAATAAAAGGGAAACTAGAATATAAAACTTCATCATCATTAATCAAACGACGTTTTATTGATATTCCTATGGAGTCTTATGGTCAGGTGTTGCCTCTAAGAGTTGCAATTCAACATGGTGCACCAGACATTCTCCTCGTTATGCTACGTTATGGAGCTTCGACTGAATCTGATAAGCTTGCTCCTTCACCATTAGAAATTCTATTGACTAAAATAAATGAATATGACTTTAGCCATGAAGGATCAGTAATTCCTAAAAATTTAACTCTCTGTTTGAAAATACTTTTGCGAACTATACCAGTAGCATGTATCAAAACACCTGATCATATTGCTAATCAATGTGGAGTAACACAAATGACACTTTATGAGCAGTATCCAATTTTAGTTGAAAGGAATTTAGTTCCACCAGAACGAAGTGGACTTACTCCACCAGAACTTCGACATTTGTGTCGATGTTCAATCCGTCAACGTTTATTTGAAAATTGGGCATTACCTCATGGTATTAAATCTTTATGTATTCCAACATGCTTGCAAAATTACTTGGATATACTTTATGATTGAAAAGTGTGATATTTTATGTAACATTTTGGAGTGATTGCAAACATTTGAAACTTTTTTACTGCACTGCGTGATAAACTAATATGTATCAATAAAACATTATATAAATTTTCGAATGATTAAATGAATTTTTATTCTTTTTTACTTTCCATTAGAATGTTGCTACGTAAGGCTGAGGTCAATATTCTTGATGCAATTTACACAAAATATCGTAAGACTTATTATTACTGGTTACGAAGGTACTTTAAATTTACCATATAACCCACATTGTTCTCCTTTCACTCTAATTATTTAGTTGACTATATTTCTATCATTGTAAGATTAAAAATATAATAAGTTTCATTCTAAGTATTCGTTTTTGTACTAATTAAAAATTTTTCTTGTCTATTTACGAATGACTGAGTAGCCTCAAGCATTCAAAGAAAAAAATCTGACACGTTCAATGTGCTGAGCGCATAAAAAAGTGATTCATTATCATTCTATTTTTGAATAATATGAGTAGAGCAATTATTGACTGAAGTTTGAATGAATATTAAAGAAATATAACAATCACTGAACTTTCTTTTGAAATGATAATTTAGAGTCTTACATGATATGACAGTAGTTCGATCTTACACTATCACCTTACTTCAAAAGCTTTGAAAATATTTTACTATCCAATAATTTTTACTTGGTCGTTTAATCTCATGTTTTTGAAGTTAATATACTTTTTGTAAGAAATTCTTCCAGCTTTGGGCTATAGTGTAGCGGAAGAATTTTAGAAGAGTTTTCTTCTCTCCTTAAGCTGTTTTTTTCTTATATTTGATGGCTCTCGAGTTAACAAAAGTAAACCGAGGCGAAAAAAATTACTTTCAAAATGTATAGAAATTCTTAGAAAAAGATCCAATTTATTGCAGATTTTCTACTAAAAATAATATATATTCCTCGATTCAGGACATCATTTTTTAAAAAGATTATTGAAAAAAAATGTTTTATTTATTCAAGAAAATTTAAACCTCCATTCTACATTAAATAAAATCTTCTTAAAATAAAAGTAAATGCTTTATTTACTTGACTTTTATAATCTTAAAAGTAGAAAAGATTTAAAAAGAAAAACTTTCATTAGTAATTCAATGCTAGATAAAATTGCCATCCGCAAGGAGTTGATTTTTAATTGGGAATTTTTTTTAGCTCTCTATAAATAATGAATAAAAGAAATGAATATTTACCTATAAGCATCCTCAGAAACATTTATTTTTCCGGGCTCTCCAGTTGTTTCCGTTCTACTTGTGAGGTTGACGGTATTACCAAATAGGCAATAGCGCGGCATTCGATGTCCGATCACTCCAGTTACAACCTCACCACTGTGGATACCGATAGTGATTTTCTACGAATTAATCAAGTACTTAGTTACGGTAACTCTGATACGAACTGGAATAGGTCAATACATTTTCTCCAATATATTTAATTAAACAGTACAACGAAAAGCATGTTCGATACTACAACTACAACAAATATATTGTATTTCATGATCTGGTAATTTATTCAAAGCATGAGGAATGAAGTAGGGAAATCTACATACCACTGGTTCACCATCTATTTGAACTTCATCAGCAGCAAGATCCATCATGTCTAGGGCAAGCCGCGCTATGCATCGTGCATGACTACGACAAGGCTCGGGTAACCCGCTGACCGCCATGTACTTGTCACCAACAGTTTCTACCTGCAAACACGAAATAAATTATACACCACATTAAAACTTAAGTTTCACGTCTAGCTAATCTTATAGACGCTCAATTTTTATGGCATTAACTATTCATACTATTCATTCATCTCAACAAGTACCTTGTAGACATTAGGATTCTTCTTTGGATCAGTTAAGACATCAAATGCAGTGTAGAGTTGATTAAGCATATTAACTATTTTCATAGCACCACTTGAATCAGTGTGAGCAGCACAATATGAACTAAATCCAACGATCCCGGAAAACAAAAGTGTTACGCAGTCGTATCTTTTAGCTGGTACTGGTCTCGAGTGTCTCAACTCATTGGCTACAGATATTGGTAAGACTGAGTAGAGTAATCTGTTGAAGGAATTCAATAATTATTAGTTATGCATAAATCATTTAGGATTCTAGTAGGATAAGAATAACATTAAGTAAACAAAGAATATGATTTTGTAAAATGATTACTTTTTTTCAATATAAAAATATCAACTTCACTGAAAAGGAAAAATAAATAGTAAAGTTTTAATACCTGTCGGTTTTTTGTTTCTCTCCGTCGAGTTCGCGATACGTTTGCTGTAACTTGTCAGTTAGGAGTTCCAAGTTTCTTGTTAACTTATAATCTGCTTCAAATTGTTCTGACATCAAAACTAAATCTCGTGTAGCATCATGTAGTGGTACGTCACTGAGATAAAGACCTCGTCTACAATTCAATATAATTAACATGAGTATAAATTTAAACAACGAATTCATTTAAGTCAGTTATATGATTTTACGAAAATTAATGAAGTGAATTTCCATTTTAATAATAAAATATTTAATACTTGTGCCGACAACTAAGACATAATGAAACTAGGGAAAATGTAGGTAATGGTATACTTTATTTATTCTGGTTAATAATACTGTTTTAAAATTTGAAAAAAGGTTTTAAACTTAAAAATATGATATTTTAAACCCGGTAAAAAAACTTAACTGTGATTTATTTCAAAAAATATGCAAAAGAAAATGTAAAAATGAAGGGATTTTTTACGGTAAAACCAACAAATCCTTCTATATTTTTATGTGAATATTTTAGCTTTTAAACACTTAAAAAAAAATATATAAAATATTCTACTTATTTAGTAAATAATAGTATCATGGTATACATGTATACATATCAAGTTATCACGCAAAGCACTTAACCCTCATCGGGTAACAAATGACATCACCAGCAACAGGCACTATAATGGAGCTTGATGCATTTAGCTGTTTAATTTGTTTACCATCGTTCGCTTCTACTTTCATGCTACTGCAGTTCCTGCTGGTTTACCTATCACCATTTACAGAGATTCAGGTTTGCATTCAAGTATTTTTTGCGAATGAAAATGAGTGAACATTTTTTTTCTCAATGGTATTGCATCACTAGAATGTAATATCTTTTAGATAAAAATTAGCAGAATATGTTCTCGTAATTATTATATTCTTTTAAATTGCTTTCAAGTATGTATGCGAAAAAAACTAAACGAGAAAAATTGTATAAAAATGAATTATTTAAATTTATTGAAATAATTTTTGCAATCATAAAATAATCCATGAAAAAACGACGATGAGAAAACTTTCTCTTTATAATGGTTGAACGACCATTGCGGTCCATAGATATTTGCATGAAAAGAAAAGAAGGTAGTAAATCTTAAGTAGTAGAGAAAATAAATTTATTGGAATGATAAACAGCTAGTGACTTAGAATTATAAATTTATAAGTTATTGATCAAATTAACCTGAATAATAGAAGTAGTAGCTGGTAATTAATAATCAAAAGTACCTTGTAAGATCGTCGAGATTCATCACGCTTGGATAGCATAAAAAGATAACCAAGTCTGACTCGGGTATATACAACATTTGTCCCTGCAAGTAATATAGGATGATGATAAGTAGCAACAAGATAGAATATATTAAAAAGTTTATTGAAATATTCAAGAGTCTTATCGTTGAACCTTCAAACGAAGATTGGAAAATTCCTCCGAGGCTTCAACCCTCATCACTCCTTTTTTTGTTTTGAGCACGTAAACAGTGTTGATGTGAGACAATATATTTTCGAATGTGAGTTCCAGATGGGGTCTCACCTGAATAATAATGAAAAATAATGGTTATATTAGCTTTTGTTATCACTTTCATATAGCTGGGTTAACCGATGAGAAATAAGCATCAATCGATATTTGACCTCCAAAGTGGGGTCCAAAAGAATTCCTTGACACGGGTCAACTATAGTCCCGCCCCTTTATTTTTACTTGAACGATATTGTGCCAATATTTGGAAAGTTTTATCTCTGCTTTTTATCCTGCTTTTGTGATAGTATGATTTACGAGGGTTATCACTCAAATTTTGTAGCAGAATTGATGCAAATTACCTCTATAAAGATAAGTCAGAAGCTTAGCAACAATGGATTCAAAGGATTTCCAGTATTGTAAACTTGAATGAACTCACAAGGAATATAGGTGAAATGGAAATGTTATGAAATAAAAGATAGTGTGAAAAATATTTCAAAAAAAGTTTACCGTCAATAAAATGTCGTTTAACTTGCAAATACCACTCGTAACTTGGGGTATCACCCTCGTTATTGTGCATCCTGTTTGTACAATGGTTAGGTCTCGATCAAACATCAGGTGAAATGGAAAAACACGACAGAAGGTAGCTGGACTGACTTTTGGTTCTGCGAAAATATGTTGACATTGATGATGATTTTGTTTGGATCATAATTTAATTACGTAGAAATACTAGATCATGTGAATCAAACTCGCCAATTGAGAGAGTTTCAAGCTCAGTTGTCATTGGTTTTGTCATCGTTCCGGATGGTGTTGAAGAATCAGTGATGAGAAATTGCACATGATCGCACTCTTCTTTTGTTTTCAATATCTGCATATCAACATCAGTTCCATGGAGCTTTTTTGCTACTGTCTTGAAGAGCCAATAAAAGAGGAAAAGATGAAAATATTGATTTGTTTGTTGAAAGCTATGAAAAGTAATAGAGACTATAAACTATATGCTTACTTTTACTATACCTATAACAATGTGCTCCAGACCCGGCCGATCAGAATAGTAATGCAGGACGAGGGCACCATCCTCGGGTCGCTCAGTGCAACGGAATGATGGTGCTCTCATCCCGGGATAAAGTGTGCCCAAGTGATCATGGAGTGCATCCAAGTTCTGTAATTGTTATTTTCTTGTAAAAACAACTTCTCTAACTACACGTTAAGCTTTCATCGAATATTAATAATATTCAACTGGTATAATTGATAAAGTTATCAAAGCTTTTATTACGCTCAGTTTAATTTAGATAGTTAGTAAATTATATTGGGAATAAGGTATTTGCCTGTAAAAAATCTCTGGGAGTAGCGCCAAGTACTTGGAGAATTTTGTCATATCCAGAATCTTGACAGAACTCAAAAAACATCCGACCGAAAAGTTCGAGAATTTCATTTGCAGGTATTTCTGAAAAAAAATCAAATTCACGAAATTATTGGTAAACTCTTTTTTTATCTTTTTTTATAATTTTTTTTTTTTTTTTTTTCGTAACAAACAGTATAATGACACAGGTCGGCAAAAATGATATTCTTTTGAGATAAAAATAGTTTTTGTTTTTAATCAAAAATTTTTTGTCTATGATTGAAAAGTGAATTAACTTAATCCCTCAATCCTATTTTAAATGTTTTGAAAAAAAAAATTTTTTATTTAAAATCCTTTATGATGTGTCAAAAAAGAAAAAAATGGTTTTTGTACAAAAATACACTTTTTGAAGCTCAAACTTCTCTCTACTCTTCTCATTAATTTTCATTTCATTTCCGAATAAAAAATGAAGGAAAACAGCAAGTATTTCTCGATTTTAAAATTTTGATGAACCTCTGTCTATATGTTGCTTCACACACTGATAAAAAATTAAAAAGTTCATTTCGATCTTTTTTGCCCTCATTTTTCTTTCATCTCAGTATCATACAACCTGTGAGATTCTTTTCTTCTTCTAAATTCTTGAATCTTATCGACCTGTGTTATTAATGACTACTAATAAAATATTTATAAAATAAAAGCACACATACTTAGTCGATTGACAGCCGCAGAAATAATATTATATGTTATTTCATCATCATAAATTTGTCGAACAAGGAATTGTCCCTCCATATTGACAGCCGCATCTTTCCTAAATAAGGAGGTGAGAAAAAGGACTAGTCAGTAAGTGTCAACTACAGTAATTGATGATATACTAAATAATACTTTTCTATCCTTTAATAAAAATGTTTCATCATAAAATGAACAAGCAACAGCAATAATAACAATAAATATTCAGATCACTTGATGGTGATATTTTAAATCTACATAAAATGTTATTGAAATAAAAGTGGAAAATAAATTGCAAATAGTACACGAGCCCTGGAGATAAATGCTTCCTGTGAAACGATGTAAAAGCCCCTAAAAAAATAACTCTTTAAAAGATCTTTGATGTTATTGCGAACACTATATGCTTAAGGATCTTACTCCCGACGCACAAAAGCTATTTCTTTTTAAAATTATTCAAGTGTTTCATGTTCACACTTCAGCCGTTCATACTTTTATTCTGCTTTTTATTGTACGTGTTTGTTTTATGCATGATTTTACAATAAACGTTGATTAATTGTTCAATTATTTATGAAATTGATTATTTAAAATTTTTTTAACAATTTATCGATTTTTTTTTTAATCAACTGTTTTTATAGACATAAAATTTTGATTAACGATGCCACGGTTTTTTTTTCATTCTCTTCAGTATCATCAATATATACGTGCTTGAGTGCCTTTTTATTATCGTTAGTAATGGTAGATTTTATGCCTTCCAGTGTTTTTTCCTCTCTAATGAAGAGTTGGAAAAATCAATTCATTTCTGTTTCAATATAATCATTGCATTGAAAAGTTATTTAAAACTAAAAAAAAAATATTGAATACAATAAATACATTTAAATAACATCATTTAGTTTTTATCACCAACATCTCGTTGATATTCTCTCGAGTTGAAAAATTTGTTCTGTTTTTGTGATGAAATTTTTATTTTAGACTGATTTTATTTGTATATACATATAAATTTTGTCTAAAATTTTTCAATTTAATCTTGACATTAATCAGTGTAATTTTTAATAAAAATTATCTCACTGCTGATTATTATTATTATTGAAGATAATTTTTTGCAAAAAGAAAAAGTAAATCCGATTGTGTATGAACTCAAAAAATTATTTGTTTATCTTGGGTGAGAGTAAAATTAAACTAATGGTTATTATAGAATTATATTAAAAGAATACATTATTTACAAAGTATTGAAACAGTAAAAAATTTTTCAACTAGGATAGTATACTGTGCAGTATATCTGTATTAGAATCACGTGTTTTTATGGCTATGTTGTTTTAAAAGTTAAATAACGGTGACCAATTTATACAAATAAACATCAAAAAAGTTGAAAGAAAAAATAAAAATTAATAGAGGGGAAGTTTCAAGTTTATTAAAAAAAAGAATCAATCACTGTCGTGGTCATTTGAAAGTTCCATAATCACTATCAGTTAATGGATGTCGATGAAAGAAAGATTACCCTCATTTTTCTTGAGGTGAAATGCCATTTTTCAAGTCAGCGACCAATACAGATGCATAATTACGAATAATGATAGGCTAATTATCCTCTTCATAATTTTATGAGAAAATTTAAAAATAAAAATAATTGACAGAATAATAATCATATACACCACGTGGAAGTCAAAGCTTGTTTTTCATCTACCTAAAATATCCACACTCATAACAATATTAAAATAACTCTCTTTATATTTTGTTCTAACAATTACATGTGAAAAGCTCATAAAAATTATGTAAAATAATTTGAAAAAATTAACATAAAATTATTACGTACTTTATTGCTTCCCATGTTTCGTTGTCGAATGTTTTCACAACTAGAAGTTCCAGAGCGTAATTCACAAAACCGTACTGCACATGTAATAAAAAATGTTTAATCAATGTAACTAATTTTAATTATTAAATGTTTGAATAAAATGTTAAGGGGATCCCACGCGTGGTACAGCAGTTTCACGCAATAGTATATATAACTAAATACTAGCTATTAAAATAAACTTTTATTCAACAATAACAAAATATTTTGATACAATATTTAAAAAAACAAAAAATGTCAAATCTATGAGTAATCAAAAATAAAATAAAGATGATAAACGTACCATGGTTCTCCCTGATAAGAGCGAACTTTGATGCCGATTTATCCGTTACTATTATCATTCCATTGTGTTTGTCATAAAAGCGTGTTTACCTCAAGCACACGAGACGCGAACTGCAAGCGAGTCCGCGGCAGCGGATAAGTATCGATTTTTCGTGAGCTTACTGCGCCACCTAGATAGGGTGAAAAGTAAGCTACTACCCCCTCATTCGTTTCCAATCCGCTTTTCCTAACACATCAAACTTGGCTCGACAAAGTCTAGCAGCATTCAAAGTCCTGTTCCACTTGGAAAAATTAATATCATACCAACATTCCACCCACCTTGCATCAACCAATCGTTTTAACTTTTTAATTCTTACCAACTTGTCTGATGATTTTAGATTTCTTTCTAATTGCTTTTCATTTCTACAAACATTTTCGTTACGGAGATTAATTCATAAAGCATATCATGAAAATCGCAAAAAATATAATAGTACAATTTTTTAGCATAAAAACGTACCAACGCCTGGTTTAAAATATTAATTTATTTAATTCATTCCTAAAGGCATTCAGCTTTTTGCCTGGTTTGCTTAACAGCTATGAATAATAGAGGAAAAAAGAATGCACTATATAAAGCATTGATAAAAAATTATAATAATTAAAATGTTGTTTGATATGTTTTGTCATGAAAAATAGTATTCTGGTTGGAGATCTAGAATTAGCATTTAGAGTTAAAGAATTAAGAAACTCGTCTGAAAAAAATTTGATTCTAGTCAGTGAATATTTAAGTTTAAAGTACAACTCATAAAGTTAGCGAGCACTTCAGTAATCTATTATTTAAAGGTGACCTCGTTTTAGGTTTACCTTGAGGAATGAGAAAAGCATAGAAACATAGGAGAAGATGAGTACGCATTCATGTAGGTATATGAAGAAACTTAGAAAGAAAAAGAGATTTATGTCAGCAGAATCATTCTATACAATTGTGCTTCCTATTACTCCAACATCTTTCACCACAAAATAGTACATGCAAATATTATAGAGAATAAGACATGGCTGATTCCCTAAGAATCATTAGAAGACCAAATATGACAGTTTTATTAATTATTTTCTATTGTCAAACAAAAATATATTGTATAAATCTAGGTCACATGTGGACAATTTATCTTTTATTTTCAAAAGTTATTTCTCAAGTTTTGTTTCTGATTAAATCATTCTGGATGAATTTGATCAAGATCTTCAATTGCAAATATCTTCTGTGGTCTTCAAATAATACAAAGATGTTTCCAACTTAAAATGAAATTTTTTAAATGAAAAAGATATTCTTTTATGCGAAAATTCCCTTGCAGCTGTCAGCGGTTAATTTAATAATAGTGGAGGTGTGATAGTCGTTGACGAAGAACTGCAGTTTCAAAGCTACCATCAGTCGCCTAGTAGATGCAGCTGACACAAGTTTCTTTGTAGTTTCAAATCTGTGGATGGTCTAGACTCGTCAATGAAGTAAGAACAATTGATAGAACTTCTGTTACAGTTTAAAGCTGCTGACCATGTTCAACTATCCAGCACTCAAGCACCAATACACTGATCGAAGTCTTGATGTAAGTGTAATTCTATCAATGATTGACTTGAGAATAATAGATCTGCTTTTGATGTTCCAAGTGCATTACATAATGTATTACATAATGCCTCTGTTAAACCTTTTTCCACTCCAATTAATTCAACTTGATTAATTTGAAATATTTCACGATTTAATTTTAATGATAATTTGATTGAATTTCATGTAAATGATAATCAATAAATACTCTAAAATATCTTCAAAATCTTCAGATCCTTTCTTTTCATTATCATACTTTTGAAAAATTTTATCAGATTGTATATAATATCAAATATTCACAATTTTATTGCTTGAATATTGCGATGAAAATTGTTGACGGTACATTTTTTAGAAAATTAAATTCGATATTGCATACCGTTGGGATCATTTTTAGCTACAGGCCTTTTTGGTTGACAGTAGAAATTTAATCTTGTGAAATTCCTATTACAGTGTTTGACCAAAATAAATCCCATCAACAAACTCAATACTCCATAGTTTAGTTGATTCGCAATTTGTAGATAAATCTCCGGAAACTATACGAATGAAATAGGTGTATTTCATGAAGACGAAAAAGGGTTTTATCAGTTTAGATCATGGAATTGCTTCGATGCAATTTCGGCAAAAACTGAAGCTTAGTTGCTGTGTAGCAACCCAGTTGATAATTACCACAGGCATCATAAGGTCAGTGCTCAATTTAATTACACGAAATGTTCTTGTCTTGTTGGTAAACAAATTGTTTTTAATTATCGTAACATGGTCTTCGGGTTATAAATTAATCAAATTCAATTAAAATTAAATTGAACTATTTAATATATTCTATTCCATAATTGTTGAATAACAGTAAGCCGTTTATCTGTAGTTATTTTTTGTTTTACTTCAATTAACTATCTTTATTGTTTTTTATTTTTACAATTTTGGTTTTTTTGTTGATATTAATTCAATGTTAATTAAGTATATATTTTTAATTTCGTTGATAAAACATTAATTTTTATTAGGAATGAGAGCTTAATTTTTTATTATCCAAATGACTAAAGAAATTTCCTTGTCCCAATTACATCTAATTAAATCGAGAGCTTTATTTGTGTTGTTGATTTATATAATACATTATCATATCATAAGAAAAATCAATAACGTTTTAGGAAGAAGAACTATTTTTCAAATAGTTTATCCAGCTTGCATAATTCCAAAGTATTTATCGTGTTGATTAACAATAAAAGGAAACATTATGAAAGAAAAATCACTCAGGAAAAAAAGTTTGAGAAAAATAGGGAATAAAAATAGTACTTTACAGTTGGTTTTTAGTGGCAGAAATATATATTACTATTGGCACATCTAGAATTTCAATAAATAATAATGAACGATAGTATTCTTCATCTATGATAAAAGTTCTGCGAGTCATCATTCAGACCACTTGAATTATTGAAAGCATTATAGATAGCTTGCCTTCTCACTGGCTGCATTATCTAATATTAAGTATCAAAGCTCCAAAAAAAATCATGGCAGCTGTTGGAATAAAACTTTTTTCCATATTTTTTTTTCTGCTTTTTATTGGAAAAATATTGTTGAACAGTGAATAAAATAGTTTCGATAATAAATTTAATTAATAGCTTGTTGTTCAATTCTTACATTGAACTAGTTTGTGTTTGAGAAAGTGGGTTAAAAAAATTATTCACCATTTTTCTAGATTTATTTTTCTGTGGCTGTGATTCAAACGTACGTTTAAATATATAAACATTGAGAACTTATTGTACAATCTAGAGGCAACATCCCAAAAATGGTGAGCTCAGTATGTTAATGCATGCTTTTACGATACTCTATTAGTTTCGGTCGATTTACATATCGGCTAAATCTACCTCCAAAAAGTAAAAATACTATCACTATTACTTGACATAACAGTGAACCATAAAATCGAAAATATTTTAGATTTTTTTTGAGACTGGCATGTACATGTACGTAATCTCCAATGAATATAAACGTAGCACATGTATTAATATTAACATGATAGGATTATAAATTTTGTACTCGGCTATTTTTTTCTTCAGAGCCAGTGAAATGACATTCTCATTTATTCAATTATAATTCCAAAATTAATTAAGCTTCTTTTAGGACGAATTCATAACATTCTTTTTTAATTTCATTAGACATATTATCATGTGATATATGGTAATAAACTATATAAGTCACGTTTGCAAAGCATAAAATATTTTGTGTTGAAAAATTTAATTTAATTCTCAGGATTAAAGCTTTTACAGCCATTTTGAAATGTACATAATTATTTTTGTTAAAATGTCATATTCATCCATTACTCTAACAAAAAAAGCATTTAAGTTCGCTCTTTAAATGAATTTGTATAGGTAGGAATTCTTTTGATATATTTATAACAGTGGTAAACATGATTTTTTAATTTTTGATTCATCATTCTTTAAAATGTTTTAATTTTTTATATTTACTCTAGTTTAAGTTGTTTTGTAAGTAATTTTTATTTCGAAACCCTTCACTGGAGAAAAAAAATATCTTCCAGTGGTAAAAAAAAATTTATTTCCTGAAGTTGAACTTCTTTGGTTGTATGTACTTTTTTTAGTTAATTAATAACTAAATAAAATACTTTTATTATTTGAGATGAATTTCTAAGTCTTTATCTTTAATTAATAATTTTTTACAGTGTAACAATATTTTATTTCTATTGATAAAAAAAATCTTATCATTGAATCGAGTTTTTTTCAATATAATTAAAGAATTGATAAAAAATAATGAATCTTCTCGAGAAGTAACTAGAAAATTTCATCGAAATAAATAGAGCTTTTTTTGAAAGACTAATGTATTGTGAACGTATTAGTGAATGTAAAAACATTGAAATCCATATAACAGCATTGAGGACTTATTTGTACACAACATGACCTAATTAAAAAAAAAAATTTCAGAAATTTTTTTCCTATTCAAACAAATATTCATTACTTCGTGTGAAATAAACCTACAAGTATCTATCGTATTTTTTTGTGATTTTTTCCAGAATATAACTTCAATAGTATCTGATATGATTCATTGACGAGTTATCAATTTTTTTTTCCCGAAGAATATGTCATTGTTTTGATTACTTTTATACTAACTGACAGATAAATAGATTTATCCATATGAGTTTATATGGAAAATATCTATCTAAGAGTGTGTCAATGCTGTGAATGTGAAGTTTGGAAACAACTTTTACACACAAAAATTTAATCTGATTAATTTCTACGAATGATATCTGGTTCATGTTTTTCGGTAAATGGCTCTTGGCAAAATGAGATTTATGCAACTTATTGAACGACAAAAAATGACATACTAAACCATGAATTTATTGAAAACCGAAAATTATTTTCATATATAAACTTATTTAATGAATTAATCAATTTCATTACCAACGATGTAAATAAAACAAAAAAAGAAATTTTATTTCAATTTTATTAATTGATTCTATTATTTAATTAATTCATTATTAAAGATGTGCGTATGTTTACTCCACTTACATTATTGATTAGATTATAATTTGTTGATGTTCTACTACCCCAGTTAAAACCTATGTTTACATTAATATATATTTAATTATAATAAGTTTATATTTTACGTAAATTTATTGTCAAAAGTATTTATCGAATATTTATATGATAATATAAAACACTAATACATTAGAAATAGTTGATATTCATCGAATAATTTGAAAAATAAATTTAAAGATTACTGATCAATATTTTTGAAAACGATCTTATCAAGAATGTTAATTATCATAAAAATTTAGGTCAATGTATATTCAATTTGAAATGAATTTCTTATATTAAAATGGAAGAAATAATATCAAATTAATTGTGTTTGCAAGTAATGAATTAAAAAAGAAACTACGCATTAAAAAAAAATAACAAAACATTCGTGAAGAATAATTAAAACGTGATAAAATTATAATTGTAGGAAACGTAGAAAAATGTTAGGAATATATAAAGCCCAAAGGTAAGTAGTGTTTTAACAAGCGTGAAACAGCAATGCCCCTCGAGCATATTGCTGTCACGTAAACCACTTAATTTTCTTGAAAGTAAAGAAATTACAAAATCATTATTGAAACAGCTGGCAAACGATTTAAATATTTCTTATTGTTATACCGCAGCTTATAATTACCTTGTGAACTTTTTATATAAATTCCATCATGATCGCTAGGGAGCGAAAATAAAAGCTAGGAAGTATTGAAGAAAATGTCAATAATGGGTGGAGAGTTTAATTGAAAATACCATCACGTTTCTTATATCGATGATATAATCGGGAAAAATACGTAGGAATGTACAGTGACACTTTGCAATATCAAAATGACTTTAAGTAAATATATTAAATACTCTAATATAAATAGATTTAATGTTGATCTATACTTTATCGAATCAGTACCATTAATTCAACTTAATCCTAATTTCTGATTCCTGCTTCGCTTTCATATCATTATGAAGATTAACGCGGTGTAAGTGAGTCAACAGATTAAAGAATAAAATTTATTCCCAACGAGAAATGAGGATTAAAAAAAAATTGTCAGGATGGAAAAGTAAAAATTTTATTATGTTTCTCATTACATACTGTTTCTTGGCAACCCCCGAGGCTTAAAAAATCATCTGAACTTAAATTCTCTGTTCTCCATTTTATTTTCAAATTATTATCAAGTCATGTTTCTTGTCGCTCGTAAAAAGTCTCAGATGAAAAATTGCAGAATTTTACTCGCGGGAAATGAGCTGTCATGATAATTTTCATCTTTATGGGGTGGGCTAGTATAGTAAGTATAGATCACTCGAGAAATTTATGACTCAGCATATCGATATCTATATAGATTGTACATATACAGTTCAACCTGAACTATCGTGTACAAGAATCGATCACCACTCCACGTTTACATCCTAAAACCTAAACCCATCACTATTAGGTCAGCTGTAATCAACTGTTAAATGCTCAGATATCATTCTTGTTTATAGCTAATGTGCCAGTTGAGCGATCACTTTAATTAGCCAGATATGTTGATACCTATGGTAATTAAACTCTTCATTTAGGAGAGATTCTTCATTTGTAACAACATAGACCAAAAGAACTTCCTGTGTTATTTATCAAGTAGCTTAGGTAAATGAAATTGATTGTTTTATTCGAGATAGTTTCCCCTCACCTCTATTAGTCTCCCTTAGCTCCTTATATTTCTCATCTGTAGTAATGAGCGTTCTACCATCGGTCTTCAGCTCTTTGTGACTCATACAGACAAAATACTAGTCTGCTCGAAACTATTGATATCCCAATGACTGGAATAGCCTGTAGGGATTTTTACTTCCCTACGTTTCATGGGCTTTTATATTTTCCTTCTTTGACCTACTTCTCTCAACAGCACACTTGAAATCATTGTACATTAATTATTATCAACATAAATGAGACATAAATCATATAACCATTAAACACTGGAACTAATAGAGGTATTAGCAAAGTATAACAACTATAAAGAAGATTATTTACAAAGGCTAATAATAAAAAAATCTTCACTTTGGATATAATCTATCCAGGGAAAATTCAGTTTTCTTTACGATACTGGATATGCTGTGAATACTTTATATGAGTTTATGGTAGTCAGGTACTACATAGTCGATATTGAGTTAGTTATAAAGACCTAAAACTATATAACTTTATCAAGTTTGCCAAGCTCTCAGATTATGGTATTTTCGTGAACGCTTACTGAATCCCTATCCGTCTTCAAGACTGTAGTACAAAGCTTTTATAGGTAAATACTGTGACCTTTGATCAATCCGAAACTAATTTGACCTACAAAATTATTGCCTTCATTTTTGTGGTAATTTTCTATTTGGTTGTGAGTTATTGTAATTACTTGAACAATCGAGAATGGAATTTTTATCAGTCATTATATTCAAGGACTTGGACTGTTTATTACTTGAAAAAATCTTTAATGTTTTTTTTTTCTATTAATATTAATATTTTTCTTCAAATCAATTGCTAGCTCAAAAAACCCTCGGTAGATGAAAAATGATAACATTGGAATCGGATGAGAAATTCTTCTGGAAAAAATTTAATTCATTGATTAAAAAAAATTACTAAAGCTATAAAAAGCACAAAACATCTGTAAATTTTATTAGAATTTTTTTCTCAAATAAATTAAGAAGCTTTTTGATCTTATATTCTACCTCCTGCTGTTTATTTATAAAGCTCGTTATTCTGTATTTTTCTAGGGTACTTAATGATAGATGATAATGATGAAAAAAAAAAAAGAATTAAATGGGTGATATTAACAAAAAAATGGTTATTCTTATAGAAGGGGAAGAAATAGATGTGAGAAAAAGTTCAATAATATCATTTTTAACTTCCAGATAGCAATGTGGTGAATCTTGTCATACTCTTTTACTGTAGAACATTCTTGAAAGGATTCTCAACGCTTCATTGTCCATTACAAGGTATCACCAACAGACCTGGGGTGGACAGACTCTCCTAGTCTTTCAAGACCAAATATCTAGAATTTGTTTTCTTTCTAATTACAACTTTACTTTAACGTTGAATTTGAAGTGTTTGAAAAAAAAATATTCTTGATTGTAATATCACAATAGACGGAAGAGAAAATAATTTTTTATGAAAATTGATGAATTTTACTGATCAGACAAAACATTGAAAATGCCAATCACGTTATGTTTTGATTAATATGCGTTACTAGTTGTTGAAGTGTTCATGTTTTGAACACGAATAGTTTGTAATCAACTAATTTAGAAGACTGTATATGTATTCTTTGCGTGACAACGAAGTAATAAATGAAAAAATACAAGCAGAGTAAATGTAATCTTGCATAAAAATACTACTCTATTCAATTAATAAAAATTTTACAATCAAAGAAGAGTAAGTTTCCAAGAATAACCATTTTCTAGAGCCATAAGCATTAGTAGAATTCACGACATTTGAACGTTTTCAATAAATTATATGAAAATAGGTTAATAAAAATAAAAATTCCTACTATATATATACCACACAATTCTGTAATTTTTTTTATGTTAATTTTAATGATAAAGTTGAACACTAGATGGGAAAAGTTTAGTGGGATATGAGAAACAATCATGTGAAAACGTTAGGAATACATATATTAAACTTTTTTGTTTTACACTTTTTAAATTTTTCACTTAAAAAGCTAAAACGAAAAACTACTTGACATATGTCTAGCAGTTGTCATTTAGACTCAACCGTAAACTTTATTAAATCATGCTTCCGTAATATCATGGAGGCTATACTGACACTGTCCGGTTGCTCGATTGAATTACCTTTTTTGAATGAACATAAAAATTTCAAATTGACATTTTTATCTGTGTAATATATTTTGGATACATTCAGTAATAACAAAATAACAAATCTATGTAAGTTACCTCAAATTTAAGAGCTATATTTAAACAGAAAAGGTCTCTAGTAAATTTTATTAAGAGTTAGAAATTTCATTTATTAAATGCGGAGTTTTTTTTCTATATGGAAGACTGAAATAAGTTTTTTTATTTACATTAATGGTAAGTGTTTTTATGTAACAAGAAATCATTTTTCTTGTTCAAATCTAATAAATAATTTTCACAGATCAGACATTTCCTATCAATTTTCTCCTCTTAATTTCATTGTCTGACCATTCTCGATAAAGTTATTCACAAATACAATTATTTTGCTTCGTAAAAGCTTTCAAAGTTTGTACATTTTTGTTTTTTTGTTAATCTTTTATCTTGGCAAAAATGGTTGTTGTAGGTAGCGAAATTTTTACTTGATAATTTAGAAACAGTATACTGCTGGGCACAGTTTAAACTTTGAAAAACACATTTTTCTCTGAGACAAAGCTATTCGAAAATAATAGAAAGTTTTGAAAAAAACATTCCTAGTATCAATTGTTTAACAGCTTTAGTTTAAATAAAAATTTTCATTCAAAAACTCAACTCATCGATTTATATTTTCTGAACAAAACTGCTTCCAGTTATCGTTAAATGTTCACCCGGACAATTTTCCTGTATAATAACTTCACCCCTATCATCTCGCTTCCCTACGTGACTAGGATATTTAAAAAATCGATATTATACTATTTTGTTATGAATTAGTCAATCAAACAAATAACTAAATAACTTTTAAATATTATTATTACCGAAAGACGTAAATTGTTTGCGTTAGATTAATTTCCGGATTATTCCCTACGTTTATTCACTCACACGCGTGATGTATAGTGTTGATCAAAGATCGTTGACATAGATTTGACACCCTTAATAATACGTGTTGTTTTAATTTTCATCGTTAACTAATCTCAGTTAATAGCTAGATATTTATTGTAAAGCTCTTTCTATATGTAGCCTGGTAACCAGCCTGAGGGCAGATAAAATCAAGCCTGATTGATAGGTTTGTTAGAGTTGGGTTTAACAAACCTTCATGATAGCTAGCAAAATTGAGGTGCTTCTGAAAATCCACAAAGGAAAATTTCAGGTATTATATATAAACCCATATCATTTGTTGACATGGCCACTGCTGATAACAAAAAAGTGAAGAATGAAAATATTTTCTAGAAACTAGGATTTCTAAAATTTATAGGCAGAGAATTATTGAAGAGAGAAATGGTCAACTGCGAGCTAGTTAAATTTGAACAGTAGACCAACTTGCTATGTAAACGTCTCACTCTGTTGAACTCTCATTCAAAGGTAATTAAATCGAGGCTGCTTTTTAGTCGAAGGTTGAGATTGGGTAAAAGAAAATAAAAGATCAAAAATAAGAATTTAAATGTATCCAACAATCGTTTTCTCTCTTCTGATTTTCTAACCTTGTACGATCTTAGCAATGGGGTCGATCGATTTACTGCTGAAAGATAAAGGCGTACGTGTAAAAAAAAAAATGATGAAAAAGGCATAGACCAGGGAAAATCGAGGATTCAAGCAAAAAATGATTTTTTTATGAAAGACCATTCAGAGTTCTACAAGTATTTTCTACAAAAGAATTAAATATGATGAGTTCTCGTTTAGTAAAATAGTTCAACGACGTAAGATAATAATTTAATTTGTTGTTCAGTAAACTGATTAAAAGTAGTTTGACTGTATGTCATCATCAGTGATGCGATCAGCAGCATGATCATACCACTAAAGACTTCTAACGTACTATATCCTTTGTGAGAATCATTGTGAAGATTATTCTAGGAGAAAGCACTCTAGTCCAAAGTTTATGCCAAGAATTAGCAAGTCTACTGAACCTCCTTGTCGAACTAGTTCGATTCTATCAAGTCGAACAAAGATTTAAGTCTTAAGAATGAGAAAATGGTGAAATTTCTACTCCAATATTGAGGATTTGTAAACTACATCTGCAGTGGAAGAGATTTTTCTCAGTGTTCATTATGGAAGTAAATAGACTAACAGATGAAGAACAGGATGATCTAGATGAGCCAACAGCGATATTTTCACGTCGTTTATAAAGTTTCAATTGTAACATGAAATAAAGGAAATTTATTTTGATTTTAATGTAAAGTTTTTTATTAGTATTTATTCAATTATCCTTCTTTTAATTGATTTATTAATTAAGAACTTTTAAAAAAATTTTATTTAGATAATTTTGTATTCATTCAATTAATCTGTTCATCTTTTTAAATTATTTATCTATTTTAATATTAAAATAATATTAGTGTAACACACTTTTATTCATTTTGTCAATCCTAGGAAAAATCACCGTCTATTATACCCTGTAATCAGATGCGATGAAATAAAAGTGAAAGAAAAATTCTTATAAAATTTTTTCCGCCATGAAATATAAAGTCAGACAGATTTCTTGAGTAAATTTAATTGAAAATATGTAATTTAATGCTCTTAGAGTTGATTTTTTTCTTCACTTTTTACTTAACATCTCTCGGAAGCAATATCCTCAGACATTATCTTACGTAATGTTTAAAAGCATTATCACGAAAGACTTTGCTTTATTGCTCTGCACGATTCACCATAATGACATAATAAAAACTCAAGAAGAAAAATATATAAAATTTCAAATCCTTTCAGTCAATATAATTGAACATTTGCTAAAATGTTTTCAGTCATTTAGCACCCATATAAAGAGTAGTTGAAAACGACAAAAGAGTATATTTCTTTAGTTATATTTTTGCATATTGAAACTCTTGTTTCAATAAAGTTTCTGTTGGCATTTCGTTCGATGCACACAGCGCCTGTGTCAATAGTCCTTGGATTTGGTTAACCAAACCACATGGAACTATCGGAAACTCGTTGTAGACTTGTAGCACTATCGATGTTGAGTATGTTTGAGGTCTTGCATACGACTTCTTTCCAATATGTGGTGAAAATTTGATAAAACCGTTACTTCTTTAGTTGTTAATAAGATTCTACTAGCACAGAAGTGTCTTATCCTTAGGGATTACCAGAGAAACCTTTCGAATAAGATAAATTTCAAATCCACAGCGTTAAAGACACAGTTAGCGGAGACATTAGAGGTATTCGGGTACACGGAAAATGCATCTTTGGCACTAGAAAGATTTTGTTTAGAAAAAAAAGTCGTGATTGATGATACCCACTTTCGGTGACGCTGGAAAATTTACAACAACATTCTTTGTTTATTCTTCTTTTATTTGTTATCTTGAATAGCTGTACTTTTATATCCATAATAAAATACACTCAGCAGAATAAAAGTAGCTTCTACACTTTTTCCTTATCATGCAATTATATGCATTAATGTTTAAATACTTCATTTTGATCTTTTTCTAGCTTCTAGCGATCAGACAGGAACCATTAAATTTTCTGTTCAACTTGAAAAATTCAAGAGTAAATGTTTAAGAAAAATTTACCCTTACACCGCTTGATATTTTTTGTGATTAAATTACAATTCTGATTTTCTTACTCCTTCATTCTAAGTGACGACGATCGATCACATAATCGTTTCCTGGCCACGTTCCCATTCGGCCATTTCGCATTATACAGGATATACATAAAAGACTTAATTACTGAGCCTTTTCTACCCCTAGACATAAACGAAAATTCATTAGCCGTATGATTGACAATTTTATAGGCGAATTGATTGATTCACTTTTTGTCCAGTGAAACGTATACACTGAAAAAAAAGTAAAGCAAAAGATAATCAAGCTCTTCAGGTAAATAGAGCAGTAGTAGGGTATAAATTACACCATACAGACGATAAATAATAAGAAAGAGCAAAGAGACAAAAGTAAAGAATAGCAGAAGACGTGAAAGAAGTGATAGAGCAAGGGTGAGAGTATGTTCTCGCGTACGAGCAGCGAGTAGGGTCAGGTGAGGAGAAAACTCCCGCTCGGCTTCCCACCACCTCCTCCACCTCCTTCATCACATCCTTCTTCTTTTCGATGTGTTTGTGTGGAAGAAACGAACGCATGCGCATGCATCAAAATTTTCTTCTCTCACTCGTGCTTGCTGCAACTTTCACGGTATCTCCGTTCCACCCTCACCCTCTTAACAACCCCAGACTTGGCACTGCTGGCTGGCTCGGTCAATTCTAAACCAGTATGGCGCTACGCGTTCAAACATGATATTTGTTGTACGATGTACTGCTCCGGGCTACCTATAAATGTGTTGTCGTGAAATTTTGCGCGCGAATCAAGTGTAAAAAGGTCTGGATGAGCTTACTGAAAAATATGCACTTGATATTTTAGAGTGTCTAAGCAGATTCCATTAGAAACAAAACTATTTGCAAGTCAGATGTAATATACTTGGCGATTAAAAGAATGAAAAGAGAGTATGAAAGTTTAGTGAACGCGTGAGCCAGAGGTTCAAGTGCGACCTCGTGCTCATTAGGTTGTAACGGCTGAGTCAACTTATGTGGATCAAGAGTCTCGGTTCAAGTCTCACATCCAGGACCTTTTAAATTATCTGACAGATGTATAAAAGTACTATTGTATGATTGTAATAAGGTCGATTGAAATTTGCCGACAATTTGTTTACCTTTTAAGAAATCGTGTAATCAGATAACGATGGCGGGTAATTAATTGGAAAATAAATTATTTACCCAAATCAAGCAGCATATGATACAACCACGGTAAATAAACAAGAGTGTGACATGCCCAGATAATTACTATTATTCATTTACCACAAACAGCGTTGACCTCCCACGAGGCTTAGTGGCAGCGTCGCGGTGTGTATAACGTTTTTTAAAGCAAGATGGCATGCCCATTCTCACGTGGCTTCAGTCGGACAAAACTCGAAGATGATGATGAGAGTGAAAGAAGACCTAGTAAAGAAAAAATAAATAGAAATGAAAAGTTCTTGTCATGTAGACAATCATCAGTGCAGATCACGTCTTCGTTGCTAGGAGAAGAGATCGACGATCAAGAAGACACACAGACTCTCAACCTGAAACACCTGAGAGCAGCTGTACTTATTCTCACTAAACCTTCGGTAAGATATTTTTTTTTCTTCTTCCTCAAATCACTTTATTCAATTACAATTCCGAATGTATAATAAGTTTATGAATAAAAGTAATCATCGATTTTATGTAAATGGATTAGACTGAATGATTGTTAAAAGTTTTTGAGTTTATTTATAAGGCATACAGATGTTTTTTTTTTTTTTTTTTAATTTAAAAACTTGGAGTAGGAAAAAGTTTTATTATAGAGTAAAGTGTTAAATATTCAGGTTATATTAAACAAAGCTGGTACTTAAATAATTTACTTAAAAAACGTTGAAAAGTTCACAAGAGAGTTGTAATAATGCACTCGAATAAATTGAGAAAAAATTATTTGTTATTATACTTTTAAAAGCATTCATTAAATGCCGGTAATTAATACTCTCCATTTCTCCGAGTCATAATATAATTCAAGCATCACGGATTGCATAATCATTAACAAATAAAATGATACAAGTTTAAATACTGGAAACTAAAAAAAAAGACAATCAATTATCACGAGTATTTTATAACGGTCTTACAAGAGTGTTTATGATATCTACACGAATCCTAAATCTTTATCTTTTAGCTTACGCGGTACGATAAGAGCATGATAAATTGTAAACTCCTGGTAAATCGATTTCTCCCGTAGCGAGGGTTAAAAAGGTAAAGTATAAGTGGAAATGCCAAGTGATTTTAAACTCGCAATCATACACGTGTCGTCATAGCTTATCCACAAATATAAAATTGATCTGAAATTTTTCATCTGTGCTTTCTGAAAGTTTCTACGTGACACAAAAGCACTCACGTAAATATAAAATGCGGATCGATTGAGGTCAAAGCATGAAAAAGCTTCTCTGAGATGAGAGTGTAACCTTTATAACATATCTAGTGTACTCGTCAACTACATTAATGATAGCTTGAATATTCAATGAGTATCTCTTACTCCGAAATATAAAACTATTAAAACAAGGGATAACAGACCCTTTAAGATGGAATTCTTTTATTTAATATGGCATAAAATTTAACTACTATTTATTTTGGAAGTATCTTACTCGAGATGTGAAAAAAAGAAACTCTGAATCGTAACTATAACATTTATTTGTTTACTTTTTATTTGTTTGCTTATTTAATATTAGTTGATACAGATTTAATATAAAGGGAAGCTGACATTTTTCTATTAAAATCTCATTCTGAAAATAGTTCAGTATTTATTTCAATTGATGCCAATTTATTCGAACGTGATCTATATTTTTATTTACATTATTAATAATAACAACGTTCAAAGAGCAGAATAAATATTTTTTGATTTATAAATAACAGAAATTTGATGATTTATTTTTATCAATTGATTTATAATTCAATAAACATAAGAAATGCACTAATATTTTAGAGTATAAGGCTTCGAGAGTTTTAATTGCACATTAGTTACATTTCTTTGTTTTTATTACGTACTATATGTTAGTGACATAAAAAGTTGATGAACAAAACTTTTTGTAAAATATTGTTCTATAAAAATTTTTATGAAAGATCTCAAAAATTAGTTACAGTTTGAATAATGTCTTTATTTAGCTTTTATAAAATTCTTTATTTTATTATTGAAACATAGAAAATAAAAAAATATTATCATAAAGAAATCACTTTAATTCTTTTGATAACGTTTTTTTTATTACATTTATTTTTCATTTCATATTGTGTAGAAATTAAACTCTCATATCATACTGTATCGTTGGAAATGTATTAAAATATTCAAATAAAAATACGCATTAAAAAATATTTCATAAAATACATATGGAGGTTGTTACTACTGGGTAATGTTTATTATTCAATTTTCCAGCATATTTTCTTTGTAAAAATAAAAGCTTATGCACTGACATTAATCTTAGTATACAGGATGTCAAATATAACTACATCATTTATCTATAGACTGAAGTTAATTATATTATTAAAATGATAAATATGAGAAAAAGTATATCCTCATGCATTGTTGCAAAAAATTAAATGTTTTTAGTATTGAAGGAAAAACCATGTACAATATCGACATGATCCGTGGTATAAAAAAGTTTATTGCAAGATTAAGATTTATCTGTTTTAATAAGTAAAAGGATGTAATAGATATAAAGAGCAAATACATTAATTCCGAATTTAAACAAAAGAAGGATTTATACGTTATATTCAACGAATTGTAAGTCGTAATATACAACAATTTTTATGGATTGGCAAACAAAAATATTCACCAGGAAAAAAACGAAGACATAGAAAATTTATTTCGCTCAATAAATTGTGGCTGTTTGACAGAAATAAAAAAAAAAAAGGAAAAAGTACATTTAATAATAATAAAAAATAATTGAACGCTCTAAAAGATTCAGTACTCTTTAATGACATTGGTACAGAATGCCGTTGGAATTACCGTTTAAATGACTAGTTCACTTTCAAGGTTTAAGATTCGAAAATCAAATTTCTTTTACATTTATAGGTAATGTAAGATGCAATTCGTGGGCAACCGTTGGAGATAAAGTGCGGAAAAGGGTTAGGAAAAAACTCACCACCGTAAAATGAGTCAAGTCTATTGTACTTGTTGAAGTCTTTATATGCCATAGAATAGTGAAAACTCGCTTTGGAAGAACATCATTTTTTTTGGGAAGTTAAATTTAAGACCAACTTGGAAGAAGTTTACATTGAAACGCATTCATCTCCGTAAAACTCCGATAACGTCTTTTAAATCCGACAAAATACGAAGAGGAAATCTCATTGGATCCCATCGCGATTAAATTACTTTAAAAGGCTAGAAAGTTATTGCATTTATAAAGATACGAATGAAATTAATATGATAGACATTAAAATTTTCATTTTTGTTTATTTTCAAATTTTTTTTGTTGTTTGATTTTTATTTACTTAACTTCGAGATTTTTTCTGATAAAACTTCTGCTTTTGGTTTTCATTCTCTAAAAATAAATCCGTCCAAACTAACTGATAATTTGAACTTTAGACAAGATAATTAAATTAAATAGTAACTAAATTGTCTCGCGTACTGTTGCTACATTTGAAACAGACGAATTCATACTATAACGGATATATCTTAAAATTGATTGATGAAACTTTTTTTCTCGGGGTTTAAAAGAAAAAATTCATCCACTAGTAAAGTAATTAATAAAAAAATGTCAGTGTCACATATATATTCTATAAATTTCTGTACAATTTGTAAGTGTTGTACCGAAATCCACTTTTTATTTATATCTCTATGACGACAATATTCAATAAAAAAAAACAAATTGAATTTTAATTGCGAAATAATTTCATCTCGGTGTCAATCTTTGTATAAATTAACACTTGTTGAAGTTTATAATTTTATAGAAATATCAAAACATTAGAGATTATTATTGTTGTCAGAAAATCTCATTTTTCAGTTAGCTATTTCCGGAGTAATTTCATTGGCATTAATTCATTTAATATTTTGATAAATTACTTGTCACACTGATTATCTGATAGGAAATTTTACTGGTCACTTGTTATTAAAAAACTGTAAATTACAATATTGAATTACAAAACGATAAAATTCTTTTAATTACATTAAATAATCCAAATGTTCAGGTTTCAAGGATAAATAAATCAGAACGCCAAGTGCAACCAGTTTGTGTCGGGTGCATTAAAATATACTTGCTATAAATAATATTTCACACCGTGTATGATATGCAAACATTACGGATTGATAAATTTGAGTAACCAATCGCTGAATAAGCTCTCTTTATTTATTATTAATCGTTATATACTAATTTGTAAAAGAAACTTAAACATATTATTTATCATTAATTATCATTAACCATAAATTCAAATTATTATGCTACAAATTATTATCATTTATTAAAATTTTCTCATACCAACTTTGATAAAATATACATTTCATAGCAATTAAAACAAAAATAATATTTCAAATTGAATGGTGAATGTAATTGTTAGTGTGATAATATGGAAATTCATTAAACTTTATGAGGATTAGTAATTAATAAAATATTTTAATATTTCGTGTCAAATTAAATTCCAACTTTATCATAGTCGTATTATATGTAAATATCTTCTTTTGTCTGTTCATAATTAAATCTGTTATTTTCATAAGAATCGAGTTTTCATATCCTTAGATAGTTAGCGAAACTTAGTTTGGTCGTAGCTAGTCGGGTGTTTTAAGTGCAAAGTTTGTAACATCATTCAAGTTTTCTCATATTCTGTTAGGATAGATGTATTATAGAGCTCAAAATTCCGTGAAAATCGTACTATTTTCAATTGAATCTAGATACAAGTTGAAATAGAAAGAGTTTCTTTCTGTCACATATTTGAAAAAAAATACGAATTCAAGGATACAAAGAGAGAAAAATTTGTAGAGCAATATTGTATTTCACATAGCTATTTTCAATAAGATACACAGCTTGCAAACGAATGTAACAAGTAATAATCAAGTTCAAAAGACTTTAAATTGGAATGGACTGCATCGAATATTGCATGATAATATTTTTAACGGGTAACATTTGAAAGATAAAAGGAGCTTTAGTTGTAGCATCTAAATCTTCTCTTTAAAAATGGATATTCACTGATTCATTTTTAGAGATTTCAAGAAACATTAAATTTCTGAATAAAGATAAAAATTACCACAAACTATCGTTAAAATTACTTCAGTTTTAGGTAATTTTTAACCACAGCACTTGTTATGTCTCCAACTTATTCCCAGACGCTACAGTCATTTTTACCACAAAAATTTTTTCCGTGTAACTTTGAAATTTTTCTGGTTTTTTTTATATTCTTTTAGAACAATCAACGTTTTTCTATTTTCTTTTTCACGGAATATCAGACTTTTCGGGAGAATAGTTTTTCGTGAAATTTCATCAGTTTTTTCTGCGTGGGAAAAGCTAAAGAGATAATAAAAGCTTCGTATTCTGGAAAAATTTTCCGATAAATCTTTCATGATAATTTTTGTAACCATTAGACTAGATAAATATATATTAAAAAAAAAAAAATAAAAGATATTATTTCAATTTCACTAAAATGTACGAAATGAATTTAAATGATAATTTTAATTAATAATTGAAAATAGACTAACAGAAATTATTGATAACATGTATAGATATGATATATCTGGCTCAATTAAGACAGAAATTCAATTTCAATGGTGGATTACTAGACATGATAAGAGCTTTAATACTCAAATAAATGCGATAGAAACCATCAAGCTGTATGAATATTAGGTTTCACAAACCAACATGTTTCCAAAACTAGTACGAATATTTCCAAGGATTCAACAGTAATAAGCAGTTGTATTGAACATCATGGATGCATAGAAAACAAATATTATTCTCGATTTCTGGAATTCCTTTATTTACTGTCAATATTTGTCTAATATATTTCCAGCTTATGCTCTGATTGTTTAAAATATTTGATTAGACAGGCGGAAGAAAATGTATTGTCGTGATGCAAATTCCGACAAATATACAATGTGAAATAACAAAGTACCTACATGGATGAGAAATGAACATTGAATTCAGTAGTGTAACTCGCTTGTAGGCAGACATTTTTACAATAGAGACACTTTCAGAATGGCTCTTTCATAATATTGCTGAGTCGTGAGAGCAGATTCTACTAATTCCTGACCCAGTTGTCAGGTGCGTTCTATACCTACGTAATGGCTTCAACGACATGTCACGATGACGCTCGATCTCGGGCGAGTGAATTTATATTAGTTGGTATATTGATTGTAGCTCAATGTAGGATTAATAATACGTGGAAAATATTAAATTGAGAATCGATAATTAATTCATCACACAGAGTATTATTCATCAGTGTAATTGGATGAGTAACTTGTATTGATAAGTGAAAAATCAAACAATGCACCACGAGAATCGATCAATTCATGATGCTAAAAATTTGAAAAACTAACAAATGGGCCAAGGATATTTTTTACATATTTTAAAACTCTAAGGATCGAATGGCGCCATGTCTGGCAATAAAATAGACCGAAAGATTTTGAAATATTTATAGTATTCGGACTAGTATGTACAATATATAAAGTGATGATAAGTACTTTTTTTATCAATAAATTCACCATTTTATTTGTTTACGATAATATCATACTTATAATATGACAGATGAGATAGAGATAAGAATTAATAGAAGAGATACATTTTATATGATGGCCATTTCAATGTACCCTTTTAACGGCTAAGAAAAATAATAGGGTGAGATAACTGTAATTTTAACTGATTAAAATCACTCTACACCTCCATGATATTGTTACTTTTAACCTGGAATACTAAACAGTTGGATATGACAATTGAATTAGATGGATGATTACGGAACTGTTGTGATAACACCATGTTAATCTCGTTACGGATTATCTTAAGTGATTTATAACAATACTATTGTGTTTATGATGCAAATCATAATATAGGAAATATTATTCGTTATACTTTTATTGCAACCTCATTAAAACACCTGAATAATTGAGTAAACCTTTTTTTGTTTCAATTCGTATGATCCTAAATTAATTTGACAAAAAAAGTAACATGAATTTCAGTTGCAATTAAGTTTTAAAGATATATCAACCTTGTTTTACATAATGCAGGTTCTACTGAGTTAACTAATTTTCTCTATATGTTTCTAATGATATTGAAGCTAATGAACAGCTGTTTAACTGTATTCCTCTTCAAATAAACCTTCTTGAGAACACATTCAAAATTAAATGGACAAAATAATCGATAATGTAATTATTTTTAGAAGATAACAGAGTATGTAAAGTCTATCTTTTAATGAAAAAAAAAAGTTGAACTGTTGAAAAAAAAAATTTCTTTCAAAAGTTTTCTTTGACTTTTTCAATTATCTTTCAATAATATTAGCTGGAAATAATTTCTTCTTGCTGATTTAATCCATCGGCTTCATTCATTATTCTTTTTGCAGAACGAAGTAATAGCTGTCGCCTTGAGTACCCTTTTGAGCAAGAGTGAGCTACCACTGTCGACTTCAACATCTTTGTAAGTCATTTTCTTTTATTTTTCTGTCATATAAGTACTCTTAGTCAATAAATCAGGTAAGACGAATCGACGCTCATTCATTTATCAATGCATATTTTGAAATCTCAAATTATTATTGAGTTTTAAAATTTACTTAAACTTTCATGTTTTCCAATATTTAAATAACCGAATTAAAAGTTATTTTGTTAAGGTAAAGTAGTAACTATAACTTATAATTTACAGTCGCAGTAAAATCTAACAAGAACCATATTTAATGTGATTTTTTTCTTATTTTTTCTCTAATATTTCGATTAATTGTGTTTACGCTGATAAAGTATATTTCACCTCTCCAGCTTATCGCGTGATCGGCTTCCCATTTTCAACTCTCGTATAAAGTCACGCAAGTATTTAACGATTAATTTTTAATAGTTAGATGGTTATAATCACTGCTCGTTGAAAATATTCATAGGTTGTGTAAATATTTAATCATAAAGTAGTACATACGTACAATTAAGGTAACAAGACTAGCAATTTATACCAGTCTCCCAAAATTGCTATATTCATATTTTCTTGCTCTAATTGTGTTGCAGAGAAAAGCTCCTTCACAACGTTGATACTGAAGAGAACTACAATTTGCTAGAAGATATTTATGAGACCTTAAACTACGTTTGTGGTAAGACTTCTGACAGATTCATTTCTCATATTAATTATTTTAGTCGACAAAATCTTCATCTTTGCATAATATTAAGTATGAAATAGATATTTCGATGTTATTTTTAGAGCAATCTATGTTTAACCACTCACTCTTTTCTTCTTAGTTTAAATTTTTTTTAGTCTTCCACTTGAGCAAAAAGCTTCAAAAAATGATGTAGATTTTTATCCTCATTTACATTTTAAATATTTAAAATTTTACAGAATTTTTACTTCCTAAAATAAATGGATAAAATTTAAAAAATTCTAATTTTCTGAAATATATTTTTAATTCAAATACTCGTTAAAAATTACTCTATAAATACTTTTAAAAAATCATTTATGAGATATTTAATATTTTTTATTAATTTTATTATTAAATTTTAAAATTTAGAATGAATGGAGATCATCTATTTCAGTACGTCAATTAAAAAATTTTAGGCGGAGAAATTCGACAATGAGTTATTTAAATTGAAATAAAAGTAAAACAAAAAAAAACTATAAAATGCCCAAGGCACACCTATTTGAGTACATAAATGAATGAAATAATTAAAACCATTTAAAAAAGTACGATAAGTAATAAATAATTATGTATGAAAAAATTCATTCATATTTGTTGTTTTTATTTTTTTTTTTTTTTGATAATTGCTTATTAACTTTTTATACTTTATCACGGAAATAGACCTGAAGTTAACATTACTCTTGATAGAAAAGAAATATTTTGTTGATAAAATGTTAGAAAGTTAAAGAAAAAAATAAAAAAGAAATCAGAAATGAAAACAAAAACAAAAAGGGTAACTTCACCTCGCCTTTTTATGTAGTGAGTTTCTTTGAGCAATAGTAAAGAATTCTTCCTCTTTATTACTCTAAGTTGTAGCATGTGAGAAAATAATAATGTTCAGTGACAGGAACAATAGTTTGTATGTGTTCATTTTGTATCTCAATTACACTTAATCTCATTACACTAATTTACAAATCGAATAAATATTTTTTTAACATTTAGTATATATTTTTTTTTATTTTTGTTTTCATTTATATCCCATTCGAAACATTCTCCTCATTTTGCGATGCTTCTTCAAAGCCGTAACGTGATACAATATCATTTCATCGTCTGGAGTCTTATGCTTTTCAACATGAAACAACAACACTCATAAGTGGATTTGGTTTGCTCTTACTAACAAATATATAGAGCTCACTTGAAAAGAAAAATAAAAAAAACTTCAAGTATGTCCAGAACATCAAAATTTTCTGCAATTTCTGCTTCAGATAGCTCTTAAAGCAATAGATAATATTAAGATCTATAAAAAAAAATGTATTAAACTTTCTTCAATTTATCTATAAAATATAACTTGCACGTATTTCTTTCATTCAATCACAGTTTATATCTTTAGTGAAGACCATATCATTTTTTGAAAGTAAGTATTAACCTTTTCGTTACGGATAAATGATTTTCCGTATATTTAGTCAGCACCTGTTATTTTTATTTCTTTTCTTCAATTGATTTTTATTTACTAAACAATACCGTAATAATCACAGTTATATTTTAAAAAAACTGTTTTGATAGTTTTCTCGGAAAGTTTGAAAAACAAAAAGTCTTAATTGGACAAATAAATAAACTCGTTATATAAACTTGGATGAATAACAAATTGGATAATTATCGAATCAATAGTATTCTATTTAATTTTCAGAAAAACGTGTAATTTTTTGGTGGTGATAAAAAACGGGAAAAAATAACGTATTTCCGCAACTAGTTTTTTCCCCAATAAAATTGGCTTTTTCGTGTGTG
Source organism: Chelonus formosanus (assembly GCA_028641665.1). Classification (NCBI taxonomy): domain Eukaryota; kingdom Metazoa; phylum Arthropoda; class Insecta; order Hymenoptera; family Braconidae; genus Chelonus; species Chelonus formosanus. The sequence goes on along the minus strand of CM054004.1, from coordinate 8,343,056 downwards.
CCATGTCAATGCAGCGACATGAGAAGGCCAAATATGTGTGTGCTTCAACAAGAATTCAAGAGATTTTTCTCTCTCGTTTTTTTTTTTTTTAATTTTTTACCTTTTCTTTTATTAGAACTCTTAGTGGGTTTTTATATCTGTAGTTATAAATTACTACAACCTCAGTTCACCAGAGGAACGTCTGACACGATTTTAGTGAGCACTTGCTAACCGTTTTCGGTCAATTTTCGCTGCATTGACTTACAATCTTACAACACACAAGAACGTACGAATACCCACTATCTTATCATTCTTATCCCATTTGCAGTAAAAGATGTTGAATAGAGTGTGATGTATCAAAGGAGCCAAGAAGATTATTATCAAGTGATTGTTTCATGTTTCACTCACTTCAAAACTTTAAAAGCTCAATAAGAAAATAAATATAGTTATTACTCGTATATATTTTTCTCAAATAAAATCATTTCGACTTCAATTATTTTAAACATCCTCATTAATTTTAATATAAAGTTTAATTCATATATTTATGTTAATTCAGCTAATCTTTATAATAGATAATTATAGTTTCCAATGAATAGAAAACTCTTGACCATGAAATAAATTTTAACGAGAAGCTCACTCCAGTTATTGATCCCCCATAGTCAGCTGGTATATGAGGCTGGCTTATACTTGACTGTAGACTATAATTTAATTTCCTTACGTGTCAGTTTTCATTTAATATATAGCACCAGACTTGTTTCGAAGAATATGCAAACTGCACTTGACACATCAATTGTTAATGAATAACTTTAATAAAAATAAACTTTAATCTCGAATTTGAAGTGAATTGGTTTAATTAATAATGAATAGATAGTTTGCGAAAATTATTAATGGAATATGAAAATGATTTTGTTTGCAGATATTGAAGTAAATGTATTTCTGGACCACTTGGGACAGGAATTAATTTCCACAGCTTGTGTAGGACTACTCGAACGAGCATTTCGATGTCTCGGAAATGACCTGACGGCATTTCTAACGACTCTTGATGGTGTGAATGATGTTGTCCAACATCAGTCTGGAACTAATGCTGAAGCGGAATTCGTATGTATAGCTACTCCGGAAGCTGTCGAGCTTCATTTTACGACTGATCACCCGTCCATTGCTTATCTCCTCGTTGGAAGTCTCAAAGGCATTGCTAGACAATTTTATAATGATAAAGCTGATGTCTATATTCTTCCAGATCCATATAATATCAAGTTTTTCAGGTAATTTTTTTATTAATATTCTATAATAAAATTATTACTATCACGATCGCATTGAAAAATAGAGAAAAACAAAAACTCATTTCAAAACGAATTACAATTGCTCATTCAGTATAATGGAAAATATAGATACTCTAAAGATAAAAAGAATAAAACGTTGCTATATTTTAAAGTATTTGTTCAAGCTTTATGGACACTTTGATCAATTTAAATTCCTAATAAATTTTACTCATTGCTATTCTACTTTATGAAATAGTACAGAGAAGTTAAATTAGTTACAATATTATTCACTACAAGTTTCATTGCTCTTATTAAATTCAGATTATGTACGTATCAGTGAAATCATGATATAATAACCGTCACGCGCCTGATGTTCGTGTTATCCTTTAACGAACATCATTTTACATGATGCATATTAATGATATAGAATGTAGATATAAAAATTGATATGAGTTTTCGGTACAGAAAAATTTTTCATGCATCGTGGTTGACATTTAATTGGCTATAACTTGGAAAATAGAATAAATAATAAATTTTCACTTCCAAGATACACCTAATATTTCATGCATATAAACATGATGATTCAGATCGTACAAGAACTCGTTTCCTCACATTAATCCAATAACTTTTCCATTTTCTTCTTCAATTGGTAGATTGATTTTCGATATACCTTTTTCAGGTATCGGATAACGCCTGAGAGCTACGAACATCTGGGCACGACATACGACGATGACTTAGACGTGGTAACACCGATATCTCATATGTTATCTACAGAAGCAGCCGACTTACGAATGGGCGTTGCAAGTTTTTGTAAAGCATTCCCATGGCATTTTGTCGTTGATAGACAGTTGGAAATTGTCCAGCTTGGTGTAGGATTCATGCGCATTTTTGGGCACAATCTCAATAAATATGGTCGTGAGATATCGACCTATTTTGTATTCATTCGACCCCGAGGTGTGACACTTACATTTCATGAGATTTTGAAGCGAGCGAATACGCCATTCGTTCTTACCCTACAAAAGCCACCCGGCACTGATAAATTTCTAGCTGAAGTAAGTCTAGTATAAAATACGTGACCGATGTTCATTTATCTACTACAAGTCGCTAGGAGATAAAATTAATGAACACCTTGAATTAATTACTATCTTTTTATCTAATGTATCAAGATCACGATCTGCTAGAAGTCTTTGTTATTAAATCAAAAAAGGTTTAATGAGAAACCTTAAATACATACTATCTTCACTAATGATTGTTGACTCTATGAGAGCTTTTCATCTGTCAACTCAAAATTTTTCAATACCATTATTATTTCTCTTGCAAATCATTTTGAAAAAAATTTGAACAATTTTTTTTCTTTTTTTTAATATCATCATTATTTGTTAAAGTATTTTTATTATTACTTGAACATATTTCTGTTTTTTGCTGTGACCTTTTATGCGCAATTATTAAAATACTTCAACTAATAATCGAAATAACGAAGGATAGTTTGATTAATGGAATTCTTGATAATACTTAAAAAATTAATTAAAAAAATTTTGTATAATGAAAAAAAAGTGAACGAATAGATAGAATAACAATGAAGTATTGTCAAAATATAATCCTGTAGATAAACTTTCATTTACAGTCAACAGACTATTAATAAATGTCTTTGTGTTTATATAATATAGGGTCTAGAGTTGAAGGGTCAAATGGTACACTGTCCAGAATCAGATTCAATTTTATTTGTGAGTTCTCCATTTCTCAATGGCCTAGAGGGTCTCACAGGACGAGGTCTCTTTATTTCGGACATTCCACTTCATGATGCCACAAGGGATGTCATTTTGGTTGGTGAGCAAGCAAGAGCTCAGGTAACTATGGCATAACAGTATTATACAGAAACATTATCATTCTGATAGTCCTATATAATATCTATAAGGACTTATCTAGGCCAAATATAACCTGCGAATACCCTGCAGTAGATTTAATAAAAGATAGTCCTTTTTATTGTGGCCACCCCAAAAAGTTTGAATGGGGATTCAGTCTATTATTCTTGACATTTAATGCTACTTTCTTTTTTCTTTACCATACAGGATGGCTTAAGACGACGTATGGATAAATTGAAAAGTTCTATTGAAGAGGCGAATCGAGCAGTGGATGCTGAAAGAGAAAAGAACGTTAGTCTGCTTCATTTAATTTTCCCACCGGATATAGCTAAACGACTTTGGCTTGGTATGAAATGTCTTAAGTATTCTCTCTCTCTCTCTCTCTCTCTATTCTTTTTTATATCTTAATAAAATAGATTAAGCTAGTATTTCATTGATTTTTATGATATTCTTCTATTGTATTTGTTATTCTTCCAACAATCAACGACAAAATTTCCATAATCTTTATCAGATTGATTAGCATGACTGATACTAAATCACAAATGTGATACTTAGCTATTTACGATAGACTATTAAATGTGCTATTTCTCGTTAACGTTCTACAGTAAAATTACACTGATAACTCGATTTTCCACCACAGGTGAAACAATCGAAGCAAAGACCTATCCTGATGTCACGATGCTCTTCAGTGATATAGTTGGCTTCACCGCAATATGCTCTACGACTACCCCGATGATGGTTATCAATATGCTGCAGAATCTCTATGAGCGCTTTGACCAATTCTGTGGTCAATTGGATGTCTACAAGGTAAATTACATATACGCTAAATGAAGTTCATTTATGTAATGGAAATGAAGGATACTCTTATACAAATGAAATTATATGCTGATATCTCAGATGAGTATCGTTTAAATTAAAACTCAGAGAATGTAGCGTGTAACAAAAACAGCTACAAAATTATAATTTTTTTTAAGCTTATGTATGTTCTTTATCTCATGTTACTTTTAATTACTTTATCATTATGAAAAAATTAATTGAAAGCATGTTAATTGTATTAAATACCTTTAATACAATTTTAATAGTCCTTTGTATTATTACAAGCTTGATGTAATTTACATCCCGATCGATAATATAAGGTCTCGATAGACTAGTGCATCAAATACAATTTCAATATTTAGGTCGGTTGCACTTGACGTCTAATTATGAGCTTGAAGCTCATTATAAATAGAAAAATTTAATCAAGTCATTATGATAATGTTCGGAAAAATTTAATTCCGGTAAATAATTAGGAACATCATCCGTTGAATATATAATGATATGATGATATATATTGAAATGTTTCAGGTGGAAACTATTGGTGATGCTTACTGTGTTGCTTGTGGTTTACATAAAAATACTAGCACTCACGCGCAGCAAATTGCTTGGATGGCTTTAAAAATGATACAAACATGCTCTCAACATCTGACACATGAAGGGAAACCCATAAAGGTGAGAAGACTCAATTCAGGATTATAATAGTTAAGTTTGCTCGGTAAAAGGCTATAAATTTTCAAAGTAATCAGCTCAACTAAAACTAACAGATTATTACAACAGCACTAGGAGCATGTTTGTTTAATTTTGAGTTTGTTCAAAGTTTTGTTGTGTTATAAGTTTCATTATTCATCACAGAATTGAAATAAAATTCATTCATTTCAATTTTTATCATAGACATAAACTATAATTCAATAATAAATATCGGAAATTGCTTAATTCCATCAGATGCGGATTGGAATTCATACCGGAATGGTTTTGGCTGGAGTCGTGGGTAAAAAAATGCCGAGGTATTGTCTTTTTGGACACAATGTCACTCTCGCTAATAAATTTGAATCAACTAGCGAACCACTTCGTATAAATGTTAGCCCAACAACATATGAGTAAGTGATTTATTGATGCATACAAATTTTAATATTGATAAACGGAGATATTGATTTACTTTAAACTAAATTTAGCAATGCTTATTAATTGACATATTGAATAATTGTTAATCATTAAATTTATTTCAGACATCTTATACAAACACCAGGATTCATCTTGGAAGCGCGGACCAAAGATAATCTTCCGAAAGGAATGCTAGCAAATGTACCTGGTACTTGTCATTTTATCAATGGCTATTGTCATCCTGATGTTAATAAATCTGAACCACTAGATGTTCATATTCAAGCAGCTGTAACTGAATTGGGTATTGCCGGTGGCATGTAGATAAATTACACTATATTATGATATGATATGAATACAATTAAATAAAATAATTATACAACATAGAAGTATGAATCTATCGTTTATTTGGATGCACCGTTATGTAAAATAAAATTGAAAGATAAATAAATGAGATAATAAACAAAAATATTATGATGAAAATTACGATTTATGAACTTTTATTACCATTTAATGTCACTAATAATATGTACTTACCAAGTACCGCATGAAAATAGTCACAATTAAATTAATCATAATAATACTGCTTCGTTAAGACAGTATTATTAATTCGTGCTCATATATTATCACATTAATACTATTAACAATAGCTGAAGTTTTAATTATGAAGATAAAGATAACCGATAATAAAAAACAAAAATTGAAGCGATTTCGTTTAACCCATCACAACTAAAAAAATACTGCCAAATTTTATTTAGCAGCAAGCGACATCGCTTGTTAAAAATAACAAACTATAAAGAATATAAATGCAACAATTAAATGGATATGTAGGAATCTTTTACACCATTATTGAAGTATTTACCGACTGATGTTACTTGTATACTAGTTTACCAACAGAAATGTTCAAATGCCAATCACGCAACTTCTACTTTACCGATTTGACCGTTTGTTTTTCATTGGGACGCTTTTACAAAAGTTCGTCATTTTATTCGCATATTTCTCTTTCTAAACATTGTTCTATGTAATCATTTATACGTCAGATTTAATTCTAACCACATTTACTTTAATTCAATTTATAGTAAGTCATAATTCATTATGAACTTTCATAAAATTTCACACATTTATTTATCACGCGGTCGTTCCATTCATTTTTACAAATGTCTACCAAATATTAATTAACGAATGTAAGTACATAAATAATGTTAATTTTATTCATTATCTCCCTGGAAAATTTAATTTATGAAGAAAAAGATTAATCACATTTTACCTTTGACTTTGTCTTTTAGTTTTTTCCACTCTTTTATTCATTAAAAATATATAAATATATATTTTAGTTGAAATAAGAGCATTTTTTTTTTGTAACAAAATGTCCAAAGACTTTTGTGCCTACTGAAAAATTTTCATCTATATGTACAAAACATTGTTTTAGGATAAAAAAATATAAGAAATAAACACCGTAGGCTATCTTGAACAAAAAACTGTAGTTAGAAGATCACAAGGCCATTTTTCCAGTGCTCAGATTGCAGGGTTTGATAAATACATATACTAGTGTAGCAAGCATAGGTTTATGTGCTGTGCCTTTTTCTGTTCCTTACATATTTTTTTATCGAAGTTCTCATGTTCACGTGCAAGAGACACGAAGCCGACCTTACTCGTCCTCGAGGCAAGAGAAAAAATTAAACATTGGACCCGGAAGTTACAGCGTGTAATCAAACGACACAGCAAATATGGTGAAACGGAAGATAACTAAACATGCTACAAATAAACTCAAAAGCAACGCAAAGGAGTCACCAAACAATTATGCTGTTTTATTCAAGAATATGTTTTCTCTATAATCTTTAAAGTGTATGTTATCATCGACTTCTATTCTTCTGAAAGTAAATATGTAAACACTCTGGTAAGTTATAACATGAACTATCGATTTTGCTAGCCTCTGATAAAATATTTCCCAGTTTCATATGACAATGTTAGATTAATGTGAACAATTAAAATTTTAGAGAGGTGTTGATTGATACGTTAATATCGTCGATGAAATTATGTGCTGGAGGTTTCTTATTCAACCCTGATTGCAGTTTAAACATTCAGATGAAGTTGATTTTTTTTATTATAATGTTAACTTCTTTTTTATGGTTTATAAATCATTAATAAATATTATAATTTATGCAATGAGTATCTACCGCAAAGATCAAAAAAATATTTCAATTCAAAGAGACGCTAAATTAAAAATTTTCGATACTCAGTAGTAAATTATTCTCGAATATTATTCATGATTTGCATCAAATATATACATTCTGAGAATAACCCAATCAAAAACTGCAAATCAGTAAAAACTTTTCCTATTTTCAACGGTAACTAATTCAACTGGCAATACATTTATAGCTGGAAATGAGGAGCTTCTTTCATACTTTAATATTAAACTATCCTGTTTAATTTGAGTAAGTATGTTATTCCACCTCAATAATTTTAAACATAAGTTATTGCTTAAATAAAAATTTCATTTTTTTTTAAATCGAAGTACTAATTGCCATAGTAACTTTTTAAAATTTTAAGTTTTTAACCAAACTATTTAAATATTTTGGCAGTTTTTTTACACAGTTATTAATTCAATCGAAAATCTCTATAAAACTAATTTCCTGCTATTTATTCAGATAAAACTAGTTCACTAGATTGAACTCTTAGCATTATTATATTACTCCATATCAATAGAATTTGGAGTGATATTTTTTGGAATAGTTTTTAGATTTTTTATAAAGAGAGATTTATTAATTCTATTATCTACGAGCTTATGAAACTTACAATCCCTATGATTTCATTGTCTGAAAATATTGTTCAATCCATAAATGTTGAAAATTGAACTGTATAATCTAATCCTATTAATAATTCAATCAATTATCATTTTATTTTTAGTTAATTCTAACTTTCCGTAATAAATTACTCCTACCACGTTTTTGAAAAATATTCCTCTCTGATATTAAAGAGAATGTACTGGCAATATATTGATGTCTTCAATGCAATGCTTTTTTATAATATTGATGTTTTACTTTTATAGCCTGTGTTCTTCACAACATCGTCGATGTCTTATCTTGTCTTGCCTATGAGACAGAAACAGGACAACCTTAAAAAATTACCAGACGTACTTCCACGTACAAAACTTTTATTAAACGTTTTCTAATTTATTTTCCTGTCTACTGAAGACTATACGTGAGCAAAAGATGTTTATCTTGTAAGTATTCTCTAGTATTATTTTTCTAACGTAGCATAGATTTTTAGCATATTTGTACATATATGCATTACTTTTTTTCTCATTTGTTTTTTCATCATTTTTACCAGTTATAGTTGGATTATAATATATCTTAATTAACTGTATCAGATAAAAGTTATATGAAAAGCATTTCTATTTCCCCACTTTTATACACTTAACAGGTATATTGATATTTGTACAGAAAAATCCAATAAACGCTTCTTATTGTACGGTGTAGCATCATTAACACTAGATTATTAATGAACCGTTCTAACGAAGACAAGCGCTACCGAATAATAAATAATCATTATTGTAGAATACGAGTTGATCCAATCGATAATTTAACTTCGGCGCGTACGATAACGAAAGAATGAATCTAATATATGCAAAAGTTAAACATAAATCAAATTTTCAATTAATATAAATTATTGAAGTATTTTTAATTTGGATTACACATTTGAAATGATGAACACCGCGAAGGTAAATACTTTAAAATACCAAAATGAATATTTAAATTCATTTAATTGTTTAATCATCAAATATCGAGCATTTAACTTATATCACGTAGTGGTTGAGTTTTCAAATTTATTGGCTTCTTGCAGATATGCTATCTGGATGCTAGGCAATAGGGAAGTGAGATGGAAAGCGTAAAACCGTGGAATTGGTTTCGCTCAGAGGATTTTGCCAAACTCGCCGCAAAAGTTACAGTCAAGGTGGGTGTAAAGAACGAAAAAAGTGGAAGGAAATAGGTCCTCTTATTTTTCTTTCACTTCTTTTCTTCTTCTTTTTACAACTTTTCTTTCTTCATCTTTGTCGTGTTCAGTGAGGTGTGGTTCTAACGTAGATTTCGTGGGTGTTACAGGTTTCACATTTGTCTTAAAGTGAACGAACGTGCAGTGCAAAAACTCATGGCAGTGAGTCAGGAGGTGACGCTGAGATTGAGATGTTGAGAAGCATTGGAGATACTATAGAATGCCAGCAATGCAAGTCATACTTTTCGATTGAACATCTCATTCCATATTCGCTGAGCTAAAATATATTTTGCATTTTTACATTTCAAAGGTATATATTTATATTTTTATCCACGAATACAATAAATGAACTGTAGAAAATAGTATTGCTGCACAGAAAAAATATCAATGGAGTAAAAGTAGATAAATACATTTGGCAATAGCCTGATCTAGAATATTTGCCAATATTTTAGATAACCCACTTTTTTACATACATGTATAAACTTCTTTGTTGATTGATTTTTAACTTGTTTGTGGTAGCCGTATCATCTGAAACACAATAAAATGCTAATAAAATAAATAATGCGGAAGCAAAACTGCAAAACTAATACTAAGTGTAATTTGAAGCCCGCATATGGTTATACACTAAGTATATTTAGTTGAATGTCAAAGGATTTGATTACTGCTATTTTCTTCTATTCTTCTGTATCTCTATCTCGCTTCTCCTTTTCTCCACTAAATTGAATAATAGCTAATGAGGATGAAAGGGAGTTGAATGACAGAACAGATAGCCAAAGGGGTAGTCCAATCTCCCGCTGATGTGATTCTCGACGAATGGTTCATTAACATGTGCTTTCGGTGAGTGATGAGAAACAAACGTGAGATAATCTTGGCGTTGATCGATACTTATGGACAATTGTCATAATATGTAATCAAAATTAGTATGGTAATTTGTTTTACATTTTACGCCAATGTTTTGTCTTATGCACTAAAGCGGTGATTAATTCCAATTTTCTATTTCAATTATCAAAGTAATTTCGTAATTAAATTATTATGAAAAACTAATTATTTATTCATATTTAATTGTGAAATTTACCGTTACATTTTAGAATTTATTCAAATTTCAATAATTCTTCAATACGATTGGACATTAAAATATTATTTTTAATTTAAAATATTGAGAGCTGAATTAATTAATGATAACTTCTTGTAATTAAATCAAGTAAAATGTCTATTTCAAATTTACTTATTACTTATAGAAATTTAAAATAATAAGATTTTTTTGTATGTATAAAATATTCAGTTTTGTTAAAGCAAGAGAAAAAGCTACTGAAGAAATTTAATTAGAACTTCTGCATACAATCTTAATGTATCTGAATACATTTTTTTTTAATTTGCATCATCACCAACTGTACATGACTTTTTTATATTATCGACCAGCTCTAATGAAAGGGTGTATCAACTGAACAGTTAAGCTACTATCAAAAGTGGAATAATCTAAGGATTAAATAATAGTTTTCACGACGAAGGAGGGTGTATGAATGAATAAAACTAAATGAAATCCTTCCTGGTTCGTCCTTTGTGAATCACAACTAAAGCATGATTGTAAATACCTCTCATTACTCTTGTGTGCTTCAAATTTATACGAGCGTCTCGGCGTCTCTTATATTTGTCGCACGACATTAAGAGTGTACGAGGGGGAGTCCAGGAATTCAATACATTTTATTGTCGGCACTTGCCGTCACATAGATAAAAAGCGAGATTCTCTTTCGTTGTGATAGGTCACATAAGTTCATGAGGGAGTCGGAAATTGCACCAACACATAAAAATATCAAGATATTGATAGCACAACAGACAATATGAATTACTGTCATGCGAATAAAAAAAGTTCAATCTTATTATTGCGATGGAAACTGATGTATTATTTCTTTGATTTGAAATGTTATACACAAAAAAATAGTTAATAATTCTATTACTGGTTTTGTTCTTTTTCAGGTAAAGTATCATTAGAAAAATACACTCATGAATTAATTATTAATTGAAAAGTTAAAGTATATCGTATATTTACGATGAATATTAAAAAAACATTGGACTGTTCTAATTTCATGAAAATACAGATGACCTTAATTGAATAGAACGTACAAATAGTGCTTTTAACATTCTCTGATAATAAGGTGATAAAATATAGCTGTAAATTTAACATGAACGCATATCAAACTTTAAGTACATTTAGAAATATGGATTTTAATACGATTATTAAGCGATAAAACATGAAAAATTTATTAATAATATTTATAATTTATTTAAATTTATGTAGTTGATTATAACCTTTTTATTTTCTCAGAGATCAAATAAAATTGAGAATAATTTTTAGTAGAGGTAAAATCTAAAGCATTACATTTCACGTCTAGAATAATTAACTTTTAGATAAATTATATCCTTTCATTTGGACATCATGGAAAGTGAATTAAGTACTAACATCAGCAATTTTACTCGTTACTTCGCAAATATACTTTTTTAATATTTTTATAGTCTCGTGTTTTTTAGTTGAGAAAGTTTTGTAAATAGAAAAACTCAACTGATAGAGTCACAAATAAAATACAGTTGAGTTTCGACTCGTATTTTTTAACCGAGTATCTCCAGTAATAAAATTTAATCGAGATAATTACGTACCGATAAACAAGCAATGGAAAAAAATTTCATTTAAACACATTAAAACTTGTGCTATAATTTAAAATTTTTTAGTTAATCAAAGACATTTTGTTCTTTCTAAAGTAATTCGTCGCTTTATCGCTGGTAGAGGAAAGCTTTGGGATTAAGATGAGAAATGTAGCCTAGCAAGATAAATGTCAATCGATAAATCCCATTTCGTCTTTCAATCTTCGTAATAACGAGAGAAACTTATCTTTATGTACAATAAAAAAAAAAAACTATTGTAACATTGAATATGAAACATTTAATAAGTTTCGCAAGACTATTTTTAATTCGAAAAATTATAAAGAAAGGTTATTCTCAATGAATTCTCTTTGTTTTCAGCATTGAGATGCTGGTGCAATATTGTCTGTATAAGCGTATTTGTAATCAGAGAGGCTTTGAGAATACTAGAAAAATGCAAAAGGGCAAAGTGGAAAAATATATATGGATGCAATGGTATCGGAGCGTACAAAAAGAGACAGAAGATGATACATATAAGAAAGAGAGAAAGAAGTATTTACAAACCAAGAAGCAGTAAGCAAAATGACGCTCGGGAAGATTGAAGAATCAACCACCAACAGTGATGGCGCAACAGTCGCATTGCTTCGCCTCGGACAACTCTTGAACGTCTGGTGTGAATCAGTTCGCCGGAGCCTGTAGCGTGTATTAGTCGCGTTTGTATTCGGCTTTGTGTTTATATAAATGTGACGCGTCTTTGTAGTCATGTAATTAAGAAAAAGTCGGATGTCTTTAGAATTGAAACAATAGCGTTATCACGACTATTTATTTCCGTGTTTAATTCCAGTTTTAGTTAAATTCAAGTTTTGTTGGAATAAATCAGTGATCGAAAATGCAATAATTTAACGGAGATATCAATCGATTTATCAGTGAGTGCTTGAAGATTGTATTAGTGTTAATAAACACTAGTTTATGTATTCATGTGGATAAGAGAACAAGTGCTTGTGTGTAGTGACAATTGTGCGCGAGGATAATTTCAAGAAAAAAATAAGTTTCGTTAAAAAAGACTCAAGATTTCGACTTCGGAGGCACGCGTCCCTGGCCTCAAATATGGATCTTCATGGTGCTTAAGGACGAAAGAGAAGAGGACGCCTTATACGGTGGTAAGTATCTTATATTTTTTTTTATGCAGTCTTCTCCTTTTATTTCGTGAGATCTTTACTATTTGCTTCTTTTATTCACCTTCTTTGAGCACGTTCATCCCCTCTCCCACTCTTTCGTTTGTCCCTCACCATTCCTTTTCTTCTCCCGCTATTTCTCGTTCTCCATCAACGAGCTCTCATGCAAGGTCGTGAGGGCTAATTCGCTGTTTTTTTTTCATTTTTACACCATCGTGTGACTTGTTAAATTCACTCAAATTCGAAGAATTAAATCAACTTCAATTCATGTCTTATTATGTTCTACTTATTAAACAGAAACGAGTTTTTTTTATTAAAGAAAATCATTAAAATTCGTTGACTAAGCATATCTGATAAGATTTAAATCTTTTGTTCTAATATTGATTATAAAAAGGTATATTAATGTGCTCATGGTTTTATAATAAACTTTCAAGCACTCTACACTATATAAAATATATTGAATAATCCTAATTATTCAAAAAAATAACCTATACAGTTTTAAATGTTTTTGGAGTAAACATCTGGTTGGTAGGAAAATTGAAGTGCTGTATAAGCAGTTTTAGTTTTTTGAATAATTTTGGAAGTGTGTAGAAGCATGTCTTATGCCACATGAGCATGCAGGTCTCTTTTTCGAGATACATAGTAGTACTGAGTTCGGTTACTGGACTTCCAATGGATAAGGTTAGGTAGCATACCGTAAAACCTTTTAGGTATGTGGTCGTCTGTGAATCTTTGAAGCAGGCAACAGCCAAATCTCAGGATTTCTCGTTCGTTCATTTTGATTGGTCGACTCGAGAAGAATGCATAGAGAGAGATAGAATGGCATAAAGAAGACAACACGAGGTCGTCCAGTCTCGTTTTGTTATGCTGTTGGATATAAAGTGCATATACATAAAGTACATGTTTCATTCACTCTATCTCAAGTTCAATGACAAAGTTTTATAGTTGATCGGTAGAAATACTATATGTATACTGTTGGGGCTAAGTTCGATGAAAGAAAATATCTATGATACTATATATTTATCGTGAGTGTTGTTTTTTTATGTCACGTAATATTAACGTCTATCATTATGTATAAAGTTTGGTGTACATAAGTGTCTCATTACAGTCAAGTAATATTAAAGTTAAGAATTTTGACAAAAAAGATATAGATATAAAAAATAAAATATTTTTAAACTTTTTTTGCACTAACATCGCCTGCATGCTTAGTTTAGTAGTTTACTTTTGTATTGCTTGTATGAATAGTTAGGTATGATTTTATATTTTCTGTAAATACATGAAACTTTTGTTTGAAGGCTTTACCATCGTTATCAAGCCTTAGTATTTCTTTGTTGTTTACTTAAAGTTCAAAAACAGTGAGACAAAAGTGAAATACGTGAAAATAATAATTGAAAAGTAAAAATTTCAAGAAAACTCCCTCCGCCTCTTTTTGTTTGTTCAAACAGAATTCAAATGATAAACAAAACAACTTTTTTCAATATTTACTTTTTTAAATTTTAACCGATGAATATGGACCCATGGGCATTTATATTGAGATTGTTTTATCATAAACAATATGACTGTTCACTATTGTTTGACGTAAAATGTTTATTTATTTAATAAATAATAGTTTTATTTAATTTACAAAACTTAAAACTCACAAAATATTGTTAATCTTATTTTGGAACAAGTATAGAAAATAGTGAAAATAGAAAAGAGTTTCTCAATTTTTATTTATGAGAGTATAAATCAAAAATTTATAAGAAGGTATTTTTTGAATAAATAATTTTTGTTTTTAGCCAAAAACCATAAATTCTTCGCACGAGTTAAGCAACTTCGATTAATATTTGAAGAACCATCAGATCATTATGATTTTATGAACATTTGTGTTCTGGCAAGTAAACTTCATCACAAAATCATTATGAAAGTCACATATTCTATCCAGTAGTTCATCCAAGAAATCATTTCATTTTTCATGGATTCACAAGTCTTCACGTTCTGTTTAATGATGAATCATAAAGACATACTTGAGATGAGTTCATCGAAATAATGTTCATGTCAAGTTCATTAATAATTCATTACAAACGGTAAAGGAATTTTTGTGAATTGTTTTTTTGTTTAACTCATCACTTTAATATTGATTTACAGGCATTTACATTTATGTAAAGTATTTAGTATTAAACAAATTTTCATTATGTCATGTGGAAGTAAATAAATACGAAGTGCACAGGACAACAAATATGATATTTTAATTGAATTATTCAAACATATGATATTAATAAATACCTTCAATGAATTGACAGCTATTAAAATAGGAAACTTTCCAATTCTGTAACTTACAACTTTTTGCAGTAAATACCTAATTTAATTTCCATACTGAAATATATTTCAGAAATTTTTTGTTATTTGTTCCAAAAAAATTCTGAAGGAGTAATGATTATTTAATGCTTTGAAGAAAAGTTTAACAAATACCTGTATGTAATAGCAAAGTAAGGAACACTTAAATGAAAGCAAAGTGTTTTTAGAAGTAGACTTCAAAGCCAGTAATCAATAGGGCATCAGTGTGAGTTGAGTAGTATACTTTTTCTCTCTTTTTTTTTTTAACAAAATTCCCAAATTATGTCTTAGCAAGTTATAGAGTATCTGTTACGTAATGTGTTCTTGAAATGGATATATAAGTGTATACATGTCAAGTAGCAAATGAAAATGGATGTTTCTTTTTGCTTATAAACTTTTTGATCGTAACCAATGAATGATGTATTATACAATTATTCTCTTTGACATGTTTTCAGATGTATTATAAATATTCTGGATTACTGGATTACTTGAGTTTATTACTCATCAATCAGATTTCGTATATTTTACTAATTTGCTGTTGGCATTAGTTTTTATTTATTTTAATTTATCTATTTTATTTCTTTGTTTTCTTTGTGCTGAGTAAACTGTTTTTTTGTGTGTATCTACTTTCTTCCACTGTTTATACTTTCTGTCTGACAGTATATTCTTCGAAATATCATTGACAACATAAACACTCAAATGCTTGTACTGCCTTTAAATTATTTTATTTTGTTTAGTTTATATATCAAACTTTCAACTTTATGGCAAATAAAAAAAAGAAATTAAAAAACAATTACAATAAAACACTGGATATTTTTAATTACTTGTCGATTCATAGAAACTGAAAAAACGTTTTCATTAATAATACTTTAGAATGACATTAACACTAGCATTGTTTTGTAAAAGTATTTTCATCAACTTTTCATAACACAACTTTTTTATTGAAATGCATTAGTATACACAAAGAAAAAAATATTGATATTGCAATATTTTGTAAACAATTTTTTTTTTAATTATGTGGTGATAAGTAATGCAATATAAATGCCACGTCATATCAATTTTCTGAACTTTTATTTTTATTTATTCCTAGAGAGCTAATATTTATTTATGAATTAAAAAAACTTGTCTATCACTTATATAGATCAACTGGTAGATTGGTTTAATGACGCCGTATTTATTTCAATTATAACAACATGGAGTATAGAACCATCAATAAGTTATGAGGATTTCTAACTGTAGAATGAAATCAAATGAAAGAACATAGTGTTTATACATAGGGAAACTGTTATAATAATTATCGTATTGAATTTTGCTTGATTGTAGGTCATGAAAGTATTACAACATCATTTTTAAATCTGTTCAGTAGTTTATACATATTGTATATTATGCTTACACGTTTATGGTTGAGATTACAGATCTTATTACATCATACATCCTTGGGTTTTCAACCTTAAAAATACACGACAGTATAATATCAAGCATGTAGGAAATATTTTTAATAAATTAAATAGCACATATTTTATTGATTTTTCATATGCTTCGGCAAAGGTTTAGGAGCTTTTTGGTTATAATTTATTCACTAACATCACATGGGAGTATTACTTTACTTTGATATCGCGATGTATGATATTCTCTTTTATGTAAATCTCATTAGATAACGTACACTTTCAATATTTTACATTTAGAACTGTACGTATATTTAAATGTGTAATTAGCAATTTGATGAAGTAAAAAAAAAACATTTTTAATTAAGTTTCTTTTATTATGTCTAACATTTTTAATCAGTAAATTAATATGCTTTCTTATAAAACAGATATCTATCGTTATTCGTTTATCCATAAAAATGAATGAAAAGTTTTTTTTCTCAATATTGCAATAAATTAGAATAATGAATAAATCATTAATAATTTCATATTGACAGCTTGATCTTTATTTTACTTTTTTCCGTTATTTCAATACATGAAATTTATTAATAAGACTTGGAAAAAAATTAAAATTTTTTAAGGTACATTTATATTTTTGAAAATTTCAATCAAGAATAAAATATTTAAAATTTCATGTCTGTGGCAGAAGGTTTTAACAGTGCAAGTATAATGTGGAATTGTAACAGTGGCGTTAACAGCTGTTGAGTTAAAATCCGTATAATATATTGAGTTGTGGATTTGTATTTTGAATGTATTGTGTTAGAGAAGAAAAGAGAAAATAGAATATAGGGTTGTAGAATTATTAAACAGGTGTGCTCAATCAGTGTTGTTTGCATTAACAAGTATAGTTATTCCAAGTACTATTATTGAAAACCATAATAAATGGATTATTGACGAATAACATTCCAATACAACAGATAACATAAATATTTGAAATCAATTCATTTATTTGACTTAAACCCAAAAAATAATATATGCATATACAAGTAGTAAAGTTTTCATAAATTTGCAAGAGAATTAGCGCATCAATTTTGTTTATTATGCAGTGAATGACGTATATTTTGTCAAATTTTAAAGCCGGATAAAATAAGATCAATAAGCTTTCACATAAGTTCGACGTTGAGCGAAGGGAGTGGCAAAAAAAGAACCGGATATGTGGTCCAATGACGTGGGATAAAAATAAATTCTGTCTTTTTTCACTTCCTCTATAATATACTGTTTTATATTTAATTTTTCTTTTATGCGACACATACTTTATCATATAAGAAACTATGGAATTTAATTTCTTGTATTTTTTTCTCATTATGTGCAGCTGGGTTAGTTTTCAATAATGACTGATTAATAATTATCAGTTAATTATTTACTTCAATAGTGAATGACGTAGATTTGATTGAAATAGGTAACAAGAATAGAATTTGCAATTGTAATATTCGGGAATAATATATTTACAATAGATAAAATCAGAAATTAGTCAGTTTATGTTCATTTTGCAGATATGTTAGTTAATGAGTAGAAAAATACCACGTAATTGTAAGCTCCAATTGTACAAACTTACTTTGATTATTCCGAGGTTTGCCTTTTATACCACGCGACCTCACTTGAAGATCGATTGTTACTGCACAGGTGGAGGTTTTAGAGAACTACGGTGCACTTTTTACGGGCAATAAATAATGTGCTGTTGAGAATCAACAATGAAATGATACTGTATATAGTTTACTTTGTCTTCTTTTTACTTTATTATTTTCTACATTACCTTTTCAGCTTGATATACGATGGGTTTACAAAATGATAAATAATTCTATAACCATTTTTTTCATACATTTTTACGCTCATTTGTATCTTAAATAAATTTCATTCAACCAACTCAAGTGAATCGCATTTCAATAGAAATTCTCTTTTTGTCAATATTCATTTCATGGCTTTATGAATATTCATAGAAATATTTTTAGAGGAAATTTTATTAAAATAACTTCAATTATCATAATTAAAATTACAATAATAATAATGCGGAAACAATAAAATGTGAATTTACTTTAGAAGAGAATAGCTTTTTTTCTATTTATAAACAAAGATTTATGAAACTCCTCATCATGGATTAAATTTCTCTGATTCAGTGATGTAAAATGCGCAAAAAAACTGTTTTAATACTAACCTAAAAAAAATATTTTTCTTGTGGGAAAAGAAGAAAAAAAAATATGATGGAAAATCTACATACGAAAATATGCAAATTTTGACCTGGCAATTTTTCTTAAACAAGTCTAGACGGGAATATACTTAAAAGATTTAGCTGTCATTTGAATTCGATTGGTACGTGACAAGTAGTACTTACATATCTGATTGAGTTAGGATTATTCACTGTAATGGCTAGAGTACGATAATCTCACTCTCAGTATTGCTAATCTAAGTATATAGGCTTAAAATAGCAAAGCTAGTTTCTCGTGAATGTGACAGATGAAGGCAAAGAATAGCGACAGATATTTCTACTCTTGTGAATGTCCTCAAGGTTTCCTAGTCAACTGAAATTCTTACTCGACAGGTAATTAAGACTACAATACATTGTAGGAAGCTGTTGAGTATTATCGTGCTTTCCTTTTGCATGCTTCATGCGAGCTATCTTTTGTTCTGTGTAACTGAAAAGTGAAATTTTTTATCCTTGACAAAAACTAATTTTATTACTAATTCTCTTTTATCCCGAAACAATTCTCTATAAAATATGATTAATACCAGTTTAGTTTTATGGTCATTCAATGCTTAATTGTTTTTTTCAGTGTAGTGTACACACTTTTTTTGCATCATGTCATTGATTAAACAAGATGTCAAGAGTAAATCGTTGAATGGTAAACACTACGTATAAAAGTCAAATAAAATAGGAAAAGTTTGTTTAGATTGTTTTTTTTACTTGCAATTGTTAGAATAATAGTGACAAGTTAGAAAGAGCACTAAATATCCAGTTGTGAATGTTTTTTTTTTCTAGTTTTTTTTTATTTCAAAAGTTATTGATGTGTAAAATAAAATCTCTCAACTTTAAAAAAAGATACATGCTTTAATGTGATTTTTAGTAATAACTGTTGATGGAAATTGTAATTAGTCATTTTATATTGAAGCTTAAGTTGATAGTGAGACTGTGTTATTTTTTTTTTATGTGTGAGTATACAGGTGTCAACGTAGCATGAAATTGATGAATAACTGGTGATCTGAAAAGATTTTACATAAATTTCATAAACCATGAAAAATGAAAATAGATTTAACAGTGGTTGACATTATTGGAAAAGTACATGGATAAAAATTATTTTTCCAAACTACTAAAGTGTTGGAAATAACATTTATGCTTGATTTGAGCTTTGATTTCAATTTATCAATAATAAATTTTTATTGTGAAGAAGAATTAAAAAATAAATCAAATAAAATACCGATTATCACGATAACGTTTAAATTTTTTTTTAGTACGATTAATGCATATAAATCATGTTACGTTGTCAAAGTACCGCGATACATAAATTTTTTAAAAATTTTTTACATACACGATTTCGTGATTGATAAACTTTATATTTATGATAATTTACTTCACCTCTCGAAGTCATTATTTTAATAGAACTGCCACCTCATCGAATATTACAGATTATCGAATTATCATGGAGATGTGCTCAACTGCTTCGAATTTCAATATCCGAGAGCTATTCGAGTCTAGATCACTCATCCTTGATAAGTACAGGACAATCTCCCTGCAGCACTGGAATCGATTAGTTTCGATTGCATGAGCTGTCAAGATTCAGGATTCGTTGCCCGAGTAACACAAAGTTCAGTGAGAATGAGAGGTTGGATTCAGCGATGGTTCAGTTGTGGTTTTAGGACAATCCAACCGCACATTTTCGGTGACCCACCAACGGATTTGCTTGACCGACAGATGAGTCCCAGACTGTATCGTTCACAATTCGGTTCTATTACAAAGTTGATGTCTAAAAATAATTCATTTGTTAAACTTCTATCAGAGTATCTCCATGTACTTGATAATCTCTCAGTGGTCAGAAAAATAAAAATTGAAAAACAGCACTGAACAATTTACATTTTATGACTGAAAACATTATTTTTTGATGAAAAAAAAAAAATGTAATTACAAAAAAATTGGATCGATCTGTATACAATTCATGTTGTATGTAAACATGACTCAGAAGAAAAAAAAAAGTTTGGAAGAATAATGTTTAAGAAATCAGTTGATGTTTGTTTAATTTTAATATGTAATATGGAGTCTGAAAGGAAACACGTGGGCCGCACGTTTACTTTTCAATACGACGTGTGTACAATGCGCGGGTGGTTGTAGCGACGATTGATGAATCACAGAATATATTTATAATGTACTTAAGCTGCTGTGTAATGCCATTTTACGTGAATAGGAAGTTCATTGTTGTATCATTTACTGCGGTTAAAAAAGGTTAACTTACATTCTATATACATTTATCTTCTTTGTTGAGTTTGTTTATAAAATTTTTAAGCTTGGTCATGTAAAATTAATCATCGATTACCATCTAAACAGCACACGGTATTTTTATATATAATTCAAAGTCATGCTCTGCTTATAATTTTTTAAAATATTGAATATTTAAGAAATCTAGCTTCCCATAGAGGTTAATAAGTGTATAATAGCTAGGACTAATAAATTGGTGATTCATTATCATAATATGCCGTTCATTTTGCTGCAGTCATGTTACTCTCTTCAATTAAACAACTGCACTCGTGCGATACGGATTTTACTCCTGTAGTATAATCCGATATTTGCGTATCCGGTTTAAGCGACGATATCTTTCCCTGTGGTCTACTTGGATAACCGCAAATAAATTCCTTGCACAATTGCAGTTACATCGATAGATTTTACCGACCTTGAATTATATATAAAGTTAACTTTCCCATTTTTCACATTTTATTTTAGACTTGAAGGTATTTATAATTGTATCGTATGTCAACAATCCGTAATAGTTGATTTGTTATTAGATCGAATTAAATGTAAGCTTTAGAGTATTTTAATTGAATTTATAGCGTTGATACCTTTTAGGTCTATTTGCATCGAGTCAACTGATCAGTAAATGAGTAACTCAATCAATAAACATATAATCTTTTAAATTAAGTCAATTAAAATAACGTGAAAGAAATTAAAAGTTTCTAATGAATAAATAAAAAGTCTAAGTTTATAATTTAATGGAAATGAATTTTAAATTTGAGAAATATATATATTTTTTTAATTTTTAATTAGCGATAGAATAATATTGAAATCATATATTTAAATTCAATTTATGTGTGAAATGAATTTACATTTTACTATAGACCTTTTGTATTTGCCATTCAACTCAATTGGTTTGTTATTTTTCATGTGAAACAGAAATTTGCGCTTCAATACATTTGTAGGTATGTAGGTAATGTATTAAAAATAAAGATTACTTTACCTTTACGGCATGGAAGAAACGAGTATTGAGGCACGTTCACTGTTAAGATGAATGGATTTTCGTGGCTACGTGGCGTAAAAACGATAGTTATAGACAATATACAATACATACATAGTATATGATAAAGTCTACTTACGTGAAAGTATAGTCAATCAATTTTTAGTTGTTTTCTGTGATAAATAAATTTTTATTTTATACAATTCTCATTCACGAATAACGAATATTATCTTACTTTCAAAGCTTCCAAGAAGAGACATAGTATATATCAGGCCATATATATATATATATGAATATATATATAGTTACAAAATCGTTCGTATTTAAATGTATGCTGTACTGGGGCAGTGAAAATTTAAATATTTATCGAATGGCTTTAGGACGATCTAAGAAAATTGCATGACGTGTTGAAATTAGTAAGGCAATTTTTTTTTTTTAGTTATCATCATAAAAAGATTATTCTGCATACACGCTACCCCAATAGTTTAGTTTATTTCGCGTCTATTAATGATGAATTGGAATTTTTGTAAAATTACCAAGAAGCTCTAAGATGTACTTAAGTAGGTAAAGTGTGGAAGCGTAAGATTGAAAAGGAAAATAATAAATTAAGTTCCTATAAAACTTAATGAAATGAGATAATCATTTTAAGTAAGTTAGTGTAAATTTTTTAAAAAGTTTAATACTAATAAATGAATCCTTTCATCACTTAGCAGGTTTAGAGTAGACTAAATTAATTAACAATGTATAATCGAATTATTTACGAGAGGTAAGATTGAAAGTTAAGGTAACGATCGTTATAATATATAAACTCCGTTCTTTTTCTATAATAAAGAACTCTATTCACGGTAACTAGTTCTGAATAAATCATTTATCAAATCTATTAATATTACATTACTTATTCCTGGAAACTTACTTGGAGTAGACACTTAAATGCAAGGTGTAAGGAAAAAAAGAGTATTTTTATTTCAATAGAAAGTAGAAAAAGATGAAAATAGAAAAAAAGGATAATTATGTACTAGTTTTGATAAAAATAATATAGCAAAAAGTTTACATATGAAAATTGCATAAATTAAAAATAAAAAAACATTAAAACTATGAAATAGATCTAAAATACGGAAGCCAACGTTTTACTATGCAAGCACTTATACGTATGTACTTCAGATAAGTACGGACATATATAGTACGGCTTTTAAAATATTCATCTTTCAAGTCTAGTCCCTCGAGAAAGCAGGCGTCATATCAGTAATGCGAAAGAATTTTTGTAAAATCCGAGTAAATATGCCTGACAGTACAAGGTTATTTATTTCTCTAATATCTTACGTGGAACTTATACAATGAAGGCAATTTTTTATTTTTATTCTACTTTTGTTCTGTTTATTTTAAGAATTTCGTTTTAAAAATCATAGCGAAATACAATGTTTTTTTCTGCTCGTTTATTGTATTTGTTGCAATTAATCACACTTCAAGGAAACATTAGTTATAACATATATATTTTATAGATGTTTTTTTCTTCTCTATACTTTTGAAAAGTTATGATATTAATTATACGTAATATGAAGTACAGTATTGGTGATTTATAGAGCCAAGTTTCTTTAACTATTGTAGTCTCGATGAACAATCAGGAAAGGAAAATTTTCGCTAGAGTGTATAATTGTTTAAATGTCATTTTCTTTTATGCGTAATAAATTTACTTTATAATTGAATTTTTTATTTTCTTTCGTTTCTTGTATCGGATGACATTTCGTATTCAGAAAACGGGAAAATTTTTATTTTTATTGTCAATAAAATTTTCATTGTTGACTTTTACCACGTTGAAATATTTTACAGCTAACTTTTTTATTGCCAAAACTGTTTATCATCAATTTTTTTTTTTTTTTTTGTTAGGCTAAAAAAAATATTTTTTCATTTTATTTTATAATTTTTTTTTTCTTTATTATTGTCATTGAAAAAATGGTGTCATAACAAAATGACACATGAAGGCAAATCAAATTTTATCTTCAGAATCTGCGAATTTACTTTTAACTAATTTAAATATGCTAAATTATTTACTTTCTTCTGATGAAATATTAAACCTATTAGATTTTTAGTTATTCAGGCATAAACGCTATATTTTATTTGATTTAAATATTAAGCTGGTGTACTAAATGTGAAATTATGCTTAGATAAAACGAGATAACGTTACTTGAATAATTGATTTGAATAAAGTCGATGAGATTTATATTTTACAAAATAGTAGATACGAAAATACTTAGTACTGTTAAGGATATAAATAATTAATAACAACATTTTTAGTTTATTGATAAATTTAATAATAAATCTTTTCCATTACGCTCAGGGTTTGTAAAAAAAATAATATTTCACTGTAGACCATGAAAGTACTTGATAGACACTTCGATCACATCATTGTAAAGTTACGTGAGAAATTTTTATAGAGTTATATGTTTGCCTTCCTGTCAAAGTTATTTTCCATCTTTTTTGCGGTTTAAGATCTATTCCAGCTGCGCTTTCATCATCCTTTCCCATCGCAGCTTTGCACCCATTGGGACTTAAATGAAAAATTTATGTTTCTATAGATCTATACTTAGTATACTTTAGCTTTCTACATTTATATACAGGAAACATATCAACATATATGTTGATATACTTCCTGTATAAAGTCGACAGTTATATTTAAATTAATTTATTATGGTGAAATATTGTTGAAAAAAATGATTACATCCTTTCTTCACTGCTCATTTAAATTAGACAAAAAAAATGCATTTACAAAATGAAATATCGTGTTATCACTTTTATCCTATTTTCATATTTTTATCTCCAACAATTCTACCAGCTGAGAAAGATCTTGAATAATTTTTCAAATGTAATTCTAAAAATATTTATAAATTGAAAAAAATTTTATCTCACATCTGGGAAGAACTTTCATTTTAAAGTTTTTCAATGTTGTCCATTAAATACAAACTATTTCGTCCATTATTTCTTTCATTTTAAGATAATTCTTATTTAGAGAATAAAAAGTCTGACTATAGTTAAGTTTTATTTATAACATTTTGAATGAACAATATTCTTTATTATATTAGGAAATTAATGCCCGAAAACATAATACAAAATTATTCCATTTATTCAATTGATATGATATATTTAATGATAAATTTTATTAACATCTTCAAATATAGTTCATAAATGATTGAATTATTTCATAAAGTTTTCACCTATTTTGCTCTGACTATTCATTTCCGATTTGTATTTTTGCATGTTTTTTGCGGATAAAATATCTAAATAATGCTCTCTGGAGATAATTTATAATTCATCTGGCGTGATGTCAATACGTTGAAGGAACTCAAGTTGAACTTTCTTGTATTGAGGTAACTAAAATTAGATATACTACAGAAGAAATTGGACCAATTCCTTTCCTGTGCTTGGTGGCTATCGTGATGTCTTTAATTGAATAAACTTGCTAGCTTCTATCCCCTGTAGGTAGTTTCGTAAATTAAATATTATGTTCCAACTAATGATATTGCAAGTTTGTATCAACAAGATTGCACGGTCAGGTGTGCACAAAAGTTCATATACTAGTGTTCGACTATTCTTTTTTTTCCTAAATCGGTAAACTTTTTCTGCTTCAAGTAACATTTCTTTGAAGTATGCAATTTTCAAAATTTAGTTGAACCATTTGAAAGAAAATAAAATTTTCTTCTGTATACGTGTGTGTATATAAGTTGATGTGTTTTATAATATCAGAAGGATAGTGTAAGACATTCATAATTAAATTATATGATTCGTAAGGATAATTCAGTGCACATTCAACGACTGCTGTTGAGCTGACGTAGCATAATTCTGTTATTGTTGCATATGAATCATGAAACATGAGTTATATGAATCATGAATTTTCACATGAAAACGTTACGTCTATCATCAATATTATTGTAAAGGTGTTCATCCTTGATAACATCAGTCAATAGTGTTAACAAATCATCAGTAACGTTGATGGCATTATATCAAGTGTGTAAATTAATTGATCTTGTCATAATTATATCACACTCGGAGAAATTTCTAGTCATCCCTAACTAGAAAGCATCGGCTATTTAGTTGATGTTGGTACCTTTTAATAGGACAACATTACGTAACATCAAACTCAATTATCTATTTTTTTAATGCATATAATTAGTTTTAATAAAATTCAGATTTTATAAATGTCATTAAAAAAATCAATAATATAAAATAATGCTAGAAAATTCTAAATATTCTTCTAAAATTATATCAATATTCTTTCCTTGTTTTTAAATTTGACAAAATTAAAAATAATTTGCTTAGTAATAATAAAAAATATCGAATAAAATCATAAAATAATTTTCAATGAAAATTATAAAAACACGGAAACGTAATAAAGAATTTATTTTGAAGAAAAATGAAATATTGATAAGTTATATTTAAAAAAAAAAAAAACCGCGTAGAGTATAATCCGGATGTGTTCGTGTTTATCAGATCAATAACAAAGTTCACTATCACTATGTAGTCTGCATAAAAGAAGAAACTTACAAACTGTACTTTTTATTCACCTACCTAGATTTTTACGTGAGATGGAGACTTCCTGCGACATACATTATACTTCCATTCAGAGTATGATAATACTTTCAAATACATCCTTTCCATGTTTTACTATACATTTCTTTTTTCTGTACACCTTAATTCGACATAAAAATAGCATTTAGAAACTTTAATATACATCAATGAAAATTAACTCATCTGCTTACTTACTTCTGTACTTGAGAAATATTTTTGACAAGTAGCCATAAAGAATAGCATGTTTTTATTTATAGGATATAAATGTACACCTGGAAGTTAAAAAAATTCTCAAGATGTTTGGAAAATGTTTTTATAAAATTTATTGGACAAATGTGCAGAATATCTTAATTGAAAGTTACCTTCAAGTTTGCTAATCTTAAGTAAATCCTCATGATTGCTTCGACTTTACTTTACGATGCTAGACAGTTATAAGAACAGTCGTCTACAACGTTTATTGTTTGTATCGCGAAGAGGTTTCAGAGAGCACCGTTTCTTTAGAAAACTCTAGCAAGCTGCTTGGTCCATATGTACACCGTCTCGTTCTATTATATTCTTGCATGTCGCAGCTGGTTCCTTGCGTACCTACTTTTCTTTACCTATGCGCTTGCGTTACGTATGGCTGAACATATTGTGCATTCCGGGTCGACTCGAAAGATATATACGAGATAGGTTCCATCACCATAACTATTCTTCTATATTTTAAGATATTCGTTTACTCATGTATAGAATATATATATTATTTATAACTTCTAGCATCTACGTTTTAAAGATTATTGACCCACTATTACATTCAGCAGTTGATTATTTTTTAATTGCTTCTGGATAAACTTGTCTGAGTGAATATTTTCTAGTCGCATTGTATGAGTTTACCGCCAGACACTTTATCATTCATTATTCTATGCGACGAATTCTGTATTCAAGCTCCCGGACACCTTTTTCCCCTCATGCGAGTGTACATCGTTTTTATCTCAAGAAAAGAGTTAGACTTTGTTAAATTTTTCGTAATCTTCTCCGAGAAAAAAGATAAGGATAATAAATTTATAGAGATATGGATCTCTTACATTTATTAATTATTAGGAATAATTCTATGTATTGGTATCTTTCGTTAATGGGAGGAAAAAAATTTCAAGTTTATAATTTAATTGAGAGAATTTCGAAAAAAGAAGAATTATAGGATGAAAAAATAATTTTGTACTGAAAAGTAAGGATTTTGAATTTTTTTTCAATTAAATTTTTAAACTGATTGAAAAAAAAAATTTTATTATATGAGAATTCGACTTTATCCATAATATTTAACTCATTTTATATCCTCAATTAAATATGACATTACACATAATTTAGGATATCGGAAATAAATATACACTTTCATTTGTGTAAGTGAATATTTTCTATTTATTATACATGCAAAATAAAATTATATTTATTTCTGCATTCATACAATCCATAAAATGTATTCGCAAATTTTATATATTACAATCATACATGTTTTTATATAGAATGAAATACATTTTTATATGATCAATATGTGGAAAATATTTTTGCTTACATATACAAATTTTCCTCATGCATTCTTCAATTAAATTAATCTTAAAAAACTTCATTTATTAAAAAGGTAATACTTTAATATCATATTTATTAATTGTATTTCAGAAAGCTTAATAATCTGATTGTGAGTAGCAAAGCATACACAATTTTTTTTTTCTTTTTAAAGAGCTCCATTCATAAATTTCTGTCATTTATATATGCTAGTTATGAAACAGGTTATATTCTTTGTGCCGGACGCTATAAAAAAGCATTTAATTGACCATCCTGCTCTATTTTACCGTCCAAGTCTATATACATTTATCATCATTAAATCAGAAATATTAAATATATAAAATGTTACAGCTAAGTGAATATAAGAAAGTTTTACGGTTGCGTGCACGAAATATAAATACTATCCGTCGACGCGAATGAATTTACAGTTTTAAAACGAATAAACATTCATGATTGTTTATGAAGCCCACCCTGTGCATATTTATACGCTGAAAAATAAATATATGCCCTTTTCGTAACATCTAAACCATTGTTTATTGAGTTTATGACTTTCTAAATTTCATTTTTTTTCGGTTGGTTGCCCCGAGTCGAATTATTGCTCCGTTTTCTTTTCTTTCATGCTTTTTGAAATTCAAAACTGAGAAAAACTGTATTAAAAACTTGTCTTATTGTATTTTTAGTCAGAAGCTGTAAGTTATGGTTTATATCTTATATACGACTTTTTGTGCACGGATAATAAAAATAATCCTATGTATTTTATATTTTATATCAATTTCATATTATAAAATATTTACAATAAAATAAATTTATATTTCCATAAGTTTTTGACATTTTAAATTAAATAACAACGGAAATGATTTATTAGAAGTAATCTGAAACAACTGTTTGTATTTTTATTGCAACCGATCCATCTTTTGAAAAATATAAAATACAATCACCACCGGAGGTGTTTATGTTTTTTAAAAATAATATTCGCAGCTAAAATGGTACAAATAACTTTCCATTTTACATTTAAATAAAACTATGCATTAGAATACTTTATTGATTAATTCAGTCAATGTAATAATGGATTAATGAATATTTTTTTGTTTAATGGATGCGTCTTTTCACTCTCGTATTTATTGTCGCCGCAATATATGTGGATATTTTCGGAATATAGTCGTGGTATTACACCCTTTCATTACCAATAAATATCGCTTAGCTTAAATAAAAATTATTAATGTATGTATACACGATTCAACATGAATGAATTCGTACAGCATAATATAATTGTAAAAAGATGTAACAGATATTTTTTAAAATCAAGCCGAAAAAAAATTGTTTTACATACATGTGTATGTAATGTAACTGATGAATATGGATAGTTATGAGGAGAAATGATTTCCTGTTGAAAATTGCATTTAAAAACGAGAAACTAATTTTGAGTAATTATTCACCAGCATTAACGTATACGTTTGGTTGAAGTAAGGATTAATGAGGGGCTAAAAATCTCAAACGATTCATTCGTGGTTTCCTCTTTTGGGAATTTTGAAGTTTCTGGAGTGAAAGAGCTGACAAGCAGGTTGAAAACGGTCATTCTCTAAGGATTAGAAACTGGAAACTTGGGTTCGGTATTAAAGTTTATGGGTCAATAAATGAACTTAGAACAATTATCTAAAGAATAAAATAATCTTTATTATTGTTTATTTAAATTAAAACAATTAGATCAGTGGTCAACTTATTTTTATCTTCACTTTGGACTCTTTAAAATTTTAATAGTTAAAATCAATAGCCACCCACTAATTTTCTAGTAATACATTTATGGAACAATTTAATTTTTTCAAATATAAATTATTAATAGTTCATATATCTCATTAAACATTAAGTTTATTCGGTTTGAAAAAGTTTAAAATAGCTAATAAAATTCCTGATAATTTTATTTTACAGTAAATGTAAAAATATCTCTCTTATGGATTCACATGAACATTGGAAGTTAATTGATAATCTGATTCTGTTTTGGTCACAACATCCATGTAATATTTTAGTACTATTAGAAATCGGATTCATGACGGAATAATACAAATACAAAAATATTTTTAAAGTATACAACTAATTTTAGTGAAGTACGTTAATAATTTTACATAAAATTGTAACTTTACGTCAAATATATATCTTAATCTATTGGTTACAGTAATTATATTTATTAACTTCAATAAATTTTATTAAATCAAAATTTATTGAATATTTAATTATAAACGAATAAATATTTAAATATAGCAGATATTTAAAAACATTCTAAATATACGTATTTATTATGATAAAACAAATTTTGATATCTGTATAAATGTAGTATTTAAAATGACATTTTATTTTTATAGAATAGATAATACTTTCATTCAATACTTTTTATTATTTTAAAAATAACAAAAAATACAACCGAGTGAATATTTTTTATCATCATCGAAATATTTTAATTTATTATTGTTTATTTTACAGTAAATTGTTTTTAAGTTATGATGAGAAAATGGGTAGATTATAGAAGTTACACTTCAGTGCTTTGTTGACATTAAAGATAATTATTTAAATAATTCATTTTAAACTATTAAAGATAATAATATTACTCTGGAAAATTTTCTAGTTTTGCAGAGATTGTATTCATCAAAATTCTCGAAGGCTAAAGGCTTTTCACAGTGAATGAATATATATATATACAGATCCATAAAAGGTGGTCCAAATCCTGGAGCCAACTGAAAGGGTGAAGAGCCAAGCTTCGTGACCAAGTTGCTCTCTAGCAAGAACATAAAACAGATGCCGAGCACACTGACGATCCAACAAAAGAGCGAGACAAAAGGAGTCTTCTCTAGTAGGATTTCTCTCGATGAACAGGGAAAAGCATGGACACTCTGGCAGTATCCAGCGATGAGAGAAAATGTATATACATTCATGGTGTCAGAACTTGTGTACACATCACACTGAATGGGTTACTCTGACTGAAATACTTTTATTTTCATTCATTAAAAATATTTATAACAAAAGTTTATTCTTTATACTATAAGTTCATTAGCTCGTTTCTTCAATAAGTAATATTATACCAAAATTCGAAATGAATTTCATTCATGATTTTTTTTTTTTTTTATTAAATCAAATTTCTCTTTACAACCTTGCTTTTAAATATATTGCAAAAAAATTTTTAAAGCATTCATCAATAAAAATTTTTTGATTGAGATTCTGCACTATTGCAAGTCTCTTTTCACGAATTTCCTCTATTCTTCTATCTGTCAATAATCTCCCTATGAGTGTGCATAGTTTCACTCAGCTTTTCTCCAAACATCTATTCAACATCGTTACTAACTCCTACTTGACACCACCACCACCACCACTTTATCGTTTGGTATATGCGCCAGACTTCTAAATATGAGGGTGAAGTCGCCAAAAGAGTGCCCAAGAGGCGTTTTAAGTGCGCACACTCTCTATGACGCTGTAGGCTCATTTACACTTCGTCAAAGTTCCATTTATCCGGAACTATGTAGTGAAAGCGAAAAGCCGTCTGGAATAATATCGTATAAGTTCATAATAAATGATATTATAGTAAAATGGGTTATCCGCTGACTTGGTAACATTAATTTCGATCGATTTTGTATGCTTATTTGGCGATATTAATAATTAATAATTTTGTTAGTTATGCAAAACCAAACTAATTTATTCATATGTCGGAGTTCAAAATTAATTTAACTCTTGTCAGCATTTAATGTAATTACTATTAGTTTATAAAACAAATGAATGAGATGCGCATTACATTAACTTTATATTTTGTTTTTTTATTATTTTTACTTGATTAATTCTATTATTAAATAAATAAAGTCCTATTTATTTACCAAAAATAGTCATTTACTCTATATTGCTTAATATTGCAGTAGAATTGTTTTTTCTTCTTCTTCAGAGTACTTTAAAACTTATTTTAAAATCAAAAACAAGGTAAAAAAACTTATTTCTGCATATTTATACGTAAATAGAATCTTCTCATTCTTTGTGTGCTTTTCTGTTTAAGAAAAAAAATGACATAACGAAAGAACTAAGTTTCTTAAATACCGAAAGAGACTTATCTAGTAAAGAATTTATTTAGGGATGAAGAGGTTGTTAACGAAATACGTGAGTTCATGAAGAATCTATTTTACGTTTACAGGGCTCCGTGACTAGATTAAAAATATTGTTTTTAAATACTTTTTGTTGCAATATACTTTCATGTTATGAAGTTTAATTACTTTCAGAAACATTTTTACTCCCTTTTATGTATAGTTTTGGTTGTAATTATTTTTAATTAAATTAATTGAAAGGTGTGAACTTTTAACTAAGTAGTCGGTATTTAAAGGGAAATAAGACTGTTTTCGGTGAAAATGAGGAAACAATTTAATGTCTTGTTTGACAACAATATCAAGTAGTAATATTTTACGAATTATCGTAAACTTAAACTTGCTGTGAGATACCAAATAAAAGCTGAGATTGTGTAAAGCTATTTCGTTCACAATAAAAAAGTACTTGTACTTACTCGAAATTGATTCTTACATACAGGATTTTTCTTATAAAATATACAAAATCATTATTTGTTTATTGAGTTTCTTTTTCAATTTTATTTATACTGGGAAATTGTTAAAAAAAAAAAAAAGCTATTTACAATTTTTTAGTAGTTATTTAAAATAAATCAGAAATTTATTGAATTGAGGTGTAGACTTTAGTAAAGCATTTTTCTCAGAAATTTCATCTTAAATCTTTTCGAAGTGTAGAAAACAATGACTTGATGTAAGTAACAACAACGTGATTGCTATATATAAATAAAATATAATATATATAGATGAAAAAGTGATTTTTTTCTCTGAGCAAAATCTCTCTGATTTATAGTAGACTGCGATGAATTTCCCTTAACTGTATATAGCTATATAAAGAAAAAAAAGTAGGAATAGACGAGAGTTATCACCACTAGGAAACCCAATCTTCACGTTGAAACCTTGCTGTTTTTAGTATCCGTGTATGTCAAGCTCGTAAATTTACTTAGTTAAAGTCACATGAGAAGAATTCATACATATTCTCACTTTCCTTCCTCTAACTTAGTCACTGAGTTCCTAAATTATTTCTCTAAATATTTTTCACTAAATTGATAATGAATAAAAAAAACAAGAGCTCAAAGAGCCAATCAATTATTGAGGTCAATAAAATATGTCTTCAATGAGTAATGTCTTGTGAATTTAAACGTGCAGTAGGACAAAATCCAAATGAAAAAAAGTATCCTGATGGCAAAGAGTCGATAAATTTGTAAAACGAATGGATCTAATATGCCATGCACGTAATAGGAGACATAAAAGAGTAGAATAGAGAAATACGATATCGTTATCTTTGTTAAACTCGTTTGCTCTAAAAGCATAGAAGCCCCGTAGGTGCTTTTCTCCTTTTGTCGCGAAGAACGTGTTAGAGGTTTTCCGAGCACAAGCCACGGACTCGGATTATATTATTATACTCTCGTTCATGAGTCATTAAAGACGATTCTAGTCCTTTCAACGTAGTTTTGCAACTTCTTCAGCTCAACAATAAAAATGTAGATTTATACGAATTTATTTCTTGGGTTTTATTCACTTCAATGTTTATTTGCCATTTTTCTTCCTTTTTATGGGAGCTAAAATTTTCTTTAGTCTATCTAATGAATTAAAATTTTTGTTTTCATCAATTTTCTACATTCAGGTAACTCTGTAATTCAGAATAACTAACTCAATTGCGCTTGAAAGTTTAAAATAAAATTTTGATGAGTTGTCAGTTATAAATAGTTCTAATGAATTCAGTAACGTCCTTTGATAATTATTATATAGTTTGTCAACTAATAGATTAATAAATTCCCCAGTTATTAATAACCAATAATACTTTGTAATGAATTCTCTAATCCATCTTGATTTATTTGAAAAAATGTCGAAACACTTAACTTGGGAAAGTCTCACGTCTAAAAGTAAACGACTAAAATCTTTGGTGTATGAAAATAAATAAATTGGATTAAATTTTTATGCTTGATAATTAATAATTTACCATTTTTTATCATAAATCAAATAATAAGACATCTCAATTACTTGAGGATTTGAAAAATAGAATTTAATGTATAAAGCCGTAAAAGAAAAATACATTATTAAAAGCTCTTTACCTCTTGAGTCACTTTAACATCTGAGACAATTTGTAGTTTCACCTTATTTGTGAAAAAAATCGAAAGAGAAAGAATTTCCCCAAGGACGTAAAACTTGAGAAGTAGTAATACCAATCCATCGAATAAATCGGACAGTCACTATATACAAGATGAAATAAAGAAGAAGTAAAAAAGAGTTCCTTTTTTCCATTATATTAATTTTTTCTATTCTTAAAAATTCTACTCACGTACACTACGATTTGCTTCATTTTTTTATCATTGACTTAAAAAACAAACTTTTTCGAATCTTAATTTTCGAATTTCTCTTCCATTTTTTTGCCTTCTTTTTTTACCTATGCTAGACTAATAAATATTTATTTGTATTTTTTTTTTCTCTTTTAAATTAGTTTAAATAAAATAAACTTCATCTTGATGTTTGTCGGAAAAAAAATGATAAGAAAAAATAAAGTACACCGAGAACGTCAGATTTTTAGTGATGACAGCAACGCGAATAAGCAGTATTTCGCACTTGAAGTGAAGAGAGGAATAAAAAAAAAAATACGAATGCAACACCAATCTGATTATACGTTTGGAGAAGTGCCAAGTGAGATTAGCCAATGAACTCTCTTCTTCCTCTGGAAGTAGTTTACACACAAATATGGAAAAAAAATTTTCGTCATTTTTTATTTAAAAAAATCCCCTGGTAACTTTATCTATATTTTGTCGCAAATTTCTTATTTATTATTTACGAAAACAACCTAGAATTAATGAAAAATTGTTTTTCAATTGTGAAAAAAAAATTATGTTTTATGTATATAGAAATACTCAATTCCCTAGTGATAAAACGCGAACCGTAGAGGAAAAGATTTAAGGAAAGAAAGTGGTTTTAGCAGACAACGTCAATGAACTGTCGAGTTTAAGTCGCTTGAGACATTATCAATTTAGTTTAGAGTTTTTACTCATTTATTTATTTATTTGTCTATTATCAAAAATTCCTTTATTGTGAAGATATTGTTTAGATAAATAATAGAATAATTCATCTGCTAAAGGTAAAAACAGATAATAGTGAATATTTCATAACTTCTATCTTTGATATGTCAATTAATTTTTTACTACAAATATCAGAACCTATTGATTTGAAAAATTTTTTAAATTACACTTTTATATTTTATGTTTTTATCAGTCAATATGAGAGGAATTCCATTTTACATTTTTTTAGAATTTATTTAATAATTTACAAAATATTTCTGACAAAAGAATTTATTTCGTAAAAAATGATTATCTTCATTTTATTATTTCTGAATGTCTTTATATCATCTCGTATTTTTAACTACATTTTGCATTTTACCTTCGCAAAAATATGAAATACTGGAATAAAGTCTCATTTATAATTTACAAAGCTAGTCGAGATTTATTTGTATCAAATGAAGTCAAAATTCCAATTGTTTTTTTTTCTTTGTTTCAGCATCAAAAGAATGACAAGAAATAATTTATGGATAGAGATACAATATCACGAACAATTCTCAAACGAAACTTTCACCGGCAGTCGTAAGTTCATAACGTTTTTTTTCTCTTAAACACCAACGCTATTATGATGATTATCGTTAGTTAATTAATTATACA
Organism: Chelonus formosanus; assembly: GCA_028641665.1. Lineage (NCBI taxonomy): Eukaryota > Metazoa > Arthropoda > Insecta > Hymenoptera > Braconidae > Chelonus > Chelonus formosanus. The sequence continues at coordinate 8,307,210 of CM054004.1, read as the reverse complement.
TTTAACGAATAGAATTTTGAATGAAATTTTAATTAAAATGGCAAAGGTGCATTGTTGACAAGTTACGTACTTTCATTACATCTTTAAAATTCACAATAATGGCTTTCACAAAATATTCAGTCATTGATTTGCCCGCAAATGAAATTACTGGCAAGTAAGTTAAAAGCAAACGTGAAATTGTTCAAAAAGATTTGTAAAATTAAGTTTATAGTTTTTTTACAAAAACTTCTTCATTTTTTGGATTTCATCAACATATTAAATAGTAAAAAAAAATTACTGTAAATATTTAACAATAACACAATTATTATAAATTATTTGTTAAACAGACACTGCTAATCCCGAAAAATTTAGGTGTTTAATAATCAATCACCTAAGTATTTACAATATTAAACGCTATAAACAAACTATAGTATTTTGGTAAACGGCAGAAAACGTTTAAAAGTCGTCTATAAAATTATCATAGTTCGTTTATGATGTTTAACATTGCAAACACTTTAAGTGTTTAGTTACTAAACACTTGGATGTGCAGTGGAAGTATAAGTATTTGTTTATATTATGACAATTTTCGTAATTCAAGTGTGACATCAATTACTCCAATTCAAGAGAAATTTCCGAGTAGTTCAATTAAGAAATTCCAGAATGATTGAATAAATATCTATTGAATTCTCCGATTCCAAGCCATTCTTCATGATGGTTATTAAAAGAAGTACTTCCTCTTTAAAAAAGTAAAAGAGATAAAAAATGTTTGTGAATAGATCTCGGTACAAGTGTAACAATAAAGAATTAGTAAGCATATAAAATCAGATGAAATAATAAATCTATCGAATGCAGTTGTATCGATCGTGATTCAAGTATGAGAGCCTTTTGAAAATCGTTTTAAACAACCACAACGTTCGAGTCGTTACTATTACCACAGCTTTAATGGGAAAACCTAGCTCTGAATTTACGTGGCAGCGTACATTTACACCCTTCGACTGTTATTAGAGTAGAGAGCACCACTCCTCCCCATTTTCATTGGACTGGAAGTGAGTATTGGCAATAGAAACATGCATATAGCTATGAGACTCGTCGTGTGAACATAAAACCACTACGCTACGCTGCACATTTAAAAAATATTACCGCTAGGAATTTTTTTTTTTTTTTTTTTACATACGCACGAATTTATTTCAATGCTAACTTCAACTGATAGGGTTTCAATATCCATTTACTGAACATCATGCATGTATTATAATCACTTGCAGGATGCATTTTAGCATACAATATCACTTGCCGAAACTTGCATTGCAACACATGAGAGATACTGCAATTAATAGGGTTAATGTATTAAATAGAACACATCCTGGTGGATCGTATGTGTATATTGAGTTGCTTAAAGGCATGAGCAATAAGGAAACTTAGAAATTTCGAACAGTAAGCCAATAGATTCGTAAATTCCAAGAGGTAAAAGTAATTGGGAAGCTGAATCACACCTCGTCCTATTCTAACCACTTGAGAGTTGTTCAAGCGCTTTGGTTTCCCGTGCAATTTCCATGTTCACCTAAACCTCGAGTCGTCGCGTTTGCTATTCTCCTTTCACTTGTATTCGCCAAATAGAAGCAATCGTGAACCCAATGAACTTATGGCAGGGTGGAATTCAACTAGGAAATAGGAAAAAAGAGACAAAGGAAAAATAGATAGAAACGAGAACATATAAAATGAAAAAAAAAAAATACATATTCCAAAGGTCATGGTAGATTGGATGCATTGAATAGAATACGATGCTTTCGTCATTTCTTTGATGTCTCTCAACTGGTTAATGTGGATTTCGATCTTGTAATTTAACTATTTCACTGAAAATAAAATATTATGGAAAATATATACATAGGATATGTAATGTAAATGTCAAAAAATATTGCAGAAAATGTGCTACTCATGATAAAAGCTATTCACAGTTATCCAATTTAATTACACAAGCTATTTTCTGGGATAAAATTTGGTTTTTATAGGTCAATTTTGACTAGTAATAATAAAAATCATTTTTAAAAGTAAAATAACAAAATTACGTCAAACGTTAGAACTTTAGGATGTCATCACGAAATCAGTGAAAAAACTGCACAAATTGTTGACTGATGTTTTGATAGATAGTTGAAACAGATTCATTCATCTATCAAAACATAGAAAAACAAAAGAAAAACTTTTTTTTCAGTCAGGTTTGAATAAAAAATTCAACATTCGAGAGACATCGTAAAATTTCAATTGTTGAAATAAAATTAATAAAAACAATTTTATCCCAATTTTCATATATTTTATTATTATTAAAAAAAAGCCTTTTAGAATTTAATTATTCATACCAATATTTGTTTGTAGACATTCCTTTGAAATTCAAATGATTTTACGTTGTTTTCTTTCTGAAATAACTCATAAAATGTCAATAACGAGTTTGCAATTAAATAAAAATATATTTATTTTTATAACTAATTAATTTAAAGAGAAGTTGGTTACGAAATGAATTTGGTTTATCTCTTTTTCCCCTTATTTACTGTCATACAAAATTGGTATGAGACAAACGAGATGTAGTTCGAATGAATGCTTTCTGCTTCATGGCGCATATTGTCTGTGAATATCACGTACGGGCCCCTAGAATAGTACAGGAAGAAATTACGTGGAATACTCTGGTATCCGACAATTTGCTATCGGGGGTTTGTATAGTCTTGCGCCCGATCGATCGTTTCTGTACGTATGGATATATGTACATATACTCGTTGTGAATTTTCTTTCGTCTCACGTACAGTCTGCCAATTTAACGTCTAGTAAGTGGCATAGCATCGTCACTAAGTGGTGTGTACTTTCTATACTTTTCTATCGTGTCATTGGCTCGCGAAACGAAGAATCGAGTTCCTATTGACACTCCAACTTTATATATATCTATATAAAATACTAAGAGTGAGTGCGACAATGAATTAGTAAGGGATTGAAGCCGCAACTCATACCTCCAAGCAGTTTAAGTGCACTCGAAAACTATGATGACAAGAAAAAAAGATAAAGAAAGTGATATTGGGATCATGTACGTGCGTAAATGTTCAAGTAGTGGTTGGATCGAAACTTGAAATATGTGTGTACGAGTAAAAACTTTTATCACTCAATATATCACATTTTTTAGTATTCTGGAAATAAAGTAACTAATCTTAGAATGTTCGTAAAGTGAATTTGTTAACTTTTTATCCACACATGCTCGGTTAATCGTTAGAAGAAAGTTATTTAATCACATCAACAAATCTATGGGACGATTTTTATCAAAGTTTTTCAAAATTTTTACATACTTTTCGATGACAATACCAGTATGGAAAATAGTAGGGAATTCTTTCGAGACAGAATTTAAAGCTGAACTCTCTGGTTTCCAAACCATAGAGTGAGAAATTTTTTATTCTCTTGGGGCATCACTTTTTGCTAAGATAGAAGTTCACATGAAAACGTTTCAAATGCTTTTACGATGAAAAATAATTTTTTTTATTCAATCCAATATATAAATCTTTGAAATAAACTTTGGAAAATATTTTAATGTTTTTTTGTTAATATATTGTGGTTAAAAAATAATAAAAAAGAACTTTCACACCTCATTAAACTTCATCAAATAAATATTTGCAATGTCTGTACGATTAAAGCATAATAAGTTTAAAAACCATCGAAAGTGAATAAAAACATAATTCGTTTCAGACTGCAGTTTGTAAATAGAGAGCAATAAAACCACAATAAGCAGTGCATAACATGTCACACATAATGGTTGATAAAAGAAAATTAATTCCCATTTCCCAAGTGCATTTCAAGTGTCCGGGAATTGTCACGATTACCTACCCACACAGTCATCCAGTGAAAACGTGATGGCCTCAAATAGAATGTGAAAATGAAGTAATGCAGGAATGTATGGTAAAGGAAGAAGGAATTATGCACTCGGAAGATAAAATTTCTTTTAGAGCTGTACATCTATTTTTTAATTATCCAGAATTTGGTTGTGATGCCATACTGTTCGATGAATTGAAGGGAAATTGATGAAAAATTTCAGAATGTGGCACGTTATGCATGGAAAAAGTTCTAAATTATGCAGCATTTTCAGCCATTAATTGAAATGTCGATAATCTTCATGTGTGATAGTTTATATATCAGAATAGGGTGAAAAGAGGGATTTCATTTAATTGCATTTGACTTTTAAAAAATTTTTGAATAAAATTTCAATAACCTTTGCTGTACAACTGTGTTCTACAACTAAAGTTGCTTGAAAGTTTTCCGAATCCTTTGACATTTTTAAGGCTTTTTTTATCAAGGAAATTGAAGTCCAAGATTTCATATGTATTCTAAATGTGGAGGATAAAAGTCGTTGGAAAAATTTCCATATACTTCCAGATTTTCAGAACGCGTAACTTGTAAAGTTTTACTATTTGAGTATCGAAGTACTGCATCATGTTGTATAATTTATGTCCTTTTGCTATTTCAGTTTTCTTTTGGTCCAGTACTTTAATCTTTACATATACACTCATATCTTGAATTTATTTTCTATCACAAGATATTCAGTATATGAGATTCAGAGCATAAACATACATCCATACGCATAGTTGCATTTATTTGCAGCTGTAGAAATGTACTCTTGCACATTTTAGTCCTCATTATGTGCAAGTCAACATACCTTTGAAATAAGTCAAAGGAACAAGACACGTCTGCATCTCATGTCATATCAATATAGTGAGTTTAAAAACTAAATATAATACTGTCTGACTACGGAAGCTTGAAAGAATCATTCTCCAATGAAATAATTCTTTAGCAAATAAAAAAATTTCCAGTGAGAATTCTTTTTGTAAAATGGTAACAACAAAAATAAATATAGAAGAAGACTATTTTTACAGTTTTCAATTTTATAGGTTTTTAGTTTTCTTTTATGTTGTCCCACATGTTCCTCTTGACATTGTGGTACGAGAGAGGTTTCCGTACAACTTGCCTGCATGCCACAAGGCGCATTCAGACATAGAAATATGTTACCCTCCTCACGCACACATGAACCGGCGCATAAAACTGCATAGAGCTCCGTGCCGGAATTTCAAATTTTCACTCCTATATTTCTACGCGATGGTTTCGGGTTTTTCATTGAAAAGTACAAAACCGCGGAAGGTATTAAAATATTTTATGTAAAGCTGTTAATAATACATCATTCTAACATATTCATCAACCTATATAATATATACCTTCAATAATTTTGTCTAGTGATTATAAAACTTCTATTTATTAGGAATATAGATAAAAAAGAGTTTCAATATTGTATATTGTTGTTGCCATGATTAATATGAACTTCAGTTATGAACATGATAAACCATAAAAGTATTAATGTGTTTGAAAGACTCCAAGTTTGAGAATCAATATAACTATATTAAATATTCTAGACTTCAACATTTTGTGAAAATAGTTTGAAAATACATGACCTATTTTTCGTGAAAATACCGAGAATATTTGTTCATCTACTCCAAAATTCATGTCTTTTTTTTTATTAAAAAATTTTTTTCACGATTAAATGCTTTTACGTTATTGGATCATCCCCAATTAAAAAACATTCCTTTGAACTTCAAAAAAATCATAAATCCAACAATATTAGTCCTAAAGCAAATCAACTGACAATTCGAGTAACATGGATGATCATTAAAACTGTGAAGAGGATTAAGCGAAACAGATAAAGCCGAGGTTATGCTTCAATACGTATAATTTAGTATTTAATTTTGTTATCATAATGATACATTATCATGTGTCTATCTATAGATAATATATGACCATGTCTGAAGTATTTGCTGAAACGTGTTGGTTATCACAAGATTTTCCAACACAACTATCAAACTCCAAACAAGAAATAATGACGTAGGGAACGGAACAACTCAACCTAGCCCATCTTCTCTTCTCAGAATAACTGTGGTGAATCATCAATCGATATGAAGGGAACAAATATTACAGCAAAGCTGATCTCGACGAATCTTTGATTCACCATGTGTATGTATGTACTTACTCTTCTACTACATTTATTTCAGCATTTTCACATTTCTTCCAATTTGTGGGGTGGAAAGAAGCCATTAGAAATCGTTGAGGTTTACATCTCGTCGACTTTATTCATCTTCCTTTGTCACTTGATGAATAAAATAATCTGTAGGGAGAACAGTTATTTCATTTTATAGAATTTATTATACTAAAAAAACATAATAATAGCAGTGGCAAGTAAAATAGAAAATAATGGTTTTTGTTATTAAAAAAAAATGTTTAATCTCGAGAATAAACTGTCAGACGTGAGGGTCAAACGGCTCCAAAAAATCAATGGAGCTATAGTTCATCTAAAGATGAGACAAAAGAGCTGTATTGAAAGATTCAGGCAGTTGACTGTAAGAGCAAGCGAATCCTTTCGAACTTTGAACAAGATCATACGGTTCACCAATCGATTAGTTCATCATTTCAATTACTATTTTATCGTAAAATTGAGTAATTCTGCTTTTAATCAAGAGACCTTTTTCAGTTATTTGTGTCGAATTTTACAATAAATCATTTATTGTAAAATAATTCTGATTCATTGCAGAACATTGAATCCAATAATTAAAATGAAAAAAAATGAGAATATAGTGATGTAATCTAATGAAAAATTAGTGAAATTATATTGTTTATTTCCGACAAAACATCATGCATGATCGACTACTCAATTGAAAACTCTATTATTTTATTTCACTTATCGTTGATTTTATGTGCTTAACTACCGAGAATAATTGATTGCGTCACGTGATGGTTCGTAAGAATAATTAAACTCTTCCCTTATGTATAAATGTTTAAATTAACTTATACAATAGTTGGATTAATAATGCTAATTTATAATAAAAGTTTAATGAATCATAATTTATTTTAACAAAAGGAAAGTAAATGTATAAACATATTTATCGAGGAAATATACAGTAGTAATTTATCTTAACAAAATATTTGTTGGATTGAATAAATATTTTAATTTAGTTACGTAAAGTAATAAATCAAATTTTAATATTGTGATATCAAGTTGATACACATACATAATATTTATTCACGTGTTAGAATTGTTAAAATAAAACCTCAAATAATTCATAGCATAGAAAATTGAAATAGATTCTCAGTTTACCCTATACAAAATACATTTCAACATCATTTTAACTCTTGAATATTGGTGATGAATGTCGATGCTTTCATGATTAAAAATAACTACTGAACTGAATATTAAATTTTACAGATTGATAAATTGATATACAAAAATTATATAAACTTATACGCTGGATATCAACTAACCGTCTGCTATAATAAGATTTTATTAGTAATTTTTAAATTTTCATTATCTATCACTAATTTATATCGATCAATTTTAAAGAAACTATTTCATTGTAATTTTTCTTGTATATTGAAAGAAAATTGAATGAACGACATAATAGTTTTAATTTTAATACAATAGAAAGACAATTTCTCTTCAAGCGATATATGGGAGTAAAAAATTTGAGAATAGGAAAAAAGAAACATGAAACAAAGTAGCGTTCCTAAAGTGAACGCGAAACCTCTGAGAGGGAAAAGTAAAGTGACTGAACTGCAAAACCACAGCGGAGGATTGCCAAGAATCTCTTTGGCAAGTTGAATCGGCAGACAAATAAAAATAATGAAAAATAGGGAAACTTTAACCAAGATATTTTTTAACTATTCTAAAGTCCTTAAATTCTTTACCCCTTAATAGATGAATTTAAATAATTTTATTTTTATTCACTAGTTTCATTTATTTATATTCAACAACACTTTACTTTACACTTGTATATATATTGTTTTTTTTCTGAGTTTAAGATTATATTTACGTATTTTTAAAAGCACAACTTATCTTTGATTATATCGCTATTGTCAATTGTCAATTATTGGTTTCTCTTGTTATTGAAATTCATTTGAGTGCACTATTTGTTATTTTCTTTTCTTTAGTGAAGTTCTAAAAACGTGACTGCCTTCTAAATTCGTTCTCTTTCTATATATACTTTATAATCGATAATCAAGAACAATAAAAATTCGAGGAAAAGAAATTTCTTGATTAAAAATGATTTGGACTTTATTCGTTTATCTTAGCTTCTGATTTTCAAGTATTTATTAAACTGAAATATTAAATATAAAAAGTTAGAAAATCTTAAATGGCATTTCAAGAAGAAGACAAAAATGATAGACTTAATGTGCCGTCAGATTTATCACGCTTTTGTATTAAAATTCACACTGAAAGCTTTCATTGAAATTGACGATACAACAAGAATCACAAATTCCCCGAGAACTTGGCTCTCACAATGATTCATTGTATGGGTTTTGCAATTTGTGCCTTCTAAGTTTTGGCATAAATAAAGGTAAAGAGTATGTATTGTGAAATCGTACCTTCACTTATAAAGCATGCGCTCTGTGTGCACATCAAAAACTTGTATACAATAGAAAATTTCGTCAACTCAAGTTACGTTTTCGTAAAGCACATAACAACCTCACCGACTAGTATATTATAGAATAACGGCAGTGGATTCACGTATTTTTAAAAAATATGATAACGATTGTTTGAAAACTTTTTTCTTAATTAGTAATTCCGAACAAGTAATATAACGGTTATATAAAAATTAATTCAATATATTCTTTTTAATGTTTTTTTTTTTATTCAATTTTATAAAAGAAAATTCGACTACAGTTTGGTAGTTACGACAATTATATTATGCATATTATACGATCCATAACATTCGATATTGCTAAACTCATCAGCATTCTGATAAAGTACATATCATTTTTTGGCAACAACTGGGAATCATAAATTGATGTTTAATTTCTCCATTCTTGTATGGATTAAAAAAAAAAAGTTTTAATCTTATAATTTCGTTGCATTACCACAAATTTAAAATATTGAAAAACCCGAGTAAAAATAAATACGCCTAAAAGAAGCCCAAAATGAAAAATAAGCCCAATACAGACTCGATTGAAGCCCAAAAAGTTTTTCCAGGTCCACAATACGTCTAATTCGAGCCCACAAATATTTGGCAGGCCCATAACGAGCCCAATTAAAGCCCAACAATATTTTGCAGGCCCAATTCAAGCCCATTTTCTAAGATCATATTCGACAATGATGACAATAAATTATTACAACTGTCAATTTGTAAGTTAATTCAGTGATAAGTTTTTATGACAATTTTTTTTTTTTTGTTTTTAAATTTTAAAAAGATTTTTGGACTTGGATTGGGCGTATTGTGGTCCTAAAATATGTTCTCGGCTTGAATTGGGTTTCCTTTGGGCGCGCCCAAAAATTGATCATTTTTATTCGGGTAAAAATAAAATAATTAAATTGTAACGGTGACATTTAAAAAATAAGATATTCTGAATTCTATAAACATACGAATCACCATAAAATTCATACTCGATCAATTTTTGAATACTTGAACTAGATACTCATTGGATTGGTACTATAAAAATACTCTTTTACTGTGTTACATAGCAAATTTAATGAAGCAATGGAGCAGTTTGATAAAAAAAGAGAAAAACGATAACCTCTGCACTAGTAGGAAAAAAAAAAGTTGCGATGCGATTGTCCACATGGCCAACCTCTTGCCACTATCGAGAATAGGAATGTGTGCGCACGTGTGTAAAATTAGGATCGCAGAACGCAGCTGACCGTAATATATAAGTGCAAACAAATCGAAACGGATAATTCGCATGAGAAACTACGCCAAATGTTAGACTATCTTTTTAGTTTTCACGTGAGTTTCAATTCTCTTAATTTTCAAAAATTGTTTTCAGTGAATAAGTAGACAAACAATAACATATGAGTCATTTTATCAATGAATTACAATATTTGTTTTTGTTACAAAAATTATTTCATTCGATTAAACAATTGACATATCTAACCAGTGAATTTACAATAAAGATCTTTTCCCTTTTGTTGAAAACCAAAATAAAATTTGTTTTCAAACACAATTTATATAAAGTGTGAGAGTGAATGAGATATTCTCAGTAATCGTAGTTAGTGTACAATACAAATACATTTGTTGGATAACTTTTGCGAGAGATTACACGTGATTTGCATGCGATTGACGTTTTTACAGCTGACAAGTCGAGCATACGGCACTCTCCCACGAATTCATTGATTGAATTTCAAATAATCTGTTGTTAATTCACATATGTTAAATTTAAAGTTTGTTTAATGCTAAAATGTCGATGGCAATGAATAAATTTTTTGTTATCTAATTCACGCCAACCAATTTTATCTTATGTGAATCTACAAACAATGTATAATTTAACATTTTAACTTTAGCGATCATCATCGATAAAATATATATCAATAATTTTATCGCATCTCCTACCAATTCCACATGATTTGCAGTGGTCAGTTCCTTTCTCTTTTATTCCAAGTTTAAAATACATATTTAATCGATTAGAGAGAAATCATATAAATACTGTTCAACTTTTTTTGACGAACGATAGTAAGACATCACCATTACCTTGGCTATCTAGAGGTCAATTTTAGCTTTATTTGAACCTTTGAAACTATCAATTGAGCGGCATATAAACTTTCAAGAATTCATCTCTATTCTAAATTGATCTTATTGATCACATATTACGGAAACTTATTTCAGATAATTCAATCTTTTCAACCTTATTAAATAGAATTGGTTATTCTTCACTCGACATAACTAAAATATTATTCAGTTATTTAGCATAAACTTGAAATTTTATTCAAAAACTTTTTAAAAAAAAAATCTAGTACCGTGAATTTATGTCAATAGATTGAAGGAATATTCAACTTGAATTGAAGTCTAATCATCTTCTTTCAACAATAGTCAGCTTAATGAGAAGCCACTTTATTAATTAAACTTCATTGATTAATGAAATTGTAATAGTTATAAACCAAATTTCAAAGAAAGAACAAAAGCAATATCAAGACCAACTTGAGATGTAAAAACATATATTAATCATGTTTCACTAGATCTCATTTCAAACTCTTCAACCACACTTTTCAAAGTAAAACAGAGACTGAAATTTCCGACTCGGAATTCTCATCGAGGCTTTGTAGACCCATCAGATGGTTCATAATAGAGGGAAAATATTTGGTTAATCTAGAGAGACTAGAACTACTGATATTAGTTATTATATTCAAATATAAAGCATATAATATAATGCATAATTAAATATTGCCAGACATTGAATTAGTAGCATAGCTCAAGTGCAGATAATAATGGTCGATCAGAATAACTGATCTATTTAATAGATGCATCGTGAAGTTTACAAAGTACTTCATATCTTGATAGAAAGTGACCATTGACAATGCATTAATTTAAAATCAATCGCTTGTGGAACGCTTAAATTTACATGTTCACAATTTGGTATTTCAACAAATCCTAGTAATTTGTATGATAATTGTTAAAAGCAATGACCTACTAAACGATTCAGAATTCATTCACGAAAAAATTCGTCATATGTATTTAAGCACACATCCTCTCTTCAAATAATGCGTCTGATTTGATACATATTCACGAATCATGCAAAAATATTGATAACTGAACAACGTTTGGTATTTGAATAAAATCAACATTATTCATTTACGTACTACGTTCAAATTGACACAAACAATTTTCAACTTCTTTTTATGAATATAAATTACTTTATACAGTTTTCTTTTTCTTGATAATTAAACTATTTTAAAAAAAATATACATACGACCAAGTTTGCCTATTAATCAATATGATGGAGAAAACTAGTTTGAACTGAAAGTAAAATACGAGTGCGAAGGTTAATAATATGCAGTTTATTCACAAATAAAATCAATATAAAAGTTATTACAACGTAAATCATTATTATGGTCTTTAAACCATTTTTGACGTTCTTTAACATACACAGAGAAATTTATAACTAGTTTTATTACTTGGATATATACTAATATGATTTATAGCAATCTATTACTTTTCAATGTAATTTCAAAATAGTTGATTAAATGTAGATTATATAAACTTGCAATTTATAAATTGAATTAAAATTAAATTGCAAAGTTAAATGAAAAATTGTGATTTCTTTTGTTACACATGGAATACAAACAGTGAATGGCATTGGTGCTAAAGTTGTTTAATCGAGTATGGCACGAAAGCACCTGGTGTATTTCTATAAGGTATCATTTCTATACATGAACATTTAACTATCGATTTTCAATATTACGAGAACTGTACAACCATACAAGTCGCAAAGTGCGATATTCGATCAAACCTTTAATCATGCATAAACTTGCTGGATTTTCACATACTAAATGAATTTTAAAACTATAAGAACTCGACAACAACATTTATTAGTTTATATTAAACAATCAAAAAAAAAATATTGGTCAAGCTCAGTGGTTGAATTCGTCTGCTATCCCAAATATTCAACTTTTACTCTAACATAGAGTCAACTAAATTATAATCAATATCATAACACATTAATTTTAAGTATTTTGTTAAATAAAAATTTTTTAAAACGTTTTTTAGTGTTTTAAAATCGAGACAATGTTAATCAAACGGGTGATGTCATATTAAAACGCTTTTAATGTTTTAAAGACACTAAAATTTATAATATAAAGACCTCAAAATTATCAGTAAAATAAAGGAGAAGGTAGGATTATGATCAATTCGTTTATTATGCAAGCACCGTGCTTCTGCCATCAGCTAATACATAAATATATTGAAAAATAACTTCTTGGCAACAAACAGAAACTTCGATAAGTAACAATTGATGATAATTTAACAAAGTAAAATGTAAATTGAATGAAAACGAAAAATGATCCATAATCCTACCTTCTTCTCTATTCATTCACTGCAAATCCAAGTGTTTAGCAATTAAACACTTGAAGTGTTTACAATGTTAAACATCATAAACGAACTATGGCAATTTTGTAGACGACTTTTAAACGCTTCTTGCCGTTTACCAAAATAGCAAAATATAGTTTGTTTATGGCGTTCCATATTGTAAACACTTAGGTGTTTAATCATTGAACACTTTAAGTGATTCATCACTAAAAACTTGAGTTTTCCGGATTTGCAGTGTTGTAATTAACATTTTAAAGATTTCGACAGGTGTTTGGTTAAACAAAATTTTATTAAACTTTTTACTCTTTTAACAATGTTAAAATCATTTATATCAAGAGATTGTAATATATATCAAAATAAACCGAGTATACAGAAATATAATTTTGAAACGTGGTATTCAACAGTTTTGATTACTTCAAAAGAGTAAGAGGATAGTCAGAAAGCAGTAAAAAAAATTCTGATTAGTTTCTGTTCTTTCTTTCTGTCTTTACTAAATGTAATCAAAAATTATTTACTATTCATAGAGATTTTTCAAATAGGTTTCAATATTTTCAAACAAAATCGACACATCTTTTTTCTTTGTTTTCGATGAAAATACTTTATTTTTACAGTGAACCTTCATTCCCATAGGTTATAAAATTCTACTGTAATTGTCATTTTATTGAGTAAAGGTAATAGTGAATAAAAGTAGTGAAAACTATTTTTGTTCTCTGCTTCATTCTGTTGCTTCTATTGCTTGTATATAATTGGCCAATTTTTAACTTTTACATTGAGTAAAGATTGATCTTTGGTAATTTCGACAAGAACTCTTTCTCTCGTTTTTTTTTTCTAGAATATAGTTGTATTTTCCGTTGTTACTTATAATTTCTTACCCTGTATAATATTTCTATGAATACATATATACAACAAAAATGATGATCTCAATTAACCTTGATCTAGAAAACTCCATTCTTTAAAACTTTATGATGATAAAAAAAAAGTAGTTCATTAAAATGTAATTTTCAGCTGAAAAAATACCTTTTTTTTTATTTATTATGAACGAAAAATTTTAATGCAGAAATTTTTATTTACTAAAGTAATTTAGAATGTTATGCTATGGTATTAATCATAATTTAGTTGACTCTTTATCGGAGCAATGGTTGATTTTGTGAGATAACAAAAATTAAATGAAAAATGCAGCCAAGTCGTGAGATACGTTATTACAAATTATTTCACATCCTGCATAATACAATGGATATTCTTGAAAAAAAAACAGACGATTTTGAAAGAGCAGAAACTAGGTGAACATTCAATTTATAAAGGTTGATTGAATTTAAACGCTTGAAAATAGAATTCACCTGTAATGCAGTTTAATATAAACTTTTAAGTGTTATTCAATTTACTTTGTTTACAACATTTTCGTTTTTGATGAAAAATCTAGTTAATCTTGATAGAAATGATTTTTTATTTTTATTCATAAATTCAACAAGATTACAACGTTATCAAATCTAAAATAGAATGGTATAAGTTGTTAGTCATTAAAAAATATCAAGATAAATAATCATAAAAAAATTTGCTTCTACAATTAAGAATAATCTCATTGGATCTATACAGATAATTGTTTATCCAAGTAAAAAATTATTGGAAAAGCAATTATCTGGAATTGTTGTAACATAACATATTCATTTTATTTGGATTATCCTCCATGTTTCATGAATGTTATATCGCTATATCCAGTTACTTCATTTTATCAGAATCCTATTTCGAAGACATTGATGATAAGCTTAGCGAGCAAACAAATTCATCATTATACCATTGACTTTTCATATCGATGTTGTTCAATGAATATACACACTCTGTGATTAAATTAATTATAGTGTCACGATTTGATATTAAACATAAAAAGGAAAAAAAAACCAATTGAGTTCTAATTTCAGGGAAAGAGCGAATGCTTGAGAATTAACAATTCTGTAAGTATTTCAAGAACTAACAATTGATAAAATTTACAATTCCTGTGAATTCGCCTTTACTTGAAGCTATTCCTTCCAACTGTTAACTTTGTCCAAGTTTGCATACTAAAGTTCCATTAATATCAATTTACGTGACGGAACAAAGTAAGTGAAGCTAGATATAGAAGGTATATGAATTGCAAACATTTGAGTGTTATAGTAACAATTCTATTGTATAGTTTATATGATAGTAAATAATACATCGGTCAATCAATTAGTCATTGCATATTTATTCACATAATCAAATATACGATTCAAGATCGAACAATAGATATTAAAATAGAACCCTCCTATTAATTACATAATATCTTATGACGCTTGGAAAAATGGTTTATTCATAAGAATATTTTAATCCATTGACTATCAAATTATTTAATTCTCTCAAGCTCAATTGAAAATAATAACTCATTGACGTTTCGATCTGAGTTAATTATTTCACTCAACTATAAAAATACATTAAAGATATAATGATCACCAACTGTTCCATCAGTTCAATTAATTTCCTGCTTTATTTCTACTTGCTTAGACTCCAAAGCTTCATTATCATTATAGGTAATTGTCACAGAGACTTTATCATTAGAGTAATGAAATCAGCTACAATCTGCACAATGTACATTGTCTGTTCAATCAAGTCACACGGTCAATTTTTTTTTTACCTCAGTGCTTAAGAGCTTTTATAATAGACATTGCAATTCCATTATTACGTTTAAACGTTATGTTCTTTCATATTCTTCATAATTAACGTGAACTAAAAATTTGTTCTTTGTCATAAAAATTTGATGATAGACATATTATGATAGTTGAAGGTTTGAAAAGCGCTGGATATTTTTTAGTCGGGAAATATTTTTGTTTTAATAAAAAAACAATTAACAATTATGGAATGATTTTATATGAAAAGTAATTTATGGAATGAAGAAAAAAAATGTTCTATAGAATAGCGGGGCAAAATAAAACGCTCAAGAAAATTTACTATTTTATTAAAATAAATTTAAAAATCCTTATTGCATTTTTTATTTATCAGTTTTTTCATTTATTAGTGCATGAAAAATTATCAAAATTTATTAATATGTAAATTAATTTACGTTTTTTTTTTGCTCCATTGTACCCCACCTGCCCTTACATCATTTTTCTTTAATATGTGAATATACTCAAATATCTATACTGATATATGTTATGTTATCCATAATTATACGGCATTTTTATTTATGATTATAATCATATCGTGATTTGATGCGTAACATAAAAAAAACGTTTGCCAGATGTAACTTGATATATTTTTTTTTTATTTTGCTTTTCTTTTCTTTATTTTTTGCTGCCATATCATCAATACATGCTTTACTGAAATTGTTTTGCTTGCAATCACAGAGAAAAAATATTTTTTAATGCCATGATAGATCTAAAAGCGATTTTTGTTGTGTCTACAAAAGAAATCCGTGAAGAAGGAGTTTTTTTTTTAAGTTGTAAATAAAAATTACAAAACTCGCAAGAAATTGTATTTTCACAGCTTCTGTTGCAGATATGGATTTTCCCTATAGAGATAACAAAAATCAAGACTGCTGCTAAAACAGACTTTCGATCTATTGTGACAACAGAGTATTTTTTTTAGTGTAGATAAGAAATTGTCAACTTCAGAATTGCTTTGCATTTGATTTTTTTCTGTTTTATATCCTAACAGTAGTTTTGTTTTCAGTATAAAAAAAAAAACATAAGCTAAAATTTATTTTTACGATAGTGATTAAATCAGTTGATATTTTTTTTTGGTTATTTGCAACCTCTTTGACCATTTTAGCATTATTTTAGTTCAGTTCAAAAAATATTCTTTTTAATTGGTAGTTTTTTTTTTTACTTTTTTATGCTTCAAATAGCATATTCGATGATGCTTTATGAACTGAAACTCTTGAAAGAATTCAACAAAATTTCGTTAAATTTTTCTTTATACTCGTTTGATATTTAGTATCGATTGGTAAAAAAATATAATACACCATTTGTGAAAAACAGAAATTTATGTCAGCTGACATAATATTTATCATTTTTACTTCCAATTTTTACGACTGACACAAATCAACTGTAAAGACGTATAATATTAGATTCAAGAATTCCTCATATGGTTTACGGTTTAGTACTGGTTTTCACAAATTTCATTTAAAGAATGGATAATCGATAGTGAGTCGCATCTGATATATTTCAATATCACAATACCTAGCTGAAGAGTCAAAAGGTTAGAACTTTATCTCACTAGAAAAATATCCTTACTCTCAATAACATTCATCCAATCAACTTCAACATTTATAAATCAATAAATGATGACCTTCAATTTTATATATATATTATACTAGAAATAAATTTTATGTTGGCATATTGCATTCGAATGAATATTATATCAATAAGATATACTGTAGGGCAAACAACGTGTATTTATTATATAAAAAATGTTTTATAATTACAAATATATTGAAAATTAATATTAATAATTTTTCACTTTTTAATTAAACGAACAGATATCTTCATTTGTAGATTTTACTTTATTTAAAAAAGAAAAACAAAAAAATTTTCTTCTCAATGTAATATTCCATTGATACGAGTAGAACTCTGTTTAATTAAAAATAGAAAATTTCTCTATAAAAATATTTTGGGCAATTGCTAATTTATTTGAAATCTACCACGAACGATCTAAAGATTAAATGATGAATTTAAAAAAAAAATTAGTTTCCCCTCTTACTTTATAACGTAAATAGGATTTAATCCCAAAATTGCTGCATGTTGACTGAATTGAAATCTGATATCTTCATCAAATTATGAACTATATCATTAATTTCATAGTTTAAATCAAAATAAATGAAGATAATTATCAGATCCATGATGTTGATTAATGTGATCTCAAGAATGTGCACATCTTTTAATAATTTTTATATAACTTGTTCATCTGATGTTGTCTCTCTATACGTCAAATTTGTATGGATGATATTGTGGATCAATGCATTTTCTCTGCTATTTCTGATATAAGTTTTTTTCATAGTTGACATTTTAAATATTTAGCAGCTTCATTATATTACTATCAGTTTTCAAAACATTTACAAATAGAAAAAATTTTTGAATAATATTAAAACTGTGAGTAGTGTGCAAATAAACCAAGTGTATACATAGATCAATGATTGCCGATTTTTTTATGCTAGAGTACCAGACCAAACGAACAACGTAGACTCTGGCTACAATGCCTGAGGATACTCTGTAAATTATAAACGAAGACTCTAGCACGTCCAAGAAAGTATTCTTTTCGACGTACTATTCCCTTTGTCCTTCTACTTTTTTTTCCTCTCGACTGCGTTCATTTTTACTTCTTGTCGTGATGAGCCCCAGGCTGGTCGATCTTTGGTACTGAAAGCGAAAAGTATTTTAACTTGAAATCCTTAACTTTTTCGAAACATATTGCAAAAAAACATAAAATTAATGCATAATAATATAAATAAATTTTCCCTGCAAAAGTGTTTGAATTAACCTGTCGTTTCAAGTAAAATGCCATTTTTTTAGTTAAAGCAATCAAATTTCGGTTATAAAGTGAGGTAAAAAGAGAATAAAACTTACAGGTTGATTAATAGAAAAGTTTTCTAAAATCGCAGCGTATACGAGTCTTTTTCTCGATTGTCGGTGGAAAAGTAATTCGATTCTTGAGTTTATGAGTTTTAAGACGTAAAGTAATACTACTCGGGATATTGACGGAGAATACGAGAATAGAAACGATCGATTTGACAAAAATAATGTAACTTTTTTAGATGATCTCTAGGTTTTCTGTATTGATTCCTTTTAGATTATCCATTGTTTTATTATTGGTACAATTTTCAATTTATTTATAAAATTAAATGTTCACTCAATTTGTTTCACATGCAGAGCTATTAAATTACATACATTGTATATATAATATATATTACGTTATTTATAAAATTGACTTGGCAAAATAGATTTGATTTAACTTTAACTGCACTCAATTTTATTTCATATATTTATAAAAATTAAATGAAATTCTATTTTTTTAAATCAATAACAAACAATTCACTTTTCAATTTTCTAGAGAATTAATTTTCCATTATAATTTTGATGTTAACTGAGTAAACTTACTGAAGTTATTTAATGTTATGCATATATACAAGATACACACAATTTCGAAAGATTTCAAAGAATCATAAATATTATTCTGCTATCGTATAATGTTTTTATCGAGTTTTTGGTCTAATCAAAAGTCGCATTAAGTAGAACAACTAGTCTCCTTCAAACATAACTCGCAGAAAGTTTAACACAGATAATCCATTTTAAAGCTTATTCAATTTAGATTCTCGTTTGCAGGTGGCGGTGCTCCTCCAGCGTTTGTCGTCAGTTCCGAGTAAGCTCATCGTTTTATTGGCAACCAAAAGATCACAAAGTAAGAAGTTAATTTCATTTTTACTAATTTTTTTTTATTGTTATGAATATTTTTACAATTATTAAAATTATACTTTCAAGATAGACATTTATACATAACGTTTATTATTATCCTCCACCCGTTTATAGGCTTTAAATTTTTTATGTAACCGCTAATTAGACTGCAATAACATGTTTTTGAATTACCGTATTTTTAATACTGTAATTATAACTTATAAAAATACATAATAGTGAATATTAACTCCGGGGGAATAAATTTTTGTAGTTAAAATTACTGTAGCGCTTTAATTAGTCGAAGACATATCAACTCAAGTAACAATAGAATATAAGAGCATATGGATCTCACTATACTAGTAAAGTACAAGTAAGGTGCACTGTGCGTGCTCAGCATCGTATTATATACGAGATAAAGCAAATAAAAATTATATTTTTGTCATATGGCCATGTAAAATTCGATTTTACTCCCTGTTCAGAGGCAGTAAAACCCGGCGTTTCTTCCTTGCATAAAATGATAAAATTTGTTTTTGCGCATGCCCACACGCATGTTGTCCTCCAAGTCAGAATGTCTCGCTTTACTAACCTCTAAACTGAGAATAAAATCACAATTTTCGTGACAATATGACAAAAAGATGTATTCACACCATGGGAATAAACATTTAGTACTTCTATCCGCGAGATTTTATCCCACGTCTCGGGACAAAATTTTTCTAGTAGAAGAAGTACTATATTTTACTCCCTTGATACGAAATATGTACTATTTTATTTTATTTCATTTTTAAATCGAAAACTTTTCTCGCCATTACTTTCAACAGCTAATCAACGCCCGAATAAGACGATAACCTGTCATGCTTTTTTTAAGAAAGGTGTTAGGAAAAAGTAGATAAAGCTGAGAATATAAACCGATTTGACATAGAAATTTTGATTGTTACAAGAATATATCATGGCTATCAATATTTAAACACAATAGCGCTTTCACTTGGTTAACTTGGACACGTTGAAAAGCTTGACTGAGTCCAGAAACTGCGCCACTAAAATTATAAAAGCAATTCGAAGTACTGTCCCACGTGTTGGGCCTTGAAAACTCCTGGGAAAGTCCGTTATAGAGTTGGGGATTTTTGTGTGGTGGCTTCCTAACATGTGCTGGGTTTTCCATGGAGTTTTCCCATTTTTGTGATGCGATAGTTGAAAAGTAGATTTTAAACAAAACGACTTTCCGACAGAAAACCGCAATGTTTTTAAAATATTTAATAACAATTTGAAACTATTCTATTAATACCATAGAACCACTCATTACATAAATAATAACCGTATTTTATCTTTTCTTCCGGGCCTGAAGTTACTTTACTTATCAGTACGAAATTAGGCAAAGTATCTCAAAAATCAAATGGGTCATGTTTAGAACTCCAGGATAAGATCGAATTTAAATTGCTATCCGGGAAGTGTTGTGATGAACATGACCCTGAAGTAATGATAAATTTATTTCAATTTTAGGTTATTTGTACTGCAAAAACTTTTTCTATGTTTATAATTAATGTAGTTGTGAAATTTATCTTATTTTAATTTGGTAATGGTATCGAAAAGATACATAAACGTTATAAAAAATATTTAATTTCTGTTGACATAAGCTCCTTATCATGTATTTCAGTGTTAATTTTCATTGAAATCATTATGGTAGTGATGCAATTTGTGCTTTTATAACAATCGTATTTTCGAATGAAGAAAAGTTGCAGAAATCTTATAAATTAGAGAATACAGTCGGTAATGACAGATACAAGAACTCTTTTAAGAAATTAACAAACACGTATATAATTAAAGTGATTTAATTACGTAATTTCGAAGTTATAAATTTTGTGTAGAAGTGTCTTACATCATAAATTCTATTAAAATTTCATATTTTCTTATGAAATGATTCTTATCCCTGCTTGAACTACTTTCTATATTTGGAGCATAAGTTTGGATGTTTTTAACGTCTTCAGTAATTTAAATTTAATAATAATAAAAAACAATGTGAATAAAAAGTAATACTGAAATAGATTTTTTATTTAGTGAAATTGAAATAAATAATTTCTATATAAATAAGGTTGATGTATTATTTAGTGAATAATATATATTTTGCATCAGATATTCCTGAATAAAAGCAATCGAAAGTTAGAAATTTCTTACAACAGAGAGCACTCTACCATTATTGAGAACTACGATCACTACGATTCGGCTTTAAGCAGTTGAAAGCCACAGACACATACCGATGTAAAGTAAGCTTAGAGAGCTTTGTTGTACATTATATACTCTTTGGAGAGTAATATCACGAAATGTTTTTACGAATCGATTAAACGACTTTTAATTAAAAGCCTAATAATCCATGGGTGGCTTTTAAGGAATTAAATAATTAATTCGGCCACTTTGGCGAGAATGTTAAGATAAGTAATTAACCACAACTATGGTTTTTCATGCAAATGCGAATATTAAGATCATTTACAAAAATGAATTGAAATAGTAATAATACATATCGTAACATGTTTCAATGATGATTGATGTGACGCATTGCTTCAAGTTAACAAGACAAATGTTACTATATTATTTGTAACCATACGGGAAACATTTTTCATGAGATTTGTTGTAGAATAATTTCCTTTGGGAGTTATTTGAACCAGCTCTAGCTTTCCTACGGGCTCAATCTTACTTTTCAAGTTAACCAAGTTACATCTAAAAACTGTCACCACGTCTCTTTTATCGCTATGTAAATCCTATAGTTCTTTGTATTTATGAAGTTGAATATTCTGAAAATTTTACGCCTATTATTAGAAGTTATTAATGATAGACATAGTATAACGAATTATTTGAAACTTTAAATATAATCACTTTTCGTAGAAAACATTTCATTAACGATCCAATACTTTCTTGTTAATTTTTAATTTTATATTCCATTGTTTCGCGTGTCAAACCATTGTACTTATTCACAATATTATTATTCCGTTATCGTACCTAAATATGTCAGGAAAAAGTACATTTTCTTTTAACAATATTTTTAATGGATTTTGAAAAAATATTTTTATTTTGAAAATATTTTATGTTTTGACGAACTTATAATTGTAGGTGAGTTATTAAATAAAGTGAAAAAATTGAGTGCTTAATGGAAAAATTTTATCAACTTGAATTATTAAAAAATATGATATACCCCAAATCGAATTGATTTGGAGCTCTAAAAAAATATGCTTAAGAATAACCTAATTATTCTGAGCGCAGATGATATTCTATCCTATTTCTTACTATGATAATATCTTATTTTTTCGGTAGTGGAAAAATAAATCTTTCCTGTTTTCTTTTCTCTAAAAATAATTTCCATGCTTTTGATATCAAACAACATTTTTTTTCATTTTCAAAGTAAATAATTCTCACAATGTCTCTTGAAAAATATTTCAATAAGTTAAAAGTAAAGTAACTGAGACATTGCATTTTTTTCGTTTAATTAACAATGTGTTGTTATTGAATATATTATTTAAAGACAGTTAATTAATATTACTTGATTAACTCATTTAAATTGAATCCTCTATTTTAGGTTCATAAATTTTGTGTACCTAAAGTTTGGTATATTTTGAAGATAAAAAAACATTTTTTTAAAACATACAAATGTCTTTTAGAGTTCAATCGCCCAATTCTCAACATATTTCTGCATAAAACTCGCATTCGCATACACAAGTTATTGTTATGAAATTTCAAACTTTAAATGAAATATTTTATGAAATAGAACACAAAAATATAATTGTCGGTGAAAAAATTTAGGAAATTTTTAATAAGTGTAATTTGATAAAAAAGCTTATATATCATAGATGTTTTGTTGATTACTAAATTTTAATTAACTTCCTTTTCATTCATTGACAACAAGCTTTCTGATAACTTTTATCGAGAAATTAAAGTTCAGACAAAAAGAAATTTAATTTCCGTTGATTAAAAATTTTTCATTAATTAAACTCATAAAATCATCATAATAAATTCAAGCAATTTAAGATAAAAAAAAAAAAGAATTAATAACCACAACAACAGTAGTGCATTATCAGAATATATAAATGTGAAAATTCTTACAACTCGTCGGAATGGTGAGTTATATCTTCTTACGAATTTACGACTATTGAAATAAGGTGGGCGGGAAGACATTCCACGTTAGTTGACTATCGTAGAACATATAACATCCATTGTGAATTTTCCTAGCCTTCTGCGTTGCTGATTTTACCTTTTTAGAACTATAAATCTAAAAACGACAGTCATCGATATTCGAAGCACGAGCTTGAAGAAAAACGAATGGGTTCTCTAAGGCGGTGAAGAGAAGGAAAACAATCGCTCGAAGCAACTTGAAAGATAGAAAAGAATAATACTTTCCTTTTTCTTCTTTTAAATTGAATTCTGAGATTAAGAGTAATAAAAGAATCTAGTGTCAAAGAATAATAACAATAATAAAAAAAATAAGACCTTCTTTAACTTTTTACGATTTTTAAATCTTTGAACTCATCTCATTGCAATTTCGACAAGTTGAAATCATCTAGTCCACCTGGCGCAGAGCCAATTGATTTTGAATCCTACTCAATTGTGATAATAACGTATGGGTAATAGCGGTTAACTTTGTTCAAACTGATCTAATTTAAACGATTCAATCATTTGTGGTTTGTATAATTGTAGAAACTGCTTTTCAGATATTTTATTTTTTCTCCACAGAATGTTATAATTCAAGAGAATTGTATTTGCAGAATATTTACATAACCCACTGAATTTACCAAGCAGCTCGTTTTGTTATGCACCGAAGATCTGGCTGAATTTTTCTAATTCAACCTGTTGTATTCAATTAATTCAGCACGTAAAGGTCAGTGTGTTGGATTGCATTCAAGATGGAACCTTCTTGCTTCTGAGAATATAAAAGTAAGATCAAACAAGCTCGTAAGCATCTAGACAACCATGTACCCTCGAGTGGATAGTTATACCCTTATTGTGCTCTAGACACTGCAACTAAGAGATAGATCGAGCGGTAGAGTGAGGAAAGAGGTAAGAATCAAGGAGAAATTGAGGCATACTCAAGAATACCTGACGTAGTGCATAACATCAAGTCTCTTGGAAGATAGTCTTTTTACCACTTTACATTGACTATCCCTAGAACTTTATATTCGGCTACTATCCGCCTCTAGACACCGTTGAGTTCGCATTACGCCAAGCTCATTAAAGTCGACTATTCAAGACTTTTAGTGGAGGATAAGAAAGTCAAGACTTTTTTTTGTTGCGTTCAAAGAAATAATCGTTAGTTACCCTTCATGGTTAGAAGAAAACAACAAAAGATGTTATAGCCAGAAAATTAACAAAAATTATAAATAAAAAAGAAATACTTTTAGTTTTGTATAACAAAGTATTTCATGAAATAACGTACTTGAGATATCTTAAAAAATGATTATTATTCGTTTTGTCTTGTAAAACAATGTTTGCCAGCCTCCTGAGAATTTCAAGCAAATTGAAGTAAGGTGATTCTTATTGTAGTTTCTTTTACAATTTTTTTCTTTTTTGAATGTTGGCAAAAGAATATGTTTGCCGCTTTGTCATTAACGTGGTTGTTAATGCTGAATACGTGACTAAGCCTTGGCCTCTTTCCTTTGAATATCTACACAGTTGCCGCACATACACGTGTCACTAATGACAACACACTAATGACAAGTCATTTCCTAATTATTAGTTTAATATCATTTTTATTACCAAGTGATTGATGATTTCGTATCAAAGTTATATAGCTCTACTTTTGATGTTTCTTTATGAAATCACATTAAACCAGTTTTTTTTTTCATGGTCATTCATGAAATGAAAGATAATTAACTATGAATGATGTTAACAGAATGTTGATAAAGTTAGTAAATTGATGGAAATTCATGTAAAAACAAGTGGAGACTAGTGAAAATAATAAAAATATGTGAGTGATGTCAACTTGAACTTGTCATAAAACTGAGTCGAGAAGAACCATTTTCTTCATTATCTTAAAACTGCATAATTTCCGGTAGCCTAGTGGGGTGCACTTCTTCACTTTACTTCATACATCTTTCCTTGTTTTCTGCATGGGATAAGGAAAGTGGGTAGAAGAGTAAAATTTGCAGGAGGTGGAAACTACGAGACGAGTTGTTAATTATCTACTACAGGAAGTATCTTCACTTCGAACGGACAGTTGTGGGTGCTTGCTGTTGAAACCTATTACAGACTTTTTTAGCTTGTTTTAGAAACTTATCTTTTTTTCATTGTTTCATCAGACTCATTTCACCTTTCCAGATGTTTACTAACGAGATAAAAATTTAATTCTTAATCATTTTTTTTTTTGCCCGAGAAATGAACTGAAAAATACAACAAAAATTTATTCTTAATTGCATAACTGAAAATGGTTGTATTATATAGAATGTGACAGACAAAACTGTAAATACTGATTTAATTTTTCTTTCATAAAGTTATATTATATTAAAGACCTTTTTCGTTGTCTTGGGGAAAAAAAAAATTTAATGCAAAGTTTATTCTTAATTTTCCGCCTCTGAGAAAGCTGAAAGCTGAAGATATTATAATAGATTTCGCTATCAAAAACCTTTTTTCGATACATATTGAAGTAGCTTGAAGTTAATAAGACATTAAGCTCAATCAATTTAACTTCTTCTGATGATCGAAAAAAAACTTCATTGTTTTTTAAAAAACCATTTTTCAATTTTTCCTATTTTTGGTATTTAGAAACAAGCAAATGGTTTAATTTCTTTTATTTATTAGTAATAATCTACTTTCGAATTCTTAGTATCTTTAATTTTAAATCGAAGTTAATTAATTAATTCTAAACATCAGCAGATCGATCGATAGACTATTTTATCTTGAAACAGTACAATGAAAAATTTCTATAAAAAAAAATATTCTGTATTGCAAATTTTACAATAATGTGATAATCATTCTCTGGAATAGTTTTTGTTATTTCTATAAGCACAGTGCATTTATCTAGCCGCTCTTCAAACACGTGTGATGAAGACAGCACAAACATTATTTCAAGAAATTCAATATTCTAAAAAATTTCATTATAACATAAATCAAATTTTCGATGAACATAAATTGTGATACATTGAAGTTTTCCTGCAGAATTTTACTCAAAGACAATTATAAAACATATTCTTCATATTAGTATTTTAATAAAACGTAGACAGGATATGGGTAAGATCATACTATCTTTTGTTACTGGTAAATTTATTTTTAAATACATAAAGCTACAACCATGATGCAGATTTTTTTTTACTAATATCCCAAGCTTGTTATAACTCTGTTAGCTATAAATCCAGATTATCAAACTCGTAAAATGTTTAATATTCAAAACAAAACCATGGAAAGAGATAATTTACCACAGAGATGATACACTGTAGCACAGA
Organism: Chelonus formosanus; assembly: GCA_028641665.1. Classification (NCBI taxonomy): domain Eukaryota; kingdom Metazoa; phylum Arthropoda; class Insecta; order Hymenoptera; family Braconidae; genus Chelonus; species Chelonus formosanus. Next base: position 8,280,570 of record CM054004.1, on the reverse strand, counting down.
ATTTTTATGACTTCTTGGCAAAGATTCAATAATGATTTTACGTTGTTAATAAGTAGCTCAGGTGTTGAATTAAAGAAAAATGAGAAAGTAAATAATTTTTATTTCTATTAAATTCCTATATTTTTCTGTTATAAAATATAATAAGCTGATATATTTTAAATGGGATTATTACTAAACTTTTCATTGATAGCTCTGAATTTAAAACTTAGTTCTTTCATTTCCTGTTTCGAATAATTCTAGTATAAAGTGACGTGGTATCTCTGTCTTCATTGCACGCGGTATTATCAAATATTTAAACTTCTTCGATCTTGTTAAAAAATTGAATAGCTCTTGAGAAACTCCAATTCATGAAACCAAACTTTTGATAGAGTATGCTTATGTATTTTAAATTGAAAAAAAAAGTAGGCAATTAATGCAAATTGTATGAAATCTTAATATTTTCTCACTACAAGTTCTCTGCTGATTGGATAACTTTCACCTGCAATTGTAATTATTCGTCTTATACAACTCGATTTGTTACAGTTTGTTATACTACGTAATTGGTAGTTTGTCATATGATTCATATTTACTAGTGGCTGGTTTAATTTTTTTTTTTTTCAAAATTGAAAGTGTCACGTAGGTGTAAATATCACTTTTGTTTTCTGGCCATGTTTTAAAATTTAACTCTAGGATGACAGATTTATAGGAATATTTATAGCCAATAGATCGATGCCAAAAAAATATAAATTCTTCTTTCGATATATCAGTTAAACTTTTGCCACCGACACCAAAATTAATTTTATGGGTCTATGATTCCACATCCATCTACCTCTTTGAAATTTGCACTTTTGCCAATAAATGTATACCACAAATTGCCCACTAATTTGATCTTCAGAATTTAACAGTTGGTTTTTTATCGGCACAAATTTTTGTGGTAATCAATTCTTTTGTTGAAAAGAAATGTAAGTGAAATTTTTAGATCAAGTAAACAGAGTTCTATAGGTAAACCTCAATAAAAGAATAGGCAAGTAGCTAGAGAATGAAGTAGCAGTACAATTTGAAATAGAGTACATTATTTCTAATCTTTCTCAAAGAAACATTTTAAATTACATCTCCAAAGTATTTTCGATGTAAATTAATTTTAATTTTTAATGTGTTGAAAACTTTTTATTTGTTGTTCGTCTTTGAATCTTAGCTGTCTACCTCAAAGAAAACTAGGGTAAATTAAACTTCAAGAAAGCAAAAGGAATACTAAGATTTTCTCTTTGATAATTTCATGAACAACTGTGAAGTATAACAATGAAGATAATTCAATATTAAAAATTAAAAAAGTTTTAAATAAAATCGACAATCAAAATCGACAAAAAACACACCAAAAATAATCACAATTGTTGGAATGTGCATCACGTTACGAAAACTATTAACTTTCCATTGATAATAGTCTAGTCAAGTTAGACCTGAAATGGCAATTTTTTAACCCCTGTCAAACTTGGCTGGAATATTCTTAGGCATATTAGATTTGACTAGGGATAGTTTTGAGAGGGTTACGAACCTAGCTTCAGGGTGAAAAAGGGGTAAAATGGCTCTGAATACCATATTTTTATAATTTTCGCGTAAACTATTATAGATATAGAAAAATGTTTTAAACAAAAGTTGTAGAGAGTGTTAAAATCTTAAACTTTTGTATGAAACATTTTTTTATATCTATTGCAGTTTTCGCGAAAAATCAATTTAAAGATTAAAATTTTTGAAATTCAAATTTTTTTACATAAAATTAATCATTTTAAAATTTAGTAATAAAAGTTATTGTCATAGGGTTGATTTTTAAAATTCAACATTCAGTTATAACTCGACGTTTCAAAATATTTTGAAGTATATAAAGAAGTTTTGAAAAAAATGTAAATGTAAATGTATACACGCATGTATATCAGGGTTTTCTTTGTCTCCCATATTTCAAGAACTAATTAAAATGTCGACTTCAGACTAATATTATTCGAAAAATAATACAACGAAGACAAGCTTAAAGAAGCTTTAAAAAATTCAATGAAGCTGTTTTTTATAATAAAAACAATTGAACTATTGAATGATTAATAGTGTTAAAAAATCAGAGCAATATCAATCAAATATTGCTGTTCATGACTACACAGGGCGTTAAACAATTATATATTGCTTAGAATAATTTTATTTTGTTATAACAATTCCAGTTTATTATATAAAAAAATAATTTCCATTATTAAAATTCACGGGAGATTACACCCATATCGTCAATGAGTATATTTTAATAGGAAAGCTATTGTGTGCGAACACTTTAAGTGTTTAGTTTCTAAACACTTCGGTTTGAAGTGTAGGCACTCTAAAGTGTGCCTAGACTTATTTTTATTTAGTTTCCAAATAATTAAAATCATAATGCACTACATTCAATTCTGTTAAAAAGTTTTCTACTTTCATTTTTCACAGAATTCAAATTTTACAAGATTGAAATATATTTACATCATGCTGAGATAAATGTTACAGGTGACAGTTTTTATAATTACGCACAATATCAATTTAATAAATAAATAGCATCAATTATAATAGTCTATCAATTGTCTCATCCTATTTATCTCTCTGTATATAAATTGATCGATATTAGATCAATATATAAATGGAGTGAGCAAGTGCGGGGGTATTGAATTAACTCAGCAGAGTGCCTGGACTAATTTCTAGAGCATGTTCGTGTTGGTGTGTTAGCAGTTACCATCAAAAGGTCATGTACTTGACTCTGCCCCGCAGTAGGCGTAAGAATAGGTCCAGTAGAAATTAATAGTAAAATGAGAAGCATATCAAGATCATCCAGTCCGTTCTAAAGCAAATCATGCTCCATAAGCTTGCAGGTTTCTATGAGAAGATGCTGGAATAATTTAATAAATGTTCCTGGTATTGCATCACATGTAAGATCTTATCACCATAGATGATACGAATTTTGACTTTCTACTGTGAATACTATAAGTACTAGGCTCAAGCTAAATTAAGTAAAGAGTATTCATCTATTTTATTGTACTTAAGAACCTCGAAACTCTATGAATGAATAGGTCTTTCATCGGAATTAAGGTTCAAAAAGCTTGGGAACCATTTATCTTTATCAAAGAAGAGAGATAATATATTAGTCGTTGATAAATTAAATTGAAAATAACTCCTTTTTTCTTCTTTTAAGAATTGAAGTAAAAAGTAGAAAAGAAGATAGTTAATCAATAGAGTAATTAAAAATGAACTGCTATTTTTCAAGACAGCTTGTTATTATTCTTCGAGTAATGATAATAAAACCCAAAAGGGTCACTCCATAGTCTTCATCTCGTGATAGCACACGACTGGCTTACCTCAGATCTTTTCATCTTGACCCTTTCAACCATTTTGCGCTTCAACCCTTATCTACAATCCATTGTCATTTAAAAATGTTCCATAAGGATTTGAGTAATGGAGAAAAATAATAACCACGAAGATATTGCTGAGATTTGTCTTTATCACTATCAGCATGTTTTCTTAAATTTTCATTTAACATTTTTAATGTTAAATACACAACTTTTATTTATGGTTTTGAGTTATGATTATTTTTTAATATAAAAATAAATGTAAATATTTTATTTTGCTATTATATACATTTTTTATGCCGTTAAATAAGCTGTATGGTCTTGAAAATATTGTTAGTATCATTTATCCAGTGCATAAATTACGGATTTTAACAGCGGTTCATTAATCATAGTTATACAGTAGAATGAGAGATGTTTTGTGGCTGATGTGTTACGGGAACACGTCACGCAGGTGAGGAAATAGAGAACCGTTCGTTACAGCTGCACAACTAACTACTTGGCTAGCGCTAATATGCACCAACGGCTTTATTAGTAACCTAATACTAGTTGTGCGTCCACTCACTTCTGAATAGAGATCATGCTTGGTATTTCATGCAGCTAGGTGAAAAATGAAACCATCACAAGATCTCCAACACTGGAAAATCAAATTATGCCTGGAAACTTCGGTTCTGCTATTTAAATTTATTAATTTCAAGAGAAACTAGTGCTTAATGAAGCAAGTAAAATCATTATGAATTCATTAAATCTCATTTCTTCTAATAATAAGAAACTTTGAAAAACGTTTTGCTCACTAATAAGTTAATCAACCAGAAAATGTCTTGTAAAAATGACTTCTTCACTAAATATTTATATCGTTTATTATTCCTTGATTTTAGTTACAGTTTCTACGTTTACAATCAAAAATATTTAGTAGAGAAACTGAGAAAAGCTAGGAAAAAATGTACAACTTGGTAGCAGCTTTATAAAGCGAAGCGTCAACAGATGCTTCCCTAAAGTAATTGGAACGAGACGATTAAACTTTCCGGTGCATAGCGTGTTATTCAACGATACAACAGTGCCCTTTAAGACCAGTTTGTAATCATAGAATACGACTGACTGGTTGATTATAAGGCCGAAGGTTGAATTTACTTGAAGTCTATGATAAGTCGACTTTTACCTCTTAGCTTGGAGCTCAATCGAATCCTATTTCTACCATTTCAAAAGATTTTTATAGACATTTTATGGGAAAATTTTTTACATTTTACGCGCATTTTTCGTAGGAAAAGACTATTAATTTATATATTCGAGTAATATAAAACCATATTTGGTAAAAGCTTTAGCAGTGACTTTAGTGAACATGAAATGTCAACTCGTAAAATACAACGGACATTGAAAAGAGATACACGTAATACGTTTTCTAAATTAAATAGTTTCTGACGCAGTATGGTGATAGAAACACACCAGACAGAGATTGAAAAATCGTTTATATGCTTGTCATAACTAGAGAGTCACAGAATTGAACACAAAGTTGTAGAGAAAACAGCAAGAGAAAATGCAACAGTTATATAGTCAACGTTGAAACGTGCATCTCGTTGTCTTTCTACTGCTTTTTGGCATGAAATAGCTATAACGTGAGCTGCATGTAGATATTCACCGCATGCTGAAGAACCAGAGTATCGATTTTATATTTGGTGATAGCTGATGACCGTTGCTTGCCAACTGTATCAGCATTATTTTCAATTGAATGCTTTTAACTATTTTGCTTAATCCACAGAGCAATTAATTTATACCTTTTATCACTATCGATTTAACTATCAAGATCTTTAAAACCAGATTGTTCTTTTTTACATGACTTTCCCAACAAAGTACCTCAACTTGAATTATTAATCTCAACTTTAGTCATAAATAAAGCTGTTAGATGCAAGATACTTTTCCCCTTCCCTCCTATTATCACCATCAAATAAAAAAATTCTAAAAATTACAGATACTCACGATTGATTAATGTGCATATATGATGGGATGGTTCGTTAAGATAAAATAGTTTTGAGAGCTTGTCACGCTGCCATAACTCGTCATTTGTTACGTCGACGAATAAAACCAGTGAAACTTTTATTTTACGATTAGACATGTCACATTATATGTTCATTGTTATTTTTATTGACAATTCAAAGTTTATTATAGATGATATAATTCTGTAATAGTCTAATATTAACCATTTTCTTACCAACATTTATTACAACTCCATGAATAAAATTAGACTTGGTTGATTGATACAGTCAGCTGACAAATCATTCAGGAGTAAAATCCTCTCTGAATTTTTAATATTAAAATTAAGGATATTCTGATAATAACTTCCTTAAGTTTATACTTGGATTTATCTTCAAACAATCGACATCAATTATGAATTTCCACTCAATCAACTTAAGTACTAAGTTCTGAATCAAGTTGAGCATTAAGTAGCTGTATATAATACTTATCAAAGTATACTCAAAACGTGAATAATAAAAAATTAATCATTATTAAATATTCAAAATGATACTTAAAATGAATTATTACCGATAAATATATTTGAATTGACGAAGTTAAATTGATAATCGGAATTAAAAGACATATAGCTATTTGATGAATCCAGTTAAACTGATAACTCATGAATTCTCATGCTTTGAAAATGTAGTATCTCATAAATAACCAGTTGGATAAAAACAACATAAATGAAAAACAATTTATAGATTTATGAGTTATGAGAAGACAAGCACGAAAGCCATCCAATCATATTGCACTAGCTGGGATATTCAAGCTATTGACACCTTTGTAATCAAACCGATGCTTTTAGTATTATGTACAGTTCGATCTACTAATTACTAAGTTGATATGTAAAATCAATACAGTCAAACTAAGTGTCATTCAATAAAATGAAGGTGTATTTATATAGACTTTTAACAAATAATACATTAACTGTTAATAAATATCTAAAATCATAAGATGATTATATATATATATATATATATATATATATATATATATATATCTTTATAATCATTGAAACATTGTTCAACTTAATTAATTAGTCGATAATAAATTAAAATTGGAATACTGATAGGAATTATTCTGGTAATTATTGAAGCTATACAGCTATTGTCTGTCTAATAGGTTTGATTATAAGCTATTTATAAATGTGATATAAATCATCAATTGGATTTGTAATTAATCTATTTATAACGAACAAGTGTTTTAATATACTCTTCGAATTTATTCTTAATTGTTTAAATTGATTTTTTTAAATTCTTCATTCAGTTATGTCTAGGCATTGAACGATATAGATTCCAGTGAAGAAATCGTTCTCCATTTACTGAATAATTGTGGTGTTTATTTAAAGTGATTCAGTGTGTTGAAAGAAAAAATAGTGTGAATTTTTTTTCACAAAATTATTTTAACCTGACTTTTGCCATGGTTTATTGCAGGTAAAGCACAAAAACTATTAAAAATTTATATCCCACTATGCTTTAAACCTTTAACTGTACTTCAACGTTACTGCCTAGAAGAGGTACTTTTAGAAAATTTTCTTTTACTTCATGTACCTCGTTACATCTTTACGTTCATTCGCACTACTAGGGTGGCAGTAGACAGTAGAAAGTACGTCGTTACATGTTGGTATTTCTACGTGTACAGATATATGTTTATATATATATATATATATATGAATTCAGGACGTTTGTAATAGACATTTTTAAAGTGAGAAAGGATTTCCGAGATGGTTGCTTCTAGTTTCGCTCGGAAAATCCTATTTAGGTTTGTAATGATACTGTAAATTTTTCTATATTTTAGTCTCTACTTTCTTTCATTTCTATTTTTAGAAATTTAGCTTCATAAATACTAACACCTGAGTTCAATTTTTTAATGATACATTATTAATGTCTTTACTCTTCATTAATTGTTAGTATTTTATTTCTTTATATGTTGTTTCTCTACAATTTTTCAACATAACTGATGACTACGTGAGAATTTCATTCCGTTGATATTATTATTTTATTTATCAACAAACTAATTAAAGAAGTCGGCTATTTTTATGAAATATTATCACAAGTAATTGGACTTTATTTAAATTGATCACAATTAATTATTTATTCAACATTAGATATAAAAATTCTGAAAATTTCAAAAAAATAAATACCCTTTTTTAATAAAATTTTAACAAGAAAGGTGTAACAAGATGTCATAGACAAAAAATGAATTTGTTATCCCTGCAAACAGATGTTTTGATTAAAACAATAAGAAACTTTTGTAGTCATTAATTGTATTGTATGTAATTAAATTATATTAATTGTAAAAAATTTTTTTATTTTTAAACCTTTCAAAAAATTTGGTATAAAAATTATTCTTACATTGTGCGTAAGCTAATTAATGAATTTCAAATGTCGTAAAAATTACTAATTTTGAGATAAAAGTTACTTTAAAGAGAATAAAACATGATCAACAAAATTAGTAATTTAATTACTAAATAATTTTTAACTTCCCATAAGAAAGTTATTGTAATTGGGTCGATTGGTGAAATGTGAATTTTTATCATATCTCCACGTTTCAAGATATTTTCAAGCATACTGACCAATTTTTGGAATGATGTGTGTATGTATGTATGTACGGACGTCAGCATTTTTTTCGCTTTCGATATCTTAAGAATGGATCGAGATATTGACTTCAACCAAGATTTTTTCGAAAGATATTTTTATAAAGAAGATCTGAAAGAAGTTTGAACGGATTTGGTCCAGCCATTTTTTTTGTAACAAAAAAACTAAAAATTAAATAAATGACAAGATTAACTATTTACAATACTTTTAAGCAAAAAAATAACAATTTCATTTGAAAATAAACTCGATATTGACTAAACATTATTGTTCACAACTAAATATGACTTTCAACAATTACGTATTGTTTATGACAATGTGAATTTGTTCTTAACAATTCAAAATTGTATTTATCAATTAACTAATGCATCTATTACATGGACTTGAAGTTTTTTGACGAAATAATATTATTGATGATGAGAAATGACTTTCAACAATTACGTATTGTTTATAGCAATATGAATTTGTTATAAATAATGAATAATGGGAAGTTCGTCGTGTAAGCACAAAGTGTGCTCAGACCTATTTATACTGCAACTTTTACTTGTTCTCAGTTTACTCGCAACATGAGAGTGATTTTTGCACAATAATTTTTTTGTTGTTTGTTATACTATGTTTTGTTTGTTTTTTTTTTTTTTGGAATAATTCTCACAAAAAAAAATTTCCAGTCTACATTTAATAACTATAAATGATGGATTTTTATCAATACATCAAAATTCAAAAAACAGATATTCGATTTATTGTGACAAAAGAATATTTTTCTTCATGTGCATCTAATTTTTTCGTATTCTACAAAAACTGATGTTTTCCATACAAATTCAATTGGATATTTTTTTCAGTTCAATAGTTAACTGTTTGGCTACATTCCAGTTGCTCCACTTCCCTTTCATTCACACATGATATGCAATTCAGATGTCAACTCTTTGTATTGATGTAATATATTGAATAGAGTTACTGTTGCTCTCAAAGCGTAAGAAGTTTAACTACTTTTTTTCATTTACATCTTTTCCGATTCAACGAAATCCCTTTATCTTTATTTTTCTACAATCATTATTAAATATATTGCTGTAAAAAACGGTGACCCATTTTTTTTTACGAAACATCCACAGATTGTGAAGCAGGAGCTTGCAGTCTTTCCATCGCACGTCGCCTTCCGGCCGTTGACCGAGTTGTACGATAATGTAACCCACACCTGAATGGAAAAGATTGTACCCCATTCATTCCTAGCGATAACCGGCTTTGCGTTCCCCAAAAGAAGAAAAACGGAAAAAGTGAAAAAAACATCTTGAGAAAGAAAACTCTGAGATAGGCGAAAAGCTTCTGGTTTTTTTGACATCGAATGTTGTGCTTTAGAATTTCATCTATTTGTAAACACAAAAAAAAAACCAAAACGTCACTGTTCGAGCAATTTATTTATTCATTTAATTTTAATTTCTTTATTGAATAGTAATAAAAATGCGAGATAAATATAAATGAGTGAAATTAAGGTTTTAATGATGTAATGTTAAGGTAGAGATTTTGCATTTAAAATGAATGAATTATAATATTTACCCGTGAATCGTTTCGTTAAAAATAAATTTAAATTCAAACATGTTCCTTTTTTAACTTGTTAAGAGCAACAAATGTTATCAAGCAATTACTTGCCTGATAGTTTAGACATCTGTAGCGTAGCAGATCCTCCGAGATTACCTCACTTCAGTACTTCATCATTTTCTCTTTATCCTTATAAGCAAGTTTATTTTCAACACGAACAAGCTTTAGTTAGTAAATTATCTTCCATCTCTACCGTACATTTAAGAATCGATACTATATGCTGCTTTCAATTTTATTATTAAAACATTTAACTCGGAATGACTGAATAATTATTTCAAATAATGAGAAAAATGATTTTTAACTACTTTAAATGGTGATTTTCTTTTTTTTCTTATTAGATCAATCTTTTTTTTCAGCTCCGAATCTCGATATAAATGAGCAAGAGTAATACTCTGATGATAAGCTATTTTTACCATGCAAGAGGTGAGTATTTTATGATAATGAATAAAAGAATCAGATTTTCAGTTTGATTTAATAAATTCAATTGAATTTTTAATAAACGAGTTAAAATTTTAACAAATATTAAATAAATCTCAACTTCACAATTTAATGCTAAATATATACATTTCTAAAGTTAGTATCTCAATCGACTTTATAATGATAGTTAATTGGATTAAAAATGAAGATGAAATACTCCAACTTCTTTAACTATTTCACAATTTGAACTTGCTAAAAAAAATTGTATTTAATTATTTTCATAATCGAATGTCAATTTTTGTTTTTTTTTTTTTTAATTTTATTGTGGAAAAAATTTTCAAATTAAAGTCTTATTTCCTAAAAATGAATGCTCAGCAAATTTGAATTTTAAAGTAAAAAACCAATAATAGATAGAAAGAATTGGAACACTAGCACGTCAACGAGTGACTTTTGGTACCATGAGTTTTGAACACTCCTACTTGAAAATATAACTTTTTTCTTCCTTACTTCGTCAACTCTTTTCTTTAAAAATCTCAGAAAAGTCGTCATGAGGTTGAAAAACATTCTATAAAACGTATTCGAACAGTAAAGGTCGATTATCATCAATTTATTGGCAAAATTTTTTTCTGTAACTTTTATTTTTAACAAAAAGCATTGCCAACTATTTTCTATGCAATCATATGATTGCATATGTGATCTATAAACCAGCTAATTTACCAATATCAGTTTCATAAAAACAAACAGTTGAACAAACAAAACAACAATCTAAGAATCGATTATTTGCAGGTCAAATATTGAATACTTTCAACTTTAATTTGTAAGACTTCATTTCGTTACGTAACATAATAACAATTATTAATAATAACTTATTGTAAATTAAACTTTATTGGCTTCTGATAATGTACCAAAAAATAATAATTCAAACCATTAAGTTATTTCAATGAATTTTTTGCTGAAATTACTTCAATTAAGTTAATTAATGTAAATTTTCCGTGGCATATTATGAATTCGTCACATGGGAAATTATATTATTGAAATTTAATACAATCACGATTGTCAAGTTTTTACCATCAGTCTGATAATTTGATGACTGGAACTGGATTTTATTAAATAAATACAATAAATATCAGTTCAAAGTAAAAAAAATCAATGCATGTGTTTTCAATATGCAATTTATTATATATGTAGAATTATGAATACATATAGTGTATATATAGGACACATTCCAACAACATTTCATACTGTCTCTTTGTAATTGTACTCTTGTAATTTACTGTATTCCACGCTATCGATTTCTAGTGGTATGATCTCCAAGAGATATGGATCCAGTGGAATATAAATGTCAGTATTGATTGGGAGGTTTTGTAGAAATGTGCATAGTGAGAGTTAAAATTTTTAGATGCTTGAAATGTATATATATATTTTTTTTTCACTTATTATTCCAAAGTTGGTTGGCAAAGAAAAAAAAACTCTTCATCTATTTCAACTTCTCAACGAAGATTTCAATATCAGTATCGAACATTGTGCATACTTTTTATGTGAAAAAAAGTCAATGGATTTTTCCTTCCTCCAACGTTAGAGATGGTACAAGAGTTTTAAATAATTTTTTATATTTTTTTTTATCGAAAGAATTTTTGAGAAAAAAAAATCTGAAAATTACAACTATCTCACGACATCAACGAAATAATAGAATACATTGAGTATTGTAACATACATTTCATGCAGAAGAGAGTAATAATAGTTTGGAAATAAGCCAATGTTATCAAGAAAGAAAGAATAAATATTGAATTCATTAGCTATTCATACAACTCTTTAACTTTTAATAAGATTAACTGCCACATTATTGTAACTTTCATATTATATCAAAATCTATAACGCTTGACCGTATACGATGCATTATTAATAACGCCAATGCAACAGCAGGAACAAAGTCACACGCAATATGCAAATGAGATATTATTCATTTTAGTCTACCTCCACAGTATTCACATTTATGATACCACAACAAGGTACAAGAGTTAGCTAGGGTATCGAATATATAATGTTAATTCACTCTATGTCATTTACTAATATCGTTGACCACGGTGGATCAATTTAAGCTTCATGCTGTTAAATATTGTGAGAATATCAGACCAAAGGATTCTCGCTTATATCCGAGCTCAACTCAATTCAATTATATCATTAACTTTTTTTAAGTAAAATTTTTCCTTGTAATTTAGTTATAATTATCCACTGCTAAAATATTCTTAAAACACTCCATTTTTTCGTGCTCTTAATTGTTAAAAGATGTTTTTTTAAAGGAGAAAATTAGTGTGTATTTAAAATTCATTACTTGAATATACCCGTTTTATTCTCGAAAATCTACACGATTGAGAATATCGTTTTTGACAGTAGTAATCCATCAGCAAATATAACTAGTTTGAAAAATTGTTCAAGATGCAAAGAAATCTTATTGATGCATTTTTCTTTTTATAGATATGATAGTATAAAGAAAGATCCCTTTCAAAGTAACGTTTTTATCGTTTGAAGAAGATTCAGCATATAGATCTTATCGATTTTTTTTTCTTTTGTAACATATTCGAAGTGAGAAAGCAAATCACTTCTCATGAAAGTGGATATCCACAGAATGCAATAGACATATTGGTATACACATACTTATGCATATATGTATTTGATGATCAAACATTTGATCTCATTTATCTGACAAATAAAATTCTATCTTTTCTTCATTAGAATCAACACTCCAAAAGTTCTTGAACTCAACTATGGCCTTGACATCTAGACTACTCAAAGTGAATCTCCATTTTATCAAAACATTATTTTATATTCCCTTTCGATTTTTTTTTCTTAAATTTTATATCACTGAAAGAATTTTTATAAGCACTTTATGAAAACGCTACTTCAAACAAAGCTTTTTATATTCTAAAGATTAAAATACTCTTTGCAAATTGTACAATCTTTTTTGTGATCCGTAGACTTATCATTTTTCTCCCATATGTTTTTTCCTTAAATCTTATTACATTTTTTTTCTTTTGGTTTTATTTTTTTATCCTGCTTTACTATTTAATGAAATTGGCACGAATGTTGACTCGAAAAATAATTTTTAACTTTTTTACCAAGTATTAAGTTTAATTACTTTAATAATGAAATGTTAAAAATACACGTCCACATTAATTGTACATTTAATGAAAACATTTTTAGACGTTAGTTATAGAGATGGAAATAAAACTGAAAATTTATTCTAAAAGCACTTGTAGCCAGGGTTAAAAAATTTATTCTAATGACTAAATTACTTTAGTTGAAAAGCATGAGAAATTAAAACGGAAATAGATAGTTATAAAGCATCGGATATTCGAATGAACAATTTTGCGACCGGATGACATTACATATATCAAAATAGAGCTGTAGTCTTTGAGTCATTTTTTTTCTTCCCTTCGACGATTAACAGCCGGATATTACATTACTATGCTTTCAAATTGAGTTTAGGGTTATCGAATAGGCACACAGATTATGATATATACAAATAACTAAGTGTAATCTCATAACACAATTTGGTTTTTATTGGAAATGGGTTACTGAATAATTTTTTTAGAACCAAATATTTCAACAGTTTTAATATTGTGGTATTTATTCTTGTTACTTTTTGCCAAAAATAATCGAGAAAGTAATTAAGTATTAAAACCTCAAATCTAAAGCTGTAAATTTTTATCTATTGATAAAACCATTAAAAAATAATAAAGACTTGATGTAATATTGAGTATTAAAATTTTTATTAATATAAATATTCAATATATGGAACAAATTTTATTTTTACCTTATAATATTATTATTGAATAATAAAATTCACGTTTAAATTATAATGTAGATATTAATTTAATATTTATTTTTCAACTATTATTAGAAGAATTGGTCACAATATCACAGATGGAAGATAAAGTGACAATCGATAGAAACTATGTTGTTAAGAGTTTATAAAATAGTTCAAAACCAATCGAATAAAAAAAAACTTTTATTAATTACTCACATATGAATTTTATAATATATTTGTTTATTTTAGTCATAAATATTTTTTATAACATGTCAATTTTACTAAAAATAAAAGTTTTCAAATTCATATCCCATCAAACATATATCAAACTCTAAATGTGTCGGTTTGATAAGATATGAATAAAAAATAGCAGATTTTATGATTTGTAAAAAAAATATTGGAATCTTTTGAAAATTTATAGAAACTTATATAAATTTGAAAGTTTGATAAAAAAAAAAAAACAAAATAGATAAATAGGAAATAGAAAAAGGATACGCTTAAGACAAATGATCCTGATGGCAGTAATCTTACTTGTGCCACAAAACTCACAAGAATGTTCCTAAGTACCGATGCGGATGTATTTTAGTTTTAGTACAAGAGTAATTCGGACTGCAGGTAGAATTTCTCATTTCCTCACCATCTAACTCTTCTTTAGTCTTCCTTGTTTAACTTCTTGATAATATGTACTTAAGTATGTTGATAGTATTTTAAGATTTTCAAACTATTTCTCTGTTGCATTATCTTTATTCTCAGATGAAAATTTTCTCCTAATTAATTTTCATACTTGCTAAATAATACATTATGAATGAGTCTGTAAAACTAACAAAAGTCATTATATAGACACGAAGTTTCATCATAAAAATCAATAAAATTATTCATGAAAGTATTAAAATGTGGAAGAAAAAAATTGTGTTGAAAGAAAGTTTGTAAAGCGTCAAGTTCAGTGGTCCAATATAACAACTGTAAGTTATATAAACGAGTGTCAAAGGGTTGTCTGGAATTTTATTCTATGATAGCAATGTATGTATAGTGCATTATATACACAAAAAGATATGTTATGCTTTGTACTATATTATATATAAGTTGAACGTAGTTGAGTATATTACCAGTTTGTGGCTTTCAGTCTGTGCTTTATCCGTACATGTGTATATCTTCTAGACAGACAACAATTCTCTATCTCTTTTCCTGTCGGAATGTATTTTGAAGTTCTAGTTTCTCACATGCAGTATTCTTGTTTAGTTAGTCTTAGCTTATTTGCTATTATTACTATGGAGCAGTATTATATTAGTTTATCATCATTCATTATACACATATAACTTATTGCCGAAACACAAATTTTGTACACTTATGCTAACAGAATTCTATCATTTCATCTGAAGCTTTGAATCATTAATAATTATGAATTTTAATTAACTTTGCTTCATAGAATTAATTTCTTACCAATTATTTTTAATCATAATCTCAAAAAATAAAGAAAACAATTTATTTTCAGAAATAGAATTTACTAGTTAAAGAACTACTTTCACTTAATACTTGAAGAAGAAATTAAGTAAATTATCTATTTTCTGTGAAACTTTTATTTTTATTTATTAATAATATAATGTGTTCAAGTACTCAATTCATTCAATAATACTGCATTAGAAAGAAATTTAAAATTAACTTTTGTAAGATTCTTGAAAACTATTGCCTTTCAATTTTAATTTACCAATTATATTCATTCCTAAGAAACTCAACAGATCCAAATGATTTACTGTACGGTAAAAACATATTTCAAGTAAACAATAAAGAAGTCTTTCATTCATTTTTATTTACATCTTTGTTGCATTGAATAATTAATTAGTTAGTTTCCCATAAGTATCTTACTTAAAACTAAAATTTTTATAAAATATTGATCAGTGAGTAGGTCTGTTCTAAAGCTGAAATCAATCCGGTACCTCTTATCTACTTGTCTAAACTCTCAAGTTGAGTCTTTGTCTCGACTTCAGAAATTGATGGGCGTATTTATCATCGATATGGTCCAGACTTCGTTATCATTATTTTTCTTCAAAATATTTCCTTTGACTGCACTTTTGAAATGTATCCATAAAGGTTCAACACTATCTCTGCTTGACAGGACATATTGTCAATCGAACTGAAAGATGACACTTCACCAGCTGCGAACCCTAACTCTCAATAAAGGTTCTATTTCACACTGAAATATGGCTAATTTACTAATTCATCTGTTCTAATATTCAGGGGATACTCTGTTTCAATATCAAAACCAATCTAAAACTTTCAAGAAGCCTTAGTGAAGGCGATAATTAGGATAACTGTATTGGGTCGTGTTGATCTGATGACGTGAGCTGGAGGGTTGGAGGACCTCATGACGCAGAGAGGAGGCAGATTGGCTTCAGCCACAAGCAGGACAACTGAGCTAGACTCAATTGTTATAGAAATACTTGATATTTTGTACACACAGATTAAACTGAAATATATATATATATACTTCATTAAACTTAAATTTCTACATTAGAGAAATTTATTTTCACATTTAAAAAAAGAAAAATACATTCTCTATTTCATTTATTTTCATGTATATTTTGTCCTATTAAACGCATTTACTCTTTTGAGTAGCACAATAGGTTTACAATATCTTTATAATGACAATGTTGACTTAATACTCGAAGTCATATTTAAAAAATGATATATGAAGCTTGCAGATTCTCCACAAGAGCTTTATGTGCGTGCATAATATGTACATCACCCAAATCCAACATGGATTATATCATACGTCATAAAACCTAGATAAGAAGATCCTTATTCATACATCTCTCCTAGATGATCATACAATATGCATCTTCTTTATGTACGATTAAATTCCATAAATATTCACAATAAATTACATAACATCATAAATAAGATAAATATTTGTTGAATATAATCATATATTTCTATTGTATTTAGACGTAGAATACAATTTTGGACTCATTACATTCTTCAATTCGTATATTCGATGATGTAAACAGTGCAAATTATATTTGTAAACCACTCAAAGTAGTATGATAGACAATTGTAAATACCATTATTATTTCGCATATCATTGTTCATTGTATAAATAGAAAATATTTTTTTTATATCCTAGATATTCCGGGTATAAAAAAATCGTAAATGCAAATTGAACGTGGAAAAATAGATTGGGAGTCGTATAGAGTGTTCATGACAGAATCAAATACTCTCGACGAATATTAATGGGTTCTAGTACGTTTCTAGAACGTTAGTCAATAGGTTCATTATTCAAAATATAGATTGTAATGATCAAACTGCGTATTTTTTTTTTATTCATAAATAAAGTTTGCGTTATTTTTTTTGTTTTCTACTAATTTATAATAAATTTAAAAAATTTTTTAATTTAATTTTCTATGGTAGTAGGTAGCTTATAGAACATACATTATAATAAATGGTGGATGAAAGATAATTGTGTTAATTGGTAATTCAGAAATTTTTGCTTTCATCAAATGGAGCGGAAATGAATCGAAAATTAAAATTGATCAAACCTGTGAGATGAGTGCATTCTTTCCATTCTTCATGCCTATCTTTTGTTCACTTAGATATTCAAAAGTAGCATTTTAAAGACTGCGAATTATTCATGTCACGTAGTCCATATTTTATACGACATTGCCGTCAATCCTTGTGAGCTTAAGGCCTTGTTCTTTTCACCAAATCGAGCATTTTGATAAAATGCAAAGATTATCTTTCTTGATAACACTCGTCAATAAATCATAATTTTTATATTCCAAACGTACTTACCGGGCTGTTGAATTATCAACAAGTTCAGGTAAATTTTGAAATATTGAGAAAGAACTCTGTGCATTTCAGTAGATGTGATGGACGTTCAATTTCTTTGGTCTGGCCTATTTTATTTCTTTGAACAGCTTTGCATGCTTTGATAAAATGTTGCAAAATGTTGGAGAATGAATAGTCATTCCACGTGTGATCGATTTCTGTGTGTTGCGTAATTGTAATAATCGGAAGCATGTGATTAAAGAAAGAACGTACCAATTATATATGAAAGAACTGAGTGTTATAATATTGTATAAACTAGTTCAAGTGAAAAATATATATACATAGACATTAACTAGTTCACAGAGAAATATTTCTCTTTCATATTGACAATTTTAGATGAAAAAAAAAAATTAATTAAAAACTGTAAAACATATTTGTGAGATGACTTTCTTGATGATGTCATCATTAAGCAGATGAAAATTATTTTCATCGATGATATGTTTTTTTTATTCACATCCTGATGTTAGTTATAACTAAAAAAGATTTTGAGCTGAATCAGTTGAAACACTTTCAAGAAAATGAGAGAAACGTTGCAATTTTCAACTGAAAAAAATAAGTTTTTTTCGATTACCCCGAAAATTGTTCAATCAATTTAACTTACAATCTGATTATTTCTAAATTACTTCGAGACGTATCGACAAAAAAGTTTTACATTCAAATTGATCTTTTTCGCTGCTTTTTTTTTTTAAAGGTTTATAAAAAAGAACTTCATTTCAATTTAATATAACAACAGTATGTTTTTTTTAAAGAAAAAAAAAATACACAAATGATAGATTTATCTTTTTTAACATCAGTATGAAAGTAAAAGTATTCTTCAAAGAGATTGTATAAGACAATTCAATGAATATTTTATTAGACACTCGTAAATATTTGAATATTGATAGTTTAAAGGAAATAAATATCAAAGAATGAACAATTGTTGTCATTTCCGTAAATTTATAACTACTAGAGTTGTTGGGAAATAAAGAATTAACAGAGTGGACGAAATGAACCATGAAATTAACGAATGACCTGTATTCATATCCTCTAGTATGGCTCACTAGCCAATTAATTATTTGAAGAGGTCACGCCTGCACGCAACATGATACAAACTTAAACTATATTAGTATATTTTAGTCATTCAATAAATGACAATGTTCTCTGTATTATTTATTTAATTTATGAGATATTCACCTTTTATATTTGTCAACTTCACATATACTACGGTTATTTATTATAGTAATATATATTCAAAAAAATTTACAACTCAGAGATAATGTTTTTAAAAATGAATTTATATTGAGCTAACAAATAAAAAAATTTTCAAGTTTTTGGCATAAAAAAAAAAAAATACTTCACGTCTATAACAAAATCACATACGACGCTATATATTTGTAATAAGACGCAATGAAACGTAACAAATTACGATTGATGGAAATTTTTTTTTTTTTTGTATATCCTGAGGGACCATCATACAAGCTCGCTTAAACAATTTGTACAATTACCCTACGAGTGAGCTTCACTAAACTCGAACGATTTTATTGAAAATTGCATATAAAGTATTCGTATGTATCATATATTTTTTTTTATCAATATAAAAATTCCAATCCTCAATTGTCTATATTATATTAGATTCTAAAATTCGTGGATTAAAGAAAAATTCTATACAATTTTTAAAATAGTGAAAATAAAAAAATGGCATAGTGAATATTTTAGTGAAATTCGTTTGATCAATCAATTCATCGTGATTTGTAATTAAAACTGTTATTTTTTCATCTATAAAAATTTGAATTATTCATTTTTAGTTGAAAATAATTAAAAAGCGTATGAGAGAATTTTTTTTGACGCTGAGTATAGTTGAGAGACATTCATGTTCATCGAACAGTATACGAATTATGTATGAAGAATTCAAGTGGTGCATGAGACGATGAACGAAGGATGACGCAGAGAACACCCATATATAAGCAATATCTTCGGGAATGTGTCACTGAATAGGCTAAATTAATAGCGATAACCGAGTCCAACGTAATAACCTAGTCAGAGATAGATAGTACGTCTGTAGTCTCTTTATACTCCTGCAATCACATCGTTTCAGTTGCATTCCTGCTATGGCTCAATCGTTCGTCAATTGCAGATTTCACTGTCTGTGAAAATGGAGAATCAATTATTAGGTACAGTCAAATGGAAGATCAATGATAATAAATATTTTTTGATGGATTTTATTTCTTAAATCAGTTACTTTAATAGCAACTAAGGTGACTGTCTCAATTGTCGCTCATGAGCCTATTCTCGCTCAATAAATTTTATTTGGTAATTAAAAAATATTTGTTGGCAAAATGTTGATCATAAAAAATGTTTCGATATCTTCTTATTAATTCACGAATATTCAACCATTAAAAAATATAATCATGTATACTTTATAAAAGAAAAAATTAATTTTAAATTTACTGAGCGAGAATAGGTTCATGAGTGACAATTGAGACAGTCACCTTAGTTATACTCCAAGCTGTAGACACTTTTAACACACTAAGCCTCTTCGATGTTAAATGCCATAAACAAACTATAGATTTTTCCCGCGGTATAAAACGTGTAAAAGTGACCACAAATAATGCATAGTTTGTTTATGGACATTTTACATTGAACACACATTACGCGTGTTATTTTAACACGTTTGTAAAATCTTAGGATTTGCAGTGTAAGAAAGAAAGAGATAAATAAAATTTAACTCAACCATCTTATAACAAAAGAAAGTAATTTCACAATTATTTTGAGAATACTTGAAATTATTTATACGATGAATCAGCAATTTAAGGGGTTACTTCACAACAAAGACAAAATCTCTTGAAAATGGAGAACTTAAATGCTGCATCTAATCTCAGCCATTGGCAAAGTTTACTATGGGCTGATGTCGAAACTCCCTCAACTTACCACCAAGTTTTCCTATTCTCTACTTTCTTAGCCTCAACCTTTCTTCATCTTTTCCTCATTATCAGCGTTGTCTTCATTCTCCTTCAATATCTCGATTCGCTAATAAATTGCGTCGCTCTATTCCGTATCTAACTCAATCGAAGTCACGCAATCACGTTCAAGTCTCTAGAGCTTTATGTTCCTACAGACTCTTTTCTAATAATGTCACTCGTCGAAAATTACTACCCCGATCTCCTTTATTCTCTTGGGCTTTTCTTCCCTTAGTATAAAATATATATTGTGCAATGAATTATTTTTTACACGTATTGATAAGTAAATTGGTAAAATAATGCTTAATTGAGCTCACAAACAACAAACAATATTGTCTGTGAAAATATCTTACTTTACTGACTACAAACTCTTGTACACGGACCCCCTCAGTGCCTTCCTTATCTACAATGGTATGTTGTATGCCTGGCGGGTAGCCTCTACAACCTCAAATATGAGTTTACTATGCACCGGAATGTGTATTTCTTGAGGGTAAACCACTTCGAGATTCTTTGGAGTTACTGCCACAATTTCAACATCTATATCTAAGTTCTCCACTACTACACCAGAAAGACTTTCTTATTCTTCGATTAAAAATGCAAATTGTAGATTCAGAGACTGTTCAATTTCAGTCTCATATTCAAATAAATAAGCGAAAATATTCAAATGAGTTTATCTAAAAGTTTAATTGACATGGTGTGGTGAAACTAATAAAAATGATTGAAAAGTTGCAATTGCAATTGAAACAAAAAAGTAAATATATAGAAGAGGACAACAACTTGCCTAAGAGTTATATTGCTAGATGTAAGGGCATTCAATAATTCAATTCAATCATACCATCTAGGTCTCAAGAGAGGTAGATCGTATATCAGAAACATGGTATAGCTCTCTGCTGAGTACTGAGCCTAGGTGATCTAGAGAGAATATGAAGCTTTAGACAAGTGAACTGGGAAAATAGAGTCGGTGTTCTTGTCGGTCAGCTCGCTTCCTTAAACATCTAGGATATTACGTACCAGAGAACTTCATCATGTGAAAGCAATATTTAGATGGCCTTTTTCATTCATGGCTAGACGAATAGCACTTATTGTTATTATTTTTTTTTCAACTTCAATTATGTACATGAGTGTATTCCTGTACATACATGTCTGAACATATTACAAAAAAATAATACTTAAGAAGGAAATTTTATTTTTTAATATTAAAGGATTATACTTAATGCCATAATTTATACATATAAATTCGCCTGGCTCCGTATTCTTGTATTCTTTTCAACTTGCCCAGGGCACTTTTGAGCAGGAGTTTAAAACCGGTTTCAGCGGCCACTTTGCGACGCTCTAGAACCTTATTTCCGGCTAGGCAAGCTCGAGAAAATCCTCCACTATTCTGCCTTCTTTTCGTTCTCTTTCCTCATCATCCGGGAAAAGAGAGATTTTCAAACTAGCACTTCTTTTTTTACGTTTCTTATTCTTCGAGAGTATTCGCTAAGAGAAACTTGGAATGAAAGAATTTCCTGCATTTGGAAAATAGCATCCAGTAAGATATAATGACTATGTACCATACCACATAGCAAATAGTGAATATATATATTTAATAAAAAAAAATTCGCTCATATAAACATTTCGATTGGCATTAGTTTTTATTCTAGAAAATAGTTTTTTTTTTCTTGTTCTTCTTATCAATCTCTAGCACCGTAATACTTCATTTTAAAGCTAAGAATTTTTTTTTTTTTTTCTAAATTCATTTTTATTACTTTTTATTTGCAGTAATGGAAATACTTCTGGAAGTAGTTGTCGAAAGAACATTGTTATGCAAGTTGAGTACAGAATGACGTGTTTGTGAATGACTATTCTTATTAGTCATCTTCAGATAATTTATAATCATTCCTTGTGATTACTAATATTATGTAGATAAGAAAATAAAAGAATAAGATTGAGAATTCATTCATTTCGCAAAAGAATTTACGAGTGGTTTAAATCAGTATCATTATTTTTTTCAGTTTATATAATTACCTAGTTTCGAAAGTTAAAACAGTAAATTTGCATTGTTTTAAACAGTAATTGAAATAGTCACTGTTTAGAACAGTGGTTTCTGAATGCATTTACTGTTTAATGCTGTGAACTTTTGTGTATGAGTGTCTCTCACTGTTTTAAACACCGAGTTGTGCTGGAAAGTTCAATTTAAAGATCTAATGTATACAATAAAAAAATAATTAGCAAGGTTAGAACACTGAAATAATAATAACAAAAAAAATCACTGTTTAATATACATAAATTAATTGATAAAATTAAATTTTTAATAAATTGAATCTCTTTGAAACGAAAAAATATGATATTTGATTGGAAATATTTTTAATATAATTATAAATATATTTTTATCAAAAAATTACTCACATATTTTACGGCATTTTAATTCAATATATTGGATTTTTATATTGAAATTAATCGCCGAAAATCATCACGTTATTATTTGTTAAAAAGTCGTTTGGAGTTATATTAATTAATTTATTTTTTATTAACTTTATTTATAATATCTTTTTTATTTTTTATTACTTAAGTTTTAAAATTCGTTTGTATAAATTAATGAAAATCATTCCTCACGATATTTAAAATGCGTGATTCACGCATTCATATTGTGTGGGTAAATATAATAAGCTACTGGTATTGACATGAAAAAAAAATCACAATAGTTTACGTCTCAATAGACTCGGTTTTATGACTTTCAAAGCTAGTATTTCAAGAATGCAACTTTACAATGTATCGTGATATTAAATTATTTTCATTCAATAGAACCTACTTTACTCAAGCTGCAATAGTAAAATCCTCTAATCAATTATACAAGTATTTTCTAATTAAGATCGTACAAGTGAAATGAGGAATTTAAATAGTAATCGATTTATTCGAGTGTATGTATTGTGTTTTAGCTGCTATTTATGTTTTTAGTATTTAATTAATATCAATTAAAATATTTAATCCAAATGGACATGTACGAATTTACTTGTAAATTCTTTTTTATGTATACATCACTCGACAAGTGTATTTGAATTTGAGAAAACGAGATGTCTGTTATTGTCCGACTTTTTCATTATTTCAGGACAACCCTGACGTGAAATTTCTCCGAACAATATGAGGACCGTTCACATTTTCTCTTTACTCGACTCTTTTATCTTTTATGTGTACTTGATGTAGTTTTTAACCCATGCAAATAATTTTCAAAAATACATGTGCCATCCATGACGTTAAAATAATGAAAACTTTTTTTTCGTTATTTTCGTTAATTAAAAAGAAAAAAAAAAAAAATTAACAAATCTAATCTCTTTATTTATTTAGTGAATGACGAATTTTTGATCAATCCGAATTTATTTTTCGCAAACGAGAGTATAGTGATAGGTGGAGTAATTGCTCAACGGAATTGAATCGATTATAACACAGGAAATATGAAATGCAAGCTCATGTCGTGTTTGGAAATAATCCTGACGTACTGCTCTCTCGGGGTAAGACCTAACGGGTTGGGGCGAATGGCCTCTAAAGGCACATGCATACATGTATACATGATTGTAGACACACGATGGTGAACATGTTGCGCGTGATTTCGTGCAATTAGTCATTGCAGTCGCGTACTATACCTAAGTGATTTTCACCATCAGCATCAATACCTCAGTGTTGGCTACAAGAATGAAAACTTGAAGAGGCTATCAGTCCAAAAATGAATTGGTATACCATTCAAATAATTTAACCCCAAACTCAGTTGGGGGATAGTGTATATAACAGGACCATATATAGATTCAGAAAGCCACCAGTCGTTTCATCACGACAAGCATTTCCAAGATTTCAATTTCTACCTCTTCATCACGTGCCATGTAATCAAATCAGTGACTATAGACACAAACGTCAAGTAGTAATTTCTCTAGAATACCTCAATTATTATTAATCAGTCATCCCACTCACATGTAACCCTTTAAACTAGATAATTTCAGAGATTATGATTATGTATTACTGAATAATAGAAACCTGATATTGACTTCAAATTAACACTCTCGTAATATCGTTAGCATACAAAAATTAAATCACTTTGAGGATCTAATGGATCTTTAGGTAATATAATATTCTTCAAACAAACTTAATTGAATCGTAATTATTTTTAAATAGGTAAATTAATAATTATTATTCATTTAATTATGTAAATAAATATTTTAATTTCAAATGAATTTTTTAAAGCTTTTAAATGTTATTTGTGATTATTGATTGTTTTTCTCAACGTTTATAAAGGTTATATATTGCAAAAATTATTAGTTGGAATATTTTTAAGATATACAAGTAGGTCAGATTTAATAATAAATCGTTCGCTACTGACATAAAAATCGTACAAACATTATGGATATAAAACTAGAGCTAAATAGAGTTTTCAAACGAATTCTCTATAATAAACACGTTCACCTAGTTTTTTATTGTCATTCATCCACATATGTAAATGTCAAAAGGAGAATAAGCTCTTTCTTTTTGACTAAATAAAAAATTTCCTGCAGACATGTTCTCAACTCAAGCGAACTTTTGAGTATACAGAGATTTATTTTGTGTATATCTGATAAATTTTTCCCACTTTCTGTTGAAGAAAAAAGTTCATCTGCTAGAAAAAAAATTAATGTAGTGTAATATGTTACATAATAAAATAAAGTAATCTGAAAAATCTAGATTCAAATAAATCGTAATGTAAAAAAATATTTTCAAGCTGTGTGGTTATATTATCATAACATTCTCTATATAATGTTAATTTAACGCTAAGAAAAAAATAACTAACTACATAACTAAGTTCGTGTACATCATGCATCCAGTGATTAATTAAAATTTTTTCTGCTACTATTTTCATATACACATTCTCATACTATGATCCCGCATATGTTGTTCTATATAAAATAAATAAAGCAACAGTGTCAGAATAGTGTGGTGCAGTACTTCATGACAGTTTGTCAACCACACAGACATTTATAATCCGCTCGGTATTGTATGCGTAAATTATAGTAGAGCCATTGCATGCTTTTAGACCAGCTGCACCCCTAGTAAAGTGTGATGTCGTATCGTATGCTTAGAACCAGATGATAATCTACTAAACTCCCTGTCAGATACTCGAGGAAATTGATGTCTTTATAGTGATTTTACTAGATAAATTTTAATGCTGAAATTTTTACCTATTTTCTTCATTTGCTCTGCAAAGTCATTTGTAAAATGTTTTTAAAGTATCTGGCGCCACACTGTCGAATAATTTACGGAAAAATCTATAAATAAAGAGCGTCGCGACTTGTTTTCATGGCGCCTAGAATTCACCCTTACAGACTGCCTCATAAATAGTCCATCCCTATGAAAAACTTTACTAAAGTCAAGAAAAATGTAGAGGAGTTGAGGGTCCTCTTTTACTCACCCTCTTCACATCTCACCCTTACTATTACATACATTTCATAATCACTAAAAGCCAAGATAAAAAATCAAATCGATTTGACTACTAATGTCTATACCTATAAAACTTTTACACAGACGACATACGTCTGATATCAAGTAACCACACTTTATGCTTTCACCCTTGGTCGAAAAGCAAAGTGAAGGAGAAAAGCATAATCGCTCGTGGAAACCACACTACAAGACCTCAAGCGCATTTGCGTGGCTCTTGGATAAATTATATGAGGGGTTGACACATAGCTCTGCTGCAGAGGAAGCCATTGTGCTCGCCTGCCTGCAAATCTTGCGCTTGGCTTCACGAGTATGAGCGAACAAGTGTAATACAGGCGAAAAGGGTCGAGGAAAGAACGTTATCTGACAATCCTTCAACACAGACACTGTAAAATCTAAAGACTTCTGTCATACATGCTTTTAACAATAACCAGCAATGACAAGTCTACTCCAAAGTATTATCCTTGATGATAGATGAGCTTTTTCACAAATACATTTTATTTTCAATTGATTTTTTATATCATTCCCATTATTAATTGCTGTTGAAAACGATCACTTTGGTTTACACGTTGATTATTAGTTTCCTTTCAAAATGAGCTGTCTATTAATAAATACATAAAATATTTATGTAAATAAAAAAAAAATGAATTTTTAGTTAAATTTTATTTTTAACTCTGGTTGGATATTAACATCGATTCCAGTTATTTATATGAAAACTCATTGATGTATATTCAATTCTCTCTTGCTGTTTATAATAATAATAATGAAAACCTGTCGATAATTTTTTTCAATGAACTCTTTTTATATATATTTATATTTGTCGTTTCATTGATTTTTCCTTTAAATTACAAGCCTTCTATATCAGATCTATTTACATTTTTACCTATACACTTCTGCAAGTGATGATGTCAATCGAAATTGAATTCGTATATGTTTTTTTTTTTTTAGATGATCACTGATATCTATACAACGTACGTCAATGTTGGAACGATGCTTTAATGTACCGACACAACGAAACAATTCTCATCTATCTCATCAACAACGACACAGAAAATCTTCAGTTCAACGTAAGTATATAAAGCTGCAATATGTTACACTATACACTTTTGTTACCTTGCATCTTTTGATTACACAAAGTGTATCACCATTTTTTCCATACACTATCTCAACCCAATGAATTTTTTTTCCAACCCTTTAAAGAGCAAGATTTTTATCACGCTCATCATACACTAGCCAGCTGCAATCGATCTTTTGCTTCAGAAAGAGTAAGCGTAAAATAACGTGAAAAATTCGTGAGTTCTATTCTTTCCTCCAGCAATCTAAGAATTCATAAAATTGCAAGCGCCTGCGGAGATATTCTTGGTACGAATCCAATTTGAAATTCATCCCGACCTGTTATATCAAGTCGCATCGTTGCCAGAGGTGAAATCCCAAGAGAAAACAAGACACTACTATCCATCTTTCTCATTCTTGGTGTTTTATCCTTTTTATACTGTGCAAACATTGAAACTACGTGCGCTTCAGTACTTTAAAACGCTTAGCCCAATGAAGCAACACATAACAATATAAAGATATATAACTTTTCTTCACTTATAATATTACTAGAAGAAAAATGTATAATTTTAAATCGCGAATTTTACATTTACAATTATTGTACTTTTAAAAAATATGCCTTATCATTTTATGTTTGTTTATTTTCACTAATATAACATGTATACTTGGAATAATGTTATCATGAGTCTAGTAAAAAATTGCACGAGTTTGCGAAAAAATTTTTAATGTTATTATTTCATCATTTTAATGAACAAATGTTTTGAAATGTAGCTCCAGGTAAAATTTAATTTTACATTTAATTTAATAAGGTTTAACAAGCTTATACTATTAGAGTAACTAAAAAATTTACATGATTTCAATAATTGTTACTTGAGATAATTTAATACTGACAAATAAATAATCAAAATAGAGAAATACCTTGAGAAAGATATTTTCTCAAAAATAACTTTATTCCAAGATTATCAAAGCGTTGGCTGATTCTTGAATACGTTTATCAAATAAAAAGTTAATGTAGTGAATTAAATTTATAACTTATAGACTAAATAATGTAACTTTAAATTACACCGTTCATTCTGTAAAATGGTTACTTCAACTCG
This sequence comes from Chelonus formosanus, assembly GCA_028641665.1. Taxonomy (NCBI): domain Eukaryota; kingdom Metazoa; phylum Arthropoda; class Insecta; order Hymenoptera; family Braconidae; genus Chelonus; species Chelonus formosanus. The sequence goes on along the minus strand of CM054004.1, from coordinate 8,252,481 downwards.
AGTTTAACTTGTGAAACTTTATTAAAATCGCCGTTTGTCTCTCGATTATACAGCACCTCATTATGACAAAAATGTCAATATGACTAACTATTCTGAATTAGCAAAATAAAAACTCTCTATTCATACTGAGCATGAAACTAAAAGTAAATAAAATTGTTCTGCACGAGTTAAATTTGTTATCCAGTGTGAAAACTCATTTCAATTAACATTTTTAATAAGGATGTACAAAAATTCCATTTCCCTAGTCTCGTGTTGTCTAATGCACACAAGATTGTTGTGTACACACATTGAATGTAACACAGTACATGAACAGTAATGTATGCCTGTCACATTGTACTGCATCTCACGAGCTATGTCACAAGGCACGTATTGCCGCACGCTTTGTTTTACCATTACCTTGATTATGAGAGCCACTAGTGGAGCATCGCTTCAACATTCGTTCGTTCGTTCGTTCTCTAGAGACTGCAGAGGACCCTAGAGCTTTCAACTTGTGCATTGAATGTTACTATGAGACTTTTCAATAACTCTCATACTCAAGGGACATTTTTAAGCTATTCGACAAAAAATTCTCAAGATACAACTCTTATACCTTATCATATACAATTCACGTATAAAGCAAGAATTTATTATTTTTTTATTCAATCTCAGTTCATTCTTAGCACACTCTGACATTGTTCTCAACCTCAACTTAACGCATAGTTTCAAGAAAAAATTCACCTCATACTCGATGGTTGGCTCAACAGCTTCATAAATCGGAAAAAAAAGAACTACATGAAAAATATGATGAAATTGAAGACAAGACTTAATGGATCGCTGTTTTATTTTATTCACTGCAAATCCAGAAAAACTCAAGTGTTTAGTGATGAATCATTTGAAGTGTTTAATAATAAAACACCTAAGTGTTTACAATGTTGAATACCATAAACAAACTATAGCATTTTGGTAAATGACAAGAAGCGTTTAAAAGTCGTCTACAAAATTGCCATAGTTCGTTTATGATGTTTAACATTGTAAACACTTTACGTGTTTAAATGCTAAACACTTGGATTTGCAGTGATTTCGAACACATAAATAGGTTTTTTATTATTTATTTGAAATATGATTGATGCAAACTTTAAACTAATATTGTTGAAAACATATTTATTTATCTAATATTTAACTTTTTTCGGTGTTTATTTTTTTCACAGAATAAAAATGAAAAAATATTATCCTCTAGGTGTAAAAAACTATATAAGCTACAAAGGAACTGTGTCACACATTAAAGCTTACCGTAAAGGGAACTCAAACACAACTTAAATAAAAAAAAAAAAAAGACAAACTGTAAAAGAACAAAATTGACAAAAAAGTTTATTCATCTACTTTAAACATATTTACATGTGCTCATGAATAGATTACTGGATACATGTAAGAGTTATTAATAAGAAAAATAGCACATTTGTAACGAAATATCCTCAAACAATGATCCCAGGTGTAAAAAGGTAAACAGAGAAAGAGAGAGAAAGGAAGGATTAATTAATCATAATTAGTCACTATTATAATTTTATCTCAAAATCTGAAAGTTGGTAATAATCTAGTACTTGTGTTAAATGAGTAGACATACATTATTCCTCTCTTCGGTCTTCTCTCTGTCAAAACTGAAGCGTAGCGGAAATTTCATGCGGCTGCAAAGGGAAGTGTTAAGTTAGTTTCTCCAGAAACAGTTCGAATATCCGTTAAAGATCGACGGCTAAGATCACAGGGGAGTTTTGATTTGAAATCCCAACAGTAAATGATCACTTTACCCTATCACTTATGTACTAACGATACTGAGATGTTTAATCGACATGAAATGAAAAGCATTTCTGGCTGCAAATGATGGATGAACAGGTTCAATCGAAAAGAGATGGAAATTCTCTGGCTTCTAATTAGAGTATACTTTGAGATTAAGCATTATCTTCTGAATCTTATTGCCAATTAATTTCTACCTAATTAGAAATAGCTCATTTATTCCAATCAATTCGGTCTCTTTAGACTATTCATGGACTTTCGTAATAAAGTTCTAATATCCGTGAAGACCTTCTAGGCTACTGACAAAAGACGTCAACCTAGGGTTATTTTGACGAAATTACGATGTTGCGTCGATTAATCACGCCAAGCCCATGTAGTGTAGCAACACATCAACCCGACAGCCGCTTGTATCATCCAATGTGCAAATGTATGTATACACAACACTTGCCTGTCCTGTGTGTGAATCCTACAGGCACACCGCACAATTGTAGCGTTATTAAACGTGCGCTGTTGCGTTATAAAATGTATTGTCGGCCTAGTACACCCGGTAAATCATCCACACGTTGAGTACATAAGCTAAAATTAAATGGGAGGAGATGCGTGAATCTAATGTACCTATTTGAAATATAATTACTAATGTGATGTACGTCATGAACACCCGATCACCCCGATATCAACATCCCCCAAGTGATGATCATTTTTTGCTCGAAAAATAATAGTTCAAGTATTGATCATTAATTGGTAGAAATTGATTAGAAAAAATAAATATATTTTTTAGAGAAATAAAGTCAACTGAAAATACTGATCTATAATTCGGTTAGATTTTTATAAAGCTGCTAATTCATTTTATTTTTTATTTTATGCCAATACTTATGCTTATTGATTAAACTCTAGTTTAGAACGCAGCTTTACACTGCAAATCCAAGTGTTTAGAAATTAAGCACTTAAAGTGTTTACAATATTAAACATCATAAACGAACTATGGTAATTTTGTAGACGACTTTTAAACGTTTTTTGGCGTTTACCAAAATGCTATAGTTTGTTTATGGCGTTCCATATTGTAAACACTTAGGTGTTTAATCATTAAACATTTTAAGTGATTCATCACTAAACACTTGAGGTTTTCCGGATTTGCAGTTTAGTGAAATAAACTAGCATAAAAACTGGGGAAAAAAAATTTGAAGACCAAAAATACTAGCGATGTAGTTCAGATTTAATGTACAATTAATATAATAATGGTCAATAAAAGCTCAATTATAACGTCCATTATTTAATGTTTTTAGTTATTTTTAATTTCATTTTTTCTTTGCAATTGGGTCATTGTATCTGTGTTTATGGAATCTCTTCCTTTCCACAAATGCTAATTTTTAGATTTAAAATGGATCATTTTTTTTTTAAATTTAGTAGAAAAATTTCCATTTACATGTCATGATCAAGTTATAAAAAGAACTTCAATATTAATTTTTAAAATTGTTTAAAATATATTCTTGATAACCGATAGACAAAAAAAATTTAGACAAGGAGAGAGTGTTTTTATTTTATTAAACATTTCGTACGACATTAAATAAATCTATAAAATAAAAATTTAAATTAAATAAAGGCTTGAGACTGTTTTTTTATGTTCTTTCATTTTTACAAGCGATAAATTCTCGCATGTTGCTGGTGGTAACGATGCTGCTGTACTTTTTTCCGTTTAGTTCCCCGCAATATCACGAGTGCTTGTCTTGAATGAACTCCCGGATTCACGATTAAAGCACACCTCAGTACGCTTGGATAAAAATTTATCATAAAATACATGGAATATCTGAAAATAGTTTCATGTGTATAAGAAAAAAGTACTTACTTCAAAACCTTTAATAAAGAAGTTACTGATAGACATGAAAAATATCCCAATACATATACCTTCATTTCAATTGACTGCCGTTATATTGTTTATTACAATATGTAATCTGGAAAAAAAAATTCCATTTATCTTTCATAAAAATAAAAAATAAGACTAGTACTTTTTGTTAGACTTATCAATACCAATGATTGTTACTTTTTATTTTCATGTAAATATTGATGATTTTTTAATTACAAAAAATAATTAAATTTTTTTTATATATTCTCTTTTTATATGACGATAATTAAAAAACGTATATACATGAGCTATCAATATAAACGTAATTGCAAGAGCGAAAAAACTTTAAAGTAAAGTATGGACTAATTTAAAACCTGTCGATTCCGAGGATTTTCATAAAATCCCCGCATATCTGGAAATATCAATCCGACCACGCTTGAAAGGAAGCAATATTCGTTTCAATTTCTTTACGATTTGTAAAGTACTTATCTAAGAACACGATTATTTCAAAAAGTTGGTTTTCCCAGCAGTTTCCGAATATTTTTTTTTTATTTTCTCTCAATATTCACATTAAGTTTCGACGTTGACTGGGTTAAATAGATATTTCTCGAGTGATTTCTAATCTATGAATATATAAAATGCATATCGAATGGAATATAACCATAAATGTATAACTGCTCGAGGGAACAGGATATCCTGAACCGTCAGGAAAGCCAAGCGGCTTTCGGTCTCTTGCGCTTCGCTTGATATCAAACATCTCAACGTGCCGTTATAGTCCGTGAACACAAAACGAAAGTTATGGGTTCTTAAGAAAATGTATACTTGTCTAGCTACATTGACCTTTAGTTATAACCTTGTTAGCCTTTATACTTTAGACTTTTGTGCTGATATATTTTTCTTAAATAAATAGACATAGCAACAATAAATAAATAAAACAATAATTACCCGAATTTCAATGTATAAAAATTTCTTTGCCCTTCAGGGATTTTTAAAACTTGAAAAAAATTTCTCTAAATGAAAAGTTAGTAATTAAATTTTTTCTATGCTTTTAAAAAATTTCACAAAGCTAAAAAGGGCAATAAAAATTATTAAATGTCAGTTTTTTCAAAGACTTTAAAATATAAACTTTCAAATGCGCATGAGTTCACTGAAATCCAACGATTTTTTGGCAAAGTAAAGCTTCAAAAAATTACTCCACTTTTTTTGGAGTATTTGTGTTATTTTCTATTTGTTAGATTAGATTATTTAAACAAAAAATCTAGTGTCGTTACATAATAAAAATTGATCCTCATTGTTGTTTCCAACGTATATCAATCATCAAAAATAAAAATATAAACTCAATAAAGTAAATTTGACAAATATTGCAATTAAATGAATTTTATTTTATATCGTTCCACCATGACCTTTATAAAAGCTAACTGGTTAAAACTCTCAATCCGCACACATTGTTTGCAACTGCATTCTCTCGTTTTTACGCTTTTGTCTGGATTTTAGCCTCTCAAAATCTCTTCTATCTTGCGAGCTTATCGAGCTTTGCACCCTGATGCTACACACACTCGATAGCGTCTGTAACGTGCGAGTGTGTAAATATACCCTTCTTGGATTATTTTTTATTTTAACACACGTACACTTTGAAAGAATCTCTCATATACACTCAACCGAAATGAGTATAACAAAATTGAAACATACTCAATGCGCCCTAACGCACACTTCGTAAACCCTAATCAAACTAGCTCCTCTCGCACGAGTGCACGTCTTTATACACGAAAACGAGCCGGAGGAATTATCCACGCCCGTAAGTCCTTCTGAATGGCTCGTTAAGCTTTTGAAATTGAGCACGGGAATCTGCGACTCTTCTTCTACTCTTACACCGTAGGATTTTCACTAACATAAGTCTATGAACATCCATAGATGTTTCTTTTTTCCTTTTTTTCTCTCTGTTGATTATTATTCTTCAACTTATTTCTTAACACGACATCCACTTAACCCATTTTTTTTTTAATTCTTTTCACTCTTCTTCAGTTTCTATAGCCTCCAACAAGGAGCTTTTTTTCTTCCAAATACTACGTTTGAAAGATAATACCAGACAAATTAAATCACTTTTTTTTTTTACTTCTGATGCATACGTCTCTTATACTACTGTACTGTATATTATTCTCTCATGTTGCAATTTCAAATATAAAAGAGAAGTCTACACATATCACTGCAAATCCTAAGATTTCACAAACGTGTTAAAATAACACGTGTAATATATGTTCAATGTAATATGTCCATAAACAAACTATGCATTATTTGTAGTAACTTTTTACACGTTTCATATCGTGTGAAAAATCTATAGTTTGTTTATGGCATTTAACATTGAAGAGGCTTAGTGTATTAAAAGTGTCTACAGCTTGGATTTGCAGTGTACGTACACTGTATTGAACGATTTTTTTTTATTTTCATTAAAGTGTCAATCAAAACTTGTTGAATTTATTTAAGTTAAAATAGTGATATAATTAGATAGATAAACTTTGAATACTAGTGTTTAAAACGTGACTGAAAAGACGATCAAAAATCTAAGAGAAATAGTAGACACATCTACCGCAAACTATGCTACAAGTGACAGAGTAGATTTATTCCACGTGCGTAAGCAATGAAGAATACATGAATACTCAACCGACGATCAATATCGCTTAATTTATTCGTTAAAGTCACGTACGAAATTCAATATGTTTCATTACACATTTTTAACACCTCTATCATTTGCAATCCTATTTACAATTCCAAGTTGCGGAGTCTTTTAATCCAAATTAAATCACCTCTCAATAGGATCAAATGTTTTTAAAATAATTTATTAAGTAAAGAAAAAAATACCAAGTTAAATCTAATGAAATATATGTATATTTTAATTTCTTAGATTTATAATTAAACTTGAATTCACTAAAATACCATTATTATTATTAATTAAAGTATTTTAACTTTTAATTATTTATTATTTGTTTTTTTTTCTTTTTGGAGCAGAAAAAAGTGGTTGGACCATCAAATGAAGAAATTAAAATTTTTTTTTTCAAAAAACTTTTTAGCGTAGAATTTAGGAAAAATAAGAAATTTCACTGAAAATAAAAGCTCTGAGATTGAAGTGTTTTTGCCTACTCTTATTATATAAAGTACTCCTGAAAAGGTCTACTTTTGGAAAATTTTTAAAATCAAGTTTTAAATAGCCTACATTTAGATAATTACATTGTTTCTTTTCAATGAGTTAAATTTTCTTAAACAATTTCTTATTGACTTCTCAATTATAAACATAAGAAGTTAATCATCTTGACTTACATTCATTAAAAATTATCTTTTAAATAGAAAACACTAGAATTGGTCACAAACAATTACTTGTTCTCTATATCAAAAATATGAAAACATGATTATTCTGTTATTAAATTTCAAATCTACATGCAGGCATAATTTTTGTTTTATTCAAAGAACCAGCATATCATGGCATCACTTTACTGCTATTATCGTGCCTACGCTTCTTTCCAAGTTTAATCTTTTCACACTTTGAAAATGATTCTTTTATCCTTCCTTTTATCTACACTTTCGACCTATGACCACTTAAAAAGGTGAAAAAACGTCTGTGAAATGTTACACCTCCTTTTAAGCGATGATGGATACCGATAATTTGCATGTATTGGTAGGTGTAAGTACTAAGCATACCAGCATAGAGTGGTACTATTAAGAGTCTTGCAGACCTTCGTGGAGAAAATAAAGCTATATGCTGTATTACAAATCATTTGTAGAGGTTGTGCAGCAAACCATAGAGAACAATAAGTATATACGCACAAAAAGAATAAATATAAAGTGAAATAAAAAACGAACCCAAAGAACCTGCTTGTTCATGTAGAAAAACTTTTCACATTTATCTGCATACAATATTCACGTCATGCTTTGTTAGATTCATTTTATTTTGACAAAGTATTCTAAAATAGTTTTATTCATGTCCCACTGAAATTTCTTTAGCTCAAGCATGGAATTAATATCCGGCTAAATAAAATCCTTGATATCTCATTGAAAGATCCTTGGTAATTTTTTATTCGTTGATCTGTTCTCCAAGCATGTCAATCGATTGGTATAGACCCGCACGTTCACGCTGCATCGTAATGGCGCGCAAACTCGGCCAGCATAATAAAGGGTCCCGATCCAATACCACGAAATGGCAAGTACTCAAAGACGAGTGGGGCACGAGTCCTGCATTACTTGGGTCTGCTTCAGTCTGTTACTCTAATAGGGACGCGGACCAGGCTCGCGAGATCAATGACCTATAGGCTGATCCAGGTCACTCCCTCATGCACTCTTTGCTCTCTGCGCACCATCGTACCTCGTTTGCTTCCTTCACTCTTCACGATTGCGTGGCTTACCGTCCAAGCCACGTACATACATTTATTTTCTTTTCTTCCCAACTGCAACCTTCATATTAAACACACGTGAAGTATATCCAATTCACTAGTACTTGCAGTTACGAAAATCATATAAATTACATCCAATTTTACTTATTAGCAATTGAATTCACGATTATGGACGTTATGTATCTGCTAATCATGAGATTGATGTGCACAATTGCTTGTCAATTTTTTAGTTAGGATTTTTACCAACTTTATTCCTTTTAAATATCCGTATATAAATATCTACATATATATTAACATATCAAATATCAAAATAAATGGATATTTTTCATTCACAAATCATGATTCATATCATACAGAATATTTAGTAACAATATTCATCAGTTTATCAATTTGTTAAAATTTCAAAGTAAACTTTATGCTATATAATGATGTTAAGCTGATTCATCATGTTTTATCAAACCCTTTCATCGATATCATCAATTGATTTTATTATTTTAAAATAATAAAGAATATAGTAATTATTTTATTGAAATATTATATAAAAAGCAGCAGGTTGATGAATTAATCTCAATCAAAGGCTTCATTTATTCAATGTATTCCTCTTTGAGATCCAGAACTAATTGACTGTAGACCCCTTCAGAATTTCCAACTCTGTTTCCTTATTGTAACCCAACTGTATATTACCAATTTCCTTCAACCTTGATTGAAATCTTGTTTGTTTCATCATATTAAGTCAAGTTGAAAATTTTTTTATCAATTATTCAGCATGAGTTTTTGCCTTACTTGCAAACTCCAGTTCATAAAAGAAAATGAGGAAAGTTGTAGAATAATATAAAATAAAAAGCTAACATATACAATATATCTACGTGTAAAGTAGTCATTAAAGCTTACTTTCTTTCTCTCTTCTTACTAAGACTTATTATACTAAAGTAACGCCTACGGTTACACTTTACTACAACTTGAAGTAATAACACATTCGCCCTATATTTCTCCAAACATAAAAAACATGCATCATAAATGAAAATGTATCATAATAATCCTAAATAATTGTCAAGATAATTTTTAACAGATAGTGATCGGTGATAGACAATCATTAATCTCAACACGTGACGACGATACATAAATGCAGACGATTGGTATAACGATGTGCAATGATGCCTCTAGGGCTTGTGCTACCCACTATAACAAATGTTATGTATATACACAGATCCGTGGAGAACGCCTGATCTCGATATGATTAATGACTATGCATGTACAAGCGGGACAGACATCTGTGGATGACTCGCGTATGAAGCCTACCTATATTCTCATTCAACTCCCACGATTGCTTTCTATCTCTACCTCGTCTACCTCGATTGCACCTATATCTGCTTCTATATCTCATTGACCACACGATGCTGTCAGATACCACTGGGACCAATGTTCATGTTTGATGCAGCGTTAACTTGCTTCCGATACATCCATGATCTTGGAGAACTGCTTTGAATAATCGCATTAATTCACAGTATGGATTATCTTTGTTCACTTGTAAACGAGGATAAGACTTATTGTCACATTAATTATGTCTACTACGTCAATATCGTTGCAAGAGAGAAAGTTTAAAAATTGAACCATACCTTGTCAGTCTATAGTCATTATGAGTTGCAAGTTAACTTGATACTTGCATTTAATCATTCAGCACCACTAGAGCCAACTCAACTATTAATATTAACCTAGAGATTAAAAAGAAAGAAAAAAATGAATTATTATTATTCATTTAAAAAAAATGGTCGAGATAATAGAGTGAATAATTAACAGTAATTTATCAAGTCATCACTTTCAGGAGTAATGAAAAAAATTGTTTAATGATGAGAAAGTCGTAGAAAATTAATGGGATGTTTTGAAAAAATTAAATTACAAGAATTAATTTTACTTTTCATCAAAATGATTTTCTAGAATTGATCTAAAATTAACTTCTTCATGAATTCGGTTCGTTTCAATCAACTCAGCAAAAAAAAATCCCCGCATCTGTTCATCTACCCAACTGTTCATTACATATGGAAAAATATTTCATTACAATTTCTGTTATAATTACGATTATTTCTGTTATCAGTATGACTATTGTTACGTAATTTTGAGTTAATTTACAAACCTTATGTTGTTAGTTCAAATGTGTAATTACATGTACAATCATAGATCCACATATGGAGGTACATTAAAATCGTAGTGGTGTAGTACTATCATTTATAAGAATGCCAAATTTCTAATTTACTTAATTTCAAATAGAGCTATATGCTAGCAATATAAACTACATAAAAGTCAAGTCTTTAATTATTTGCAATTAACAAACTCGATGTGTATAAGCCCGTGAAGTAAGTTAATTAGAAGTGATTCCAAGCTTTCATTCAATATACTAACGACTACCTTTTGATATAAATGTGTTAACTAATATTTAGCCGGTTCATAAATAATTGAATAATCTTTTATACTAAACTAACTATCTATAAAAGTTTTTTGGTCGTACATTTTTTTCCCAGGCGTTATTGATTTATAACCACCAACTTCAAATTTTAATAAGATTAAAAAAATATTTTCAACTCGAGTGGTTTTATGTAATAAGCTCACTTAAGTTTACATGTGAAAAATATTCAGCAAAGCATCATTTGTTGGTACTTTACTTTGTAATATTTTTTATTGGAAAATTTTTTATCTGACGTTTCATCGAGCATAATTATTTTTTCTTTCTCGTAAAGAGGAGAATATTAAAGAGGAAATTAATTTTCCAATTTTTTTTTTGTGACTTATAAGACGTTTTAACTTAAATTATTAATGTCAAGCCTTAATAAATAGCGTAGGCGAACGAGTATTCTAATGGATATATATATAGATTGATTTAGCCAAGTGAGATGTGTGCTAGTTTCACAAGTGTACTTAGAGAGAGGTTCAAGGGGTTGTGGTCCCTAGTGTTAATTAGGCCACCGGTTGCACGATAAATGACCACCATTCACTTACTTCATACAAATTGGAGTCTACGAGAAATTTCTTGAACATGGGATTAAAAGTTGATTAACATTTAAATTTGTGAATAGAGATTTATTGGTAAGGACATTTTTTTTATTATCGAAAAGTTCGGCGATTTTACACTGAATAATTAGCAAGAATTTACATGGTATTTTAGCACGGGGTAAGCAAAAACTAGGAGATACCTTGTCGGCAAAATTTTACCTCGAGGCTTCCTCTATACTGCCTGAAAGATAATTAGTCAGTAATTACCTTGTTTGTGTTAAAGTTGATGTTGTTTCTAATAATAAATTGTCTTTCATTACTTTCTGTAGGATCAAAAGTAAAATAAATTAAGGGCTCGTCATGTAGGCTGATAAAAATAATTTTTTAAATTATGTCATCTTTTTACTTTCATAAAATAAAAATTCATACTATATTATCAAATGTTCTATAAAATAATCTTGATGTAATAAATTTTATTTCTTAAGAAAAAAACGTAATTCAATTTTGAAAATCTATTAAGTAATTTTATTACAATCGTAAAATTTTTTTTTTCTTCACTTTAATTAAAAAATTTTTTTTCATCATTAATTAGTTCTAAATGACCCATTTTTATAATCTGCACATGATCAAATAAATTTAATTTTTATATTTAAATAATAAAATACTTCATAATTAATACAAATTTTACTTGAAATAAATATCTATTTTATAAAGAACATAACTTTATCTGTAAATTGTTGCAAAATTATCACTTCTATATTTTACGGAAACATTTTTAATCAAAAGATTATTCCAGGATGATCTATGATACTTTTAAAAGAAGTAATAGAACAGAAAAATGGTAATAATTTAAGACACACACACTCACACACACTCACACACACACACACAGGAAAAGTTATTATTTCAAAAATTATTAAATGAAAGTGTAAGTTCAGCAATTTAACTTAAGACTATTGTAATATAACAGCGGATAGGTAATCAAGCGAACTTCCTTAGAGAATTTCTTAGCCATCAGTTTCTTTTTGTCGACAACAGCAAAATGAACGATTGTGAGATATAAGTTCCAATGAAGCCAACAAGACTTTCTAAATTGCACTTGGTACGTTTTGCCATCTTTCAGTTGAATGAATAGTTTGTAGAAAAATGAAAAAAGCGGAAAATTTAAAAGAAAGAGCTGGGTTAAAATATGGTCCAATACCGATGCAAGACTAGATTACGAACCTCAAATACCACCAATTGAATTCGATTTACAAAGAGTAAAGAAGACTTTGATTGAAAACAGCTCGGTTTCAATCTCGTTCATCTTGCGTACTGAGACCGTCTGGCTGAATAAACACTGACTTTCTCACTTCTAGTACTACTGATGCATAGTCACAGAATCAATTCATGGCTAGTGAGGTGTTAAGGCTATTGTTTGTCATTCAAAATAACAAAGATTAAATTAACTTGAATTGAATTACAAAGTTTCCAGCTTTTTCATTTGAAAAAAATTTTTTTTCATGCATTATCAATTTTTTATCACTTCTTTTTTAATACTATTATTCTTGAATAATTAACAAAAAAAGTCAGGCCGTTTTTTACTAACTAAAACTGCATCATTGATGCTCTAATAACTCTAACAATCACTATTACTTCAATGTGCAAGTCTCTGAGCTTTAAAGCTCTAGGTAAATAATCCTTTAATTACGAATATGAAATATTTAATGGAGACAAATGAGAACTATTTAACACGAGAACAATTATTTAGGAAATAAAGAATAATAGAATAAGTAAATGCTAATGAAAGATGAGAAAAATTCGTTTTATTGTCATCATCAAGCAACATTATCTTATCAATCGGAACATTACAGCTATAAATCACAAGGGTAATGGTAGCTTTTCGCATCTACTGTCATTTTGACAATATAGATATTTTGATACACGTATTTGGACCATTAACGACGCACCCTGATATTGCTAACAATACTACTGTGACTTTGATATCGCATCGTCAAACCTTCCGCTTTACTTCCCATACATATCTCTTGTATGAATGTTCCCTCGATGTGTTTCAAAGTGAATCGTCTTTGAAATTCAACCGTTTCAAGACAAGATAAAATATAATTTAATATCAAGACTCGTAATAAAATTTTTGTATATGCTTCTATTAAATTATTGTTATTTTTTTTTTCATTTAAATAATTTCTTTTTATTATATTATTTTAATAATTCATGAAATTAGTGAAGCATTTTTAAATAGGAAGGATAAGTATAATGAGAATTTGTAAAGTAAAATATTCATATTTGTAATTAGTCCATTTAATAACTATAATTTCCCTAATATTTGTATGAAATTCATTACAAATTTCACATTGTAATATTTCAAGTGTTACATTCCAGTATTAATTTTTTTTATTCACATGAATTTTATCATTTTTCATAAAATCCACGCGTGCCTTTCGTCTAAGAATTTAATTCACATTATACTGAACATCTAAAAAAATGATAATAATATTTATATTAAAAAAATATTTTAAAAACAAAACAATTATTTCACTTATTCTATTTGTTCGTAACGAAATCTAAACAACATTTTTAAATAATTTTTTTTTTGTCAAAATAAGTATTTATTGTGATTAAAATGACACATTCAAATCGATGATTATGAAATAAATATAAAAACTTATTGATAAATAAAAAAAATTCCAATATCATGATCAAAATGCAAAGTCGCAAGCCGAGTAAATAACACAAGTTTCATTGGAACTTTTTCTTCGAGTTTCACGAATTTCTGAGAAGTCAACTTTAAAAGTTATTTACAAAATCAATACCATACAGAGGAAATAATTAAACAAAGAAGTAAAAAGTACAGAAGTTAACGCGTAATATGCATGCAAGAAAAGAAGGACTAACCAAGTCACGCTATCATTTTCGTGCACAAGATTTATAAAATTTGTGATCTACCGAGTCTCCAACGTCACATTTACAATTTCTCATTGTTTATATTTAAATAAATTACTTTTACTTTCCTTTTTATTCATATTTATTCCACAACAACAAAATAATTAAAAGTACTTTGATTGCATTTTAAAATCAACATAAATCTAAGTTAAAAAAGACGTAGTTTAAATGTCATGAGTGTATACTTATTGTGACAAGATTAATATTGTGATCCATTAATTCATAATTAATCGAGAAATATATTAAACAGAGTTTCAGTATATTTATTATGGAAACATATGATATATCATCCAATTCTCTATCAAAATTATTTCTCATACATTATTTACCTTTTATCTCTAATTTAATGAAATACTTATCGCTAATGAAATTAATAATATTAATCACTTTATTAAATTCATCAAATAATGTTTTCAAATATTTATAATTAGAGTGTGTAGTTATATGTTTTATTTATTTTACAGTTTTTATTCATAAAATTATTTGAAAGAAAACAATTTTTCTTTCTCTCATTATATTCTTATAATAGATATTTTTTTATATCATTTAGTTGATTATTATTTTTTTTAATTACAGGTTTTTTACGAGGATTATTACTGAGTTCTTTGAGACAATTCTAAAGAATTAAAGGTAAGCCTTTAACAGGCAAAAAAATTTATTTAAAAATAAATCAAGTCTATTTGAGTATTTTCCAGTCGATAATTTTAAACAACACATTTTTTATGTTTTTCTTTTGTTTGGCATTATTTTTTTCATGAATGTACGTTTCTTATACGCCAGAATAGGTCTAACGATTGTGAATTTAAGTCATTTTGGTGGGTGAATAATTCATGACTTATGTGAAACTTAAAAAGCTTAAACTATATCGAACTTGCAAAATAAAAGTATGACGAAAAGGAACAGAAAGGACGAGAAAGAGTAGTTGGTGGGAGTAAAGTGAAGAAAAACTTTTTGACAACTTCCACCAAGTGGGCAGGTCGACTCGGCAAGCAAACCAGTAATCTCAACGCAGTACTCTCTGATAGTTTCGTACGATTCGCCCTTAATAACCCGAATATACTTCTACTGGTTGTACCTTTGCTTGAAAAACTTTTTAGTCATATTGCCTGTACGGATTTATAAGAAGATCTGGACTTATTTGAAAAGTTTATACAATCTTCGACTCAACACGCTGCCCTGTAAATATTCCTGAATTTCAAAAAACTTTCCAAATAATAAAAAATATCGCATATTATTATGAAATTGACACTTCTGTTAGGAAAAGAAAAAAAATTGGATGTTAAAAAAAAAATGCAACTTCTTAGACACTTTGATAAAATTTTTCAATCTCATTATATTAATATGATTAGATAATATTTAATAACTAATAATCTTGGTTCAAGTTTCGTAATTATACTCTATTATTAGTTGGTGTAACATAACTACACTAATTGAGTCAATTTTTTTACCAAAAATAATAAATTTTTATTCACAAAATTAAATCAACTGTGATTACAATAAAAATCAATATTACAAAACTAATTTTTTAAGTATTAAATTGTTTGTGAATGGTAACAAATCAAATTAAAAAATATTTTTATTATTTTTGATTTAAACAAATGAAAAAAAAAAAGAAAAAAACATTTTTCATATTTTTCATCAATCTCAGCATAACAAATAAATCTATCGTTTTAAATGATTTCATTAAAAATATTTTTAAAAAAATCAAATTGATTGAAAATAATGTGTTCTGTTGAAACAATAAACTATTTAAAAAAATGTATATTTATCTAACTTTAAAATAACATTCTTTTGTTTATGAAGTAGAGAACAGCTTTTATTGAAATTGAATTTAAGCTTAAACATTTGTCTATTGGTTCCCATTCAATAATTCACAATGGTAATTTGGATTCGATAAAAGTGCGTAGAATTATAAAATATTTGCTAATTTCTAGACTAATTTAGCAGGTGCGTATGAATATGGCATTTATATTAATAGTTTGATACTAGTTCCCATGAGTAAAACAAAGTCTCGGAGTTAATATTGGGCAAAGTTACGCCTTCACTCGTGCCATCGAGATACCGCAGAACCGTAAATTTCATTAATGCATCCGGACTGAATACAATATGAAATCCGTAGATACACTCTCCCATTAGATACACAAGTTTTATTATAATGTTCAACGTCCTTGTGTAAACAAAAATAATGTGCTTATGCTAGCGATTTCATGGAGCATTTTTCCATTAACATATTTTGCATTATCAGCTTCTATTATGTACAAAATTTCTTATCCATTTTTTCACAAACTTTTTATCTCTTTTCATTTCAATAATTTCAAGTAAATACATTGAAGGGTTTCCCATGTCTTCCCTTTTCCTCAGATATGCCTTGGCTTCTCTCATTCATCATCGATCTTATACTGAAAGGTTTCACCTCTTCAAGTTTTTTAAAATACCTGCTGACAAAGTTTCTTTAAAAAAATGATCTACATAATCATACTAATTATCTTGACCTGTAAAACAGCAAACGATAAATACTAATCTTCACTCCTCCTACTTCAATTTTTAAACGTCGTCTTATTTCACATGAGTTGTCTTCGTCTTTTACTGGTTCTCTTTAAATTCTAGTACTTAACCCATATTCTTAGTTGAATCTTTGATCCATCAGCTGTAGATTCTCATCCCTTTTTTATTTCAGGTCACATTTGAATGATTTGATGGTGGGATAAAAGACTTTTTTTTCATCCCTAGAACTACGTATTATAAAAGAAAATTAACTAAATTAAGACACTTAAAATTTTTTTATATTTTTTTGAATTAAATACTGATGTGTATGAAGTAATAGAAACACTACAGTAATTATATATCGTTTAAAATATTTAATTATGAAAATTATCTGATAGTCATGAATTTAGTAATAATCAAAAATTTTGTTACAATAAATTATGATGATTTGTTGAAAAAGAATATTCATACCATTATAATGAGTGTGCTTTGCCAATTTCAATATTCATGGTAACCATTTTTAATTAGAGTATATCAAATATTTATTTTAGTTAATACCTTTGTTGAAGCATTAATAATGATATTGTAAAATTATTAATTACATGAACTCATGCAGAATAATTTATTTAAATTGAAACCATATAAAAAGCTTACTTTAAATGAGCTATTTGATAAGATGAAAATAATATGTAAAGTTAAAGAGAGGATGATCTGTGATGATAACCAAAATAACGTTAATTTGAATTATTCAGAAAACGAAATATGATCTTCAAAGTCATTTTGTATTAGAGTAATTCGTGAAGACTCCCATTGCTCAAGTTTTCTCGAGAATAATTTCACGTCTTAACCCCTCAAAGTTTTCTAGCAAACTCTTGTACTTTCATTAAAAGATTTAACCTTCCGTGTAACTTGGAAAAGTGAATTTTCATCTTAACTTTTTAGCCACGTAACAACGTGTCAGATGTAAAATTTTTTCTCATAAATATGTTAATCCACTGTTTCAATCTTAACACTTGACATAACGGCCAGTCTTACGATCTTTTATGCATCTCCATCAATCAGAGTAATAATTATCATAAATTTAGATATTCATTTATAATATCAGAAATCTTGTCTGATTACTTTTACTTTGTTCGCAGATAATAGAGATTTTATATCTCTTCAAGTAAGTCTGGCTTTATTTTTATCCTCAAGTACTTTGAAAGAAAAGACAATGAAATTGATTCCATTCCTGAACTCGAGACAGGCATTTAACTGGTTATTAATAGCCAAGGGGTGCAAAAGGGGATTGAGGGTTATAATAAGTTAAGGGTCGTTAATGTCAAGAAGTCAACAAGACACAATATCAGACAAAATGTGGGGTTCTGTTATAAGTGCCCAAGTAATTATGTAAGCGAGATGGTAGCTAAGAAGGCAAATATAAATCCCTTCAGATAAATTTTGAAATGCTATTTGTCTCATGCGACAGGAAATGGGGTAATACGGCACTATTAAACATCACAAGTAACCCTGTTCCCTTGACAGGACGGAAAAGCACTGAGAGACTAGATCCACAACTCCTCCCAGCTTTACCACGCAATGTGTCCCTTGAAATCTATTAACATGCGACGTAATTAAATCCTCGGATTTCGTCTACATGAGATTGATGAGTTACAGAATGACGACAGGGTTAGTTTCTATTTATTCAATGCAATTACACAAACTACACATAATTCAAGTTACAAGTACACGTATTCATGCTATTAAATATGTAATTATTCCGAGAATTGCATAATTTCTCAACAGAGAATGATGAATAATCTATAAGACACTTTTGAGAGTTAAAAGGAAGGAAATTCGAATCTTGTCAAAGAGATACAGCGATATCATGTGCATAAATATTTTATTCCTAAACGACAAGACGAAAAGACTTTAAGCACTTTTATCGGTGCATCATGATGAGTTCAACACTCTTAACATAGTCCAATGGAGCAAAGGATGCATATAGCTTGCTTCCCAAAAAATGGCTTCAAAGACTTTTTCGCCCGCTTAGTTTATTCTGTATCTAGATATCTTTCTTATAAATTCGTGGCCCAAAAAAGTACATACTCTTTACGCTTACTTGGTGCATATCTAACTTGCATTGCTACAAATTTACAAGTCAAATGCTTTGGATCAATAAGATCAAGCTGCGGCTTGTAAGAATAGATAGATATTCACTTTGAGCTTTCGAGTGCTCTGAAAGTAGGAAAAATCGTTTCTTAACATTTTCCATGAAGAGACTCGATAGAATACTTATTGAGTAACCATCAACTTCTCTACTGAATTTTACTCAACATTCAATTCCTTCTCTTACTATTATTATATTGTATCTTTTGATGTGAAATAATCCATTCATATTTTACGTTTCAACTAAAGAAAAATTATTTCCTTGTATTAGTGGTTGTTTTAACACCTATTAATAAACAGAAGATTATTTGCATATTGTTTATTTTCTAAAGGAAACAATGCATGACCGTTAAATATGCTCTGATTCTAAATAAATGACTCATTTAAATACTATTGAAATTATAATAAGTCAAATAACGCAAACGTCGACCGTATTTCTCCTTGTCGTGTTCAAAAGACCAGAACATGATGAATCGCGCGAAATCATGGTTGTTAGTGGAAAGTAATTCAAACCTTGACCTCAGTATGGAAAAAAGGTAAAAAAGCTTGGAAATGAAATTCAGGAAAAGGTAGAGTGTTATAAATTAGAACTTTAAAATCAAAATGAACATCAGGTCCTTTGGGATATGTGTGAAATTACTGCAACAAAATAAATTTGTTTAGTGCAACAACCATAAAAATTTCGAATTATTTTTTTAATTTTTCATGAGTTTGAAAGAAAAAAGAAAATTTAATTAACGTGTTTTTTGTTTCAGTGAAAACATGAGACAACCAGTGACAACATTCTTCTGTCTGGGGCTGATATTTATGATGGGTAATGGTCAAGAAACTTGGGATTGTAAACCACCATGCAATTGCAAGTGGTCATCAGGCAAAAAGACAGCAGATTGCATGCGCCAGAATTACTCTCAAATACCAGACTACCTGTCATCAGATATCCAGAATTTAGATCTCACCGGAAACCGAATAAACCACCTTACCGCTGGAGCTTTTAGCCGAGTTGGCTTGATCAATTTGCATAAACTCGTGATGAAAGATTGTGGAATTAAAACAATAGACAAAGATGCTTTTACTGGTTTGAAAATAGTTATTGAGATAGATCTTTCCAATAATAATATAACGACTTTAGTGCCAGGAACTTTCTATGATACACAAAAACTACGAGTATTATTACTTAATAATAATTATTTAATGTCTTTGGAAAGTGGATTATTTCATGATTTGGAGCATTTGCAAAAAGTAGATATTTCAAATAATCAGTTAGAAAGAATTTCCGATAAAACATTCAAAAACCTGCCAGGTTTTCTTACACTGACTTTAGACGGTAATAATTTAACAACAGTAAAATGGGGAACATTTGATAATTTACCAAAACTAGGTAGCTTGGGATTACGAAATAATCCATGGAATTGTAATTGTCATTTAAAAAAATTCCGCAACTGGGTAATTGAAAGGAAGTTATATACAAAACCAACAACATGTAAGCAGCCTGAAATTTTGGAAGGTAAAATGTGGGATGAAGTTGACAGTGAAGCATTTGCTTGCAGACCAAAAATCCTAGCTATAGGACCATCCCCTAGACTGGAGATTGGTGATTCAGTAACAATGTGGTGTCACGCTGCTGGAATACCTCGACCTAAACTATCGTGGATGCATCGTTCCAGAATTCTGAGCAACTCTACGAAGCGACATGCCGGCGACAGAAGATACGTTTTAACGGAACGACACGAGTGGCTGAATCTCACTATTACAGACATAGTAGCATCTGACAAAGGCGAATACATATGCAAAGCAGAAAGTCTAGGTGGTAGCATAGAGAGAAATACCAGTATTTCTATCGTAGGAGATGCAGAAAGTGGAGGAGCGGGATTCATCAGTCTACCTCTAGCACTTGGTCTTGGTGTAACACTGCTTATTCTATTGCTCTTCTTTCTGACACTGTGTACGTGGTATTGTCGTAGACGTCGAGTGCGTCACGATGAGAAGAACGCTGATGTGACCTCTCTGGAGCACCACGGCCTCGGTGAACAAGAAAAGTCTCTCATTACTGCCATCAATCCTGTAGTGAAGCCACCAAGAAGATACGAAGCACCTTCCGTCACGTCCCATGGCACTGAGATGACGGAACTCAATCGTACTCTTCTCGACAACGATTCTGTCTTCGGTCAGTACACTGCTTTTATTACGAAACAATGCGTTCTCAAATAATTATCACCATTATTATTATCATTACTACATTTTGTCATATAAATGTCTCGTCATCTCTTGACAGAGATTATACTCGGGATCAATTTATAATACATTATTCTGTATATATGTAAAAAAAATTTTAGACAAAAATATTGTCACCAACAATTGTACAATATATAATTAAATTATTCATTGGATTAAGGGTATCGTTTTAATTAAGAAAAGTGAATGAGCAAGGGAAAAAGAGTAAATGGAGATAAAAGAAAATAAAGTAAAATTGAAATAGGGTTGAATAGGTCTGTAAAAAATAACTAGATGAGTGCTAGGTAATTATAGTCATGGGAAGTCGAGTTCAGAGACATTTTAATTTTTGTAAAGCTAGATGAAAAGTTATTGGATTTAATTTGAAACTATCCTTCGAATGGACCACTTTTCAAAGTGATATCATAGCGAAATATTATTTAGTTGATACAAATGATATTGAGTTAAATGGTAAAGTGCCTCTGGAACTTACAGATGATAGTTTCCAGCAATAATTGAACCAAATTTATTCATTATACTTTTTCGTTTTTTCTTTATTTTAACATTATTTTTTTGTTTCTTTTCCCACAGCTGACGGCGTGGGAAGCATAATTGGTGTCGTCGGAGGTATGGTCGACGATGAACGAGAGAGAGCAACACCAGAGTTTGAAAGCGGCACTTTAACACGTGGTGCCAGTTACAGACATTATCCACCAGATTTGTTAGCCTTTTCTGGCGGTAGAGGTGCATCACCAACAAGTCAAGCTTCAACGATTCCAGATAATTCACGTCCACCAAATCAATCATTTGGTTCACCCTCTTCGGGTCAATATCCTGCTTTTAAAACACTTCCACATAACAGAAGCGCAACGTCCTATTCACCAGCTATACCAGTAATGCCTCGTCATGGTTATGTTACAATACCAAGAAGACCACGGGCACCAAGTTGGAGTAGCGGACCACCAACTTCTCCGAATGAGATGTTGGAGCCTGTTTACGACAATTTAGGACGGCGCACAACCGCCGACGGCAGTTCCGTTTTATCGTTGAACGAAAGTCCAGAACCAAGTACAACATCGATCAGAATACGACCACTTCCGGGCACACCAACGACTCACTACAACTCAATTCAACGAAGTAATCCCAACATCCTTAACGTAAGTCCCTTAGATAGATCAGCGCCTGAAGGGGCTGCCGAGTGGTTCACCAAACTTCCCGATGAGATGGAGAACAGAATACAATCTGAAACTAGCACCAGCACATTAGGAAGGAAGATCCCACCAAGACCACCACCTAAACCAAAGAAGAAGTCCACCAATGGACCTCTCTACGAAGATGAGGGTGAAGATGGAACAGAAGTCTGATTTTCATGGTCTAGTAAACGGAGGTTCCTCTGAATAGAAACTTTTCCTTCGTTAACGACCATTAGTGCCTTCATGACAAGTGAAGTATATTGTGCCAGATATTGGGATTATCGTGGGTCTTCCAATCCCTTTTTTCCACATCAATTCATAAAATTTGTGTAAAAGACTTGACAAAATAATGATCAAGTACTGATGTTAGTAATGTTCTTCCATTACTTTTATGCTGTCCTTTTTCTATGTACATCAATCTGCTAAAAATTAATTGCTTTCAACTTTAAATAAATCACAGTCGAGTTGGCAATAAATTTGTTCGTATAAATCAACTTTTTTTCTAATTCAATCTGGTATTAATCAAGAAAGAAAATTATTCCGTTAAATCACGAACGCATCTGGTCTATGTAAATAAGAAATTCGTATAATCTATTCTGTTCACTGCCTTATCATTTAAATTCATTTAATGACTCAAATATAATCAATTATTTAACAAAAGATTCCACCGTATATAATCAGTGCTACGTGCTCGATATGATTTATTCCCAACTTCAATACATCATGTAAATCAGCATTTACTAACAATCGTGGAATAATCAGTATAATTAGTTGTTGATTACCTATTAGATAAATTCTGTTGACATCATAGTTATAAAATATGACAGGAATTTTACAATAAGGACGTTCCTGTTAAATGTAATCATTACAATCAATTATGATTTATATGAAATTATTTGACTGCAGTATGAATGATCATTGGACGTAAATATGATTTATTTATTAATAGATAGGTATATTGATAAAACTGATAAAAAGTATCAATACAATATATTTCAATAAGACTTTAAAACATATTTGTTAATGATCAAAGAATTCTTCCAATTCTATTTCATGTAGAATTTGCAATATATGCATTTAACAATTATACTATTTCAAGTATATATTTACACATGTGCTAAGTTTTTTAAATGTTCATTTATTCCATTTCTATTATTATCATTATTATAATTATTATTATTAATAATTTTACAATCATCATTATTTACAATTATTATTAATATTATTATCATTATTGTTATTATTTTTTCTATTACTGTAATTTATGAAAAGCAATCATGAAATATAAAATAATTTATATCGGAATGAAAATTTGCATAAATGAATATCTGTTGTTGATTATTCTAAAGATGGATAATATATCCGAAGTGTCCATTAACTTCCAATGAATATGAATAAATCTACAATGCTTTACTCTTGAGATCAAGCGATTGTTTCGCTCACTTGTATAACTTTATCCAGGGATCACTGGTCTTTGGCTCTAAGGATTTACTACACTTCGATAAATGGAACATGTTACAGTTTTATGTGAGAAAATATTATTTTACAGATTAAGTTTTTGCAAAGAAAACATTTTGAAACTTTCAACTGTTATTTCCACAGTATAAGTTAACTGTAAATTTAGTTAAATTTTTTTTAAATTAACATAGTTCAATTTTGTGTTTACTAAAAGAATACTGGAGATTTTTTGAATTGGTAAAAAAAATTGATAAAATTATTTATCTACTTACATTATACTTAATTTTTATAATCTAAGACATTTGTTTGATATTTCTGTGATGAAATTTTTTATATTTTTTCCGATAATTCAATTATTAATTTCCTATTTATTTCATTTTGTAATTATAATCATTCATTACTCAAGTACCAGTAGAGTACTTAAAGTAACAAAGCAAAATAAAGTTTAATAAGCGACTAAAACTTTTTGATGAGCGCAAAAGCTAATTGACAGTAATTCAAGCATAACTTACATATTTATAATATGTAAAATAGGGTACATGGCTAATAATTTGTGGTTTAGAGAAATTTAATTTTACAAGTTTCGATTCACCACATCTCTTGTCTCAAGAACTTGATTGTATTATGTTCATAAACAGCAACCTCAACTGGTCGTGACCAGGCTTTCGCCGTCAAGTATTTTAAGTGACCTAACATAGTGTTAGTTTGCTTCGGTCAATCGCCTTCCCGTCTTTATGTACATACACTCATTGAGGTATAATGTCCATACAAATATTGTTAATATGTAAATCATTCCGAGCACTTAATGTATACGATAAAGACCATTGACCGCAGTAAAGTAAATATATTTTTGTAATTTTGTATTTTAATTATCTAAATGGTCTAAGCCGCGAAATTTGTCACGACTGTAGAAGTAGATTCATTTTCATTCATATTTTTAATTACAAACTCTAATTTCATTGTAAAGAGTACATTAAATACATAAATGCATTATTGAAAAATGCTGTTGAATATGTAGCTTAGCTTGTTCTTGTTCAAAGATTACATGGAAATTGTCGTCGACAGATTTAGATACTCGGCGTTTACGACAGACAATTAAAAATATGTATAAATTTACTAGATTAACAAGTGAACTGTGTACGTAGTCTAAATTTTATTGAGGCACTTTACCAATTATTAACGGTATTTATGTTATTATTTTTAATTATTATTATGAAGCAGCTAATTGATTTAATGTGTTATACTTGATATATTTTATACTTTTTTAAAGCATCTATTTAAATATGATTTTAATAATAATTAGAAGATTAAGATTAATTTATAAACAATAAATGATTTCTACAATGGTGAGATTTACTTCACTATATCATGTATGATCATGTCTTTAATATAATTGATTATTTATGAATGTGTGCTCTAATGACGACAGTATTTAAAATTTTTTGTAAAAATTCATGTAATTCCTAAATTGGATATTGAAATCATACCTATTATCTAAATAATTGAACTAATTTGAATTGTGAACTGAAATAAACATGAATTTACTGATGATTTTGTAATAAACTGTAATATTCTGATAAAAGTGTTTTATAGTTGATCCTCTCCAGGTACAAAAACGTATGTATAATTTATACATATTATAAATAAATAAATATATATATAACTATTATCATGCATTTAGTGAATTAGGAATACGTGATATAATACTGTAAAATCATTGAAAAATTGTGCGTTTGTAATTGCTATGAATACTACGCTGCTTATTGTCATTATTGTTTGAACGAAAAAAAAATTTTAGGATGTTAATCAACTTATAATGATTATTGAAAAAATAATTATTGTCAATAATAAATATATTTTATTTATCAAAGTTAATGGATTCATCTCAAGTTGATATAACATAAATATTTCTATAAAATGCCGAAATGCTGGTGTATGTAAATACTATACATATTTTATAAATGACAGTGCATAGCGTGATGAGAAAATTTATGATGATGTATATGAAAAAAATGTTCTGTACACTCTACTAAATGGGTTAAATTTTAATAAATATTTCCCAATCCAATTTTGTCTTTTTATTCAATGTTATTTCATATTGTAAATGTCATTTTACATATCGTTAATTTCTTTTATTAAAAAAATTAACAATTATTTCGACAATTTATGCTCAGAATTTTTCTTTCAAATATGGGTTATTTGCAATCACTTCATAATTATATTACTTTATAGTATTTTATGTGTATAATAACCATGTATTGGCATTTCATTCCTGTAAAGAATATTTTCAATTATAATATTGATTCTGTCCTACTTTTCATTTATATCTTATTTTATTCTTCTATAAATATTTGTATTTTTAGTAACAAAAGAATAATTTAATTCAACCATTACCATCATATACTCGAGATGTTTCTCATTCTACAATATTCAACGTCATATTTTATTGCATCTCATATTTATTATTAAAACATAAATACTAGGATACTATTCTTATCAAAAGTATGTACATTATACGTACACATCCAGTAGTTCTAGTTTATTCAAAGACACGATTGGTTTCAATTATTACATTCGTATTCTACATTCAAAGAAAGAAGAAAATTTCTATAAATTTTACATCACCGGCTTCAGCATTATTATTTGTTTCTTTTTTTTATTTTAAATAGAGCATAAAAATATCATAAAGACAATTTAGTTTTTCAATTTTTTTATTTCACATGTATCTTTATTTACGATTACCTTTTTAAATTAGCATCAATTGATTATACGAAAATAAATGAGAATGATGGCTATAATTAAATCATATATTTTGAATACATAATTTTGAAATCAGTTTTCAATTAAATTAATGTTACTCGATCAGAGATAATAGATTAAAATACCAGTATAGTGACATTATTTAATAAGTACGAGTACCAATCGATGTTTATTCATTGTATATGTAAAGATTTATTCATTTTTACATATAATAATAAGAAATGTATTTGTAATATAATATTATTTTTTTAATGAAAATAATGATATAATAATTACATTTAAAATTGATATAAAAACTTATATTGCAAAATGTTAAATTGTCCATTCTTTGGTAAGTTTTTTTAGCCTTGATAGGGTCTCATCTCCATACTTTTCTAATAATTCCTCGACAAATTGATCTTTTAACTTTTTAAGGCACCTATAACGTATTCATTCAGTTAAAGGAAAGAATGTAGCAAATTTAGTTAGAAAAAAAAAATTAACAAAATAATACCTGCGGTATAGAGGATTTGTACGGAATTTTCCAATATCTAAGCTTGGAGCATGAGGACGATGAATTATGAATACATTAGGTAAAACAATATATCTGAAAAGACAAATTGGAAGAATTATTCAAACGTTTAACTGAGAATGAAATGATCTGTAAATCAATTTTATTAACTTATAACCCAATGCTGTTAAATGAGTTATGTATGATACTTTATTCCAACCAAATCCAATAAATCTTTCATCATACATAGGAGCAGACTTAGATACCACAATGTAGGGTTCGAAATCTGGTTCCCAAGATACTTCATATGGATCAACAGCGGTCTTCCAATAGCTAAAATTAGTGGCTGCATGACCTTTTGCCCATACATGATAACGAAAAGTATAAAGTATCCCGTAACTTAAATACTTCAAAAGTTCATCTTTATTAGCAGGAAATGTGAACCTAAAAATATTAATAAATTTTATATGTATTCAAATGGCTATTAATATTATAAGATGTTTCGAATAAAGTTATTTTTACATGTATATGAACATATATATATATATATATTTTGCATATATAGTATCAAGTATAAATATTCTATGACAATAAACGTATTATCTGATAGCTTAGTAACAATTAATATGCTCGAAAGTTAAACATTAATATAGACATTCTTTGGAATAAGTACTAAGTTTAAATACCATACAAAACCTCATGTGCAATAGAGAGTTAATTAAACCAATTACCTGTAACGTTGAGTTTCAAATGCTGGTATTATGAACGCTTTTTTTTCTAATTCTGATGTATTTGATTTGAGAATGTATGACATGAGTTTTTCATATAGATCAACAGGTGGTAGAAAATCGACGTCTAATTGAAATATATATGGAGTAGGGATCTGTGATATTGCTACATTCCGTAAGTAATTAATTGGATAAAACTCCTATGAAACAAAATTAAAAATAATTTACTTCATAAACGAAATAATTGTACTATGATAAAAATTTTCGATTACTTACTCCGTCTTTGTAAACGATATGGTAAGCAATGTTCTTTCGATTCTTCAGAACATCTGATCCACTAATAAAATCTAAAAAGGATTGTACCTCAGCATCTGTTAGATAAACGGCAACGCTTATTGTTCCGGGCCAACGTTTGAATAATTCATCTAGTAAAATAATTCTATCAGCACTGCATTGAGTTACGAGGCCAATATCCTTTTCTAAATAATTATCATATTGATATTCACGAATAAAAAGATGAGTGCGATATGTAAGAGCTGCACTCTTTGTGAATTTCTGACAGCTATTTGGTTTGTATATCTATAATAAAAAAAGAGCATGTTAAATTAAAGTAAAAAAAATGGTAATATATCTTGAGACTAAGGTAATTGGAAAAAGGATGTCTCTAAAAGAAGTAGTTATTCTAGAAAGTTACAAATAAATTATTTACTTCGTTCAGAGAACTTTTACTATTTCAGTAATAAAATATTAGCAAACATTATCAAAATTGAAAAAAATACTTTAACTCAAGACGTTAACTAAAAATAAAAAGTTTTTCATATAAAATATGCTGAAAGATATTTTTATCAAATGTTTGATGAGAATCTCTGAAAAATTAAAATGTTCCATTCATAATAATAATAATAACAAATCATAAAATACCATTAAAGCACTATTGGTCTTATCACATCTGAACAGTCGTTTCTGCAGTAAATTACCATTCATATCTAAAAAAACTCGATGCATTTGATTGAAATCTCTTGCATGTTTATTCTTTACATCTTGTTTACGAGGTGAATTCCAGTGTAAAATCTGAAATCCAAACACACATGGAGTATAAATAAATGTTAGCTTAGTGTTTAAATATTATTTTTTAATTTCTAAAATAGTAGTTTGTTTTTTGTACTCGTATTTGTTTAGCATCTTCATAACACTGGTCGCTAATCGTATGATCTCCTAGCTGTACATTCCAAGTACATTCCAGCGTGAAAATCATAGATGGATTATCTTTGATAATAGCATTGATAATATCTTGATCAGCTAAACTAGTTTCATGAAATTCTTTCAAATATTTGTGCGATGTATCTATCCATAAATCTGTGAATTTTCTATCACGAAGTAATTTTAAGTTCATCAGCATTACTCCAGTATTGAACCCTCTACCAATAGCTGGCCAGGGACGTTGAATTTTTTCATTAACTTTTACATACCAATCACTTTGATTTTCTGTAAGTGCCAGTGTATGATTATCATTGAATTTTCCAAAAATGTCCCATAGTTGAGATATATCTGTTAGTACTGTAATATCAGTATCAA
The DNA here is from genome assembly GCA_028641665.1 of Chelonus formosanus. Taxonomy (NCBI): domain Eukaryota; kingdom Metazoa; phylum Arthropoda; class Insecta; order Hymenoptera; family Braconidae; genus Chelonus; species Chelonus formosanus. Next base: position 8,223,520 of record CM054004.1, on the reverse strand, counting down.
ATACTAAAATTTTATCTTCATGAATTATATCTGAAAGAGTTAATTTTAATAATCCATATACACCCGAGTAATGTTTATTCTTTATCCACGAAACTTTTGGTACCCATATTTCGGCTGGATAAAATGAAACAAGCACTGAAAATAATTTTTAATGTTACTTTAAAATTTACAAGTCATTATAAATTATCAAATACTCTTATTAAAGTTATATCCATCAAGTTTCATTCATCCAAAATTCTAAAATATGCATGAGTATCATATATTAAATACTAAAGTGTTCAAAATTTAATTAACTTGTTATTAAATAAACATTTATCAAAATTACCTTGGGGTAAATTCCATGTTTTAAATAAAACTTTTAAAGTTCTATTAGATACTTCGTCAACAATAAAATGAAAGTGTAGAGGATTAGATCGATAGAAAATAATTGATTTAACTACTGTAATTAATGAATTAGTGGAATTATATCCTGCACAAACTATGGCAATGTGGATTGTGTAGCATTTCTGTAGATTAGATAGAAAATTAATTACTTTAAAAATGAATCTGGATTAAAATGAAAAATAATTTACTTGATTAAAATCATAATGTTGATTAGATGTCTTAGGAAGAGCTGAGAAATTTAAAGATTCTAATTTCTTATTTAAGAATACTTTGGCATCTGAAAATTTGAGTTCAGTTACTGACGGAACTGAAATGTAAAAAATCGATTACTTAGAATGAAAAATATAATTATACAATCGTATATAAATAATTGATTACCATTGAAAAATGAATAAATAAAAATAATTGTTGTTATTATCACAGCAGCAAAGAAACACCTTAGCCATAATCTAGCCATGGCCATACGTCGTACATATTTATAAATACTTAAAATACCATACGGACAAACGATCTAAAAAATATTTGCCATCAAAACTTTGACAAATCTTCAATTTACTTAATTTAATGTATGAAGATTAGAAGTTGACAGTTTTATAAAAAATGACATGAACTAACAATATTTATTAAATAAAGTTTTATATTAACTTTTATTTTACATTATTAAAAATTTAACGTTAATAAATTTGAAGTATAATATTATTCTTAAAATATGGATTTAGTAATAAATACACACCACTTTGGTAGAATACATTAAGTATCCATTATTTTATAATTTATTATAAAACTTATTCATAAAACCATTCAATATACAAAAAGTTATTAACAAAAAAAGATATTCATTTTAAATTATGTAATTATTCAATTATAAGTAGATTTTTATATTAAAAACAGATTTTTTCCACACAATTATTTACTTATTGGTCTTTATATACTACAGCTATCTAGTGGCAAATCGAGGATATTAGTATGTAGTAAATTTCACTTATGTAGTGTCAGTAATAATGGAATTGATTCATTTTTAAATGACATCATTAGTTTCAAATGAAACAAAATATGATTGTTTCTATAAAAATATTTGCTTAATAGATATTTTTAATAATTATAAAAAATTAAAATAATAAATCCTAAAATCATTCACAATATATCTCTAATATTGTTGATCATTTACCTTATTACCTCATTGAATCTATATATAAATTGCATTGATAAGTAATAATCTGCAAATAATAGCTCTAAATTACAAATTATTCTACATTCTGTCAATCAACACTCCATCATTTAGCTTTACTAATTGTTTAAAAGTAAACACTCACAGAATATCATTATATAACATAAACAATTAATTTATTTCTGTTGCTTTACTAGAATGAGTTGTCATTTCTACATCATCTTCATCGATTTTTCTCATCCTTGTTAATTCTGTAGAATGAGATCTGAAAATTAAATATCGTTACATAAAAGTGTAAAATGAGCTCTCTAATTGGACCCGTTGATTAAATATAATACCTCATTTGTGCTTCTTCGGCTTCTCGCTGTTTTCTTTGACCCTGCAATGCTCTAAATGCCACACATATAATTACCATAAGAATAGGAATTAAACATCCAAGGATAATACCAGATGTAATACCAGCTTGTCGAGAACTATATTCTTGTTGACCTATGACACAAAACAAAAGGATATACATCTAAACCATATGGGCCGTGCTATTAAGAAATTGGTTCAATTAAATAGAGGAATTGGAAATTTTAATACATTAATGAAAATTTCCATTCCACATTTATAAAAATCACAAAATCTATTTCATTTTCATGTATCGAAATGATAAAATTTGAGAATATTTTCTATCTAATTTCTTTGCTTGTGGAATAGAAATTTATCATTTTCTATATTTTGTTTATGATGTTTTTTTATTAAACATTTAAAAACTTACAATCACTCACAAATAATTACAAACATTATATTGTGTATAATTGTAACAGTAAGTATAAAATCATAAAGTCTTATATTTTGTAATACAGTAACTTAAAATAAAATATTTCTATTCCACACAACATACAGAAATAATGATTATTCGTATAAAAAATCAAATCTTTTAAAATAATGAAACTCTTTTAATATACTATAAAAAGTAACTAACTATTATTACTAACATTAAAATATTTCATTTGTAAATATATAAAACTTATAACTAATGAGTTAGATTTCCTTAAAAAAGTGAACCAGAAGGTTACACGTCACTTTCTTTACTCGGACTGGCAGTTTTTCTATCGGATGCCGAATCAGAACTATTAGGTTCTTTCAAATCCCATTCCTTATCCTCAAACTCAATATTTGGTCTGTTAGGTAAAGGTTCATGGGTATAATAAACTCCGTCATAAGTTCGTCGTTTCATTAAACTTCCACTGGTATTAATGCTTGAGTCACTACTGGGGGAAATGGCTCTGTCAAAAGCTTTTAAAGGTGTTGCTCGAAGTGATAAAGATGAATCATTATCAATTCCCGAACCACGTTCAGAAAAACGCCACGATTTCGTCGAGCTATCTTGTTTTTGATTCTTTCGAATGCAAACAAAAATTGCTGCGATAAGAGCGAGAGCCGGGATTAGGAATGCACTTATAATACCCATAGTTGTCCAGGCAGAACGTTGGGAATATTCAATTTGACCTAGATATTTGGTTTTTAATTATTAGTCAACAACTACTAATTAATTTAATAGCAAACAACGAAATTAGAATATTTTTTAATTATTAAACTTCATAAAAGTATTTTTTTGTATTAAATTAATAAATATCTCAAATTTCAATAAATTAATATTGCTATTATAGAAATTAATGAATAGTTGAGAATAAAATAAATATTCTTAAAACTTGATTCTCTTTATTTGTGAGAAAATTAGTAAAAAGAAAAAAATTTGTAAAATACTCACGAAGGCATTCAGTGTATCCATATTCTGGAATATCCCATCGTCCATCAGGCATGCATGTGCGACGTTGATCTCCAATTAAAACAAAATCTTGATTGCATTCAAACGTTACTTTTGTACCAGGTACAAATAAAAAGTTACTCTTTCGTCCGAATCTTGGAGTTTCAAGAACACCACAAGATATAGCTAAAATCAATAGTTTTAATTAATGTACAGCGATTTCTATATACATTATATGATCTTTAATCAAGTAATAATTACTTACTTCTTTCAGAATTGATTGCTTTAATTTGAGTAAGAGTGTCGTAATAATTTTTTGTAAAATGTGCTAAATCGCGATTTAAAGTCATTGCATAGTCATATTGGCATTGATATGATTCTCCACATAATTCGTGAGATCGGGTAATGTCGATAGAACTATCAATAAAAAACATTAATTAGGAAAAAATGACAAAATGAAAACATACATTATGCATAATAATTTCAAGGTTATACCGATTGAAGGGAATAAAATCTTCCGGCCGTCTTCGCCATTCAGGAATAAATGTTTTATTCGCAAAATGACTTGCGGTTCTTCCGAATTCTCGTACAAACAAAGTGCCTCCTTTATATTGATCGCTTTTATCTTCAAGCATCCAGTTAATAGCGAAATCTTTATGAGCTGCTTCGAAATTATCAAGATTTCCAATCGGAACTTGACGTCCATCAGGTAATGTAAAGTCATCTAAAATATCATTGCTCCAGTTTCCTAATAGACCTTTTGTCTTGTTCTAAAATCGATATTTATTATTAAAATTTCTTCAAAACTAAAATTTTAAAAACAAATAACTTTATAAAAAACTGTACCATATAAGTCCATGGTAGATAAACCCTCGCAGACATAAATCCTTGATTTTCAACTATTTCAATGCCTGCACCAGTATCGAACATAATTATAACTTCACTTTGATTTAATATATACGTAGGAGTATAAACAATAACGCCAGGAAAATGTTGAAATTTTAAAGATGGTCGATCGAAATAAACACGACGTTTATCCGCAAAAACATCCAAACGATATCTCCATTGAGCTATGGGTGGTCTTATCCGAACTTCTATTGTTGCAGAATTATTTCCACGTGCTAAAGATTTAAAAAAGTGATAAAATGTATTACAAATACGAACATATTTTTAAGTAAAATAACTTCTAAAATTATTTACCTACTACTGATGATAATTGAGTTCCACGAACTTCACCGTAAAAATTATTTCCAACTTGCTCAAACCGTCCTTGTATATCTAACTTGTCTTTTTCATCATCAACACGTACCAAAACAAATTCACCTTTGCCATTAAATGTATATGCTAAATTATCGAAAGTAACTATATGAGGATCTCCAAACACAGCTGCTACAGCAGGTGGTTGATATGCAATGCAATCTTGACTTGGTCTTCTCTCAAATCTTAAAGTTTCACAACCAACTGCTTGTTCGTCTTGCCATAAACAACAAGAGTACATTGCAACTACGTCATGATACCAATGAGAGAGAGTAGGAACTTTGTTAGCTTCGTTCCATGGTAAGAATCCTAAATTGTGAGATCGATGAGGTTTTGAGCCCCATTGTTGATCATAAGTCAACATCAAATACCCATTTTTATCATAACAGCACTGTTGTTCAGATCCATCCAAGCTAATCAACATTTAAAAAAAAGAATATTTATCTATGAAATTTCTACTCAAAAAGTTTATTAATAAAAAACAAACAAATATTACTTTGGTGCACCAGTTTTGACACAATGTATAGCGCCTTGATTATAATAACAATCAGGGTTAGAATCCTTATCACAATCATAATCTGGTAAAAATCGTCCTTTGTCATAAAGTGCATGTTCCAATTTGCAAGGACATAATGCAACTTCTGCAGCAAAATTTTTTAAATATCGATCATTCATAATCCATCGATCACACATTTTTTGAGGCCATTTATTTCCATATAACCTTTCCCATTGTGGACCAAAATACCAAGCAAGAGGGATCGGTTTACTCCACAGAACACTAGAATACATCATAGTTATTCGTGATATGAATGACAATTCACTACATAAAATTGGCTTAAAATAAACTCACGGAGTAATTTCTAAACCAGAATATTCAGTTGGGGTAGTTAAATTAATTTGTATGAATCCGAACTGCATATCGATTTGATATGGATTTTCTCGATTTCTATAAGAGGCTGGTACAATCGTATATTCTCCATTATTAATGACACCTCTCTGAAATAATAAAACTTAATTACTTATTTAATATATTAACAGATTAACTTTTTCAAAAACTGAAAACTTCTTAATGAATTAATTGACTGTCACAAACTTGGTCTAATTTAATAAATTGATAACACTCAAATAGTTCAGGAATAGACTTTAAAATTTCAAAAGATCAAGTTGCCAACCTCAAGTAAATCAATATATTCAAATTCAGGTCGGATAGTCGTCTCGCGATACCCCCAAATTGATATCTGAACTTCAGCATTCAAGTTACTGGTTAGATTATATGCATCCCAGGTGATTTTGATCTCTCGAGGATCGCGTTCGTGAACTGCTCTAGTTGAGAAGAATATTTTCTCTGTTGCGGTAGCAGGAGTTTCTATCGTCAATAATCATTAATTATAAACAAAATCAACTTTCCAGAAATCAATAAAATAGTATATAAATATTTCTTCAGTAAGATATTCTCTATTCTTCTATGTATAATTTACCAATAAAGTATTTTCCTTTCCAATCGTATCTGCCACTATTAATAGCCACCGCAAATCGAATATAACCTTCAGCTTTAACGAATGGTTGTACACAGATAGCTCGATTTCTATCTATCACCGTACCAACAACTTCTTCAGTATCAAATCGACATCGTATTTTATCGGTTTTCTCAAAACATGGTCCAGTGATATTAACAACTGTTCCTCCAAGCATATTTCCACTCTCGGGTGCAAAAACAAGCGGGAGATTAGCACCAGCTGTAAATTTTATTAACATTCATTATTAAAATCACATTAGCATAATTATCTACAATAGTTGCAAATACTTACCGATATCCTTATTACAAGTACCAAGCATGATTCGTTCATCAATTCTAAATATGTGTCGTCCTCTAAATCCATTGGCCCACCCACGGCTGGTTAAATCTCTCAAAGTTGACGCTTGGGAATAAGGATTGTATTCGTAGCTTCGTGTTCCATTTCCAGCATTAAATCCAATCTAAAAATAATTTCAAATAGAAACTATTGCTCTATTGTATTAAAAACAATAAATAACTTACATAGGCTGGGACTCCACCCTCACCACCAGTAGTATCACCACCAGCTTCAGTATGACTACTCCACTGTAAATCCAAGTAATTGAACATTGCATATGTGTAAACTTCATCGGTAGCCAATACTAGTTGGAAAGTGTTGGTTTTGAACAAAGAATTATCGATACCACCAGCAAATGACATATTTTTCCATGTCACAATAACTGCATGCTTCGGATCAAAAGAATCTGAGCCCACTACTCCCTCTCTGATATCCCACTTCACTCGTTCTCTCATTTCTACGCCAAATTGGTCAGTTCTTTTTTGCAAATCCCTTTCTTGTCTGTAAATTGAATTTACAAAAACAAATCAATCAATATTTCTATGTATATGTGTGAATGAAGAATATAATTGACAAAATTAGTGCTGATACCTGAAGTAGATACCCGGTTTACGTTGATCATTATCAGTGGGTCTAAGTTTACCAATTCGGCATTTACTAAAGAAGATACCGATAAAAGCAGGATCATTTTTCTTCGGCCAATCTTTGACAGGAAAAGCTAATGGATATGTATAATATTCTGGTGGATCACTAAATTCCAAGTAACCGTTCATAGAAATCTAAAAAAATAGGTTTTACAACATGAAACTTTTTTTACTGACATAAAAATTAAAAACTGTAAACAATATAATACATTAATTCATTTTATAGTGTTGACAACTTTTATGTCCAATCAAATGAGATTATAAAAAGCAAAAATTCCAACAATAGATCGTTACAATTGGTCGTAATTTATATAGTTCCTTGTGCAAAAATAGTTTTTATGTTAAACGACCTTTGTAATTACGTTAAGTTTCTTAAATTACTACCCCATAACTTACTCGAGTATAATTATAGCGGAAGCCAAAAAATGGTAGTTGGAAATTAAAATTTTTATGGATCTGAGGCATTGAAGAGTGTACATCAGTTTGGTAATCACCCATATTATTATCACCACCCTTGTCAAAATACCAATACATCATTTCGGATCGAATTTTGCGCCATCGGTCTTCTGGTATCACATAATCACCAATGGTAAATTCCGGTGATGGAGCATATCTATTTGCTTCAGGATCTTCCGAATCTGTAATAAAAATATTATTCATAAATTGATATTATCAATTTTATTTATTCAGAAAATTTATTTATTAAGCTAATGAACAAATATAATTTATTAGGATAATTAAAGAACTTGTTTGTAAAGGATTAAATATTTGAAGGTTTAAAAATAAAGATATCAATAAATTGTGCTTAATTATAAATAATTTGGTAAAAAATTTAATAATCCGATGATTCATAGTCGATTCATGTTTGAGTGAGTAACTGATAACAATAGATAACAAAAAAGTAATCAGAATTGTCGTGAATTGTATCGAAAAATCTTAGTATAATCAACACATGCTAGTAATATTGGTGTACTTAATATTACTGATTCATCTAACTAATCATTGCTGGCTTATAAATAAATAGTTTTTCCTGTTGAAAAAAAATCACTGAAATAAAAAACTAAGAAAATGTCCCGTTAAGTAAAGATAAATGGAGGGTTACGCCCATTGATAACAAGTTACTCACCATAACGAACGTATTTTTCACTTTTCATAATGTTGCTCCCATTTAGCAGACTTTTTGCTACTTCCACTTGATCGTGATGTTCTCCATTTACATCTTCAACTTCCACTTCGGGATTAAGAAATCCTTCGTTTTCATTTTTATTTTCAGAATAATTTTCTTTTACAGTTTCATCATCCCCAACGATTTCCAATATTCTAGGCTTTATTACTACATCTTCATCATTTTCAATAGGTGCCTCAGGTACTATAGACCAATCATCAGATAATTTTTCATGATCAATTGGTGCTAATAACGGTAAACTAGAATTATTACACACTACAGATCCATTATTTATTTGTGAATATGCAAAATTTACACAAAAAACACTAATAACAATGGCTATATTCAATAATAGTGATAATGAGTCTTTTTTATTTTCTCGCATTTTTAAAACGAGAAATTGACCGGTGATGATAGACTGTGATTCTACACTAAGACCAAACTCATGAGCAGGTACAACTACAGGTGATATCACTGAAGATATCATCGTGCTATCCCGTGATAAAGTCTACGCTTATCTTCCTATCTTCAAACATCCCTAGTATGAGTTACATTCAAAGATATAGATAGACCCTTTGGCCTCATTTCCTGTAAGAAACTTGTTATGAGTGAAAAACTATAAAGATAATACTTTTGACACCAAATACACTTCAAAAACTAATTAAAGAATAACACCGGAAACTGAATTATTTTTTCACTTTTTTATCATAATAGTTTAATTTTTATTTAAATTATGGTTTTCATATATGTAGTTTTTTATAATAATTATGTTATAATAGACGATAAATATATAGAAAATTGATAAGAAAATAGTCTTACATGATTAATTTGTCAAAGTACCAAATGAGATGATTTATTTTCATCATAAATGCTTTGATACGATTGAAATCAACTACAGTATTTTATTGATGATAAAAGTGATCTAATGAAATAAATATTAAACAAAAGGAAGCTTACTTATTATCTAGTAAGTGTAATACGATTGAAAGTGTAAATTAAAATAATGTAACTAATTTATTGAATTTTTAATAATTTTTCAAACATTAATTAGAAACAAAATGTAAGTTGATATACGTTTTTGAATTATTCATTTACAAAATTCGAATATAAATACAAATGAAAAATGTTTATAATTGTTTGAAAAAAATCGTGAATTTTTTGTTTTATCTATTTACTCTGATATAATCAATTGCTTTTAGCTAAATATTTTTTGATAAAGAAAAACTATGAGAAAAACAAAAGTCGAAGTCTTCGTTCATAAAATAAAAGAACACATCCATGAGTGTATTGTGTTGAATATTTGTAAACTCTTTAGGAAGATGAAGAGTTATCGCCATTACTATCTAGGTATCCTCCAGATCCATTCACAACAAATGATGTACCCAGACCATACAAATGCCCACAATATTTTGCGTCATCAATATTATCCTCGAAAAACATCTAAAATAACGCATGGTAATTAATAGTTTGTAATATGTACATGTATATATAATACATAGTTGAATAATGTTTTCAAGAAATGTATTATCTCAACTAAATTCTTCATCTTTTAAATAAACTTATCATTTATAGCTGCACTGTTAGAATAATATACAAAAAACAGAGTGTTTACGAACCTCGCGCATTTTAAAGAAAACCATTCCTGTTAGAAGTGAATCAGAACCTGCTTGATGCTGTGGTCCAACTCGTTGTAATTCCAATTGTTCTGCGACTTCTTGTAATCCACCTTTTAAGTTCTTACAGGACTTCATTAAGTACTGATAGAAAAAAAGTATTTTAAAATCATGTTTGTTCATGGAAAAAATGTTTATATTTGAATACTTACTTTTACATCATAAATCGTTGGAAAATATATCCTTAGAAGCTCAAAAAATTCGCTTTCTTCTTGAGGTAAATTTTGATCGGTGAGAAGTTTTAATAAATACCCAAAGTCATATCCTGAATGAAATGATAGCCATTTGATGTCATCCATCAATACGATTCCAGATGTCATGAGTAATTCTGCAAAATCCAATGGATCGATACCTTCTTCTTCGTGTTTTTTGAATTGAATACCACTATTTTGTAACATGTCTATGCTGTCCTGTGCGTACATATCTTCTCTAAAATTTAATGAATACAAAATTTGAAAATTTATAAATCAAATAACATATTTATATGAATACTAGTATTAAAAAAACAATCTTACTGCAAATTAAATTTAAAGTTGAATTGCCAAGTGGTAAAACCACCTCCTGGAGTATTACCTGACTCATCGAGAAATGTAAGTCCCAACTGAATGATTCGTAAAAGGTCTACATTACAACGTAACAATTGATATTGATAGTCTGCACTAGTTCTAAATTCACCTAAAAATCATAAATAATACTTAGATAGCTTAAAAGATTTCAATTCAGTAAACTAAAAAAAAGAAAAAATTAAATACCGATGGGTCTTGCAACAACTCCCGGGAACTCTGTGTCCATCGCGATGTACTGGTATTGTTGTACAACTTGTCGAATAGTACGGAATTCATCTTCAAGATTATGAGCCCAAACATCACGAATTCCACATTCTTCGTTAGTGGGCATAGTACCCCCACCCTTTACTGCGGGATTCACTCCACCTGTATTAAAGAAAAAAGTAATTAATAAAATGACATGATTTAAAGAATATTCATTCAAAAATTACTGAGAAACTGAAATCCTTTAAGGCTTCCTTTGCCTTACCGCTTGTACTTTTCCTGACCATTTGAAGTTGATGTATGTTGCTATAGAATAAGATTGTGAGTCATATTATTTTATCTACGCACTTCGTTAATTTTTGGACTATAAGAATAAATGAAAAAGAAAAACAATTAATGTACAGGGGTTAAGAATTTTATTGAATAACAATAAAAGCAAAATTGTTACTATTTTTAATTCACAAATCAAAGTAATTTCGATAATCTAGAATAAACATATTTAACTTTTTCTTAATGTTCACTTATAATTACTCGTTCTAATCAGACTATTTGAAAAGTAATAATCATAATATTATTAAATTGAAAATCGAATTTTGATCATTGTATCACTGTCAATATTTCCCCGCCAAAATTTCTACTTATTAGCACAGAAGAGGTTAAGACTATAAACTTGCTTATTATGCTTATAATTTATTGTTTAATTATTTAATTTCATTCTAGATTATTCGAAAATTACTTATTCTAAGATTAAAACATAATTATATTTCAATTTTAGGAGGCAAACAATAAACAAGTACTTCTATTTTTCAATAATAAAGTATTAAAAATCAATTGCGATTAATGATTGTCAAACAGATTTTGTAAATAAAAAAACCTTTAAAAATAATATTTTCAAAAATATTTACCCTCATCAGAGGTTAATTTTAGTCATTCTTAACACAAAACACACATATACTATGCTTTTTCTAGTGACTAGAAATATGTATTGCTCATTTTAGTTTTGCTACCAGTTTTACCACAGCAAAGAAAAATCAATAATGGATGAATATTTTCTCTGAGAGATACCAACAACAGAGAGAAGAGTGAGAGAGCCTACGCCGTAAGGATAATTTTGTTAAAAAAAGTGTCGCCATCTTACCCTGTTTCGACCCGGAGGAACTAAAATAAACCGAGTTCGTGACTCTGTTCATAAAACAGGGAAAAATTTTTACGGATAGTACACCCGGGTCCATTGATGCCTGGGGTATTACTTTTTGAGCTCAGCTTATACCCTCCAAGTGATTACCGACTGCGGGAGGAATTTTTTTGTATAGAGAGTTTCCAGTCTATAATTTTGTAAGTCTATGCTATATCGAAAAAAACCACAAAAATATTTATTATGACTTAAATGAGATGTTTAAGGACGTTGAATAATTTTTGTTATGATCAAAGAAGTAGCAAGGATTTTTGCAATTAAGATTTATCACCAAGAAGTCCTTCTAAAATGAATGATTAATTTTCGTCTGTGCAGTGTTCTATCGGCCATAGTGGATTCTAATCATGGGATATAAAAAATTAATTATTTATTTTAGAAATACTATTTGTCGATGAATCTTTATTGTGAAAGTTCTTGCCACTCTTTTGATTATAACAAAAATTATCTAACGTCCTTAAATCATATTTTAGTCATAAAAAATATTTTTATGGTTTTTTTGACATAGCGTAGACTTAAAAAATTATAGAATGGAAACTCTCTATACAAAAGAATACCCTTCGCAGTCGGCAGTTACTCGGAGGGTATAAGCCGGGCTCAAAAAATAACACCCCAGGCATTAATGAACCCGGGTGTACATATGTCGTTGTTGTCTTACTGTTTTAAGAATCAGAACATACATGAGTAGAGAAAGTGATAGTAAAAAAATTCCACATGAACCAAAGAAAAATATCGTAATTAACGAACAAAAATGGCGCTACAGGTAGAAAAAATTGCCGAGCAAGTCGAATGAATCTTTTGATTGTGATAAGCAGGAAAAGATAGCGCATGAATAGATACGAGGAAATAGCAGCATGAGAAATCCGTTTGAAATGTTATTTTAAAAATCGGAACTGTAAGTTACGACATCCAGAAACGATAACTCTGATTGAACATTAGACGAAGCCTTTATTGTACCAAAGAATTAGGTTTAACCGGAAGTAGGACCAAATTTAGCATAAATCGTGCACTAAACATGACTTCGAGGAGTCAGTTGGAAAGCTCTTGATCTCAAGAATCCATTGATATAGTTGTTTCCCATCTACGGCCAACAGAAGAAAAGATATGTTACTTTGAAAATTTCATAAAGACCGGAAATAGGGCCAAATTTAGCATAAATCGTGCGGTAAAAATGATTTTAAGGAGTCAGTTGGAAAGCTCTAGATCTCAAGAATCCATTGATATGCTTGGTTTCCATCTACGGCCAACAGAAGGACGGATATTTCACTTTGAAAATTTCATGAAACCGGAAGTGGGGCAAAATTTAGCATAAATCGTGTGCTAAACATAATTTTGAGGAGTTCGCTGGAAAGCTCTTGATCTTAAGAATCCATTGACATGCTCGTTCTCTCTACACGCTTCCTAGATTTCAAGTTATCGGCTAAAAACAAAGTTATGCTGCAGCGAATCATAAAAAAACCTTTAAACGCTCATAACTCGGAAACTATGAGAGATACGGCATTTTTGACGGGGGTGTATCAATAGGGGGGGTAGCAAATTTTTTACTTTGGTCCCAATCTTTCATATGAGCCCTCGATCAACCCCATAAAAAAATATGTTTCCGAGATATGCATAATTTTATGTTTTCGAGTTTTTTTCGAATAATATGCGATCCATAGGAACATCATCGTCAAAAGCTAGTGTTTTGGAATTATGTCGTCACAATGTATCTGACTATATCAGAATTTTTATGATCTACACATAAAATATGATTTTTTTTTCTTGAAAGCAGAAAATTCATTTGAAATGTTATTTTAAAAATTGGAACTGTAAGTTACGACATCCAGGAACGATAACTCTGATTAAATATTAGACGAAGCCTTTATTGTACCAAAGAATTAGGTTTAACCGGAAGTAGGGCCAAATTCAGCATAAATCGTGCGCTAAACATGATTTTAAGGAGTCAGTTGGAGAGCTCTTGATCTCAAGAATCTATTAATATGCTTGTTTCCTATCTACGGCCATCGGAAGAAAAGATATTTTACTTTGAAAATTTCATGAAACCGGAAGTAGGGCCAAATTTAGCATAAATCGTGCGCTAAACATGATTTTAAGGAGTCAGTTGGAAAGCTCTTGATCTCAAGAATCCATTGATATGCTTGTTTTCCGTCTACGGCCAACAGAAGGAAAGATATTTTACTTTGAAAATTTCGGTAAACCGGAAGTAGGGCCAAATTTAGCATAAATCGTGCGCTAAACATGATTTTAAGGAGTCAGTTGGAAAGCTCTAGATCTCAAGAATCCATTGATATGCTTGGTTTCCATCTACGGCCAACAGAAGGACGGATATTTCACTTTGAAAATTTCATGAAACCGGAAGTGGGGCAAAATTTAGCATAAATCGTGTGCTAAACATAATTTTGAGGAGTTCGCTGGAAAGCTCTTGATCTTAAGAATCCATTGACATGCTCGTTCTCTCTACACGCTTCCTAGATTTCAAGTTATCGGCTAAAAACAAAGTTATGCTGCAGCGAATCATAAAGAAACCTTTAAACGCTCATAACTCGGAAACTATGAGAGATACGGCATTTTTGACGGGGGTGTATCAATAGGGGGGGTATCAAATTTTTTGCTTTGGTACCAATCTTTCATATGAGCCCTCGATCAACCTCATAAAAAAATATGTTTCCGAGATATGCATCATTTTATGTTTTCGAGTTTTTTTCGAATAATATGCGATCTATAGGAACATCATCGTCAAAAGCTAGTGTTTTGGAACTATGTCGTCACAATGTATCTGACTATATCAGAATTTTTATGATCTACACATAAAATATGATTTTTTTTTTTTGAAAGCAGAAAATGCGTTTGAAATGTTATTTTAAAAATGGGAACTGTAAGTTACGACATCCAGGAACGATAACTCTGATTAAATATTAGACGAAGCCTTTATTGTACCAAAGAATTAGGTTTAACCGGAAGTGGGGCCAAATTTAGCATAAATCGTGCGCTAAACATGACTTCGAAGAGTCAGTTGGAAAGCTCTTGATCTCAAGAATCTATTGATATGCTTGTTTCCCATCTACGGCCAACAGAAGGACAGTCATTTGACTTTGAAGATTTCTGTAAACCGGAAGTAGGGCCAAATTTAGCATAAATAGTGTGCTAAACATAATTTTGAGGAGTTCGCTGGAAAGCTCTTGATCTCAAGAATCCATTGATATGCTTGTTTTTCATCTACGGCCAACAGAAGGACAGTCATTTCACTTTGAAGATTTCATGAAACCGGAAGTGGGGCCAAATTTAGCATAAATCGTGTGCTCAACATGATTTCGAGGAGTCAGTTGGAGAGCTCTCGATCTCAAGAATCCATTGATATGCTTGTTTCCTATCTACGGCCATCGGAAGAAAAGATATTTCACTTTGAAGATTTCATGAAACCGGAAGTGGGGCCAAATTTAGCATAAATCGTGCGCTAAACATGGTTTTAAGGAGTCAGTTGGAAAGCTCTTGATCTCAAGAATCCATTGATATGCTTGTTTCCCATCTACGGCCAACAAAAGGAAAGTCATTTTACTTTGAAGATTTCATGAAACCGGAAGTAGGGCCAAATTTAGCATAAATCGTGCGCTAAACATGATTTTAAGGAGTCAGTTGGAAAGCTCTTGATCTCAAGAATCCATTGATATGCTTGTTTTCCATCCACGGCCAACAGAAGGAAAGATATTTTACTTCGAAAATTTCGGTAAACCGGAAGTAGGGCCAAATTTAGCATAAATCGTGCGCTAAACATGACTCCGAGGAGTCAGTTGGAGAGCTCTCGATCTCAAGAATCCATTGATATGCTTGTTTCCTATCTACGGCCATCGGAAGAAAAGATATTTCACTTTGAAGATTTCATGAAACCGGAAGTGGGGCCAAATTTAGCATAAATCGTGCGCTAAACATGGTTTTAAGGAGTCAGTTGGAAAGCTCTTGATCTCAAGAATCCATTGATATCCTTGTTTCCCATCTACGGCCAACAGAAGGAAAGTCATTTCACTTTGAAGATTTCATGAAACCGGAAGTTAGGCGAAATTAAGCATTAATCGTGTGCTCAACATGATTTCAAGGAGTCAGTTGGAAAGCTCTTGATCTCAAGAATCCATTGATATGCTTGTTTTTCATCTACGGCCAACAGAAGGAAAGTCATTTCACTTTGAAGATTTCATGAAACCGGAAGTAGGGCCAAATTTAGCATAAATCGTGCGCTAAACATGACTCCGAGGAGTCAGTTGGAGAGCTCTCGATCTCAAGAATCCATTGATATGCTTGTTTCCCATCTACGGCCAACAGAAGGACAGTCATTTCACTTTGAAGATTTCATGAAACCGGAAGTGGGGCCAAATTTAGCATAAATCGTGTGCTCAACATGATTTCAAGGAGTCAGTTGGAAAGCTCTTGATCTCAAGAATCCATTGATATGCTTGTTTCCCATCTACGGCCAACAGAAGGAAAGTCATTTCACTTTGAAGATTTCATGAAACCGGAAGTTAGGCGAAATTAAGCATTAATCGTGCGCTAAACATGACTTCGAGGAGTCAGTTGGAAAGCTCTTGATATCAAGAATCCATCGATATGCTTGTTTCCTATCTACGGCCAACGGAAGAAAAGATATTTTACTTTGAAAATTTCATGAAACCGGAAGTAGGGCCAAATTTAGCATAAATCGTGCGCTAAACATGATTTTAAGGAGTCAGTTGAAAACCTCTTGATCTCAAGAATCTATTAATATGCTTGTTTCCTATCTACGGCCATCGGAAGAAAAGATATTTTTCTTTGAAAATTTCATGAAACCGGAAGTAGGGCCAAATTTAGCATAAATCGTGCGCTAAACATAATTTTAAGGAGTTCGCTGGAAAGCTCTTGATCATAAGAATCCATTGACATGCTCGTTCTCTCTACACGCTTCCTAGATTTCAAGTTATCGGCTAAAAACAAAGTTATGCTGCAGCGAATCATAAAAAAACCTTTAAACGCTCATAACTCGGAAACTATGAGAGATAAGGCATTTTTGACGGGGGTGTATCAATAGGGGGGGTATCAAATTTTTTGCTTTGGTACCAATCTTTCATATGAGCCCTCGATCAACCTCATAAAAAAATATGTTTCCGAGATATGCATCATTTTATGTTTTCGAGTTTTTTTCGAATAATATGCGATCTATAGGAACATCATCGTCAAAAGCTAGTGTTTTGGAACTATGTCGTCACAATGTATCTGACTATATCAGAATTTTTATGATCTACACATAAAATATGATTTTTTTTTTTTGAAAGCAGAAAATGCGTTTGAAATGTTATTTTAAAAATGGGAACTGTAAGTTACGACATCCAGGAACGATAACTCTGATTAAATATTAGACGAAGCCTTTATTGTACCAAAGAATTAGGTTTAACCGGAAGTGGGGCCAAATTTAGCATAAATCGTGCGCTAAACATGACTCCGAGGAGTCAGTTGGAGAGCTCTCGATCTCAAGAATCCATTGATATGCTTGTTTCCTATCTACGGCCATCGGAAGAAAAGATATTTTACTTTGAAAATTTCATGAAACCGGAAGTCAGGAACGATAACTCTGATTAAATATTAGACGAAGCCTTTATTGTACCAAAGAATTAGGTTTAACCGGAAGTGGGGCCAAATTTAGCATAAATCGTGCGCTAAACATGACTTCGAAGAGTCAGTTGGAAAGCTCTTGATCTCAAGAATCTATTGATATGCTTGTTTCCCATCTACGGCCAACAGAAGGACAGTCATTTGACTTTGAAGATTTCTGTAAACCGGAAGTAGGGCCAAATTTAGCATAAATAGTGTGCTAAACATAATTTTGAGGAGTTCGCTGGAAAGCTCTTGATCTCAAGAATCCATTGATATGCTTGTTTTTCATCTACGGCCAACAGAAGGACAGTCATTTCACTTTGAAGATTTCATGAAACCGGAAGTGGGGCCAAATTTAGCATAAATCGTGTGCTCAACATGATTTCGAGGAGTCAGTTGGAGAGCTCTCGATCTCAAGAATCCATTGATATGCTTGTTTCCTATCTACGGCCATCGGAAGAAAAGATATTTCACTTTGAAGATTTCATGAAACCGGAAGTGGGGCCAAATTTAGCATAAATCGTGCGCTAAACATGGTTTTAAGGAGTCAGTTGGAAAGCTCTTGATCTCAAGAATCCATTGATATGCTTGTTTCCCATCTACGGCCAACAAAAGGAAAGTCATTTTACTTTGAAGATTTCATGAAACCGGAAGTAGGGCCAAATTTAGCATAAATCGTGCGCTAAACATGATTTTAAGGAGTCAGTTGGAAAGCTCTTGATCTCAAGAATCCATTGATATGCTTGTTTTTCATCTACGGCCAACAGAAGGAAAGTCATTTCACTTTGAAGATTTCATGAAACCGGAAGTAGGGCCAAATTCAGCATAAATCGTGCGCTAAACATGATTTTAAGGAGTCAGTTGGAGAGCTCTTGATCTCAAGAATCTATTGATATGCTTGTTTCCCATCTACGGCCAACAGAAGGACAGTCATTTGACTTTGAAGATTTCTGTAAACCGGAAGTAGGGCCAAATTTAGCATAAATAGTGTGCTAAACATAATTTTGAGGAGTTCGCTGGAAAGCTCTTGATCTCAAGAATCCATTGATATGCTTGTTTTCCATCCACGGCCAACAGAAGGAAAGATATTTTACTTCGAAAATTTCGGTAAACCGGAAGTAGGGCCAAATTTAGCATAAATCGTGCGCTAAACATGACTCCGAGGAGTCAGTTGGAGAGCTCTCGATCTCAAGAATCCATTGATATGCTTGTTTCCTATCTACGGCCATCGGAAGAAAAGATATTTCACTTTGAAGATTTCATGAAACCGGAAGTGGGGCCAAATTTAGCATAAATCGTGCGCTAAACATGGTTTTAAGGAGTCAGTTGGAAAGCTCTTGATCTCAAGAATCCATTGATATCCTTGTTTCCCATCTACGGCCAACAGAAGGAAAGTCATTTCACTTTGAAGATTTCATGAAACCGGAAGTTAGGCGAAATTAAGCATTAATCGTGTGCTCAACATGATTTCAAGGAGTCAGTTGGAAAGCTCTTGATCTCAAGAATCCATTGATATGCTTGTTTTTCATCTACGGCCAACAGAAGGAAAGTCATTTCACTTTGAAGATTTCATGAAACCGGAAGTAGGGCCAAATTTAGCATAAATCGTGCGCTAAACATGGTTTTAAGGAGTCAGTTGAAAACCTCTTGATCTCAAGATCTATTAATATGCTTGTTTCCTATCTACGGCCATTGGAAGAAAAGATATTTTACTTTGAAAATTTCATGAAACCGGAAGTAGGGCCAAATTTAGCATAAATCGTGCGCTAAACATAATTTTAAGGAGTTCGCTGGAAAGCTCTTGATCTTAAGAATCCATTGACATGCTCGTTCTCTCTACACGCTTCCTAGATTTCAAGTTATCGGCTAAAAACAAAGTTATGCTGCAGCGAATCATAAAAAAACCTTTAAACGCTCATAACTCGGAAACTATGAGAGATACGGCATTTTTGACGGGGGTGTATCAATAGGGGGGGTATCAAATTTTTTGCTTTGGTACCAATCTTTCATATGAGCCCTCGATCAACCCCATAAAAAAATATGTTTCCGAGATATGCATCATTTTATGTTTTCGAGTTTTTTTCGAATAATATGCGATCTATAGGAACATCATCGTCAAAAGCTAGTGTTTTGGAACTATGTCGTCACAATGTATCTGACTATATCAGAATTTTTATGATCTACACATAAAATATGATTTTTTTTTCTTGAAAGCAGAAAATTCATTTGAAATGTTATTTTAAAAATTGGAACTGTAAGTTACGACATCCAGGAACGATAACTCTGATTAAATATTAGACGAAGCCTTTATTGTACCAAAGAATTAGGTTTAACCGGAAGTAGGGCCAAATTCAGCATAAATCGTGCGCTAAACATGATTTTAAGGAGTCAGTTGGAAAGCTCTTGATCTCAAGAATCCATTGATATGCTTGTTTTTCATCTACGGCCAACAGAAGGACAGTCATTTCACTTTAAAGATTTCATGAAACCGGAAGTGGGGCCAAATTTAGCATTAATCGTGTGCTCAACATGATTTCAAGGAGTCAGTTGGAAAGCTCTTGATCTCAAGAATCCATTGATATGCTTGTTTTTCATCTACGGCCAACAGAAGGACAGTCATTTCACTTTAAAGATTTCATGAAACCGGAAGTGGGGCCAAATTTAGCATAAATCGTGCGCTAAACATGGTTTTAAGGAGTTCGCTGGAAAGCTCTTGATCTCAAGAATCCATTGATATGCTTGTTTCCCATCTACGGCCAACAGAAGGAAAGTCATTTCACTTTGAAGATTTCATGAAACCGGAAGTTAGGCGAAATTAAGCATTAATCGTGTGCTCAACATGATTTCAAGGAGTCAGTTGGAAAGCTCTTGATCTCAAGAATCCATTGATATGCTTGTTTCCCATCTACGGCCAACGGAAGGACGGATATTTCACTTTGAAAATTTCATGAAACCGGAAGTAGGGCCAAATTTAGCATAAATCGTGCGCTAAACATGATTTTAAGGAGTCAGTTGGAAAGCTCTTGATATCAAGAATCCATTGATATGCTTGTTTCCTATCTACGGCCAACAGAAGAAAAGATATTTCACTTTGAAAATTTCATGAAACCGGAAGTAGGGCCAAATTTAGCATAAATCGTGCGCTAAACATGACTCCGAGGAGTCAGTTGGAGAGCTCTCGATCTCAAGAATCCATTGATATGCTTGTTTCCTATCTACGGCCATCGGAAGAAAAGATATTTTACTTTGAAAATTTAATGAAACCGGAAGTAGGGCCAAATTTAGCATAAATCGTGCGCTAAACGTGACTTCGAAGAGTCAGTTGGGAAGCTCTTGATCTCAAGAATCCATTGATATGCTTGTTTCCTATCTACGGCCATCGGAAGAAAAGACATTTTACTTTGAAAATTTCATGAAACCGGAAGTAGGGCGAAATTTAGCATAAATCGTGCGCTAAACATGATTTTAAGGAGTCAGTTGGAAAGCTCTTGATCTCAAGAATCCATTGATATGCTTGTTTCCCATCTACGGCCATCAGAAGAAAAGATTTTTTACTTTGAAAATTTCTGTAAACCGGAAGTAGGGCCAAATTTAGCATAAATCGTGCGCTAAACATGGTTTTAAGGAGTCAGTTGGAAAGCTCTTGATCTCAAGAATCCATTGATATGCTTGTTTCCCATCTACGGCCATCAGAAGAAAAGATTTTTTACTTTGAAAATTTCTGTAAACCGGAAGTAGGGCCAAATTTAGCATAAATCGTGCGCTAAACATGGTTTTAAGGAGTCAGTTGGAAAGCTCTTGATCTCAAGAATCCATTGATATGCTTGTTTCCCATCTACGGCCAACAGAAGGAAAGTCATTTCACTTTGAAGATTTCATGAAACCGGAAGTTAGGCGAAATTAAGCATTAATCGTGTGCTCAACATGATTTCAAGGAGTCAGTTGGAAAGCTCTTGATCTCAAGAATCCATTGATATGCTTGTTTTTCATCTACGGCCAACAGAAGAAAAGATATTTTACTTTGAAAATTTCATGAAACCGGAAGTAGGGCCAAATTTAGCATAAATCGTGCGCTAAACATGGTTTTAAGGAGTCAGTTGAAAACCTCTTGATCTCAAGATCTATTAATATGCTTGTTTCCTATCTACGGCCAACAGAAGGAAAGTCATTTCACTTTGAAGATTTCATGAAACCGGAAGTTAGGCGAAATTAAGCATTAATCGTGTGCTCAACATGATTTCAAGGAGTCAGTTGGAAAGCTCTTGATCTCAAGAATCCATTGATATGCTTGTTTCCCATCTACGGCCAACGGAAGGACGGATATTTCACTTTGAAAATTTCATGAAACCGGAAGTAGGGCCAAATTTAGCATAAATCGTGCGCTAAACATGATTTTAAGGAGTCAGTTGGAAAGCTCTTGATATCAAGAATCCATTGATATGCTTGTTTCCTATCTACGGCCAACAGAAGAAAAGATATTTCACTTTGAAAATTTCATGAAACCGGAAGTAGGGCCAAATTTAGCATAAATCGTGCGCTAAACATGACTCCGAGGAGTCAGTTGGAGAGCTCTCGATCTCAAGAATCCATTGATATGCTTGTTTCCTATCTACGGCCATCGGAAGAAAAGATATTTTACTTTGAAAATTTAATGAAACCGGAAGTAGGGCCAAATTTAGCATAAATCGTGCGCTAAACGTGACTTCGAAGAGTCAGTTGGGAAGCTCTTGATCTCAAGAATCCATTGATATGCTTGTTTCCTATCTACGGCCATCGGAAGAAAAGACATTTTACTTTGAAAATTTCATGAAACCGGAAGTAGGGCGAAATTTAGCATAAATCGTGCGCTAAACATGATTTTAAGGAGTCAGTTGGAAAGCTCTTGATCTCAAGAATCCATTGATATGCTTGTTTCCCATCTACGGCCATCAGAAGAAAAGATTTTTTACTTTGAAAATTTCTGTAAACCGGAAGTAGGGCCAAATTTAGCATAAATCGTGCGCTAAACATGGTTTTAAGGAGTCAGTTGGAAAGCTCTTGATCTCAAGAATCCATTGATATGCTTGTTTCCCATCTACGGCCAACAGAAGGAAAGTCATTTCACTTTGAAGATTTCATGAAACCGGAAGTTAGGCGAAATTAAGCATTAATCGTGTGCTCAACATGATTTCAAGGAGTCAGTTGGAAAGCTCTTGATCTCAAGAATCCATTGATATGCTTGTTTTTCATCTACGGCCAACAGAAGAAAAGATATTTTACTTTGAAAATTTCATGAAACCGGAAGTAGGGCCAAATTTAGCATAAATCGTGCGCTAAACATAATTTTAAGGAGTTCGCTGGAAAGCTCTTGATCTTAAGAATCCATTGACATGCTCGTTCTCTCTACACGCTTCCTAGATTTCAAGTTATCGGCTAAAAACAAAGTTATGCTGCAGCGAATCATAAAAAAACCTTTAAACGCTCATAACTCGGAAACTATGAGAGATACGGCATTTTTGACGGGGGTGTATCAATAGGGGGGGTATCAAATTTTTTGCTTTGGTACTAATCTTTCATATGAGCCCTCGATCAACCCCATAAAAAAATATGTTTCCGAGATATGCATCATTTTATGTTTTCGAGTTTTTTTCGAATAATATGCGATCTATAGGAACATCATCGTCAAAAGCTAGTGTTTTGGAACTATGTCGTCACAATGTATCTGACTATATCAGAATTTTTATGATCTACACATAAAATATGATTTTTTTTTCTTGAAAGCAGAAAATTCATTTGAAATGTTATTTTAAAAATTGGAACTGTAAGTTACGACATCCAGGAACGATAACTCTGATTAAATATTAGACGAAGCCTTTATTGTACCAAAAAATTAGGTTTAACCGGAAGTAGGGCCAAATTCAGCATAAATCGTGCGCTAAACATGATTTCAAGGAGTCAGTTGGAAAGCTCTTGATCTCAAGAATCCATTGATATGCTTGTTTTTCATCTACGGCCAACAGAAGGACAGTCATTTCACTTTAAAGATTTCATGAAACCGGAAGTGGGGCCAAATTTAGCATTAATCGTGTGCTCAACATGATTTCAAGGAGTCAGTTGGAAAGCTCTTGATCTCAAGAATCCATTGATATGCTTGTTTCCCATCTACGGCCAACAGAAGGAAAGTCATTTCACTTTGAAGATTTCATGAAACCGGAAGTTAGGCGAAATTAAGCATTAATCGTGTGCTCAACATGATTTCAAGGAGTCAGTTGGAAAGCTCTTGATCTCAAGAATCCATTGATATGCTTGTTTCCCATCTACGGCCAACGGAAGGACGGATATTTCACTTTGAAAATTTCATGAAACCGGAAGTAGGGCCAAATTTAGCATAAATCGTGCGCTAAACATGATTCGAGGAGTCAGTTGGAAAGCTCTTGATCTCAAGAATCCATCGATATGCTTGTTTCCTATCTACGGCCATCGGGAGAAAAGATATTTTACTTTGAAAATTTCATGAAACCGGAAGTAGGGCCAAATTTAGCATAAATCGTGCGCTAAACATGATTTTAAGGAGTCAGTTGGAAAGCTCTTGATATCAAGAATCCATTGATATGCTTGTTTCCTATCTACGGCCAACAGAAGAAAAGATATTTCACTTTGAAAATTTCATGAAACCGGAAGTAGGGCCAAATTTAGCATAAATCGTGCGCTAAACATGATTCGAGGAGTCAGTTGGAAAGCTCTTGATCTCAAGAATCCATCGATATGCTTGTTTCCTATCTACGGCCATCGGGAGAAAAGATATTTTACTTTGAAAATTTCATGAAACCGGAAGTAGGGCCAAATTTAGCATAAATCGTGCGCTAAACATGATTTTAAGGAGTCAGTTGGAAAGCTCTTGATCTCAAGAATCCATCGATATGCTTGTTTCCTATCTACGGCCATCGGGAGAAAAGATATTTTACTTTGAAAATTTCATGAAACCGGAAGTAGGGCCAAATTTAGCATAAATCGTGCGCTAAACATGATTTTAAGGAGTCAGTTGGAAAGCTCTTGATCTTAAGAATCCATTGATATGCTTGTTTCCCATCTACGGCCAACAGAAGGACGGATATTCCACTCTGAAAATTTCATGAAACCGGAAGTAGGGCCAAATTTAGCATAAATGGTGCGCTAAACATGATTTTAAGGAGTCAGTTGGAAAGCTCTTGATATCAAGAATCCATTGATATGCTTGTTTCCCATCTACGGCCAACAGAAGAAAAAATTTTTCACTTTGAAAATTTCATGAAACCGGAAGTAGGGCCAAATTTAGCATAAATCGTGCGCTAAACATGATTTTAAGGAGTCAGTTGGAAAGCTCTTGATATCAAGAATCCATTGATATGCTTGTTTCCTATCTACGGCCATCAGAAGAAAAGATATTTTACCTTGAAAATTTCATGAAACCGGAAGTAGGGCCAAATTTAGCATAAATCGTGCGCTAAACATGATTCGAGGAGTCAGTTGGAAAGCTCTTGATCTCAAGAATCCATTGATATGCTTGTTTCCCATCTACGGCCAACAGAAGAAAAAATTTTTCACTTTGAAAATTTCTGTAAACCGGAAGTAGGGCCAAATTTAGCATAAATTGTGCGCTAAACATGACTTCGAGGAGTCAGTTGGAGAGCTCATGATCTCAAGAATCTATTAATATGCTTGTTTTCCATCTACGGCCAACAGAAGAAAAGATATTTTACCTTGAAAATTTCATGAAACCGGAAGTAGGGCCAAATTTAGCATAAATCGTGCGCTAAACATGATTTTAAGGAGTCAGTTGGAAAGCTCTTGATCTCAAGAATCCATTGATATCCTTGTTTCCCATCTACGGCCAACAGAAGGAAAGTCATTTCACTTTGAAGATTTCATGAAACCGGAAGTTAGGCGAAATTAAGCATTAATCGTGTGCTCAACATGATTTCAAGGAGTCAGTTGGAAAGCTCTTGATCTCAAGAATCCATTGATATGCTTGTTTTTCATCTACGGCCAACAGAAGGAAAGTCATTTCACTTTGAAGATTTCATGAAACCGGAAGTAGGGCCAAATTTAGCATAAATCGTGCGCTAAACATGGTTTTAAGGAGTCAGTTGAAAACCTCTTGATCTCAAGATCTATTAATATGCTTGTTTCCTATCTACGGCCATTGGAAGAAAAGATATTTTACTTTGAAAATTTCATGAAACCGGAAGTAGGGCCAAATTTAGCATAAATCGTGCGCTAAACATAATTTTAAGGAGTTCGCTGGAAAGCTCTTGATCTTAAGAATCCATTGACATGCTCGTTCTCTCTACACGCTTCCTAGATTTCAAGTTATCGGCTAAAAACAAAGTTATGCTGCAGCGAATCATAAAAAAACCTTTAAACGCTCATAACTCGGAAACTATGAGAGATACGGCATTTTTGACGGGGGTGTATCAATAGGGGGGGTATCAAATTTTTTGCTTTGGTACCAATCTTTCATATGAGCCCTCGATCAACCCCATAAAAAAATATGTTTCCGAGATATGCATCATTTTATGTTTTCGAGTTTTTTTCGAATAATATGCGATCTATAGGAACATCATCGTCAAAAGCTAGTGTTTTGGAACTATGTCGTCACAATGTATCTGACTATATCAGAATTTTTATGATCTACACATAAAATATGATTTTTTTTTCTTGAAAGCAGAAAATTCATTTGAAATGTTATTTTAAAAATTGGAACTGTAAGTTACGACATCCAGGAACGATAACTCTGATTAAATATTAGACGAAGCCTTTATTGTACCAAAGAATTAGGTTTAACCGGAAGTAGGGCCAAATTCAGCATAAATCGTGCGCTAAACATGATTTCAAGGAGTCAGTTGGAAAGCTCTTGATCTCAAGAATCCATTGATATGCTTGTTTTTCATCTACGGCCAACAGAAGGACAGTCATTTCACTTTAAAGATTTCATGAAACCGGAAGTGGGGCCAAATTTAGCATTAATCGTGTGCTCAACATGATTTCAAGGAGTCAGTTGGAAAGCTCTTGATCTCAAGAATCCATTGATATGCTTGTTTTTCATCTACGGCCAACAGAAGGACAGTCATTTCACTTTAAAGATTTCATGAAACCGGAAGTGGGGCCAAATTTAGCATAAATCGTGTGCTCAACATGATTTCAAGGAGTCAGTTGTAAAGCTCTTGATCTCAAGAATCCATTGATATGCTTGTTTCCCATCTACGGCCAACGGAAGGACGGATATTTCACTTTGAAAATTTCATGAAACCGGAAGTAGGGCCAAATTTAGCATAAATCGTGCGCTAAACATGATTTTAAGGAGTCAGTTGGAAAGCTCTTGATATCAAGAATCCATTGATATGCTTGTTTCCTATCTACGGCCAACAGAAGAAAAGATATTTCACTTTGAAAATTTCATGAAACCGGAAGTAGGGCCAAATTTAGCATAAATCGTGCGCTAAACATGATTCGAGGAGTCAGTTGGAAAGCTCTTGATCTCAAGAATCCATCGATATGCTTGTTTCCTATCTACGGCCATCGGGAGAAAAGATATTTTACTTTGAAAATTTCATGAAACCGGAAGTAGGGCCAAATTTAGCATAAATCGTGCGCTAAACATGATTTTAAGGAGTCAGTTGGAAAGCTCTTGATCTTAAGAATCCATTGATATGCTTGTTTCCCATCTACGGCCAACAGAAGGACGGATATTCCACTCTGAAAATTTCATGAAACCGGAAGTAGGGCCAAATTTAGCATAAATCGTGCGCTAAACATGATTTTAAGGAGTCAGTTGGAAAGCTCTTGATATCAAGAATCCATTGATATGCTTGTTTCCCATCTACGGCCAACAGAAGAAAAAATTTTTCACTTTGAAAATTTCATGAAACCGGAAGTAGGGCCAAATTTAGCATAAATCGTGCGCTAAACATGATTTTAAGGAGTCAGTTGGAAAGCTCTTGATATCAAGAATCCATTGATATGCTTGTTTCCTATCTACGGCCATCAGAAGAAAAGATATTTTACCTTGAAAATTTCATGAAACCGGAAGTAGGGCCAAATTTAGCATAAATCGTGCGCTAAACATGATTCGAGGAGTCAGTTGGAAAGCTCTTGATCTCAAGAATCCATTGATATGCTTGTTTCCCATCTACGGCCAACAGAAGAAAAAATTTTTCACTTTGAAAATTTCTGTAAACCGGAAGTAGGGCCAAATTTAGCATAAATTGTGCGCTAAACATGACTTCGAGGAGTCAGTTGGAGAGCTCATGATCTCAAGAATCTATTAATATGCTTGTTTCCCATCTACGGCCAACAGAAGAAAAGATATTTTACCTTGAAAATTTCATGAAACCGGAAGTAGGGCCAAATTTAGCATAAATCGTGCGCTAAACATGATTTTAAGGAGTCAGTTGGAAAGCTCTTGATCTCAAGAATCCATTGATATCCTTGTTTCCCATCTACGGCCAACGGAAGGACAGATATTTCACGTCAAAAATTTCATGAAACCGGAAGTGGGGCCAAATTTAGCATAAATCGTGCGCTAAACATGATTTTAAGGAGTCAGTTGGAAAACTCTTGATCTCAAGAATCCATTGATATCCTTGTTTCCCATCTACGGCCAACGGAAGGACAGATATTTCACGTCAAAAATTTCATGAAACCGGAAGTGGGGCCAAATTTAGCATAAATCGTGCGCTAAACATAGTTTTGAGGAGTTCGCTGGAAAGCTCTTGATCTTAAGAATCCATTGACATGCTCGTTCTCTCTACACGCTTCCTAGATTTCAAGTTATCGGCTAAAAACAAAGTTATGCTGCAGCGAATCATAAAAAAACCTTTAAACGCTCATAACTCGGAAACTATGAGAGATACGGCATTTTTGACGGGGGTGTATCAATAGGGGGGGTATCAAATTTTTTACTTCGGTACTAATCTTTCATATGAGCCCTCGATCAACCCCATAAAAAAATATGTTTCCGAGATATGCATAATTTTATGTTTTCGAGTTTTTTTCGAATAATATGCGATCCATAGGAACATCATCGTCAAAAGCTAGTGTTTTGGAATTATGTCGTCACAATGTATCTGACTATATCAGAATTTTTATGATCTACACATAAAATATGATTTTTTTTTCTTGAAAGCAGAAAATTCATTTGAAATGTTATTTTAAAAATTGGAACTGTAAGTTATGACATCCAGGAACGATAACTCTGATTAAATATTAGACGAAGCCTTTATTGTACCAAAGAATTAGGTTTAACCGGAAGTAGGGCCAAATTCAGCATAAATCGTACGCTAAACATGACTTCGAGGAGTCAGTTGGAGAGCTCATGATCTTAAGAATCTATTAATATGCTTGTTTCCTATCTACGGCCATCGGAAGGACAGATATTTCACGTCAAAAATTTCATGAAACCGGAAGTGGGGCCAAATTTAGCATAAATCGTGCGCTAAACATGATTTTAAGGAGTCAGTTGGAAAACTCTTGATCTCAAGAATCCATTGATATGCTTGTTTCCTATCTACGGCCAACAGAAGGACGGATATTTCACTATGAAAATTTTATGAAACCGGAAGTGGGGCCAAATTTAGCATAAATCGTGCGCTAAACATGATTTTAAGGAGTCAGTTGGAAAACTCTTGATCTCAAGAATCCATTGATATGCTTGTTTTCCATCTACGGCCAACGGAAGAAAAGATATTTTACCTTGAAAATTTTATGAAACCGGAAGTAGGGCCAAATTTAGCATAAGTCGTGCCCTAAACATGACTTCGAGGAGTCAGTTGGGAAGCTCTTGATCTCAAGAATTCATTGATATGCTTGTTTTCCATCTACGGCCAACAGAAGAAACGATATTTTACTTTGAAAATTTTATGAAACCGGAAGTAGGGCCAAATTTAGCATAAATCGTGCACTAAACATGATTTTAAGGAGTCAGTTGGAGAGCTCTTGATCTTAAGAATCCATTGACATGCTCGTTCTCTCTACACGCTTCCTAGTTTCCAAGTTATTGGCTAAAAACAAAGTTATGCTGCAGCGAATCATAAAAAAACCTTTTAACGCTCATAACTCGGAAACTATGAGAGATACGGCATTTTTGACGGGGGTGTATCAATAGGGGGGGTATTAAATTATTTGCTTTGTTCCCAATCTTTCATATGAGCCCTCGATCAACCCCATAAAAAAATATGTTTCCGAGATATGCATAATTTTATGTTTTCGAGTTTTTTTCGAATAATATGCGATCCATAGGAACACCATCGTCAAAAGCTAGTGTTTTGGAATTATGTCGTCACAATGTATCTGACTATATCAGAATTTTTATGAACTACACATAAAATATGATTTTTTTTTCTTGAAAGCAGAAAATTCATTTGAAATGTTATTTTAAAAATTGGAACTGTAAGTTATGACATCCAGGAACGATAACTCTGATTAAATATTAGACGAAGCCTTTATTGTACCAAAGAATTAAGTTTAACCGGAAGTAGGGCCAAATTTAGCATAAATTGTGCGCTAAACATGACTTCGAGGAGTCAGTTGGGAAGCTCTTGATCTCAAGAATCCATTGATATGCTTGTTTCCCATCTACGGCCAACAGAAGAAAAGATATTTTACCTTGAAAATTTCATGAAACCGGAAGTAGGGCCAAATTTAGCATAAATCGTGCGCTAAACATGATTTCAAGGAGTCAGTTGGGAAGCTCTTAATCTCAAGAATCCATTGATATGCTTGTTTCCTATCTACGGCCAACGGAAGGACGGATATTCCACTTTGAAAATTTCTTGAAACCGGACGTAGGGTCAAATTTAGCATAAATCGTGTGCTCAACATGATTTCAAGGAGTCGGTTGGAAAGCTCTTGATCTCAAGAATCCATTGATATGCTTGTTTTTCTATCCGCCATAGTGGATTCTAAGCATGGGATATAAATAATTAATTACTTATTTTAGAAATACCCTTTATGGATGAATCTTTATTGTAAAAATTCTTGCTACTTTTTTGATTATAAAAAAAATTATTTAACGTCCTTGAACATCTCGTTTAAGTCGCAATAAATATTTTTATGGTGTTTTTCGATATAGCATAGACTTAAAAAATTATAGAGTGGAAACTCTCTACACAAAAAAATTCCTCCCGCAGTCGGTAATTATTCGGAGAGTGTAAGCCGGGCTCATTCGATAACACCCCAGGCATTAATGGACCCGGGTGTACTATCTGTAAAAATTCTATTCTGTTTTACGACAGAGTCACGACCTTGGTTCATTTTAGTTCCTCCGGGTCGAAACAGGGTAAGATGGCGACACTTCCTTTAACAATATTATCCTATGGCGTGGGCTCTCGCAGTCTTCTCTTTGCTAACAAAATGAGAACGTTATGTTATCGCCATCTGAGATCGGTAATCAAAGTGAGCAAAATTTTTGCACAAAATTTCAAATACATGAAAAAAATATTATTCAAAAAAGTTATTTCAGTTCATACTTTTAAGCAAGAAAACTGATATTCTAATTATAAAATGTTAAATTTTTTAACTAGAAATATAATTATTTACATTAGAGCTTTACTAAGTAGTAATTAAATTTAAGAGAAAGGAATGTAAGGTCTATGTAAGAACACAAAACAGAATATTTATGGAAAAATTACCAATTTATTAAAACACAGTAGACAATTTTCCAATCTGAGATCGTTGTACTTCATAACATACTTCTAGACTAATTGCTTGAAAACTCACGGTTTTCCTTATCCCAGCATTATGTTACATTATGTACTTATTTTCATTATATTAAAATGTTTATAGTAGTTGCAAATATTTTTTACAGCAAATCAAATCTAGAATAATTTTTAATCCACATAGAAAGTTTATAAAATTTGTAATATAATTATCTAATAATAAATAGAATAAAATATATGTACAGTTAGTATAAAAAAAAAACTTTAAATAAAAATTACCACTCTCTTTAAATTGAGTTCAAAGTATACCTTGTGCTAACATAGAAATTAATTTCATCAATAAAAAATATAATTTAAAGTTAATAATAGATAAGTTAAAAATTAAAACATTTGCTTGAGTATAATATGTGTACGACGACGGGCATAAATCTCATTGCTGAGTGGATCCAGAAGGTCTTGATATTTAGTTACTCTTGGCCTGTATGGTTTACGAATTTCTCGTGGGGCTCCAGTTGGGTTTATGAAATCATAAAGTAATTGAAATTTGCATGGGTCGAGTTCTGGCGTTTTGAGTTTTCTTGCTCGACTTGGGTTCATTTCTTTATCTTCTAATACTTTTGGTTTTCTAATATCATCTTTTTCATAGTTAGTTCCTTTTAATTTTCCTGAGTTTGAACCTTGATTTTGGACTGGTTTTGATTTTTCGGACTTCAAATTTCGAGTTTGAGCTGATTTGGAGTTTCTTGAGTTCAAATTTTGATTTTGGACTGGTTTTGATTTTTCTAAGTTCAAATTTTGATTTTGGACTGGTTTTGATTCTTCTGAGTTCAAATCTTGATTTTGGGCTTGTTGTCTTTTTATTGCATTCACCAATTGCCCTATTGATCTCAGTTCGCGTATGTTCACAACTTGACATTGATCTACTGGTTTTACTTCGCATGAATCCATATCTTGAATTTGGGCTGCTGATTTTGATTTGCCTAAGTTTACAAAACGATATTGAGCTGGTGGTCTGTCTTTGCCTAAGGTCACATATTGATAGTGAGTTGGTGGTTTCGATTTTCCTGAATTCATATCTTTATTTTGGTCTGGTTTCAATTGGCCAACATTCACATTTTGATGTTGGGCCTGTGGTTTCGATTTGCCAGAGTTCACATCTTGATATTGGGCCTGTGGTTTCGATTTGCCAGAGTTCACATCTTGATATTGGGCCTGTGGTTTCGATTTGCCAGAGTTCACATCTTGATATTGGGCCTGTGGTTTTGATTTGCCAAAGTTCACATCTTGATATTGGTCAAAATCTTGATAGTGAGTTTCTTTAAATCTGAATGAGTCAAGATCTTGATACCTGAGGTCTCCTGATTTGCATCTAATTGGACTGATTGATGGAGATTTATAGAAAGACCTTCCTGATGACCTCCCGGATGACCGTGCTGATGATCTTCCTGAATGTATACTTCTACAGTATACACTTAAGAGCGTACTTGATCTTGGCAAGTGAGGGAGTTTCTTTGGAATAGTAATCCAACCATCAATATCAGCATTTTCTTGATATCTTGTTTCATCAATGTTAATGACGGCTTCCATACTCCAATCATAATCAGGAGAGCATGAGATGCTAGAGATTAGGTCTTCACCATCGGAATTTTTTAGAGATATTGATCCTGACATAACTCCAGATGATGTCGATAATATTTCACATGCGCTTCCAAGTTCGTCATCCTCAAAGTCATCAACAGGATTGTTATTATTGTTAGAAGCAACAGAACTACTGCTACTGCTACTGCTACTACTACTGCTACTAATAACTATCGAATTATTTTCATCGTCTGCATTGCTTCGTTCCAATACTTGAACCAATTTTTTAACAAAGTGCCTTGAACTTCGAGGAATACCAGTTTCACGTGTTCGTAATTGACATTTTTTCTTCAATTCTTCAACAATATCCTCAACAAGACTAGTATCGCAGTCCAGATTAGGTTCAGACCAATTCACATCTCTTGTTTCTTCACATCTTACTTTTGTATATGATAGACTGAGTGATTTCTCTTTAAATTGATTTTCTTCTTTTAATTCTGTTTGTTGCAAAATAGGTGACTTCCTTTCAAATTTTTTTATTTCTTCTTGTTTTAATTTTGACTGCCGTACAATAGATAAGTGTTTTTGAAACAATTTTCCTGTAAATTCTTGTTGCTTTGTTTTCATAAACTCCATGTCAGGTGAAAATTCTTCGGATCTTATTGCTTCTTTTTCTTCTTCTTTTAATTCTGTCGGTGGTACCATAGGTGATTTTCTTTCAGATCTTTTTCTTTCCTTTTTTTGTTCTTCTAATTTTGGCTGACGTAAAATAGACGATTTTTTTTCATGTCTTTTTACTTCTTCTACCTCTTTTTTTGATTCTGTTTTTCGTAAAATAGGTATAATCGGTGATTTTCCTTGCAATAATTCTGTTTCAAACTCTTGTTGTTTTAATTTCATTTGCTGTATCGTAAACATTTTCTGGGATCTATTAACTTCATTTTTTTGATCTTTTAATTCTGTCTGTGGTACAGTAGGTGATATCCATTCAGATTTGTCTGCTTCTTTCTCTTGTTCTTTGAACTTTGGCTGTCGTTGGAAAGATGATTTTTCTTTGGATTTTTTTGCTTCTTCTTCTTCCATTTCTTTTTGTAGTATAATAGGCGATTTTCCTTTACTTCTCGTAAAAGTTGCTGTCGAAATTTCAAGTGGAGGAGGTGGTGGTGGATGATCAGGCGGATCTTCACTGTTTTCATTAATAGTTTTCAAAATGCCTGGAGATTTCAAGGTGGACGGACTGCATAGATATGAAAACTTTCCAAAATTGTTGATGAAGGTTCTTGGTGCAGGTATTGGTGTATCATTGAGATTTACTGAATCTTCTTGATCAAATGAAGATTGTTCATGATCAACTTCTTTTCTTGAGTTGTGGTTAGTCAATGGCGAATTATTTGCAGATATCGAAGGATTCACACCTGATACATAGGGATTCAGATTCTTGGCAGGACTAGTATTAACACTTGTATTGTTGCTAGTTGTAGTGTTATTAGAATTATTGTTGCTAGATGTAGTATTTGTGGTTGTAGCAGTATTACTGGTTGTAGTAGAAGTAGACGAAGTTTTATTTTGTTGATGAAGTTTGTCTTGTTTAACGAAAATGTTATCAGCAAGTTTAGGAGATATTAATGGAAGATCCAATAGAGCTGGTTTCAAACTAGCTCTTTTTTTTGCTTTACATTTTTTTAAAACATCTGAAATTGATATGTCAAGTGACGGATCAAGTTTTTCATCTGGAGCTAATTCCTTAAGAGGGAAAACCAAGTTGATG
Source organism: Chelonus formosanus (assembly GCA_028641665.1). Classification (NCBI taxonomy): domain Eukaryota; kingdom Metazoa; phylum Arthropoda; class Insecta; order Hymenoptera; family Braconidae; genus Chelonus; species Chelonus formosanus. The sequence continues at coordinate 8,189,023 of CM054004.1, read as the reverse complement.
TGCTTGATTTTTCTCGATGGAGATATTTTCGGAAATGATTTGCTTATATGACTTGATTTCTTCAACTTAGTAATTTTATTATTTAATTCTCGTTTTTTATTTGGTGATGTTTTCGTCAATACCGAAACAGTATTATTAAAAGGCTGGGGTGATACCGCTTTAGTTGATGTTACACCACCATATGATGAATTCATCGGTTTACCATTATTTTTTGGCGAATCTGAAATCAAAATTATTCATTAATATTCTGTATAATACAATAGAGTAAAATCGAACAGTAATTTATAATTGAAAATTTATTTATGAATTATAAAAACGATGTACTTAAACTCACCATAATATTTCTGGAGAATACGTGAAGCTTTCGTGTTTTCTTGTTTGTTATTTTCACTTTTCCATGGAGCAGGACGTAATTCAATGGGTGTAGTATTCATTAAAATTTTTGGCGGCTTCGATGAACTGTTCAAGTACCACTCGGGGATTGATAATTTTTCTAAGCATCGTTGAACTTTGATTTCAGCTTCACTTGCCTTTCTTCTTGCTAGTTTGTCCTGTAAATAGACACAAATAAAATCAGTAAATATGCATAAATCTACCGTCGAAATGATTAATTGTTAAACGTAATTTCAAGAATCTGTAAATTTAGAGATAAAAAATTACAATACTCATATTCTTACTATTCTAAATAATGAACTTAAATAATAAGGAGCTACTTACTCCGAAAACATCAATAATTATTTTAAAAAAGCGCACAAACTCATAATAAACTCTAATTGTGCACTCATAAAATTCTGATAATTTCCTTCAACTCCAAAAATGAAACTAAATCTAAAATTAAAATAAACAAAAAGAAAAATGAAAGAATGAAATTGAATTACCTTTGGACTGTCTCGGAAGATTGAAAGCATATTACTTTTAATCCAAATTGACGAGAAATCCATATTTAATTCACTTCACAATATTAATTTTAATCACAACGACTGAAATCTAATTAAATGTCTTTATAATAAAGAGCACAATACACTTGTATCATAGATCAAAAACTCCAAAATAAATATAAAGTATCTCGTAGTAAACACTTCTTGCACAAACAAACACTTATAGATAAATATACAATCAGTCTCAGTTGGATGCGTGAAGCAAACTGAGGTTGAATGCTCGAAGAAACATTGAAGCGTCTAGTAATTTGCAGGGGTCGAACTAAAGAGGGAGAAATATTGAAAAATGCAGCCAATAGCGTGTGCCAATTTAATCCTCTTGTCTTACTAAGGTCATTTGGACGCCCAAAATTTCCCAACTACCTGATTACTACGGCTACCTCCATCTATTTTCTACTGAGTAATGAATGGCAGGGAGTTATTTAGGGTCTTAGTTAGGCAAATTCCTTGGTCAAATAAAATTTACAGTTTCAATAGAAGATTTTCATAGACAGTGAAGGATCAAGGGATTTGAGTGTCGCCAACAAGTCATAAAATGTCTATTGATTGATTTGTTCTGCTTTGAACTTAGTCTCCAAAAGACCGGCGTTGCATTTACAACACTTGAGAAAATTTAACGTGAAAGTTTCTTCCATATAATGTATTTATGTTGAAACAACTAATTATGTTTAATTTTTTTCATCTATAATTAACAATCAGTTCAACTTCGTAATTAACTTCGAAGCATTACTAATGTTCACATTTGACTGTCGTTAGAATGTTTAAAATAATCGTAATAAAATTCAATAATGATGTCTGTCATTACTGAAATTCTCTAAAAAGATCTAATCTTAATGAAGCCACTTTAATGCCAATTTACTAAAGAACAGTTTGCATCTACACTAATTAACAAAAAAAAACATAAAATTTTAAATGTTTTGTGTCATTTAGATGACATGCAATTGCGTCTAATGTGTTCAAGATAACTGGCGAGTGCATTAATAGTCTTTTCAGAACCTTACCCTTAATGCAACAATACTTAACTTCCTAGCAGGCATATTTTGCCTTCCTAACGATCGGTGGTCATATATATATAAATAGATAATCAACATTGAATTTAAGCAGGTATGAATCTATGCTCAGCAAGCTATTTACAGACAATTCATCAACTAAATGTGAAAAGATATCATATTATAATTACATTACTTCAAAGATACATCTTACTAATATCATATCTTTAACAATATAAACAAACATTTCGTTTATTGATTCCATATTAAAATTCTTTTATTCTATATAATAGACAGATTATTGAAAAGATGACCGAATAATAACAGAACCAGCATTTTTGGTAGGAAAAATAATTTAAACAAGTTGGTGAAGGTAGAAGGAGAACGTGAAAGGCTTGAACTCTTCAACAGCCTTCTTTTTCACTCAAGTAGTATTCATTTCACAGTATCAAGTGGATTTATGATAGTGAAACATGTTGATGCTGAAGCTAAATGCTAAGTGTTAACGTTTTTTGTACTTAACGGATAAATATTTGTGTAATAAATCTAAGAGTAATAAGTAAGTATTCATGTGTACGGATAGAAGTAATGTCTTCATTAGTTTATTAAAAGAAAAAAAACACAGCTTGCGAAATTATTCTTTATATTATTTTAATTTGTTTAATTATTTGTGAGAGTAAAAATGAGAGCAGCACATCTGGCTTAATAAGTCTTAAAGATCAACAATGAAGTGATGACTGTAATAAAGTCTACATTCCACATTGTTAATTTTCTAGAACTTAGCCTAATAACGGGAAATTTTCAAACAGCTTTCGTATTCATCGAACCGAGACTTTCCGCCTTTTTCATTGCTTTATTTGTTTATTAAGTGTGATCATATTGACTGTTCATTGCAAAAGCCATCTGTATGCAATAGTCTAGGGATTTTTTTATTCATTCATCTATTTGTTAAAATTCTTTACGGAGTAGAATAAAAGATGGTCTTGAAAATAAACGGTGTCAGTCATAACAGAGGTGAAAGTTACTACTAGATACTTTTAAACACGGTCAAGAACGCGAATGCGACAGACGTAAATTTTTAGCATTCATTCATGTTCAAAAAAAAAACATTTTAACAAACTGTAAGTGATAAACAAATCATATAGTAGTATATGAAATGATATAAATTCGTTTTATAATACTAGTTTCAAAAATATGAATTAATATGTGAGTAAAAAAAATGATAAAATCATAATGGATACCTACCATGGTTAATGAAAAAAACGAACTCCAAAAAAGTAAAATTGAGTGAATATTTTTGTCCTATAAAATAAACAAATTCTATTACTATATTTTGTTACGGACATTGACGTTTTAGAATGTTTATTATAAAACATCCATCCAATAATTTCATCTTTCTATCATTTCTTTACTCTTCAATTATTTCTTTTGTATGAAATTGATAACCTTTTGCTATTATGTGCTAAAAAAAATAATCTGCTTATAAGTCAATGGCCCTAGAGTCAGGAAATATTTAATACTGAATATTTAAATATACATAAATATAAATATTTTCTTCTACAAATATAATACATGAATTGAAGATTTATGATGGATAATTCTGTATTAGAAAATTTAAACTTAGAACAGCATCACTAAAAAACATTCGATCTTTTTTGTGCTCCAAAGAATTTTTAGTGATGAAAATAAAATTTTAAATTTCAGCTATATGCAAACTCGAGATGGCTATTTCAACAGTACGGTCATTTTCAATTTTAAGTAAGCTTCAAAAGGTCGTCCGGTCCATAAGCAATCAAACAATAACTACGTCGAAGGAAGATTGTCAAGAAGAATTACAGACGGCGACAGCGAAACCTTACGAAGAAGTACCTGGACCCAAGCCATTGCCTATATTGGGGAACACCTGGCGCATGTTCCCTGTTATTGGACAATTTGAGATTGGCGACGTCGCAACAATTTCACAGATATTCTATGATGAATATGGAGAGATCACTCGCTTATCTGGTCTTATAGGGCGACCAGATCTTTTGTTTGTCTATGATGTGAATGAAATCGAACGATTGTATAGACAAGAAGGTCCAACACCTTTCCGACCATCCATGCCATGTCTCGTGCGCTACAAAAGCATTGTCAGAAAAGATTTCTTTGGAGAATTAGGAGGTGTGGTAGGCGTGTAAGTAATAGCATGAAAACATATTCATAGTATATTATATAATCAATAGCCACATAAGTACCTGTAAAGGATCATTTTCAACAACTTGCACAATATTTTTAGACATGGAGAACCATGGAAAGAATTTCGTACACGTGTTCAAAAGCCTATCCTTCAACCACAGACAGTCAGAAAATATATTAATCCTATTGAAACAGTTACGAATGATTTTATTACCAGGTAAGAGACAAATAATCTTCATAAATATTAGGATTATGCACATGCTTACAAAGATTTATAATTTAAAACACTTTATTTTTGTTTATTTTTAGGATTGAAAAGATAAAAGACAGTAAAGATGAATTACCGGCAGATTTCGATAATGAAATCCACAAATGGGCCCTGGAATGTAAATATTTTATATCTCTGAAATACTAATGAATCCGTCGAGACAGAAAATATAACTAAAATATGTCTGTCAATATCTGATAGGTATCGGACGTGTGGCACTTGATGTACGACTTGGATGCTTGGAAGACAACTTATCACATGACTCAGAACCGCAAAAAATAATAAATGCAGCAAAATTTGCATTAAGAAATGTCGCTGAGTTAGAATTGAAAGCACCTTATTGGAGATACATTCCTACACGGTTATGGTCACGTTATGTGAAAAATATGGACTTCTTTGTTGAGTAAGTAATTATGAAATGATAAAAATATATTAATCTCATCAATTAAAAATTTTTGTGGGATAATTTTTCAACCAAACTTGAATTTTTTTTTGTTTTTCTTGAATTTAACTAGAGTTTGCATGAAATACATTGATGCAGCATTGGAGCGATTGAAAAATAAAAAATCAGTCAATGACAGTGATTTATCTCTTGTTGAAAGAATCTTAGCTAATGAAAAGGATCCTAAGATAGCATACATTCTTGCTCTTGATCTTATTTTAGTTGGAATTGATACAATTTCGATGGCTGTATGTTCAATACTTTATCAATTAGCTACAAGGCCAGAGGAGCAAGAAAAAATTCATAATGAGTTAACAAAAATTCTTCCTGATCCATCGATACAATTGACTCCAAAACATCTAGATCAAGCTGTTTACACCAAAGCATTTGTTCGAGAAGTATTCAGGTATAAATGAAATGTCCTGAAATTTTTAATGTCCTTGAATACTTTAATGATTCATTACAGGGTTTACTCAACCGTCATTGGAAATGGACGTACTCTCCAAAATGATACTATCATTTGTGGATATCATATACCTAAAGGAGTAAGTTTAAGCATCTATACTAAAACGTTTTGAAAAATTAAATTTCCTTTGACTTTCTTTATGTTAATGGAGTCAATTAAAAATAATTTATTTTATGATAAAATGAATGGATTCACAGGTTCAAGTAGTATTTCCAACAATTGTAACAGGAAAGTTAGAAAAATGGGTCGAAAATGCAGACGTATTTATGCCAGAGAGATATCTCAAAGAAAATGAGCATAAAAAACTTCATCCTTTTGCATCTCTTCCTTATGGGTACGGAGCACGCATGTGTTTGGGTCGAAGGTTTGCTGACCTAGAAATTCAAGTTTTACTAGCCAAGGTATGTCAATTGTATATTATAAATTAAATTTCAAACAAAAATGACGTAAAAATGATATAATTGATTTTTGTTTTATTTCAGTTGATAAGAAATTATAAATTAGAATACCACTATGATCCACTAAAGTATAAAGTTACGTTCATGTATGCCCCAGATGGAGATCTGAAGTTTAAAGTAATTAAAAGATAATTCAATTAAATATATTTACATTTTATAAATTGTAAATACTATTCATTAAACCGTACTTACGAATAGAAATAAATTGTTCTGTACAAATTCATATACACATAATGATCTTCTATTTTTTTTTTTTTTTTTACTCCAAAATTTATTTCATCGTTCAATGAATCTCAGCTTCAAAGGACCCTTCGGGGTGTAGAGTGGGTTTATGTGATACTCCATTTTCCCATACCTGTAATCTACTCGAAATTTCTGTATAATCTGTAAATTAAAAATTTTTTCTTTATTTCCATGGATAATTAAACATGTAATTTCTGACACAATTTCATGAGTAAAATTATGTTCACTGAACACTCTAAAAGTTAAAAAAAAGTACTAGACCATAAAATAATGTTTCAGAGTTTGCACACGCTATTGCGCTAATGGAAACGGTTATTATATTGTACTTAACGTAACAATATAAGAAATGCACATATAATATGACAACGTAATAAATTTAAAAACAGTGTTTAGACATTACAAGTTATTATGTCCAAAAGACGGAGGATTATAAGATTTACGTTTTGGCACTTGAATAATCCTTGACTACGGAAGAGCATTATAAATTTATGGGTGTAAAACTTATTATCCTTACGCTTTCACTTGAACCTAACCACTGCTAAGACCCAAAGTTTAATAGCTTAACAATGAGCTCAACTCAAAGGCTTTGGATGAAAAACAGCTAATACGAAAAAATATGAAGAAAATACCTTGCTTATGACAATTGTTATTTCAAGATTTGCAAATCGACGTCCAATACACATTCTCCTACCGAAACCAAAAGGAAGTGATGCAAATCCATGACGTTGCTCTCCATCATTTAACCATCGCTCAGGAAAAAACTGATTGCAATTCGAAAAATACTTTTCTTGGTTACTAATTACGTAGTGTTGAAACACCACCTGTACCTATTACAGATATTTACGAAGATTACAAATTAGTCATAATTATCAATCATTGAAACTAGAATGATTATTAGTATGTTATTTTACATACACCTTTAGGGATATGATAGCCTTTAATTACAGTATCCTTGGTCATGCACCGCCCATTTCCAATTACTACTGGATACATTCTCAAAGTCTCACGAATACATGCTTTGAGATATCGTAGGTTATCCAAATGTTTACGTTCAATTTGATTGTCTTGTAAAGGTAGTTCACGTGCTATCTCTTCATGTAGAATTGATTGCTTTTCTGGATGAAGAGCCAATTGATATAAAATTGAACCAACAGCAGTTGCGGTCTGTTAAAAATTTGATTAAAATTTGTAGTCATTGAAGTGTTTATACAAAAAACTTTTAGATAAAAGAATTTGTTTTTTTAAAATCAATGTATATATTTTGCTGAGTTTAAGTTTAATAAATGTATTGATAATATCTTTAAACTTTGAATTCGAAAAGAAAATTATTTACCGTATCGATTCCAACTAAAAATAAATCGAGCGCTAATATTGATGCTAAATGACTATTATTATCATCCATTTTGAGTATTCTCTCCAGCAGTGATAATTCTTGCATTTCTTTCTTAACTTTCTTTGAATGTTCCATTGCAATTTTTGAATATTTAGAAGTAAAACTAAAATTAAAAAAAAATTTTTAATGAAAATTGATTTAACATGAGTTACAGATTATTTTGTTTACCTGAGTATATAATCTAAAGCATTAACATATGCACACCATTTTGGAGTTTTAAATAATTTCCAGAAAGGGAATTTTAACTCTAAAATTCCAACATTTGTGAAAAATGTGTGTACTGCATCTATGAGCTGTTGAGTTTCTAAATTAGCATTTTCATCCATGCAGCCAAGTCGGAGATCCAGTGCAACTTTAGCAATTGCTGACAAATAAAATTTTAAAAAAATAATAAAATAGTTTTGTAGTTAAATAGTAAGTAGATTTTAAGTACTTACATTCTAAAGACCATTTATTTATTTCATTTAAAAAATCATCAGGCACTTCATTACTTTCATCTCTGATTTGTTGAATTCTAAATAAATGAATGGTATTCTTAATAGTCTTGGAAATTTTCCCTAATTACAATGTATTTTAATGGAATATACCTTCTAATGAAAGCTAAACTTGATTCTTCAATTGCACTTGTATATAAACTGACAATTCTTGGTTGGAGCATCACCTGCTGTACTTTGCTACGAAATTGATACCAACTTTCACCATGTCTGAAATAAGATCATGTTACCTTGAATTTTTTTCAATTTTTTACATAAAAGAATTGCAACTAAATGATTAAATACTCCAAAAATGATACAATGTAACTTACACAGCAATAAGACCACCATTGTCTTTGAAGAAATCTTTTCGGAGAATGTGTTTATAATAATTAAGTGATGGCATCGAAGGACGATGCGGCATTATTTCTTCTTGACGAAAAATTCGTTGAATTTCATCTGCATCATACAAAAAAACCATATCTGGTCTTCCTATCAATCCTTCAATTTTTACAATGTCCCCATATTTTTCATACAATCTTTGGGATACTTTGTCGATGCTTTGAATGTTGAAGTCACCTGGTAATAATTTGCAAGAATAGAAATGAACTATTGTAAATGAAAAGTCGTCTCGAAAGTATGACTTATGGTGCAAAAGATGTTTGAAAATGTTTATTATGTTATTACCAACGTAGGGAATAAATCGCCATGTGTTGCCCAAAAGTGGGAGTGGTTTAGGGCCTGGAATTTCCTTATACGGCCGAACACATTCAAGTTGTTCCTCATTAATATTCTCAACTAAGGTACTAGAATTTCTATCAAACTTTATCTCATATTTTTTGTTGTTTCTTACTGAATGATTATTCACAATAGAACTGTACTTTCTAACAAAATTTTTAATAAATATTATTCGACTGTTTTGCATTTTTAATATAAGCTTTTTTAATTGATCAATTTAAAAGAAATTTATATTGTGCACTAGTTTTATTTCACAGCCGTACCGAAGGATGCTCAAGATCAAATGTTTTTTCGATTGCAGACAGAAAATAATGGGCAGGCAGCAGAAAGTACGCTTAAACTTTCCTGGCAGTCCGCCCTACATTCGATAATTGCTTTTTCACCACGGACAGTTTAAAGATGGAATTGTGATTTACTAAATATTTTCACCGATTCTATTAAAAAATTTTTTTTAAAACTGTCACGATTCACAATTTAATTCTGAACTCTGTGAAAGACGATGGTGGTTTGACATGTTTCAAAGTTACGCGTATTTGAATTTGATAGTGGGAGATATTTCGAGAAGGGGAAAATAAAAGAGTATTATACTACTAGATTAAGTTATTGCTACAACAAGGAAATGAAAGATAAGTTGTAAGTATTGAAATTATAATATATACGTTTGAATGGAATAATTTTTTTTCATAGTAAACCATCATTTTCTTTTGTTATTATTCTATTAGAATGACTCTGTTGAAATTTTATGCGAAATGATGACGAGTTGCGTGAGCTCAAAACATCGAAAAATAATGCAACTATAATAATATGTCTTCTATTCTTATTCAAATAATAAAGGAAGTTAAAAAAACCGACATATATATGACAAGTACCTTTTTTAAGATGTTTGAATATACATAAACAAGATTTGTGTTACAAATATTAATTTATAATTTTCCACAGTAGTGTTTTGATTAGTATTAGATAAAAAAAGCTGTTATATGAATTACAGATTGATATATAATTATATTTCTACTTGGTTGATTTATGAATTTATGAGTGATGAATAAAGATTTTAAATTATTTAAATAATTGATATGTTTATGTTTAAATTCAAATCAATTGATACAAAAGAAATACTGTAAAGTTTTTGGCTTTAAACACTGATGGCGTTGATGATTGAATCTGCTTGATCGACAAGAAAACATAACCTAACAATTGTCTAAAACAACTTTAAAAAACGTTTAACATCAATAACTTTAAAATATTTTTTTAATTAATGATGAGAATTAATACAAGTTGAAAGTTTTTAAAATAATTATATACAGTTAATAATTTATTGAGAATCATTATTTGTGAATATTTGTTTTTGCTGTAAATAATATAATTGTTGACAAAATGTCTGAAGAAGAAGTTGATGATTATTTCTTCATGAATCGACCAAGACGAAAATTCACGAAAGAACAACAAATGCTTGGTAAGTAAATTATTCTAAATATTTTTCGGTAAAATATAAAGGTTGAAAATTTACCTGTTAATTTATGAATAAAAATTTTTCCAGGTATGTGGGCTGATGACAGTGATGAAGAGGAGCTCCCTGCAAGAACTCCAACCAGAATCTTCAATAAAGGGCCAAAAAATTATACTGCTCCAGTAAATTTTGTTGCTGGTGGTATTCAGCAATCAGGTAAACCTGCAGAAGAAAAAAAAGATGAAGAAAAGAAAAAAGATGACGATGATGATGAAGAATCAATGGACGTTATGAACACTTCTAGGTATATATAACATTTAATGAATTACTAGTATAGTTATTAAAACTTTACATACAAAATAAGACTAGTTAGCATGTAATTTATTTTTATAGTGAATCAGATGATGACAATATAAAAAGCATGAAACCAAGATCATTTGCCTTGAGCTTGGAAGGCGAGGGAATAGCAGGGTTACGTAAAAAGAGAACATCAATTAATCCAGCGTTGATGAAAACTGGAGTTGGTAGCTGGGAAGTTCACACTAAAGGAATAGGAGCTAAACTTCTGCTTCAGGTTTATACAGCTTTTAATATTAAAATCTTTTAAACAACTTTTATAAATACTAATACTAATCTACAAATTCTTTTTCAGATGGGCTTTGAACCTGGAAAAGGATTAGGAAAACAATTACAAGGAATAAGTGCTCCAGTAGAAGCTCATTTGAGAAAAGGAAGAGGGGCTATTGGCGCATATGGACCAGAGAAAGTTGCAAAAGTTCCAGAAAAGAAAGACGAAGATGCAGAGAAGGAAAAAGAATTCAAAGCTAAATTAGCACATTGGCGTAAAACTGATGGTAACGTGAAGAAAAAAACTAAATATACATACAGAAGTGCAGATCAAGTAGTGGAAGAAGGAAAATTAAAACCAGGATTGAAAGGACCAATAGGAAATGACATGAGTCGAGTCAAAGTTATTGACATGACTGGACCAGAACAAAGAGTATTGAGTGGTTATCATGCTATTGCCGGCCAAAAAAGACCAGACGAATTAATCACAGACATTGATAGAAAATCTTTAACAAATTTTTCTTTACCAGAGCTTTTACATAATTTAAATTTAATTGTCGAAATGTGTGAACAGAATATTATTCAAAATGACAGACGTACTAGACATTTAAGCGATAGAGTTGTAGCTTTGGAAGCAGAGAAAAAAAATATTATGAAGGTAATAACCAACCATGAAAAGCTTATTGATACTCTAGAAAACGTTCTTACAATAGTGGATAAATTAATGGATAATAATGATGAAATGACTCTAGAAGAAACAGCTGGAGCGTTTAAAAAACTTCAAGATGGATATTATGAAGAATATAAAGCATATGGATTAGGAGAATTAGCTAGTAGCCTTGTAGTTCCTAAAATTAAAGATTGTTTAAGTAGTTGGAATCCATTAATAGAATCTAGTCAACATATACACATGATTAAAGAGTGGAAAAATATTTTAGAAGTTGGAGTAGACTCTCTTCAACCGAAAAATGGAATGTATCCATATGATCAATTGATTTGGAATTCTTGGATGCCATCAATTCGCGGTGCTGTACAAGAGTGGGTCTGTAAACAGCCGGATCCATTGATTGAATTATTAGAAAATTGGATGCCATTGTTACCGCGATGGATATTAGATAATATTTTAGATTTATTAATACTTCCAAAGTTGACATTAGAAGTGGAAGAATGGAATCCACTTACTGATACCATTCCAATTCATACATGGATTCATCCGTGGTTACCATTAATGGGAAATCGTATGGATATTTTAATATATCCAATAATTCGTCGTAAATTAGGATCAGCTCTTGGAGGTTGGCATCCGTCTGACAGATCAGCACGATTAATATTAGAACCGTGGTCAGAAGTCTTTTCTAAAGGCGATATGGAAGCATTTTTAGTTAAAAATATCTTACCCAAGTTGCAAATTGTGCTTTCTGATTTTATTATCAACCCACATCAACAACATTTAGATCCATGGAACTGGGTGTATGAGTGGGCTTCTTTGTTACCAACTCACACGATGGTTGGTTTATTAAATGAATTCTTCTTCCCCAAGTGGTTGCAAGTATTATCTTCATGGCTTAACCACTCGCCTAATTATGAACAAATCACTCATTGGTATATGGGGTGGAAAAAAATGCTCAATGAAAAATTGTTGGCAGAACCCATCATACAAGGTTAGTAATTGTATTTCTATTGTATGCTGTACTTATAATATGTAAATACTATTTAAAAAATATGAAAGTAATAGTTTTCTAATCGTAATGGATATTTTCAGAACATTTTAGTCAAGCATTAGAAATGATGAATCACACTGCAATCGCATCTCAAGGTCATCAACCTGGTGCTATGGAACAAGTTTCATATCTGACAAGTTTAGAAAGAACTCAGTCACAAATTCCGGTTACTCCACAGCCGAGAATAGAGGTATAAATGATCTAAATATCATTAATTTTACATTAATATTCACCAATATCAGAGGCCAGTTGTATATTTAAATGAGTTTTAAATTAACAAATCATAACATTAGTATGTTAAAGAGATGAATATAGAATCACAGACTATCATATTAAAACTAAATATTTTTACTAATTTTTTTTTTTTTTTTATATAACAGAATATTGCAGAAGCTGTTCGTTTTGCATCACGAATGCCTCATGGTTTTAAAGAACTTGTTCAGCAAAAATGCGAAGATAGGGGTATTCTCTTCATGCCGATTCCAAATCGATATCGTGAAGCTAAACAAGTTTATAAAGTTGGAAATGTGCAAGCTTATATCGATGGAAATTCTCTTTTCGTCAATCACAAAAATTCTAATTGGATACCAACAAATCTCAATGCTCTACTCGACATGGCTGAAATTTAATTACCCATTATATTATTAAGTAAAACTGTATAAACATGAATATTTTTTATTCACCATAAATTCAGTATTTATAAAATTGTATATATTTGTACACGATCCATTGATATACTTATGTATTATGATTAGAAATAAGATGAGAAATTAATAAGTCGAGAAGAATTCTATTTAATTCACACGCACATTAATAAAACGTATGCAGAAAAATGTAAGCATGTGCATGCGTAGGCAGTATGAAACATTTCTACCTAACCAGTCGAATCCGAGTGCGTGTGTAGGCGCTTCTGGTTATCCCACTACTAAAGTACAGCTTAAAAACTTCCTCGATATGGAAAGTTGCGCGCAATACGTGTATACACTCTATCGTTACACGAGACCGATGAATAGGTGTGCCATAAGTTCAGATGATACTTTTCCATTACTTTTTCCCCTTCATCCCTCACTCACCAGTACAACTCCGATTCTAAATGTGTGAAAGAACTGCAAGACTGGTCCTCGAAGGATAGACTTCCTTCGCCCACGTATACAACTGATATCTGTTCTCCCGTTCTTCCCTTTATATCAAATTTCTGATAATTGAACCTAACCGATTAAAGTGATTAACCTTTTGATTTACACTTTCTTTACTTCCTGAATTATATAAAAAACATTTTGAGTTTTTTTTATCATGTAAGCTAAATTACTGAATTATCATGTTATCAATGTTAGATATTAATAAGGAGTCAACGTTTTTTAACATAAAAAGTTAACGGCAATTACAAGAAAATTTAATTACCAGATAAAATTTACTTTCTTCTGCGAAGTAGTAATTTATGATGGTGTTCATTATTTTTCACAAGAGATCAGCGAGTACATTCATCAAGGCTTAAACAAATTAAAGATATCAACTCTTATAAAGTGACTATTTAATAGTGTTCTTTTACAAGCATTTATTTATGAAGTTTAGAAATAAGAAAAAAATATTTGAATGAATTTATCATAGTAAAAAATCCTCTTAGCTCATGAAGAAATGGGAAGGAAATAATTAAAGACATAATTCATTGAATTAAAGGTGAATGTAAAATAATGATTGCAGTTATATGTTGAGAGCCTCTCATACATTCTAAGAATCTCAATCTCTTAACAACATGTTCTCTTTAACTAGAAATAATTGCATCGACATTTATTCATTTGCATAGAATTGTTACAAGTGTTCTAGTGAGTAGCATTATAAATACATATATACAAAAAAGTAATACCACACTTCACGTCTATACTTCAAACAGTTGTGTGTCACAATTTTATTGGAGCTAAAATGCATATGTTTCAACCTAACAATTTACTGTTGCAATCATATAAAGATAAGCTAGTATAAATCAGTACAGAGAAATTATTAGCAATGAATTATATCAATAATAGTCTTTATCTGGCAGTTATCAATTGACAACTTTCCGACAAGACGTTCATCTTGATTCATTTACACACTATGAACCATCTATTACCCACGTATTTTTCTGTCAGTCAATGCTTACAAACACCGTTATTTTGTGTATTATATAAATATTGAATTTTTTAATTTTATAATTGCAACTGGATAGCATATATTAACTCATGGAGTATTGTTTCAATTTTTGAGTGAAACAAACTTTATTGAAATTATTGTTAATAATATATTATTTACTTTAAAGAAAAAAAGCAAATTTTAAAGGATGAAATAATTTTAAAATTCGGAGTAAAACAATTTCTGAAAACTAAGTTAATTGTTTTAAATTACTATACTTGAGTGGTAGAATGAAAACCAATTTTATTGAATGTTGAAGAAAAAATATGAGAACAAAGATATAATTTTCTTCCTCTTTTAATTCTTAACTATTGATGAATCAATGATGCATCAACCACAAATGGCATTTTTTTTTATTATATGTAAATTTTCATAGGAATATTTGTATGCATCATGTGTAAAATATTTCTGGATAATGGTACCAAGACTACGCCAATGTAAAACGTAAAGCAATAAAATCTTTTGCGTGGGTGACCATCAAGAGATTCGAAGTTCCTGAGAGAACAATACATATAATATTACAAAGCTAATGCAAAACATGACTCCGTTATGTATAAACTCACGAGATTCATCATTGTTCAATATTTTTCACTTGTCTCTTGAGCTTCAAGTCTTGATATCTCCTTTGTTTTCTAGTTTTTACATCACTATGATCAATAATTATGACTTGTAACAATCATCAAGAGTATCATTATTACATCTTCTTTATTTTAAATAAAAAAAGTTAATTAATGGCATCTTATGTTCCTCAATAAATAATATAATAAAAATCTAATAGAAACCTAAAGTTGATCAATAAGTTAATTAATTTATTACTCATACTGAGTTGTAATCTATTTCTTCAACAATTTCAAAGGCTTTCATACACAAATTGAAGACACAATAATGAAGTTAAATCGACATACAATGGGCTGATTGAAATTCAAACTCGCTAAGTATGATAATGAAATATCTTCTCATGATAAATATATATATATCTATAGAGTTAAAACCTGTAAATTAAATATTTCTGTAAAATTTTCACATTGCTGTTAGACTTTAATGATTGATCATATCTTATATTTTTATTTTATTTTTTTTCATCATAACATGAATAATTATAAGTCAGGGCAACTTGAAAAAAATGATTTCGTTATAATTTAGGGCGATTAAGTAGTCACCAGTCGTTTACGACAGACGAATTACGTTTTTTTTACAAGCCATGAATCACGGTGAAGTAAAATAAAAGAATTAACAAACGTACGACTTTCTGGTGATATTCGAACAGGCAACAGGTGTGGAACATACAACAAGCGTTTTCTCGTGACTGGAAAGACTCTCTCGCAACTTGTTGAAATTTTTTTTTCTCAACCAGAAGGGAACCAATGATGATATTATTATTGCTTCCTGTCCCCGTGATTTTGTAACTGACTTGTAGTTTGTAACATGCATTTATGTTTCTGCTGCAGCTGAGAAAGTTAACGAGGTGCAGACCTTGTTAACGATTAACTATAAAAATGATGGTATTGGAACTGCATGCAAACCTGAGGCGTGAAAATTGCTGCAACTATATAGGTATATTAATAATGATGAAAATGAAGGATGTTGTGGTCAAGATAAAAAAATATTAGTATTTTTCTCGGCATCTATGATCACTTTGCCGTGACGAGTAATACCAGTAACTATGAATTACGTAATTGTGCGAAGGCGCTTAGCTAATATAAAGAGTATAACACGACCGGAAGTTGAATACAATTGTGTGAGTATCCATTCTGTGTTGTGAGAGTATTATATCCCGTCGTAATTTACGGTGCTCGGAATTCGATTGCTTAAGACCACGTGTAGTCGATTTATATAGATATTCATTAATGAATCTTTCAGTAGTATTGATCGAAATATACATTTTAATGTTTATTAGTTAGTTTTCTCTACTCGATCTTTATCTTTTATATCAATGGCAACATGTACCGTTATGGTAAAATTCTGACTTTATCTTAGTTAAATATACGAAGAAACTTATCTACATATTTCCACATGAGTCACAAGAATAATATTACCTTGTTGGCCTCACTACGAAGGACGAAGATGTCTCCGCATTCTCTTAAACATATTATAAAAAATAGAATTGAAATATATTAGCTTATGAAACTTTACGTTAAACTAATAAATGATTATAAAAAAAATTTATTCTTTATTCTAAAAATATATTTATTATTATTTTACCTTTGAATTAAATAAAATGCATAAAAGTTTCATCAGCTATGATAAGAGTACTTTTTTTGTAATAGAGAAAAAAAAATCATACTGTTGATGCTTTTAGAGTTATTTCGATGATTAATGATATTTTTCGTGAGCGTTAAAAATCTTTCAGCTCGACATTAATTGAAATTAATTATCAAGTCGGTTACTTTCGCTTTCATAAAATACAATATTCATCATGAGTTAATGAAAAAATATGATCGGAAGTATGACTTGAAATTTGTTCCCTTAATTACGACAAATAATTATTTTAATATAATTTATGCTCTCTTTTGTATTTTCCAACAAGAAAAAATAACTCTTTCAACATAAATTAAGCTAAAAAAAAATTTTTTTTTTTTTCAAAATAAATTTTAATGGTTCCTTAATAATTTTATTTAAAAATAATCTGGATGTTGTTGAACTTAATGAGAGCTATTGCAAAAAATATCGACAACAATGAAATTATCGACATCATTTATTATTTTATTAGAACATGTTTTCTTTAAAATGTTTAGATAATCGACTTATCAAAGTACGAGCTTATTATCTTAATGGATTGAAATTTTGACCTGATCAATATGAAATTACCAGATTATCCCAAATAGGTATTAGATAACGTTGTGACAGTATAAGAACATGCACAAGTGTCTCCATTAAGTTTTTTTTTAATCCCCCGCGATGTCGTATTTCTCGCACGATGTCCCCCCGGCATCGAGTAGCCGGGCGGCGCCGATCATCGTCGATCTCGAGAACTTCCGAGAGCATGCGAATGTACCCGACTCACAGTCAGAATCGAATAACGTTCACGCGACTTACCACGCTCCTCGTTAGCTCGTTGTGTCTTTGAACATCGCGCTCTTAACTCCAAACTCATGTGTACAAGCACGCACGCTGTTCTGTCTACATCGTGTAATGTGCGAGTGCGCGATTCATCCCCTATTGCGCGCCCTTTTCGATTACTAAACATTATTCCAATAATTATTAATAAATAACTTTGATGTTAAACAAGTTTAATGTTAATTCATTAACCAAAAGGTTTAAGATACTCAATAAAAACATTTACTGCCTTCTGAAGTTTAAGACAAACAGTTTGAGATTATTTTTTTCTGAGTGATTGAAGATTTATGACTTTCAGTTCACTTTGTGATTATTTTGATATTTTTATAAACAATATTATCATTTATTTTAGTGTAATAAATAATAATAAAGAAAGCATATTTCATAGTTAAACGTTATGGAATCCGTCTGTGGAATGGTGAGTTTTATGTTATGTTTTATGTACACGATGCTACTTCATTATGTAGATACAGTGTAATAAATAGCTGGTTTTATTCACTTCATTTAATTTGCAAGAAAATAATGTACATTTTCTTACGAATCAGTTGGAATTTTATTATAAAAAAAAAGTTTTGTTTAGAGTTCATTTATTTTATAATTCTAATTAATATTATCATTAGAAAAATCTCTCAATATTTTTTTATTATTACAGTTTCTTTACTGAATAAAAAAAAAACCGATAAAAAATTAGTGTCAATTTGAAAAACACTATTGCAGTAAAAAAAAAAAACATTTCAGAGTACTCCAAAAGCATAAGAAATTTTCATTTCAATTCAAATGATTTTTAGTCAGTGTAAATACGCGAAAATGCTCTCAAGCTCTTGGCGGATTATCGAAATAGTATTAATAGTCACATTAAGAATTAAGATGCTATCTTATGTGAGACGTGGATGCAAAGAGCTTGATCTCTAATGGGTTTTTTCAAGCGTTCTGATATAGGTATTGATACGATTACTCGAGTAATCTTGCGTTTCGCATTAACGTCAAGTAACGATAAAAGCATTTTATGATTGTTAGAGATTTCAGTATTATGGTTGGTGCTACATGCTTGAACGATAATATTTGAGTGAATACGAAGTAAAGAGGATACTTTAGAAAATGGAACTCTTAGACATCAACATGAAGACAAGTAAAAACCATAAGATAAATTATATATCATTTTATCATGTCAGCTTTTGCCTCACACTTAAAACTGATTATTATTATTGATAATTAACGTGAAATATTAACGCTGTAATAAATGCTTCGAGATATAATGTATTGAAATCATCAAGGTTAATTTATTAAGAGGGTTAATTGGAAAAGTTAATAAATATATTTATATGCAGTTTAAATTCAATTATAAATCATAAACTCGATTTGATAAAAGTCAAACTCGACAATAATTCTATTGTCAGCTACCATACGCCAATTAGTGAATGGATAGAATATGATTGTAATAATTTGTTATCTATTTTATAGATATCAGTTTGCATATGAATCACTGACATCAATTTACTGATATTATTCAGTATGACATTACCATGATAAAATTTACATACATTGTCTCACCAACATGACAATTATTCTTTCGTCACATAAAATCCTTTTTTATCTCTATTTTTTGTGAGTTTCAATCAACAAATATTTTTATTGGTAACTTTTATTTTTATTTGGTACATTGAATAACAAATTTCAACAAGATGACAAAAAATACTTTACAATTCATTGTTTAGATAACACGAGATGAAAATTTAATTAAAACAATTTTTTTTCTGCCAGAATAGAGAGAAAAAATGTTATTTCATTGGAATCAATTTATAAATTCAATAAAATATTTTAACGTTAAATAAATATTGTACGTTAAGAAAAAAAAATTTCGGTAAATGAAAGAATTTTTTATTTAATCAATAAAAGAAACTTGGAGTATTCTCAAGATACTATTTTATTCGATCCAATAGTATTGTTATTAAAGACACATTTTGTCATTTGTTGTAATGTTACAAGTTTGAAAACAAATAACAGTTTATATATTTGAGTAAATAAAATGATTTTTATTCAAATATTCATAATTTCGAAGGAATATTTCATTTTGACTATATGACATTTCGATGTTAATGATCGAATGAAATATTTTTTGTAAGAAATAAATTTTTTTTCTCAGTGTAGAATAATTTTGTTTTTATAACAAGCACTTGAAGCTTCCTTTTCAATCGAATAATAATAATAAGGATTTTTATCATTTATATTTATTATTTTCTTGGAAAAAAATATTCTAAAATCATCATTGTATCTGAGAGAATGAAACCTTGAAGTCTAATGTAGTCTATGAAAAATCTATGAATGGAAATATGTATAGGCAAATAAAAAGAAGAAAAAACTATACGCATTTTATGAGTGTCGGTCTTCCATAGTTAATAGGTTGATGATATTGAATAATATCTGGTGGAGGTTAATTTGAAATTTCCATAAATATATTTAAAAGTACAATAAAACATGACTTTGTTGAAAGAACTCATAAAAAGCTGTAGAAAGTAATGTTCCATCATTAACTTCTAACGGCAACGATTTCTTGTTATTTCACTATATTTTCAAACATTAGCAAGCAGAGACACTTGCTCACATGCGCATTCTCTTGTCCTCTTGACATATATAAATAAATGATCCTGCATAAATTACGCATAAATTATCACATGACCATATTCTAATTCATTTTGCGTGGGTATGGGTGTTATTATTGCAACGGAAGGTAAACGAGCGAGAGAACAGAATCGACTTGGAACTGGGTATTGCAATGTCTCTTCTACATGACGTTGGGTATATGTACTGAGATGGGAATAAATTATAAATATTTTTTTAACCAACTCCGTTAGCTGGTTTTCTTATGTACATACAAAGAGGTAACATGGGACTCTTGGAATAATGCTAAATGATACCTATTGGATAATATTAATCTTTTCTCCAATATCTCATATCCCTGGTATACATAGCATTGGACTTGGCGTCTTGTACACATGAATCTGTCCCTGGATCTGCAAACGAATCAGCCGAATAAGGAATTCAATATCTCATCGCATTGAAAAGAGAGTCGGGGACGGTATCACAAACGATCAAAGCCGTTGATCAAAGTGATGCCGATCGCAGTGCATCTCCTATCGAATCTGTTCGATCTGTTTCAGTGGTTCATCTGTATCTTGAGCATTTTTCATTTTCTTTTATAGCTCATCTTCGCATTGTCCAGCTTCTCATCCCAACTTGATTTCAAGAATTACGTGACTGCCGCTGTGAATGAGTTCCTTCCTATACGTTTCCGCGGGTCACAATGAGAGAAACAGCGGCTCCATAAGTTGTCCGGGATCTGGTGATGAAGCAAAAAGTAGAAATAACGCGCCAGGCTGGCGCTGAGGCCGCGAGATCGTCAATGGCGATCACGTGTGCTCGCGAGCGGGTCGCGATTCGAGCAAGCCAAAGACGTTTGTGTATACAGAGGCGTGTACCGATACCTAGTGGAGACAAGGGGGCTGTGATACTCTTGTACGCATGAATGGAACTTTTCATTCACGTATTGTAACAACAACTACCCAAAGGAAGTAAACAAAAGATATATTCTCTTTATTTTTCATGTTTACATACGAAAATTAGCCTCATTTTTACAATTATTTTTGCGAGAACAATCGATTGATTTCCATAACAAATCGATTGCGTGTTCAACGGCAATCCAATTAAATCGCTAAATTTGAAAGAATGTTAGCAAGAATTTGTAGAATATCGCATGAAAATTAGCAATTTTCTTTGGGATGTCTCGATACAATGTAATCAGTTAGATCGTTACTGCGCCGGCGCCGTCGATCTTGTAAATCAAGTCTCGTCTCTGCTGCAGGCGTCGCTTTGAACAGAATGGGACTATGCTCTCGTTGGCGCAGGTACTCTATACTTGATGTAACGTACGTATAAGAAAAAGAAAGACACATATGAGAGAGATAGAAAATGACTGGTGCGGCGCTCAGGCTGTTTTATATCGAGAGAGACCAAATGTCAGTTTCCTTCTCGGCGAAGCTGCTGAGGACTTATAAGGAATAAGGGCTATACACTTGTGAGCATACATGCAGACATGAGAGAGAAAGACACCCGTCTTAAACGAGTGAGTTGGTTGAACTCGCGCGAGCGCATGCGTTCATGATCGGTAAATCGCACGCGTGTGCACGTTAGCAATACTTTAGGTCTTTCAAGGAGTCTCTGGGATTGATGAATGGACGACGACATCAACAAGAACGAGACCATTTGGTATAGATGGTAATCAATGATTTGAAGCTCAGAAGAAATTTTTATTAGTTTTAGATTTTTTTATAGAATAATATCAATTCAAATAAATCTCTTTTTTAGATAAATATTTTATACAAAATTCTAATAGATTATTTAATGAGAAAAATATTGCTTTCTTTTTTTTAAATAAAACATGAAATTTTTACTGTTTTCCTCAGTAATTCAATTGTGTGATAAAGAATCTCTACACTATTCTGTCATTTTTTAGTATACACGGAGAGAATTTTTTCATTAAAGCTAAGTACAAAAATGACAAGTGCACGTTTTGAAATTTATAAGTAAAAATATTTTCACTCGATAGTAAATTTTGATTTCATTTAAATTAATTTTGTACTTAAGAGGTGTTTTAGTAAAATAATTATTTGGGATAACTCAAAAATAACTTATAATAACCCAAAATTTACTGTTACAAAAAATTATCTCCGTGTAGAAAACAATTTCGACTGGTGTATATTACTAAAATTAAAAATTGTACAGTTTTCTATCATTTACAATTTAAAAGATTAATAATTTTTCACAAATTTATTTTAAAAGAATCGAGTATTCAATTGAATTGAGTCCAATAAATTGGTTAACCAGGATTAATAATTCAAAGCAAACTTGAGAAATGGAATACTTGAATGAGACTAAAATTATTACAAGATCGAAAATATAAACATGTTATTTATTACATGAAGAAATTCGCATAAGTAAATGGATTATTCGATCGAGTAATAAAAAAATAAACATTTATGTATCACTTAATAGATGCCTAATCGTGAGAAAAATGTGATACAGATTTGAAAAAAGATCTTTTATTGAGAACTTGAACCATTAATCATCTTGTTATCTGATGTATGTAAATCAGAAAATATATATCAATTTCATAATAAATGTCATAGAATAAATTTGAAAAACAGAAGATTTACTGAAAAAGAATGGAGAAATGGTAGTTGTCGAGACAAGATTTTAACGTTGAGTACTTGTCTGATTGTTTGATGAATTCCCGCAGGTACACGCCTATATTAAGAGTGCAACTATTATCCTAAGGACTATATATGTATCGAGAAATGTACGATGTTCCATCTCTGGAATGCAGTGTTTGATGAATGAAGACGAGGAGAACGAAGGGATCCTGGTTATTCGTTTCTTCTTTTTCTATATTCTTTTTGGTTTTTTTCCTCTTTGATGATCGTCTTTAGCTCAATGGAACGAGTTTTCCAGTCGCAGCAGTGATCGTTGAATTGGAGCAGGATCGTTACGTAGTCCAAGCAATTCATTTAAGTACATTACATTCGTAACGATTAAGGCAGAATAAAAAATCGTACGAGCGTTTTATTCTAATTTTTATAGCCAATACGACATGCTCCAGTGCTGTTACTTCACACTTACTTTTTCTCCTCAAGTATTCATTACTCTTGCCTTTTTTTTCAAGCACCAAAAAGTATATTTATCTTGGCGATTAAAACAAAACTGTTATTTTGACAGAATTATGCATTGCTTTGGGCACAAATTACAAAGAATTATTCGAGTAAAAATGCTAAAGATGATAGGATAACGTGTTATAAGATCTGTTATATAGTAATGCATTACACGTTTTCGCCCACACACTTTGTCCTGCTAACCTTCGTGGATCCATCCCGCGTCTTGGATCCGTGAGAATTCTTAGAAGGAATCTCGAGAATCAGCCGCACACACCACACCTGTGCTTCATGGAATGTTGAGAGCAAACACACTAACTTTTATTTTCTTTTACTTTAATGAATTTATTCATTAAATATCTACGAATCTCATTAAATGTTTAGTATCGATTTAAATTCAATTGGCACACTCAATAAAATTCACATTTCACATAATGCCTATCATTTGTAAACCATCTAATAGCCTCAGACAAATCTGGTGCTTGGTTGTGGTGAAAATAGAATACGTAAATTTCACATATTGGCGAGATAACAAAGATTTCAACATTATTCAACAATCATTTTGGTCACTTTTGTGAAATAGATTGTGCAATAGCAATACAAGAAGAGAGCACTATAATAACTAAATATTTTCGGTTCTCTTTAGAGTATCGATCTTAGTTATATGTTGAATACTTTAAATGGTTAAAAATTCATGTTCGAGTTTCTAGTTAGCATGCGCGTTTGCATAACATCACGTAGGTTCTACTCTATACCGAGATGACACTTGAGAGATTCAATAAGCTGTAGAGAGAAAGCCAAACGAGTTTTATAAATTACCGATATTAACCAGCTAGTGCGTTAGCTATTTTCTAATAGATTAAATCATAATTGAGGAAGATGTGAGTTCAGGAGAATCAAAAGGGCAAAATTCTATCTTCAAGATCATTTGAAAGCAATAGATCCTGAATAAATTCTATCAAGTAGGCGGGAATCATATTTTTAACGAGAAATAAACTCGAAGAGATTTTCAATCGCGTGTGTAACAATGCTGAGACCCAAGAGTTCAATGCTCGTTATCTTCAATCTTGATTCATCCTTCGAGGAGTTGGCGTGCGCCGACGGTGACCAGCGATAGATCATCAATAGCACGATGTTGAGGAAAATATCCTTCAGTAAACTACGTCGTGCTTGAGATTCTGGTTTTTTTTTAAATTCCGAGGTTTCGATAGAGTAACTGAGGAAATTTAAGTCTGATTTAATTGATTACATGTCTATCTAGCTAAGGGGAAAAACAAGCTCTTTAAGAAATGTATAAATAAAATAGGAGATATAAGGAATAGAGATAAATAGTTGGGGGCAATGAAGCAAGAAGAGAAGAAGTTTCTGAAATGTGTGGCAATTGTGGGGAGACGTGGGTGTATATGTGGTATTTTCGTTCTAACCTAATTCAGTAGTTCTAGAGTAATACGATGCCATACTAAATATAAAATCTAGCACGCAACTTAGAGGTAATACGCATAAATATATGCAGTGATCCATATCCGATCAGTGTTTAGAAAAGATCTTTCATTTC
This sequence comes from Chelonus formosanus, assembly GCA_028641665.1. Classification (NCBI taxonomy): domain Eukaryota; kingdom Metazoa; phylum Arthropoda; class Insecta; order Hymenoptera; family Braconidae; genus Chelonus; species Chelonus formosanus. The sequence continues at coordinate 8,164,225 of CM054004.1, read as the reverse complement.
ATATCACCTTACTCAGTCTTGTTTTCCACATTTTTGGAGAACACTATTTTTATATTCAAACCCAAGGATATTATTTTTTAAAAGATTACATCTTATTTTATCTGATCCACGAAAAGAGAAAAATTTATTTCTATTTATTTTGATCATTGATTTCCTTCTTCTTCTTCTTTGACCAATTAAATATTTTTTATAACTTCTCTTGGCAGTTCACCATCGTCAACAAGTTGAAAAAGAAAACTTTTGAAAACAAAAATACATTTTTTTGTTGAAAACAAATAATTTAACCGAATTTTAAATAATGATTATAGAGTAGTAATAAAATGGTTAAATAAAAAAATTTTAATAAAATAACTTCTTATAATAAAAATAAAATGAGTTAATTACAGAGTATTTATCAATTATTTCCATGAAATTGGTATTTAATGTAACTCGGATATATATTAATATATACAATATTAATTAAGAAATTAATAAATTGTAAAGTAAAAAAAGAGTGAAATAAAAACGTAACAATTTCTGATAATTAGTTTCAACAGTTGCACCAACGATTTAAAACGATTGGCGAGCGGCCATACTTTATCTGATTTGCGGATTATGCCGATTGGAGCAAGGAGCATTGGCAGGTGGTGATTGTCGCAGCAATACATTGAATTGCTGAGAGAATGAAACAAGAGATGGTTACATTATGGAAGGAGAGAAGGTAGAACAGACAAGTTGTAAGATGAAGAGAGGGAGAGATTGAATTTCTACATCGATTTAACCTGCCAATCGTGAGTCGATCAGACTCAAGTATATCGATATATGTGCATTGCAAGACAGATTGCAACGTAGAATAATAATGTCGCTAAAGAGCCGCCTCTTTATACTGCAGCCACGAGCAATTGATGCACTTTTACGTATAGATGCTTCGGGATACCTGTCGAGAAATTATTTTATACATTTGGTCCAATCAAAGTTCCAAAGAGGCGTGTACAGGTATACAGGTCAGAAAGAGTTGGGTGATGTCAACAAATAAATCGATACTTTAGTCGATCATTAATCATACAAATAAATATCTTCCTGCCTACCAAATAATAAGTGCTTTTCAACTCATAATTTCATGGGTAATCGAACATTCAATTTAATCAAAGTCAGTAAAAGAACTTTAGTTCAGTACATTTTTTATGATATTTTGATTCAATTAGTTATTAGCATATATATACGTAATTGAATAATTATTAAAAATAAATTACGAAAAAATGATAATATTAATAAGAAATAAATTGATTTAGCAATCAGGAAATGAGTGTAAAAAATGGAATATTGACAATCAAGAGCATGACTATACTCTTGACTTTACAAGTACTATTACCAAAGATTTTTTTGCCATAATAATTCTCTGATTAAACTGAACAAATTTAATCGATAAAAAATTATAAAATATAATTGGAAGTTTTATAATAAAATGGTTAGGAATAAAATTCAACAGTAGTAAAAAGTATTAATATTTTTACTTCATTATATAAAATGAAATTTTTTTTTGTTTCTTTTCCATTATCGATATGAATTAATCTAATATAATAAGAAAACCTCACGCTTCTGCAAGTTTCTGGCATTAATAAAATATAAGTCCAAAGGGTAGAATAATCGCAAGAAAAGAAACATCAAGATAAGAAAACATATTTTAACGAAATTATACCCATATTTGGAGAGGATAAGAATGGAATATTTTCTTTTTCATCAACGACCCGATATTTTTTTTTTTAATTGGATGGAATTATGTATACATAGACTTGGTAGATACATGGTTAGGTTTTTGTAGATATATATGGTAATGATTGGACAAAAAAATTTGGAGCGATTTCATCACGAAAAATTACGTCAATGTAAAGAAACACATATAAGTGGGCGAATCGATTGAGTCCAGCACGTATGGTTCAAGTATTTGTGATTTTACTCGATTTCTCTTATCCAAAGTACAAATCTTCTCACTGGAACATGCATGTGAATCAAGTTCGTGTGTGGGATATAGACGTAGCAGAACGAAACATTATATGCACCTCAGGAAACACGATTATGTTCGCAGCAGGACACGTTGGAACAAAGGACAGGCGTGCAAGAGAATAATCGACTCGAAGGCTTTGTTTCACATTTTTAACAAATGTTAAATAGAAAATACTAATAAATAAATATCAGAGATATATAATACAGCTTATGCTGAGAGAAATGATGTTCATTCTAACTATTGACTGTATTGCAAACTAATCCCGCACCAAAAATATCGCCCACATTCGTTTCCAGTTTAACGTACCACTTAGCAGTTATCGCGCATACGCTACTCGTTCTCGTGAGATGTCCGCAAAAGGAAATCGAATAATAGAATCGCTGGTATTCAGCAGTTCTAAAAAGAACCAGAAGAAGAAGAGAAGAAGAACAAGAACAAGAAATGCCACAAGTGGATTTACTGATCTTTGTCGATTGGTATATACTCTCTAACGTGTCGTTCTCCTCGACCATGACGACTAAATTCCGGGTCGTGTGTGTGCACCCACGCGTAAGATTTTAGCGCAACCAAGTTGTAAATTAACTGTCAGATTTTGCAACTCGTTATTCTCTCATTCAATGAGAAATTAAGTGTGAAAAGTTAAAATTTTATGTAATGACATTAACTCCATTCAACGTTACTTTATATCCAAGAGTCAATAATTTTACTGCTGATTCATTATTAATACGATGTTATCATAAATTCCCATACGCTGCGTATCACAATATTCATTATATTATTCGATGCTTGAATAATAATTGGGGGACTCCCTTGAACATGGTGGGAGTCTCCAAGTCCCCATGATGTCTCCTACAGCAACTGTTCGTAATTTTAGAGTTTTATATGCTCCCGTCAGTTATGTGCGGAGGCGTGCACATATTATATTCCTTATAGGCTTCAACTAACTCGCCCACATTCAATGTATATAGTGTCTCAATACCTGCAGTGATATGTCAACTCTGACTTTCCACTCTCAATACATTTGCTATTTTTTTCATGATGCTACCATTAATTTACCATTAGGCTACTGTTTGAGCTCATATACAGAAGTGGAACTTGGACTTGATGTTATTTTAATTTCATAATACGTAGAAAAAGGAATACTCACTGGAGGAGATATATAAAAATGAGACATAAGAGTGTCAAGTGAGGAGGAAAAAATAAACGGAAAAAGGTGAAAAAAACTTTGTAGTTGCGCACGTTTCGCTGTTCGCACGCTGCCTCGCGGGGTTAAATATACCTTCGGTAATCGCATCATACAGTAGCGGGCAAACAGAACCACGCTATTACAGAGAGGCATCGTTGCCACGGGCGCACAGCCTGATATGGAGCAATCTCAGATTTCCATCCGCCCAAATCGAGAATATACGTCCGCGCCCCCGCTCGAGCTTTGGCCGCCACACGTCTGTGAGTGCTCTCGTGACTGTCGACTGGGGTTGTTGTTGCTGCAGCACAAGCCAAACGTGCCAAAATTCACATTAAAGCCAATCATAGCTCGACTCCTGTGTCTTTGTCACTATTCCAATGGAAATCCCCGGATATTATTTACATATTATCTAGAAACCACATTGGTACTTTAGATCATCAGTTACATCAAGGTGTGAATTATTTCATTCGGTGGAGAAACATGCTTCAGTGCAGTGTAACATGAAGTAATACAAGTGACAGTGTTGGAATCTCCTTTAGGGATTTGAGGAGACAAACGACATTGACTAAACAAATTTAGTGATTTCATTGATCTACGTACATGTTGCCAGAAAACACTTTTCCCGTTACAGGTAACAATCATTTACTGTTTATCAATAATTAAATAGAAAGTTGCATTTTAAATGCATTGAAAAGATTTAATCGGTTACGGACATTTGACCGTAAAAATTGAGTTAGAAGTGATGCAGTGAAAGGCAGGTGTCTTCTGCTGAAACTCTTCTTTGAATTTATGAATATTCAATGCAATCCTGATGGAAACGTTACGGTTGATCGACTTGTTATTAACGTTGACAGTTTAATCGGATTGCAACATTGATGATTATATATATTAACAAGAAAAAAAAATGAAATAAAATTAGAGCAACTTACAGTTTGACAATTGGTGAAATAATATGTTTGTTTATGGAGCAAGATGACTGATTGGTATATGTGTTGAGAAATTCTAGATTTAGAATAGCGTATTGAGGATAATTCGGGACGAACCGGCATAGTGGGGCCTCTTGAGAGAAGTTATAAAGAAACGCGAGTGGAATACAATTCCAAGTAGTACCATAATACCGAATATGGCGTGAGAAATTTGAGAGAGACAACCGAAAATAGTGGCGTCATGCCAGAATTTCTATTAATAGACGATAAATAAATTTTACATTCTCCCAAGCTTTCGATATTTACACGTAATTATTTTTGGTGAAAAGTATAATAATAAATAGCCTCCAAAAAGTCCAGAAGAGTTGGATAATTCTATTGAAGCTTATAATGCTCTCGATCAGTAGAAAAAATTAACTTATCAAGTTACTTGCTTTCTGATAAAAAAACATGCTACTTAAAAACAGTAAAGATTAATGATATAAAGAATAAAATGCGGAAATGCCTGGATAATTTTTTAAAATTGAAGGTAATCGTCTACCACTCTTCCTTGCATTCCGCGTGGCAAATCGATTCTCTTCTTGGCCAATGTCGCTCGTCACGAACGTCTTTCTTCTTCTTGAGGGGGAATCAAAGCGCAACAACCACAACGTGTGTTTGACGGCCGACAGAAACAAAGAAAGAATAAACGAAAGGTAGAGAAGTATATATGAATAAACTCAGCTAAATTTAAAATTCAAAAAAATCCAAGTAAGGCTTCAAAATTACGAGGCTTGTCTCACACGTACTTTGTATAAATGGATTTGTATGAGACTGTTTAATGTTATTTTTGATTCTGGGAATATTTTTATTCAACTTTACACAACTTTAGTAAACTTATATCGTTGTACCACAAGAAAAACTACTGTACTTTATTCAAACTGAAACTGTAAAAAATAGAATTGGCACCGAGTACTCACACTTTGAAATAATTATGAAACAAATATTATGTAGATAAATATTAATACTATTTGTAGCACATTTAAGTGAAAAAACACCTTACAACAGTCCTCATGAAATGAGATTAAATATATATATATATATTTTTAAACTTTCAAAACACTTTGAATTTTAGATCTGAAGAAATCCTCCAAATAAAAATAACCAACAGTTTTATTTGTATAAAAAAGATAGATAATTGAATTCACTTAATCATTTGGTAAAAAAATTTCAATAATTTGAGTTATTAATAAAAAAAAAAAAATTTTTTTCTCTTCCGTCCGGTGATCATTACAAAGTCATTTAACAACGAATAAGAATCATCAACTTCTATAAGTAAATATAATTTATAGATGACCGAACATTCTCTAATGAAGGCCACAAAGTGCTCTCTTATCTGCGTAATTTTTTTTTCCTCACACCACCTAGCGATTGCCATCTGTCCAGATTTATTTACGATTCGCACCGGTAGGCTTGCAGACCTCACACCGTGCATGCATTCCTCGTGGACTTGTCCCATTTGCGACGATCTTATCGCCAAAAATGTCTTCAGATGCGATTTAAGATGGTAGTACGTCTGAACGATTAATTGAACACGAGAATGTAGATTGTAAAATGTAGAGTGTGAATAATTTAAGGTATACTAATGATTAAACTATTTTGTTTTGCAGGGGGCATTATGCAAACTGAGGAAGTTGTACCTCGTACACAGTCTACGGGGATAGACGGCTCCTTGACAGATAGTTCATCCTATCAGTCTACCTTAAATCTTTCTCCACATCCACAGTGTTCATTGCCAGCTACCGTCCACATGGCCGTCAAACAGGAGCCTCAAGATGATGATGAACGTGATGTAAACAGCCACAGGTGAGTTGTTTTAATTTCACGGATGAATAATCCAGCATAAAACGAACTGTAGAACAAAATGAAAATTAAAAAACATGCACTTTCAAACGACTTTTTTGTGCTTTGTATAGAGTATTGAAAGTTAAGAATGATGATTAACGGTGAAGGAAACACATGTTTTGAATTGCTACAAAGGCGAAGAATGATTGAAATTTTTTTTCGTGCTAAAAAATTTGTTCTTTCATGTATTCATTCTTTGTATGAATTGGAATAAATTAAAAAATATAATTATTCGAAAAAAAAAAAAAATAATAAATTTATTTTGTTCAAAGATAGTTTTCTTCTGGATTATTTGAAACAATTGGATCTAAAACCGCGATAATTTCCATTTGACAATGACTGTAACGGTGTGATTAGTGAGCCTCTGTCGATTTGTCAATTGATTAAGGCTTTACTTAGACACCACTGACATTCGCGATTTGCTTAAAGACTCCGTAGACTGCTGACTTTATCAGTTTCGTCTGCCTTAAACGTGAACAGCATTAACGAACCGACTTAACGCTCCCGACAATCGATTCTCCCGGTAGATATACATTGTGGCGTGTCTCGACCGTGGTAAATGAGGAAACGTTGGCTTGGGGGAGATAACAATTTCGAATCTGTCTTTGCCATGTCAAGATCCAGTTCTAATGAGGCACTTAACAGTCAGCAAGCGGAGCCAAGCGCCGCACCAATCCCAGCAGAAGGCACTCATCATCATCATCCTCACGAGCCAGTACACCAACAGGTTCACCAGCAGACCGGGGCTAACTTGGAAAGATCAAGTCAAGACGGCATTAAATCGAAAACCAGGTAATTATTATTATCTAGTCAGGTTTGAAATTCTAAAGAAGAAAGAAAAGAATACAAAAAAGAAAAATACAACAATAATAGTAGTAATTTATTTGAATCAATTGAAGGCGTTTAAGTAACCAATTTTCGTTGATAATTCGAGTTCTCTTCAATGGTATGAATGAGTCTCGAGGACAACTAAAACTGGTTCGGCAAACCGTCGAATCCGATGTGCACAAAAACGTTGATGAACGAAAACCTTCAGTTGATTTTGATTTTATCTGATCTTGCTGATTTTGATCAAACAAGCACCAAAAGTAGTTTCAAGCATCTTGCTCTACATACAACGAAAGGTGTGGTGCATTTATAAATTGTTATTCCGGACCTGGAATGTTGTTGGAAGTTAAAAAAATTCATGTTTATTATTTTTGTTTCAGTCGTGGTCGCAGAAAATCAAGATGGAAGCTTAAATTCCATCACCAGGCATTACCTCCCGAGTACTTAGACCATTATGAAGCTGCCTTAGCTCAAGAGTCGTTGAATACTTCACCAACTCATGGAATAGAACCTGCTGCACCTAGTCCAGCACCAACCACATCTACTTCAACGTCCACCTCAACGCCAAGTCCAGTGTCAGATGTTCAAGGTTGGTTGCAAAGAATAGCCGCAATCAAACAAGAACTTTATCCTCGAGTAACTTGTTTAAATCCCACTGCCGACTCAAACCTGCAGTCTAATTTACGACGATCTGTTATAACGTCAACGTCACATGTTTATTCTGGAAATAATCATCAACATTATCCGAATCACCACCATCACAATAACCATCATCAACCGCAGCAAATACCTCAACAACCGGCTCCACGACCGCCAATGAAATATTCGGATTTACCGTATATGGGTGAGATTACCTTGGACAATAGCAAACCGAGGAGAGGTAGGAAGCCAAAGAAAGCAGACATCTGTCATCTTATCTATAAAAATTACGGCACTATATTACCTGGCACGCCAGGACATGAGGATAGAAAACAACCACCAAAAGAATCACGCGATTCTAATCGGGAATTGACTCCACAAGTTTCACTTCAACGTACTGATATACAAAATAGGATTAGCAGTTTACTGGAAAAACGACTCACTCAGGAATCCAAACGTCTTACATTCTCCGAAGAGGTTCGAGAACAAGATGAGCCATTAAACTTGTGTATAAAAGATTTAAACCAACTGAAGATAAGACTTTCGCGCAAATATGGAAATGTTTATGAATCTGGTCAAGTTAAAAGTGAAACTTCTAGTGATGGAGAAGATGTTGAGTGCTTGGGAAATAATTTATCTAAAACAGACTCTGTACGGCCTATTGAACTATTAAATAATATTAATAATAATCAAAATATTTTAAATAATAATACAAAAAATATAAATAATAACGATCCGACAAATTCCAATTCTGGTTTTGTCTATTGGCCGAATGCAAGTGTTTTTATTCACCCAGTGGCTCTTCAATCACAGTTTTTATATTATCAGAAGATGGCAAACAGTGATAAAAATCTTGCAGCAATAGAGAATGCTCCAAAAGAACAAAAAATAGTTCCTAAATCAGCGTTTAATACGTCAGAAGTGAAGAGTTTAAATGCTAATCCGATAATTATACCTCCAACAAACATAGCGCAGCCGGTGTCTCCAAGACCAAAACGAATCGCACCTCTGGGTCATCCACCGTCTCAGCCTACTAAGAGAAAACGCTCAGCTATCTTTATCCCTCCTATGCCAACGGAGAACACGAATAATCCCGCGACTGAAGTGAGTATATGCAAGTTCAAGTTCACCGGAGGAGCAAAGCCAAGTTTACAAGAGAAGAAAAGTTTATCTGTAGATTCAGGAGGTAATTTCAGATACTATAGTGGTACTGGTGACAAAAGTATGCGAGGATACGAATTCTTTCCACGAGAATCGCTTCAACAACCTGCTGGTCAGGCTGGATCATCGGCAGGTGCATTTCTGAGTGCAGCAGGCGAAAGGATCCCACCGCCTCAGTGCCAGAGAATAGCAAATCAGGACGAAGGACGGAAGAAAAGGAAAACGAGAAAGTCACTACAGCGTGAGAAGTTGGAACAAACATTTAAAGAAAAAGGATTTCTTATCCAAACTCAACAGCTCGAATCAGCTGAGGGTGCGACCTACTGTAAATTTCGTCAACTCCGTAAATTTACTAGGTACTTATTTAGAAGCTGGAAGGATTATCTTCCAGGCAATGTCCGTGACTTGACGGGGAATGCAGACGGAGTGGAGTCACTCGATGCTGAGGTCGAGAGAGATCATTCGACATCTCCTCTTCCTCTTCCGGGTATCGTCGACATGCAGGGTAATGTTCTTGAAGAACATCGAACATTACCACTCACGTGAAACCCTCTGGAGTTTATGGAATTTGCATTTATATTTTTTTTCTACCTTCTTTCTTTATCTGCCTACAGAATGAGTACAATGAATTTCAGTAAATTTGATCTCTGTGTTCTCTTTTTGTTTTGATCATATTGATAACATTCATGAGTTTTTATTACAATAGATGTTTGATTGGAATGAAAAACAAATGATTGGAGAGAAATGTCTTTCGTGCGTGCACGTAAATGGTGTAATGGTGTAAATAAGTTGTTGTCAGAAATTACTTAATATTCTATTGTACATGCCTATTGAACGATAAAGTATTTTGATTGAGTCACTTGTAATGTAATTCACACAACAATTTACTCGTTTCGTACGTGTACGTTTCAGTAATACTAATAAGATCGCTGCGGCTACATTCAATTAATACGTGGTACGTATATACAAATACGTACCCAATCGCTTGTTCTTAAGTGTCTTATCTATTGTACAGAAATTCAAATGAATAAAAAAAGATAGCAGTAATAAAATATTCAATTATCGTTGCGGTATGAGAATGAGAAGATTATAAGATAATGAATCAATCTTTATATAATTAAAGAAATCATTAATTCGGGATCTTGATGGCCCGATGCCAAAGATGGGAGACTGTACATAATTGTAAATCTCAATAAATACGTTAACCAAAGACCAATATCGTGCCTTTAAATTGGAAGTCACATAGCAGGATTTTTTGTAAAAAAATTTCATGAAAAAAGAAAAAATAAATTAATAATCGTGATTGTAAAAATTCTGCAGTGCATTTGTAAAATGATGAGTGAGATTTTGAAAGAATTTCATGTAATATTATGGTTGTCATATTTTTTTAAGTTATTATAATTATTTAATTTTTTTTTGCCTAATGAAATCTAGTCTTATTTATACGATTGTCCTAAACAAAAAATTGCCTTACATTTTTTTTTCTTTCTGTAAGTGATGTAACACTTAATTATTCATTGTATTAGTCATCATAATTGTAATTATTGATTATTTGTAAATTAATGAAATGAGTTTAAATGAATGAAACTCAATAAAAATGTGATTATTAAGTATCACTTGTTGATGACAGATTACAATAAATAACTGTATAATAATTAGCGTGAAAGCAAAGCCAATTTTACTGTGCCTTGAAACCGTCCTATACTCATATACAATTGTTTCTCTATTTTCTCTAAAAAAAAAAAAAAAAACAAACAAACAACCATTTTTCTATTAAATAACAGCTATACAATTATTTCATATTTATGCTCATTATTGTAAAGAGATTATTGTTTATAATCCGCAATAAAATAAAAAATATATTGTTAATTATAAAAAAAATGATTTATAATTTTTCTGGGTAATTATTTTTCCCTCTTCTGAGCTCTACATTCAATTTTACTTTAATGATTCGTTAGTATCAACGTTCAGAAATTTATGCAGTCTCGTTTCTTTTTAAAATACCCTCGAGGATTTCTGAGTAAATGAAAGAACGTCTTACTCTAAGAAAAAATAATTAAACTACTTACGAGAACATTTCTTTAACTTCATTGATGCAACTCCGATTGCAAGTTTACTTAAGGATTCATGATGTATAGCCGGACGCACCTCTTATCCCCATATTCCTCTTCTTCTGTACGTGTACGTACAAGTGTATATAAAACCACTTTGAGTGTATCTGTCGTCACATGCACGTATCTCTTCCACTACTACGAGAGTCCATTCATGCATACGCCCATTCAACCATCTGTGGATCACCTTGAAGGGTTTTTATTCCCACCATGTATTCATTTCATCGAGCTATTGTATTAAAATACCCTATGAAAAATTAGCAAAAAGTCAATAAATGATTTTGTTAAGCTAAATGACTTTTTCAACATTCATTTTGTATTTATTTTCTTACGAATCACTTTAAGCGATATTATTATTATGATAAATAATACTTACAAAAATCATGTAATTATAAAGTGCCAGGAGAGTTTGCTATTAAATCTTTTTCTTATTGTTTCGTTGTCTTTACTGACTTTTTGCTGGCAACTCGTCGTTCGGGAGGGCGCGCACAATGACTGCAGGTTTCCTAATACGGTCTCAGTTGAGCCCACGATGAAATGGAAAAAAAGAAAAAAAAATTGAAATGAATTTTCGGTGACCAAAGAGTAAGCTTGGTAAGTTAAAAGACGTGCAGTATTACTCTGTAAAAAGATACAAATTTAATAAACAACATTTGTATATAATGAATGAACCAGTCAATACAATATCAGTATTAAAAAAGTTTCTCTATATTTACAAATCAATATCCTAATAAATAAACATCACATTTTTTTCAATTATATCTTATCTAATTATTTAAAATATATTTTGCAAACTAAATAAAAAAAAAAAAATATCTCACGAACCAAAATATTGACAGCTTAATATATAGGTAAATTAAAAATGGAAAATATGAATATAATATGTTAGAAAGTCTGTAATTTATTTAACTTTATTTGAATTTACTAAAGGCGGAGCTACAGAATAAATGGCGATTGCGATTAATGGAGTCTAGTCAGTTTAATGGTAAAATCATTTGCAGCACGCCGATGAGCTCGTTTAGCCCAGCCATGATCTCTTGCATCGTGCACTTCTATGAGCATAGGATATATCCTTCGTGCATCAGTGCACGAAGCGTAAAGAGATTAAGCTGGTAAAATGAGAAGAGAAAAGAACGAGAAGAGCAGTTAATACGAAGGAAGACAGGTCTTGGTAGACTACAAGACAGGTTCGTTTGCGAAAAACTTTAATTTGTCTCTCACGTTTTCGTATCGTACCAGGATCTACGTGGTGTAGGTTAATATGCATACTGGAGTCTATATGCACATGTTTGTCCTCTCACTCATTTAATTCCATGAAGTCTGAATATGCTTGGTGATCTCTGGGAATATTAACACGTCCATTTGCTGACTTTATGAATTCATTTGTAGTCTAAGCAGTTATATAGATTCAGTTAATCTCTTTCATGATAAGCTTTTTTTCTTTTTGTCATTTTAACTAGTATGTTTATACAAAGAGTCATGAAGTTAATTGATCATACCTGAACTTGTTATTTGCAAAAATATGATATTTTAATCATAATTTTACTTGTCCAGTTAAAAGAGACTGTTTCCAAGAATGTATAATTCTATAGTACAGAAATTTCCCTTTTCTAATAGAAAGAGAGAGAGAGAGAGAAAAAGTTGAAACTAAATTAAAAAAAATCTCGTAATTTGTTCATCAACTGAAACCTGTTGATCTACTCTACTGCAGCAAGAAATAATAAATTTAAATCAGATTATTATCTCAATGTTTTTAATTTATCAGAGTAACTCTTGAGTTTGATGGTAACAACAAATTTTTCAATGGAATAATTTTCTCTAGCTAATGATTTGGAAGTAGCAGTATTGACCAGGAAATAAAAAGATATTTCTCTTACAATTATGCAATTTAAGTGATTAATCTACAGTGACATTCCACACCGTTCATTGGCTCGTATTAAATGTAAACGGTTGTCTGTGGAGCTCGTGTTGTGTAGTTGATGGTTGGTTTGTTATAGTGACAAGAACGCCTTCATGAATGAACTCCGGTTGCGTCGTCTACACGCGTGCAGAAAGACGTTGTTATTTCACTTTTTTTCTTTTTCGTTCCTCTTACACTGGTCTTTATTTATTTTCTCTTATCTGCAGCAGAGCGCCAACAAAGTGGAATTGGCACAATGCAGCTGGAATACGTGATTGTTTCTAAGCAAACGCAACTATCTGAAGGGAAGACAAGAAAGAGACGCCACCGGAAATCATGATTCGCAGCGGGCGAGTTTTAATCTACCGTAAACTGGTAACTACTCGTCTCGTGCTCGCCCTCGTACTTCAAGTCCAGAAGACGTGCGTGTTGACTGACAATATGAGACGTCATTCTTGGTTATACTGTGAATTCCGATATCTTTTTCTACATCCTATCTTGCTCTCTTATACAACCGTACTCTGTAAGTTAATTAGGCAAATGAAAGCAGCGCGACCGGACCGATAAAAGCTTTATCGTCGCGAATGTAAACGATTCTCATTTTCTCCCTATTGGTATTCTCAATGTTTCCTGTATTATAGCGTATTTCGAATTTAATACTTGTCATACCAGCTGCGACATCATAAAATAAATTAACGTCGCCTCTCAGCGAACTGCTAACTGTGCTAAATGATTTCTCGCTTTTATACTTATACATTTCCTGTAATTCATATCTCGTTGTTATCCACTTGGGCGATTTTATTTTCGGCTCCTTTTTTATCATCTTCTCTCATGCCCTTTTCATTCTTTTACTTCGTGTTGAGCCACGTATACCAGCTGGTCCAACTTCTTGTCCAGTGCATGCGACAGCTGCGACGAAAAGGAAAAATCCAAATGGCAATGGATGATTGTAAGAAACAAACGAATGAAGTAGGGAGACTTGTTCGGGTAGAACTGGAAGACTAAAACAAAATTCCTCACTCAATAACACGCTCTTTCTTACTCTTTCATCTGCTATTATCTTCTTTCTTTTAATATAAATGTGACACATGTGTGCTTTTTCCATTATCCATTCCTGTCTATTAATCTTCTATATTACTGATATACATCCCTAAAAGATACACTGTCCATTAGTTTCTTTGATAAGTGAAAAAGAAACGACTACATAAGATATTAGTTCTTCAGTGAATACAGACAGACAATATGAATTCTTCTTGCTAGTGGAAAGTGACATTGATGACAGACACTATTACCTCAATACTTACTGTGTTGTTATCACTTTTAAATTACTATATCTACTTCATCGACATATCACACATGTTTATTATCTTATATTTTTTTAAGGACTCATTTTAATATTAAACATGAAGTAGTTTGTTAATATGTATAATTTATAGAGCATCAATTCTCACGAAACTTTATCGTATACTGTAATTTACTACAGCGCATGCCTTGCTTCTGAAATTAATAATCAAATAACCTAAATAAAATTAACACTAAAACTGTCATAAGAATGATGGATTGAATTTGTTCATGCTCAAATGATAGAATATGTTACGAGTCATGTAAAAGATAAAAGAATTTTTTTTCTCGTCAAATGATTAGTTAACATTGCGAACTTTTTAAAAGTTTAATTTATAGCATGAAAAAGTTCTTTATAACTAAGGTATGTAAAAGAAAAGATTAAAAATAAAAATACCTATTTTACTATAATAACTCGTGTAATTGGCAGGAAATGAATCATGGAGGAGTCTGAAATAAAAAAATATAGAGATTATTCGATATGGTATATTAAACTTGAGATAGTTTATAATAATTATTAAGGATAAATTATTTTTACACGAAGAGAATGATGTAATAAATGTACAATATTTGACAAGGCGTACATGATGCACGTTACAATATAACTTTTTAAAATATTATTAGCATTTTATATTTGTCATTAAAGTTAAGTTTATTTTAATGTATATATATTTTTTTACAGTTTCGTTCATTTTTATAATTCATTTGAATTTTATGTAAGAAAGCAATAGACGAATCTTTGCTATTTTTTTTTTACTAATAATCGACATGCCATAAAGATAAATGCTTCTTATTTTTTTGTTTTGGTGAGAAATGGACCACTAATTATAAATTGCATGCTTTTTGGTCTTTAAAACTATAAGGGTCATGCACCCAAAATGTTATCACGTTTATAATATTTGGAAGGACACTTGCAAAATATCTTTTGCTTTGGAAATAAATTATTACATAAAAACATTTTCGAATAAAATATTCAATAGTGACCTTCATCTTTGAAATAAAAAATAGTTTGTTTTTCATTGTCTATATTTATTACATAAATTATTATGGTAAAGAACCCTGTATATTTATATTTTTTTTTATTCGTTTATTAATTAGATTGGATTTTTATTGTTCATAGAAACTTGAAAGTTGGAATAGTGTTAAATCTGGATTTTTTTGTAAATAAAAATAAAGATCTGTCTTCAAAAGAGAACAGAGTTCTTTTTACAGTTTATTCAATATAAACGTCTATAAAAACAGTTTCACAAAGGTTTGATGCTAATTTTTCAATTGAATATTATGCTGGTAAGTTAATCATCTTATTAACGAGATATTTCTACTAGTGAATAGTAATATAGGCAACTACGGTGATATGATTGAGTTTTCGAGTGCACTAAATACTCGACTGTTTTAGTTTCGAAGGATGGATCCAATGAAACAGATCAATTTAACTTCTCAACGTCAGTTTAAATCCGGTGTTATAACTTAATATCATTACTGAAGATTGTCATCATATCGTATCATGTCTGTCTGTTGATACAAAGTTTGATCAATTCTAACTTTGTATCTCGATATTAAAAATACTTTAAAGTATTTTCTTAGCATCCAATGATACCTTATCTATATTTATCATTGAAACTAAAACAGTTCCATACGCGCATAATCCATTTTTAGTTAAGTAGTAAGTTACACTTTGTTGTAGTATACAAATAATTATAGATTTTCAATATACAGTCTAAAAACTATAGAATTTACTGAAAGAAAAAAGTTTGTTTTAATTAAGAAGATCCAACTTTACAAGTAAAAAAATTTATTTGACAATATTTTCCAATATCAAATTTTGTTAATAATTATTGTAGACAAGAAATTTTTTCTTTTTTCATTTCTTAAATCATTTCTTTCTTTCTTTCAGCATAAAAATAATACTTGACAATACTGTAATAATAAGGAATAGTTTGGTCATAGCATTGGAAATTTCATTGATCGATTTTAATAAGGTCGTTATTTGGTCACACTCAGTTGTATTCATATAAATAGATATTAAGGAATTTAGTTATTAATTTACAGTAAACATTATTATTGTTTGTTTCTTTTATTGTAAATACATTTTTAATCATTTTTTCAAATAGTATTTATAAAGAAATATTTATAAAGAATTTGTACAAGTTATTTCATTTTGGAGTTTAAAAAGTTTTAACATTGGTCAAATTGATATACTCCAGATCGAAAAAAATGTTTAGGTATATATTTATTTAAAATATACAAGCTCATTCTAACACTCCAATTGGTAGGAAAACTTTTACTATAGAGAAGCGCTAACTCCTAGTATTTTGATACTGATCTACAGTAACCAGACAATAAGTGTACACAAGAATTAATAGCATTAAATTCTTTCATTCTATTAACAATCGAAAAACTCTGAGATTTCAACAAAATGATATACAGTTTTATAAGATAACATGAGTGATTGGCAATATATCGGTTTTTTTATTCACCTAAATATTTTTTTCAATTACGCTCATAGAATCACTATTTATTAGGTGCATTCGTGTTTTTATTTATTTGCATATACTCGATTATATTAATATGAATTTGTTTAATCATTCGATCAATCAATCAATCAATTAATTATATCAATACCTAATGACAACAAAATCTATTTTGATGCATTCAGAAATTATTATTAGTACTCCAAGGTAGCTTTGTATTGCATACATCGATATTTTCGTACCATTGGTACTCAATTCGATTATTAAAATAACAATAATTATATTAGTAACGCGATATGATTTATAGTATTGCTATAAATTGTTTTTTTTATTTTGCAATTGTAAAATTGATTTAAAAAATACTTTATGTAGTCAAAGCTTCCCTGGATATTTTAAAAATTTGATTAAACTTATTTATTGTACATAATTTTTTCGTTAATAATAATTATGTACGTTATTTTAATTATTTTTTTTTTTTTGTAAAATAAAAAAATGAATTATTTATAATATCGAAACATTGAAATTATAATTAGGATACGCAAACGCGTGATTGAATAAAAATCATCGACGCTTTTGACAACTACTAAATCGCGTGATATCACAAAAATCTAAGCTACGAATAGCAAAGCTTTCGTAAATTCTAAATTCAAATTTATAGATCAATTGACACTTCATTCAAAAGTCCTCACACTATCTTGCAAAAAGTGTTGAAGGACTTTGTAATGGAGTATACATATTATTAATTAAATTTATTTCGCCATTATTATATTAATAATTATTATCGTAATTTTTTTGACTAATACTAATATTTATTTTGTATTTTTTAATATTATTATACATTTCTTTTTGAAATTTTTTATCGAAATAAATAAACACCCTAATTATGTAATTAGGTATATATATATATATAAGTATTATGATTACAATTTTGTAATTATCAAGTTATATAGATTTAAATTGAGTTCTTTTTTCGGCCGATTCACGAACACTACTTGCTTTATTTGTAATTGTCACACATAATTTACGTTTTTATAGTGTTTTATAACTGCTTAATTTTATGGTGTCGCGTTAAAGGATAAGCTAGCTACTTATCGAAGATACCATTAATAAAATCATTTTTTCTTAGAAAAGTACTATGTCATCCTCCACCGGTTTAATAATTATATTTGCATTTTCATAATTAAATTGCTATCTATTTATCTGTCATAAAATAAATTAAATGAGCATTACAAAAATATTAAAAAATTAATAATCTATTATCATCATTATTACTTTTATTATTATTATTATTAATTATTATTGTAATGATAAAATTTAAAGTTCTCATACTATTGCTTGTAATTATTATTAAAAATTTAATTAAATCATATATAATAAAAAGGCGTCCAAAAAATATTAATAAATGATAATTCTCCACTAATTCTAGTTATTTAATTAATTATTACTGTAATTACTAACTTTGTGATTATAATCATTCGAATCACATATCAACCTATTATAATTGATGGTCTAACAGTGAAGTAAAATTAGTAAGAGGCACGATAGAGTGTGCAATGTATGCACAATAATATGCTCAAAGCAGTGTTATTTCACTAAGTAGAATTATTACTTGTTGTGCACCTGTTCTAGCGTTAATTAACGCGATTGTCAACAGTATCGAAAGTGCACCAGTATGAAAAGGCAGTCACGCATTATAAGATGTAATAATCTCATAAAAGCATCAGCCGAATTACAGTATATTGATGATGGTCATAAATATTTTTATCATCAGCTAAATTCTTGCCATCAAACCAATTTCATTATCGCAATTTGTGCCGATAGAGACATTATTTTCCACTACGGTCCATAAAAAGTGCCTTTTCTCCGAAATATAAATAATATTTGTCCATAAAATCGAATTTTTTTCTTTGGACCCTACATCATATGTATATATTTATTCAATCGGATAAATTATATTATTAAAAATATTTTTCGAAGCTTTTTTCTATAGAACTTATTACCTACATATTCAACGTGTCTGATATATATACCTATTATATTTACAATTTGTGTCTATTCTTATGCAGTAGTATTTTTGTGATATTTTATTAATTACGTTTAAAGTATAATAAGTAAAAAAAATCCGCAGTCATTTTTTCGCCAACAAAAAAATAACTGTTGCCTACTAACTTCTATAAGATGCTCCATTCTCATCGATTGTTTTGAAAACGCTTATTTCATTTATTTATTTATTCTATTCCAATTATTGGTAATTAAAATTCACTAATTACCTACTTACAACTTTAATTAATATAAACAATTTATCAGTGGATCGTAATTAATTACTCTAACGTTTCACGAGAGTACAGGACGATTGCTGGATTTATAATTTATGATACACTTATTATTCGAACGATTCGATATCTTTTTTTAATTTTTTATATCATCTTTTCATCTTACCATTGGGATTTTAATGAAGTCAACCTTTTTAAATGAATCTCTTTCATGTAATCGATAACGTTGGGTACTTGATGTACGTTTTACGTGAGATTTGTTGTATTTTTATTTATTTCGAGTTTTTCTGTGCGTATAAATTATTTTTCAGAAAGCTTTGCTCGTTTTATCTTATCATTTATTTTTAAGAGTTATCATTATAACTATGTATATGTATATACCATTCTTTTATTTTGACATGTATACACTTGTTCTCTGCAACATTACTAGAAAATGTCTGTGTTACACTTGGAAATTTTTCCCTTACTCAACAAAATCGATTTCGCTGATGTTTAATACGACGTCATGTTAAAGTAGCATAAAGCTAGGCTTTCTATGTTAACGTTGACATGCACGAATCCCCTTAACTTGAACCAACCAATTTTCTAGAAATAGTCACAAGCTTTTTCTAAGCTTCACTGAGAACTCCTAGACTATGATAGCTATGGTTAATCGCAGTGAAATCCGAGTACGTCAGACGGACGTTAATATATTAGGGGCATTTTGTTACACTTCATCTTCAATACTTCTGAGTGGTATTTGTTGCTTTTGAGCCATCGCATTTAATACATACACCAGTTGGTCGAGTTTCTTATCCATTACAGCCAGCTGCACAAAACAATTTAACCATCATCAGCTGCATAAGTTTCACTAAAAATCAGTGCTCAGGAAGCAGGTGAATACTGAGATTTACTAAAACATTTCAGTGCTTAATGAGGTCGCTATTAATTTTCATGATTTAAAATAATGAAATAAAAAAACTTTCTCTTTCGCATTCAACAGATGTGTGAATGATGCTACAGTTTTTTTAACATTTTTTTTTTTGTGAATAATAATTTATATAAAGCAGAATGTAAATTTTTGGTTACTCTTTCTCTTATTGTAAAGAATAATACAGACGAATGTGCGCACAAAAAAAAAAGAAGAAAATGAGAAGGCAATATCACGTAAATTGAGAGCAAAAAGAACACAAGTAAAAAAAGATTTTTTAAATTAGTACCTACAAGAATATTTCGCAAACAAATGATTACAAGTCAATAAGAAATGAAAATTGATCGAAATAAAATGAACAGACAAATTAGTATCTCACCTGCTGCTCGACACGGTATAAGCGAGCGCCGATCGTCATGGGTTTTACATTGCCAGCCCGGTCGATTCCTGCTAGATAGCTACCTGGCTTACCCAACGTCTGATCCAATCTCCTCTGCAACTCCTGCAAACAGCCGTCAATATTGCGATTGAGAAACTCATCTTGTTTCGACAGATAAATGCTTCATCGTGACTTGAATGGAGCCACGGATCTTCATGTCCATTTTTATCAAAGTTCCAATCTTTTCTTCTACACTTTCATCTGTTGTAAAGTCAGTAAAAGCTACCAATCTAGCTAGATTATTTGGCAACTTGATACTTTATTGGCATTTTAATGAAACTTACTGTCAATTTGAGATGAAGCAAAATAAAAACTACTTATTTATATTGTTATATTTTTCATTTTAACAAAAATTTATGACTTTGTTTGATATTTCATCAATTTAGTAATTAATGAATAATTAATTACAGTAAATGAAAAAAAAATTTTTTTTTCCAAACAAACATAATCTTTTGTTTTAATTGAATCAACATTAATTTATGAAAAAAACTTTTGTCTTATACTTCAGAAGCCATCATTGACTACAAAAGAAAAAAAATTTTACGTAAAATAATTAACTTAATGCAACTCTTTTACGATTTTCATCGTTAGCACAAGTCTACTAACGTTAAAAGCATTGCAATTTTAGTGAGAAATGATTCGAAATATTCATTAAAATGAATTACTGAATAAAAGAACTATTTTAGAATTACAGTTTCATCATGAACTAAAACCTGAACAATTACAATATTTACCTTTATCCGCACCATCATATTTAAATGTCCTTGGCTGTATTGTTCAATTACATCTCGAACATCATATGGTTTTCTTGCTTGTTGGAATTTTCGTCGTGCTACAAAATACTTGATCTTTCTGATAGCTCTTATCGCATTTCGATGTGCTTCAGTGAGTCTGAAAATCCCCAAAAATATCTCAGTATATCTTTGAGTGTTCGGTAGTCTTGCTACTTACTAACGTCCATATTTCACTCAAAACGAAATGGTGACGTACTTTTACGACATTTTTTATCTTTATTCGATTTTTTAAAACAGTATTTTATCATCAGTTAAACGGAATTTTTACTTTCTTTTAAAATAAATTGTTTTTAAATATGCAACTGAATTATTGGTTTAACGTCGATAATAAATTCTAATATCCGGATAACTAAAAGTTCAAAAGATTCTACTAGAATTAAAATTTCAAAGTTGATTGCAAGGAATATTGATTTCATTTCTATTCATTTTATGTATCTCTATTGGAATTCAATTACAAACTTGCGAATAAACAGAAAAATATTTAAGCTTAAATTTTTTTATTTATCTATTCGACATTCAAACATACTTAACATGTCGGTTAGTGGAATGTTTTTATGTGAAATTAATTGCGAAAAATTTCTTTTATATCAGAAAGATAAAATTCTCTGAATAAAAATTATTCTTTGAAAGGATAGGGAAAAATTCCAGGTTTACTGAAATTCTGACACGGAATGAAAATGCTGATGTAAAAGCTTTTGGAGTATTTAAATGCCTTTTGGCTGTATCACATAGTTAATACTCACGTTGTAACTCTTTGGGGTTCTTCGATGTCAATATCGATCTCATCGCTGGCAGCCTCTGTCACTGAACTCGTTTGTGATGTGAATAAGCTACCCCTAAAAATAGGAAATACGCTACTCATCATTGGATTCAAAACTGTTTCTTTGTTCATATTTAACGCCGTCTAGAGTGAGTAGTTTGATGAAACAGATACCTACTTGTTTCAAGTATCATTGAGTTAATGTTCATTCAATCAATTGACAAGCATTAATCACAAAGCACTCACTCTAGAAAAGCTCGTGAGACAATAGGAAGTACTTGAACAAATAAACTTAAAAGCTTTTGAATTAATCTGTCCACTAGCTTTTAAAGGTATAATAAAAAAAAACAACTCACCGATTGTCTCTTCTAGCTCTGTTAGGCGTTCCGGCTTTGGGTTCTTCCATATAAAAAACTACATCTCCCTCGTTGTCAATTCGTTGGCTATCTGTTTGTCCAGCAGTACCACTAGATGCTGTGACAGGAGGCAAAGCTGGTATCTGCTGCTGTTGACCTTGGACCTCCATTCGATTGCGTGACTTTCGACGTTTCAGCACACTCGCCTTTTTTGCCACCTGAATCATCAGAGACTGAACCCCCGGTGCCCTCCCATTACAACACGTCGAACACAACATGCACTAGTCTACTTCCATTTTCTAAAGATTTTTCTTCCACTGATGACTTCCCTCCCTCAATAAGCCCTTAAATTTTCCCTTAGTAACAGGACACTGTTTACCCCACGTAACCCCAATTCGATCGATGCGATGAACTTAATTACTTGATGAAAAAAACACTTAATTTTTTTTTTTCATTTATTAGAATGAAAATTGTTTTTTCCACTCATTTACGTTAGTAAATATTAATGTTTCAATTAATTCTATACTTGAACGCTATTAAAAAAGCAGATTGTGAAATTTCAACACTGCATTCATCGCATAGTTTAACGTGCATTGAGAGTAGGGTAAGTTTCCTGTTACATAGCGGAAAATCCGTTTTGCTTTTCATCTTCTTTGTTCTAAATCTGGCTAGCAAGTTAGATTTTACACATAGAAAATATAGGCTGATATAAATTTATTACAATGCACTACACAATATTAATAATTCATGCACATGCAGCAATAGCAAATCCTTTAAACTAAATATTTTGAAGCAAGGTAGACATATATTGATATTAGTTTATAATCGCAACACTTGATCAGAAATAAATGTGCCGAAATAATTTAAATAAATCCTTAATCATGCCAACTTTAACTTTGTGTTAAAAATATACAGTAAATAAAATTTGAAGCATAACAATATTGACATTACAGTTCTACTACATGAAGAAAAAAAATATTCTTTTGCTACAATAGATCTGAAATCCGTTTCTGCATCAGTTTTGATTTTTATGGTATTCACAGAAAAGATCTGTAGAAACCCTGTACAATATATACTGACCATATTGATAGAATTTTTTACTATTGTAGCTCCAAACTCAATTTTCTTGATCTATTGATTTTCTTAAAAAATTAAAACTTTTGTTAGAAAAGATTATTAATCTATTACAGCACAAGAATATTTATTCTTTTTACTTTCTAAATTAAAAAAATCATCATTCATCATATTAGATTACGACTATTATTAATTTTCATTAAAATGGGTTTTTATAAATATTAAAAGTGTACATCATGACGCGTTGATTTATGGCCCTCTCTTGTTCTAAATCCTCTTTGCAACATTTATAGACATTAGATTCACATTCAATTCACAAACCTACATATCTTTTGATTTCATTCATCAGTCATGACATAAAACATAGATTATACTTTAACTACTACTAATACTTCTAGTAGGATACCAAGTATTTATAACTTTTCTATTACCATCACAATGAAAATAATAACAGTAATAACAAAAATACAAATATCTATTATAATAATAATGCTACAGTATTGTTTATAATCATCATATATTGAAAGATAATTGTTATTATGAGCTATTCCTATTTATAGATACTCATAACCAGTAATAAACATACTTCATTTTTCAAATATATATATATATTTTACTCCTAGTTTGAATCTCTTATGACAAGAGAGGACCATAACTGTCATTTGAAACTATAGGTGATAATTGTTGAAAGAGTATATTTCGTTCTATCTATATGTGGGCGTTTTATTGTCAGATAAATAACAATTATTTCAAATGATGAATATTATTGGTTCAATATGTGGGCGTCCTAATAACATTTTTAAAATTAAAATCGATCTATATCGATAAAAATGTTTATGCATCAGAAAATTTTAATAGTGTATTATTTCTAATTATTTTTCGTGTACCTATTGTATTAATTAATCTTTAATAAAATAATAAGTATATGAAAAATTTGTATGTTGATGTTTTGATAAAATTTTTAATTTTTAATTGATAAAATAATTGCAGATTATTATATGTGTTATATGTGTATTTATTTATGTGTTATAGTATTAAAGTGTTTAGAAGGTATTATATAAATTAAAACATGCATTAGAGACTGAAAAATTCAAATAATCTAAACCATTTACATACCATCTTCTTTACACAAATCAACTGAAATACATTACGGTTGTTTTATCAATGTTGGCCTACCATAAACTTTTGAGGTAGGTAATAAATTCATAATTAAAACTATATCGTTAAACCTGGCTCAGAGACTTATAATTTTCTGTATGTGGTGAAAGGATTTAATGGATTTCACAAGTAAACGTAAGAAAGCTATCATTAAAGTTGCAACTGAGTATTTATGAATCTCCTTTCATTTCTTTGATATTATATCGTATTAGTAACCATACAAAACACTGAGTTTTCTACTCTGAGCCGGGTAACATCGATGTTGAAGCAAAAAGAGACCTACTAAAAAGTTCCTGATGCAATAACTTATGTTAAAGTTTTGATAAAGTACTTTTGTAACTGTTATCATTTATTATTTTATATAAAAAAGATTCAGGTATATTAAAAAGAAAGACCAAACATTGTATTAAGATGAAATTATAATAATGATCAAAAATGTTTTAATATACAAATATTTGATATTATAGCTGGAAGAGCTTTTCAATCAACGATCTGTATGTAATTTAATTTTTTCCATGACAAAATTAATTATTTTGAACAAATATTCATGACGAAATTGGAAATTAATTAATTGATTATTTAACATTTATTTTTTTATTTTTCTATTAATGGAACAATACACAGTATAAAATGAATTTTTTTTATTCATACTGTGCGATAAACTATTTATAATTGATTTTATTTCATCTACAAATTTGCCTGTAGCTAAGAAAAAAAAATTCAAAGTGCACATTTAATTTTTTGATTGGCAGAAAAAATAATATTATATTGGAAAAATAATAACCATATAATTTTTTTTAATTATTGGCTTTTATTCACGATCTAAAAGGAATGGGGAGGGGTGAAATGTAATTAATAATATTTATTCAACTTGGAAAATTTTCTTAGCCTGCAAAAGCTGGCTCATCAAAAATGCTCATCAGATTTGCTAGTGCGGTCAAAATTGAGTCAATAACGATCACGATAGGACACGCACTTTGGGTTATTCAACTAAGGTTTTTTTTCCATGGCAAAAAACAGCATTTTTTTTTGTTACCAACGTTCAAGAACATCAGAAGCAACTAATAACATTGACAGTCAACAGCTAACGTCTACTTGAGGAATGAGTATTAACTGAGTGCTCACCTTTCCAAGTGGTGTTGAGGGTTGACCGGCAGGGGCTGGATCTTTTATGTAAATATTCCACGTTGCTACACTGTTGATGGCTTTGTCTGCGGCATAACAACGCCATAGACATTGGATCAACATAGCAGCCGCTGGTATCTGTCGGTTAAAATGCTTTTGACGTTGTTTTTGTTGCACTTTTAGCGCAAAACCAGAACCAAGTATTCCCTGAAAAATATTTCTTGTAAGTGACTTTGTCTTCATAACATTAAGCCGAAGATAAACAAAAAATTCATAACTTTAACTTTAAATTGAATATTTTTTCTATAGAGTTTACAAACAAGTTTAAGAAAATTTTCTGTATGTTATCAAAACTACTCCGTCAATCCTTTGTTTAACTACTCATTCTCCTAAATTGAAACTTAATATTAGTCCACCAACGTTTATATTTGCCCGCATGAAGAACTTTCAGAAAGTTCATAATGTCTGTTAACCTCGTCGTCATGATGACGCGTATAGAATATTCGATGACATGTAGGTCGCAAATAATTTTAATAAGTTTTTTCAATTATTATTTAAAATTAATTATTATAATCATCAACATTTTTTTGACAATTTTTAAAATTACACGTAATAAAAGAATATGTAATGATAACTTACTGCCGGAAGTGCGAAAAATGATATGGCGAATACACTGAAACATGATGCCACAATTTTCCCCATCCATGTTTGTGGCACTGTGTCACCATATCCTATTGTGGTCACAGTAATCTAAAAATAAATTAAAAAATTAAAACAATAAAACACCGTAATATCTCTCAATTAAATTACTATTAATTGATTTAAGCTATTAAATAAATATAATAATTTCCGAAGAAAGCCAACTTTACTTTTACCATAGAACTTTAAACATTATCTTAGCTTTTTAGATGGTCACATAAATTAATTTTTTTAACTTCAAATATATTATAGAAAATGTAGAAACATAACTACAAGTATGGCTTATATAATTAAAAAAAAAAACATTTCAACAAGAAACCAAACATCAAGAATGAACGCAATTAAAAAACCAATTAGCAATACTGCAAAAAATATTAGTTTAATTTAGAAATACACAAAATAATTGTATACTAATGATTTGTGACATATTCAGTCTTTAATTAACTTAATAATGCAGCAGTATAATGATGCTGATTGTTACAATAGTGTTCCCAATTTGGACTAATATTATCCAAATATATCTATGTACGCATACGTCTTTAGTGAAACAAAGATTGGTCCATTCCTAGTTCAGAATTGGGCCAATGTATTCAACCGTGGTCCAATGTTGGTCCAGACGGACCAGTCTTTGTTTCAACTAAGGATAAACAGCTATCATAGAAATACATATGTATTGTCCAGAAGGTATTGATATACAGAATTCTCATGATGAATACATCTCACATATTGACACGGGATTGTCTAGAATTATCCGTTTATCAAGTTTCAAGCATATACGATATGTTAAGATAATTATATTCAATTTATAATGTCAATTAGATTCGACCATAAACATTTTAGTCTAATCAATAATAATTAAATACGTACCACACCCCACCACAGAGCATCTGCATAGCTTGAAAAATCTGTTTTTCCGTCCGGTCCAACGGCATCTTTTTCAGCAAGATAAACAAAATAACTGCTAAAAATAAGACCCAGAAATCCTATGTACAGGGTTGTAATTAATTCCTAAAACAAACAGAAATAAAATATTTTCATATTATTTATTAGTTTTTAGTATATTTTTCTGTAACTGCACACTCTAATTGGACTTGTATTTTTTTTTTAAATATGACTATAAAAACGGATTGCATGTAATTGCTCTGACATTATTATAGTACATTATATCTTCGTAAAATTAAATTTATAATAGTTTTTAAACCATTCCGTAATTACAGTTCATAAAAGATTTGAATCAAATTTTATTTCCGTCCCACAATTTTAACCAATCATTTATTAAATTACAAAAAATTGTAAGTTAATTTATTTTTTGTAATATGAAAATTTTGAAGCTTAAAACCCCTTTAGGGCTTACGCATTCATTTTACAGTAATTTAAATTCTCATTCAAGATTGACTGCTATTGAAATTAATTTTGAAAAATACTTTATTGTATTCAGTTTCACTTCAAATAAAATTTATTTTATATTTTCTATATTTTGAAGATAGCCCCCGGCTATTTTTTAGTTTATAAATTTTTTTCAACGAATGTTTTTTTTCCGTTAATTCTAAAATTAAACTTTTCAACAAAAAAAAAAGTATTAAAAAGTTTCTTTAAATAACATAGAACGTCGGAAATAGTAATAGACAATTATCGATTTAGAAAAAGATGATTTTTTTCAACAAAGTTAAATTAAAATGTTCTGAAACTTGCAGATCAACTTTTGTAAATATAAGCTGTTTGTAAATAAATAAAACAAATAAAAATTTTTTTCTTATTGAATATATAAATGAAGTTACACTGCACCTGACGATGAATAAACACAACAGAACCTAGTAACCGCCAGGTTCCTCCTTGACGGTCGACATGAAGCATTCGTAAAATTTGCAGGAAGCGAATACCGCGGATTGCAGAGGTCGCGAAAACTTGTCCATTGCTTCCAACTGACAGCACAACCATCGACGCCACGACAACGATTAAATCTGCAATGGAAATCACATCATTGATCCACATCATAAAGCACGCTGGAAGTCTATTCTTTTTCAGCAATAACAAGAAAGTATAAAATCAAATCATTGTTAAAACAACGGTCGATTATTCACGATAAAATCATAGAGTTGAGTAATAAAAGTTTTTAGATAACTGTCCGTAGTGCATGAAATAAAAATCTTATAGTGTCCTTCTAGTGTGCCAATAATATTTCAACTTCTTTTCACTGACAGAAGACATCGAGGATGTGAATCCTCTAGAGACAAACGAAAAGAAACATTTTCTGTTGGTTGACATTTTTGCGTCGTTCTATAACAGTCTCTAGACACTGTTTTGTATTTGTAAAAATATAACCATCTAAAGACAAACTCTGTATTCTAAAATAGATATTAAAATTATACTTCCAGGTGGGTCCAAGTATTTGAAATGTTCTTCAATAAATAATCATACATTTCTAAGCAAAAATAGTAAGTTTTATTTTTACTATTCTCTGACATGAAATAAAAATATACATGTACAATAGTTTGAAAAGGATAAATTATTCTAGATATTTACCTATTATACATATTGGTTTTCGTATGAATCGAAACCGTCCGCAACATCCCATGTACTTTGATCTACATCCAGCACTCCACAATCTCACCAAATATTCAACACCAAAGAACACCACCAAACATATTTCCTGTGAAACATATAACGAAGACAATTATCAACAATATCATTTCATAGACATAGCATCAAAGATAATTAAAGTATCTATACAATCTATTTTTTCATGTAGTTAAATTGTAAAAATAGATTATTTTTTTTTATATTCATTGTTAGAAAAAGAATGATATTTATTCTAGTCTATCTTTATGCCCCAAAAATCAATTTCCTTTTCTGATAGTCTTCTTTTTTTGCTTTTTATCATTTCAGTTGTGATATAAAAACACTGACATAGAAATGAAAATGACTCTACTTAATTTCTATGAACGTTTGGATAACGATATATCAAAAGGTCACAAAGTCTCTAGGAAAATATCTGTTCGTTTATTTGGTTGTCATTTACACCACAGTCATAATGACTTACGAATTCGTGATTCTACATGAGTTCATTTCTTCGATAAATATATTTGTCGATGTTACAATCAAAAGGCCTATATTTATCTTAATGACTGCTTATCAGAACCAGAAAACATTTTAGTTGTTGAATAGCGGAATTAGATGAAAGTCAATAAATATAAAGCTATCTTAATACATTTAATAAATTTCTTTTTCGATATTCTTTTTAATTCAAAATTCTCATTGATGAAAATTTAAAAAAAAACTGATTAAGAAACATGAAAAATATAATATAGGAAAATTTATAATAAGGATTTACTAACTTTACATTCATGTTCGTAATTTTTTTTTTATTTTCTATATACTTCAATTTATGCATTAGCGTTCGCTCTACAGAGATTAATTGTATGGTAAGAATTTTCTAATAATCCGGGGAAAAAGAGAAAATTGAATGATTAAAACAATGTATGATGATGTTCATTTGATCTCTTTTTATGAGAACATCTCTTGAACAGCATATTGACAAATAACTCTCATGATTTAATTATGGATTTGCTAATTTGATGCAAACAAACATTTGCAGAATATTGATTATTCTAAACCAAACACAGTGCAATATTGATGAATTGTTAATGTACTTGTGAGAAGTATAGTATAGACAGAAAAATCTTATCATATTAACTTCACTTAAATGCCACATACATCAAGTTTAATCATAAACTTTGAAATATAGACTGTAAAAGAGTATATGTGTACAAGAGAGAACTTAGAGTTCTAGCAATGTCACTTACACTTGGGGTAAAAATTGATTAATTAGTGAGGACCCTCTACTCTACTACGTTTCATGTACTTTTCTAGCAATGGGTTTCTTTTAGTGCAAAGAGAACATGAGAGCAAAGAATTTATAAGAATATACATATATTTACACACAGTAAAGAATTGTAAAGTAAATATACATGCATTTGCCTGCAGAAATTTTATATTGTAAAAGAGAATCTGAGATAGGTTCTTTTCTTGAAAAATCCAAATTGATAACTGGATTTTCTGGATTTTTTTTTAACAATGTCAATTATTTATTCCATGTATGTCGGGAAAATATTATGAAATATGGAAAGTAAAAAATTTTAAAGTTACAATTTAAAATAAAATGGAAATTTTTGAAAAATGATAACTTACCATCCAAAATAAAGTTTCATTAGCAAATGTACTGTATTGCTCTATCGTAGACAAAACACTAAATATGAGGCACACCAATACCACCATGAACCTGAAAAAAAAATTTTATATCTGTTAAAAATGGAATATAATAGCAGTACAAAACTGATTCTATTGTATAAATTTAAAAGTAGATAAAAGATTAGAATCCAGTTTCAATTTATTTATGTGCTCCTCATTTTCTTTCCAGTATAACAAAATTTATTACTCAAAAGATATATAAATATATTTAAGTAAACGTGAAGAGAAAAGTCATTTAAATTGTTAGCACGTACAAATGATTTGTAGCCTACTCACAGCATATTGAAGAAGATAGAAGTATCTAGAGAAGGTTGGTGGTAAAGCTTATCAAAACATAATAAGTTAGTGTGTGATTGCTGTATGTAAATGGAGAATGTCAAGCTGATTAATTCCTTCAAGAAATGAACCAGCATATATAAGATTGGAAAATTGTATATTTGAGAGTTTGCAAAACAAGTATTAGATGTATCATTAAAAGCAGGGTAAATTTTATGTTTAATTTGATACGGTCGATGTTTTTATACTCTTGTGAACATGAAAATCCACAAAGTAGATTCATAGCGAGCTATAATTTTATAGCAATTATCCAGGATGTTAAATTCATTCTAGTAGTAAAAAAAAAGGAAGGATAAGAAAATAAATTGGTAACTTCCGACATTCTTAAAGTATGGTACTGATTAAATTCTAGTTAACTGAAGTGTTTTGTAGGATGGAAAGCTTCACACATCCTATTTGAGCTATTTATCGAGACATGCACTCCATTTTACATGTCACTTCTACTGAGAAAAATGCCTCGTCGCTATCGTTTAGCGTGATGGAGTTAACGAATAGAAGTTGAACACAACTAATCAACCATAAAGGAAACCCACTCTCATTCTCTTTTCGCGGGATGGCGTGCCAAGGTTCCATAATTTTTGTTTTACTTCAACTAGTACCTGTCAAGCTCATGGGTCACCTTCGTCGACCTACTGCGGGATAATTGTCTTTGTTTCACCTAACCCTTTTTTTTTTTTTTTACAACTATACCTTAACTTTCTCGATAGTTTTACAGAATCTGCGTTAATTAAGGGTTGGAAATTGGAGAGAAAAATTTTGATAATAAAAAAATTTTTAATTAAGAATGAAAAATTGGAAATTCAGGAACTCAACAAATTTTTATTGTTTGAAAAATTCAACTAAATGTACAATTCTCTATTGATTCGTCATGAAACCAAATCCTGAAACTGAATTCGTCAACGGATACAGCAAACGTGGTTAAAGGGAAATTGGAGTTTTGGATTCGGAAAATAGACTATATGTTGAAAATATCGGATTCATATGAAGCTATGTGTACGTTATCACACTCAAGTTTGAAAAAGTCTGCAATTATTTTTTTATGACAGATACATACGGCAAAACTGTTATGCTAAATAATCAATGCTGGAAGAAATCATTTCGGAGATTTCATTGGCGATAAATTTATCGTAATCATTAATCACTTGATTTCTAAATGAGCAATCAACTTACTCAACCATTTAAAATTTAATAGAAGTGTAAATAAATACTTATACTCTCATTAGTTCTTCAATTTCATCGTTAATTTATTTCAGTCTCTTTGCAGTTTTATCATTATTTTTAAAATATCGAGAAAAAAACTTATAATAATATATTGAATAAGCAAGACAAGTAATTGAAATTTTGTAGAAAATATTTAATTGTTGAAATTATTGTAAATAAATTTTCCATAAAGGAATTGAAATTAACATTGAATAATTAAATATTCTTTTATACGTTACCAAATGATTGAAATATAATTTATTTCCAAATTATCTTTGAATACATACACATTTTGCAATTCACCGCATTTATCAATAGAATAGTATTTAAACATTTTTTGTCTTTATTTTATTAAAATTAAAATTATAGCGACATTCTTTATATAAATAAATATTGAAATAATGAATTTCATCATAAATTGTATTGTTTTCTTTTTAAAAAGTTCAAAGCAAAAATAACAAAGAGTAAAAAGTAAAATTTATTTTTAAAAAAAATTCTACAAAGACATGAATAGTTTTAGAAATTTTCTCCAAATAAGTCATCTGGAAAATGATAAAATTATTATCGCATTTATAATACTTTGAAGTTATGGAAAATGCATGTTGATGTAGGTTAGACAAAGAAGAGTTTGTAAATATTAATGCTTATCATAAGAAAATTGCCACAGGAGTTGCAACATGAATTGATTTTTCTTAGTTATGCTATTGTTTGCATTTTAACACGACAAAAATATTATACTATGGTATGATGAATAACAGCTGCGGGAGATAATTGTCAAAATATGCTTGGATTGGTGATTTTACATAGTTATGTATGTAAAATTAATCACTCAATTAAGTCTTTATTGGTAGGTCATTGATTAATTAATAAATAACATAGTTGATGCATCAGTTAAATACAAATAATGCTGATAAACAATTATTCATCGTTAGCGAAAAAGGTTATTAAAGAATATTCATCAATTTTTTATATCTGCCAAAACGAAAATATTATTATTTAATAAATGCAATTATTTTTGTTGATAAAACTGAAAAATTCAATCTATTTTTGTAAGCCCGTAAATAGATTTTTATGAATAAAAAAAATTATCACGAAAAAGGTCACGAATACTTACACGGTAAAATGATAGACGAAGCAAATCCATCCACCAGGATGTTCTAAGAAAACGTAAAGTCTTTCTTGAAAAGTCTTGCCCTTTTTGTGATGAAATACGTATTTCGCTTTGAAAGCCTGATCAATTGGTAGATAGATTGGATAATAAGGATCAGGAACACCAGCTTGAACAGGAATTGGTGTCTCTTCTTCCTCTTCTTCACCCCCTACATCATTCACGTCTCTGTTAATGATATCATCTTTACTTTTTTTACGTCTATGCTTTCTTTTCATTGGCGTTGGCACCCTTTTATGGTGTGCCTCGCCAAATCTCGGTGATCGAAATCGTCGTAAGAAAGTAAACTTCCTTGGTGGTTCATCAACAGTATTCCCGTTATCAGTATCCTCAGTTTCACTGCCTGGGGTCTTTAATGCTAAATCTTCAGATTCACCAGCAACAAGCTCATCTTCACTTCCATGGAGAGCTGCATAAGCTGCTGCTGCACTGTATCGTTTTTCTGATAACCTTGCACTCTGTTCTTTTGTGTTTGGAAGACTTTCGTTGTAAGCGTGATCTAGGAATTTATTTTGTTTTTCCTCTTTTATAGTATCATTGTAAATATATACTTTGTCAAAAAGTTTGTTGAAATCAAAACATTGCAGTGAACTTTAACTTGAATGAATTTTTTATCAAGCAATTGAATTTTTTTTTAAACGAAATTCTCAAACAAAAATGCTAAAGGTCAATCACTACTTCTTTCTTTTTTTTTTTCATTTTTTACGACTCACATGTATACGTATATGAAAAATATTAAACTGAATCGCAAATTTTATATTGAAAAACTAAGCACATAAGAAAAATTTTTATTCCCCAGAGAAATATCTTACCAAAATGTCTATTTACCCTACCTAGCTTTTCTTACTGAATTTTAAAAGATAGCATTTCATTCAAACTAAATATTGAATTGGATTCTGTCGTAACATATCGACATTACAAACCTAATCTCAAGAGAAAAGCAATAAAATGTATATTAGAATTTTTTTTATTATTCTAAACAGATATACTTCTCTGACCACCTGAATCAATTCCAACTCTCAGAGGTGTTTCGTCTAAACTACAATATCTATAAAAGAAATTGTTGCCGCTGAAGAACTATTTATAAAACATAGATTAACAAGATAATTAATATGACTTCAATAACAATGGAATATCAACAACTTGAAGAAACTTGACACGAAAACTCATTGAGTTTCTGATAAAATTCATCTGAAATCGTGCTTGAATTATTTAAATTGACGCAATCAGAAACTGTATAAGCCATGAAATGAAGTTTAGGAATTTCATCAAGTTTGTCTTAAGCAGGAGACATGGTAATCATCTTAGTAGATCTTTTCAACTAAGACTAGAAATACATTTCGACATTTACAAATGTAGAAAGAAGTTAAATAACAATTGAACTGACCCGTGTTATTTATAAATACTGATAATGTCTATTGAGTCTGACTTTAAGAATCAATTTATCCTTATACCCAATGAGAAAAGTAAAAATAGAAATTATAACAATTAATATTGATTTTAAAACAACCACCTATTTCAAATATTGTAAAGTGCGCTTGAATAATACATTCTCTTCTTATATGACAGATATATACATTTCGATTTGTTACTAAAAATATCTATCTTTTAATACAATTATCATTATTAAGTATTATGAGAGCATAACAATAAATACATTTTCCATTTGGGTCACAATAACAGATATGAACAAATAAGTATTCAATAATAGCACCAGAGTAATGTTTTTTCATAAAACTTCACAACGTTTATGTTCAACACGACAACGGAGATATTATATTACATTTACAATAAAATACAATAACGTAATAAATATATTATAAGACAAATACATGACAACTAATCATAATATATATGATTAATATTTTGTCATATCCAATAAATAATAGACATAGAAAAATATCATCAATGATAACAAAGGAACAAAGCAAAAATGAATCGGAACTGCATCATCTCCTTATTCAAGATACGAAACCGGATAAAACGTTTGTTCGTGGTTGGGGTTGTCGGATCTGTAAATTAGGAGATAGGAGAATTTCTAATGATAAAACAAGACTACCAGAAAATGTTGAAGACGGTGAAGTTTATAATTGCAAAGAAACTCGAAATTAACGAGATGCGGCCAAGTTGACAAGACACTAGATTAAACTGTTCAGTAAATATAGCTGGATTAGGTTTAATAACAAAAATAATTGAAACGTAGAAAATTGGTATTTGGATTATCAACGAATCGTTGATAAATAGTACAGTCTGAGAAGAGTTTGTTATTTTAAACTGCTATTTTTAACTCATTAATAACACATTAGCATTTAATTTAAAAAACTAAAAAGTATTTTATCATGTTGGAAATAAATAGTATTAAAGCAATTAACTGTGAAAAATTAGATGTAAAATTTTCTTATTTGATATTATATTTATACAACATATATGTGAATATTTACGTTTAAATAAAACCGTATACTTCATGAAATGAATAAACATATTAACGATAAAAGAAACATTAATAATGTAAATGTTATTCATACAATTAAACTACTTCCTGATGTTAATAAATAATTTTAACTGCATTATCCACGTATACATAGTGTAGTTAAATAATTCAATGTGATATTAAACGTAAAAAATTACAGCTGAATCATTTATATTTATACATACTACATCAAAGTAGATGGCTCTTATAAGCCAATTGACTTAAATTGTAATAATGAAATAAAGACTGGTTCACCCTTCGAAATAAAGGTAAAACTATTATATTAATCATCGCTCGAAAATACTTGTGGTCATGGTATTCATGACCTAGAATATAGAAAAGAACTATCTGAATGCTTTGGTTTATTTAATCTCTAATGTTTCATGATTTATACTTATTTAGAAGCAGCTAAGTGGAATGATTGTGCTACTAGGCTTACTAGTTCAAGAACTAGCTGTTTCAATTGACCCACTCGTTGAGTTATACTACTGACATTCATCGAGATCAAACAAAATACTGTAATGCGACGATAATCATGCATCAAACGAAACTATCAGATTAATTTGAATATTGTAGCAACCTATTTCAATGATAATTAAAGTTATTTTACAAACAATGAGGAATAATGAAGAATAAAGATAGTTAAAAATATAGATAACTCCAGATAATATCATAAACAAGTATGCACTTGAAGATAATCAACATGATTAACTTCAATATTTTATTATTAACTCAACTGTTGGAACTTTAAGACTAGATTACAGATAACTTGTTTCCTATATATTTTCCATGAAATCAATTGGTTTATATTATCATATTATAAAACAAAAATAGCATTCTTGAAATTAATCTATAGAAAATGATTGAAACTTTGTAAGCTCTATGCAATGTTTTGATTTCTTCTTGTCTTAAAATTTTAATAAAAGTAATTCAATTAAAAATTTTCTCATTGATAATTAATTAAAGATGATAAAATATTTTTAAAATAAAAAAATAGAGAAAATTGATAAGTATAACAATTTCTTTTTTTTTGATAACAGATTATTGATCGGGTCTTGAATACCTTGATGAGAACATCTTTTATGAGTTTGATGAGCTTGGCAATTGACATGATGCTCCTGTGGGTTGTGTGAATAATGTGGGTGTAGAAATTGTTGTTGTTGTTGCTGCTGCTGTTGTTGTTGATTTATTGGTGATTTAAGTACACTGAGTACTAGATCTTCGCGTGATGGTACAATTCTCGTTAACTGTCTACTCTGTCTAAATAATGTCTCTTGCTCTCCTCGATTCATCCTGAATCGTGGACGATGAATAAATCCGGGATAAAGTTCGTGTCTACCACGTCCCGGTTCGCAACTTAGCATAACAGTTTGCAACATCCCGACGTCCACTTTCCCGGTCGTATTGCCACACTCAACATTCCGTTGCTGACGAGCGGGAACCACGTGAAGATAAGCTGGGTCTTCATTGTTTTTGACTTTAGGACACTTAAACAATCTTTAAAAGTATACTTTGAAATATGTGTTTCAACTAGTTAAATATTTCTATCTTTGTCTAATGATAATCGTTCCGTCAATTTGAAACATCTGCTACTACTTCAACCCCTAACTTTAATACCGGAATATAACTTGCTGGGATTACTAGATAAATCTTTCCTTCGTCTTCGTTGAAGGTCAAGATGATTAGTCGACCTCGACCATACATTCGTTTGTGATAGTCCGGACATAATGACCGGAAATAATTATGGCAGTTTAAAATTTTTTCTGTAACGTTTAAAATTTTTATATGCAGTTTTTAAATATCAATTTCTTCTTACGAAATTTAAAAATGATATCTAAATAATATTTAAAGTCAAGTAGAACGTTTATCTTCGATTTTTAATGTTTAATTATTTTATCTTTGATTCCTTTGGGTTTAAAACACTCAAAAAGTGACTATTCTCTTCTTATTACTAACACCAGAAATTGCCAATAATTTTGCACCCATGTTCAATACACTTTCCATCGACTTGTCACTGTCTTCCTATACATTTATTTTCACTACTCGTTATTCACTGATATACTCACAGCACTATTCCGGATGCTACGTCAGACTCTCACCTCAAAACTTTCTTGAACAACTCACACCCGACAATAAAGCGGGAGAATCGTAGTTGTGTTATTGGCATTCTCACTGAATAATATTTCTCGGACTGATCCAAATATTGATATGATCTCATCAATTATTGTATTAAGTATAATTGAGTCTCTTTAAGTTATCTTTTATGAAAATTCGTGTACACTTTTATTTAGACATTATTATTATTTTCTTGATATTTTAGCCATTTAATAAATTTTATCACTCAAATCTTTTATAAATATCACCAATCTAAGAGAAAATGTTTTTCATTTTTGTTTGTAGTTGGAAAATCAATTATTTTCTTTGTCCAGTACTGTTAGATAGAATTATAATAGATCATAACAAAAAGCCTATTATGTTTTCTAGAATAATCAAGTACTTACATTCATCAGTAACTAACTAAATGCACTTTTAAGATTGCTTTAAATATTTATTGCTTTAAAGGTGACATTGAATCACAGAAGTTTTTTTCAATTAACCGTTCTCAATATTCTATTCTTAAATAATTAACTAACTCACTGAAACTTTTCACTAAATTTTTCTTTAAAAAAATAATCTTTTGGTGAAATTTATAATAGACAAAGAAACATTTTTAATACATTCACTATCAGTAAATGCTAAGGTGAACTCAGCATATATGAATGCTTAAACGGGGATCAGCGCAGACGGTAAAGTATGAATTTGATGAGCATCCTTTGACCTTTCCGATAAACACATCTCTTATGACATGAAACTGACATTTATCCTGGTTTTAAATTGAAATCTTGATTATCTCTCTTACGTATTGTCATACATTTTTATTACTTATTGCCATAAAATGGCTTAAAATCCACTAAAACAAATGTACACCAGCCCCACAAGTATTGAGAGTTGAAAATAATAGTAGCAACGATCTTTACAGGTTGAAAGCCCGCAACCAACTGTGGCTCAAAGCCGCTGTGTAGTTTCGCCCTCTACCGCAACGCTAAAGGGGTGCTTTGCGACGCCTTGGGCTCTAGTAATGCGTCATTATAGT
The DNA here is from genome assembly GCA_028641665.1 of Chelonus formosanus. NCBI lineage: Eukaryota > Metazoa > Arthropoda > Insecta > Hymenoptera > Braconidae > Chelonus > Chelonus formosanus. The sequence continues at coordinate 8,125,651 of CM054004.1, read as the reverse complement.
CCGTTAACTGGCAACGAACTTTCTTTGTCTTTATTCTATCGGAAATACATATCATTGAACAAGACATATGATTTAAAGACCTATGGAAGATGCTCGGATCAATGCCCAATTGCCTCAGGTGCAATCATGATTATAGTCCAGTATGTATAGTCAAAGAAAAAAACTTTCTTTTCATTTTATACTTATTCTTCTCTAATTTTTTTTAATCCTACATGATTCACATTCATCTAAACCTTACCATGAAAACTCTTAATTTCACCATTTTGCCATCTCACATTTTATTTTCGGGTTTGTCTAAACATTTTCTTTACGCTCGTTTAAAACCTATTTTTACGCGTATTGAATTGTCCATCTTTTGATGAGTACTCTAGTATTATAAGCAACAAAAAAAACCTCGTGTTGCAAGGCCGATTTATTCCATTTCAGTCTCGTGTGCCTTAAGTAAAGTTTAATGGGGTGAGATCGACCTACAAGCTTTTTACATGTGGCATTTTTAAAAACCTTACGCTTTAGTACTTATATTTTTCTATATTGTACTTCTTTTGTACAACTACACGCTTTGTAACTATCATTTCAGTTAGACGAAACTAAAATCTTTTTTCTTTTATTTGTTTCTACACGCTCTGCAGAAAGAAAGAAAATTTTATTCATACATATGTATACAACATTAAAATTATTTTTTATGTACAGAAAAATAAATTTTCACTATTTTTAATCACTTAAAAGAACAAGTTATAAAAGTTTCAAAATATGATCTAATAATAGAAAAAAAAAAAAAACGAGCTTTATTTTTTTACTTCACTACTGAAAAATTCAATTACAAAAAATAACACGCAAAATATTAATCTACACTTCCGGTTAAAAACACTTAGAGTTATTACTTAGAAGATTGTAGAGATTAAGAAAATGGAACTGTAACATTATTTATAGCTTTTAATTTCTACAACTTGGATTTCTTGATGACTAATGAATGGAAAAATGCTTAAATATATATCCGTACATCTCAATCTTACTTTCTCCTTACAATCAGTACATGACGTGAGAATTTTAAGATTAATAACTCCCTCATAACTTGTCAACAACATGATAAAAATCAGACCAGTAAAGTTAAACGATTTCATGCCTGTTTTACTAACTTATACAGTATGTGCATGTGCTTTTGACATTTTGACAAGAATCTAGATCGTAACTTCTTGAATAATTTCCGTAATACACAAAAAAAATGCATTCAGCATCAACAACATATGTAAAATGATCCGTTAATTAATAATTACTGTAATCTCTGATTGCAGATTTATCAATTAATCTATTTTTAAACGACAAAAAAGCGCGATGAAAGAAAGTTACCAACTGAAATTGAATTTATTACAAACTACTGGTACTTGAATAAAACTGTAACAATTCTATAAACTTTTTTCGTACTCCGGAATGTATACTATATAACCATGAATTCTCAAGTTAACCAAGTACAAACCACTATTACTTTTCAGAACAGTTAGAACCACATTCAAAAACTTTTTCATCCACTTTTATATTTAGGGTGGCATATATCTATATCAAACGATAATACAAGCTAGACCTTTTGGAGTTGAAGATGAACTTTTCTTCTCATAATATACTCCAAGGAGGTAAGTGAAGCATGATAACTAGCCTCTCTATTCAACAAGATCTTCCCCAGAATGTCTTTTCGCATATCTATTTTCTCCACGCAATGCTATCCACATCACCAAATTATTTGTTAAAGAAGGGAGAAAAAAGACAAGTAGAAAAATGAGACAGAGATAAATAGAAAAGAGAGAAAATTGAATAAAAAAATCCCTCGAGGCAGACTAAAGGGTACTTTGTGAAAAAAAAAACGACACTTGATTTAGGAAATATTATATGCTCAATGCTTCCACCTTCTTTCTTTTCTTCCTAACTGCCATCAAGAGTTATATGTCTCTTGTCATAATTGAGTATATGCAAGGGTCAAAAAGTTTGTTATGAAATGCTAAATACCTTCCGACATGCGGCCCCTCGCTCTATTTATGGAAACGATCGATGGCGCATGGTAGAGAGACGTTTATGCATCGTTGCCCGCGTCAATTTTATTTTTCTATTTAGAGTCTACGAGCTTTATTACCTTGACGAATTTTCACCCCTCAGAAACGTTCATTTCATAACATACACTTCCTTTTAAAGTGGTATACCCTTTGAACGCGACGAGACGGTTAATAATTTCATACGATCGGAGGTGTGAAGGTATTTTCAAAATGTTTTCCAAAAAGTAGGTTAAAAGGTGCGAATATGGACTACCAAGTTTTGAATAGGTTGGTTTTATATCTCACTGATCAAAGAATTTAAATGCATATCATTTTTCATGTTTCGTTTCATCGTTTATAAGATGAAATGTATGAATTCATAAGAATTCGGGTTTTGAAAGAAATTATTCATCTACTAAAACTTACATCATTGATATGAAATATAATAATAATTGATATTTTATAAATTGTATTAAACATTATCAAAAGAAAATTTAAAATAATTACATGAATTTATTAGCGGATTTAAATTTTAATAATAATGTGGCTTTGTCATATGTATAGGAGAGCTTAAAATTATATTCGAAATACCTTCACAATTAAATTTTCATTTTAACATAAATAAAATATTTAAAAAAAACAAAAAAATATTTTAATAATACATCAATTGTTTTCCATTTACTTGAAATTTTGAAAAACCGAGTTTTCCAAACATCAGCTTCATTAAAATACATAATTCTAATACAGTCTCCAATAAACACTCACATCAACTTTACTTTAAATAATAAAAAAAACAATGAAATAATCATTTTAACTTTTTGTTATAAATAGAACTTTATGTTGCAATAAACTAAATTTCATCAAAGGAAAAGTTTTTTTTTTATTATAAGCGTTTAAAAACTTTTGATAACCTATTAATCCAGTTCAGTTGCAAGTGTATTTTCTCAAATTATGGAGTTTAATTTTATTTAATAACATTTTTAACAATATTAAGCCGCAAAAAATGACGAAAAGTCGATAATCCATTGTCTGGCCAGGCATAGTATTTTCCACTTCAATTCTCACAACGATTCTGATCGCTCATGCATACATATGCCGAGTACATCAGGAGTCAAAAGCATCATTCTTTCGCCTCACGTCTTTAATGTATTGCATCAGCGATGGAGAAGAATTTACAGCTTTCTAGCACGCCATATAAGTGTTAGTTTATAGGTGAATAGACAGAAAGCAACTTTTGATTTGTTGAAATAAAATCAGACATAACATAGTTGATGGGCAATTGATCTGTACATTAATTTATCAATGATGATTTCAAATTAATCATGAATTAAGACTTATGATCCAAGCCATATCTATAAATAATAAAAGAATAACAATGAACAGAAAAAAAAGTTATTGGAAGATCTACTGGGTAGCATAAAACAAACGATTTTTTTATCAATATAAAATAGATAAATCAGGGGAACAACAATTTGACTTTCAAATTTTTTCTATGACCACCCAAGTTTGTTTATTGCAAAACGTATTACTCTAGAGACTGGGGTGAAAGAGAAAAGTAAACGAATGACGTAAATAAAGTAAAACAAGACGATGATAGAGTAGGCAGTGTTGAAGCTTCTATTCTAGCGTGACGGATGAAAAATCCGAATGTGAAAGAGACTATGCGAACACAACTGTCTGCTTTTTTTTATACTTGATAATGGCCCTGACCGCCTTCCATAAAAACTGTTTCCATCTGTTAATTTAATACAATATAGAAGAACATTAATTAACGTACTAAGTTGGAATATTTTTATTAGTTGATCTCGTTGAATTTACCTGAATTTAAATGTACTTCCGTGAGTCAGATTATCTTAAAAGTTGACCTCATTTTTAACAAAAATTTTTTCTTTTACGATCTCCTGAGACTTAATACTTATTTATTTATGAAGAAAATTAATCTTTGAATTATTTATGATACTTTAAGAATCTCAAAGAACCATCAGAGTTTTTTATTTAATAATATATTCCAAATAAAAGCATTATCGATTTAATTACTAGTTCCCCATTCTCATAAATACAAAATTAATCTAAAAATTTGAAACGTATCAAAAACGAATAAAAATAATTTTTTTTTAAATAAATAAATAACAAATAAAATAGCTTTAATTTAGTAGCTATCGTGACTAACAATCATTTCCATGTGTTAATCTCAGCGTAATGTATTGGAGTTCTTCGTTCCAATATTTTTAATTTATAAGTTTACATGCAACTGTTCTAATTTTTAATTAATTCAATAATGAAAGATACTCGAAAAAAATATGTTTATCTTTCGTGTTGATAAGTTATCTTAACCAATAATCACCATCAAGTATTTTAGGGTAAGAAACCCTACAAATATTTAGTAAGTAAATATGAAATATCTGTCATTGACCCTGAGATAAATTTACTATACATTCTTATGGAAATGTCTAACGCATGACCTATATTGTCGGTCTGTGGTGTCTGGCAATAGAAAGGTAAAAAAGAATAAATATAAGGACATACGACCCTCGCCTATCGCGTCAAACACATTGTTAAGATATAATACGTATATTTTACTCAGCTGGAGAATCGATATCAGTCGGCGGGTCGATATTTTATGGCAAGGCCGCTCTACGACCCTTCTACATTATTGATATTACACGAATGCATTTATGAAACGTAATATTTAGTTGCGACTATATTAACTATCAACAGATGTCGAGTTGAATATGAGAAATGCTGTGTTATTCATCATCATCATTCAACGGAATCAATAACTTTTCGAATCAATTTCATTTTACAGCTGCTGCTCTAATAACTGTAAAAGTACTTAAAGAATGACTACTTTAACGACATTTTCTACATTAAAAAGAAAATATATTTCTACAAGTGTTCAACAATTTTATTAAGCTATATATTATGCTCATGAAAATTTGCATAAAACGATTCTCTGAAGTTTTGAAGGAAGATATAAAACGAGATACCTCTACAAGAATTCCTTCAACATTAAAAGCAGACAACTTGAAGAGGTGATAAACTTTTTATTGGCTGGACATTCGTGAATAGAATATTGAAAGCTGTCGTAAAATGATACTCTAGATTTTTTTCAAAATTTTTCAGAAGAGTTTATTGTGTTAAATATAATTGAATTGAATTTATTGAAAAAAGCTACGTTCTATTCTAATTATTCAATCAACTTCTATATAAAAAATTTGAACAATCACCACAATTTTCTTTCATTCAACAATAATTTTTTTTATCATGAACGATTAATTGTGTTCTAATATTATTAAATTTTACTTTTAATTGATTATGAAAAATTGAACATTCTGTTGATTTAATCAATATTTTAGCTCATATAAAATAAAGCTTTTAGGTAATTTTTAGGTTTTTTGATTCAAAAATAGGTTAAGTGTTTCTATTAAACAATAGAGTAGAAAACAATTTGAAAATTATTCTTCCAATAATGTAAATATAATATGAAAATGAAAGAATCAATAAATAGCCGTGACGATGACTCTCTTTATTCTTCTTTCTTTATATTTCGTGAGCTAATTTTTTTATACTTAGAAAAATAGTGTTTTTCACAATGACAACGTCCTTGAACTTTCCTAAAACGATTAATCGAACTCATTATTACGAGAAACAACAAATCGGATAACGGTACCGTAAAAAGTTATTTAAAAGAAGAAAATGAAAAAGAAAAAAAAAACGGGAATGAACTGCTTAATAATGAAGCTGATAGTTGTAGCGTGATAAGATATTTAAATTATTTTAACCCGAGATCATGCAATGTACGGAACAGGCACCTTATATTATCTAACCCTCGTAAAGTTATTTTCAATCTATACATAATATTTTCTTTTAACGTCAAACGGAGAACTCAATGATCGACATATGACATATTGCAAACTTTCGATCAGAGTGAAAAAAAAATAGTACTGTATTTTTATTTACATTTCTAAAGGCTTTCTATGTATTTTTTTTTTTATCTAACAACTTATCTTTTATTCAGCAAAACATAATGAATAAATGTCACTATTAAAATAAGTTTTCACACGTGAAAGCAAAGCAACTAAAAGAAATAAAATTACTTTTAAACTTAATCCATTCTGACATGTAAAGCGAGTCGATGCTTTATTAAATTAATCGTTTATATTAAAATTATCTCATGAAACCTTCAATTCACTTTATTTTCATGTGCAATATTTTGTTTATTATCGTATAATAATAGAACTCATCAGAGAATTAATTATTTTAGAAATAAAGGATTAATTGAAATAATGATATAAAACCTTTTAAATACTGGGCTTATTACTGTACTTATATAAGCTTAGAGAGAACTAAATTTAGGTGTATTGATTATTTTTAATTGATTCAAATATTAATATTTAACCAATATGTTTGTAGCTCATAGCTTCAACTACAAATGAACTCTCTTAGAATTTTTTTAATCAACACAAATCTTTATTTAAACTAATACGATTGATTTATGTAATCATTATTCATGTTCTTTTTTATTTTTTTATTTATAGTAATCTATTCAATAATCTGGTAAAATGACAATCAGATGATTTCGTTTTAAAATAACGTTGCTTTTGTAATCATACTTGATAAGTTCTGAGTTAAATATAATGCCAACACAATATGTACCGACTCAGTAAAGGAGTGAAGCTAGATATACGACCCGCCATCTGTTTGTTCAAACTTTAGGCTCTACTACTCGGACGTATTATGCATTCAACATATTCAATAATAACCGCGAACATCTGATTTATCAATAGATTTAATAAAATTCAGATATATAACTAATATCCATTAAATTTATTATTATAAAATCAATTCAATATCAATTCGTTTGTTAAAATTAACTGAACTTCATTCAATTAAAGGATGAACATAAACTAATAATAAAATGATGAATGAAACAGCTTTGTCAATTAATTCCTATTTAATTATAAGATATAACTCAAATATTGAATATTTTTTGTAAATTGGAAGTATCATTTAGAAAAAATGAAAACCAAAATTTTTCAGGTCAACATGACAGAATATTTTATGATGAAATCTTATCTCACACTGAATTCTATTGTTAATACGGCAATCGCGTGAAGTTTAAAATTTCGATTTTATCAAATGATTTAAAAAATAGCTAATAACACTATTGTATGAAATTGCAGTGTATTATATGTCGATCAATGAGTTAATGTCTTTTTCATTGCTTCTGATGAGTTTAGTGTTTGAATATTGATTAGGAAAGAAAACGAAAGACAAAGAGTTGTATATAACCCAACAAGATCTATTGACTACCCAACTAGTCCTCATTGTACACGGTAATATAATTCTATGAACATTTCAATTGCACAAGAATTTCAAAAATATTTCCATATCCGGTAATATTCGAAGTAGCTCTTCATAGAATAAAAGACCAACTAGCCTTGGGCAAAGGAATGAGTGGAAGGAGACTTCTATCAACCCGATTATACTGCTTTTCATGAGTGTGTAAACTTATGTATACGATGAGTATATAATAGAGAAAATTTTGTGACCCCTCTGTAGTATCCTGTGTATTCTCATCCATCTTTTTCATTGATAATATTAATAATATTTCTTATTAGCTAACACTAAAGATGGATTGTACCATCAAAATATGTGACAATCGATATTCTTTCAAATGTGTACTTTAGAAAAGTTTGACTCAAACTTATAAAAATAATTCGAAAAAATAGTTTAAAGGGTATTGGCTTACACAGAAAAGTGGTACAGGAAGCACTTCCAGCCTGTGGGTCGTTCCAGAAAATTATACACTTGACCTTGAAAAGTAGCTTTTCCAGCTCTCCGATGCTCCTTCACATGATATCGCCCTTCCCATGTATTGCGATCACCACTGACTGAAATACCGCTTGAAACATTACCCAGCAGCAAGCGTGGATCTACACCTGCCAAAAAAAATTCATCAGCATTCAATCATATATAAATCTCTCAAATATATAAAAAAAAAATATAAAACAATGACATTCATGAAAGTACATTTGAATGTAGTCATCAACTATATTGGAAATAAATAACTCGTGAAATAAAATAATTGATTTCAGTGAATTAAATAAAATTGATTAATTTTTTAAAATTTACAACATTTGATTGATAAAAAACATGAAAATTGTGATATATAAATCTGAAACATTCACTTTGATGGTGAATTAAAAAAATTCATTGTAGAAAAAATCCCTTCAAATGAACTGAAATACTTTTTATTTTCTGAAATTAGCCGAGTGGATTATATAGTAATATTATCGTCATAATGATCTTGATTATAGTCAGAAAAATATTCTAACATATGAGAACCAAGCATAATGTTTTCATTGTTGAACCTGTCATTAGCTCAAATGTGGTAACATTAGAGCGCTGAGATAAATGACTAGATCAGGATTACCTATAAAAAATATCGGATATCGCCTGATCAATACTGGAGGCCTTATCAAAAAGAAATACCTCGAGGCGTGCGCTTTCTTCTCCAAGAAGATGTAATCTGACTATTAGAATTTGTTGTTGTTGATAATGTCTTTTTCAAACCTAATATTTCGCGGACCGAATTAGATTTCACAGTTTCACGATTATTGTTTCCGTTATCTGAACAATCAACGATGAATATTTCAGGTAGAGGGCGAGTTTGTGCAGTATTGCATGAACTCCAGTTTGTATTTGATCCCATTACGGGATCACGTCGTCACTGTTCGTTTTTCACGGTCACATTTTATTCTAATACGAATTAGTTTTTCAAGTAAAAAATTTACGAATTTTCTAGTACAAAAATTTTGCAATTATTTAACTGAAACATTTGATTTTGTATTTCAATTAACCACAACTATTATTGTAATTATTATTAAAAATATAATTTACAACTTGAAAACATTATTCATGATAATTTTTGCCATTATCAAAATTCATATTTTCATCAGAATCATTGGTTATTATAGTCCAATCGATAAAATTTAATTTCAAAACACCACAATCAATTCTATTTATCCATGAATGACTTTCCATTCAATTCAATAGATGTTGAATGCACAATACAATTTCAAACACGCTTAATAGTAGATTTACAATAAACATTAAATAAATATTACAATATTAAAAAAATACGAATATTAATATTTTATTTTTAATTGAAAATAATATAAGACTACGTAATATTGTATTTTATGAAAATGAAGAAACGTCAAGACCACGTGTTTGGAGTATTCGTTCGATCTGGTGGTGCGACAGAACTGTTAGAGAAGGTTTCAAAACCTCTACCAACTTCACAGGGACAACTCAAAGCTCTAGCAAATAAGATTAGAGAATTACAAGATACTTAACGTGACCAGTAAGAAAATAATACAGCTATTCGTAATAAGAATATTATAAATAATTGAACCTAAACATAAAATAAATGTACAATAAAATTATCATTCAATCATAAAAATTTTGAAATCCCTCTTCAATAATCTTAAAAATTTATATCAAAATTATTTTTAGATTTATCGCTAATCTCTTACAATAGGATTTAGATAAAGATATAAATAAAAAAGAATCGCTGCATTTCGAAATAAATCCTTATAAGCGAATGTTTCAGTGCAAAGACGATACCTTTATAAAATCTTGATGAGATATAAGTTATTTACCTCCTGTGAATGTATCGTTGTTGTCAGATTGCAAAGTTGCACTAGTCTCGGACAGTGGTGATGGAGCTGGTTTCAATTCAGGTGGTGCTTCCAATCCGAGAAACTCACTTCCTTTGCTGCTTCCATTTCCGCCGCCTACTTGGACAATTGTGACGTTCAATGGACCCCGGTTACCTGAAAAAAGAATACAATTCAATAAACGAGAAAAAAATACAAAGATAATAAATGAACTTTGAAAAATAGAATGAATCAAAATATAATAATGGCTATGTACTATTTGAACAAATTTCATAGCCTAAAGACAACTAAAATATTGCTCCTAAAAAGAGGCAACTTTGTTCTCATTCACGTGAATTTATTTCAACATGAAATCTATTCAACAGCAAACTTACTTACTATATATTTAAACACATAGCCTATTTGATTTTCAATGTTATAAAAAATTTTAGTTCAATAGCTCGTAAAATGAATGCATCAATTACATCAAATTAATTCATTCTTTGGTACATTGATTTCTACCAAGTTTTTATCACTTCATATACATAGAATGAACTATTTTTAAAAAATAGTCCAACTAATCTATACCATACTTGATGGAACATATATGAGCAGCATAATAAATAAATTAATCTAACTAAATCGTGGGTCAAATTGAATTGAATTCTCGCATGAAAAAATATGTCGGTATTAATTCTAGGTATTTAATTAAATCCGGATAATTATTTGTTGAAATAATTTTGCAACAAAATATACAGCCCTCATTTTTTTGACAGTGACTGAATGTTTTTTTCCAATTTTCAAACTAACTATATAATACTATTCATATCGTTCCCTACTGCGTTTCGCGTGACCTGTATATAAAGTTTGCGGTGCTTGTTTCCATTTCACTAAATCGATGAAGCTAGCCCACTGCTATCGCAGGTAAAAAGTACTTAAATTTTCGTCGTATATGCTATATACAATCTACTTTGCTTAAGAGAAAACAATACAGAAAAAGCTGTATTTTCTAAAGAATTCTTATCAATATAATGAGAAATCATTTGGATACTTTTAAGAAAGTATTATCAAATTCGATTAACTAAAGTCAATTATACGGTCGATTGCAGCATGAATTGCTCCAGGGTTGCTGTAATCATGTCTTTCCGGCTTTACGATTATTCCTAGTTATTTCACAAGCTTGTGTATATGAGGGAGTGTTCCATATAGTGTTCCCTCACCAATGACCTGCACGGGATTTAGTTGCTACGAATGTAGGCCAACCTCCAGTCTATTGTTCAACTTCTCAAAGTCTATGAATGATATATTAAATCGTGTATACCTACTTTGCACTTTTCTGTTTTGGTTGTGCGTCTGATATCATTCGTACATTATTTCTGCTTATTCAATTCTAAAATAGTATTTTCTCTCTGATCAAACGATTCATTTAACAATAAAAAAAATCATAAAATCATTTTTCTATTAAAGTAGATTATTTATGCATTAATTTATTTTGTATAAAAAAGTAATAAATGGTTTATCAAGATGGTTTCAATTTATTATTTAAAAACTGAAGTTTAAACTTGAATAGAGTAAATTATTTTCATAAAGTCTTCAAGATCACTTTTACCTTGGGCTATGAGTATGATGATCTTTATTGCAACAAGTCTGATTGAAGAGTAATGAGTATTAAAGATAATTATTTTAGATATTTAAAAAATCAATTATTTAATGGACCAAACGATAATATTTTCTAAGAGAATAAAAACCAGCTAACAATTATAGCTTCCAGGTCTAAAGTAGCATTCGGTCTCATAGTTTGTCGATATTATCACTAATTGGTAATTAACCCAGAGACTCATTAAATTTTTCAATAATAATATTCATAATTTCATCTGATTAAAAGATCAGCGACCTGGAAGAAATAAATAGATAAATGAAAACAGAATTTAAATAAAAATGTAAATGAACGATAAAAATTTATTTGAATATGCTTAAAAAAAAAGAATAAATTAAATTACAATCTGATAATCTAACGTTGATAAACATGAAAATAGATGTGAATAAAAGAATAAAACAGAAAAAAACATCTCAATTAACTATTGATTAATGTTCTATAATATTATTTAGTTGCTTATGAAACTTTATAAAGTAATTACTTAAAACATACAATCGGAAAAGCGTCAGCAAGATAACTATCAAGACCACTCGACAGAAATAAACCAATCCGAAGCTATCAGCATCAATAATTCTCAAGAATTGCCCAGTTGATGGTAAATTTAATCTGCTTTTAGTAACCAATTATTCTACGAACTCATTTATTATTCTTGATTAGAAAAAAAAAAAAAAAATTAGTCAAATCCGGTATATGTAAATCAGTTTTTAATTTTAGTAGCTGACTATTTAGCTCATTATATAATCAAGATTATTCAGTACAAATATATACATAGCTCGATAATATTTAAAATTGTGAAGTAAATATTCGTATGAGTTTATATAAAAACAATCACAAGTTTTATATAGCCCCTATCCAGAACAATTTCACTATAATACGAGTAACAACCTTTATTTGTATTTTTTTTAAACACATTTTATGATGCTTTTTTTATAGATCATAGACTTTATAGTCTGTACAGAAAAATACTGGGCAGATTGTTAATCATTTATATTATTTATTTCACCGTTCAGAGAGAAAAATGGAAACAATAACACAATTTTTATATGTAACTCAAAAAAATGGGACAAATTTTAAACATTACATAATGATTAAACCGTGAATATAATAATGAATACATGAATTATCTTATTTCGAGTTTTAAATTTACATACATAAAATAATCTCCTTAAATTAACTACTTCGTCATAAAAGATTAAAAGATTCTCTAGAATCTAGAACTTTAAAAGATTTTAGCAAAGATTTGAAGTTTTAATAAGTTTTAATAAACTACTTTTTAAGTGACTTATAACAATATTTTACTCAATTATATTATGAAAAATATGTTTTCTGGGGTAAGGAAATAGGTACGTTCTATCAGAAAAAGTACAGACATAGAAAAAAAATAAGAAAAAGCGATTGAGTATTTTTTAAAAATGTAATTTAAACTTATGATTGATTGCCAATACCTGTTTTGGAGGATGGTGGAAGCAATCCTTGCACTTCTTCCAAGGGCATCCCTTGTTCGTGATGACGAGGGCGATCTTTCATGCCTCCTCGCCAGTGCAATTGGATCTATCGTGCTGTTTCTTGAATTCCGATAGCGCGAAGTAGTCGTAGAATGAATTGATAATGGGACCGGGTATAGGATCAGGATGTTGGTCGAGTCCTGAGGGACTCGTGGTGATGATGGCGGACGGTGATAGAGCATCATCGCCCCGTTGTCTCCCTTACGACCATGCCCTGTCTAACAGGGTTTAATGTGCAGCTCAGGCAACCTTTTGCCACGTGTACCTACTACTTGCTGATATTGTTTTGCTGAGTTATATTGACCTGTAATAAAGAAAAACTTCTTTCAAACTATATACAAGGAAAACCCTCGCACTGTAGGTAACTATCATTTAAATTATATTAATCGATATCTAGTGTGTTTGTCTCTCGGCTAGTGGGTCTAGTTCGATCGACATTTATAGTCGGGTACGTTGCATGTCATGTATGACAATGCACCAATGTTAAATATGATGTTATCATAAAGAATGCAGCACTTGCAAGCCATTGAATGAATTCGTTATTAACATTTTTTTTTCTTTTTTAATTTTAAGATTTGTCTGAAATTTATATTTTATTGTATAATTTGGATGCATTTAGAAAATTAGTCTTATATGAAAACCAAATGTTCATTCTACTTAAATCCCACACCCCGAACACTCCCCGGTAATTTAAAAATAATAATTAATGTTTTAATTTTCATTACTAAAACAGAAATTACATCTATCCAATTAAATTATTAAAAATCATAATTAACAACTTTATGTACATGATAATTTTCAAATTAATTATTAAACATTATACTTAAACTAACATAAATAATATTTAACAATGAAAATAACATTTGAAATTATGATTTTTAGCAAATATACTATTGATAAATTAATTAATATATTTCAATTGATTCAATGTACTAAATTTTAGTGAGAAAACCGATATTTGAATATACTGTTCATTTACATTAAATAAACATTTAATTATCTACAAAAGTTTTTTTAACTATTTGTTGAGTCATCCTGATAAATATAAATTTATTACAAACATTCTCAATTACAGATATTTGAAATCATTTACAAAAAAAAAACTAAGTTTGAAAGCTTTAAAAAGAGGTGCTAAGGGGTGCGGTCTTAACTCAACAGTAATGTCTGAATAAAATTGATATTTATGAATCGATATTAACTTTAACCAAGGGCGACATTAACTTTCATACGAGGGCGTAACCACAATGAACAGTAGGATTAGAATTGCAAACTTTTAACAAAATTTTAATTTCTTTTCAACGTTTAACTCTCAAACGATTTTCTTACTTCTTCCTCTCTTGTGTCACATCCATTTGTCTTTATACTCATCATCAGCCCTTCAGTTATTTTCGGCTCATAAATAATTAATCTTAAGTACTTTTACATGAGTCAAATAAATACTTCTAAGTAGACAGATCCACGTGTTTTATATTCTCAGTTTATTTGTTTTTCTATATATTGTTAAGCATTTCTTTTTCCCACGGTAATTTTATGTAAAAATTTCGTTTGTAAGCTCGACATTCATAATAATTCAAATGACCTGCAAACAACTTTGTATTCAATTTGTCTCTTAATATATATTATAAATACAATTAAATAAAATAATTAACTATACACATATGTCTATACATGAATATCTCTATAATGAGTTTACTGGATTCTTTTAATTAATATAAAATAAAAGAAAATTTGGAAGATGTAATTAACATTTTCCATAATTTAAAAAAATGAAATGACCAGCTAATAATAAGCATCACTATGTACAGATATATGCATAATCAATAAACTATTTTATATTATAATTCACCAGATTTATCGCTATTTCACTGACAAGTTATAAAACGTTTGAATTATTCAACGACAACGTGTATGCACATATAGACCAAGAATAAACGTTACATTCACGAATATACGGGAGCAGTGAAATGATGAAGATCACGGTGCATTTTAGCATAGACTTCAAGTCAATCTCTTGAGAATTATGCAAACTGTGAGGCGTGAAAATTTTCAAATCCAACTTAAGATACTCTAATAAAAAAAAAAAAAAAATAAAACAAACTTCAGATTTCCAGAACTAGTAACAATACAATAAGTGAATTTCTTTGTAAAGTAATAAAAAGTTATCCATAAAATATTTAAATAAGTAATTGTTTAAAATAAGTATGTATGATCTGATCTTTATAGAATTAGTAGTGGGTCATCTTGATTAAATATAGGTCAAGTTAAACTAGCCTAAGAAGATAATACCAAGTGAATATATTAATATAAACACAAAGTGGTTCAAAGAAACAACCATGTGAGGTTTTTGTGGTTTTGTACTTTGTCATAAATGTGGAATTATATTCAGGAACTTTAATGAGGCTCACAATCCAGGATAACAGGAAGAATTTGTAATATTTAAAGATCGACCGATTTTTATCGTTCTGGCAACTGATTATACAGATTACTAATTAAAAATTGTACAGTTACCACAAAAAAAAATTACGTTGAATAACGTGTGTAAGTATTTTAAGTGAGAAATTTAAATGAGAAAATTTTCTAATTAGTTGTACTTTGTAACTCAGTTGAATGTGCTTTGTATATAATAAATAGATAACAATAATCATGTAAAGGGAGCAAATTTTGCGACAAAGCACTACTGAAAGCCATAAACTCGTGAAGCATAAAATTTCACATTAATTGTACAGAATAATATTATAATGAAAGCTTAAAACTTGATAATACAATTGTAAGTATTTCTATTAGTAGCGTTAGAAAGTATAAACCAGTATAAATCTAATATTAGTTACAAAAAAAGAATAAAATCAAACAGAAAGAATGCATCTGTATTGAGTTCATTTTGACGTTTGTATTTATATTTTGGTATCATTTTTTACGTCTGTATTCTTAAAGCTTTCACTTCACTTCACTCGACTGGATACATTTATTTTATGCACTGAAATGTTTCGAGCAAAAAATTTCTTTTGTGGCCTTTGCAGAAATATAAAAAGAACAGAGTTGTTTTCATGAATGGTTAATAATATTAAAAATAAAGTTATTTTCCTCAGAAATAATTGTTCATTTGAGTTTAAAGTGATATGAAAATCTAATTATAAAATAAAATGATGAATACTTTTTTGGATGATGCTGAATTATTGTCACGCGAACGTCTATTAAACTTAACATCGTTGAGTCTACTCGTTTATGTCACGCAGCCTGAAGTAGGGCACCTCACCCTTAGTCTTCATAAAGTTTAAGAACGCATGGAAATAGATTTTTAGTTTATTGTATTCATATTGTAATTTACTTAATTACAAAAAAATTTGATATACGAGGAGATAAACAGTATTCATGTTTGAACCGTAGATTAAGTTATTTTATAAAACCATGTTCATGAGATATTCAAATTATATTAATTAATATTATGTCATCAGTTCAATGTAAATAACAGTAATGTAAGTTTTAAAAAGCTGTACAATGTTTATATTCAAAACAATAAAAAGAAAACAAAAAAATCATTGTGTCATCGACATTTACTTATTTTTTAATTATAACTAGTAGTTATTGTTATGGCAATTAAAAGTCGTACCTTCTGATATTATTATTGTCAACATAAGGTTTTTCTCTATGTATCTAATCAATATTATTCTAATTTTAATAGCATATTAATTGACTTCATTTTTAATGAATAGAATCAATATTTAAAATTAGTAGTGAACTTTTAAAATTTCAAGTATAAAGTATAGTAAGACCTCTAACTAAAATCATACTTTATTTGTACAATACCATGAATAAATAAAATTCTTTTTTACGTTGGAATAAAATGATAGGCTCGATTTCGATTTATTCTACTGATAAAAAGTCATATTGACACAATCATGGCATATAAATATTCATAAAAATATACAAAGTAGTCTTTACAAAGACACTGAGTAATATAAAATAACGTATCATACCTGTTGCAAAGAGTATTCTGCAATATCGACAAATGTAAAAATTTATTGATAAAAAATATTATCTCGTAGTTAGGAATAAAATCTGGTAATTCACTCTTTGTTTCACCTAGTCACAAAAACACAAAATTTGTTAGAAAATAAAATTAGCACAATATTTCATGGATTTACCACATTTTGTTACATACTTTTGAAATTCCAAGTTGATACATGAAAACAATGGTCCTTCTTTAATCCTCGTGTGTTGTACAAGTATATACACGTGTCCTTTAGTTTCTGAAATTACTAATATTCCAACTATTCACACACTTCCCTTGATAATGTTGTTACAAATGTGCGTATGAAGCTTAATAAACCTTGGTAAACCGTACTGCTTAACTACCTTA
Source organism: Chelonus formosanus (assembly GCA_028641665.1). Lineage (NCBI taxonomy): Eukaryota > Metazoa > Arthropoda > Insecta > Hymenoptera > Braconidae > Chelonus > Chelonus formosanus. Next base: position 8,108,447 of record CM054004.1, on the reverse strand, counting down.
AGAATGTTTAAAATAGGAGCTTTACAATCCAGAGATCCTGCGGCACTCGAGCGGTCGGCTCGACAGGAGGAATACACGCGAGTTAAACTTACTGCGCAACCCTTGGTGCGCCTGCTTCTATAATGATAGGAGGCTACCTACCTGGCAGTCGTGTCACCCTTGTGTACCCTCGGCTGCTATCGGTGGTACCACCACCCACCAACTTGTGTAACTCACACCCTTACACTCCTGACAACAGAACTATTCGGTGATGGGCACGCTTTCATACTTCCCTCCTGCTATAAAGTACTTGGTGATCTGTACGTGACGTCACGTTTTCTTCATGGAGCGTTTGAGTGACGTCATGGTGGCTTACGAAGTAACGACCTGTACAATAACAGGTCGTACATTGACATTGTTACTTCTGATTATGTGCCACGATTAATTTGACTAAGCGTGTTGATTCAGTTGCTTTGTTGAAGGTTGGAGCTTTTTGCTTATGTGTCAGTAGTATCTAGGTACGTAGGAAAACATAAAAAATTTAATTAAAAATGATGCTTTATATATTAAATAAAGTAAAAGCTCAATAAAATATTAATTTCAACTGGCTGACTTCAAATAAATCTCATGTATCTTGACTTTCATCACTTAAATAATAAATTAGAGCAATTAAACGTTTGTAATCGTCTTAGCAATATTAATACATTTATATAGATGTATATACTTTTTTTATAGATGACCTAGGCATAGTATAGGTAAAAGCTAGCAACATTCATCGTTTATTTTTTCTAGAAAACCATTTATCTTGCACAGCTCTAGAGGTTTTTACTATTTTACCACCTTACTTCTTTTTATCCTGACATGATCGTTCTAATCTGTCCTCCGTTTTCATTTGCTCAATCAATACATTTGAAAATATTGACAAAAAGAATTGAAAAAAGAATAATCTATTTTACTGATTAAAAATTCTTTAACCTTGAAGGGGTTGATTGTTTTTCATTGGAATTCAATTATATTTATAGATTATTCTGACTTAGATTACATATGAACTCAATGCAATGATTACTAAATTAACCCTAGAATAAGTAAGAATTTTGATAGAAAGTATTTTCAGCTTCATCAATTTTTTTTGCTTCTTTCTTATGAATAATGAACCAATCAACATAAACTGCAGGTATATTTATAGCTGCTTTATTAGTTTGATTAATGATTTAATTTTTTATTTCTATTCTCTTTATTCTTACTATAATAATGATTAATCATTCTGCCAAGATATTTTATTTAGTACCATCAAGGTCAAGAATGTGCAGCGTGCAACTGAATGCCACAAAGTTCTGATCGATTACAGTAATGTACTCTTGTGGCGTTACTAACCATACCATTAGTAGAAACGATTGAAATCTTACTTATTTTAACGATAATTACAGGAAATACACTTGACCTTTTTTTGAAGAAGGGAATTTTTGGAATTGATTTATACTATAAACCCACTTGCATCTTAAATATTTTTACATACATTCAAATTTATAAAAAAAATCTAACGGTTTCTACCAACGCGAATAGTACACTAATTATGCTATTAAAATATCCTGAAAAATTATAACTTCATTATTTTTTATTAATTATTCAATAATTTTAATAAATTTTATTGTTAATGCTCAATTGACATTATGCTCAAACTAATCCACCCAATAAAATGTTAACGAAATAGTTAAAAATTATTAAGTGCAAACCTTAATCGTCCAAATAAATGATAATCATCGTCTTTTATAATGAATCTTACAATTATAATTCATTATATTGCGTTAGTAATACTGTTACAATATAAATTTAAAAAAAACAAAGAACGCTACTAAAAACTCAAGCTCTGCCATCTTGGTGTAACAATTCAGGCGGGGTCTATATTTTCCCGCCCATGTTTTTCTAACGTTTTCATAAAAAAAAATTTTCATTTCATGAGAAGTTTCTTACCAACAAATATAAAATGATTCTTGAAAGCGAATATTTATTGTTAAAGACATTTTTTATAACACAATCTAAATTTACATTGAATAACGTTCATCAAGCCTTTATATTACTCGTTGAGGAGACGTAAGAACAATGACGCAATTGCATTGTGGATGTCAAAAGAACATTAACCATATTTACCCTCTGTTGGTCATGTTTTTTTCTGAAAAAAAATTTATTACTATCTGTAGCTATTATAAAAAACGATTTTATCGATAAAAATGAGAAGCGCGAAAGCCGATGTAACAAAAGACGAAGTGTGTTTATATTATGTGGCTTCGTATCAGTGATGACTAAATTTTATAAATTGTATGTGCTATCGTTAATTCTATGTAACACTTTTTAAGGCGAAGAACGTTGACATAAAAAATTCGGAACGGGTTTTTTTTGAAACATATACTATCCGATTTGTTTTTGTTTCAAATATTGTGAGATTACATATTCATTTTCTTTGTGATGTACAAAAATGTAATTCGATTGTTTTACAGTGAGTTTTGATAAAAATCTTAACATAGTCAATCCAGAAATCATTATGTCTACTATTTCATGCAAGTATTACATTAACTCTTCGGAGATATCTGACGAATCCGATGTATTCTCAGGTTTAAGAAAAAATGTAAATATAAAACAATGCTATACATAAATGTTTACATTTCAGTTAATACAAATAACTTATATTATTTTTTCAGTGGTGTTGTATTTTAGAAGAGATAATAGAATGTCCGATATGTATGAATATTCCATTATCAAGCATATACCAATGTACAAAAGGTCATAGTATCTGTGATATCTGCAGAAAGCTAGTAATTAATTGCCCGATATGCCAAGAATGCTTTATAGGTACTCGTAATCGATGTGTAGAGGAAATTGTGAAAAAATTGGAAGATATAAAAGTAAACATAAATTTCTAATTGCTAATTTTTTCATATTTGCTTCTTGAAGTTTTAGTTAATTTTTTGCCAACATAAATATATTATTTATATAAAAAAACACTTGATCTTCAGTTTATTTAATTATTAATCTTGTTTTTTAGTTATTAATATTGGATCCTTCCAGTGACGTCGAAAAATGTAGAAGAATACAAAAAAAATCTGAAGGAACGCAGACTGAAAAAATTTCAATGGTATGTTACATGGTTTAATTTTATTTCTGTGCCAATGAGTTGATTAATTTGATTTCTAACATACTTATTATTGTTATTAACATACAGCCAAAAAACTGCATTGAACCAGTATATAATAATACACCAAAATTAAAACTACAAAAAACATTACAACGAAGGAAAACTCTGTGACAGTTTTTTTATCGTAAAACAATATATTTTTGTACTTAATCATTAAATAAGTAGATATTTATATCAATATTGATGTTTAAAACACTTTTAATGAAAATTTTAATATAAAAAAATATAAATTCAACTTAGCTAATACTAGCATGTATTACGAATAACTGTTTATCATCAGCTAAAACTAATATTTCGGTAAAATGTAGTATATTTTATGTGCACAAAAAGTATTCTTATAATACATTCGATTTAAAAATAGATTTATTTGCTGTGTAACACGATAAAAGGAAGCTTGGAATTTCTTCAATAAAAATTGTCTTGATTAAATACTGCAACTAAGGGCTACGCTAAGAAAATCTTCAAAGCCGATATTTATTACACCTGTTTGATCAGTATCTCTATTACGAAACGCCTCTGAAAAAATTAATTCATATTAATTATTAATAAACAAAAACAAATATATCAACTTTCTACTCTTACCTGTAAATCTCTGAATTTGAACACATAATACGATAAATTGATCAACAGTTATACTTTCATGATTATTAAAATCACTTTTTTGAATTAAATATTTTATAAATTCAGGACTAAATCGGTAACCCATTTGAGTAAAAGCTGCTGAAAGTTCATTTTCTTGAATAGCTCCAGAGTTGTCATGATCAAAACCTCGAAACACGCCTAACCAAGCATTTATATAATTATAAAGAGCTTGGAATTCATTCAGATCAATTGTGCCTTTTTTCTCTTTATCAAACATTCCTAAATACAATCAAATATAGTTGAAATTCGTTCATTTAAATGCAAGTTTAGAAATGAAAAGTCAATTAATGCAAAGAATGTTAAATTGGTCTACTATATTCGTTATATAATATAAAATAATTAATTTGAATTATACCAATCATCAGATTACATGCTCTGTCAGAAAAAGTTCCTCCTTGACCATTAGCAAGAGCCGCTTTCAATTCAGTTGCACTTATTTTGCCACTACCATCTCTATCTACTGCAGCAAACCATTGCTGAACTTCTGGTTGTACTTGAAGATTTTCTGTAGCACCATACATTGCTCCCTGGATATTTGATGACAGTAAATAATTCATCATCATTTTTCTCATAGAATAAGTATTTGTTTATAGTTGAAATGTTTTCTCCAAAAGAAGGTTAAAAAGATAATCAAATAATTAGATAAACATACCGGATAGTCCATTAAACTGCTCAATGTATAGAAGACTTGCAAATTATGCCAAAGTTTAAATAAATATTTGAAATTAACTTAAATGTTTTATAATAGTTATCAAATATCAATCAATCCACTTAATAAAATTGTAAGCACTTGATCTAAGTATTGAAACGCTGATTGTCATATAACTTGATTCTGATTTATTTAATATTTGTATTCAATACTATTCAATAAAAGTAATATAAGTTCAATTTATTATATTAAATACAAGTTGTTTGTTGATTAACAATTGAAAGTTTAACAAAGAAACCAAATTTTGACAAATTGGTCGTTATTTGCGATTGTCATGATACCTACTGGAATGATCAAGAACTCGCTACTTAAACGACATTCAGTTGCTTTTGTCGATAAGTTTGGAATTATTTAAAAAAAGCAAGTTGAAAGCTTTGAATAATAATAAAGATTTCAATTTATATAAGTAATCATTATTAAGATTAAAAAGTATTTTTAACTAAATGTAATTACATCATCAAAATTTAGAATTTCATGATAATTCGACTAAAACTGATAATTGAAGAGTATTCTTTGAATTACCTTGACCTAATTATTGTCTTTGATCAGAGAAATCTTTTATTTGTCCTTGACATTGTCTTAACAAAATTTATACCCACATATAAATTATTTTTTTAGTTGCTATCTATTTGAAAGATATCAGCCAAATACATGAATAAATATACAAACAGCTGGAAGCAATACCTTTGAAAAATTAAGAAGTCATAATCACTGTGGAGATTAATTTTTAGCACCCAATTTTCTGGAGTACTTACCTCTCAGAAAAATATGTTCCAAGATACTTGGGAAAGCAAAGCGGACATTTTTAAGTAGAGAAGGTAAGCATTAATTATAGCATTATTATTATCAAAATATTTTATTTCAAAATTTTCTAACATCATATTAACATCGAATTTATTTTCCACGATATAAAAAATAATAAAAATGGCACTATTAACCCTATATACTTGTGCTGCAGTGAAATATCAAGATTAATAAATGGTTGTTTATTCTTCATAGGCGTTTCGTTTAAAACTTTATTAAGAACCTCTGAGGATTTTTTACGAAGAGTTTCATGCTTTTCTTCATCATATTTTAACGCTCGATCAAGAGCTTCATTAAGACGACGAACAAGAAACGATTTTATTTGTGGAATACGCACCAGATGACGCATCATAAATCTGTAAGAAGATAATTAATAAGATAATTATAATTATAAAATATTCAGGTAATTAATATTCTTTTCATTTGATTAAAAAATAGTAATCAACATTAAAAAATGTCGATGAAAAAGATTCTATAAATTTTCTTACATAAGTGATCACATGAAAATGCAAAAATGTCAGTATAAATTGAAACGTTATAATTATTTTTAAGTTACATACTTCGTCACATAATACATTATCCAATCAGAAGTAGTAAGTAGAGATTGCAATCGTGGCATGTTTAATTCCAGCAAATCCGTAAGAAATAATAAATCCACTTCATAAGAGCTACCAGGAAAATAATACTGATTACCTTCATGCATACATCTCATCATGTGTTCCCATTCAGGAGTTATATTACGAAAATTAGGTTTCACCCAGTAATCAATGAAATCTTTGGATCGTATCTTAACGTCTTCTAAACTTCCTCGACAGAAATTGAATCTGAACAAATTCAAGAAATTTTAAGAACTGAATTTCTATTTTTTACATGCTATTAAACATATTATTACTCGTCATCAATGCCGAGAAGATATCCAATTCCTCTCCAGAGATGACAAAATGCATCTAAATCTTCATCAACATGATCATGCACTCCGAATTTATCAGGATAAAGAATCATTAGACACACAAATGCACATTGAGTAGCTGACATATCTCCTTGGTTTAATCCTTTAGGCCTTATACCTCGAAGTTCACTTTTAGTATAAGGACATTGTCCAGGCAAAGCCACAGGACATGTTTCTTTAAAATCTTTTAATAATGTGGCTTTTATTGGCGACCAGGTCTTTGGAAGTGTTGCAGCTTTGTCTATTTCTTCATAAGTCATACCATTTAATTTATTTCTAATAGCTTGATGTAGATGGTTAACTGCTATAAGATCTTTATAAGCTGGTGATCCTTTAGTCCAAGGATCACTATTATACCAATTCCTTATTCTGGTACTAGTTGATAGGTACCTTGAAAAATTATGTACGTAGTAAAAAATTGCACAATTGTCTGAGCAGAAGAATCTCAGTAATTACCTTTTGAATGCAGTGTAAGGTTCAGACGATTTTTGAGTAAGTATCATTGGTTTCAAACCATCTTCGAACGAAAAAAGAAGGAATAAAGCCAGATACTCAGCAAAAAATAAACCGAAAAGATTATCTCGAGCAAATTTTTGACCCCTTGCAAACTTCTCACGATCTAACCATTCAGGTACTTGATCTGGGAGTCTTCCAACGTCTGTACTAAATAAAAACCCTGCGGTTATTATTCTTAGAGATTCTGGTTCATTTACAAAATATTCATCTATTGATTTTTTTATGACATCATATTTTTGTTTTTTTTTTAAACTATCAATTTCTGAAGGCAAATTGTTGTTAAAAATTTCATCTATTTTTGTAAAGTCTGCTTTATCATTTGCTTTATTAAAATTAAAATTTTTGCTCTCATCTGAAACTTTCATCCTTGAATGAATTTCATTTTCATTGCTTGGATTTGCGTGTTTCAATGTTTGTGTACTCTTCACCGGTGATCCTAGGTCATTGCTCTCTTCCAACGTAATGCTTTCAATAAAACAATTCATTGTGTCTATTGTTTACTTAGTTTCTGTTCAATGAAAACAAAACAAATATGACGACTCCTATCCCTGGAGCAATCATTAGTTATATTAGTTGATAATTATAAAATTTTTTTTGATTAATATTACGCACTATTGCATATTATAATAATGCAATTTATCTCCCACAACAATTGTTCTTGTCTACCGTATTATAAAAATTTATTATAATTTGAAAAACTTTGCAACTCTTGACTAAAGCACTTTTTGCACGCAACTGACAACAATACTTGACGTCTTTCTGCTTATATAGCAACTGCATCTAATATATATATATATATATATATACTCCTTCTCTCCAACCACGCTTAGACAGACTAACTGGAATAATGTTGGATTAGTAATCACTAAAGAAGAAGGAGTAAAATAATAAAAACAACATGACAACTCTTTTTTTCCAAAACTCCACTTGATTTATGAATCAATCGGTTGTTGAGGCAGTTTTTGTCGAATGGCTGCTGTGTGATGTAGTGTGCTAAAACTTATGATATCTGCTTCTGCAGCCAATCATCGCTTTGATAATGTTTCTGTACAAATATTATTCATTATGAATTTTAAAATACTCATTTCTCCTTGATCAGAAATTTTTTTGCATATTCCTTAAGAACTTATCATTTCTAAATAAACATGTTGATGATCATCATCCTTCGTATTCTCATTGTTTTACTTTTTTTACTGAAAGAAAACATTGTTTCGATTATTTGTTTATTTAATGTTTATTGAATTATACATAAATTCATTCATAAGTAAAAACTATTTAGAAAATCTATAAAATAATTTATTGTGTTAAAAAAAACTAGCTAGAAACATTTAATGAGTTGTTACTACTAATTGAATCATTTGTTATACTTTGTGACATTGAGTCATCAAAGAGTGGACTATGGCGATAAAAGTTCTATCTTATCGTGAATAATTTTTATTTTCCATAAAACATAAAAGGTTTAAGTAAATTTTGACGTAAATAAACTTTGTTCAGTAGCGTGAAATATTCTGTTCAAGTTGCATAATAGTGCGGAAAAGCATTTTACTATAGAGTATACTGCGAGTATAAATATAATTGCAACGAACTCTAACACAAAACCTAACTCTAACTGAGGAAATAATTTGACATTAATAATATAGTTGGGTAACTGACTCATCTTTTTATGTTATTTTCCTTTTAGATTTTTTTCTGCAAAATTTTGTCCTAAAATAACCTTTGTACTTTTAAAATGCAACTCTTAAGGTTATATAACAAAAAAATTCTATATTATCAAGTTAATGAAATCAATAATTATTGCAGAATACATTGTAATGTGCAAAACATCTCATTTACCCTTGACAAAGCTGCTGTCCTTGATATTTCTTTAACATTGTGTTCAATAACATATTTCCATTCAACATCCGCGCGCATGTCCTTAGCAAAATCTTTCTGACCTTGACCTCGAATTTGACCTAGGTAACGGTCCATTTCCATAAAAACTTTTTACTCTATTCATCAATTATTTTTTATAATTTTTTCTTACCTTTAAAAGCATTCAACAGATTCATTTTTAAAACAAACTAATAAATAAAAAATTTTTTCTATTTTAGGTTGAACTTTTATTTAATTATGATAAAAATATCATTAATATTTATTAAACAAAGAACTAAAAAAATTTCATATTTTATGTTTTATTGGAAAATAATATTTAAAGAAGCAAATTATTATTCATATGAATTATGATGTACATTTCCAAAGATTATATAAAACAATGTATGCATAAAACATTAACACAGAAGAAATTTAAATTAGTGGGGCGATTGAATGACTGGCGATCACATATGATGAAAGTTCAACTTGTTATCGACAGTAAAATATGAAGAATTATCGTGATAATTTACTCTAGAATTATTTGTATGCTAAAGTAATGATTGTAAATTGGAGAGACTGAATACAATGGCAAATAACACGTGTTAATAATGAACTTTCAGGGATCATTAATAAACTATTAACTCACAAGAGGAGATTTCCCGTTCAATTGCAATGTTTGTGCATAACTGTGATATAACTAAATGTAGCTTTAAGCATCGATCGATCACTTGCAAATATAGACATCCATTCTACTGGACATGCGCTTTGAATTCAATAAATTTTTGAATAGTTAAAACAATTCCTAATAAATCTGAAGTTAACGAGCAACAATCAGAAGCAAATAATTTTGTTAATTAATGCTATTGTGAGGAATTGATTTTCAGTGATTCAATAACACTGCTATTTTGATTTTAATCAAGATTACTTCACATCAAAGCTATTGTGAAAGAAAAATGAATTTTAAGACAATAGAATGGGATGAATAAATTAAGAGATAAACAAGTGAAAATGGACAAAATTAAAAATAAAGTCAAGAAGCTTATTCAAAATGTTATAACTTTCCTTTATAGTTTCTACAGTTTTAAATAAGTAATTTATTTTAAGCTTCAAAATTGGCAAGCACCCCAACAGGATGCACGCATCGAGAGTGCTGCCAATCTGATGTATTCAGCTCAGCAAGGATTATAAAGTAAAAAAATAAAAAATTACGAATGAAATAGAGTTTTTGGAGAACGGAAGTGATTTGATCTTACTGCGGTGCCCTTTTGTATAAATATACTCATGCTTACATGAGCAAGCGCGCATAAATCTGCATTTTATTTTCATATTATTACCAAAACTTCAGCTCAAATTGCTCTGAATTATAAAATCACTTAATCCAGTTTTTTTTAAAAATTCAATTCAAGGATCTTGAAGCTGTATTAAAAATTCAAGAAATCTTTTACAAACTCTCTTTCACTTTTATTAAAATATAGATACACAGGAGCTTTTATGCTTTTCAATTCAATGAAAGCAATTGTTGAATAATTAAATAATGTATGCTCTTTAAGTTTGTGATAAAATTTCAAACAACATTCTTTTCAAAGTATATTATTAACTGATAAGCTGTATTAAAAGAAGGGCATATACTCAAAGAATCATTAAAAAGCAAAAATATAACTCTTACTCTTAATACCACCCAATAAGTGAATTCTTGGATGCAGTAAACTACTTATTTGGTGGTGGCTAATTTCTGATATAGTAGATCGGCATTCAGAGTGATGAACTCGTGTCTTGGTCTGCATGCAATATAACACGACTGCCGGCTGTCGCGTGCCATGTATGCACCTGTCTCCCCACTACTGAAAGAACCTCTTGAATATATTTCAAGAGTCAGACGGAGAAGCAGAAGGCAACTTGACTTCTACCTAACTTGTCAGCTGCTTTGCTGCTGCTGCTGCTATACTATACAGCTGAAAAGAACGATGATGAGGGCGATGGAAAGAACTTAGAAATATGTGGCAATTATATTGCATGTATTCATATTCATATTCGGTTTGAAAAATCAAAAGGTATTCATAATTGAAGACCTCTTGTTGATTAACGAAGCAAAAATTTAATTAGAGAGAAATCTCCATCGTTATAAAAAAAAGTTATATGTCATATTGAGAGAAAAATTTTATTTCTATAAATAATGATAATAATCATAATTATAATGACATAGATATTTGCCAAGAAATGTTTTAGAATAATGAATTTAAAAAAAAAATTAAATTTTTAAAATTAATATACAACTGATGCTGATAGTTTTTATTCAATAAATAAATAGTTTATCTATGATAATGTAGTTAACTCAAAATTAATTACTAAAAAAACTTAATTTAATTGTTTTAATCATTAAAATAATTTATAATTAATAAAATAAAGTTTTTTTATAAGCTAAATTAAATGAAAAAGTATGACAGAAAATAGGGCAAAAAGTTTGTTTGTGATAAATTATAGATCTAGATAAATTTTGAGAATGCCAAAAAAGGGGTTGGAAACGATGCTAGATGGATAGTGGGGCAAAATAACCCACGTGATCTATAACCGCGTGCTCCAATACTCAGTGCAGCTGCTTCTGCAACATTGGGCTTGTTTCATTCCTCACGCGACCGGCTTTCAAGTAACATCGTTCTTTCGAAATTATTGAAATCAATTAATTGATATTTTTTGATTATTTAAGAAATGAATCAAGTTCATTAATAAGACGTATTTATTAATTTACAAAATTATTTTTATCAAGTGATTATATAGTGTTCAACCAAAAAAGTATACCATTTTTGAAAAACCAAAAAATGTGTAACCGAATTTCCATAATATTTATTCTTATTCTTGGAATTGCTCTTTTAAGGGTAAGTTTTTCTAGAAAACTAATTTCATTAATTAGTAACAATAATTATCATGAGTTATTACAAACTTAAATGGAATATGTAGTGCCAATAAAATAAGGGTTGAATAGTTTAATTGAACATTTAATCGAAATTGCTGGCGCCAGGCGTCTTGACGCTCAACTATATCCATTAACAGAGTTCATACAAGTTGTTTATTATGTCAAACATGTTTATTTACTCGTATAAACTTATCATAAAAATAGTAAATTAACATTTGAATTAGTTTCAATGCAAATTCAACTATGAGTAAATGCAAAATTCTCTCATTAACAAATTTTAATTACAAAAGAATTTTCAACAATTATCCAACTAGGATAATCCGTAATTTTTATTACTTCCATAATTGTTTAATTACTGCTAATGAAAATGGAATTATCAATTTAATTTAGATGAGTATGAAGATCAGTTTGAAACATAACATCCAAGCCTGAATTTCTCACCACTTTTAAACATTAATTTCCCTTTTAATAAGCTTCAAGACTTCATAAGCTTCTTAAATCAAATTACAGAGTTCTTTAAATTAAAATACATCTGGCGACTGTACTATCATGTAATTCAACTAGCGAAAAATTTATATTATCCAAATAATTATCATTTAACCATTATAGACGTCATACTTTAATAAAGATGAAAAATAAAAGTAAATTGTTATAAAAGGTGATGCGATTGAACTGGTATTCTCATCCTGATAACGAGCAAAATGAGAGGGAAAAAAGAGAAAAAAAATATTATAACGAAGTATATAGAATGCCAGAGGGTGAGTGTCTCGAGGCTTCTCATATACAACTATGGAGAAGGGAAGAAGGTAAAAAAGTCGTGGGAACGAGTAAATTTGCTATTGTTTCTCTCGTTGATGGCATTGTCTAACCAATGTAATTTTTCTCTATAGGGTCCACAATTCTCTGGACTATTGTTTAATGAATCTCGTTCGATTTTCCTCGGCAACAGGTTTCTTCAGTGATTCTGAGAATAATCGCGCTGACTAGCAACTTTATGTTAAAGAACTTTAAAAACATTTTATTCGCATTCTGAGTTTTATGAGTCTCATTAGCATGACAAGGGAACTCATGGGAACTACATTTAGACGTAGTAGAGAGGTAGAGTACATGAGAATTACAAAAACACATTCTCCTGAACGACCAGCCCACAGGGCATTTTTTATTCTGTCACACTCCTACAAGTGTACTTTTTATCTTGCAGTTCACAATATTATCATTCCCTCAACGCTTACGCACTCTGAAAAAATAATAGTCTCTAACGAGTTCATTTTTTTTATTTCAATTAAACCCTACATACGATGTCTACTTTCATTTTGCCCTCAGCACTGCATCACAAAGCTTAAATTTTAAAAGGTTCCCATTTTCAAATATTCTATTCGCCCAACAACTTCTACTTGGACCAATTGTTTGGCTTTTTTATCAAACGATGCTTTCTCTGCAAATATTAAAAAAGAAAAATATGTCGATAAATAAATACCATCCGTTAAAAAAATTTTTTTTTTATTTACCAGACACATTTAAAAAGCGGAAGTTTCAGTGTAGCATGACCCCGTCAGCTTTACCGGTCTATACTTCATTGGTATTCGAAAGAATAGTAAAAAGGTATCCTGACCAACAATATGCATCCATTTGATGTTATACACTTTACATCCGTGCGGTTAACATATCACGTGTGCATTACAATGTCCCACCCAATTTCCTATCCAAGCTTCGTTTTCCCAGCGAAAATAATTACTGAAGAGTATGAACTACTTGCACTTGAGACATTTTGTAGCCCTCAAAAAATGCGCACCCTTTTACTTTCAATGTTAATACTGCAGGTGTTCCTGAAACACACTCATATTCAACATTACAAAGTCGAATAAAACCGTTATTAATAAGTATATGAAAATAAAGTAAAATTATTTTTAAAAATTGTACTTTTCTTTTACTTTGTTATTTTCAACTTTTTATTATTTTTATCATTGTGTTAATGTGATAAAATAAATTTTAATATGATAAAAGGTTTTTTTTTGTTCAATGCTTTTACTATTTTCTTATTCAAAGGTAGAAAAATGAGTTTTCATTTCAAAACAAATATTGAAATTTTTTTACAAATGAAGAAAAGTAAAATACTCTACCACAAGTATACAACTTTTGTTATTAAAAAGCATATTTTCTACGATATTCAATAAAATAATCAAAAAATTTCTCTTCTATATTTTCCTTTTCAGTGAAGAAAGAAATAAAACTCAATTTCACTATTGATATTTACATGAAAACTGAGAAATTTAATAAGTTCTTCTTCCAATAAAAACTCCAAGATGTATAAATAAAAGGTTGATCAGATATCCACCCTCAACTTTCTACTGCTACCCTCTCGTGTACTCATGTTTCACATCTAATTACAGTAGTAAACAATTCGTGTAATCTAATATTTCAAATGATCTTATTTATAAAATTGCTCAGCAACAAGTAACTTTATGTTTCAAAGGAAAATAAATTTATTAAAAATGTTTAAAATATCAAAAGAGAGAATTTTTTAATAAATTTATATCAGTAACATATAAAAATGAATATTATTTTGATTCGTTTACGTCTGACGACGCGTGCCATCGACAGCTGCTATACTTTTATTTACTACAGCTGGTTTTTAGTAGATGCTCGTTATTTTGTATCCTCGATTTGATGTGCTTCATCTTGTGGAAAATTACATTGATGATATCAGCAATGTTATAAATTGAGTATCATGTTACTATTCAGATGCCTTTTTTTACAGAAAAATTCATTTTTTCTGTTAACAATTACAAAAAAAAATCTATCAATTTGTTGCTCGTTTGTAACAATATTTTTTCATGCAATAAATAATTGGATGTTCAAAGATGAGTGCACGATTAAAAAATATAAAAATATACGAGATAAAAAAGATTAAATATAAACTGAAATTAAAAAATTTTTAGTGGGTGGAACAATACAGAGAACAGTAGCCTAAGGCACAATAATTATAACCTGCCGATTTTTTCTCGAACTCTCTTGCAAAAAAATATAAGATTACAGCTCTAAAGCCATGAGTGGGCGGCAGCTGGTATTTGTAACACAGCCTAAATTCAGTCTCACGGTAGAGGGATGGAATTTTCAAAAGAAAAGATTTATATGCAATATTATTAAGCAGTTTAGACCAAAGAGAAATTTTGACTCCTTCAGGCACTTCTGTATAACAGGAAATTTTTAGCATTTTAAAAATGGCCAAAAGGCAATATCTCATTCCAACGTATTCACTTGTATTCTTTTTAATTTTATCATTAATTACAAATTGGTTGAATGTATTTAATTTAAAAAAAACCAGGTGACAATTTATGTCATATTATTAAGTGAAACTTAGTAATTGTAATAAAATAAATATCACAAAATAACTGAAAAATATATATAAGTATGTCTGAAAATGTAGAAGCAGAAGAATCGAAAGGAACCGCAAGGTGCCTTGAAAGTCAGCTGGCTTTCGTTATTCGTGCACCTGTCTATGAACGCACACAAACCGGAACATTATTTCTTCTAAATAAATACAAATAATTCGTATTTTGTATACACACACTGTAGAAGTAACAATATAGAAACAGTAATGAATTTGAAAAATGTAAATTAAATATAAAATATATTTCTATTTGTTGCTCTAAAATTTTCTGTTATCAACTTCCTTTTGGCAAATTGAGATTTTTTTGCTGTTGACCTAGAATAGAATAAATATTACAAAAAAGATTTTATCCTAATAATTACATTATTAATATTTCTATTAATTGACCAAGAATATTTTTTTCATTGCCATGACTAAGATTTTGTTATTTATTTTCAGATCACAGAAGGAAGACCACGTATTCGACATCATAAAGGAGATTCTAAATGTAGCAGATGTGGTCCAGGATGGGGTGTGACAAAAATTTGCACACCAAATCACGACACTGAATGCAACAAGTGTGAACATGGCACTTACAGTCCCCATCACAACCTCCAATCATGTTGGCTATGCTCAAGATGTGGTCCAGGACTCTATGAAGCGCATCCATGTACTCCCAAGACTGATACTGTTTGTGATTCCTGTCATCGTCATGCTTTGGATAACCTCGACTATCAGAAAAAATGTAAAGGTCACAAGAATTTATTCTTGGCTCCAGAAGATGCAAGAAGTACAGGAGAAGAAAGTTCATTAGTAAATGAAGAAGATGATAATATTGATGAAAAAGAACGAGAAGAAATTCTAAGAGATGATATTCGAGCTGAATTACTTGATGAAGAGAAATTTAACGAAGAATCATCTTCATAAATAAATTAAAAAATAGCCAATTGAAAAATTAATCAATGAATCTATTGATCAGATATTTAATTATCTAAAATCGTGAAACTAGTCAGCGAAAATATGGATGTTCTAATAACAATGTATATATTTTAATAATTTATTTCATTAACTCAGTTTACAGACATTAGGATTAATTAAACGTGAAGCTATGATGATTAATTTGGTATTAACCTCTTCACATACTCTTCATTGAATTATGCGTTAATTTAATTGAATTAAACTATATTCAGCCGTGCTATTATCTAGCAATTATAAATATGATTGAATGACCATCGTACTAAATGATAAAAGAAATGTTTAAACAAACGAAAACCTGATTTCGTTGATTAAAAATAATTTTTTTCAAAACTTTAATCTAGAAAATCTATTTATTCTACTCAGATAATTATGCCATTCTATTTTCAACATTTTTTACTGATGTAATGCTTGTATACAAGTTTTAATCATTTTGGTTTATCTATTTCTCCTTTATATTGAAGTGTATATTTATATATATTATTTATGGTACAAGTAGTTAAATACATCAGTTTTTGTATATACTCAAACACAGTTAATTTTTATTGATTTATAAATGCTTTGTATTTTTTTACCATGTATGTATTTTTTAAAATATTTATTTTACTACTTTTAGCCAGTTAATATGATTTTAATTAAACGCATTTATAAATAAAATTACGTTCTTTTTGCAACATATGATAAATAAAATTCTAAAATTATTTCAATTATTAAAAACTTATTGCAATAAAAATACTTCTCTCATTAGTATTTATTTATCAACAGTCTTATATTACTTTCCAATAGGTCAATTTCAGTGTATAATGTTTGTATATGTTTTGAAAAATAATGGTAATGTATTTTATGTGTTGAATTAAAATTTATTTATAAATCGATTCGAAATATTTTCAATATTTTCAGGGTATGTTTTTAAAAAAAAAAAGAAAGTAAGTCATTTTATAAATATAAGTGGTTTAGTAATAAAAAATAAAATAGCACCAGGATAAACTTGGATGCAGAAAAGCAGTAAAATACATCTAGAGTATATTAGATGATATATATTATTTAATATTATGAATCAATAACGTTTTACAAACGTACATGTACATGGAACTTAACGATAAAAAATAATTCAACGTATGGGAGTTTTTCTGCTCGAAATATTTAGCAACTTAACTTATTCAACGTATATGAAAATTTATATGAATAGAAAGATATAAAAAAAACAGGGAAACTATTTCATTGAAATAATTAAAATAATATCAACTATATTAATAATAACAAGAGGAAGATATCATCCATTTACATAAAAGATAAAAACAAAAATACACATACCACTTTGGAAATTGATTTATCATTATCGTTTCAATGATTAGTTCTATTTTTCCTTTTCGTGATCATCTTTATTACAATAATGGTGTGATTTCCACATTCGTATTACTCACGATATTTTTATATTTATATAATAATAATTTCATTCAATTATTTCATCATTACATATTATTTATATATATCTTTATATATTAATATTGTAACATTAATGATAAGCATAATTTAATTTCCTGAACGTTTCTTATTTCATTGATAATGATTTTTCATCTATTTTTATTTATTACTTATATTTTATTCTCTCAATCTCGTTCACATTTCTAAAAACTTTGTACAATCAAAGAGTGCTACATATTTTAGTGATGAAGTTTGCGCTATAATTAACGATTTTCTATATGGCAAATTAAATGTTTTATATATTCAATATTCAATCAATTTATTTATTGTTTTCGAGATTTTGTGTAGCACAAATGGTCTAATATTTAGTACGCGACGAAGTCAATTATCGTACCTGCTTCGATAACTCAATTGAAAATGTTGAGATTCAACCATATTTAATACCTACTGCAGAGTATATTAAGAGAGTAAAAATATACATCATTAATTTCTTCAACGTATAAGAAATTATTTCATCAATAAAAATATAACATCAATTTAAAACGTATTAGATACACATCTTACAAAGATCAAACAAAAATGATTTTCAAGTTTCCAAAATCATTTACATACATAAAAAAATTCTTTTTCACTTCAATTTTGCGTACAATCAATAAGTTAAGAACTATTGATTTAAGGTTTTATAAAACTATTTTTGAGTGGAAAATTGCAACAGAATTTTTTTTCAATCATTTACGTGTGAATTACAGAAAAATTTCATTAATCATATTCACATCATTATAAAAGATAATAAATAAAATTAATTAATGCTTGACATTTTTTTTATCTTTAGCTGCAAAAGATTTTAATATTTTAACTTCTTATGTTCAGGCTGTTGCCAATTAATGATGTATGTATATACAATTGAGTCTTCTAATATTTTTTAAAGAGAGAACATTCGTAGAACCCTAGTCTTTCAAAAATAATTTAAGAAAAAATATCCAAATAAACCAACAAAAAACACTGGCTATTATTGAACGCTATATTAACTGATCGTTGTTATCATTGACTTTTTAGTTCTAAATCTAATAGAACCAATATCTCTAAGAATTAGTTTTGACATACTCAATCGATTAAAAAATTACCTAGTAAAAATAAATTTTAATAGAAAAAAGTATTAAATAATTTTTAGTTAAGCAACCTAAAAGAATAAAATATTATGTATTTTGAGCTCCATTAAATACATGACTCGAAAGAAACAAGTATTTATTATCATCACACCTACTCAAACCACTCATTCATGTTTCTCATAACGTGGATAGCAAACAATTCTAAAGCAAAAAAATGATATACAGCCAGATGACCACAAAGCATAAACAAAAAGATTTTATGATCTACAAAGAACTTGATAACATAAAGCATTTGATTATAAAAAATACTTTTACTTCTCCTAATGCTTTGCGGTTTATAAAATAATAATAAATACATTAAAAAATTTTATGGAATCAATAGACAGACTATTGAAACACCTCCAGTTACGGACTAATACTGTCCATCATTGCCACTTCATGTCTTTCACAATTTCTATTCGTAAATTATTAGTAAATTTATTAATTAATTTTTCATATTATCCTTTTTGTATGAAATTTGAATTTTTATCATTGGCATTTTCAGCTGTTCGTAATGATTGTTTATCAATTTTTTGGATGAATTCAATGTATTCAAAGATGTATTATGATGCTTCCGAAAGCTATTTATTCAATCCGATATGATTTACCAACTGAACTTGGTGGTTACATTTTGAACATACCAGATATAGATGTTTATATACTTGAATAATCAACATTATTATCATTTAAGACATAAGATTTTTGGTATCTTAGGTCTGCATGGTTGGCGAATTATTTCACTTTATATTTTAATGGTAATTATCGATAATTAAAGTCAGTACCTTTGATTTTTCAGCGATTAAAATTGGTCCACTAAAAGGTCGCAAATTTCTACTGACATCGATTCTTTACTTGAACGTACTGTTAATCGGAACATCTGTTAAGGAATCATTTTTAGATCAGCTGTGGTTAAACTAAGATGCTAATTTACAAACAAAATATATATTACCTGTGCTTGTTTGTTAGGTTCAAGACGTAGAAGACAACCAACTTGCTGAGCTCGCATGTGTACAATTCCAGCACAAACAAAATTATCCGGATTAGGATCGATGCCATCAAGCAATTGCATTCCAAAGCCTTGTAATTTAGTACGTACTTGAGCTAGATCCATAGGTTGCTGTGCTTTGAAAATTTTCTGCGATCGTTGTTGATTAATGCTGTCAAGCATAAATAAAAAATATTTAAAGTAAAAATTTATATGATAAAAAGTATCAAAAAGATTATTGATTACCCGCCAAGATTCTTCCACCGAGCGAAAAATGATTCACCATTCATCTCCGTTGGCTCAAAGAATTTATTTATCGTTAATGGTAATTTCATCGTAATTTTTTGAGGAATATTATTATAAACAAACGATATCATCATACTAGGCGAATCTATAAATGCAGAAATCTTTTATAGAATTTGAATAATTTAATTGATAGATTGTTACACTAATTACCTACCATTATAGTCATCAATACATTCAGCATTGATCATTTGTTGAATTTGCGCACCAGCTTCTAGAAGAGGATCTACTGGTTTTACTTGAACAGCTAACTTTGCTTGTTGTTCATCTGACCAAGTAAGCTGTGTTTGAAAACTATGAAGGGCAGTTTGTGTTTTATTGCCATAAAATAATCCTACACGACCGAGATTCTGTCGAAATTCTGACTTTACTCCTATTTGAATAAAATCATTTTCGAATAGTACGCCATTGTTTTTACAGACAAATTTTTTAGGATTATACGAATTCTGTGCACCATTCGTAGCACTGACTTTATTGGGCATGTTATAAATGTCACCCAAAACGTCTAGAAGCACTCCAGTGTTACTACTAGGCTGCGAGGAAGGTGGTGTCGACAATCCAAGAAGATCCGCAGAAGAGTTGTTAATACTTACGGCAGGAGCTGCAGCAGTTGATTCAGTATGATGATTAGCATTCGGTGCAGGACTTTTATTTTCTCTGATTTCATTTTCTGGTACTCTTCCTGGTTTTTTCTTCTTTAAAACAGCTAAAATGGAAGATTCTCTTTCTGGGAAAGCTGGCATTTCTTCTAAGACTGTTGCTAAAACATCTGTCGATGCTATGATACTGAGCTGAAGATATTCCGACGCTCGCTGCTGTAATTCTGCATCAGCACTACGTAAATTACTATGCTGCCTAAAGACATCTTGAATTTGACTTCTAATTTCTGGGAATAAATTCACAAACTTAATATACGTAGATAGAAGCAGAGCTCTCGTCATAGGAGAACATAAATGATATTTGGAATGTAGAAGTTGAAATTGAACTGAAGGAGAAGATCGTGAATCACCAGCAATTAAGTTACCAAACTCTCCAAGAATATATCCACCAACTTTGACCATATTTTCATGACAAGCAGGAGCTTGAAGAGCTTCAAAAACCGTCTTTGCTGCATATCCTTGGACATCATCGCGATTAATAACAATTTGAATAACTCTGTACCACACTTCTTCGGAGACATAATCACCAGCTATCCTAATAAGGTTTAGAATAACATCAACATACCAAGTATAATCTGAGGCGTATTTTTCTGCTAATATGGCCACTTTCAATACCATTTCTTCTCTTATTGAGTAATCAGCAGTTTCTAAATAATTTAACATTTCTTGAACAATTTCTTCGGCGTTGCTCTTATCACACATAGCATAGAGCAAATCAACAGCTTGTTGACGTACAGATACATCTTTTTCCATTTTCATTGATAAAATAACAACTTCTTGATGCTTTTTGACTGCTTCGTGAGAAAATTCGGATGTTGCTAAATGACACATCGACTCTAATGCAAGGTAACGGAGATTCGTTTCACGATTGGATAAAAATTGTCCAAGTTGGTTGCAAGCACGCACTAATAGATTTGGTTCACTGTCATTATGAATAATAAGACTGATAGCTTCAAATAGTACAGCATTTTTGGCATTTGAGTGCTGAACTTTTTTTGATTTTGGTGGTTCCTGAGCTTTATTTAATATTGTTTCTAAGCATTCATTTAATCTTCCACGAACTCCAGGATCTTCTGCAGGTGGAGTATAATTTTGCAGAAGTCTTAAAAGCTTTACGGAAAGCCAAGGAGCAGGCACAAAGTAATATGTATAATCCTGCAAATCTGTATAACTTGAAGTTACAATTCGACTTAGTCTCGAGACTGCAAGGCTTACACAGCCTTTGTATTCATCAGGATTTCGTTTTACTAGAGCATCTATTAATGACGCTGCTGCAGTAACAACACCTAAATGTTGATCATTTAACAGATGGACAATTCTAGAAGTCCATTCACCTCCAGGAACAACATCTGGAGCCGTTCGAAGAAGTCGTAATAGACAAAGAGCTGCACTCTGTTTCACCACGTCCATTGTATCTCTGTAAAAAAGTATTAAATAACAAAAGTAATTCTTTTACGTATGATTACTATATTGCAAGCATAATGAATTCAATAGAGTTCTGGTATAGATATTTCAAAGCTGTTGAGCATGTTGTCTATTTTTATTCCATATTGCAAAGTTTATTTAGCCATATTTTACCTAATATCCAGGCGTCTAGATCCAATAAGCAATTGTGAAATAACAAAGTGTGTTTTGATGGGTAGCAGATGTAAGTGTAAAGTATTAATGTATTGTAAGAGTTATAATTTCTGTTAGGAAAATGTTATTCATCTACTTACCCTGATACAAGAAGTTTCGGTATTTCATTGCCAAATGCTTCAGCCATTTCTTTACTTCCAATATTTGCAATACATTGAAGAGCAAGATTTACATGAATAGGATTACGTGATGCAAGATCATTTTTGATGCTTTGAATAATTAGTTTGATGAGATCACTGTTTGTATTTACTAGGACTGATATGAAAAGATACCCCTACAAATAAATTAATTAGATCAAAATATTATTATGTAATTACTCCATTAATTAGTTATAAATACTAAATCCATTTTGATGATACTTACAATTTGTTTTTCAGAATATTTGTTGGAAGATAGTAGGTTAACAGCCTCCATGTGTCCAAAATCAATATCATGTCCAAGTAAAAAGATAAACAACAGCTTACAGACATACTTCTTTTTCTGATAACCGTCTAAAGTTTTGTCTCCTTTGAACTTACTTCGGATATTGGCTAATTCTTTATTTATCCTCTTAATTTCTGCTTCCTTGCTTTTACCTAATAATTAAAGCGAAATTTCAATTAAAATCATTCAATTAAGCAACAAATAAATCAAATATCATTATTATTAATGTAGAAACAAAAAATTGACCTAAGGATATTGTAATGGAATGAGTGGCAGTATGCCATTTGGCTCAATCTTCATAATCACGTGCATCAATTGCCATTTAAGAATTTTAGTCTACATTTATTTGACTGACAGCTAGACAATATTAATAAAATTAATCATATTTTTCTGAATGAAATAAAATCTTCAACTATTGATCATTTTTACAATACAGCTGACAAAGTTTCATGAATTATATTAATTTATTTGAATATTTTCTATCAGGAAGATAGGCTTATATCAGAGCTCCGCCCCCAAAGGTTCACACTCTCTTTGCATCACATTCTATTCACAATTGCTTAGTTTCAATGCCAGTTTATCTTTAGCGAGTTTTACTCCGAAATATGTAGAAATAATTAAGGATCCAGAAATATTGGGAAATTAATTGAAAAATTATATCTACTGATGAATATGAGTAAGAATCAACTAATATTGAATAACATGTTAAGTTATAAAATAATTTTGTTGAAAACATAGTGCTATTATCATTTTACTAAAAACAATTATCTTCATGTAATATTTTTGATGACTCAATAATTGTATAATGCAATGAAAAATGATTATATTGTACTATATACGCATATTATTTATAAGATTAATAAAAATAATGATTTTAAATATGAAAATTCAATTAATTAAATTTTTGTGAATTTTCTGAACTTACAATTTCTGATATCTGAAATAAATACAGCAAGTCCACGCATTCCATCCCCTCGAACGGCTGGCATTTTGTTTTCTTTAGCTCAGAACCACCTGATGATAATTTATATTTAATAAATTTTATTTTCTACGATTTCAGTCTATTATTTTTTATTGTTAAAACTATTAGATATATTTCCAAGGTCAATAGATGCTTTTTTTAACTTTGATAGTCTCTAAAAACAGATTAGCAATGATCGTCAATCATAATGGTTTCATCGTTCTTCAACTGATAGAATTAATAATCGCTTTTACTACAATGCCTGTGACATTAAGAAGTAATATCAGGCAAAGTAATTTCAATGTTGCAATCAATATAACCCCTCTAACATCAATATCTACTTGATCACGACCACCTTACATCCAACTGGAATGTGAGAGGGCTCATGTGAACGAATTTACTCACTCTCTTATCCTAACGAATGTACTAAAGTCATTGCAAGCCGGTTAAAGACCTATTACGACCTAATTTTGACCATGAATATCAATTTTGACAGCAACTTGTGCTTGCGCATCCGTTAAAAGGCAAAGATCAAGCTAAAGATGAACATTAGGCGATCATTACAATCATGATTGTTTCAATAAGTTCGAAAATAAAAGTAGTTGTGAAGCTAATTAATCATTAAAAATCAATGAAATTGATGAGATAAGCTTAAGAATAATATTGTAATTGAATGAAAGATTAAATAAGAACTAATATCGACCGTTTTTACAAAGAAAAAACTTGCATCTATGACCATACCCGGATAGAATTAGCCGAATAAAATTTCAACTTATTATTTTCGAAGTATTCGTAAGATATAACGATTCACTGAAAACACCTTTAAGTATTGGATAATTATATTCACATACCAATTTGGGAGAAGAACTACTACGCGAACTATTTGGTCGCGGAATATCCCTAAAAATGTGAACTAAACACAATTCGATGCCACGAATTTAGTGGTTGTCGCCATTTGCAACCGCTGACTGGTGTGACGGCTCCACGATTTCAGAATTCCATCGAGGGCGCATAACCTCAACGCGCGCCTGCGCTATTTAGGATGCGCATGTGCCTATTTTTGGCGGAAATTCAAATAGCTGTCAAAATTGAAATAAATTACACTGAATGAAAAAATAAATGTAGAAAATAAATTATTTCTTGAAAATTTGATTAAATAATTGAATATAATACATGATTAATGTAAAAAAGTTTCTTAAAAGTACATATGTACTTAATAACATTTTTAATATGAAAAAACTTTCTTTAATTTATGAATGTATTATCTTAATAAAAATATCATTTGATTATTTTTAAATACAATAAATTAGATAATTTATAAATTTAACGTGAATCTTGACTTAGTTGAATTTGTTGAAGCAACATCTCTATTCGATCTTTCATGATAGGTTGACCTTTTTTTGTTTTCCTAGATAACTTTTTGTATTTCTCAGTTCGTTTCTGTTTATATTGTTCTAAAGCTTGTGCTTTTTCTTCTTGCTTTTTACGCATTTCATTGTATCGATTTAGTTTCTCTTCTCGTTTCGCAACCGCTTTGGCACCTTTTCTAAACTTAAATTGTCTAAAAATTGTAAAACAGATTAAATGATATCGGTTTTAACACAATTTCATTAATTACAGAATAATAAATAAATACTCACTTATTATCATTAACTGCAACAGATTCAGTCAAGTCTTTACGTTTATTTCTCTGATGGAGCGAAACTTCCTGTCCCAACTCTTGGAGAATTTGTTTTCGTCTTTGATTTTCCCATTGAAGTACTAATAAAAATATATTAAAAAAATAATTTATTGTTTACAATTTCAAAAATTTCATATTTATAATGTAACCTTACTTTTATGGTTTTTGTTATACATTTTCTCTCTAAACGCTTTTTTATTGAATGGCTTTTTAACCTTGCCATTCTTCACTGACTCCTTTTGATGTTGATCGTTTTTTCTGTGTTTATTGTTGAAATTCATTGTTTTTAACAATCTTATACCATAATTATGACATAAAAATAGTGTACACTAACATTACTGTTAACAAACGGAGCGGGTGCCATAGGGTTATGCGAATGAATAAAAGGTCTGCCACACTAAAGCAACCAAAAATAAAATTCACTAGAAAATATTATGCCTACTATAAATGATTCCATTTTATAATTATAACATTTGGACAAAATAAATATGTTAAGAAAAATCAATTGATATTTTGATACGTTGATGATATATTAACAAAGATTTTATATAATATCAAAGTAATCTCCAAACAGGTATTTTAGTAATCGTATAATATCGTCTGTAGACGATATAATAGTTTAGTATTGTGTTTTTGCGTCATAATACCCAATATCATCCGAATTGATAAGTTACCGATAGTTGGTATACTTACTGTAGAGTAGGTAAAAAAGAAATTTTTGGGTATTGCAATAATATTAATTAGAAACCAACCAAAATAAATTCAAACAACAGTTTATATTCACGATTTTAACCGGTAGATGGCAGCATATCATCAATTTTCGATTTAAAAATTGATCATGTATATAGAATTATTTTGATCATTATTTTGAGAATAATTGGCCTTTTTTTCCTATTTTAAATTGATTATGCTAATATCGTTTCACAACTGTTATAACTTTACTGTATTGTAACAGTTCGAAGTATTTTTGAGAACCAGTATTTCAATATTAAATAAATATAAAATATACAAAACACTTTTCTAATATTAAACTTTTTTCAATGTTATACACTACAAATTATACAATCACGTCATATTGGAGTTCTTATGACAAACATCGAATATGTGTAATTAATGCATTTATTCATAAACTTCAGTTGATTGATGTAACATTTATCAAACAAATTTTTTGCTATTAATTTTTCAAATTCAATTTTTACTTAATTACAATTTTTGCAGTGCAATTTTGTCAATAAAAATTTTCAACTTTTACAAAATTGTCCACAATACAGAACGAAAATAACAATAGCAATTTTTAAGACTTTTATATTTGTAAAGAATTCTCAAGAATGAGATGAGCCTAACCGTTTAAGGAAAGGGGTGATTGTGCCGGGTCAGAGCAAGTCGGGTAGACAGGTTTTATTAACAAAAATATAACAAGTTTATTCAACACTATCAATGTACACTGAATTACAATTGTCTTATGAATGTCACTTAAAATTGAATGAATGTCTGTTAACTGACTTGACTTGGTGTGTTCAGTATTATTGACCTCCCACACGAGCTCAACACGCTTCACAAGTCAAGTTGAATTGGTGATTGTGCACGTGGCGTTAGCCGAACTAGCAATGCAAATGAATTGAAGATATTTCAGGTGAAATACGCAAGAATGTCTTGAAATTACACTTGATTGATTTACTGAATTTAGTCCAGAATATTTCTGTTGGTTCAGAATTACACTAAGACTCAAGATTGACTCAGAATTAATTGAATTTTGAGAGAATGAAAAGAATAGCGTGTACACGTGAATGAGAACAGAAAAAGAATGGCGACAGGAACTTCAGTAGTCAAAATGGCCACTAAAAATTAGTCAAATGAGTGACTAGAATGAAAATTATTGATTGTTTGGTCGATTGGTTATCGACCTGATGCCAAGATGGCCGCCGAAGTTCCCATCAGCTGTCAGTTTAAATTGAGAATTGATGAATTCTCAACATTCCGCCCGCCATCAGCAACTGGTTGATGATTGTCCTCTGATTGATTCTGCTGCTGGGCTTCAGGAGTTGGCTCGATTGGAAGAATGGCTAGTTTGACGATTGGTCTGACCAACGTTGTTGTTGATGTCTTCACCGTTGCTACTCGTGGAAGACCGTCTTGCCCTGGGTGCAATTGTATGATTCTTACGAGTGGCCACTTCGTAGGAGGAAATCGTTCATCAGTCAGCAAGGCCAGAGCACCAACTTGAATTGTTCTGTTCCTGAAAAACCACTTAGAAATAGCTTGTAATTTTTGTAAATAAGATTGTGACCACCTGTACCAGAACTGCTGTGATTGTCGTTGAATCAACCGCCACCGATTTTGAAATGAATGTGCAGGTTCTGAGATTGTTGGTTCAGGAACAGTGTTGATTGCTGACCCAATGAGAAAGTGTCCAGGAGTAAGTGCTTGAATGTCTTCTGGGTCATCACTGATTGGCTCTAGAGGTCTTGAATTGAGAATGGCTTCTATTTGAGTCAGTAGTGTAGTGATCTCTTCAAATGTGAAGAGAGATTCTTTTACTGTTCTCGTTAAATGAAATTTAAGTGATTTCACTACTGACTCCCACTTGCCACCCATGTGTGGGGCTGCAGGTGGGTTGAATGACCATTGAGTGCCGTTGGTGATGATGAATCTAGAGATGACCTCATGCTCTCTTGTGAATTGTGTGAATAGTCTCTTGAGCTCTACATCAGCTCCTATGAAATTTCTGCCACAGTCAGAATAGATTTTTTCACATATTCCTCGTCTTGAGGTGAATCTTCTGTAGGCAGCAATGAATGTCTCCGTTGAATAGTCACTAACTGCTTCAAGATGAACTGCAGAAGTTGACATGCAGACAAATACACAGATCCAAGCTTTTCTAGTCTTGGCTCCTCTGCCTGAAGATGTTTTAATTGTGAATGGCCCTGCATAATCAATGCCTGTGTGAGTGAATGGCCTGGAAGGAGTGATGCGTGACAGTGGCAATTGGCCCATGAGTTGCTGTGCTCGAATGCCTCGTTGTCGAGCACATTCTACACAACGAAGAATGAATGTTTTTACTGGAGCTCTTCCACCCATGATCCAGTAACGTTGTCTGATTGTTGTGAGTGTAAGTTGAGTGCCACCATGTAGTGTGGTTAAATGATAATGTCTGATAATGAGAGTAGTGAATGGTGAATGTCGTGGTAAAATTGCTTGATGTTTTGAGTCATGACTCAACTGAGCATGTTGAAGTCGTCCTCCTACTCGTAGAACTCCTTCTGAGTCAACGTATGCTGTGAGTCTGTTGAATGCATGATTTGGTGGAAGATTTTGATTGTTAGATAAAGTCCTTAGTTCTTGATGAAAATATACTGCTTGAGTAGACTTTATCCAGAAGATTCTCGCTTTTTCGATGTCAGCTGTTGTGATTGATGCTAGAGGATTGGTAACTGGTGAATGTCTGAGCTTTGAAGTGAATTTTATGATTAAGGCGGTGATTCTGAGTAGTTTATTTACTGTTGAATATTTTTTGACCAAATCCCATTGAATTATTGAATCTTGAATGGCTGCTACTAATGAAATTCCAGGACGAGCTTCTAAATTGCAAATCTCGTCAGCTGGTGATGGTTTGACTGGCCAGTCTTCTTGATTTTTAGCTAACCAGGTGGGTCCCCTCCACCATAGCGAGTAATCTTTTAATTGATTGGCTGTGATGCCTCTTGAAGCGCAGTCCGCTGGATTTTCCTTGCCAGAAATGTGTCTCCAGTGCGCCTCTGGGACAAGATCTTGAATTTGAGTGACTCTATTCCTTACAAAGTCCTTCCAGCGTCCTGCATTTGAATTGATCCATGAATGAGTAACAGATGAATCCGTCCACAAATGAATTGAATGTATGTTCACTTGATGAAGTGTAGCTCGAACATACTTCGTGAGTTTTGCAAGAATTAACGCAGCAGTTAACTCAAGCCTGGGGATCGTGATTTGTTTGATTGGTGCGACTTTAGTTTTCGCACAGATGAGTGTGATTAAGGGCCCTGTGGACGGCGAATTGAATTTTAGATAGATTGCTGCAGCCATCGCGAGCTGTGAAGCATCAGAGAAGCCATGAAGTTCTACTGTTGAATGTCTTGTGGTGTGAATCCATCGTGGAATCGATATTGTATGAAGTCGAGTGAATTCTTCTCTAATGATCAGCCAGCGATTGATGATTGATTGTGGGACTGGTTCGTCCCAGCTGAGGTTGTGTAACCAGAGTTCTTGAAGGAGCATTTTAGCTCTGATGGTAATTGGTGACACAAACCCCAAAGGATCATAGATTTGAGCTACTTCTGAAAGAATGAGGCGTTTTGAATATGTTGACTCATGAATGACTGATTTTGATGTGAATGTGAATGTATCTGAACTTGGATTCCATTGAAGTCCAAGAATTTTTGTAGTGCAGTCTTCGAAGGTGATTTTGTCTTGATTGAATGATGATTGTGACGTTTTTTGAAGAAGTGATTGACTATTTGATTGCCATTTAGCAAGGGGGAAGCCGCCCGCCTTGCACAACTTGATTAATTCCTCAGCAACCTGAAGTAATTCTTCTGGTGAATCTCCTCCTCCAAATATGTCGTCGACATATCTGCCTTTGATGATTGCTTCAGTTGCTTTCGGATAGTGTTGACCTTCATCCTCCACTAATTGCAATAACACACGAACAGCTAGATAAGGAGCAGATCTAGTGCCGTAGGTTACTGTTGTGAGTTGGTATGGAATGATTTTGTTTTGATTGTCTAACCAAAGAATTTGTTGAAGCTTCCAATCTTCATGATGAACCATTATTTGACGATACATTTTTGTTATGTCAGTTGCGAATACGTATTGATGCTGACGAACCCATAAGAGTACATCAAAGATGTCTAATTGAATTTTTGCTCCTGTATGAGTGATGTCGTTCAATGAAACTCCAGTTGAGCTCGGGCTGGATCCATTGAAGACGACTCTAAGCTTGGTGGTAGTGCTACTTGGCCTTAAAACCCCATGATGAGGAAGAAAGTATGGATGAATGTCTTGAGAGTCTTGATTGATTGTTGGAGCAGGTCTCATGTGACCAAGTTCTTCGTATTCTTTCATGAATTGTCTGTAGAGATTGCTGTATTCAGTCTCATTGGTTAATCTCCTCAACTGGCGTTTCAAACATCGATACGCTGTTGTATAGGAGTCTCCAAGAGCTGCAGGTGATGAAATAAGTGGAATTCTGACAATGTATCGTCCTGATGAATGTCTACAGTGAGTTGACTTGAAGAATTCTTCACATTGTTGATCCAAGGATGACAATTGATGTTGATTTGACATAGGAACTTCTTCTTGGACCCAGAATTTTGTTAACAACTCTTGAATGTCTTCGTGGTTCGTGATTGTAGTAGCATGATGAATGTGGTAATGATTGGCTGATGAATTAGGTGCTACTGGCCCAAGAATTAGCCAACCAAATATAGAAAGTTGAGCTATAGGAGCAGTTGGAGAATAAAATATGATGTTTTCTTTTATGATTTGTCCATAAAAGTCAGCTCCAAGTAGAATGTCTATTGATTGTGGAATATTGAATGTTGGATCAGCTAGTGTTAATCCATTGAGATGAGGCCAGTGATTGTTGGGATAATTACAAGGCACTTTTGGAATTAATGCTGTCAACTGCTTCATTATGTGAGCTCGAATGTAGATTGAATGACTGGATAATAGTGAGTGCAGCTCACAAAATATTACACCTTTAGTTTGTGTGAGTTTGGAGCTTCCTACTCCTCGTATATTGATTGTCTGATGGTGTTTTTTCAGTTGCAACAGATTGGCCAAGTGAGAAGTGATTAATGTAAGCTCTGATCCAGGATCAATGAGCACTCGTGCAATGTAACTCCCTGAAGGTGAATTGGCTCTGACATTTGCTGTTGCTAGCAGTGTTGAATGATCATCTTGTAGATGACTTGGAATTGTTTGACTTGAGCAAACTGCTCTGGTCAATGATTGTCTGTTGAGTTGAATGCTGGTAACGTCACTTGATTGTTGATTTTGTGTGCTAATAGCACGAATTGAATTTTGATTGATTGTCTCGTGGTCATTCTGACCTTCTGATTGTCCTAGATGATTGTGCTGCTTTTGAACTTGTCCTTTGAACCATTCCAACTGAACCCTCAACCCTCCTGAGGCCGAAACCTCATGTGCTAAGGTCATCCAGTCAGTTTGACCCTCCAGAGCAAGTTCATCAGCAAGCATGAATGTCTGTGTCGATGATGAATTTTCTTCGAAGGCTGCTTCGTCTCCTCACTGTTGTGAGGTTGAAGGTTGATTGTCTGTAGATGATTGTTGCCTGGAAGACGCTTGATTGTTCGTTGATGATTGTCTGGACAGAAGTGAATGGAACATTGTATGATGTTTAGCATTGCACTCCTTGCATCTGTTCTTGTTGGTGCAGGCTGGTGTATTGTGTCTTCCCAGGCAGTTTCTGCAGAGTTTTTTGGAGTCCACTGTCCTCAGGCGTTGTTCCAGAGGCAAGGCTCGATATTCTGGGCAGACGACTATGAAATGACCACCATTACAGCAGTCACAGATGAATTTTCGCTCACTAGTTGTTGTGTGAGATGAGCGCTGTTGAGTGTCCTTCTTGATTCGTGGCTCCAGTTTTTCTAGAGTGCGAATACGCGCCAATAGAAAGTCACGAAACTCAGCATAGGTGGGCATCCTCTCGAGGTCATTGTCGTGAGTTTCCCAGAGCTCACGAGTGTATTCGTCAAGATGTTTGTGAATATGAAAAATGAGAATTGTATCCCAATTCTCTGTTGATTGTCCCAAAAGTTTTAGTGAATCCAGTGAATTGTCGACGATTGTGAGTATTGATGAGATTTTTTGTGAATACAACCCAGCTCTCTTGGACTCAGCAAACTGGCTAAAGAGTTTTTCCAGATGCACGTTGATGAGCCTCTTGCGATTCTCATACCTGGATTTAAGAGTGGACCAAGCCTTGCTGAATGACTCCTTCGTGTGAGGAAGGTTTTCTACCAGGGATAACGCTTGTCCTGAAAGAGCTGATTTAAGATAATTGAATTTAATTACCTCATCAAGACCTGGTTGATTTGCTATCATGGACTCGAATTGATCTCGAAAAGATAACCAGGAGGCACTTGTCCCATGAAATTTTGGCACCGAGAGTTTTGGTAGCCTAGCCAGTGCTTGAGCTACATCAGAGGTACCACTGGTTGATGTTGATGGTGCTGGAGGCTCCTTTGATGCTACCTTAGCTGACAGCATAAGAAACTGCGACACTGACCGGTTGAACTGGTCAAACACGTCATCAACCACGTAAGGATGGTGTAGTTGCGCTGGTGGCCAGACCTCTTCAAGTATCTGATGCTCCATGCTGAAGGAATCATGGAGTGAAGTGAGTTGTTTCTCGAGAGCCAGTCTCTCTTCCCTGGTGATTGTCTCTTGTTTGTCCGTGATTGTCTGCAGAAATGATTGTGCTAATTTTAGCCTGGACATTTGTGATCTCACCTTGAATGTCAATTGAGGAGGTAATGGTTGATTTGGTGATGCACCAAGATGAATAATGCTCTCAGTGGTGGATCTGCGATCTGGATGAGCTAATGGGTCATCCGTCTGCTCCACTGGACTTCCAAACTCCTCATGACTGTCGTCATGGCTAACTTGAATGGTGGGTTGATCCTTCTTTGGCTTAGGATCAGTGGTAGATTGTTCAGCCATTTTGAGAATTTTACGATCACTCACGCACTTGATTGTCTGAGATTGTTTTGAAAGAAAGAATGTTTAGCACTGATAAACTTGACACTTCACTACCGGGAGCTCTGATCCGGCTCGAAGGACCAAAAAATGTAAAGAATTCTCAAGAATGAGATGAGCCTAACCGTTTAAGGAAAGGGGTGATTGTGCCGGGTCAGAGCAAGTCGGGTAGACAGGTTTTATTAACAAAAATATAACAAGTTTATTCAACACTATCAATGTACACTGAATTACAATTGTCTTATGAATGTCACTTAAAATTGAATGAATGTCTGTTAACTGACTTGACTTGGTGTGTTCAGTATTATTGACCTCCCACACGAGCTCAACACGCTTCACAAGTCAAGTTGAATTGGTGATTGTGCACGTGGCGTTAGCCGAACTAGCAATGCAAATGAATTGAAGATATTTCAGGTGAAATACGCAAGAATGTCTTGAAATTACACTTGATTGATTTACTGAATTTAGTCCAGAATATTTCTGTTGTGGTCAGAATTACACTAAGACTCAAGATTGACTCAGAATTAATTGAATTTTGAGAGAATGAAAAGAATAGCGTGTACACGTGAATGAGAACAGAAAAAGAATGGCGACAGGAACTTCAGTAGTCAAAATGGCCACTAAAAATTAGTCAAATGAGTGACTAGAATGAAAATTATTGATTGTTTGGTCGATTGGTTATCGACCTGATGCCAAGATGGCCGCCGAAGTTCCCATCAGCTGTCAGTTTAAATTGAGAATTGATGAATTCTCAACAATATTAATATTCTGTTTATAGGTATTGATATATTTCACATGAAATCATTAATTAACTTTGTATTCAGCTAGTTTCATTGATTGATGATTGTCAATAAACATAAGTATTTCACGTACCAAATTTGTCATTTATTCTTTTGAAAATAATGGGCCTTCTTTATTTATTTTAAATTGATTATGCGAATATTGTTTTACAATTGTTACAACTTTACTGTATTGTAACAATTGAAAGTATATTTGAGAATTAGTATAGAATGTATACTCATGCTATTAATGTCTAAAAAATAATTTAAGAAAAATTCGTAGTTTATTGATTTAAAAAAATTACATTAATTTATTAAAAATAAAAAAATTAATACATGTAATCATATTTATTCCACTCTTCTTATTTGTTGTGGTTCTTCTCTGCACATTGGGCAGTCTCTGTAGTCTTAAAAGAAGTTCCACATTTATTTTATAGTTCTCTTTCACATGAATATGAGAAAAATACGGGACAGCTTAATATTACCTAATTTGCAGAAATTAAAATAACTGAAACTCTTCTGTATATTTTCTGTCTCCGTTTTACTTAACTAATCTTCCGCTTCAATTACAAATACAGCTGTATTTATATCAATTTCTTGAAATATATCTAAATGTTGTAGATTTTGCAAGCTGTGAACTAAGAATAACAATTACATACATGTACGCATTTCTTCTTACATTATTTTATATGTTCTAAATTAGTTTTATTCGTCCTACCTTCCAGATAATTCCCGTGATTAATAACTATTTCTGCGGGTTCCGAATTTTCATCAATAATTTCTCTTGTAAATGCTTGGAGTGAATTGCTAGCACAAGCCAGGAATGTTGGAATGTTTAACATATGGTTGTTGTGAAAATACCATAGTTTTTGAAGTGTTTCTTTATGCATTATTTGTTTATTTCGAGTTTCTCGTCGTACTGGGTTTCCTGACATTAGTGCTCTATACTCAATCAATGAATTCTGTTGTAGACAATTCAATATATCTACAAAATTTGTAATCAATTAATATGTTTGTAAAAAATTTAGTTAAGCCTTCAAAAATTTTTCTCCTTTTACCTGTAAAATCCCATATGGACGGATGAACACCAAACTTTTTATTGAGGGTTCGGTTGTATGCCTCACAAAAATTGTTTGTTCTATGAATCATTCCATGGACACTGAAACGTTCTGGTCTCGTTCTTTGTATCCACTGCCTTTGATAGTATGTAAAAAAAGGATGCATCACAGATTTGACGATTTCCGGGATATTATTAATGATCCATGTAAAAGCTGGACGAATATTCTGTGGTGGTAATAATGGCAATGCCAAAAATTTCTTAACAATAGTTTGTCCCATCTTCCAATTTCTGATTAAATTTAGCAATTTCTTTTTTTTTAAATTCCGAATGAGTGCCTGCATATAATCATAACAACAAACTCAATGAATATATTCTAATTGTAATTATTTTTTCATCAGTAACTACTAAAATTCTCTTACTTGACAGTAATGGAAATAGCATCTTTTGTGAAATGCATTAGGATAGGTAATATTTATAGCGTAGGCTAGAGCGGCTTCAAAATCTGACGTTATTACAGTAGGCCTTATTAGTGGTGCCAAAATATTGGAAAAATGACTTAGTAAGGTTGAATAAGCAGCGATGCTTTTTCGTTCCATAAAGCACCAAATTAATGGTATAACCTAAAAAAATTATATTTATTATTATTAAAAATAGTTTTTATAATTTTTATACAGAAAAAAAAATTGAATATTCCTTACTGTGTCATGAATTAATCCCAACACTGTAAACAGTTGAAGAACTTTCGGTTTTTTTGGGGAAATTTTAAACGTTGCGTCCATAAACAGTTCTGTTACATCAATAGATGAAAGTAATTCCTGATTTCCAAAAATCGTAACATACGATTGATCACTTGCTCTTACAGTATGCACAAGTAATTGACTATTGTTATTAAGATTTGTGGTATAGAACGACCATCGAGGTTCACTTAGAATTTGGGTGTAATGTACCAGTGAATTTGGTTGTACAGGCCGTGTTTGTCTTCGCCATCCTTGCATTCGGGGCTGCATATTTGACCAAGTTTTGTGAATTGCTGCTTGCGAATATCTACAAATAAAAAATGTATACTTCAAAATGAAAAAACAATTTAGTTCTATCAATAACGATACGACATTTTTTTGAATGTTTTATTAGAAAAATGATGGCGACTCAATGTATCAATAGAGATTGTTAATTTACTTACATGGTACTTATTTCTTCGAAAATCATTTTAAGTGATTTTTGTCGACTTTGTGTAACTTCTTTATATAGAGTTTTTTCAAAAAAGTATATCTCCTCTGCCAATGGGTCCGCACGATGATTATGTTCAGTCAGTAAAGTAAATTGTTCACCGATTATTTTTCCTGATCCCGGACAATTTTTTTTTTTCTTTTGTGAGCATATCACATATCTGCGAAAAAAAAAAAAATAACAATACAATCGCTAGTGATGGTTATATATAATATATTGACACACAAGTTCGAACTATATTTAGAGGAGAAGGTAGGATTATGGTCCCGTTTTTAGTAATAAAATAATTTAGTAATTAGTCCAGTACCTAAGATAAACTACTTAAGGAATTTATCCCCAAGACAAACAAAATATTTAAACGAAGAAAAAACGTTTTTACTCTTCTAATTAAAGTATAGGTATCAATATTGTTTATTTTTTCTTACGTTGTTAATCCAGATTTTTTAGTGCACATATAACTGTAGTTATTAATAAATTTCTTCTCAAGTTCTCGGCGCCCCGCCATATTAACGCCAAAATGGAATGAAACGTCTGTCATTTTTGAACATGCACTTACAATAACAATGCCAAATATTTTATAATAAAACAAATGATATTAATATATGTAACAAACATACAAGAGTAACTTAGAGCACGTTCGTCGATGTTTCAGACTGGATTATGACCTTACGTTGGTTACTGTAGTTGCTGGTCAATTCTCAGTGTGTAAACTTCATGATAGTGCAAAGACAGCTTCTCCCTCTCTTTTACAAGCCAATCGTAAAAATCATAGCCACATGCTGTTGCCATTAAGCTGTCCCGTATTTTTCTCATATTCATGTGAAAGAGAACTATGAGATTAATATGAATAACAATAATGCAATTTTATCTTATTTGATAAAATCATAATTATAAAATTAAGATAGATTTATATTTTATTATTCTACAATAATGGTTCTTCTCACATGCTATATCACTACAAGTATTAGAATTGCGTTTTAATCAATGAAGATTTTGCTAGAAAAAAATTATTAAATCTTTTTTGCGTGATATCAATTAGAGTCTGAAGATACTTACATTAGGATTATCAGAATAATTATTTTATAGAACAATTATCGTTAATGATTTAAATTTATTCATGATCTTGGTATTTATTTATTTACAATCAGCGTTAGTTCAATATTTGGAGCTTTATTAGTTACATTGATACAAGTTCCGATTAGTAATATCAACTTTTGTCACTACTCAACAATTAAAATAAAATAAAGAGTTCTAGAACTATATTTCCCAAAGTATAAAAATCGTTCTGACATAAATTTAATGATTGGCGATAATAATAATATTATTAATACAGTAATTATACATGGAAATTAATATAAATCATTTAATTTAATTTGATCATTAAATTACACGATTAAATTTGCTTGTTCGTTTCATTCACATAGGAAAGATGAAAACATTATAGTTGTCATTGAACTTATATTTTATATATTATGTACAATACTAATATGCTTAATTTAAAAATATAATTATTGAGTTTGATATTATATGCATATTATTCGTCTTATTTAAATAATAACTAAATCAAAAATAAAAAATTATCTTAGTTTTGTTATGGGTAAATCCTTGGCGCGTCTTATAAATGTGTCCGTTTTTTACAAATGAAATAGGACATTGTAGTGCCCAAAAGGATTAGAGTTTAGACCACGTGTTTGAAAATTGAAAATTTACATCTTAAGTACAAACAGTAAAATCCGAGGCCATACATTTTTCGTTTTTAAAGAATTGCACTTACTAAAAGTGTCCAGAGCCCTATTAGAATTCTTTTGTTGATAACATTTTTTTTTTCACCTTCAAACTCAATATGCTAAATAAATTAAATATTTACTATGTGTTCATGTCGAATCATTTCATTGACGGATTTTTCTGTGAAAAAATGAAACATGTGCTTGCTTTTGTTTACAAACCCTTAAAAAAATTAAAAAATTTCTAAATAAAATAAATATACTGAATTTAATTAAATATTAATTTGTGCATTACATTATTTATACTTCATAAAATGTTAATTAAATGTCCAAGACATAAAATACTAATACTTCAATAAACGCGTAAAGTGTTTAACCTTCTTTAATATTTTCAAACTAACTTTCGAAGAAGAGATGTAAAGTATTTGAACTTGTATCCGATCATTTTCGTTTTAAATTTCGCGGTGAAGAACTGATAATTACTGATAATAATTTGATTGGCAAATTGGTCATTTCATTATAATTGCATGGTTTTGTTTTTTTTTACATAAAAATAAACTGTCCAGAACTGAGAAAATTGGCCCCCATGATTGTTGTGGGCAGTTAGCTCCTCCTTCTTCATTTTACAAACCAATCAGAAAGATTTGTCCCTCCTATAATTCAAGAAGAGTGGGAATTGTACTTTGTTGTCTAGTTTAACTATTATTATCAATCATCAGTATGCAAAGTACTTCAGTTTGAAACGGTATAGTGTAATTCAGTTTGAAACGGTAGTAGTGAATTTCTAATATATTGCAGTGTTTTTCAATAAGTCCTTGTGCTATTAAAAATTGTGTTATAAAAAGTTCCATTAGATTGAAGTGTATTCAAGATGATGCCAAATCGGCAAAACCGAAATAGATTGGAAAATCGAATATATGATGGATACTCATATATTTTTCATGAAAAAAGGAATAATATTATGTAAGTAATTAATTAAAAATAATTTTATATCTTTTCAAAACATCTTAGCAATGCTTTGAATTTTCTACAATTCAGTATAGTCTGTTACATTGCTATTTTCTTAAAACTTTAAAATCTATTTTTAAATTATTATAGATACGTACGGTGTCAATCCTATCGTATCAAGCAATGCAGAGCAAGGGGAATAATAGATGGAGAATCATTTTCAATGCTTGGTAGACACTGTCATGCTCCTCGGCCCTCCATAGCAATGATAAATACATTTCGTCGACAATTGATGGAAGCCTGTGTCACACAATTTCGAAAGGCTCGAGAAATTTATGACACTTTGTCGTTATTGTAAATTTTTTATTTCATTTTTATTTAAGTTTATTGAAAATATTTCTGAATAAAAATGAGAATTTATAATAATTTTGACTTTCTTATATAGAAATGTAGAAGCCGCTAATGAACTACCGTGGCAAGAAGTATCTAGGAGTATGCAGCGCTGGAAAAAAAATAATCAACTGCCTACAATTAATTCACTCAGGGATTTACATCGAATTTTAAGTTCATCAAGATTCAACCAATTATTAAGTAATGCAGAAGGTGAAATAAAAATTGAATTCCTAACCCAAACGGCAACTCATAGTCTGAGAGCTGCAGTCATTTTTGACGATAATTTAATTGAGACAATAATACATGAAAATACAAATAATATTTTCATATACACCAACCAACAACTGATCCCTGACGGGATAATGGCTATAAACGGTATAAATATGATTATACCATATAGAAATCACGTAAGTGAAAATAAAAATATTATTTTATTCTATTTTATTGTTGAATAGAAAGAAACTTTAAATATTGAATTTGTAATAATTATTTTATCTAGGCATTCCAAGGACCAATTGGAATAATAAATTATTCTTATGATGATACTTATGAAATAACGCTTCAAAAAATGATTCAAAAGTTGGGAGAAAATTTGTCATTTGAAAAAATTTACTTTAATTTTAGCCGTAAACTCCACGAATCATTGAAAGCAGTTATAAATTTTCCAACACAAATAAAAGGGACATTTTCATGCCACTGTTCAGTAAGTTGATTTAAATTTCTATTATTAATTGATTATTTTACATCGATAATTTTATTACAGCTAATACTTCAACAAGTACAAAGCTTAGAAATTGAACTGAATGATGAAAATCTAGTAATCATTAGAAAATTGATGGCACTGAGTCTACTCCCAGCAGAACGCATGTACCATGGTTTTTTATATTTAAGAAGAAACTTTACAAGGGAAATGGAAAGAAACTTTAATGATCTTTTTGAAAATTACAAAAATGAATGGCTCGTAAAAGTAGGAGCTGAAAATTGTAGCTTTTTTGATGATTATGAGGCTATAAGCGATATATTTATTGGGCATAATAACCAATTAAAAAACAAATTAAATAATAACAACTCAACATGGAACTATTTAGGTAAGAAAATAATAATAGAAGAAATAATAATAATAAAAATAAAATATAATTAATTTCACTTGCTTTTCTAGAAACGCTATATCAATTGAACGATGCAGCGCACAAAGCAACCGAGGAGTTAAATCAACCTAGACCAACAGAACGTTATCGGGTCCCACTCATCCGATATGTGATTAATAAAGCAAAAATTAGAAGACTATGGAATTTAACACAACAAAACCTCATAACCATTTCAAACTTTTTGGCAGTATCTGCAGGATTATTGATTCAATATGTCAATGATGAATTACACAAGGGAGTTGTAAGAGAAAATAGTTTCGAATTGGCTGAAATGAATGAAAATCGGAATATTGATTTTCCTAACATAGCGGTACAAGTAGGAGTAAATATTTTAGAACAGATCAACATACATGAAATAAATGTGCAACTTCTTTTAAGACTACAGAGACTGGCGGAAGGTATTATTCATATACATGAACTCAAAATTATATAATACGTTATTTTTTTTTTCATTAATTGTAATCGTATAACATTGTTTCAGAGGGTCTTTTCCTACCAGACGACGGAAAATGCATAATTTGTCTCACTCATGAAGTGGACATTGAATTTTTACCATGCCGGCACTGCTATTTGTGCAACGATTGTTTGGGAAGAATGCAGGGGATGCTGAATAATAGAAATTTAAAATGCCCAATGTGCAGAGAAGAACCACAACAAATAAGAAGAGTGGAATAAATATGATTACATGTATTAATTTTTTTATTTTTAATAAATTAATGTAATTTTTTTAAATCAATAAACTACGAATTTTTCTTAAATTATTTTTTAGACATTAATAGCATGAGTATACATTCTATACTAATTCTCAAATATACTTTCAATTGTTACAATACAGTAAAGTTGTAACAATTGTAAAACAATATTCGCATAATCAATTTAAAATAAATAAAGAAGGCCCATTATTTTCAAAAGAATAAATGACAAATTTGGTACGTGAAATACTTATGTTTATTGACAATCATCAATCAATGAAACTAGCTGAATACAAAGTTAATTAATGATTTCATGTGAAATATATCAATACCTATAAACAGAATATTAATATAAAAGTCTTAAAAATTGCTATTGTTATTTTCGTTCTGTATTGTGGACAATTTTGTAAAAGTTGAAAATTTTTATTGACAAAATTGCACTGCAAAAATTGTAATTAAGTAAAAATTGAATTTGAAAAATTAATAGCAAAAAATTTGTTTGATAAATGTTACATCAATCAACTGAAGTTTATGAATAAATGCATTAATTACACATATTCGATGTTTGTCATAAGAACTCCAATATGACGTGATTGTATAATTTGTAGTGTATAACATTGAAAAAAGTTTAATATTAGAAAAGTGTTTTGTATATTTTATATTTATTTAATATTGAAATACTGGTTCTCAAAAATACTTCGAACTGTTACAATACAGTAAAGTTATAACAGTTGTGAAACGATATTAGCATAATCAATTTAAAATAGGAAAAAAAGGCCAATTATTCTCAAAATAATGATCAAAATAATTCTATATACATGATCAATTTTTAAATCGAAAATTGATGATATGCTGCCATCTACCGGTTAAAATCGTGAATATAAACTGTTGTTTGAATTTATTTTGGTTGGTTTCTAATTAATATTATTGCAATACCCAAAAATTTCTTTTTTACCTACTCTACAGTAAGTATACCAACTATCGGTAACTTATCAATTCGGATGATATTGGGTATTATGACGCAAAAACACAATACTAAACTATTATATCGTCTACAGACGATATTATACGATTACTAAAATACCTGTTTGGAGATTACTTTGATATTATATAAAATCTTTGTTAATATATCATCAACGTATCAAAATATCAATTGATTTTTCTTAACATATTTATTTTGTCCAAATGTTATAATTATAAAATGGAATCATTTATAGTAGGCATAATATTTTCTAGTGAATTTTATTTTTGGTTGCTTTAGTGTGGCAGACCTTTTATTCATTCGCATAACCCTATGGCACCCAACGGAGCACGTTTCAAGTGAAGAAAAGAGACTCCTATCGGTCAGTCAACAAAGGTTTCCAAAGTGTAAACCAAAATTACTAGCATGTCCAGCTAACTTCTATTACATTACTCTTCTTTGACAGCGAGTATTTCAGCTCCGAATTTTTTATAATGTATCCAAGAATACAATCAGCATGAAATCAAAACTTATATTATTTACCATTTATTGAATGAAAATTATTAAATAAATATTAAGTGGTGACTGAATAGTGCATAAATAACAGTTATTTACACATTTCTTGAATACTGGCATCATTTTTTTAAATATCGCAATAAAAGTGTATAAAAGTATTATATTCAAGTAAGTAGGTTATAAGATTTTTACTGATCATATTTATCTATTTATTTTTATAATATTATAATTTTCAACTATTGAATCCAATATTTTAACTATAAAATATTTAAAACTTAAAGCCTGTTATATTTACTCAAAGCTGATTAGATTGTTTACATAATTTTTTTTATTAGATACAATGTTGGAAGGTGATGAATTGGATGAAATTAATCCCGAAGAATCACTAAGAACGTTTAAAGATTTACTCAATGAGAGCCAAGATGATGAAAATGTAGAAACTGAAACATCTGCACTTCAGGTAAATCACCGAATCATGAAAATAATCCAATATATCATACTGTATATACATACACGATTTATTAATTGTTTAGGACGATGTAGAAGAGCTTGTGTTACAACTTTATAAAGTTCAAAATGAACCAATATTAACTAGAGGAAAACACGTTTCTTTTTTGAAAAAATCATTGGCTAAACTCTCAGTCTATAATGAAGTATGTATTTTTTTGTATGTTTATGTAAAACAAATTTATTAAATGCATAAAAATTTCATTCATCAATAGGGTTTAGACTCCAGCAGACCTTGGTTATGCTATTGGGCTCTCCATCCTCTGAATATTCTCGGAAAGCGACTAGAAGAAGAGGATTCTTTAAAAGTAGTGAATTTTTTATCAAAATGCCAACATCCTGCAGGAGGATTTGGTGGAGGTCCAGGTCAATATCCTCACCTGGCAACCACTTATGCTGCAGTAAATGCTTTATGTACAATAGGTACTAAAGCAGCATTTGATTCTATCAATAGGTAAAACAATTAAATCATTCGTTGATTTATTAAACTATTGATTAAGATATATTTTCTTTAAAAGAATCGTTAATTTTTCAGAGAAGGGCTCGTTAGGTTGTTTAAATCTTTAAAATTAGAAGATGGAAGTTTTCTAATGCATATAGATGGAGAATTAGATATAAGAGGAGCCTATTGTGCGATATCTGTAGCTAAACTCACAAATACTTATACTCCTGAACTTTTTGAAAACACTGGTGACTGGATAGCTCAGTGTCAAACGTGGGAAGGGGGATTTGGTGGATGTCCTGGAATGGAAGCTCATGGAGGGTATACTTATTGTGGATTAGCAGCATTAGTTTTATTGGGAAAAGTCGACAAATGCAATATTCCTGCATTGTTGGTAAACATTAAAATTAATTGCATTCTATCGAAATTTATTTTACCATATAATTGATAAATAATAAAAATTATTAATTATAGAGGTGGATAGCTAATAAACAAATGCGATTGGAAGGCGGCTTTCAAGGAAGAACGAATAAATTAGTAGATGGATGTTATTCATTTTGGCAAGGAGCATCTTTCTCTCTTGTCAATACAATTTTATTGAATGAAAAAAAATGCAACTTTAATAAATACTGGTTATTTGATCAGAGAGCTTTACAAGAGTATATTCTAATATGCTGCCAACATCGTCAAGGTGGATGTTTGGATAAACCAAAAAAGTAAGTAGTTGCATAATTTCTTTTTCTTTTTTTTTTACGAGCATAAACACAAATTGATACTAAAAGAAAAATAATAAATACAGGGATCGTGATGTTTACCACACTTCTTATGTACTTAGTGGCCTATCGATAGCACAACATTCACCATTGCCACTGATTATTGGTCGACGGAATTCGAATACAGTAAAATCAACCCATCCTCTTTACAATGTTGTTCATGACTGTGTAGAGAGAGCTTTGGAATATTTTACAAAACTGCCAATACCTGACTGAAAGCATTGATTGCTTATTACACCATAATAAATGTTATTAAAAAAGATAATAACTACTGATATAATATAAATAAATTAGTTAAAATAATTAACTAAAGAGAGAAAAAATTACAAAAAAATCTTACCTTTTATGGACCAAAATAAAATAGGTTTAAAAAATTTGAAATAGTTATTAATCATGTCATTAAGAATTTACTTAAATATACAAGTTCAATATTAGTTGTAATTACAAGAGCCTAAAATTTAAAAATCCTATAGAACTAAAAAAAGATTACTGAGATTTTTAATCAGAAATTAATATAATTGTATAATAATATTAATGTAATTTTCGATAAATTGTAATTTAAATAATTGCCAATTTAATCACAATTTGAAGCATTTTATCTTATTTTTACTGTTTATATAAGTATTGCAAGTGAGAATTGATCAAGTACACAATGCATTGAAGAAAATAAATAAAACGTTTACCAAAAATAGTTATGATATACTCTATTTTCCATTTTTTACATACAACCTATATTTATAACATTCAATTATAGATATTTAATTTATTATCATAATCATAATTTACAACTTTTACAAATAACCAGTTTTTTTTTTTGATAAATAATACGGAAT
The DNA here is from genome assembly GCA_028641665.1 of Chelonus formosanus. Taxonomy (NCBI): domain Eukaryota; kingdom Metazoa; phylum Arthropoda; class Insecta; order Hymenoptera; family Braconidae; genus Chelonus; species Chelonus formosanus. The sequence goes on along the minus strand of CM054004.1, from coordinate 8,063,570 downwards.
GATGGATATTTTAACAGTAAAATTATTCACATTAATATATGTATGCGTATCGTTTTATTACATACTCTTGATGGTAACTCCATTCTAAAAAAAGAAAAATTAATTGTTCAATAAATGTTAAACGATATTAAGAAATTTTAAATCCATAATTATAAATGTTTTGATAATTGAACACTAATATATTTACCCATTCTCTAGATATAAGCAATAATGTGGTATTTGATAACCTTGGTCCTATAAGAGGGTTCATTTGTGCCATATAACAACATAACCAGCTACAAAAATAAATATAAAAAATTTAATATTAAATTGATCAGTGTTTCTTAAATGTACTTTTGTTATTTATAGTTATTGACTTACAATAGCCAGCATGTAAATGCTGTTAACATCAAAATCACTTGAAGAATTCTGAAACAATTAATTTTTATGATAATTAAATATTGAATATTAAGTTTACATAAGTGAAATAAATACGTAAGCACAATTAAAATACAAAATTAAGTAACACACCCTCGATTTGGCCCTTTTGGAACAAAAAATGGTAAAACTATTCCAATAGCACCCCAAAAAAGTGTGAAAAAGCAAACGGGAATTGGCGATACACCCATTTTTTATTTTAAAAATATCTTTATTTCTGTTAAATAACTTAAATACTATTTATTTATTTAATATTGAAGAATATTCGTTAACACAATAACATTTAGTGACTTTTGGAGCAAACTTTGATGGGCGTTCTGTCCAGTAGTCGAGACTAGTAAAATACATCACATGAGTCGATGTGCCACGAAGTTGGCCGAGCAATGTCATGTGATCACTTTGTAATCACGTGACCAAATCAAATAAACTGAATAAAAAACAAAACGTAAATTCTCGTCAATATTCGACAACAAGTGTCTTAATAAAAAAATTATTTTAGAATAAATTGTTTAATCAATGAAATCGTTTATTTCAAAAATTACAAAAATATTTAATTATACAATATAATTGTAAAAGTTAGATAGCGTAAATCATTTAGTAATCATAAATAACCAACTATTTCGATAAATATCAATACAAAACACGATTAACTGTTATTATTTTGTAATATTTGTATTTTTTTTTCAAGTCTTTCAATATCATCCAATCTTTCTGGTGTATCGATCATAGCTGAAGGTGTATCATTATTTTTAATGATAGAAGAATTAGTATCAACTTTATTTCCACATTTATCCATTTCTTTATCTATCACTGAACTAATTGGAGAATCATTCGAAGTAGTAACCAATGAATTCGAAGACAATAGTGATATTTTCTCCAATGCACCAGATAAATCAAGGCTTACAACTGTCAAATCTACATCTTTATGTAAAACAAAACTATCTTTGCTAAATAAGTGTTGTCTCACACATGATAGATTTCTTCTTTTTATTCTAATTCTATCTATTGATATTTGCAGATTTTTTGATTTTTGTGTTTTTGGCGTTTTATACATAATTGATTTTTCAGATCTCATTTCTTGACCTCGACGAATATAGGGTATTAGGCAAGACATGCTCAAAGGTGTTTTCGGAGTACTATTAGGCGACTGAATAGAAACAGGAGGTTTATAATTTTTTACAGTGTAAGGGGTCCTGACGAATGTCAGATTTGTTTTATTTTGTGTAGCATGCAAGACATCTCTCTGTCCAAAGCGTGATTTTTGTGAATCATTAAAGCATTGAGACTTGCTTATAACAATAGCAAGAACAGGTTGAAGCTTTTTCACAACATTCAACAATAGTGCTAATCGTTTTATAACTCGTAGTTGTTGTGGAGCTGGTGCTTTTGATCCTGATAAAAATTTTGCTGCACAAGAATAAGCTTCATATGTTGCTACTTTCAGTTCTCTTATAATTTTATTAGTTGATTCATCAACATTTTCATGACCAATGTCATCAACTGCTATAGTAATTTGTGTTGCTAGAGTGCAAGCTCGATAAACCATCACTTTTACTTGAGACAATGTAATATCTTGACGATTTTCGAAACAGTTTGATATTGTGTTATGCTGCTCTTGCAAATCATCCAGAATTACTTGACAATAAGCAGCTGAATCAATTATTGAATCAATAGCTTTATGGAGTTTATTCATTTCATTTTGCCATTGAGATGTTAAAAGCTTTACTCCTGTTCGAAACTCTTCATTAAGAGGATCTAAATAGAATGATGTTATCGATATAACCAACTCCAAATCTAAAGATTCTAAACTGGCCATATGATTCCTGATTTTTCCAATTTCTGCGAAAATAAAATGATTGATTATTTATTAATCCATCCTTATTATTTTTAAATAATATTTATAATAAAAACCACTTACTGTTAACATCATTGCAACAAGCAATAGCATACAGTCCAATCTGCATAGTTTTATCAACAATTTGATCAAAATCTTCAATTGCATCTGCTAAATCACTTTTTCTTCTTGCATCAGGAGGCAATGAATTTCCACAGAGCTGAACAAGCTTTTTTAAAGCATTAAAAGGTTCACTGAATACTTCCATAACTATAGTAAGCATTGATATATTAACTTGTCTCTCAAGTCTATATAACGAATCCGTAAAAGTGTTGATAAATAAATTATTTAAGGTTTTATCAGGTTCCTCTGAAATTAGTTGGGTTTTCAAATTTTCGTATTCAGAAATGACTGATTTACTAGCTGTAGTAATTTCTTTAAAATGCTCTGGTCGACACACCTGAGCTATTGTCATAGTATGAGAGAGAACTTCTTCGAGAATTATCCATAACTCACTGCACATATTCACCTGTTCTTGTTGACCTTGATCTGACATATGTGATACTGTATCAAGTGCTAAATCCATTTTAAAAACAAAATGCTCTTCTTTTTCAAGAATTTCTTCATCTTCTGTAGGATTTGGAGCTTCTATAACATCAATGATCATCTTTAAACATTGGCATATTCGATTACAAATATAAGTTTTGGTATTATAGATAGGAAGGTTTAATTTATGTTGTTCTTGAACTAAATTAACAAGGATTGTGAAAGCTGTAGACAGCTGACAAGTGAATAAAATAATTTTTTCTTTTAATAAAGTTGATACTAAATTTCTTGCATACAACTGTAGTGGTTTAATCACGTCTAATAATGAAGCACCTAATTCTTTAATATTTTCATAATCTTCTATGCCTTTGACTTCTCCCATTTCTTTCACATACTCCCATGAGTCTTGAAGTTGTTGTTTCAACTCCACACATTCCAGGCTCTCTAAACTTTTCAAAGCAGCTTGAAAATGATCAAGAACATTCGATATTACATTTTTTTCATCATCAACATTTACAATAACATCTAAAGAACCAAATTCTTCTATTAAAGTAATCATTTTAGATTTCATATCTTTATAATCAGCCGATTCATCACTCAGAAAACGTGATAGTTTTCGATCAAAGTCATAGAAATGTTCAAGTATAACGGATTTCAATGATTTAATTTCAGGAGTTTCTTTCTCTGAGACTTCAAATAATTCTTGCAATTTTTTTAACTGAATTTCAATAGGATCCCATATATTTTTGATTCTTTTTGTTTTCAAAGCCATTTTCCAACAACTAGAATAACATGTATTTAACAAATAATTGTTTTAAATAATAAAAGAGCACTTTCTACTCCAATTCATTTGTAAACAAATGGCAAGGAAACCACGGTAACCACGGTCAGATTGATCCCGAGGTCGTTATTTTCTATCTCATTCATGCTTCAGGTTGATTCATTCAATAAAGAGAGAGCAATATACAATCACATATAGTACGTTTCCAGACAGTACAGGCCTCTGGAGTTCGTTCTATAAAACTTATTCAATATATAGATCTCTTGTAAAAAATACTTACCATCTCATACATATTACTTTCGGCATATACATACTGTGAAACAGGTATCAGTAAGCTGAAAGAATAATACAGTAAAAATATTATCAAATATAAGTAATTTACTTTCGTAGTAAAGTGCTAAACGTAGTGGTGAAACAATATAATGTGGTAATTATTTTTTTTTACATATATACTCTTGTACAATAATATCAGTTATACATAGATTTAGCGGTGTGGAGCATAACAGTCAAGATTGTCAAGATTAGTATGATTAAAAGGATCAGAAGGATAAACGCCGAGAAATATTCAATTAGAAGGGGTAGAGAAGAATTGAAACAATTGTGATGTTAAATGGTGTAGATATGGAGTAGAAAGTAAAAAAGAAAATCTATAAAAAGTGAGAGTATGAGAAAAAATGTGTTGTTTTGTTAAAAAATAAACGAGACACAAGTACAAACGACAGCAGATGAATGAATCATAAGAATTAATAATAAAAATGGGGATGCCTGCACGAGGGGTGTTAGCAGCATTTGTAGCAGCAGCTGCATTTGCTGTATACAGCAATAGTTTAGGTTGTGGTTTTGTTTTTGATGATATTTCAGCCATCAAAGATAATCGTGATCTGAGACCCCATACACCTTTAAAAAATATTTTTTACAATGATTTTTGGGGTACTCCAATGTATAAGGTAACTAGCGTAACAATAATAATTTAATGAATTCATTTATGCATGCAAGATGCAGAAAACGTTGTATATATTATAAAGAGCGCAGTGCTTTTGGTTATTGTTTCAAAATCACTTTGCATCTAACCACTTGCGTATTGATCGACTTTTCCTCTATTTTGACGTAGTGAAATGATTATTATTATCACCAGAATCATGATTAAGTTAAACAGAGTCCTTTTAAAATCTATTATCATCTAGTTAATTTAATTTTACTCGAGAATTTTTATCTTTATTGGTTTATCGTTTATATACTATGTGATTTTTTAGCTGTATATAGCGATCTAGATTGATAAAGAAATTATCGATAATCATATATGGTTAAATTATTTCTATTCATTTATTTTTCAGGAACAATCTCATAAATCGTACCGACCATTTTGTGTGCTTACATTTCGATGGAATTACTTGATCCATCAATTAGATCCTATGGGATATCATTTACTCAATGTTATTCTCCACATGGCAGTTTGTATACTTTATTTTAGGTACTTAATTTAAAAACTAATAAACTCAATCAAATAATATAACCATCATAGTTTTTAGAATGATTAATAAAATGTGTTGTTTCAGGACTTGTTTAATGTTTTTATCAGATTTAACGAGTTTTGTGTCAGCTCTATTATTCGCAGTGCATCCTATCCACACCGAAGCTGTTACTGGTGTAGTAGGAAGAGCAGAAACTTTGTCGTCTTTATTTTATTTAGGTGCACTTATAATGTACACAAAAGCTTGTAAAAGTAAAAGAACTACAGGTATAAAAATAATTCATCAGATAAAAGATTAAATAAATTTCTAATTTCGAATAATTAAAAATATTTAATTATCACCCAGCTTGGCAGCCTATGATGCTATCTACACTTTGTGTTTTTATTGCAATGCTTTGTAAAGAGCAAGGTATAACAGCTACTGCTGTTTGTGTGGTATATGAAATTTTTGTAGTGCAAAAGGTAAAAGCACTAGACATATTACTCGCAATAAAGTCTGCCTTTGGTGGTAATAAGATTAATCCGACGTGGTCAGGTGAGGGGACCAAACGCCTGGCTGCTCTTACTCTCGTTACATTTAGTCTTTTAATTCTAAGATTACATATAATGGGCTCAAGATTGCCAGTATTTACCAGGTTAATAACATTTTTTATTATTTTTTTCGAATAGGAGATATTGATTAAATATATCATATTTATTATACATTTATATCATTAACAGGTTTGACAATCCTGCATCAGTGGCTTCTACACCAGCTAGACAATTAACGTATAATTATCTAGCTGCAGTTAATTTAAGATTATTACTTCTACCGACTGACTTATGCTGTGACTGGACAATGGGCACGATTCCGTTAATAACAAGTGTTGCGGATCCACGGAACCTTGCTACATTTGTTGCCTACGGGACTATTTTAGGACTCTTATTAACTGCTATTTTTACAAATAATCGTCAAACATCAATAATAATTATCATTAGTTTAGCCTTAATGATTCTACCGTTCTTACCTGCATCAAATCTATTTTTTCCTGTTGGATTTGTCATTGCTGAAAGAATTTTATACGCCCCTTCTATGGGATTTTGTATGTTAATTGGTCATGGATGGAGTATTCTTACAGAAAAAAAGTTAGTGAAAATTAATTACACAAAGATTCATCTTTATTAATCCTATGAATCTAAAATCTAATAATTATTTTTTCTATTATTTAGACAATCCAAGTTGACGACAGTTCTATTAATTATATTATTATTATCACATTCTGTCAAGACATTTATTCGAAACTATGACTGGGTGGATGAATATTCAATTTTTATGTCTGGATTGAAAGTAAATGTTCAAAATGCCAAGTTGTTCAATAATGTTGGGCATGCACTCGAGAGTCAAGGACGTTATAAAGAGGCCTTGGATTATTTTAATGAAGCGGTAAAAGTACAGGGAGATGACATAGGAGCTCATATTAATGTTGGTAGGACATATAATCATCTTAAAATGTTCAAGGAAGCGGAAGACGCTTATTTAAAGGTATTAGTTGTTGATTAAGTCAGTCGTTACAATCAATTTATTGAGTTTTTATTTCATCAATGAGATTTTTTTTAGGCAAAATCACTTTTACCTAAAGCTAAACCTGGAGAATCTTACCAAGCACGCATTGCTCCGAACCATTTGAACGTATTCGTAAATTTAGCTAATCTGATAGCAAAAAATGCCACACGCCTAGAGGAAGCAGATTTATTGTACAGGCAAGCAATAAGTATGCGTGCTGATTATACTCAAGCATATATTAATCGGGGCGACGTACTTATCAAGATGAATCGTACTAAAGAAGCACAGGAAGTTTATGAACGTGCCCTTTTTTACGACAGTAATAATCCAGATATTTATTACAACGTAAGTATTATAACATCAATGTATTTACCTGGACAGAAATTTTTCTCTTTAGAAATAACATTTTTTTTCATAACACAGTTAGGTGTTGTATATCTGGAACAAGGAAAAGCCTCTCAAGCCTTGGCTTATCTAGATAAAGCTCTTGAATTTGATCCAGAACATGAACAAGCACTACTTAATTCTGCAATATTATTACAAGAATTAGGACGTGAAGAGCTGAGAAAAGTTGCTAAAGAAAGACTTCTGAAGTTGTTAAGAAAGGTATTTAAAATAAATCATAAAGTATAACTATATATTTGAATAACTTTTTTAAAATGAAAAAAAAATTTTTTTATTTTTTAAAGGATTCCAACAACGAACGTTTACATTTTAATTTAGGAATGATAGCTATGGATGATCATGATACAGCAAGTGCCGAACGATGGTTCAGAAATGCAGTAGCACTGAAAGAAGATTTTCGATCAGCTCTTTTCAATTTAGCCTTACTCCTTGCAGATGAGCAACGTCCTCTTGAAGCTGCTCCTTTCTTAAATCAACTTGTTAGATTCCATCCTGATCATATAAAAGGTTTAATTCTTCTTGGAGATATTTATATTAATAATATTAAGGATTTTGATGCAGCAGAAAGCGTAAGAATTTTTTTCGTTTTTCTAAATTTAAAAAATAAGTAAGCTTAACTATATCTATATTGGATATCAACTTTTCAGTGTTATCGTCGAATCCTCCAATTAGAGCCTACAAACATTCAGGGTCTACATAATTTATGCGTGGTTATGGTTGAACGGGGACAATTGAGTTTGGCTGCTCAGTGTTTGGAAAAAGCATCCAAACTTGCCCCTGAACAAGAATACATTCGTAAGCATTTATCAATCGTTAAATCACGATTACTTCGGCTTCCCCCTGAACAACGTGATTCTGATCAAGTTTTTGATGACTCATTTCTTCGGCCAAATCATCCGGATAATAGTTTGAATACTAACAGCCAAGATGATCTCGATGATAGTAGTAACAATAATAATAATAATAACAAAAAAATTGATAATAATAATAATACTCCTCAAAATGAACAATTTTCTCCAAAGGCTGAATCGATTCTGTTAAACCAGGATTTTGTAATAAATCATATAAGCAACAACCATGTACTTCATCAAAACCACATGCGAACAAACGCTCAATCGAAACTAGCATCAGGTCACCTATCTAAAGATAAACATCATAGACCACCTCTCAAACCACTTTCAAATTCTCCAAATTTTAACCACAGACCTGAAAATATTATAAGTAATAATAATCATGATTTAAAAATGAATCCGAATTGATTATTAAAAATCAATACCTATAAGGTATTTTAAAATTATTTTAAAAAAACTAAAGACAAGCTATCGTTATGTATTATTGATATTATATGGTATTAAACGTTATAATATACGCCAGAATATAATATAAATATAAATATGTGTCTCAAACAAATTATGGTGATATTAAACGTTTAGTCCTATTGTGTGAATATATATAAAAAAATAGACTATTGTTTTTATATGACGTACAGATAAGAAATTTTATAGAATTCGTATACATATATTCATAACGCACACACGTGAAAATCATATAAACAATATTATATGTTTATAATGAATAATAATATCATTTTCCTTCCAATTTTCTTCCATCATGAAATTCATTTACTTTCCGAGCATGTTAGTTGTAATTTTCTTTGACACAATATGCGTATTTGTTTTTATAATAATTTTTTAAATATTTTATTTGTAAGTTACTATGACAACCAATCGATTCTAGTTAATTGTAAAAAATATAATATGATGAATGTGTAGAGAATATAAAGAAAAGATATTAAAAATTAATCCCTACATATACCCATGTGATAGCAAAGAATGATGAGACAACTATAATAAGTAATAATTTAACTGTAAAAAACAAATGTAAACCAAAATTTTTTTTTCTGTAAAACTTTAGAAAATACAATTTATATATGCAATTATTTTCTTATTAAAATTGAACATTTGTTATTAAAAAAAGATGTATGTTGAATAATAAAATTATATTGGAACAATTGTATAAAATGGAATAAAAATTAATAAAATATAAAAAGACATCTTATTATTTATTTCATAAACAACGAAATCAATTTTATTTTTTTTTAAGGCATCACCTCAATCATTGCACTTGTAATAAAAAACTGTTGACATTCAGGATGTATATATCGTAAAGAAAAAGACCTCAAAATTATTCAACTTTGGGACAAATATGGTCGTCTATATATAGAATTCTAAAAATAACATTCGTGTAAGACACGTTCACGTTTGACTGGTAATCGGTGAAGGACCTTTTTGCATATTCCTCCTTATCATGGAATTCGGCTGAAGAAGAGGAGGAAGAAGTCGGCAGTTAGAGAGGGAGTAAGAGAGAGAACGAAGAGTATCCCGATGGTGCAGAATTATGTACATGGTTGACTGGCTTCCCTATCAAATGGCAACAACATATTAGCCAAGCCATTAACGAACTTGACATGCACCCGGGGAACATGTTTAATGAGCACGTCTTAGCTGTTCAGTATAACGCCCATTCTCCTCGGTACTTATAAAGCGTTGAGAGACCTTTCTGCCCAACACAAGTCCTTGGAACATCCTGTGGCAACGATCCCTCTATCAATACCCATCTATATACCAATATCGTAACACTCTATTATAATGGTAAGTACTGTAACAATGATCCGGAATTTGTGATTCATGTATTACTTACTCACATTTCATTCTAATCATATATGCTTATTACTTATATTTCACACTCTCAGTTATTATTACATACATACATACACTTTTGTACTACGAATCTTACTAGATGTGTCGATGAATCATCCGCCTATTTGCACTCAAGAATAATGTAAGCATTAATATTTATTATAGTTATATAGCTTTCTTTAAACACGGAAGTCATTATTACTTACTGTTTTAATGCTTATTAATGTTATTGTACAAAATTTGTTATTTTAAAGTAGAATCATCTAATTGAATTAATTATTTTTTTTAATATGAAACTTGAAAATTTTACTTTACTCCAAAAATTATCACCATAAAATAATTCATTAAAAATATTCGTATATTCTTTTAATATTAAAAATAAAATATAATTTAGTTTCGTGAAACAAAGTAATTATTTGATATTGATTAAATCATTTTCAATAGATAATTGAAATTTTTTTCAACATTTTTACTCTTCGTAATTGTCACAAAAGTTTCTCAAATGTTCGGAAAATAAACATAGATGTTGATATAATACTTAGTTTATGACTGATAAACTGAAGTATAAGAAAAATAAGAATAGTATGTGCATTGTGTTATTCGTGTTGCACCCTAATGCTTATTCTCTGTCACTTATTTTGTAGCTTGGACAGCTCACAATCTCATCTAGTCTAGTCTTCTCAGTTGTATCGTTTGAAACGACCAGTGTAATATAAGTTTTTCGCACTGGAAAAAAGTGGTAGTATTAGCTAGTAAACACGCGGGAAAACTCATACGATCGAACATTTTTGTACTTTACAATATTATTAAAGATATTTATTTTATTCTAATTATAATTTTGCGAAAAAATTCTGTCATCAATATTCATGTAAATTTTACTTGAAGTCAATTATTATTTTACATCATTTGATCAATCAATTGTCATTAAATATTACTTAAAAAAATTCATTGTTACTTTGAAGAAAAAAAAACAATCGGTCTAAAAATATCAAGATTTAAAAGAAAAATTATAAAACAAATTTTGGAATTGATTTATTGTAATAAAAATTTTCTGATTATCAAAACTGATTATTTATTTTCTCCAATCAATCAACATTTCAAATAGTGTAACAAAAAACAGTGAAATTAAGAAGTTTTTTGAGTGAAAAGCTCAATATTAAATACACAAATATATCACAAACGATCAAAACAAAACCGTTAAGTAAGTAATATTTTTAATAACCAAGTTATAAAAATATATTTCTTTCATAACATTTATATTTTTATCTTTATTTCAATCGTTTATCGAGTAGAGCGATCATATGAAGTATAATAGTCTAGTAACTAACAACTCACATCTAGCAGAATAGATCACGCGTTTTCCTCATGTTGGATATTATATACACTTTAGAAGCTACGTACTCATCTATCAAGTATCTATCTCATTTACTCTTGCAAGTGAAACTATTTTTGATGCTTATTATGACTTATTACTCTTTATTTATAACTTGTAAATTACTTAATAAGTGCAATATAATTTCTTGCTTGAATGATATGTGAGCTTTTTCAATATTTTATATTATTTTTACTCAGAAAATAAATGTGGCTTCTGTCAATTAATCCTGATTTGAAATGCAATATGTAAATATTGTAAATCATTACATTCATAAATATATTTATATTTAAATACCCTACAAAATAGTGTCAAGTTTATCATCCAGGAAAATATTATTGACACAGTATTAAATGATATAAAAAATTTGGTGATGTTAATATCTTGAAATCTGATGCAATATAGTTTCAATACTTTCGACTTGATTAGATCTTACTGACGATGAACTAGAATTAATCTTTGCTTGTCTCATGTAATATACTTTGTTACATGTTTCTACTCATGTTGCACTAGCTGACTGTAATAACTTCAAATCATTTAAGTGCTTACGCACTCTTTCAAGATGAGACTTGCACTTCACATTCAGACTACGACAAATCTTTCACTCTCAACTATTACCTTTATTTATTTTCAAGCTACTAATCATATTTAATTCTATCCCATGTCAGACACAGGTCAGGGACTAGTACAATTTGTATTATTATCTCTATATTGGGCCAGTAATGATTGAATTTATTCATCTGTGATTATTGTATTATTAATTGATCATCCATTTTTTTTTGTTTATCTTTTAAACTCAGTTGCTTTATTTTCAATTACAAAAATAATTTAGCAAATTATTGGATTGTTTTTAATGTATAATATATCATAGTTAAGTTTCTTAATGATTTGCGATTGATGTGACGAATGAGGAAGATGATGAGTAAAAAGAAAAGGCGAAGACAATTTGCTATGGCGCCAAATAAAAAGGTGTCGGGTGAATATTCTACAGATTTTGCTATTCGTATTTAACAAGACGTAAACGTGACTAGAATATTGACTTAAAGAGCCAAAGGTTAGTTATATATGTCGAGATATTAAGCATGTGTGAAAATAAAATTTTATTGATCATAATGAAAAGCTATCGTGTGGGACATGAGAAGGTTTTGTCGATAACTATTGGTAATCATTTTACGCATGCTATGTTTTTTTTTTCATGACACGTGGAATTTTTTTTTCTGCTAATTATGCATTATATATTTATTTGAATTAAAGTGTTAACTGATTGTGTTCACTTTAAAATATTATTTCCATTGTCACGATTATTTTAATTAATGAAATAAACTTCTTGCATCCACGAAAAGTCATAATTATTTAAGTAATCAATTATATTGATTTTTATATGAGTGTAATTTTTGTAATAATAAAAAAAATTGCTTCAACGTATATGTCTGATGTAAGTAATCATGAAAAATATCATGTAAGGAAAGATCAGAGAGATAATAAATTTATTGTATGGAACCTTAGTGAGAATTACTAAAGCAGCTATTTTGAATCGTTATACACAATTGAATCACTGACATGAGGTGAATACCTTTTATTATTTTATTCTTTAGATTATTCGAGAAACTTTGGGACAAACATATAAAGGAGTGCTGTATCATCGTGACGAGTACGAGTGTTGCATATTGAAAAAACTTCTACGATTATTATTGCAATTAATAATCAATTAAAATCAATTTTAATTGCTACATCAACAATACTATTTTTTGTTGTAGATGCAGTCCACATTCTCTCACATTAACATCATAATACTTTTGGTGTTAGTTGTGACATTGATGGTAGCTCATCCAACAAGCAGTCAATCAGATATTTTTCAGTATGGAGACAAACGACAGGACTTGAGTGGCCCTATGCATAGATATTGTGGAAAACAACTGTCCAATGCTCTTCAAATACTTTGTAATGGCGTTTATAATTCAATGTTCAAGAAGAGTGACCAAGGTAAATGATCATCCTATTCAAATATTCTATAACAGTACTTAATAATTAATAATAATAAATAATTGTAAAGAAGATAAAGTTAATGATGAATAATTATTGTTTAAAAGAAATGGAAATAGATGCTGACTACCCATATCCATACGATTATCCATTGAGATCAAGAGCAAGTGCAAATGCAATGTGGGGTCGTTTCGGTGGTGTAAGATTTCGTCGAGAATCACGTGGTGTTCACGATGAATGTTGTGTTAAGTCGTGTTCACTGCAAGAGTTGATGAGCTACTGCGGAAACTAAAAGTGTGTTAAAAAAATGCTGCCGAATAAACTAATCACGTAATTGAATCGTTACAATTGAATATGGTTGTTTTACTCTCGTCGTCCTCGTTGTTGTATATTATTAAATAATATTATCATTATTATAATTTATCGAAAACATTGATATACGATTATTTTTCAACTATAATTAACTATAATTATCATTATACTATTGTCGATATTAACATTAATCAAAGTCACCCATAAATGATAAATAGATCTCAATTATGTAATAAAAATAACAGTGTTTTTTTTATTAAGTCTAACATAAGTATGTATGTAGATAGTATTTTGACTCTATCCTGCTATTTTTTTTTACTGTTTTATTTTTTTTTAGCAGAACAGTGTGTATAAATACATTATTTTTGTTTGTTAAATTCGCAAGTATGTGTGTAATTGTATAATCATAATGCATATGAATATTATATATAAAGTTATTAATCATGTAAATAGTTGAGTTAGGTGTCGCATATCCGTAAACTGTTGTATATTATGTAGCATTTGAAAAATCGATTAACCGTTCAAAACGTTTGATCGTGGCGTGTGATAGATTGAAAAGGAAAAAGTATGTTACGGCTATACTTTTCGCAATGCTCTTTTGCATTAAATATGTCAGATAAAATGTTCAATTAATCATAAATTATAGAAATGGGTAGAAAAATTAATTTATGAAAATAATTGATTTTTTTCTTGTTTTTCTAATTAACTATGAGCTTTCGATGTGATAGGCTTTTTCTCACTGTGTAGCATATTCATGTTTCAATATAATGAAATGGCACAGTTGATAATAATCGTGCAGTATCATGCTATATAATTTATTTTAAACATGTAGTCTGTGAATCTTGAGCTTTTCATTTTATTTTTTTGCAATTTTCTGCTATTGTTAAATTGTTTATTTTTTTTCTTTATTGAATTAACGATTTTTTTAACATAGTTTAATGTTAATAAAAACGTATACCTGTAATTATTAGATTAAAAAATTATACATGATAGTATCAAATAAAATTTTTTCTGAGTGCAAATTTTTGCTTCATTATTGATCAAAGTAATTACGTAAATTAATATGACATTTTCAATTATTCCAATGGAATTTTCATTTGTGTTAAAAAAAATATTATTTTTACTAGAAAATCATATTCATTTTTATTATTTTATCATAAATATTGTCTGAGATATAGGTCATATGAAATGTATGTATAAAATGTACTTCAATTTGATTGATTAAAATTATCATCAATTCGAGTTTTTAGTAAAAATGAATAAAAAAGAAAAATTACCATTGATAGTCCCTGTATATTGTTGTGTAATTGAGCATATTTTCACCTCTAGCTCTCATTTAATCGATCGAATTTTCTTTGATATCAGAATAACAACATTTTCTTGCTACATGTATTTATGTTATTTGTATTTTAATACACGTCTTTTTTCCCTTTGTTTTTTTTTTAGAATATGTTTTCATTAGCTGAATAATCAACACTGATGACTAATTTTACACTCATTTCTACAGCTATATGGTGTATGTAATATTTTTCATTTCCATACAGATAAGATACAGAACAAAAGTAAATATTTATGGCAAATTTTTCAAGTATATTTTACTTTGATTAAAAATGATTAAGCTACACTGAAAAAATGATTTATTTATAGTTAACATAATATTTTTATTGTTAGAATTCTATATTAACTATTAGTAAGTAAATCTTATTTCAATGAAACATGATTTTTTTCAGTGTAGATTTTAAAAGTAATTTTCAAGCATTTGACATTCACTAATTCGTGAATTAGCTCTATAGTGATTTGTGTAGCAATTCTAAATAAGGATGTTGATATTCTAAATTTTAACCTATTTGCGTTGTCTATTTCATCATTTTATAAAATAAAAAAAATTTTTTTCTATCTATTCTTTGAATTAAAATAATATCATCAGTAATGTATCGCTATAAATTATGTAAAATAACATTGACGTGGCTAATTGAAAATAATGATATTCTATATTGCATTAAAAAATTAATAAATATCGACAATGATCAATAAAATGTTCCATCAACCACAATTTATTCAAAAATACTTCAGTTTATTCCTAATTTATTCAAGGTAAAAGGTAATGACTATACAGATGTCATTAAAAAAATGATAGAAACAGGTCATATAAATAAAGGTGTTACCATTTAAAAGTATCAAAAAACCTAGTATCCAATCATGATGTGTTAATATTTTATCCACTTATTTCAAAACTTAGCAAAGATTCAATATGTGCAAAATGAGTAAGGGATTTTAAAAGAACATATGATTCTTAGTATCTTTGTATAAATAACAAAAAATTAAAGTCCTTGCGTGATACGTGACAGTGTAATGTGTAATCTTCAGGACATCAATTTTACTATCGATGAGTTTTCTATGCAATACATACGTGGCCTAGTCCCGTGAGCCTGCTAAACCCTCCTACACTCATAACATACAGTGTCCAGTGACGTCCAGTGTACCTATAAAAATAAAAAGACAGTATCAATTTACCCGGCGACCTGTTATGACACGTTTCGAGGATCGAGCTCCAAAACATAGAACTACTAGTTTTATTAACCAATACGTTTATGTTTTTTTTTTTTTACTTTATTAGTTAGTGAAGTTTTAAATTAAAATAATTATTATTTTCAATTTTTCTCAGGAGGATGTAGTATATTAAAAGCAAAATTCAATTAACAAACTAAAATGCGGGGAATAGAGTTAATGCTAATGAGCATTTATGCCATTAGCAATGTCACAAATCCAAATTCGGATAAAGTGGATGTTTCAGTTTTACAGAATCGCTATTATCGTACTGTGAAAAGATTTATTATGAATTATTATCTATTATTGTGTTTACAAAATCGATTTCTATAAAAATATTTTAACTTTATAGGAGAAGTTAATTTGAAGAAGGCACCACTTTCAATTGCTGATATTAATTTGAGGTCTCTAAAACCGATTAAAATTGAAAAGTTAACAGTTACTTCGTGGAGTGTGAGTCAAATAGTTGATATATTTTTATCATTGTAATGCATTAGAAGCGTCAAAATTCAATTTTTATTTTCACTCTATTGCGCCACACATTTATCGACATTTTTCAGAAAGTTCAACTTTAAAAAACAATTTAATAATTGAATGTGACTTTTTTTTGTTAGAAGTTTTTAAATAATTTTCTAATTATTAAAAATTTTATTTACTTAATCAGTGAATATTTTTATTTATTAATAAATATTCTTTAATATGATACTATTTTTCTTTAACTTCACAATTCAAAGTAACTTTAATCATTTTTTATGTTACATCAAAGGACGAGCCATTTTCTTACATCGAAGATCAAACGGATGGTACACCTGTGGGAAAAGGATACGCTTTTTACATATTTAATTTGGTTGCGGATAAGTTAAATTTTACGTATGATATTATAAAGCCTAGTCCAAACGTACTTGGTAACGAAACTGCTGGAATGTTGGGATTACTTCAAGCCAAGGTATCTATGGTTAATCAATATTTTGAAAAAAAAATCAATGAATACAAGTGTATAATTTAAATAAAATAAATAGAAAGCAGATGTGGCAGTGGCATTTATACCGATAATGACTGAATTGCAAGTAAATTGTTCATTCAGCCCTCCTCTGGATTATGCGGATATAACGATTTTGTTGAAAAGACCTCGAGAATCTGCTATCGGTTCTGGATTACTTGCTCCATTTGACACAGTTGTTTGGCTTTGTATTCTTGTATCACTTATTGTTGTTGGACCTATCATATTTGTTATAACATCTTATCGATCTCGTTTATGGGGTGACGATTCAACAGAAAGATATAGTTTCACTACTTGTGTCTGGTTTACTTATGGAGCGTTATTGAAGCAAGGATCATCAGCAGCTCCAGAAGCTGGTAAATTTTTTATAACATAATTTTTTTTATATTAATCATCTACAGTTGTAATAATACTGATAACTATTTTTCTGATTGACTACATAACTATAAAATAGGTTTCTTAACTGAAAATGCTAGTTGTCATGATTATTTTTTCAGACTGATAAACAATAGTTAAATCAACTATTGTAGTTTTTTTTAAGTATATAAATCATTAGCACTTCAATCCTTTTTGGTATTGAAAATAATGAAAAAATTTTTTTCAATATAATTTCACAGATTCCAATCGATTGCTTTTTGCAACCTGGTGGATCTATATAACAATCTTAACATCGTTTTACACAGCTAATCTGACTGCTTTCTTGACTCTTTCGGAGTTCACCCTGCCGTTTAAATCAATTGATGATGTGGTATATAAACGATTTAAATGGTGTGCTTTATCAGAACATTTAATCGACTTTGCTCTAAAATGGGTAAATATGTAGCTATAATCACTAATATTTTTTCCATATTAAATGATAAATAATTTATTAATTTCTTATTTCATTTGGGTATTCAGAAAACTATAGAACCATTAGATCCACTACTGAAAACTCTTAAAACTGATGGCAAATTCTTTGATGCTAACGGAAATAAAGAAGATTCTGTTATGAAAGAAATCAAAGATGACCGAATTTTCATTGATCAAACTCACTTTGTTGAAACAACTATTTATCGAAACTATAGACAAAATGTGCAACTAAATGAACAAGAAAATAAAAGATGTCAACTTGTAAGGATGCCTCAACATGTCTATCATCAAACTCGAGCTTTTGCTTATCCTAAAGATTCTCCTTATCAAGAGATAATTGATAGAAAGTAAGTAGATGAAAAGTTTAAATAATTTTTTTTATAACTATTAATAATTTATTAATTTTTTTGAATATTTGACATTTTTAAAGGCTACTGGATTTAGTTGAAACTGGAATTATACAATACCAAGAATCTATAAATCTTCCAGCTGTAAAATATTGTCCACTAAATCTTCAATCAACCGAACGTCAATTACGAAACTCAGATTTATCATTGACTTATAAAACAATTGGTGGTGGATTTGTATTTGCAACTATTGTCTTTATTGCAGAAATTAGTCAATTGTTTTTCAAGTGCAAAGTTTGTTTGTGTTGTGCTAAATCTTGTAAGTGCTGCAGATCAAGAATCAAATCGCCCAACAAGAAGGAACGACCGAAAATGCAATTACCAGCACATTTTAAGAGTCAGTATAACAACTCTAAAGTCAACGACATTGGTAACATGAATAATAACAATAATGATATACAAATAATTATGCCTATTTATGAAAGTGTTGACAATTATAAAAACATGAAGAAGCATTATATCAATGGGCGGGATTATTGGGTAATTACTGAGCAAGGTGGTGATAAACGATTGGTTCCTGTCAGGAGCCCTTCAGCTCTATTATTTCAATATACTTCATAAAACATTTGATATTGATTTTTTCTTTTTTCTATTTTATTGAATATTTGAGTTTTCAATTACGTTTATTTATTAAACAAAAAACAAGATTGTTTGAAATTTCGTTTAACGATGTTTTCAATTTTGTGAATATCATTACTCAATATCTAAATTTGAACCAACTATAATTTAAAGTTAATCATTTTTAGTCCACTAGTGTTATGTGTGCAGTTTTGAGTAATCATTGATTGTGTTCTTTAAACTGAAATTTTTCATGATAGATTTTTATTAATTAATTTAATCACATGTGTACTTGCCAACTATTGAGAATCAAGAATGATATGAACTACTATACATCATAATTATGTTTATATCTTGATTATAGCATTTCAATAAAAAGAGGTTGGAATGATTTATTGAGTAATAATATAATAACGTGTTAAGCACAGCTACGTTTATAAGTACGTATTTAACTGCTGATGAAGTTTTGATAACGCCATCAACGTCAATATACAATGGTATTGACGTACGGTAAACTTTATATTAATTATGTATTACCTGTAAGGGGTGAAAAAATTAGTTTATTTACACAATAAATACTGTTTTCATGTTATTTATATTAGAGTTCTTTTGACCTTTATAAAAACTGTTTTTGACAGGTTTCATTTATTTATTATGTTATTAAAAATTTAAATAATTTCTAAATAATTAATACAACACAATAAGACATTAAATTATGGATAATTTGTTTGCACAACAATTATTTACTTCTTTTATTTTTATTTACTTATGTAGATTTGTTTTTTATACTTTGATTTTTAGAACTTTACCCGACTTACACACCTTAATATAAAAACAAAATATATTAAGTAATCAAACACTGCACAAATTGATTATTTTTAAAATGCTATGGTCCTAAAATATAATTAATTCAATATATAATACATAAGTATGTTTTAACTATAAATAAGCTACTAATCCAGTACTTTTTTTAACAATGATTTCTAAATAACAACAAAACAGAAAAATATCAAAAATTATGAAAATTAATCTATCAAATTTTTTTAACTTTCATACAAAAATTAGCTAGAGAAATTTAATTTCTTATGAAACAAAGAAAAATGTTAAAAATGCATTTCTGATTATTTCCGCATTACGGGAAAACCTTAAACACAATTATTTTCTGATATCACTGATCCTACTTTTACATAAATATTTTCATAATATACATTGTATTAAACAATGAGTTAAATAAAAAAATATTTTTGCATATTTTATAATTAGTATCAATTTTTCCTTTTATATAAACGTTATTACATTTTTCTTTTTGCCTTTTTCATCATCATAGCTTTTTGTTTCTTCTCAAGTGCTTCTTTACGAATATCTTCAAGATCTTCCATTATACCTAGATTAATAAACATTAATCATTAATATTATCATGATGAAAAGTGATGATAAATATCTGTATATATATATATATATATATATATATGTATCTTACCGATCTTTGTAGATACAAATTCTTCTTTCAATTGTTGTGCATAATTACTCTCCATGTTCGTGTCATCATCATCGAAGTTTCTATATTTTCTTTTATCATATCCAAATATTTCACTAATATATTTAGAATAATCTTCTGATTCTCCATGAGGATCATCATCAATAAAATCATCCAACTCCGAATCATATTCATCTTCGTCATCATCATCATATATACGTCGTTTATTCATTGTCACTGGTCTTCTACCATTACCATTCATTGATGGCTTCATTGGCTTTCTCCTTATCATATCAGGCGGTGGAAATTGTTTAGGTTTATTACTATAACAATCCGCAGGTGGAAATTGTTTAACAGATTTTCCAGAATCTACTGGTGGTATACGAGATTTATTGATATTATTTGTTGAATTTATTGGTTTTAATTTACTGTCTTTTATGTTAGATGATGATGGTTCTATTTTATCATTACTTTTTGCAAGTTTATTTGTGCTCGATGATTTGGCCTCTTGAGATATTTTCTTAGTTTTACTTTCCAGAGCTAACTTTTTTTTTTCTTCTTCAATCATTCGCCTCATAGATTCTAATTTTCGTTTTTCTAGCTCTAACTTCCGTCGTTCTTCTAATATTTCATCCTTTTCTGATGTTAAGATTGGTTTAGAATTCATTTTGGTAACTGGTGGCTTATTATTGTTATCATTTTTCATTTTGATGGACGGATTAGATGATTGTATCGGTTTGGGTGATGAGTTTTTGCGATCTACATTTTTATTGTTTGTCGATTTTGTAGATGTTAATTCATTGTAAAGTTTTGAGTTGTTTTTGTTTACTACAGGTTTGTTTAGTTTACTTGTTGAATCATTCGAATTGCTATTAATATTATTACTAGAAGAACCGTTGCTAGTAGAATGTTCATTATTTTTTTCTTTTTCTCGCTTATCTCTCCACTCTTTTTCCTTCATAAATTCTTTCTTTTGCTTTTTCGTCATTGGTCTTTCATATTCAACAGTTTCTGGTTTAGGTTTCGGTTTTGGCTCAATAATAATTGGTTCATGTTGTTTTTTTTCCGCTAGTTTTAACAAAGAAGCAAAGTCTATTGGTGGTGGCATTGGAGGTCGTTTTTTCTTCACTTTATCGACTTCTTTGGCTTTTTCAGATTGAGATTCTTCTTCGATCTCATCATCTTTTGCTGTTCCTGACCCTGTCGCTATATCTGAAGATTTCCGTTTTCTTCTGTGCGGTAAACTATCGTCAATTTCTTGCTGTTTTAATGCTTGTTTAACTCTATCTTTTGTTGAGGCAATATCTTTCACACTTCTTTTTCCACTATCACTAAATAAAGGCTTATCAGGTGAATGACTGTATTTATTTAATAGTCGGTCATAAAATGCAGAGGCTTCTTGTGATACATATCCATAATCATCTTCATCAGGTTGCACAAATCCTGAAAACAAAATACAATATATTTACTTTATTTTTGAATAACATTAAACTAAAACATTAATATATGTATGAAAATAGTGAGTAATCAATTAGCATCGATTGTTAATTAAAAAATAGGTCTGTGCACACTTTGTCTGTGCTTACATGACGAACTTTCCATTAGTAATTGTTTATAACAAATTCACATTTTTATAAACAATGCCTCATTGTTAAGTCATATCTCATCATGAATGATAATGGGAAGTTAAAAAACCTCATTATACTATTGAATTATTATGGAATTAATAAACTACAGGAAAAATATTAGTTTTCCTAATAAAACATAAAAAATTACCAGTAATTGTTACTGCAGTATCTTCAGTATTAATGGCATCAGCTAAAACTGACTTATTGGCAGATTTAGTAACTTTTAAGTGTTTATTTATCCTACTTTGAGCTTTATGATCTCTCAAAGCTAATAGATTCTGTAACAAAAAAGGTTAAAAAATTATGTAATGTTTTCTTTTTAGTGTTTAATTTAAAAAAAACCAAAACTATACCTCTTTTTTTCTTTTTTCTTCTGACGCTTTCTTTCTTTCCTCTTCCTCTTTTCGAGCTAAAAATTTTTTTATATTTTCTGATAAAGCTTTTGATTGTTTAGTCTCTTTTTTTGGTGGTGTAAATTTTGTAGAGTAACAAGAGACATTCTGAAAATCACAATCCAGATTAATGATCATTTATTAATGTACAAGTTAATTGAATATTATTTTTTCACATTACCATATTGATAGTATATAAATGATTAAAAATATAATTAAAAAATTTTTTTTACTCACTTGTTTATTCGAACTATTTTTTTGTGCAACTGACAGCAGTTGACCGAAATCCATAATGCACAGAATTTTATTATGATTCAATAAAAAATTTATGTAGAAAATACGTGGCTATGAAATTTCTAGATGCTGAGCATTGAACACGGAGTAGATTTTTTATACTCCATTATGTTTCCTATGAAAAATTTTCTTTTTCATAGATTACTACAAACTCTGTGTACTCACAATTATTTTTTCGAAATACCATATTAATTTTGTCAATTTCCTTACAAGTGTTAAAACATCTATCAATCGTTTTATAAAAAATGTAGCGCACCAAATAAACTACAATATTTTTACGTAAAAATTACTTCTATGTATGACCATGCCCTATATATCTGGTTAGATACCACGGGATAATCTAAACAAAAAAAAGTAACTGGTTCAGTAAAACATTGAAAAATAAAAATCCCTATTAATATAAATAGAATATTCAAACCAATATTATATAAAAATTTCATACATATTATGTTAATTAAAAAAATCATTAACAAATGATTTTCGCTAATGTATGCAATTAACGAGTTTTATATATATAAACTTTTGCTACTAATGATTATGAGACATCACAATTTTAGGCAGGCGATCATTGGAGCCTTATTGGACGAGTTCTACCACCTGGGATCGCCTGCCCAATTTTATCGTAATTTTTTTTCCATAGAAATGCGGCAAAATTGAAAGTTTTCCAGCGCTACCTATGGAGAAAAGTAATCCGATCTGGCATCACTGGATGTTTATCCATTTTGTTATTATTTTAATTATCCATGTATACTTTTTTTCGTAGCTTCATAGTAATTCATTAAAGCTTAAAATTTTACAAGTATTGGAAATGATTGTAGATAATGTTCGTGGGATTAATTGTAAATTATGAAAATCATTTCAGTGATATTATCAGAAGCGAATCAATAGTCGAAGACAATTGCAGATATTCGAGGTTAGAATAATATTTAACTCACTAGTTTTATATAAAAACATTTCATTATTTTTCTAATCAACATTTTTGATATTTGTATCATTTATTTAAGAAGATTCATATGATGCTATTTCATCACATTTATATCAATATAATGAATAAAGTAAGAAACTTCACTTAGACGTGTCATATACCATAAGAAAATAATCCTCTGTACTCACATCACGTGGCTACACATCATTCAGCAAATGAGTAATCTATTGAAACGTGTTTATCAATAGTTAAATAGCAGCCGGCAAATAAATGGTGCTAACAGATGCCATGGAAAGACGAATTAAATTAAAAACATTAAATAGTCACATTACGTGCAAAATATGCAGAGGTTATTTGATAGACGCAACAACCGTTACAGAGTGCCTACATACTTTTTGTAAAAGCTGTTTAGTGAAGCACTTAGAAGAGAAACATACTTGTCCAACATGTCAAATAGTCATTCACCAGTCTCATCCTTTACAATATATAAGCTTCGACCGAACCATGCAAGATATTGTCTACAAACTTGTTCCTGACCTTCAGGAAAGTAAGTTATGGTTTTTATTGACTGTTTTATTAGTAAGTAATGAGAATAATAGAATAATTCGTTTTTTAGATGAAATTAAAAGAGAAAGAGAATTTTATAGAGCCAGGGGATTGCCATGCCCCAAAGATATTTTACCTAATGCTAGTGAAACTGAAGACGAACAATCTGAAATACATCAGGATTGTGATTATCATAGAACTGATGAACAAGTTAATGTGTGTTTAGAGTGTATAAACACAAGTTTAAAAACGTTAAAGCGAAAATTTATCAGATGTTCTTCTCAAGCTACAATTACACACTTGAAAAAATTTATTGCCAAAAAAGTTCTCAATGGAATGGAAAAATATCGAGATGTAAGCATTTTGACTGATTAATTACAGAACTGATATTATATTTTCTGTTTATAATATTTTATAAACTTTAGTCAAACCTTGAATCTATTAATATATCATCTGTGTGTGAAAAATTATTTTTTTTATCTCTAATTATATCAATATGATTTATACAGATTGATATCTTGTGCAATGATGAGCTACTAGGAAAAGACCATACGTTAAAATTTGTTTATGTAACAAGATGGAGGTTCCGGGACCCACCTTTAAGGCTTCAATACCGACCACGGATAGATATTTAAGTTCTCCAATTTTTATTAATAATGCTTGTTTAAAAATTTTTTTTTATTTTTATCGTTTATATCATCATGTTTTTAGTTAAATGATGTCGTGATTGTTGATTTGATTACGGCGTGTACAATCAGAGTTATCAGCAAAGCTCCAAAGCAATTATTTTACTTCATAATAGTTAAAATACCTTAATATAAGTTTATTTAAAATCTATTTCTAGAAAAGATTGATGACAAAACTGATTTCCATGAACGGAAAATAATATTTTATTACTTAATAATGTTCAAAGTGACTGCCCAGAAAGGTATTCGTACAAATTTTTTTTTTTTTGATGAATATTTATTTTTACGGTTAATTAGAAATTAAGTATTATCGAATTTTACATACATTAATTATTTGCAAAAATGATGTTTAAAAGTCTTTGGTGTGAATCAAAAATTATAAAAAGGAGTGTATACTTTTTTGAATTTCAAATTGCATAAAAAGTATTTTGCAAAATTATAACAGAATATTATATAGTGTAAAAATAAAACATATGTAAATAATTAGTTGCCAAATTTAATTCATCTTTTAGCGTAATTTATACATTCCCCATCTGTTCAAATTTAGTACAATACATGCAACATATAACGTAATGTAATGTTCTACAGTACGTGCATCGAAAACCGAAGAAGCACAACTGGAGAATATAACGGAGTAATACAAAGGCATTCCAAGCAATTTAATGATTATGTATATGTACCTATATATACACAACAGTGTGTGTTTTGTGTGTTTCATGTTTTTTACTTGCTACAGATGAGCTACTCGTAATTTCACAACGAAGTTAAAAAATAAACTTTTAACAACATACAGTTATATTATGTGAACTTTAAAATTGTGATTATATTTATCTACGAGTCGATTGTATTATCATAGATGAATTTACAAGACAGTTACTTTGCTGAACAAATCGAGAACGACGTAACATTGTTTGCCAAAAATAAAACTCGAAAACGGTAAGAAGTAGCGATAAATTCTTAACTAATTATAAGTCTATATAAAACAGTGCAATTATTTGGTCGAAATAATCTAATAAGTTATTCAAGTAAAAGTTTTTATGGAATATTTTAATTGTTTCAATATATTAATTTAATATTTATAATTTTTTCATGATTTATATTTTTATATGCAACTCTATTCCATTTCAATACTATTTTTTCTTTGATGTACGATTTGTTTATATTTGAAAAGAAAAACTATACATTTTACTTTCTTAGAAAACATATCGGTAAATATATTATGCAATTGATTCTACATATTAAATTATACATTTCCTTATTTTGTTTACCTTACTGATTCATTTATCGTTTTGGTGATACTATACATGTTGGTTATGTTTCTTCTAAATTTTTATTTTTTTTTTATTTTTGAGTTTTTATTACGTCTATAATATGAATAGATTAATAAGTTGATGGGCTGTCATTCAGTAGTAAATAATTGGTAAGTACGCTGACTCGTAACAGGAATAAGAGAAAGTAACTCGAGCATTATGTAAAAAGTTAGTCACATGTATTAGCATAGGTGAGATGGTAGAGTAGTGAAATGACGGAATTACTATCGATAGTGTTTGACGATTTAAAACTCAAATATACGTTTTTTTTCATATTTTATTATAATAAAATTGTTTACTAATTATATCAATTGCTTTACTTTATAGGGTTCTTATATTTCCGCCAGTTGATAATTATAGACGATTTATTATTCATCAGTTAGTTCAAGATAATTTTTTCAATCTGCTCAATACCTTCTCGATTGGTCAAGGATTGGCGAGGAGAACAGTGGTTTGTTTCAAGTCAGATCAAGTTGGTGTTCCAACTAATACACAAAATAGACTTGATAATTTAAGTTTAAGTATGGGAGTTAATGATGAGCCGTCAACATCTCCAACGTCGACAGATAATACACGTCAGAGGCAAGGTAAATAAAATTATATTAAATTCAGCCTTAGGATCTAATAATACAGAACGAATAAAACAGTTCATTTTCTTATATCAGCAAGATCAGTTCCTGACATGCAAATATATCGGCCACCAGCTGCAAGAAAAGCATCAAACATCAGTCCAACTCCTAGTAAAGCTGGGTAAGCTCTCATATAATAAAAATTTATAATTATTACGGTATAGATATATAATAGATGATAATACAATTACATATTTATTAATTTAGAAGAAAACAAAGGAGACCAGATCGTGCAGTATATGTGCCAAAAGGTCGTAGAAGTATTGAAGAGGACAATATCACTGAAGATATTAATAAATGTAACACAATTAAGCCTAATGAATCAACAAATATACCTTTAAACATAAGCAAACCTGAAAAATCATGTGATGAACAGACTGTTATTAGTACAAAAAATGACATATTAGACTCTAAAGTGGATGATACCTGTTGCCAAGCCTTGAACGATCCTTCACCAATGTGTTTGAATTCAAATCCACAAAATTTTCTTGAAATTGATAAATCAGTCGAAACTACCATTAGTGATATAAGTAAAGTTAATAATGGGCATTATGAATTACAAAAATCTAGTGACGAGTATGATAAACAGTCAAATAAGTGTAGTTTAGATGAAACAAAAGTAAAAGATTCGTCAGAAGTAGAATCAAAAGACCAAAGTAGTGCTAATGAAAAATTAAAAAAAATCATTGTAAAGAAAAATAAATCAGACGTTTTGATTATTTCAACTGACGACAATGTAACTGAAAAACCAAAAGTTGAAGATGATGCATCAACAGTACCTACAAAACCACCTGACAAGAAAGTTAAAAAAATGACAAGAACCAAAAGCAAACCTGCTTTACCACCATCACCCCCGATTAAAATTAATCGAGATGAATGTGATTGGGATAGTCTTTTTGATGACAATGGTGAATGTTTAGACCCTACGTTAATTGAAGAGGTGAATAATTTATTTTTATGACTAAAATTAACGTTATTATAATCATTTTTTTATTATTATTTTAATTCTAGTTAACTGCGGCTGTTGGGGAAGTTGCAATTGAACATCCAAAGAATGATTATAAGGCTTATACTAAAACAGTCGAAGTATCAAATGATGAATTAAGTCATGTTATAGAAATATATAACTTTCCAGCTGATTTCAAAACCAGTGATTTAGTTGCTGCCTTTAGTCCCTTTAAAAATGGTGGTTTTGAACTTAAATGGGTTGATGATACTCACTGCCTTGGAGTTTTCAGCAGTTCTCTTGTTGGTAAATATTTATTTATTAATAAAAAAAATCAATTATATTTTGACTAAATAATTTACACTAAGCAAAATTGATTCAAAGATCTTTGATAATTCTTATCATGAATATGTTGAAAACCAAAAAATTCGTTACACAACGTATTGCTACATATGTTACGCGTCAAGGTTGTTCATAAGCATGTTTTACTGGAATTAAAGTTTCTAAAGACCACTTTCTACTGGTATTTAATTTAAATTATCTAATACTATCAAACGTTATCGTATAAATTATTGTATCCATTTTTTTACGTATATCTATACTGGATAAAAAAAGATTTAATCATTAATTAAATATTTTATTTAAGCTGCTGAGGTGTTGGCATCAGATCATCCTTTTGTGAAAACGAGACCACTGAGTGAAGCAACAGCATTGAGTAAAACAAAAGCTAAAAAAAGTGCAGAATTTTTACAACCTTATCGAAGTAGGCCAGAAACATGCGCTGCACTTGCCAGACGTCTTGTTACTGGGGCTTTAGGTGTTAAGCTAGCTACTGCTCAACAAGAACGAGAACATGAGAAAGTAATACTTCGTGAAGCAAAAGGTAATATAAACAATATGTGTTTATTTTTGTTATTCTATTCTGACAATTAACGATAATGATATTAAATATTTTCTTTATTCAATAGAGAGGCGGAGATTAGCTAACAAGCAAAGAGAAGACGCTTGGGAAGGTATTATTACGACACAAAAATGATATCGAAAATTTATAATGATTAAAATATCAATTGTATAAAACGATAGCATTTTTAGATCATATCGTGCCTTATTCACCAAAATTTATTTCTAATAAATATGAATATTTAATCCAATTTTAATAATATCGAGTAATAAA
The DNA here is from genome assembly GCA_028641665.1 of Chelonus formosanus. NCBI lineage: Eukaryota > Metazoa > Arthropoda > Insecta > Hymenoptera > Braconidae > Chelonus > Chelonus formosanus. Next base: position 8,034,839 of record CM054004.1, on the reverse strand, counting down.
TTCACATAAATATTTTATATGCTGATGAGTATTAAATAGATCAATTTAATAATCGTGTTGTTGAATGAATATTTTTAAATAACAAGAAATTGTAAATGCAATATTATGGTATATGACAAAAGTGCAAAGTAATTTTTTACTTTAAGAAACTGCCTGATACAAATAAATTTAAATATACAAGAAATTTTATATTACGATTGAATTAAATAATTTTTGGTTTTTCAATATACTTTTTCGAATGTTCAAATGGATTTACATTGTACAATAGTTGTAATAAATTAAAAATTTTGTATAGTTTGAAGTGTTTAATTGAATTTTCATTTATTGTTTGGTATCAAACAAAAATAATATATTAACAGAATTGTACAAATTAAAAGACATAAGTGAGAATTATATAAAGAGAATATTGTATTATTATTACCATTTTCCACCCTTTTTCTTTTTCTTTTGCTGAACTTTTCGTTGTTGTTGTCGAGGTCCTGATGTTTCAACGGCCGGACTGTACCGTGAATTAGGTGATGGCTTAACATTAGCTGGCATTTTGGTAATATCATACAAATCACTAGTACCAGCTGCAGTTCCTTGGGTACCTTTCATAGCTGTATCTCGATTTCTTCGATCTCTCTTTTTTCTAAATCCACTTCTTTCGTGTCTTGGTAGCCACCTTTCAGGATCTGGCGTAACATTTGGATTATAATTCTTCGGAAGTTTACCTTTGCGCTTACGTTTCGTTCTTTTTTTAACTGTTGTTGTATCTGGTTCAGGTGATAGATTTACTTTCGGACCAACAATATAATTACTCTTCTCTAGGTTTTCAACGAAAGAGGATTCAGTGGAGTAATCTATTTGAGGCAGTAATTTAGATAAATCTTGAGCTTTTGCAGGCGAAAATTGAGCATAAGCTGTTATTAACTGAGCCAAAGCTTTTGTATCCGATGGTGAAACTTTTAAAAGGGCTTCCAAACTTTCTACAGCAACACTAACTTCTCCACCACGAAGATGAAAATCAGCAGCTTGTCGCCATAACGTACATAAATCTCCTGTATTTTCTTGATTAACTTTGTAATAATTGACAGCATTTTTCAAAACTACAGCAGCTTTTTCTCGATTATTATCTGCCATGTAAAGGGTTACCAGTGCGCTGACGATGCCAGATAAAAATCGATATTTATCACTTATATTTTCTAGAATATCTATTGCAAATTGTCGATTTCCTTGAGAAAGAAGCATCTGCACACAAGCTAATTTCATACATAATTCGGTTTCTTCAGAAGCATTCTCTAATAAATAATTAATTGCCTCGTTAGTTTTGCCTTCTTTACTTAACTGCATAGCATTTACGAATGTAGCTTCAGCTTTCATGTCTGGATAATCTTTAATAAGATTGTTGCAAAGTTTTTGACATTGTTCGCCTTGATTTGTGTACAATGCTAATAAGCATTGATTATATGCAATATTCTTTCTCTGTCTTGTTGTTAATTTATGTTCTAAACCTTCTACAGTTGCACTTTTCATTCTCTTCTTACTGCTGAAAACATTGTGGTCTTTATTCAAAGTTACAAGATTATTACTTGCTACGGCAACCAGAGAAATGTCATCTGGTTTAACTTTTAAAGCATTCATATATAAAGCCTGAGCTTCTTTTTCACGCCCTTGTAATTGTAAATCGTATCCCAATTGTACTCTGATGATGCCCAATTCACTATCAATATCTCCTTCACCCTCTCCTTCTTCTTCCAATGCTTCTTTACACATTTTTTCCGCTGCACGAAGTTTTTTTTCAGCCTCAATTAATGTAGCACGATCACCAGTGATACTAGCTTGTTCAATTAGGCGACATGCAGCATTATACGTCAATTCATATGTATCTTCTCTTAATTGTGGTATATCCATTTTCTGATAAATAATCCAAGTTATTATTATAATTTTACATAAATAATTTTAAATATTAATCTGATAACTTACGGATTCTACTGCAGCTAAGTTGGCAATGACTGCAGCCAAATTTGTTTCTCTTTCATCTTCATAATCATCATGAGAATTTTTTATGATATCTCGATACATATCAAAACACTCTTCATATCGTTCTAAACGATATAATATTTGAGCTTTTAGCTCTTTCACTTCAAGTGATGGGTTTTCAATGTTTTCAATAACTTTCAAAGCTGTTGATACCTGATTCAGCCGATAAAGACAGTACGATTTTTTAAACGCCAACATTCTAAAATAAAGTATAGAATTACTCAATTATGAAGAAATTTTTAAGAAACTTAGCTATTTAGTCTAATGTAAAATTGAATAAGTACTCAGATAATTTGGAATATTTAGAAATAAACTGAAGTGCATCATTGAACTTTCCTAGCTGAATTAAACAAACAATTTTGCAATTTATAGCAGCTTCCTCATCTTGAGAAATTCCAAGAACTACAAAGAAATAAAAATGTTAAATATTTATTGAAATACTTTTATAGCATAGTAAAATAAGTTATCTTACTTCTGTTCGCTACTTTTAGAGCTTTTTCAAATTCATTATTACGACCATATTTATTTAACTCTGCATACAGAGATGGTAAAGTATCTTCTTTTGAAGCCATTTTAGTATAAATTTATAAAATATTGAACAATAATACTGGATATCAGTTATTTATTTAATTAAATTGTTTAACAGCAACACATTGCACAGTAAATAAAAATGTAAACTGCAAGTTGTGCACACATGGATTTGATAGAAAGCTCGAGGTTCCAACTCGACATCAGTTATACATATAGCTGATTGTGTATAGTTACGTGAGGACAGAAGCGTCTCTTGTTTACAAAAAGTAATCTAAACTACTAAATGTACAATAATGCTCTGATGATAAATAAATACAATAAATAATGAAAATAAAAATTTTTATTATAGAAAATCAAATTAATAAATTTTTTTATTTAATATAGACAATGATAAATATAAATAATTGAATATTTAAATATTTGACCGTGATTGAGGCAAAAAAGAAGATTGCTGAGGAACATAACCAATTCTCTCTTGAATTTCACTCTGTAAAGCTTTTCCACTCCATGCTGATGGATTAAATGTTGACTTTTCACTACTTTTTTTCAATTCACGTTCTTTTCTAATCCCTTCATATTCCTGAAGATCATCCAAACGTAATTCAATTCGAGTTGGACTCCTTCGCATCATTTTTCCTAAAATGAAACACTTTTTAAACAATAACACTCCACTAACGTTTATCAATTTTTCAATAAAACAATTTTTATATTGATCATCATTACCTGTTCTTGAAATGAAAAAATAATTATGCAATTGAATAAGATAATTGTCGAATGTTTAATTTATTAAAAATTATAATTTAATATATCCACAAATAGTGTATGGTGTGATACTCTCCGTTTGATTATATTGTGTTATCTTGAAAAAATTTTAGCGGTTATTTATTGTATAAATGGATATAACTCAAATAAAATGTATGTTATTAACTTACGTATCCAGCAATTGAAAATTTAAAAATGATTATAAACATCTAATGGTGAATTTACACTATGGGGAAAACCCAAAACTCTATATTTTCTTTCTGTTTAAATTCGCAATGTAAACAGTCCTGCATATAGTCGAACTGAGAAGAGAGTTTCTTCTCAGTTTGACAATATGCATCTGTATATACGGTGTGTATGTTACTTGTGTGTTACTGAGAGTAAACTTTCTTGAATTATTTGTAGAATACTTTTGGCAATTATTGAATAAATGCACAGATAAAGTGTTCATTAATATAAATAAATAGATTGTAAAGAAATATTTAAGAAAAATGCTTTACTTGGAAGATTATGTGGAAAGTAAGTCACGAACATAACCTATAAGGGTTAATATTCGTAAATATTAACCTATATTTTTACAAATGATTTTACGATAATCCACTATTATTTTGTAATTATTTTTTAATTTTCAATTGTTAATATTTATTTTCTCAGTGATTGAACATCTACCTCAAGAATTGAGAGATAGGTTCACAGAAATGCGAGAAATGGATTTAGGAGTTCAAAGTACGTAACATTTACCATAAAATTTTATTGTTTAAATTATTATTATAAACAATGATATTTATTTTTATCATATTAACTTTTAATATTATTTTAGACTCAATGGATAGTTTAGAGAAAAAAGTGAAAAGTTTTTTTTCTAATGCGAAAAAAATGAAACCAAACGAAAAAGAAACAGAATATGAAAATATTAGAAAAGAATATTACAAAACGTTGGAAGATGCTGACGAAAAAGTACATCTGGCTAATCAAATGTACGACCTAGTGGATAGATATTTACGAAGATTAGATCAGGAATTACACAAATTTAAAATGGAACTTGAAGCAGATAATAAAGGTATAACAGAAATATTGGAAAAAAGATCATTGGAATTGGATCAACCACCAACTAACAGTAGCCAAAAAGAGAATCGATACAGTTTTACATCGAGTAGAACGAGGGATCATCATGGCCACTGTAAATTTTATTACATTACAACTGATAATCTTTTATCTATTATTTTTATTTCTTTATACTGTCTTCTTGTTCATTGTAATAATTTTTAAATAACTGTAATACTTAATGATAATTTAATTACAGCACGGTCGGAGAAACGGAGGGATTCAAATGCATCAACAGCATCCGTTGAAAAGAGATTAGCTGCAGAAAAAATATTAACCAACGTTCCCGAATCTCGTCCAACTTCAGCTAATTCAGGGCCTTTACTTGCTGCCACTAATTTGGCTACGACACCAACGCCTAGCATTAATTCTGTAAATAATGTCAGTTACAATCTTGGTCATATAAGTGCTGGCGGAAATGCAATAGCTGCAGCAGCTTCACAAGCGATTGCTGCCACTCAGCAAATGCAACAAGGAAGACGCACAGCGAGTCTTAAGGCCAGTTATGAAGCAATTAATACAAGTGGTGGTGTTCACGCTGCTGAATTTAGTAAAGAATTAGCAGGAGCGGCTCAAACGGCAATTGCAGCCATTCAAGAAACCACAAAGAAACATAAAAAGTAAGTTCGTCCTTGATATACAGAAATCTTGTATAAATTAATTTAAATATTCTAACGATAACATTTATTAGTTTTTTTTACACATTTTTTAAACTGGAAATTAAAATAATATAACATTTGTATAAATGACAAATATTACATACGGAGAACATAGAAAATAATGTAATTAATTGTATTACTCATAATCATTCAGGAAAGTTACAACAGCAGTATCCAGCTCTAACGTTATCACACCTACTACTCAACCTTCTATCTCACCTCCGATAATTGCCACTACTGTTGCAACAACAATCACGGATACTGATAATCCGGATTGGACTTACGATCCAAACGAGCCACGATACTGCATATGTAATCAAGTTTCATACGGTGACATGGTTGCCTGTGACAATTCTGATGTAAGTACTCTACTTTATAAACTATATTTTATATTGAATTTTTCTCATTTATTTTTTAAACGTGTTTTGTTATTTATAAGAATTTCTAATAGAAAAGTTACTGATTAAACTAGTCAATAAATTAGTAAAGAAAGTAAAAATTAACATATATCTATGAATTATTGATAAAAATACATATTATAATTGTTTTTTTCTCTTCAGTGTCCATTTGAATGGTTTCATTATCCTTGTGTGGGAATCACAGCACCGCCAAAGGGAAAATGGTATTGTCCTCAATGTACATCTTCGATGAAAAGACGAGGAGGACGGAAAAATTAAATTTGTTCATGTTATTTTAGTCATATTACTCAATATGAAATTCATGATTTTCATTAAATCTATGAATCAATTATTTATTTGATACAAAAATATTAAAAAAAATAATAAATTACAATATAATAACAGCAATGAATAATGATAAGATTAATAGGTATAAAGATGATCAAATAATAGCAACAGATATGTAAATGTATATAGAAATAAAAAAGGACTAGAAAAGTAATGTAAAAGGAAAAGTATAAAAAAAATGAATAGGATTGAAAATAGCGTTAAATTCAATAAACAAAATTTAAAGGCTGATTTTTATACAATATTATATTATACCTCTATCAACGGCTTTGTTCTAATTGCATTGTATTGAGCGAAATTTACCAGAATCAACAAAAACTGACTCATTTGTAAAGTTTTTCATCTTCAAGCCTGAGGTAAGGGACCTCCATGAAGGATTATCAGCTTCTTTAAGTATATTAGATAATTCAGAATCTTCTTGATCACTATATGATGATGGCAATAAAGTACTTGAATTATTTTCTAGTGATTTTAAGCAGTTAGATTCTGGTAACTGTGACTTATTAGTAGATAATGGATCTTTTAAGTGAGCTAAAACATATAAATATATATTAACTATTTAATTTTAATGAATTCACTAAATAAAAAAAAATATCAAATAAATAAAAAATCTGTTAGTATGGAATTTGTCTCATTTACACACCTGTAAGCGTTTTAGAATCAAAGTTATCTGCATGATTGAAATTTTTAGCATTAGAAATCCGTGAAAGCTCGCTCAAATCACTTACAAGCTTCTTGTGACGTAAGACCTGCACAGAAGTTCCATCAAGCTTATGAGGATGACTAATTTTAGGTCTTGATTTTACATGAGATGATGAAGATGTCGATGATGATGATAATTGTGATGATGTAGTCAAAGAATTATCAGTTTCTTTATGAAAAGAATTGGTTACTAAATTTACTTCTCGTCTTGAAGCACCGATGCGTAAGAATTTTTTCAAAAAATATTGAGTCTTACTTTTCTTCTTATTCACTCGGAAATTTTCAATATCTGATTGTGGATCAGTTGAGTAATATGCTAAACTGCATTCGGTATCAGACAAAGAGCTACATTCTTGAGATCTAAGTGAATCAGTTTTCTCATTAATATCATTAGAAATATTTGAATCATATTGGTTTAATGATTCATCATCACTCTTAGTCAATTTTTGGTTACATAAATGATTTCTTTCCCTTTTTTCTTTTTCTCTAACTACTGGACAGTCGGACTTGATATTGGATACAGGCTTTCTTGTATATACTGAGCTCAAAGAATTTTCTTGTGATGAATAACTTGATGATTCAGATAATTTTGGCACATTTTTATCATTATTTATTTGATATTCGTCTAAATGAAAATTTTTCTGCTTATCTGAATTAGTCATTAATGACTCAGTAATTGATTGATTATCTAATTGATCAACATAAATATTTTTTGACGATTCCTCTGATAGCTTGGTAATATCATCAGTAGAAGATTTGATATCAAACATTTCTGTTTTTTGAGGTTCTGACTTTATATCAATTTTCCCGTGAAGAAATGAGCTTCGAGGCATTGCTATTAGCGTAGAAGAGTTATCATTATCATCATTAGCAAGTAAAGTCTCACTATACTCAGACGTTGTCTCTAATATTTCAGTTTTATTGCATGTTTCATCACAGTTATCATTATTGTCTTGGATATTAATACCTGATATCAGATTTTCATTACTTATCGGTGGAATTAATTCATCTACTAATTTTTTTTCACTCGTATATGGTTCTAATTCTGGAATAATCTTTTTTACTTCGGTTTCTAAATTAACCACTGGTTTATTATATAATATTACGTCATGGATATTGCTATTTTCATCAACTTTCTTTTTTTCAGAAATAATTGACAAAGTGTTATCACAATTGGATTGTTTATCATTTTCAATGTTATTATTATTAATATTATTTTTTGATAAATTTATTCTTAATGGTTTAATTTCTACGTTTTTATTTTTTACTTTATCACTAATTGGTTTTAATGGACTACTTAACAATGGCTTTTTAGAATCTTTCAATTGATAATTATTTGAAGAAATATTTTCACAAGTAATATTATTCAATTTATGGTCATTGTTAACATCAACTATAATATCTTTTGATTCTTTTGTAATTATCCTATTTTCTGATTGTTTTCTTACAAAGCCATGCTCACTCTTTGCGGAAGATTCGGATTGAAATGGAGTTACTGACACAATTAATGTCGTTTTTTTACCATCTGTATTTTTCTTAATATTCCCAAGCATTAGATTGCTAAAGGTCTTAGATGATAGTTCGTTGGTCTTATTATTTACATTTGTAGAACTAACTTCTGGTGAAGGCGAATTAGTGAGGTTTTCTATTATTCTGTTAAAGTTTGTGTTCTCTCGAGTAAGATTATTTAAAGCTCGATCTTCTTCACTATCTGGCACAAATTCTTCTAAAATTTTTATTTTATCTACTGTATCATTAGATTTAAGGCATTCTTCATTATCGGAACCTTCGTCATAGTTATCATCACCGCCATAACCGATAACCTCAGTTAGAGAATCTAGGAAAGCGACGTTTTTTCTTTGCAAGTCTGATGAAAGTTGAGTGTCATTGCGGTTCCGTCTCAAGATACTCTAGAAAATAGGACATTTGTTACATTTAATAGTTTTAATCATTGAAAAAAACAATTTACTATTGTTACCATTATTAATATAATTATTTGACAATTGTTTTTACTCATTTTTTTTATTTCTAATGCATGTGTAGAACAAAATACAATGACATTCATTTTTTTTTTAATCAATTACTAATTATATATACAAGGATAACAAGAGAAAAGGAAATACAAATAATGTTTTCTAACAAAGAATAGATCATGAAAAAACTTCAAGAAAATGTCAGAGAAATACTAGTTTAAATTCCGGTTAGATTCCAGGGCATTTCTGTCGGGATTCCGGGAGTGCCCAAGGCACCGTTAAAAATTTCTATTACGTTAATTAATGGTTCTACTACTATTTTTATTGAATAAGTCTGATTTCATTATCTTTCTTGAGGTATATAATATCATATCGTATCATATATCATATTAAATTCATGAACAGACTAAGAAACTAATTTCATGAAATTCCGGTCAAGTTCTAATGAAACTTTAGATACCGTGAAAAGTACTTTCCGGGAAAATATTTACAAGGTTATTTTTAACAGTAGATAATAATAGGTTTTAAAATAGTTATAAAGTCATGGTATTATGTACCTCAATTTGTCTATGACATAAACTTAAATTTCAAATGTATTTTATTCCCATTCAGTTTTTAAAATTAAACGGGCTGTAAAAACTTAATCACTTCAAAATTACCTGTATATTTTGACTGTTTTTTGTAGTTGACGATACTTTTGACACATTGCACTTTTTTAAACGTTCTTTTAAAGCTCTTTCATGTTCTTCACGTGTTTCAAAACAATTGGCACAAAGATTTTGCTTCCAAGCATGTTGCACAAAATATCTACACTGTGTTGACATTTTTTCCATGTTTAAATATTATTTACTTATGAATTATTAAAATTTATACTCATTAGAATATGTATATGGTAACACTTCTTAATAATTCAGTTTAATATGACTTTGAAAAATATTTATCCTGTAAAATAAAAAAAAATTTTCAAAATCAGTGAGAAAATTAAAAAAATACTACAATTAAATTTATAACAAATTAATTAATCTGTAATTATAATTGAATCAAGAAATTAGTACTCGTAGTTAATGAGTAAGTATTTCTTCGACTTTCTCTAGTATATCGTTAAAACTTTCAGTAGTATGTAGGCTTTCACTACCCTTTATTTATTTTTTTTAATTAATTCATTCTTTTCTCTCTAATTATCAAAATTTTATCATTAACACTTATGCACACAGAACATTATCTTTGAGTTCTTTCTACTCACTGTTTATTTCATATTTCCTTTCAATTATTTCTTAATATACATAAACATAATGCTTAATTATTAAAAAAGACATTTCTATCGCCATCTCTCTCTCTCTATACCTAGGTCATTGAACGTCTACTACTGCAAACATACTGCAAGATATAATTGTCATGCTTTTAAGATGACAATTTTCAATGGCTCCAACGTTTAAATAATGTTTATTATTCATGACAACTAATATCCTGTATCCCTCCAGCACTCAATATTGAATTACTAAATGTCTTCTATAATAACAGTATTCTTATCTTTTTGACGTATTATTATCTTAATGACATATATAATTATAAATTTACATCAATAAAAAATTCACAATTAACACAAATTATTATCAAAAATTAATCAAAATTTTATAACATTAAGTAATACTTTAAACTTTTGATATAAAAATTCATTTAAATATAAAACAATTTTAATTTGCTAAATTATTTGATTGGCCAATTAATTAATTAAAAAATGCACATCAAATAGAATTGCTTAATAGTTTTTTTCACGGTTAATTAACTTTAAAGCAAAAGAATTAAGTTTTTCTTTGTTCAAGTCCAGTCCACCGCATTCCCACGATATGAAGAAATTTTTAACTTAATAATTCGTTTGTTTATTTGTTAAATATCTCACCTGAAGCTTCAACATTTATTTAACAATTTGAAAATTTTTATTTTCAATAAAAAACAATCGATGTTGTATAAAAAATATTTTTATCCACAAAAATTTGATCAACTTTTAAGTACTCAAACGTGCATATGATATGAAACCGTTCTTTCTTTATACTTTAGACTTGTTCTGAATGATTTTTATTCTTGTACTGAACTATGTTGGAGTATATTACACTGGTATGGAGTCAACTGTATATTCTGTATGATCTGACTAACTCTACTGACTCAGTCCTGTTGAATGTCGAGGATTCGTGGACAATCGGCATTCACCGTAACACTTTTGAGGCCAACAACGATCATTTTATTTTATGTATGTGAAGTCTTACACTCTTAACTAGTTTGACAGCACACACGTGAAGATGTATACACCAATGTTCAGGAATGTACATCTAAATGCAACAATATAAACCCGTGCATACTCATGGATATAAACATGTTTACATCTACATCTACAATGATAGCTTACAAAGATAAAAGAAGACTACAGACACAAACTTGATCTGAATGTAGGATATAGGTTTACGTTTACACGATGTACACAATCTCCAGCCACACCAAGCAACCAGTTACGATAATTGATTGTATTTTATGTACAGTTTCCATAGGGCATCTGGTTAGAAGAGTAAACTATATTATGTGTTGCATGTTTCCTCTATATTCCCGCCTCGTAAAGGTTACAAGTCACGTGAGTGTAAACTGTAAACAAAGCACATTTCCCGGTACGTATTTTTTCATTTATTGCAAAAAATAATTAACAACTAATTTCTAAAGTTACAAAAGAAGGTATTCAAGAATATTATCTAGCTAATTATTTAATGCAAATACTTTGTTATTTTATCACTGTTCATTTATTCGAAGTTATAGTAATGATGTATTCAAGATAAATAGATTTTTTTTTTTGAATACATTGTTTACAACTGTTTTTTTTTATTTATCAGGTTGAAATTAAGTCAAATATTTATGCATGTTTAAAAACTGATGAATGGTTGAATGTTGTGCTTTTTTAATCATTGATGTTATTTATTGAAGAAAATAAGACACAATGGACAGAAGAAAGATAAAAGGACGTCATGGACTTCACAAAATACAAACCGCACCAGGAACATCGGACGAAGCAGAGTCTGAGGATATTTTTTCCAGCAATTATCAGGCAGACAGACTGTCTCAGAGAGCGTCGAATACAGAATTATTAAGGAAACAAACAAATATATCATCGCCATACACATCTGATGATAACGAGGATACTGATAATCAAAATAATGATAAATTAAGTCAATCACCTGTTGCTCAGTCCACTCAAAATCGAACAGCTGATTCTCCCATTAAAGCACGAAAACGAATTATTTCTGAATCATCATCGCAATCAGCTCAATTTTCAACTCCCGTTAAAAGACGACATTTGGATGGTTTGTATATAAATAAATGATCAAACAAATAATTATTAGTGTGTCATTATTGATTAATCTATATTTTTTTGAATTATTAGAACCATCAACAAGTAAAATTAGAAAATCAACTAGTCCACCTGTGCGATCCCCAGCAACTACAAATATAATAAAAAAAGAAACAAAAATACGACCTCAACGTCAAGCAGTTATTCAAAATAATGTACAGAGTACTGTTGAATTAATCAATTTCTTAACTCAGGTCGGAATTACACTAGATGAAAATGATTCTCAATATCTGATAGGTATACATATATAATTAAAAATATAATTATTACAATTATTTTTAAATAACAAAAGCTGAAACTTATTTCATTTGAATTATTTATTCAAGCAAATGATCCATTGATTGTTACAAAAAAAATTCAGCAATTTCTAACTTCCGGTGATTTTCAAAAACAAACGATAATTGAACAATGGGATAATTATATACAAGACGAAGACCAGTTGAATAAACTATTGAGTCCAACAGTATTGAATTCTAGTGAAGGCAGACAAATAGGCTCTTTTAATAGTATATCTGTTATTAAAATAATGCTGCAAGTGCCTTGCATTCAAACGGAAATATTAGGTAGTCTACTGAATAAATTGAACGAAACTGTTGTTGCAGCGTAAGTATTATTTAAAATTAATTATTTGCAAACTAACTGATTAATTTATTGTCATTTATTAGTGATTCAATGGAAAATGTACCATGGACATATCAATTATTTCAACAGCTACGATTTTTAGAGACTATTTATGATCCCGATGTATTGACTATAAAGTTTGAAGAATTATTAGAGACATGTCCCATGTGGTTTCAGCGAGAATTAATTGCATTTATTCCAGACATTGCAATAGACACTCAGCATCAAAATATAGCTGAAATACTGGTCCGGCTCATGGAAGTTCATAAAGATCTGACAATGGTTATTCTTACTTGCATTACAAATTTATCTCTTGGCAAAGAATATTTAGAAGAATTACGAGAGAAGATGTTGAGAATATTACAAGACAACTGCCAGATCACCAAAATTCCAGTGATAGTTAAATTCTGTTTGGAAGACTGTTCATCAGCTGAGATTTATCAGAATGTTTTACGAGTAATTAGAAATTTAGATCTTGAGCCATTGAGTGGTGAAAATCCTGAAGAATATTACACAAGCCAAGTAATGATTGTAAATACTTTGAAAACAATGCTAGTTTTATCGAAAGATTTAGCAAAAGCGGCAATAATGATTCTAGAGTTAACTGATAATGTTCCCAAGCCATTTGATTTGATTATCTTATTATTATTGCATGAAGGAGTGGCAAAGAAGAAAAAAACAGATGCTATTCTTAAACAACACGTAAAGAGTGGATTTTATCGGATAAGTTTACTCAATGACTTTTACTCGAATTATAGAGAAATTGCTAAAGATTTACATTCAGCTGCATTGAATATGGCAAGCAATTTATTAAAATCAGAAAATCGAGTTCTTACAGATTTTACAACTGGGTGGTTTCGACTACAATTTCTGATTAATGGCGAGTTGGTTCACAAACAAAGGGAAATTGTTGAGAAATTAATTGCATTAATGGGAAATAATGACCAAACTGCAAAGAGTTCACTCATAATTCTTTGTAAAATGACTGAAAAGAAGGAAGAAAGACGATATTTACAAACTCATTGCAATTATTTGCGAATTTTGTTAGAGAAAATGGAGAAATTCGGTTTAAAAGAGGTGACAATGCTTAATGATTTACTTCATGCTTTGTGCGCTACCTCACATTCAGCCTCTGACACTCTGAAAGATGATTTATTTATTTTACTTCAAAAGCAATTATTTTGTAATGATAGCGTTATGAAATCTAAAGGTGTGGCGGGTGCAGCTATGGCTATTAAACATTTAGCAACAAGTTCAAAGTATTGTGAAACGGCTCTAAATCTTTTTAATAAAGTCTATAGCGGTACTAAAAATTGTCCAAGGTCAAGAGGATTTTTTTACGATACTCTGAGTCAAATAATTGCTGATACTGATAGCATGAACGATGAGTTTTTAAATAAAATTACACAAGTCATTGAAAAGGAATTCATAGAAGTATATATGGTTAGTCCGAATAATTACGGTGGTGACCTTACGCCTTCTTTTGAACTAAATAACTCTCAAAATGAATCACAATCATGTCTCGTGAATTTCAGCCAACCTAAGTATGGTGGAATAATTGTAGCTTTACTGAAATTGATGAAAGTTTGTTTATCAAGAATACACGGCGGAGACTTAACTACGATTAATGCCCTTCTGGGAAGTGGAATATTAATGCCAAGAGATTTAGATATGCCAAATACTCAAACTTTAGACTTAATGTTTCATTGTATCAATTGGTATCGAGAATTAATCAACGCTTTTGTGACTCAGAGAGATCCCTTATTGAGAAAACAAGTGTCTAAACGATTAGAAAACACAATGTATCTACAAGGAGAATTGTCCAATTTATTATCACTTGCTGAAAATCGTTATCAACCACCTGTGTGCTATTTTGATTCTTTTTCGACTGTATCATTCAATAAAATTGAAAAGAAAAGTACGAAAAAAGGTAAAAAATCAAAAGATACTGAGGAGAAAACCGAAAAGAGTATTAACGTCCCAGAATGGGAATCTTGGGAAAAAGGTTCGTTGCTAAGTACAAAGAATCCACTTTATTTTCGACGATTAGATGCAGATATACTTGATTTACTTGACAATGATGAAGATCCAGAGTCCACAGAAAACTCTAATGCAACGGAAAACATTCCTACAGGACAAGTTTGTTTTATTATTAAAGAATTGTTAGCAGTATTTGATGGTGAATCTGTTAGTTATGTATTTATGAAAGACTTGATGAGGAAATTACCAAAAATTTGTGCCAAGCTACAAAATGTTGTTACAAAACTTAAAGAAAATGAAGATCAACAACATAAATACGCGTTAAGGCTTATTCTTAGTCTCATAACTACAATATTTCAATGGAAAGGATTTGATCATCCAGCTCATAATGTATTATTAAGAGGTAAATTGAAAAGCACATATATAAAAATAAGATCATTCAATAGTATACTTGAATTTTTCAGATGGATTACGGATCTTAGCTAGTCAGGTCGATGAATCAAATAGAGGACTTCGATCGTGTAAAGATTTAGTAAGTGAATCTTACAGATTTTTTGAATCTCTTGCAGAAGTCGCAACTCAAATACAATTAGCCGCTTCTTTAGTAGACACTTGTAAAGTGTTGATGAAGCATTCAGAGACTTTCACTCGACAGAATAAAAGTAAACAAGGTAAAAAACGCACTTTTGTTTTGCTGTTATTATGAGACATGAAAATGATGTAATTATTCAACTACGTTACAGCAAATATGGCCTTCGGATTCTTAAGCTTAAAATGGCCATTAGATCGCAATGTAGGACCTTTGTTCAAGTCATCAGTGACAAGTCTTTTACAAAATTGGATGGATCATGAGCCTCATCCTTTAGAAACAGTTACCTCAATTTTAGAATGGTTACCAGAGGAAGTAAAAACATTAGAAACATCTCAAGATTATATATCAAAGTTACCTCCAATAAATAAATTAAACTTTCATTATCTTTATGCCAAAATATTTGATGGTATCATTAAAGGCATTAAAATTTCATTACAATCAGCAAGACCAAGTTTAGCTAAAGTTCAATTATGGCGAAAAGTTGCTGAAAATTTACAGCAATTAGTGTTTATTTGCAAATCAATGACCAGAAAAAGGAACATACTTCTTGTTTATGTACGAAAAATGCCTGGATTATTGAAATTATTTCTCAATCATGCAATGCCGGTATTAGAACAGAGTTTAAGACATCAACCTGATGAGATAACAAAAATTCTTAAATTAATGCAAGCAGCAACAAGATACCTTAATGTTATTTGCGTTGATAGCACTGAGAAAAAAGATATTGCTTTAACGAGATACGTACCTGCTGCAAAGAGTATTTTAGAACAATTAATATACAGAGTAAAAGGAATGCTCGTATTAAACAATAGTTCAACAGCATTTTGGATGGGTAATCTTGTTAATAAAAATCTAGAAGGACAAGAAATTTGCTCTCAGGTAATTAGAATAAGAAAAAAATTCATTTCATAATTAGTCCAATTTTTTGGAAAAAATAGATTAATTATCTTTATTATTCAGGCATCAACTTCTACTGATGAACCAACTATGCAGGATGTGAATAATTCAAATGAAAATGCTAGTGGAGATGAAATCTTATCTGACGTACTAGACGATGATAATGATTCTAACAATGATGATGATATCTCTATGGATGAAAGTTAAATACCTCAATTAAAAAAGAAAAAAAAACTTAAAAATTAGTGTTGGTAATTATAAGCAACAATTTATTATTGTATTTCTTTTCAAATGTTTTTTTACGATATATTTTTATACTTTAACCGTGAAAAATATTTTATTCTGTTATATTTACTTAATTAAACAAATTTAAACAAAGTAAAAAAAATTATAAATGACTATTCAATCTATCGGTTAATCTTTGATTCATTTTCTATCCAAGCTGTAAAATCAACAGATGGAATATCTTCACACAATGTGATAAGATTCATTGAGTCAACTGATCGCATAACTTGAGGTTGAATATAATCGATATTATCGGAACAATCACAGATGATTCTAGCTAGTGATGTTTTTCTTAGCTGAAGAAGTTGTTCTAAAAATAACAAAGATATAATAAATTTCTTTAATAGAGATATTTTTAATTAAAGCAACTTACCTTTTGTGAAAGGATAAGATTGATGATCATATTCATACCAAAATCTATCACCCAACTGAAGTCTTTGAAACTGTTGTCCAACTAGACAAGTAAATAGTGGACCTAAGAGCCCATCATTTTGTGTTTTTATTTCTGCTAGTGCACCAGTGTAAAGATCAATATCATCTACATCTTCATAAAGCTCCTCAATACCTTCTAAACTATCAGGATCAAGAATTCCTTTTAGTTCATTAAAATTGCGAGGTCGTTTGAGATCACAATATTCTCTCCAGGCTGTATAACCTGGAAGTCCATGATCTCTTCCACGTTGAATATTAAGAGAAATAAGATCTAGGCCACAAGGTACGAATGTTTGATTTTTAAACTCATTAGTCATTGAAGAATCTTCAAAAGGATCCTCAAAAAGATGATGGGTTAATTGCGAAGTAACATGTGTTGAAGTCATTTGAATTAAATTGGATGTAGCAGAAATAATAGAATCTCTTACACCAGTTTCTGAATATAAACTGTAAGGATTGAATAACATTTTATGCAATTGAATCCATTCTTCACTTCCTTTTTCAGCATTTGTTATCTTCATCAATCCAGGAAGCAAAGTGTGAGCAAATCTGAATGCTGCAGCAGCGAAACAATTGGCAATTGCAGGATCATCAATATTTGATTGTTTTTTGTCAAAATTATAATGTCGATATTCATTTAATTTTAATAGCGTCAAATTAAGTCTCTTCATTTCATTTTTTCCTAAAACAATTGGCAGAAATTCATTGTATGTAATATGTTGTAACTGAGCAGCGATAATTCGTCGAGTTTCTTGGTATAGTCTTTCATCATTCCAATCTGGATTCATTTTATGCAATTGAGATGCTATTAAATTATGCTGACGAGCCCATATGAGGTGCATTGTTGTTAGATGAAGGTTTTCATTAGCCCGAGGATCTCCAGTGACAAAACAATAGCGTCCGCGTTCATTTTCAATTTCTCTATTGCATCCATCGTTTAAATTAGTACTTTGAGGAAGAAGGGTGCGACCATCCGGTGTTATAAACATTTTTAGCAAACCATTGTTATGCTCTCGGAGAGAATGCGCGAGCATCTCATCCGCTCCGTAAACTACTGATCCATCAATAAACGCTGTAACCTATTACAAAAAAATTATTATTATTATTTTTGAAAATTTGAAATTGTGTTTAAAATATTGATAATTATTTTTACCTGATTTAATTGTTGACGAGGTCCAATTTTGCATTGCATTGCGGGAGCAGATCTGATAAAATCCATACAATCAAACCCAACAACATCATAAACAGGATCTCCAGGCCCAACTAAGACTGAGAAACATTCAGGATGTTTTGGCTCATCTGATGAACAACATGCCAGTCTGCTACCATTTTTTCCTTGACTAAGTGCAGTTGCTGTAATATCATGATCAAGAAATTGTCCGAAAACCGCCAACATTACAGTAAAAGATGGATTTGAGCTCGGAGAGGGATTATGAACCCTCAAACTAATTTTTCTAGCAGATGGAAGAGGTTTTTTTGATTTTGAAACTCGGGGTGCTTCGATTCCATCTGCATAATCTGGCGGTAAATTTCTTGCAAAAGGAGTAAACGCTGCTCCGTGATTTCTCGGATGATTACAAGTGCCATCGTAAGTTCTATATTTATCTGTAAAATTACACTCTGACACAAAATATTCTCGACAACTTTCTATTGGCGCCCAATTGCCATAGAAAAAAGCTCCATCAGCAAAATTAAATTTCGTTTTATTATTCCTACGAACTTCAAGAATATATTTAGTAGCTCCAAGCTCACCAATTCCTGCCATTGCAAGTTTGCTTGCATGGAGACTTGTTTTTACAGCATTATTATGACGAATATTTGGTGATGATTGGTTCGCAAGGATTATTTTTGCACTTTCGTCTATTATAGATCTTTTTTCTATTGCATGATTTCCTGCATCTAAAGCTTCTGCCCACTCTTTGTCACTAAGTCTGAATAACGTAGGATTTAACTCAAGTAGTTGGGTTTTTAAATAACTGAAGTTAGTTGAATAGTTCGAGTCTTCTGGTGGATTAAAATCAATGATACTTAATGAATAGCTTATCATTGCAACAAGACAAATTACCAACACTACTCTGTAAAAAAAAATAATTATTATTAATAACAATAATTTACACAAAAAGAAGTTTTTGATATAGAATTAAATTTTACAAGTTTGGAAAAGATAATCAGACAAATACTTACAATATAGATGCGCATAAACAACATTGAAATTGGCGAAATCTAATCCTTTGATTTCTTAACAATCCTGTATTTTCAGTATAGATTGGCTGAGGTGTTAAATAAATTCTTTCAGACGTCGACATTGTGATCAGATTAATTTTTTAACAACACAAATACAAAAAAAAAAATATACGACACTGTCTGGTCGATTCTCACAAAAGAACTGATTCAAGTGCAAAGCCCTCAGAAGTCTGAAAAGTCAAAGTATCATTTAGCAGTAATCTGCTCGTGTGCCAACCAGTTTTACCTATCCACAAATCCCATTTTTACTCCAATATTATTTTTTTACTTTTGAACTAACTTTACTTCTTTACAATTAAAAATTTGTTGATAATTAATAACTTTCTTAATTAACCATTGATTATTTTACACACTGTTTGAAAAAAAAAATTGTTATGCACCAAATGAAGTCTTGAGATCATGTAGGAAAAAAAATGTTCAGAAGGATTTTTCTACAATCTAAGACCGCTATGATTGAATGTGGTTTAATGCAAGAACAAATAGTGTTGGTACAGTCAAGAGTTAGTTACGTGAAATGAGATCAGATCTTGTTTCATCTGTCACTCGATTTATTCAAGTATATACAGACATGAAAAAATATATGGTTTGATGGGGGTGTTATTTGATATGTACAGAAGAAAAGTGAAGGGCTTCCTACTAAGGTTTCTCACATAGTTCATAATAAGCGTCGCATATAATGTCATGTACAATTTAATTTATATAATTTTTAATCCAAATCCTAAGAAAAATAAGCTCTGAAATACATGAATACAATTAAAGTAATAATTATTATTTTTACTCTTAACAATCATAACCATTTAATATTAGATAAGATGCTGAATTGTTAGAATTCTTTGAGAAAAAATGTTTACTGAAGACGAAAAAGACTATTCAGGGGGTAAAACTACTTTAACAATTTACTTTTAATCCACGTCAATTAATTAATCGTTCTTTGTACTATTATTAGCTGCAGCAATGCAATTTGTAATATCCTTCAGCACGAAGTTCTAGCCATTGTTCTTGATTGGGGACATACATCTCAGCAGGCATTCGTTCTAATCCTAAAGACGCTGGAGATTCATTATCACTTGCTCTTTTGGCTACAATAAAATTTCAATTAATTTATTTTTATTTTATAAATAATATTTAACTTACTTATTCGTTTTTTCATAGCAATCGCTTCTCCCGGATGTCGAAGAAGAAGTCGTCCTACTCCTTCGCATCGTCGTAAGACTTCATTTTTTAATAAATGTTCTTTAACATTCTGCGAAATAATTGGACACTTGGTAACCCACTCACTCACAAATGCAAAATCTGTTAAAAGCTGATAAGCTCCTAACTCAGTGAATTTAAATCGATGGAGATAAATATAATCTAGCCATGCTTCACACATTAATTTTAATACCATGTTGGATATTTCATAGTCTTCAACTACTTCTAAAACTGGCAGTAAAACTTGATCTAAATATACTTGAACATATGAACTGGTAGTAATATTTGATACAATACTAGTTCTTCTCCAATAAGAAGACGGTGGAAAACACATGTGTAAATTGGCTAAACTAATTACTCGACATATTTTAGCTAAAGTATTAATGCATTTGCTTGAAGACTCCTAAAAAAATTTACTTAAGTTTTTTATCTAAATAGCTACTGTAAATAAAGACCTAGAAATTCTTACTTTGAGCAATAGAATATTGGCATTGACCTCAGAAACAATTTTGGCTCTCATTTTTACACAAACATAAACTTGAACGCTAATTATGTCGATGTTTAAATATGGAATATGGTCAGCGAGCCTTAGGTGTGATAATTCAGTGATACAAATTTTAATATCTCCTTTTACTATAAGGAAAAAACTCTGTAGATCCCAAGTATGAGCAATTACTTTAGATTCATGTGTTGCCCATAATCTCATAGTATGAACAGAATGATCTAGTCGATGAAGAACTAATATTTGTTCAGAAAGTGGTAATTCCATCAATGGTGCTCCAGTGACCCATTCTCCACTTATTTCACATTCATTACTTAAACTCACAAGCAATTGGAAGACTTCGGAAAACATCTGACCAGTGTTTGTTATCTAAAATATATTAATTAAAGGTCATATTCATTATGATGAGATATTTGAGTGTGGTAATTTAAAAGCGGACTTCACCTCTGATGAACATGGTCTTGAAGAACATTTAAATGACGCAACATAAGCAAGCCTAAATAACTCATCCCAGGATGTTGTTGTAATATGACATCCTAGTGTATCACATAAATTCTGAAGAGTTGGTTTTATATTCATTGGCACTGTAATAATTAAATTCAAGTATATTGATTCTTTTATTTTTGTGAGAAAAAAATAATACAAACCATTAATGGAACTTTGCAAAAATAAATGCAACCAATCTCTAAGATAATGAGCTCTATGATTATGGTGGACAGCAATACTGTCTGATGACCACCAAAGTATTACATGGTCTAAAATCTCTGATATTGAAGCCCATACAGCTTGCTGATAGTAATCTGATACTTTAGCTAAGGTACTTTTTTTAATTTTAATTGGTTCATTCTTATTTAAATTAGTATTATTTGATAAAAATAGTTGAGGACAAACGTCTTTTGCGATTCTCATAAATTTTCCTATTGGTTTTAATTGATTTTGAATTAAAGTTTCAAGACTTTCCACGTTCATTGCACTTATATCTTTTCGTGATCCTGATTGTGTTCTCGCCATTGTATTTGGAGGACTTAAATGTTTTATTAACGCTCTGCAATAATTAATTATTCATCAAATGTAACATTATATTTCTATTAAAATAACAATGATTTTAATATTACCGATAAATTTCAGCACTAGAATTTTCATTAATGTCTAAATCAATAGATGCTGAAGATGTTATATTTTCATAATTATGAGGATAATAGCTTTTTAAAAGACATTCAATGAGTTCTTGACAATAATCTTCAGCTTTATTTTTAGCTAATGTTTGTAGAATACGTATTATTGACATATTTTTTAATGGCTCTAACATCGAAGGACAGTCATTTGAAAAAATATTTACTGACGGATCTGTAATCTTAGCGAAATCCAGATGAAGAGAATTATTATATGCTTTAACTAATCTGTTGATAAACAATACCATCATGATTATAATAACAAATAAAAATGTATTCTATGTAATTTATAATTAATTTACTTGAATAATATGAATATTGATCGTTCATTGTCACAAGTCACCATTTGTTGAATCAAATTATAAGTTAATTTTGCAGTAACATTTAAAAGCTTCTTTATTGTTTCTATTAAGTACTGCATTTTGTAATTATAAATACTCTTGATATTCTTAAAAGAAGATCGCATAGCATCAATATTTTTATAATCTTCAATGATTTTTTCGAAGTTATTTGGTAGATCATTCAGAAACTAAAAATAAGATCACATCAATAGACTATTGAATATATTGTAAATAGTTTTTCAAAAAAAAAAAAAAATACCTCTACATTAGAAATGTTGTTGGAACGCGAAACTTCTTCAATCATTAAAGCAATGTTTTCTGCAAGATTTTTTGTTGTATTATGTAATACAATAATGTTTGTAAACCATGACTCGAGTTTCGAGTCAACAAAAGGTAACCACTTGACTATGTTAACACGATAAGAATTACTATCCATCATTTGTTACACTAATAATATTTAATTATCATTATAATATCTACTAAAAGTGACAATAACGATCTGTTACTAATGTTGCCACGGAAACATGATTATTGAATATTCTGGCTTAAATAGTTGTATTAATTGAATTTTTTTCTCCAAGTAAAAAATTTGTAAATATATTTTAAGATAAAATTTTACAAATATTGATAAGGTTCCAATTTTTTAATTAATATCTCAGTTGAAAATTAAATTACAACGGTCATTCAAAAAATTTTAATCACTTTATTTTTCATATATTTAATTAAAAATCATAAATTATGCATAAAAATTAAATAATAATAAATAAATAAGATCAAAATTCATAACTGAGTTACACACTTTTTGTATTTTTTTTAACTATAATTAATTGCTAAGTCATTATTATTATTATTATGGATTTTTTATTCATTATCGATACAGTTAACGATTATAAAATTTAAAGAAAAAATTGGAATAACAAATTAATGACACCTCTTTGGCACATGTTAATGAGTAGTTATTAATAAAAGAATTATATACATTTTACTTTGACTACTGTCTCCATTATATTAGAAATTAACAGGCTAGATTCATAAGTATCGTTAAAAAATTATCTTAATATTTGATATTAATATTCTGTGATACAAATTAATTACATTATCCATTGAATATATTCGCAAATAATTTATTGATAAAAAATCTTTCTACTGAAAATAGTATTACTATAAAAATTTTACAGACGTCATGGTAGTGTAAATAAATTATATACTAAAATTTATCTAAAAATAATCATTATTAAAATACTTGATGTGAAAATATTTTTATATATAATATTAAAATGTTAAATTATAATATAGTTGAGACAAGACACTTTAATAAAGTATTTTCTTCAATTTGGTAGATTGACAAAACAAGTATAGACTAATTTTTTATGCGGAAAATTAATGTAACTGTAAGCATTTAACATGATGGAACAATTAAAATAATAATAAAAATATTAGTAATATTAACCATTAACAATCACTTAATTTGTTTCACTTTTAATGGCACAATTTATATTAAAAATTAGTAATATAAATTAATATGCCCATTTTCTAAAAAATAAATTTGCAAAATCATATAACTAATGTGTACTAAAGTCAGTCTGGCGGTAACAAGTTAATTGAAAGATTGTGATTTGAATTTTTATTGAAATTCAAGTGATTCTTCTGGATCAATAACCGACTAACTTTAGGCTTTGGTGGTGGTGTTGGTGGTTTGACGGAGCTCTGAAAACTTTCATTAAGCGACAAGGATGATGCTACTTTAGCCTCTGAATTACTATTATTATTAATAATTGACTTAATAGCACTTGGTGAAAGCTGTGAATAATTACCATAACCACAATAATCAATCTCTCGCATTTTAATTGGCAAAGGGGGCGGTGTATCTTCTTCGGAAGCAGTGCTGTCGGTTGTCCCCACGCTATCTCGATTTATTTTCCCAGAATCTTTAGAATCGCTTTGCTCATCATTTGAATTCCTGATATAGTTTTGAGATTGTAAAGACCATCGACTGCTAACACGTTTCTCTTTCTCAGCTTCTGATCTCAAAGGTCGCGATGGTGTCAATTCTTGCCTTAATTCAATCACTGGAGTCGTACAAAGGCTTATTGTCGATGAGACAATGGTTGAAGTTGGAGACTGTGGAGTTATTTCAATAGAATTAGTTGCAGTAGATGAAGTGTACCATTGGCTAGTGGATAAATCTTGTTTAATCATACTACTGGAATCACTCTTGCGGGAACTACGCCTCTTGGAATCCTTTTTTTTTGTCGTTCCACCCGATGCTCCCAAAGCCTTCTGGAGCGAAGCTGTTGATAAGATATGCGACCTTACAGAGCTGTTTGTCTCTGTGCTCATTACGCTTGTCTCCGAAAGTCGAGAATAATTATCGTTCTTTTTATTTTGTTTTCTCATTGTTACCGTACTCGTTAAACTTTCAATCTGGAGATCACAAGTTCGTTTGCCATACTTCGCTTCAACTTGAGCACGCATAGATGCAAAACATTGTTCTAACCTTTGGTGGAATGGTGATAACTCAGGTGGAGCTCTTGATCGGTGAAGTTGCAAGCCAACTGCGAGTAATGGAATTTGTTCAGCAATTAAACTAGACAATTTCAATAAGTCTGAGCTTGATTCTGGATGAGACTCTCTAAAAGAAGAGTTAAGAAAAGCTTTTTCGTAGTTATAAACTCCCCCCATTACCGCTGGATCCAAAATTCCACTCAATTTCATGCTCAATGGATTTAAAGGAAGACTAGGATCAGCTTGCTGAGTAATAATTAAATCCCTTAATGAGGCATTTGAAGCTTCCATCGTTTCTATTGCATTGCAAAGAGGACTCACAAGATATGTTTCACTTGATATCACTGGAGACCATCGTAAAATTCCTGGTAACGTATTACTTGTTACCAAAACAGTTCTTTCCAACCATAAGGACGCAAAATCGTTTGTGTCGTTGGTATTATCATTTTTACTAACATAACTATCATTAAGATTATTATTATCTCTATCAACATCATCGGTATTATCATCTTCATCACCATGATCACCATTATTGTCATTAGCACTGTTACTACTACTACTATTACTATTTGTATTACTTCTAACATTATTATTTTTTCTATCATTAACGTTATCTTCAACGATTTCTCGTTCTGATTTAATAGAAAGCACTGAAGATGATGAGGATGACGTAGAAAATACTGATACACATGGCATTTTGGATTTTTTTGGTGCAGGCCTTGAAAAACGAAATCGAAGGACATCATTAACTCGATGATATCGCAACACGGCTTCGGCAGTTACTGGCTTTCCACTTAATCTATGTCGTTTTTCGTCCATTAATGGCTCTACTTTATTTATTTGTACGTATTGACAGTTAGATTCTAACATTTCCGGAGAAGGCGGCGATAATTTGTTCATGTGCACTGCATTCGACAATTGATTTAATATTCGTGAACAAAAATCACCAAGTCTTTCGTACTCTTTTCCTCGATAAATAAATACTTTATTTTGAAGGAAAGGTAAATGGCCACGACCGTAATAAGCAACTCGAAAATATTCAGGTTCCGGTCTTAATTGTTTTACAATCGAGTCATAAAATTTGGCCATCCGCTTTAATAAAAATGATAATTGAAGATAGTCATACGTTACCTCTTCATATTGCTTAATTAATTCTTTGCAAACACTCAAAGCACATTCCCACATTTTTCCTTTATCAAAGTAACCAATAATATTGTTATATAGAGCTTCCTTTAATTCTCGATGAGTCTGGCAAAGTGGATAACGGTTTGACCGTAACAAAGGCGGCAGCGGTTGATCACTCCAATCTAGTAATTGACTGTGTAATTTTAACGTATAGGCGGCTTCCGTGTAATTATCACACTCCAAATGTAATTCACAAAGCTTGTTTACGTATCTAATATACATCTCTTTCCGGTTAATTTCCGAATAAAATTCTAAAAGATTAACAGTACACATCATCCGATGCTCTTGAGACTCTGCATTGATAATATCTCGATACTGTAATAACCGTTCCATTAATTTAGCTACAATATCAACGAATCTCAAGCCTTGTTCACGCATTGTCGCGTGATTTTCACAAAGTGATCCCATTACTTGCATCCAAAGCAAACGAAATTGTTCATCTCCTCTACCTCCTTCGATTAAAATATCTAATTGTGCAATCATTTCGTTTTCGTATTCAAGAAAATTGCCCTTTATATGTGCTGGATCACGTTTCGTATCACCGTACCCTTCTACTAATCGAGAGCTGTAGAATTCACACTGCATCATGTCGAAGAAAATTGGAATGGTTGCCTTTCTCAATTCGTTTTCTGGAATTAACGTCATTTCAAGAATTGGTCCCACTAAGCTAGGAACAAAATATATTTTATTTTGGCCAAGATTAAACCACATTGAACGAATCTCGAAAGCCATTTCTCTGTGAAAATAAAAATTGTATTAGTTATTTTGTTTATAAAAGAATTTTATGATGGAGATGAGAAAAATAATACCTTCTCATATCGTTGTAACGTGATATTATGTGATTTCTTTTTGTCACAGTAAACATTTCCAGCTGCAATGATGGTTGAGTCAGAAAAGCAATTGCACAATGGAAAAAATTTGACCATGCTTGCTGTTCGAAATCCGTAAAAAAAAAATCTCGTATCGTTCCAGAAAAAATTCTTAAAGATTTTAATATAACACTATTTTGAAGCATAATCATTTCGCTCCAATCTGATGCGAAAACACTTTTTGAGACTAAATCTTTGAAGACTAGTAAAATTTCCATTAAAAAATCTAGTAAGTCAAATCGAGTTCCAAAATGATTAGTATAAATTTCATAATGATGAGATGACATTTGTCTAAATATTGCAAGCATCACAGATACTAAATGTCCAACCAATGGATTCTCTCGGTCCATTGATATTACTGTTTGAATGACTGTTCTTAGAGCAGTTAACATGATTTCTTTAATGTCTGAAATCGTTGGACCAGCATCCTTTCGGAAAGTTAATTCCAAAATATCCGATAAAATTTTTACACAGAGTTCCACCTGAAAGATATCATAAGATTTAATTTCAGAAATCAATTTTACTTAATAAAGCGACGATATTTGTTATCATTCAAGGATAGTGATCTACAGCGTGCACTAATCTGTTATAATAAAAGTGAAAAATGTGTAAATTATTAATAAACACTAATGAAAAAAATCGTGGCACAAGGATAACTCATTCATCAGCATATTACCTCTTCGGAATAACCTCGATGTTGATTGAGTCGATGACGATTTTCACCAAGAAGCCTGGCTACTTTTGCCACACTTTTTCCAGGCGTACCTGACAGTCCCTTTATACGCCAATTACCAGAACCAAACCAAACGCAGCAAAATAATGTAAACAAAATAAAAACCAAAAAAAAAATTCACCTCTACCTTCCCACTACTAATGACAATCATCATAGAGTCATTTGAAAAATTAATTTTAAGAATTTTTCTTTTAATTACATGCAATAAAGTACCAAATAAATATCGTATTACTCATATTGTTGTTAATCAAATATTATCGGAAAAAAATTCTCTTGAACAGATTATGACTAGTATACTGACTCTATATTGACACAAATTTTTACTAAAGTAATGTGAAAAGATAGAAATGATAACTTGATAAACCATAAAATAATAAATAAAAATAAACATAAAATTTGTATAAAATAAGAAATAAAAAGTGTGATAGCAAGTAAGCACATCTTTTTCACTAATAAAATCATGCACACACATAAGCATTGTAGAAAAAGTAAAATTAAGTAATAAAACTCTAATACAAAAATGTATTTTAATAGATAACTGAATGATGACTCACCTCTTCTTTAGCTTCTAGAAGATTACGAATAAGTAAAGTAATTTTTGGTAAAAGAATTGCTCTACAATCAACCCATAAAAATAAAGGACTATGAACAATATCATTGACAGTCATCATCTTTTGTTTAGTCAATCGCCCTGACGGTAACGTTGTTAATAAATCCGTCAGAATTAAGCTTAATTTTTTTCCACTATAAACTTGTAAGAGATGAGGTATTGTAGACGGAATGTATTTTAAACAGGCACCTTGAACTAATAGAGTAGCGTCAGTTTCATGTTTCATCAAGTTAACAATTGATTTCAATAAATCTGTAAGCATCTCGCAAAAATCTTCTTCATCCGGATAAAGTTCCGTAAAAAGTAATCTTGATTTCACAATGAATCGCATGCAGTATTGCAAACTTTTCATTGTCTTTAATAGCACGTCTCTCTCTTGACCTTGGCAAACATTCGCATTATCAATACGTGTTTTTATAACAGTAATTAATTTTTTATAGGCCAATGTTGCAGAAAAACTTTCAGAAATGTATAAATCTAAAACTGGTTGAAAATGTTGATACTTTCTATCAGATACTAAACCGATTATATACAAAATACATTCAAAAACCATATTGTCATATAAATCATTATCACTATTATTGATTAAAATGTTAAATAGCGCATCTAAAACATCTTGTAAAAATTTCACAACTTCTTCACCATCGACCTTCATTAATGCATTGAGAGATTCTTCCAAATCAGTCGGCCTCGATGAACTGTTGAGTAATCCTAGTAAATCAACATTCTGTGTAAGTTTTGTAGAACAAACATTTGTTGAAATGAAAAATGTATCCTTTGATGCTAAACTCAATGCTCCAAACGTTTGTTTCTTTTCTACATACGATTCATTTAATTCATTCCGTGTTGATGGTAATTTCAAATAAGTGATATCATTGTCTTCATATTTTTTTTGGTCTAATTTGTATACAAGTAATTCGTGCTGTGTATCTTGAAGAGTCGTTCCATTCTTTTGCATAAGTCTGACGTAGCTTAATGCAAAAGGTTTTTCCGACTTGTCTTTAGCCTCATTAGAACTTCGATGTTTGAATGTAAATTTTAAATGAGCTAATTTAAACTCTTCGATTGGAATTTCTATTTTAAATGTCTCACACCATCTTGGTTTATCTTCATGATAATAAATGACACTACGATATTCATCGATAAATCGTGCTCCACCACCAAGAGTGATAACACCAGGAATCGGTACACCATGTTCATTACACACTTTCACAGTAACTTGAACATTTTTATCAGTAGATTTAGAACCTTTACTAAATTCTCCTGATATCAAAGTTAAATATAAATCATTCCGTACATCTCCAGGTAAAATAACTTCAGGAAATCCCATTTTTCGTGATATTGCAACATTTCCTAACACCAGATGTGGGAATTCTTCACGAACCTTGAAAATATAATAATAATACATAAGATTTTTTATCTTTATTGAAATATGTTAAATTAGTAAAAAAAATATTTACTTGTTTTGTATCTCCTCTAAGTAATTTTAAACTGGCCCACAGTCCTTGCCCTCCAACGTGATTGCCACCATTCCCTCCACTATTTCTTTGCGTGTTGGTATCTTTTTGTGCCAAAATTCGCTTCAACGTTCCATCTAGACTTTCTTTCTCACAACATCTGGATTAAAATAAAAATAAACAAACAAAAAACGTCTATGATTGAATGATTATTATGGTCATGAGAATGCTTTTTTGAACAAAAAAATTATAGACGATAGCGTGGAAAATTTTACTTCACATAAAATAAAAATAAATCAGACAAAATGAGAAATGAGAAGGCAATAAAAAATAAAAAAGGTAATATCTTACTGTACAAAAGGAATAAAGTGATGATGTTCGACATCACCTTCCAATTTTCCAGTTATATAAAGAGTTATATCCATTGCAGCTACCCCAAACGGTCTTCGCATATTATCGAAATGACTTTTAACTTTAGGATTATTAGTCACAATGCTTGAACGCCGATGATCAAGCTCTTTTGCTTCCATGCCACCAATTCTTATAACATAACAAACTAAATAAACTTTTTCCCGTGTTAGATCTCTAGATCCAAGATCAGTAAAAAGAACCCGTAAATTATGAAGTTGATCTATATCCCTAGCTAATCCTTCTTTGCTCCATGACACTACGTAATTTTCGGCTATGGCTTTTCCTTCCTTACTATCATATAAGGTTAATAATAATTCAACATCTTCAGTCATTTTGCATACAAAATTACGAACACTAACAAAAAACACATGGGAATAAACAGGCACTTGTGGTTTTATCGACTTCTTTTTTACGTCCGTTGTCGTTTTCTTTATCCTTTCGGAAGCTATTTGATGATGATAATATAACTGGATTGTGCTTGTTTTTTCTGGGTCTAATATATTGCCATGATCATCTCTTACAACCATGTCTAAACCAAGTAACTGATTTCCGGCATCCACACGTGCCGTTGCTGATCGTTTGACATCCTTTAATTCGTCAACTGTTAGAGTACCACTTAGAATTTGACTTCGATAATTTATTAATTCGAGTATTTGCTGTTGAATTGTTGAAAAATTTTCCGAATGTATCTGAAAACAAAAGTAAAAAATATTTATAACAGATTAGTAATATTATTAAAAGAAAACTACACACTTTATTTCGTTCGCTTTATCGAATAATGGAATTAATGGGCTGACTAATATTATGATACATTATAAACGTGAAATAGTAATTCAATTAGTAGTTAATGAATAACTATTTTTTCAATTACATACCACATATAAATGTTTCCAATGATGTCCCCATTCCCTCAATACACTGGTGATTTCATGCAATAATGCTTCTGAAGTCGCGGGCTGTGGCAAAATGTGTGCAAATGTCTTTGGAAAAATACCCTTTGTTCCTTTATGCTTATGCTGGCCATAATACCAATCATCAGATTCACTCAATACTTTGACTACATCTCCAACCATCAAATATAAACAATATTGATCATTTTGCCAAAAGTTGTATATTGCTGGAATAAAATATATATATATTCGTTACTTGTAAATGAATAGGAATAATACATCAATTTTTTTAATTCCTTAATTGTTAGTCAAAAATGTTTCAAATGTTTTGTAGATCACTTGATGTTTATACTTAAATTCGAATATTATAAGAATATAAGGCACCACCCAGGATGTTGACGTCAAATAGATATCATGATAAATCAGCTTTTATTATATTAATTATTTAACTCTTACCTACTACCCAATAGGGATTGCATTTTTTCCACGTCATGTTGATTATTCGATTGTTGTTATCACGTACACTTCATGAGAGTAATACGTATATTTTTATTGTCATTCAGTATCATACTTGATTGTTAAAAAATAAAAAAAATTGAGAGAATCACGACAAAAATAAACTCCTACTCCAACAGAGAATATACATCTCATGATACATGCAGTCATGCACTGACAAGAGGGAGAGAAAGAGAGGGTAATAGGAGGAGCTGATTTTGACCATGAAAAAAAAAACAGAGAGATGAGAAATTTTAACAATGATAAAATGAAAGTTGATATCTACTAGATCGATCAACGTTAACATTTTTTTATGAACTACTCAGACCGAGAGAAGACGGAACAGTGACATCCGCCGCCAAATTAATGTCGCTCAAGAGCAATTCTCTCGTCAGATAAATTAAAAGGAATAAATAACAATTCTTAATTATTTATGCTAAAACTCTATAATATTATGCCTTTTTAAATTTCTATATTTATTTTTATCTGTATAAAAATCTATCATATTTTTTATAATGAGTTATAATAAATGTCTATAATTGCCAAACATTTAATTTACATTTAAATATTCTATTTCCTGACAAAAGTAACGCTAACACCAGAGAAGAGAGACTAGTCTCTCTTCTCTGGCTAACACTATTTTGCAATCATCACTTTTAGCAGAGAATAGAGATGTATACTACGGAAGACCGTAGAGCTCATATACCTTTTATTAGAAAGTGGCGCCGTGTTGTGGTCACTTCTAACATGTGTGTGTCGAAAATGTAGAAAATGAAGAAAACTACATGATCACATGCAATAAGTGTAGAAGTTATCTTTGAAACTCACACATAACATGTGGAAAGTGTTAATTCAAGCCACATGTTACAAGTGGAATTCTCATACGCTAGACCAGCCAAAGAATAATATTCCGCCATGATATTTGAGGAAGTGGGGGAATTTGTTCTTCAGTAAGCTTGACTGCGTAAATATTTGTGTCCACCATAGAACGATAACCGGTAAGTTTATTAATAATAATTAATTATAAAATCTGAAAAGTACATTAATTAGATTTTTTTTCAGTCAAGCTTACTGAAGAACAAATTCCCCCACTTCCTCAAATATCATGGCGGAATATTATTCTTTGGCTGGTCTAGCGTATGAGAATTCCACTTGTAACATGTGGCTTGAGTTAACACTTTCCACATGTTATGTGTGAGTTTCAAAGATAACTTCTACACTTATTGCATGTGATCATGTAGTTTTCTTCATTTTCTACATTTTCTGCACACACATGTTAGAAGTAACCACAATACAGCGCCACTTTCTAATAAAAGGTATATGAGCTCTACGGGCTTCCGTACTCAGTCTTTCCTCTGACTCAGATATACTGGGTGCTTTCCATTTATATTAGGAACACAACGAGACACAGTGTAACACTGTGTCTAATACGGTGTTCCATTTAGATACACCAACAATGGCTAAATGAGTGTAGAGACAAGCACTGTGTTCACACATTGTAAGACAGCCTCGTTGTCTTCTTAAATGGAAGGCACCCACTGTTGGTATGTTAGGAATGTTTCCTTTTTCAACTGCTGTAGATGTCACGATGTTCGCGATTGATCACGATTAAAAAAAGTTAAAAATATTTGACATAATATACTAACCTATTGTTATTAAAAGAGCTTCTGTACTCACATTAAGTTTGTAAATTTGTAAAATATATTTATCATAGAAATTTTATATATTTTTTTACATAATTACTTATCTTTCAAGACTTTCGTGTTCTAGTCATGTAAGTTACAAATAATCTTATTTTAGACAAATATTGATAACTTTTTCATTCAGTATCATTCATAAAATATTGCATAACTTTTTTTATTAATACTTGATTTAATTATGAATAAATATATTTTTAGATTTTTTGTAACAAGTATAATAATATTCATAATTTATAACAATGGCATCTGCATGGGCAAAAATACAACCAATGATGGAATCTCTATCCATCGATGAAATTACTGCCGAGGAAGTAGTAAAAAATATGCAAAAAAGGTTCAGTTAAAAATATACGTTGTTAAATGTATTCTACTTTTTTATAATCATCACTAATCATTCAATACTACAGGGAATTAGAACGTTACAATGATTTTATTGAACAATCGAAACCATCTGAATCCATCAATACTGATAATGATAGTATGATTGCACAACTTCTGCAACAACAATATGACCAAGAGTATGAATTAATTATAATATCATCTTAATTATTAAAGATTTTTTTTAAGTTATATCAATAATTTTATTCTAAGAGAAATTATGAACTCAAGATCATTTAAATTTTGTAGGAAAGTAAAACTATGTGATAATGACATAAAAACAGATGCTCCGAAAGAGAAGAAAGAATTAAATGCTGATGGCACGGATATTGATAATGATGTAGTCATCGCACAAATGTTACAACATCAATATAATCGAGATTATGATCATATGATTAAGAAAACTGAGGAAAAACTTAATGGTCTTTCTAAAGTAGGAGTATCATTATCGAATTATTTAATTGGTTATGAAGCGGAGCCAGAAGAAAAAGACAATAATAACGATGAAGAACAAGATTTAGATCGCTTTGTGGTAAGAAACTGAGATATTTAATGTTAAATTAATTAAAGTTTTTATTTTTATTTACTTTTTTATGTATTAGAGTATAGAAAAGGAGTTTGCTGATGTACGTCGTCGAGGATACAAAAAGAATGCTGAAGGATCTGGAATAGTGACGAAACATGATGTCTTAATGTCTTCTCGAATAAATGCCTGCCGAGTTCTAGAATTTCCACCAGGAATTTCTACTGGAGATACTGGTGGCTTCGATGTCAAATTAAACAACAAAGTGTTCAATTCTTTAAAAGTTCATAATCATGCATTTTGTGCTCGACAAAATGCTAAAACTCGGCCAAATAATAAATAACAAATTTGGTAAAACATGTACATCATTCAACAAGATTTACAAAATATTTTTTTTTTACAATTTTTCTGTTAAATGAAGTATAAGAATTTGTAAAATGATAAATATTTTAGTTGATGGTTAAATAAGAACGAATACATTAAAATTTTTGCTTGAAATAGACTTGAAATCATTTCTATCTGTGAACAACAAAAATTGAAAGATATTTTTCCACATACTTACAATTTAAAAGTATTTTTCACGAATATAAAATTTTCAAAGAAAATAAAAACTATTCTATCCGTTAACTATTGTAATATTTGATTATTTAATAGCATGATTTAAAAGGGCATCCACAATAGAACATAATACATCAAAATTGAGGAACAAGGAATTTGTTTTAGTATTGTCTTATGAAATACTATTTCTGTTTATAATATAAGAATAGAACATTACTACAAACACACAACATGCATTTTTAAAGTTTCATGTATTATGTCAATGCCTTGTTCCTCATATTAAGCTTTATGTGTAATGTTCTTTGTAAACGGTCCTTTAAATTTATTCTTACCAGCTACCTACAGTAACTTTTCAGATTCTGCATATATATGTATATATATATATATATATATATATATATATATATATATATATATGCATGTATACTCATTTGGTAATTTAGTGTTAGAATCAACATATTGTATAATACAGTGTGCGTTGGACCAATCACGTGTAACCACGACCGCAATGCTTGTGTGGCTTGCCAGATACAAGTATTCAACAGATAAATGAGTATTTGTAAAGTATTACGGCTATGCTTTTCATTTTATAAGTCTACCAAACTGTCTTTGGTCACGTTTCATAATCAAAACATGTTTCCTCTTGGTTTGCTTTTTGTTTTAATAAATTTGTCATTAGATGGTGAGTGAGCTAACCTTATTAAACATAAATGTCAATTACCAAAAATTAGCAAAACTTTGAATAATAATTTGTTAAAAATTTTTATAGTTGGGGGTAGTATTTCACAATCAGAAATTGAAAAACATCAAAAGCTTGGTGATAGCTTTCTAAGTAAAGGTCAATTTCATGATGCATTAACTCAATATCATGCTGTGCTAGGTGAGTTAAAGTGAAAAACTAGAAACTGCAATACTTTCTCGTCAGGTATTTATTTATAACTTATTATTAAATTAATCGCTTTTTTCACAGCTGGAGACCCAAGTAATTATTTGACCTACTACAAGCGAGGTATTGTTTACGTTGCTCTAGAAAAACCTAAATTCGCTCTACAAGATTTTGATAGAGTTTTGGAGCTTAAACCAGATTCTATAGCAACAAAAATTCATAGAGCAGAAATTTTCCTAAAACAAGGTTTATTTGATAAAGCTGAAAAAGAATATACAGAAGTGGTAAGTATTGTACTCTGTAATATTTTGTATTATTTATTTTTTGAATTGTAGTTTAAATGACCACTTAACATTACAGTTAGAACTAGAACCATATAATGAACAAGCTTTAAGCTCATATCAAGAAATAGAAAGTCTTCGAAGAAAATATAGGGATGCACAATTATTCGCTAAAACTGGACAATGTTCTGAAGGTATTAAGATGATATCTCAAATAATCAAAGCTTGCCCTTGGGCAGTAGAGCTAAGAGAATTACGAGCACAATGCTATGAAATAAATAAAGACTATATGAATGCCATTACGGACTTTAGCTCAGCTACAAAATTATTACCCGATAATACAAAGGGTTACTATAAATTATCAATGTTTTTGTATCGTTTAGGATATGTTGGTAAAGCATTAGAGTAAGTAATAACAAATATTCAAAAACAAGAAGTCTAAAAATATATAATATAATTAACTTGTTAAATGTTATTATTTTAGTGAAATTCGAAATTGTTTAAAACTTGATCCAGAGCACAAAGAATGTTTCGCTTTCTATAAAAAGATAAAGGATATTGCAAAATATTTAGAGAAAGCAACTAAAGCGGAGGAGTCGAAAGATTATGACACATGCGTCACTTTTGGAAATAAAGTTTTGAAAGCAGAACAAATGGAAAATGTTAGATTTAATGCTCATCAATTGCTATGTAAATGTTATCCTCATACTAATGATGCAACTTCTGGAATTAAACATTGTCAGGAAGCTCTGAAGAATCAAAAGGATCCTGAGTTACTTTGTGATAGCGCTGAAGCTTATCTTGCTGCTGAAATGTATGATGATGGTAAGAGTTGATTGAATTCTTGATTGGTTTTTAAATAATTTGTAGTGCCAAAACGTTTCTTTCTTAATAAATTTTTCTATTTTTAGCAATAAGAGAAGTGAAAAGTGCATTAGAAATAGATTCACACTTTAGTAGAGCAAAAGAACTGCTGCAAACAGCACAGCAACGACAAAAAATGTCTGAATCTAGGGATTATTATAAGATTTTAGGCGTTTCAAGGAATGCGCCAAAAAAAGAAATAGTTAAAGCTTATAGAAAAGCAGCTCAAAAATGGCATCCGGATAATTTCCAAGAAGGTGAAGAGAAGAAACGAGCGCAAAAGAAATTCATTGACATAGCTGCGGCGAAGGAGGTACTCACTGATGATGAAAAGAGAGCAAAGTTTGATCGAGGTGAAGATCCTTTAGATCCAGAATCAGGAAAACATCATCACCAAGGATTCAATCCCTTCCAAGAATTCCATCGTTTCCATGACTCACCCTTCCAATTTAAATTCCATTTTAATTAAATTATGGTAAATGAATTTTGACATTATAAAAAATGTATTCATATTGACCATCGTGTCTTCAAACTGGTAGTCTGATTTATACTAACATGAAAAAATGAACTTCTGCAATGGATCGCAAATATTTTAGATTTCAATAGCTGTGATTTTTTTTATGAGTATTATGAAAGACTCCAGCTATCACTTTAATCAGGGTTGGGCGAACTTAAATTTTTCGAAGTAAAAACGAGAAATGTCGATCGGGATTTAGTCTGTAACTAAAATTTCACACTCTCTCCTATTGATAACATACTTTACTGTTGGAATTGCAAAATCGCCTAGCTTTGATATAAACCTTTCAAATATCACTAAATAGTTGAATATTTATTAAAAATCAATTATAATTATACTCTTGTATATAATTAATTTTATTGAGTATATGAATATATATATTGATAGCAATCGTGCAATGTCCTGATAAAGTTTAAGCTTGTATATTTCTTGTTAATAATTAATGTATGCGTGAGAGTAAGTGCCAGATTGTTTAGAAAATAGAATAGACGTGAATATTATTGAAGACTATACGAATTTTTATTTTTTTGGAATTTTTTAATCTTCCGTGAGAGTTTGTTGGATGTTTAAAAAGAGCTCATTACATATTGTAACTATAAGAGTCGCTTTAAACATATTTATGTAAGTATACTACTGTACGTGTGTGGATTAAATTTAAGATGTTTGAAGATAAGAATTTCATGTACATATTATTCTAAGTTGTATTACAGACATTTGTTTAAAATATATTTAGATAATTTATACAAAATTAACTTCAAATATCAATATTATAATTTTTACAATAATTTTATTTTAAATTAATACCATTATCTTATCCTAATACAGTAGAAAAACGAAAAAATGGGATGGTAGGTATAAAAACAATTACTGTGTATTTATGTTTTTTTTATTTAATCTAATCATATGGGAAAACATTATTTTATCTGTCCTATTTATTATAAATTGATTTTCGTGTAAGAAAATTTGTCTCGTGAATGCAACCAATGATTTTATTATGTTTGTGTACATGATTTTCTTCCAGAAAATTCTAGATTTACGGATGCTGTATGTATCTTATCCGTCATTTATGTCTTTTCGTTTGAAATTTTCATGATGGTTAATTAGAAATGTAGGCTCTTTAAAATATATATCATATTTTTTAGTGCCAATGGTTTATAGAAATCCGAATCATAATTTAATGATGCACCTTTTATATGAATCATCGATGAAAAAAATGGTTTTTCAATTAAAATGTAAAATAATACATGATAGTTTGATAGAACCAATAAAAATTTTTGATGGATACTACCTAGGCTTTTGAATATTTTGGGTCTGCCTAGTTAACTATAAACTCTGTCGATTAATAAATGAAAATGTATATTTTACGTGTATTTTAGAATAATATTAGGGGCATAATAAGGTATATGTGTAGTTTATTGCCTATGTACATTTACAATGAGACTCATTAGCTTTTACTACTCTTCCTGGCGGTTGTAAGTAAAGCTTGCAATTTAAATAACTTCGTCATTTTTATTTTTTTGAGATAATTATGTTTTTAATAAATAGATAATAGTTTCCATAAGTATAATAACGTTACAGTTAGAAACTGTCATCCCTATTTAAATTTTTTATGCATGTACACGCTGTTACTTTTGATTTATGATAAGTTATTTTCATATATCACTCGCAAGTTTTGGTTTTTGAACTAATTAAATTTTTTATTCTTACTGTTTATAACTGGCCAATAAATATCCGCCGTATTTCTTATATTATTAATCTATTTTTTTCATATATACAAATATTTTACAATAGTCGTGCTTATGACATAAGTAATAATAAAATTTAATCGCAACTATGTATATAATAATGATTTAAATAGAAACTTGACCGTTATCTACTTTATTTTTTTTCCATTGTGCGTCACATATATATTTATCCATATGTATATAATATGTAATTTTTCTTTTTTTTATTTATATATATATATATATGCATATATATATGAGGCTTTAAAAAAATTTTGTATAATCTACATGAATCACTTTATGTATATCTCTTGCCTTTGCTTTTTTAAATTTTTTTTCAATCACAAAAAATACTAATGTAATGACTACACAAGCAGAAAATCGTGAGAAGCTTTTGCCACTTGTTCAAGAAATATTTCTTTCTTTCTTAGGCACATCTGACTGCATTTTTTCTCGTACATGTAATTTTTCATTTTACTACTCAAATATTCAAGCCCATTTCGTAAATGAAAAAAAACTGCACTGATGCAATTGAAATAACATTACTTTAGAAATAGCTTCTATTGTAATACACGGTCTGTATATTTTTTATTATATTTTTGTTCACCTCCACTGCTGCATTTTTAAAAAACACAATTTTTTTTTCATACATTATATTTACATCAGCATTTTTTGTTCGGCGATAAGATTTTATTTTAATAAAAAAAATTTTTTAATGAAACATGAACTTTTTGTTGTAAATATGATTGATTAATTGAATGTGTAAATTAAACAGCAAATAATTATCCATAAATTATGACGTTATGATGCTCGTAATTTATTCAATTTCGTTTGTAAATACACTTTTATAATTTTTTCATCTATTATAATGGTTTTTTTTTAAAAATTTATTGTTTTTTTCTTATTTCATCAACTTTTCTCTAAATGGAATCAATAATCTATGCTTTCTATTCCATCAATAAGTAAAATGACTTACAACAATTGAGAACCTTAATTCTACACAAAATGAAATTTATTTACAAAAAAATAAAATATAGTTTTTTATCCTGTACATAATCTTTTTAATGTTATAGGTCTTATTACAGTTGTAAAAATGAATAGATTGTTGTTAATTTTTCTTTTAAATTAAAACAATTGTATTCTTATAAATACTCCAACTCATTTGTTCAGAAATATTGTAATTAGACAAACATATTATGTCAATTATAACCCATTCATCCATTCTGAAATCTGGTCCGTCAAGGATGTAATCTACCACTAGCCCTAACAGAATAATCCTGTTGTACTACGAATGTAATAGATAATCATCTACATCTAATATGCCCTAAAGTTGTTAATAGAAATATTAAAATTAGAGCTAAAATTTGTTTGTACCATTTTTGTTTATGTGACAATTATGCACATAATTCACTTTTTATTTATCTCAATACTCTTGCTATAATTATTATTTATTCATTCATTGCAAAGTAACATTGACTTATTTATTCTTTATCTCCCTGATAAAGGGTATTCCTTTGATTATTATGTCAAAAGTCATTTATTTTTTCCATTACTCAAATAGTGCTAGAATGTCATCGCTGGACGATGGATTACCACTGCTGGCTCCACTACTTGGTGGAGTATTGAGATCTGGAGGGTCTAAGTATGATAACAATTCCATTGGATCCACTACATTATCTGGTAACAACTGAAATAAAGAAAAACCAATCAGTAAATAAATGGAAAAATTTTCTTTATTCTTTTATTAGATCATAGAACGATTCATATTATATTGATATTTCATGAAATAAATTCATTAATCACTGAATCAATGCCAAAAATATGTTAGAAATTAATGAATTGTTTCGAATAAATTCAACGCAATTTCTCTCTATATCATTATCCACAGTTTTTTCTTATTATTGTATTTATTTTGTTAAAATTATTTAATTTCATGGTATATAACTCAAGATTTGAATAAAGTTTTAATTAAAAAAATTTTTTGAATAAAAAAACATTCGAAATTTTTTCTTATTCTATTTTATAAAGATAGGCATTTTAAAACAGCTATTTTATATTAGTTAATCTAGTGTTATCAGCAGTATAAGAAAGATAGTTTTAAATTAAAATTTTATGACAAAAGCCGTGTAAACTTCTCAACCCAAGCTATTTTAAGGGGTTATATACCGTAACGACTTTTGTATCAGGAAAGAGAAATCCTGCGGCTCAATATTGATAACATACACGATAATGTAAAATACTCCATTTTTCTTTAATATAAAATACTTGAATAAAAATTTAAAATACTTTTCTTTACAATTAAGTGTAATCACCTTTTTTTTATTATTGATTAAAAAGATTAATTTTGCTTGTCTGTATCGTTAATAAAAATAAACTACTCACATTTAATGCTTCTTGTCCCGTTCCTTCTCCATCAATGACTGCAGCGGGATCAAAATTCAAATCCGATGGAATATCAGTAGTATCAGTATTAATATTAGAACTACTATTTCCGGAGGTATTGTGATTTCCCGTAGACTCTTGGGACGCAGGAGGTACGCTTGGTGGTCCACTATTTCCACCACCAGGAGTGTGAGGTGTATGGGGTGTATGAGGTGTGTGCGGTGTGTGAGGCATCTTTAAAAAAAAAACAATGAAACAATTAGGAATGAAACTTCCGGTGATAGTTTTGTACTTTTAAAAACAATATGAATAAAGAACTTACCTGATCATTAAGAGACTTTTCCATGGCATTAAGCGGGTCAAGAGAATTAACTGAATCACTCAAATGAGTAAGAGGACCAGCGCCATTGGTATAATCATTACTACCAGTGGTGGTAGTATTAGAATTGATGTCATACGATCCACCGGATGAATTCCTATGATTGATGTTACTGTTTCCATAAGTAGGAGGACCGTTATTCATCATAGAACCACTGATAATGCTATTCATATCTGGAGGTATATAGGGACTCATGGCTTGGTTCATATCCCAATTATTCATCGTAGGCATGTTCATACTGCCTGGTGACATAGCTTTGATCATTCTCTGGCAGTCATTGTCTTCTTCAGACTTGATGTTGGTCATACTTTTCGACGGCTTCCAACTGGCTGCCGAGTCTATCGTTACCTCCTCTACTTCCGGTGTGTTTGTCATAGTTTTGAGAATACTCCACATATACTGGTCGACCTCAAGACCTTCTAATTGTGCCGGTTTTCTAATAAAAAAATTATTTATCATTAAAATCAAATATTCTATTTGAAACTAAAAAATGCCTTTCAGTAAAATAAAAAAAAATAAAATTGAATATTTAAATAATTAAAATTTTTAACTTGAAAATAATAATAGCTTGATACAAATACTTACGTGCAGACTGGACATCTCCATGACCCGCGTTCACAATTTAATTGCAAATAAGACTCCAGATCAAAACACTGTGTATGTTTACACTCGTGCCCTCTTGCTGGCAGTCCAATTCGTTTATATGTGATCGGACATTTCAATGATACCTAAAAATTCGCATAGATGTTATTATAATTATTGTAATTGAAGTTATGATTAAAAAAAAAAGATAAACTATAAGGTCAACGAATAAGTCAAATAGTTTTTAAATGAGTAACGCATGTATGCATACTTTTAACGCTGTTTGCTCTACAACATCTTTCTCAGATTGCATCCCGTTATTCGGCATGGTATTATTGAAGTTCCGTTTGATTTTACCGATGCAGTGTTCAGCATTAAGTAATCTTTTGCGCAATAGACCCTGCAGTACACTTCGTACACTTGGTCTATGAACTAATTGTAGTACGAACAGATGAGACTGTAAACGAGAAAAGCCAATATTAGCAAGATGTGGTAATTGCATAAATATCAAAATCGCAAAAGAAATTTATAATAAATAAATACTTACACAACAACATGCTGATACTGTGATTTGAATAGTATTTCTGCCTCCCTGACAGACATCTTTGAGGTAAAGTGGCTTGTGAGATGTTTTATTTTCTCCCCGGTCAATAATTAGCGGTGTGGCATTTACTGATACTTGAACACTAG
Source organism: Chelonus formosanus (assembly GCA_028641665.1). NCBI lineage: Eukaryota > Metazoa > Arthropoda > Insecta > Hymenoptera > Braconidae > Chelonus > Chelonus formosanus. Next base: position 7,992,073 of record CM054004.1, on the reverse strand, counting down.
CCGGCCAATTTGTATTCATTTGTCTGTCTTCATGGTGAAAACATTTAAGTTGGAGTTCTAGATCTGACCGCCATATTAGTGTCTGATGAACGGTTGGCTTCAAGTGGAATACGTGATTACTAACAGCTAAATTATGTTGCAGACGGAAGGGTGGAAGAATGATGCCATCCCTCACAGGGAATGTTAATCTCAATTCATCATCTTTCTGAATGTTAACTGGCGATTTCATATCATTAAAGTTAGGTTTGATATCAGAATTAGGACTAATGTATGGTGCCATATTGGAGGCTGGGGTCAGAGGAGGTGTTGGATTACCAGGAATAGGACTATGTTGATAGGTCATATTTCCTGCAGCTGTGTTTCTTATCGTCGGCACATCCTGCTGATACTGACCACTATTGGCATAAGAACTATTGCAATAGCCTGGGTTAGTTTGATGAATAAACTGGTTACTTGCAGTCGTAGGACCCATATTGACAGGCGCACCGTTATTTGCACTGTAATACTGATTAGACTGAGATACTGGAGATGCATTGTAAGTCGGTGTCGTTTGTCTCATATTAGTTCCTCGCATCATCGTGTTAGGAGCAAAGCCTGTGTTTGTATTCATGCTTTGCATTGATTGATACTGAGGATGAAAATTTGGTCTGGCCGTAGGATAATTGTTTGGATATTGATTGGTTGGTACATTGCTAAAACCCGGCTGCTGCATAGTAGTATTCGTTCCTGCATAAGGTGCTTGCTGTCTCTTTTGAATCATGTGCATAGTAGGATTAGGATAAGGAGCCAATCTCCTGGGATATCCACTTTGCTGAGCTTGCGTTTGCATGTTCATCTTATTCATTTGCATATTATTTCCTGGAATCATGTTGTTCATACCCATATTGTTGGTAACATTGCTCATACCGTTCATCGAATTCATGGGACCCATTCCGTTCATTCCGTTCATCCCATTCATGGATATCGAGTTCATATTCATCCCGTTCATATTGTTCATCGAATTCATAGAATTCATCGAATGAACGGGTCCCATAGAGCTCATCCCGTTAAAGTTATTCATTCCTACTGGTCCCATTCCGGTCATTGGTCCGGCTCGTTGACCATACCCCATGTTGTAGGTTTGATGGGGCATACCATGCTGGCCCTATAAAAATAATGAAAAAATTAATTGGGAGTTCATTAGCAAAGTATCATATAAATAACGACATCTGGGATGAATTACGTACTTGATTGAATTGCGTGGGGATGTCCTGACGGTCCTGCATGGCCACCACGCTAGCAGTGGCGATGGCCGTAGCTGTGGCAGCTGCCACCATCGCCTCGGTACAAACCCCTCAATGACCACCCCCACTTTGGGGCGGTTAGGCGCGAGATTCACCTGATAATGATCGCGCTTTAATCCTTGTTAATCGATATGCAATCTGTAACAAAAATTAAATAAGAAAATTAGCTAATTGATAAATTATTGATCCAAAAATGGATTAATTGATAAAGACACAAATCTTTTAAAATGATTTCTTTCAATGCAAATATAAATTTTTATTCATTTGATTTTATCATCGATTTCTCGATACTGCAATGTATAATAGTGGCTCTCGATATTAAATTTTTTCTTCCGCATCAGTCTTTTTCTCTTTCTCCATAGTACAGTCCCCATAGCACATAATACTCTGTATATCCAACCGACCCACCGTTTCATTCCCAGCTGGTCGCGCGCGCGCTACAAAAGTCTCATTGCTTTTCTGTGGGAAATGCACGTGCTCACTATTCACATAGTGCGTATAATACATTCTTCCCGCTCATTGTTGCCACAGTGTGATGTTTGTTGTATGCTGGACTACTATATACGTTTCTACGAGTCGATCACACTGAATCGTGCCCTAGCGTACGTCTATTTTCAATATTCTAACCTCGTCTGAATAACCTTCAATATTTTTTTGAATCTATAATTAAGAGCCAATCGTAAGTCAGATTCTTTATGGGTTTCTGTCCAGGATATTAAATAATAAAAAATCATTTCTAATGAATAACCCTTTTTTTTTATTTTTTGGAGTATTCAATGACTTTTAAAGCATTTTTTGAAAATCATTACAATAAAATAAATCAAAGTATAATAAGATAATATTCTGGATTATTTATTGCAAGCTATATATAACTTTGAAGATTTAATAAATAAATATTATTAATGACAGATATAAATGAAAATAAAAAATTACTCTGTTGAAATAATAAATAAATTTCAATAATAAAGTCGTACGTCTGGTTAACAGCCATTCTAGCATGTTTTATCCCAATTTTTTTCTTTCTATCCCTCTATAATATACACCCCTCGTTCATGATTTTGTGTTAGAGTGCTGCGCGTTTTTATTTTTAGATGTCAATATTTTGTCTACCAAAGTCTATCAGCGGGAGAATCACAAAGGATCTACTGTGAGAACAAGCCCTGTAAATAATTATTAGATACCCTACAATGGAAGCTTCTATTCTCACAAAGTCAAGGTCGTCAAATGGGATGTATTAAGAAAACATGTTTGAACTCACCGATTTTATCAACATACACACGTAATAAAAACATAAAAATAAACTCGAGTATTTTCGTTAATAAAATTAAAGCTCTCTGTCAACTGAACTTGAATTTCTATAAGAAATTTATTGGTCTTGACAAGTTGTATTGTCATTATGTTTATCTAACATATAAATACACATATCTTTCATCATACTTGAACTATTTTCAAGTTTGTTTTATTTATATCATTGAAATGAAAAGAAATATATCATAATTGAATCATCGATATAAAGTGTATAATAATATAACAAGCTTTTGTAAGAATGTGTCAACACATCAAATTTTGTAAAAGATACTTTGCATGCACTGCAAAATGGTAATACGTTTAATTGAAGCATTTATCTATACTTATTACATCTTCAGTCTTCATAAAAAGCTGCATGTCCAGACTGCATATAACCAGAGTAATGGAGTTTAATGAAAGGAAAATAAGTGCAAGTACATACATGAAAGAATGTGAGTGATTAACTAGATTTGCCTTTTTAGGACAAAGTATTTTTTGTTATCATTAAACCAGTATTCATTTAAATAATCGATTTCACATCATAAATATCTCAATTTTTACTTCAAAACAAGAATTGCTAAATGGTTTTCTATAAAATTAATAAATTGTAATGATTATACCTTGTTAAAAATTCATCAACACTTGATAAAAAAAAATCCTTGCTAAAGGATCTACTTATTGAGTCATTTATACTCGATGATTAAAGTGTTTGAGAAATATTACTATAAGGTTTCTCAAATATTTATAAAGGATTCGATATATAAGCCCTTCAGGGTTCAGTACTAAAAACATTAGAGTCTGGCGTCTGGAGCTCTGTAACCCCCAGACAAACGGCCGTAGTAGTGCAGACAAACGGGGGAAAGATGCATGCGCAGCATTGTCAAGTCAGCATTCTAAAAGATGCACGCGCGTTTACTTTAATTCCCCTCATAACGAATTAATCATAATTCGACAAACGACTAAAATATATAAATTATACTGCTCTTTTTAGAGCATAAAACTGATAATTGATCAAAAAGCTATTTGTTTATTTCGATTGTAGTTTGATGAAAATAAATAGAAATGTTTAGCATCAAATGCACAGGGGGATGTGAAGTTATTGGAGTAAAATTTCAATTAGTTTATAATGAGTACAATAAAATAATTACAAATTGAATTGAAATACATTAATGGTGGTATTAAATAAAATTAAAGGTAAATACTAATAGATGCTATTCCGGTGCATGTAAGCAAGATTATTCGATAACCTTTATTTCGAACAAGAGATCCAATGCTGTTTTCCGGAAACCAGTCTTTGTCTTGATATTTTAAGTCCAGCATCTGCATGAGATCTAGCAGAACTAATTAGTGTCTGCGTTCGTGTAGGTTTAATTTACATTCAAGAGAAGACATTTTTATCATTCTTTGAAACGTCACAGAAACTTTGATTAAATTTCATATTGATGTATTAATAGCTGTATAGATTAAATTTACGCAACACAGGCTTTGTTATTATTTAACGTTGTGCATCCAATACGACATGTAATAGATGTAAGTGATTATTTAAATAATATAATTTAATTGAATATAGAAACTGTAAAGTTCAATTACCTAATAATTAATGAACATTGAATAGCTTATAGAAAGCTGCGCTTGAATTGAAATGTCATGAAAAAATTTTCGAATATGACGACGCAATAATGAAAAGACGATTATCCACGCAACAACATTTATTGACTTTATTTTACTTTATTAATCGGTGAAGTATACTTTAATTAAACTTGAAACAAAATGGGAGTAATCTTGAAGAAGCTTAAAAATGAATACTATAACAATTTTAGATAAAAATATTTTTATTAACAGTATTTAAAAAAAAAGTTGACATCATTGAAAATACTTGAAGTATTTTAATTGATAAATTATGTACATTTATGAACTTGAAGATTGAATAAATAAACTCGAGAATCATGACTGTAATTATTATTAATACTCAATTAATTTTATATATCAGAAATATATAGTGAATATCATAGTGTAACTTCGTAAAATTATTTCTCTATATGATTCGTACTAAACAATTTTGACAAGCTGTCATTAACACATCATTATGTTTATTTCATACTAGACAATAGACAATAATGAGTTAATAATCTAATACTCATGATTTTTAATTGATGAAACATGATAAATATTTAAATGAGTAATTTTTTGATTTAATTCGTTGTATTTGTTAGTAAACATTATAATTTAGATACAAAATGAAAATAAAAATATATAATAAATTATTAAGCAGAATAAAAATCGTGGCTGACATTTATAATTTAATCGTCGCCCATACAATAAACGGTCTAGCTGTTATTATAGTCGTAAAAACGGCTCGTGGCACTCGACATAACTCGGGTGTGTATGTGTAAATCTAAAATTAGCAGTCGCACACGCTAGCTATCCCCACTTTAGTGAATTTTTTAAAGATTCGTTAATCAAAGCCCGACTCGAACAACTTATCAGGCGCAAAAGAGAACTACTCTTGCTCATACTTCATATAACCACCATTTTTAAATTTCCTTTATTCTATTTTGCCGTTAAGGAACGCCACAACGAAAATATAACAACCTTTTCCTTCTCTCACTCATCTATACATACTTTTCTCTGACGCAGTGCACGACCAAAATACTTGGACTGCTGTTCACAACACGTGTTGCACACGAGGTCTACATCTTTCTTTCCCTCTTAGTCATTTCTATACTACTATGTTATATATGGAACGGAAATACCATCTGCTCCAGGAGAATCTGAAGAGCGGGCTAGTTGAAATATTTTTTCGTATCCAAAGATCTTGGAAAAGCGATGGAAATAATCTACTATTAGTTCTTAGAATTTTGATGAAAAACTTGCTTGAATGAAACAAATTGAAGGGCCAACAAAGGCCAGGTGTTTTATCAATTTCCAATGTGAAGTCTTTTAAGCATGAATACGTAATTTTTTTTCTAAGAAGTTCGTTTTGCATTTAATGTACGTTAAAAAGTATCAGTGAATACAAAAAATATCTCTTTACATAGAAATATTATGTTAATTTAATTAATAATTTATCAGATGCTTCTTTTTAACAAATAATTGACAAAAAATTGATTTTTTCAACTTAACAATTACATACTGTATATGTATGTATTTTAATGCATTTCAATAAATATGCCAATTATTATCCTTTTACTTCATACTTACATTACAACATAACTTGTTTATTATCGACAAAACAAGGAAATGATAATATTCATGATATACATTACTCCGAAATACATAATATTATTAGTATATTTGTCATTTGTTAAAAATAGAACGTAATAAGGGCGCATACATAGATGCAGATTATGCAATCAATCGTGTGATCATAATGCAGACCGTTACGCAAGGATAGTTTGCAGTTTACAATAACAATACTCATACTGGAAGTTGACAATAATAATTGTATCATGTTTAAAAATTTTAACTCCAAAATGTGTAATCAATATTAATGGAATTAATTAGGAATATTTTGGAATAATTCAGTGATTATAATCTTTCTATTGATTAAAAGTGCACAAAAAGAATTATTCAGTGAATCGTTAACGAAGGAGAACAAAAAACTAGAGGAGGATAAGGCATCGATGGGAGTCAATTTGATTGTCAGGATTCTCGGCGTGGATTTACTTATTTGAAATAACTGGGTTATTTTTAGGGGATGGTATATGACGCGCGCATACACATCAAAATAGGTACTATATATAAAGTGATTCGTCGCGATAATCGTGACCGCGCACCATCACGATGCACTAGAGGTCGACATAGTCGATTATAACAAATACAAGAACAATACAAAGCATATCAAACGACTGTGAAGTCTCTTTTAATTCGATTTATTAAAGGTTAATAAAAGACAAACTGTTTAATAAAATTCCAATTATGGTTTTTTTTTAACAATAAAAAGAAAACAGTAGGAGGATTTAAATGGAGTAAATGAGTCTTTGAGAATGAATAAATCACTGTAATATTAAATAAAAAAAAAAAATGTAATAAAATGCTTGAAGAATTTCAATTTTTTATTCATTCAAGGAAAATATTGTCAAAGATGGAGAAAAAGTTGTCAAAGTCTAATGAAAAGTAAATAATATTTCAGAATTTTAACTTGAGTTTCTTGACAAATGAATAAAAAGATTATTAAAAGCAAATTATACAGATTTGACTACATAATAAAAAAAGATCTTGACAATAGAACTTGCACCGAAGCAAAATGTTTCTTATAAATATTGAAACTTTTTAAAATTTATAGCGGTTAAATTACATCATTTATTACAGATCATTGTATGGGATATGATTGTATGCAGGTCGGTCAATTGAACCTCAATGTATTAATTCAATATTTTTTTCAGTGTGAATTGATTGAAGATTTGGATGTTCCCAACGCCGGAAATAAGCGTTGGAAAGCTTCCCCCTAAATATATGTATATATATATAAAAGTATACACATAAACGAATGCAGTTGCGGTTGGGTCAAATACGCGTTTATTTCATCGACACAACAAAACGGTTTGCCTTTGAATTTCTTTTCTGTTCCACCTTTCCTGCTCTTTCTTTCTTATGCTCTTGTAACGACAAAGGAATAGTTCGTCATGGAATTCGGGAGAAAGTTGTTTCGGGTAGCTGATTGGTCGATGATGAAATTACGGAAGCATTAGTCCAATCGTCGCTCTGGTAACTTTCCCAGGAACTTAACCTCTTGACCGTTACATAAATTGAGATCTACATATACTATATAATTGTGGGATATCGCCAATTTTGCCGAAAATCGTTGGGCTTTTTATACTGAATAAAGGATTGGCCATTGTATTATTATTGACAGCTCTGTCAGTTATTATATTTATTTCTTTTGTGTAATTCTTTGATAAATTGATTGACTGCGTGATGAAAGAAATATTTATTTGAGAGAAATAGGAGCTCTAAAAAAATTAATTACGTTCCTGAAAGTTTTTATATAAGAGGGAAGCATTTGTCTTTTTGTTGTTATTTTAAAAATTTCTAAATAATTAGCTGCTTTAATTATTTATATAATTAAGAAATATTTCGCGAATTATTGCAATAAATATTCTCATTAATTAAATTTCTCTAATGAATATAAATTATTGAATACAATTTAAAAGATATATTGAATGTTACCTATATTTTTCAGAGTCATTAAATAAAATTTTTATTGACAAATCACCGAATTAGTGTTAACATTCTTTACAGGATTGAACAATTATTGTTACCTTATTTGATCGATCAATGGAATATTTTATCCACAGCTAGAAGCCAGTTTTTATTACACAATTAGTAGAAATTCTTACAAGAAATAATTATTGAACATTTAAAAAATGAAATGTGTTTATATAGAAAAATACTTGAAATAATAATAAAGAATGAAAGTTTGATTAAACTTTTCATAGATCGCTGTAAATATCAAAATGACGGATCTCTTTAATAAAATATCACGTCAAAAATGGCAGTTGATAGACTTGAAAATACACAGATATGCAAAGGGAATCGTGTGAATAGTTGAGTGACATTACCAAGCGATCATAATATACTATTTGGAGTGATACTCTCGTGTTTGTAAACTGAGAATAAATAATGAAAACTGTCATATAAAATTATTAACCAATCGTTTTTTTGACAGGAAGTAAAAAAAAAAAATAACTTATACAAAGTACGAATGAAAGAAAAAAATACTTAAAATGTAAGGGAAAAAATTCTATTTAAAATTCACTTTGTCTGACATATGCATACCTAGAAAATAGTCTTCAAAAATTAACTCCATTTTACCTCAGGCTGAATGTTGAGATGAGAAAAAAAATAGTGCACGAAGGCTGCCTTATTGTTCAACATGTAACATCATCCCTTGTGACACATGGAGGATTTCTCTTCCGGAACAAATTGTGTGAAATTTTAATTCGCATCGTTGCAACCTTTACACTATATATATCTAGTTAATTGAGATATCGCTAGTATTATTACATTTTCCATTTAAAAGTTCAAGTTCATATTTTTTCTATCTCACTCTAAATAATTATATATATTTATTCCTCGCTGTTGTATAAAAAAAAGAGATATAATAAATATGTAGTCAATCGGTATTACCAGTAGTGACTATTTTGTTAACATATAATAGAAAGACATTTCTCTTAATATCCAATTGCTCGCCGACATCGATTTATCATCTATGTTTGCATAAATTATTATGTGCTGTCAAGCAACTATCTCTAATAGTTAATGGTGCATAATATTGTAGCTTTCGTCAGTTCTACGCATTCACTAAGCACATCAAAATAACATTCTAGTCGATTTAAGGACAAATCAAGGACACTTCTATAAATTTCAACGTGATCAGAGAATAAATTCTTTCTTTTTTTTTTGCTCGTTGGCTTTTGTGAGCTCGAAAAATCTAGACCACCCGTCAGGATCGCTCCCTTATATTCGCAATTCACATAATAACGTCTACGAAACAAATATTCTTCTATACGTTTCTCATGGCTTATATATAACGTATATTACGAGAGAGTAAAATTTCTTTAGCTTTCTCAAGTTTTAAAACACTCTAAGATTATACTTTGAGACTCAGTAAGGCGCATTTATTTGCATCGTAAATGGCTATTGTGATGCCAGAATTGACAAATTAATAATTTCCTTTCATTACGACTTAATTTTTTTTTTAAATCATTTATATTCCTCTTTATTACGAATGTACGTTATATAATGGAATTTACTTGTGCTCTAAATATCATGATAAAAATATTTCTTATGTTTCATATTTCATTTGAATCAATTGAATATCACTTCGCATATTTTATCAAAGATGTTAATCAATTGTCATTAATATTATATTCTATAATGACAATATATATATATATATATATATATATATATATATATATATATATATATATATATATATATATGTATATAAATGAACTGACGAGTCAGGTTTTACAGGTGAAGCTACATAATCGTAAATGTGGAAAGTGGAATAATTGAATACATTTACGAGTACAGCAAATAAAGAAATGAAGTGGAAGTGACCTGGTCTGTTGATGTATTTATCAGCCAACGAGTGTATACACTTCTATACGAGGAAATCTACACACATTTCAAGATAGTGAGTAAAAGCGAAATGATAATGTAGTAGGGATTACGTAGAATTAAAGCACGCTTCGAATTACTGCGATAACGTGACGTTTGTCTTGATATTGATTTCAATTATCATCTTCTTATGCATTATTATATATATTTTTTTTTCAAGTTTACATTTTTAGTCTTTTTTCTTTTATTTTCTACCGCTGATATAAAGATTTTGTAAAACATTATTCATTGAATTTTGAGTATATTTGCTAAACAGGAAAAGGAATAACTATAAATGTATTATTAATTAACTTGGAGAGAAAGAGATAAGTTAAATAAAGATACTGATAATTTCGTGATTATCAGTGATACTTTCAGTTTAAAAAAAGGTATTCCTTATAAACAATCGATGATTGTATATATGATGGACGTGACTTTCTGACACATCTTTGAAACAATCACTCGTTGTGAAAGCGCTGCATCCGCAGTAAAGTTTTCCTATTTCTTCTTTCCTCTCTCGTAACTGAATTGTGTTCAATATAATTAGTATTTATTTTAAATTTCCAATTGATAATTAGCATAATTAATAGAAGAATTTCCATTCCCTCGATATCTATTAAACCAAAAAATAAAAATATCAAAATATTTATAAATAAAATTAAAATAATCATTTAAATAATTAATATTGATTTAAGAGAAGATTGATATTTGAAAATTGAAAGTAATTTAAAAGCCGCTCAAATAACATTGAAATTTTTAATCAAATAAATGACTCATAATCTAAAATAGGAGTAAGTGATAAGAAAGAAATTATAACAATTGTTTTAAAAATACTCGTTACAGGGCTTTGCATATTTAAACGTGAACCAATGTTTCAATTATACGCGTATGTTTGTGGCAAGTTGACAAAGTTTAGAAGCGCGCACACTCTTTGGTATATAATATGATAACCGGCAAAATGTTATAGCGTCTTGTTATGTCACTATTAGATTTGTTATTATACACTGGACAGTCACCGAATGGACAATGAGTAAGTAACGAATATGAAACAATTGAAAATAATACGCTCACCTGTTATAAATTGATTGGAATATCCGAAGAATCGAGTGAACTATGTAGATGAGTTATAATCCAATATCAATACCCACAGTCACACACACACATAACTTTGATAATAAATAAATGAATTAATCCGTAAAAGAGTAACAATTTTGGTCCCTATTATCCATCATACAGAATGAATGTATTTTTAATGCACTAATAAATGTTATAAACACAGCGAATCGGTTGCACTTGAAATATTTACTTAGTTCCAGTGATGATTTTTACACACAAGTATCAAAAGCGCACGCACAAATCGAGTAGAATGATAGAAAGTTCAAGTAATGAATCAGTAATCATAACAAAAATGATGACAAAATTATGTGTGAAAATGGAAAATAAGCCACATAATATCCTTGTGTCGTTTAGAAGAGTCTCACAGCAACTGAAAGTCGAGTCACTAAGTCTAAATTTCTAGCCAAATGTAGCATGTCTAGACACAATTGTTGACAGCAGGAGCGACAATGCAAAAGGTCGCTACCTGCTGGAAATTTCACAATAATTGTAGAGTCTGAAACATTTGTTTATGCTGTATATTATTTCCCAAGTGTTTCAGTAGAAAACACTTGGTATAAAGAGTCCTGTACTGAGTGGCTCACGTATGACAAACTTTACTGTCCAGGCAGCATAAGCCCCGGCGTGTGCGCTAAACGGTTGAAAGTAATACTGTCTAGTGAGAGGTTGTTGAAGCCAATGGACGACTGTGTGGACCCCGGGTGCCTGCGGCGTGCGTCTGTCCCTGTCCCACCGTCGATTCGTCGTCAAAATGCACGCTAGTGGTGGGAGGATTTGCGGCAGCAACAACGACACAGTCAGAACGTGGTGAATATGTACAAACACATTTGAGTGTATTGTGGAGTAGTGACTGTGGAGTGTAGACACACTTACACCAACAAGCTTGGCAAATACTACACTGCACCACGCTAAACGGCTTGAGAACAAGCTGGCTGTTGTATGGAATCCTAAGGGGTGTGGGAGAGCGTCTGTTGACGACGAGACTAGAAGGGGAGCTGGCCGTGTGTAGAAACGTTGGTGGGGTGCTCGTTAGACAGAGAGATGAACCCATGAGAAAGACAAAATTCTATAGTCCTGGTGGGGCACGAGCATGGGGTCGACGAGGACGCTCACAAGGAGTTGCCGTGTCGGGGGTGGGGAGGTTTGACCTGAGCTAGTTCCCCTCCATTCAATCCACGGCCACAATATCGGTTATAGCAAGCCACTGTTGCCAGATTGTACTTTGCTTCGTCAACGCCGGCGTAGTAACTTCATGGGGACGCGTCGACGTGTAGGTGGAGTCCCGACAACGCCGAAAGAAAGGTCTCTGTAGATATTATATTGTATGCGTTCATGGTCCCTTTTCCTCCTTCACGACGTTGTCTCGAACTAAAAAACGCCTTATATGATCCTGGTAAATACGCACACGGTTTTGATATAAAAACGTGTTTCAAATAAACGTACACTACTCACCAACATCTTGTTTTTAGCTTTTGTCAGCTAATTCATCATTCATTATTAAATAGACACATACCATTCACGACTGATTCTTCAAAAAATAATTCATTCTAAAATCGTTTACAATACTCATTATATATTAGAAATGATCTTTTTGGAATTTTTTTTTTCTATCAGAAATTCATTGAGAGTTGACAGAGGAGTAACATATTTACTAATGTACACAAAACAAGTCCAAGGTTGATATGCTTCTTATCGATACACCATCTGTAGAAAAATAAAAAGCAAAATAATAATAAAAAATACGCAAGTATGGAAGAATTATTCGTTAACTCATCATCTGGTGAATCAACGCATTGAGAGTTGAAAACATAATATAACCAAGGCTGGAATAGTAGGTCAATACGTGTATTTAGTTAAACACGACTTGGTGAACACGCACGTCTGTAATATGGGGTCATCATTTTTCGTGTAGCAAACATTTTAGACTCTCAAAGAAAGAGACCTCGAATCGAAGGACGTTGAAAGTGTTGGGGCTTTTGTGACGCGCGAGTCTGAAGGCGCTCGCTTGGCACGTGCCATACTAATGAGATTACGCTCCTTCCGTATGTTGTATCTCATACTTTGATCTTGTCATTGATCATTCGACTCTTCAAAATTAGTTGATGCGTTTAATTATTTAACTAACAATTATCATAACAAACCATCAACCTATCACATACAATAGTTCATTTTTAGTATCATCACGGTATAACACCTATGTACATTCAACCATCATTACTTCTTCTCATTCGCATTCCGTCTTTTTTTAACTCTCTCGAGTTATCTCGATGTAGCACCAAGTCGAGCGCACGCGCGCTACTCTACACATTCACACAAGTTTCAGCTTGTCACTTATCGTTAGTTTGGCTCCTCACTCACCAGTAACGTACGAATTTACTGGTTCTACCAATTCAACCCACGCTCTAGACATACTTTTATTTATCTGCTCAAACTATTTACATTGATTAGTGACGTCATTCTTTTCCAAATTATGCTAATAATATGTTTCTCTAAATAGCAACAATTAATATTACACTCAAATAGACTTCAATATTGGACTGTACTGATCTATGCTATTCTTATCCTGTTATTATGTAGTTGAAAGTTTTATACTTTTAGGTGCGTTAAGAAGCAAATAATTCCGTAACGAATGACGCCAGTCTTAGCTGTAACTTTTACACTTTGTATAGTGCTTATATCTATCCTAGCCCTTTTCCGTATTAATCTTTAACAAGTCATAACGGTTAGTCGCTTGTATATTCAACTTTCTACCTGTCTCGTCCTTCAGGACCTCAAGTTTAACTTGAAAATATTCATTTCGCAGAAATACGGAGAATAGTTTCACTCTTTTCAGGTCTTAAAAGTCTTCAATGTCCATTATGCGTTCAACACAGTTGCTCCTGTTGGTAAACCTAAGTCCCCACAATTTTACAAATTATCTTCTTGTTAAAATATCCATTCCGAAGTTAAGCTTATATCAACAAAAAACATATACTTTAAATAGGAATAAATTTTCGTTGTAAATTGTATGAATTTTATGTACATATTATGATAATTGTCCTCAATATGAGTTTGATTGATTAGTTTATCGATACTTTGACGTCATCACAAAAGTTTTATGTATCCGATCTATCAATTATACACTCCATAAGGTGTATGAGAAAACAAGAGACTGTAGTTTATTACATAGATTGTATTTTGATTAAAATTCAAGTTAATTGTTTTGAAAATTTATTTGCATTTTAATTTTATTTTGAGATGATGAATATTAATAAAAATATATCAAGTTTTAATAATAAAATATCAACGTGTAGAATATAATACACAGGATACTTTACAAGATTTATCGGTTGATTATGATTTGTACAAATGTTTTTTATCTGAAAGAGACACACCTTTCATTTTAAACCCCAGAAATTTTATTTAAATGTACATAATATTATTGAAAAATAATCGAACTCTGATAAAGATCACAAAATTGCGTCTCTTATAAAATGAAAAAAAAATTATAAACAACTAGAAGAAGAGTATACGTATGTAGTTATTTCAAATTAAGTCTAAAAATAGTTTATTATTAAAGTATTTTATTCATAAAATAATCTATTAATTTTAAAATTAATTATATTTGAGGTGTCAATAATTCTTGTGAATAAATAGTATCATGTGATATGAAATTTGATGAATAACATTGTTCAGTATTTTCAATCTGCATGCAAGAGTATAGCCTTTGATGAATTATCAATGAAAATAATACTTCGAATGAATGAAATGTCAAAGAACTAAAAAAAAAAAACAATTTTCATTTTTACGTGAATTTATATGGGGTACGAGACAAAAAAAATAAGAAAAACTTAGAAACAATAACAAAGAATTAAAGTAATGAATCAGTCTCGATAGATAATATCATTTCGTACTCGAGTATTTCGCAAGAAAAATTTTTCAAACTAATTCTGCAAACTCTTTATTGACGAATTACACTTGACTTTCCTCAGCTGTACTTTATTTTCCAAACAGATAAGTAAGAAGCTCGTTTAGATACATTCATTGTCCTCCAGAAGTTTCTAAAAAAAAAGAGAACTAAACTAATTGTCGGCAAACCATTTAAAATTTCTTCTTCACTATTATATATCGACCTAAATTCAAATAAAATTTATAACACTTAGGTGAGAAGGACAAAAAATTTCTCCAAAATGAAAAGAATTGTTACCAGACTATTCAACGTAATCTCATGATACTTAACCATAATAAGAAAGAGCTATAATTATATTTACTTTATTTTCAATAATTACCTCAACTCCATATCCTTACAGAAGGTCAATAAAAGGCAGGAGTTATAAATCTGTAGAATTTCGTCAGGATTTTAACGATTACAAAAGTAGACAATAGCTAAAATATATATATATATATAGCATTCAGAACGTGTCAGTTTGCTTGTCACCAAATAGATTAACCTGATGACTACGAATAGATGAAGAAATTTATAGCATTGGTATAAATCATCTATTTAATGTAACCTACCATTTCACCAAGTTAAATGAATGTTATTTTTTTTCTTTAAATATGAATGTTACACATATATGTATCGTTATTTACAATTACATCACCATTAGTAAAATGATGGTGACGTACGAAATAGACATATTGCGTCAAACTATGTTGAAAAATTCAAGTTTTATGTGTTATTTACACTGAAATGAATTATAGAATGAAATAATGATTACTTTGATATATTCACAACTGATCATACAATTCATTGAGAGCTTATTCTATTGACAAATTATCATGATTTAGCTTTTATTAAAATAATTGGTAAAGTATTTCTTAAGAAAAGTAATAATATTTATAGAAGCAAGAATTAAAATGAATTCTATTGTGGATTGAAGAGGCCAAAATTAACGAGATTTAAAGTTAAGAACAAGAGAAATTAAACACTAGCATTGTAGTTGATGTTGAAGTCACCAATACTGTAATCTTACTTTCGAAGTTATAATTATTTTCTAGCAAACTAATCCCTAGCCACAAACCTCATCAGCTGTTTAGATCCATTAAACATTCAGAATTAATTTTAGGCATTGCAATAAAATATTTTATGTAAGTACATAATAAAAAATTATTTTATTTTTTAGCTGGAGAAATTAATATGATTAATGTGTATTGCTGTCGGCTGTTTATTGTAGACAATAAAAAGTGAATCGATTTCTTTACCAAAAATTACAATCATATCCTGCAATGTTCGTTTTAGAAAGTGATAAATACTGAATATCAGTGAGAATTGGCACTGCGCAGTTGTTTGACTCATGGTGATGTAAAAGTAGAGATGAATTTCACTGCTCCACGATTTCACTTTACTTACTATACCAATCTACTCAAGACACTTCAAAACATAACGTCTGGGTTTTGTTTTAAATCAAGATTAAATCCATATTATGTTTAGACAAGACTGATATAACTTTTGTATCTCATTTTAATCAGACTTGGCACTTTCTGCTGTTTGTTGATCTTTCTTTATATTTTGGAGTATTTTACTAACTTTATTCAATGCTCCAATTATTGAAGTAATTTTTTCTTGAAATGAAATCGAATAGAAATTTTAACAAATCTTCATGTTATAATAAACAAAGTATTTTTTAAAGCATATATTTAATCATTATTTTATTTATGTTTCATTGAATAATAAAGTTATTATTTATTAAAAATCTTAAGACAAATTTAAACTTTTAATTCATTTTTTTAATTTTCTTTTGGTCATAAAATCGAACAAAAAATTGATAATTATTAGATGAAATTATTTTACATATATTCGAATTTAAACTTATTCAATTTTTTAAAATATTTGTCATGATTTGAGTAAAGTTTTGACTTTTTTCAGTTGTCAACCGTGAGAATCTGTCCAACGTTTTCTTTACAACAATATCAAGATGCAAACTTTTTAAAAATTTTAAGGTGTATTTATTTAGTGGCTTCTAAATGGTGAAAGAGATTTTACAACTTCAGGTATGAAAAATCATCAGTCTTTTCGTCCCGGAAGACCTGGCGATATCGATGTTGAAAAGGCACACGAAAGGACACACTTCGAAAGCCCTACGTTAAAATTATTAGTCATAAGAATTTAGGTATTCTCAAAAATATTCTTGCTGCAAGGGTAGTAGCTCTTTTCAAGTTCGCTTTCCCCTGGGAAGGTCTAGTCAAAGTAACGAAAAAAATACGTTGCACCGAATAGAAAAATTTTAAAAACGAAACATAGAAATGGTAAAAAAGCTCAGACGTCTAAAAGTCAATCAGCTTTTCAGATATGTTTAAGAAAAATATTCACGTAAAAAATCAATGAAAATTTTTATGCAAAATTAATTGAATAGAAGAAAAAAATAAATTTTTATTCTCTTCTGAATATTAATTAATATTAGAATTGTACAACGAATTAAAAGGTGATTGAATTACTAATAAAAAATTTTAAACGTTTCTGTGGTTAAAGTTATTGCTCATGCTCGTAACTATTTGCCCTTTAACAAATATCTCAGCCATAGAAATTCGTTTCTACAGTTAATGAAAAGTATTTATACGCAGAGAAATCTATATCATTTTTCCTATACATAAATTACTAATCTCTAAAGAGTAAATTTTCTATTTTTAGAGAATATCCTGTTGGTGCTTTCATCAAAAAGAAATTTTTTTACTTAACTTACTAATAGTCATTAATTATAAATACTTATTAGGTAATATTAAGTAATATAAATGAATGAAAATAATTAATAAAAGTCTAAAATAATCATTTAAATCATTGGAAGACATTAAAAAAATTATTTCAGAGCAATTAGCTGATGTTAAAGGTATTTTATTTTATAAAACCAAAATGATAAAAGTAATGGATAAAAAATTGAAGATGAATATTTCGTGAAGTAAGTCTGATATTATTAACAATAACTCAGTAGTATTGCAACGGTGTCTCTATGGATAAATAGTACGAGTTCATTCCAAGGAGAGCGATAAGCCATTCGCTTAAGTTCATAAACATTCTCTACAGACTTAATTTGCGACAAAACTTAATGTTGTGATTTATGATGTTAATCATTAAACAATCACGTGATTTTACTTTGTACAGGTAATAATAAGGCGGTGTAATCGAGTGCAGTTGTGACGCATCATAAAGATAAAGACAAATAATACCAATGTAACAAATATGACGTTCCATCGAACAATGCTTCTGAAGGTCATGTTTGAATTATTATTATGCTAAATTTTTTTTTATCTCAAGATAAAAAACACTGTGTACAGTATCGTTGAAAACAAGTCTGATGTTTGAACTTATTTAGTTAATTTATGTCAAATAAATCATTCTGGAGTTTACAATAAGTGAAAAATAGTTAACATTTTTTAATAGAATGTTCCATCGGTATGATGTTATATCATATTAATCGATTGAGAGAAGACAATAATAGTTGAATTTTGCAGTTATATTTTACTTTCTATCAAGATGATTTAATACATAATTCACATGGTGCACAATTGTAGGTAATACACGTTACACGCATACGTCACAAGCTAATAATCGATACGAAATGTGAAAAAATAATAAATCATTTCGATTTCCTATCGAGCATTAAAAAATTTAATTACTAATGTTACCAATGTTTCTACTGCTGTATTATTATTTCGATGAAAAAAAATCCACAACATTTTGAATATTTGAAATGAAGGTTTGTAATGTTGATCTATCAAAAGTAGGCTATATGAAAATTATAAAATAAGACAATTTATCTAAGTTTCTAATTTAGATTTGTCAGATTTATTAAATAAATTTATTTGCATCGTGAGGTATTAATAAATTTAAAAATATAAATAAAATATAAAAAACCTAATCAATTGAATTGAAAGCATTTCAAATTTTAAGAAAAATGATAAAACATTAGATAAATTTCTATATGATAATTAATTAATGAAAGTTCAATTTTATGAAAAACAACATGAAGTTTCAGCATATTGAGTGCTGCTTGCATGTGAACAATCATCACATACACATTGGATAAACTTTGAGAACGTAGATTGACAGTGAAAGGATATCCATTTCTAACTAGAAAGGTATAAATTATAAAACTGCTCATTTTTCCACTCATTTGTGAATATATCGAACACTAGGTCGCTTGTATATTCGCTACTATTACTCGTATTAAAACACAGTAGGTAGCATTATGTTCATGGTAAGGTAAATAGCACACGGGGCGAGGCTGCACTTATACGGTTGGGCGTTGTTTTCGACCTGCAGTTTTAATGACAGATATGCAATGGAGCGATTGAAAGATAAAAACAGGAAAATCCTTGATTGTCTTGTTGACATTTTATCCAGTAATAAAACATTGATTAAAAATTTATAACAGAGAGAAAAATATTTAAAAATAGACGATTCACTGTAAAAAAAATAGCTGGATTGTAATAATCATCAGAGTCGAATAGAAAGATTGGAATATAACTTGACAGAGGCTTGCGAAGCGAAATGAAAAGCTCAAGAGAGGAAGGCATCAGTAGGAGGAATAAATGAAAAAAGAAGACTAGAGTAAGTAAGGCTCGTATGAGTGAAAAAAGAATGATTTGACGATCGAACTGTAGAAGTAAAAATATTCTACTTTTATAGGAGAATAAATAAAAGGCATGAGAGAAAATATATATCAAAGTTTTTTTCATAGGTAAAGGTTATGACGGAGGAGCGGCTGTAGGATATGAAGCTTTTTAAGGGATAAAAGGGTTAAGACACCGTGCAAACACTACCAAGTCAGCTGTAGAAGAAATGAATGTAGAAAATCAGGACGAAATTACGTTGGACTTGTTCTTATGACTTTTTTTTTTCTAATATTCTGATATTTAGATTCTTATATATTTTAAAGATCGAACAGATTTTATTGAAAAAATCGACCTTATAAAAAGAGAAAATGGATGTTGTTGTAAATTGTTTCAGTCTAGACTATAGTCTATGTATGTTAAATGTATTTAACAGTAATCAAATTAATTTTTGTACGAGCAATAAATTTTTGTGCTGTTAAACGTAAATTAAAAAAACAATGAAATTTACTGGAAAGCATAAATTGTAAGGAAAGTTATGAATTATGTTGATAATTCATGTTTTAATGTTTTATTTTCCAAAACTATAATTTTTATTCATTTTTTCCACTAGAATACCGAACACAATTAATGTTCAATTTCTAATATAAAGTGTATTTCACTCGAAGTAGTAGGAAATAATCACACTTTTGAGGAAATAGAACATACCCTAGGGAGAAATAGAATTAATAGGTGCACTGGACCACCATGAAATATTAAAGTTTTTAAACTAAAACATAATGAAATAATCACTCCTGAGGTACTACTTATTATTCTTTCTCTAAGCAAAATATACTCGAAATGAAAAAAATTGTCCTATATACCAATCAATTCTAATTTATCTTATATCCCTCATGATCTCAAGTCAGCAAATTTCCCCATGTTGATTATTTTAGTGATGTTGATAGAAAGATCTATGAACATCATTAAGGTAATGTTGCTTTCATTGGACTAGGACTTTCATTAGACCTTGAAAAAAATTGAACAAGGATCAGTTCTAGGTTTTTGTGAGGATATATCCAGAAAATCCTTCGAACAGGCTTCTTCTGGTAGAGTTAACTTCAAGCAATTTCATTGTGTTCTAATTTTTAATTGATGAAATCACCCAGATAGATATTTTCTCTAAAATGTAATGAAAATTTATATTAATTTTCGTAATGCACATGAACTCTCCATGATTGTTTTATGAGTGCCTGTGTTAGATTAAATTGAAAGAAATTGATGATAGAATTCATTGAGTATATGATGTCAAAATATCTAATGTAATAAATTGTACAAAATTTTTACTTAAAGCAAGTTCATTTTTTAAAAAATTCGAAATAATTTTATATCATCTTTATCTTTATTCATTCTCTAGGACAAATAAACTTAGATATCTTTACAGAAAAATTTCAGCGAACTAAATGAATCATCAATGTTCTCATCAAGGTGAAACAAATTGGTTTGAAACATCAGCAAAAATAGATTTAATAGGCAAGAAAATTCTAAGGTAATATTATTGTCACTTGAATAAAGCAATTGGTTAGATCATAGTAAACATATTATCATGATCGTTAATGATATTCATTGATTTCATTAGTTAGAAATATTTTTATATATTTCCAAGATTCATTGTTCATCATAATGAAGAGAAACTTGTCATGCAACTGTGTCTAAACTGCATGAAAGTTTAGAACCTCTTAAACAGCAATAAAGCACTTCCTAGTATTTTGATATAATATAAACAATGAAGCAGACTCTGAGACAAAGCACACACAAAGGACACAAAGAACCCAATGTGTTAAGACGTCATCAAGGGATGCAAGGAAGAAGTTTAAGATGCATGCAGCTAAGCAGGTTCGTCTGGTCCTCTTATAATATATTATGTGTTCACTTTCTAGAAATTATTATCACAAATATTCCCAGTTGTGTTTCTTCTTAAGAAAAAAAAAAAAAAGAAAATATTCTATTCATTAACTTTCATGGTGTGGTCTGGTCTTTTTCATCTCTAATTTACGATCGATTTAATTGAAATATTTTTCTCTGAAATATGTGGGCTTATTTAAATGATTTTTTTACGATGAATTGTGTCATTGACTTTTTTGTAGATCCTTATCAAATTAAATTTTTAAACTTGTCAGATTAAGAGTATAAGTTAATACACTCATGAGTCACAAGCTATATCAGCTAGCAAATTAAAGAAGGTATTTCAAGGTCATAAAAATCGAGGGTGAGTCCATTAATGCTAACAATTGCCCTTAATATCTTTCGCACTGATGAAAATCCTCTTAGTATGTAGCTACAGAATTTTATTCAATATTGATCAATTTGACATGGTGGAATTTTTTTTTGTTAATTAATTCAAATTCTACTTGAAGGAAAAAAAATGTAATTTTTCATTAGTGAATTAAAGAAAAAAGGATTGGAATTTTCCAATTATTGCGACAAAAAGATTATTTCTGCTCCATAAAAATTAAACATAAAAATAAAATAAATTTACTCATTGTAATGGGTATTTTTTGTTCCATTCATCGTATTCTTAATCAAACCATACGGTATTTTATCTTATCCACAATTCGTCCATAAAAATACGTGAAATTTATGTATGATTGTGAACATAAATAATTTATTGTCAACGCCAACGTGATATGAGGGTGTTGCGCCCTTTAGTAGAGTATAAAAATTCTTATTTTATCCACATATAGATAGAAGTATTTTTTCATACGAGACAACGTATGTGTCTTATAAAAGAAAATTGATAAATAAATAAAAGCACATCTTTTCTACCACTATCGTGATTAGATACTACGGAAGTGTATGCGCATGAACCATTTTAGAAATAAAAGAAAAACATTTCAAGATTTGGAAATTGATGATCTCATCACTATACTGACTGTTTGAATTTATCAATGTTCTACTGTTTATGTTAGAAATACTCAGAACTATTATATTGATGAGACAGTATTTGAGCGATAGGGGAAAATTACCACTATATGACTATTTTCTTTTTGACTTCTAAACTTGGGGTGTTGATTAAAAAATATTTGAATAAAATAATAATATTCAGGTGATGAGAAAAATAAATAATACTTATTGAGTAGAAATTTTTAATTAACCATTGAACTTAGAGGCAATTGATTATAAGCTTTCTATTTAATATTGATCTTTTAAAAGCTTTTGAATTAATTAAAATGATTGTGTAATTAATCAAAGGAAATTGGCATTAAATTATCTGAATACTTTTTTGTTAGAGTTAATTCCTAATGTGTCTGAAGTTGAACTGTGTTAATATACGTAAAATTAACATCACTTTTTTCCCGAGTATAATCATTTACCCAGGCTTGTTACAATGGATCAATAGAAAGCATAAAATCGGAGTAATGTAAGGGAGAAGAAGAATAAACATGTTGTCACGGGAAAACTGCGATCAATTCAGTGATGCCCTACTTAATTTAATCATATAATAGACTACTTAAATTTGTTCGACTCGTCGGATTTTATCAGGATGAGAAATCTATAAACAATGATATCACCAAGGACGAAGATGTTCCTTGGTAATTTCATGTACAAAGTAACTAAGGAAAGCAGGATGTTAGTACCGGTATATATATATATATATATACCAGTTTTATATATATATATATAAGCTGTAATTACTTTTCGTCACACCTTAGTGCATGATCAGAAAAGTATTGATTTCCGTCCTGGAATGACTCGTTGAAATATATTGGAGACCGTCACATTTTCTATTTCCTACAGTATCTGATGAAAATTTTGGAAATAATATTCGTCATCGCATCACTGCTGTTCGCATTTTATCAATATGCTAGATAATTTTCTAAATGATCGGGGTAGTATGTCGATAGCCATATGCGCATCGTGTTCTCTAGATCCAGCAGCTAGTTATTAAGGACAATCAATTATACTCTAAATAATTTAATATTTTATTTGCGTTCAAGGAAAAAATAATATTATTTCTGATGAATTTCTTAATTCTCATAATTACGTAAAATAAAAAAATGAATTATTAACGATTCTTTAGACTTTTCTATAAAATCAATTAAAATTATAAAGGAAATAATTTTTTGCTGCAAATAATTTCATTGTAAATAATCTGTTTTCTCAATTAAATATAATAAAATATAGATTTATTCCAAGTTATTTATTAATTACTCAAGTTCTTGAGAATTTTTTTTATCTACAAATTGATAAATAAGTAAATAAGTTTACAAGTTATTTTAATTAACGAATTAACATTGGTTCATATGGATGAATGGTCAAGGATAAGCTCACAAAAAATTATTCCAAGTGGGAATCGAATCAGAAACCTTCCCCTTCGGGAATGCTCATCCGGCTGAGTTATCAGAATCATCCCTATGACCTAGTTTTCTATTTTACCATGTCAACTGCGGTTCAAAGCTTAAGATAAACTTTCCAGTATTTAATAATATAATTTAGTTAAATTAAAAACATTACTTGTATGCTCATATGGACTTCATCATTACAAAATTTGTATCAACTTAAAAATTGATTTTACCTCAAACATTTTATAAGTTCAAACACAATACTAATGAATAAATCAGAAATTTACCCCACATTCAAGCTAGATAAATAGGTGTAACTAGGACGAGAAAGATCCCTCTATAAAGAATGCTAAAATCTCTGAAATATGACCAAGAAAGTAAAAATGTGTTTATTATTAAGTTTTATTAATCTTCTTATATAACAATAAAAATGGGATTGACTTATGCAAATTTAATAAATCCTTATATCAGCCCTTTTAAGTCTTTCATATGAATGATAATTATGGATAAAATTGTATGTGATATAGACAGACTGATTACTGATCCTTTCAAAGAAAGTGCATTCTATAGAAAAAATTTAATACATAATAGAACTTTCACACTTTGGATAAATAACCAAATAATAATTTTGAAAAAAAGTTCTTTTTTCAATAGTTTTATAAGTGAGTTGGCGTTGAAAGGTATCGATTGTAACACTTTGGTAGGAGTAGAAAACTTTATTTATATCAATATTTTCACCTGTAAGAGTTAAAAATATATAAGGAGAAGATTTTTTTTTCGGTAATATAACTGTACAATTACAATAGTATAACTATACAGAGAATTCCATAAATAAATTGCTTAAAATCCGATACAATTCTTTTCTTGAATTTTTTTCAATATAAAAATGGTTTTGTAATGAGTCTAAAATGGTAAAATAAAAATTCTAATACATTTTCACTTCTCAAAATTATAAGAAATATTTATAATTTCTTTTAGTAATCATATGTGTGTATGCACATGAATTAATTTCTCTTAGATGCTTATTCTTGAGGAAGAAATATTATTTTATTCATTCAAATGTCAATCTACGTGTTAAAATAAAAATATAATAATAGTTGATTTAATGTCATTTAATATTATCATTTCCCCGAGAAATATCATCAGTGTTTGAGCGCGCCTAAAAGAGGCTCAATTCGAGCCCAAATGATTTTTCAGGCTCTTAATGCGCCCAATTTAAGCCAAAAACATATTCTAGGCCCATAATACGCCCAATTGAAGCCCAAAAATATTTGGCAGGTACACAACGAGCCCAATTCAAGCCTAAAAATATTTTTAAAACGTACAAAAAAAAAATTGTCATAAAAACTTATCATTGAATTAACTTTCGTGCTACAAATTGACAGTTGTAATAATTTATTGTCGAATATGATCTTAGAAAATGGGCTTGAATTGGGCGTGTTCCGAGCTTGCAAAATATTTTTAGGCCTGTAATGGACTTGTTTTGGGCACCGAAAATTTCTCTAAGTCAAGATTGGGCTTCAATCGGGTTTGTATTGAGCTTATTTTTCATTTTAGGCTTTTTTGAGCCTATTTATTTTTACTCGGATCTCTCAAAAAAAACCCCCGATTAATTGAAAATTTTTTTACTTTCAATTTAAATGCGATTCACGTTTAGTTAACAAAAAGCTATGTTATAATATGAAGAAATATTATAAAATACTTTTAAAAATCGGTTAGCTTTTTATCTATTAACTTGAGATAATACTCGAGGGAAAACTTTCAAAAAAATGCAGATGAATTTTTCAGATGCATATGAATTAAAATGTTCGACTAAACTTCATACTGAATACAAAATAGGAATACTACTGATAAGAATACCAATATTATTTTGTATTATACAGTAGAATTAGATATTGTTAATAATAATTTAATTTGATCTTTCTAAATCATATATTTAAAAGTTTCGTTTTTGATAAAAATGAAATAATGATGATTGAAAATTGTCAACGATTATTCAATATCATAGGGAAGTTGATAATATAGAGCTCCACTTTGTACTGGTACCACTGCATGGCTTGTTTAAAATTGATCTCTCTCAAAGCATGACTTTTTCTGTAATATAAATCCAATTCTCTATTTTATTTAATGATCTAAATTCAACATTAACTTTAATGAAGTATTATTACTCACATTATTATCTAAATGACCTAGACTTATTGACACCTAAAAATGCCCTTCAATTTTAAAACAAGAAAAAATCAAGGTTTTGTGATTTTTATCAAAATAAAACGATGCTTTGAGAAATGTAAGAAATTTATATCTATATTGCGCATAAATCTTTGCTAAAGCAATTATCATTATAGAGCAATAAAAATATTTATTAACTTCATCTTTTTTAAGTTTAAGTTATGTCTGCGAAACAAAGTCCAAATGTCATTTATTACGCAAATACCTGAATCTGTTTAGAAATAATTGTGAGAATGATGATTCGGTATTTTTGCAACATTTAAATTGATTGTGTTAGTTTAAAAAATAACATTATACTTATAATATATATCGACGAATATTTGTTAATGATTTTTTAAATTATTATTGCTGACAGTAAATTAAAATTTATTATTTATCTATTTCATAATTATAAAAAATAAGAAGATTTAATACGAAAAAAAATTATTAGTTCAAGGCTAAGAATATTTTCTATTCAATAAAAAATTCATTTGCAAATTTTCCAGATGTTTTATTCAATCTAAATGAAGTCTGATAGAATAATTGGCTGAAGAACACAATCATAATCAATTTTAATTACTCAGTTATATGAAATGAATTCCAAAACATTTCCGGCATTGTATCATCTATTGTTGAATAATTACTTTTAATTTAAAAAAAATATTTTTTTAATAATTTATAAACCATCCTGAAATCATATTCAAAAGAATTTTATTCATAGTTCAATGTCTGTATCTAGAAAATTGTTGTCTCGAAACCTTTAAGTCACCTTTCGTTAATTCCATCTTTTTTGTACCAAAAAAAATTAATAAGACTCCCAAGCTCGGTAACCCTCTCATCTTCAAGAAGCGTATTACGGTTCCTTAAAATTTTTTCGAAGCCAAAGACCTCAAGAAATGTTTGTTCGTTGACAAGCATATGAAGAAAGATACTAAGATAGTAGTGATATAACGAAAGCAAGATGAAGAAGTGCTTCCGAGTGTAAAGAAGCAAGTATAAAATTTGTTATGACAGTTGTGGACACTTTAGGACTAATTTAACCTTGACATTAATCTGTCACTCTTGACAAAGCTGAAAAATTGGGAATCTCTAAAGATATAAGATTGTCCTGAAACAAGATAGATAACATCAATTGGAGTGCTTTTAAAACTTATAAAACAAAACTATAAATGCCATAAATCTCGAAGACACTTTTTCTCAAACATTTACAGTATTTGATCTATGCTATCTAAACACTCAATTGTTTGGATTAATTTCAATATTTTCAAAATAATTATACTTACACTTCAACGTTAATTTATTCATAGTACAAAGTCAAATTTCATTATTTTTAGGAATACCTCTAACATAAAAGACAATAACAACGTGAATTATCGGAGGGTTATTAATAAAAATACCCATACAATAAAGTATTAAAAAAAAGGCACAAGAAGAAAAATACGGGAATCTGTCCAACAGATAAATATAATCTGTAAGAAGAGCCAAACTTGTGTATATTTGAGTATATACCTCGATTGATTAATTCTTTGTTTTTTTTATCATATATATACGTATGCATGTCCAGAGTGTGCGTGTGTAGATGTAAATGTTTGAGAGAGTAAGATGGCACATACGGTCGATGATGATGCTCTTGAGCGGGGGCGGTGGTAAAAGAAGGCGGTGTTGGTGGCCAAGTGAGACACGGAGCTGAAAGACGCGTCCGATAGAAGAAAGAGTGAGAGCGGAGTGAGTTGAGGAGAGGCCAAGTCGAGTCAAGTGAAGTGGGGCCACGGAACGTGCGGTGGCATTGACCTCGTATACTAAAGTAATGTGAATAGCTAGACCTTAAGTAAAGTTCCCATCGGATGTGCATATGCGAACACATAACACTTATAGATGAGAATCGACCTTTTTGTCTTATTTTGCTCATAACTCCAAGGCTTTTAACTGTCGCTATGTAATGTGGGAAAAGGAACCTTAATTTTCTGACGTTTCTCTCATTTGCCATCAATTGTTATTTATCCATTACTCATGACAGATGATCAAATGCAACTTGGTGCCAAATTACACAATACTTTCTTTTTTATTGACATTTATTACCTTTAATTGTACTAATGACATTATTGCGTATTGAAAATTAAACAATTGTTTTGTTTAATAAGTTTTGTTATCAAGTTCAACTCATGTTTTACGTTTATGTACTCGCACTCATCGTATATTATATGGTGACTATGATTTATAACCCACTTGAACAATGGGTGGTTGACAATGAATTTATTTATTGGTCACTTACGGCCAACATGTTGCAAAATATGATGGCAAAAAAATTTAAATATGTATTTTTTCGGTTAAATATACTACGAAATCTTTACTTTTAACCACTGTCATTGTAGACTTCCCCTGGTTTGGTGGAGGAGTGTCTCCCACTTACTTGTCGTCACGTGACATTCTGCGCTAAACATCATGCGCAAATAATAGCGAATTTAAATTGGCTCAAAATTCAAATTTACATTGCGGTGATATTAAGTAAATATTTTTTATGCTTATTTAACAATTCCTTAATGGCTTATTGAGGGTCGTGTAATTCGATTTTATTCTGTTAATTTAAATAATCTTATAAATGAATTAGTTGTCTTTATGCCTAGTATAACATAGAAAAGACATTTTATGAATTTTAAGATTTGTGAATTAATTGATTTAATTTTTACTGAATTTATTCGAATTAAAATATTTCTTTAGCAAATAAAAAACATTTAACTTCGTCTTTCTAAATTCAAATATTAATATTGTGTCAAAATGTAATAAATAAAGCTTGTAAATTATTTCAGATATGTATTTAGACTTTAATTTCAAAGCTTTTAATGGTCCTGTCTATCTAAAATTCCTCGCTTAAGTATGCCGTTGTAATTGTTGTAACTCGGTAAATGGTAGGATCGATTAAAACAGTGAAACAGAATATATTCAATCCAGCAGTATATACTTAAAGGATACTATCATTTAAAGTAAAATATTATTCACTAACTGTAAATAATATTTAACTATTTGGCTTCGGTAAAACTGTTATTGAAATAATTCTCACAACGAGGTTTAGTTATCAATACTCCTAACAGTAATTCATTCCATCGTACGTTCTCTATCTTTTTTATTGTCTGTTTAAGTAGAACGTACTCAAAAGTTAAAAAACCAAGTGAAAAGTTGCGTTACTTATATGTTAAAAATTAAGACTTTCAACATATTACCTTATTTCCGTTCTTTCACTGTCTTAGCTTACTTAAATAAAGGTTAAAACACTAAATCAACAAACATGTTTCAATTCATAGCTATCATATTGGAATATTAATTTTTTTTTATATTCAATAATTGATTTAATTATGAAATAAGTGGATTTTAGTCATTAATTTCTGTATAATTATTAATTTCTTTTTTTGGTATTTTAAGTAAATAGTCACGTGAAATAACAATAAAGAAAATTTTCCAATATTTTTTTGGCAAAATCTGTTGGCCAAATGTTGAGTTATGATTTATAAATTTATTCCTTATTTTTCAGATTTTTTCTCACGGATGCTTTGACAGAGTTTTAATCCTTTCATCCCCTATTTACAATTCTAACCATATGACTAAAAATCCCTTTTTTTCCACATGTCAATCCTTGAATATCATTGAAGATGCAAAAGTCTCCAATAAAGCGGTAAATTGCCAGGGTGCAAAAAATTATTTTCAATAAATAGAATCATTTAGTTGCAGAAGGCTGCAAGTCCAGGCCCCAGTTAGAATATAAAACTAGTTTAAGTTGAGTAATTTTTAAAATGAAAAAAAGTGTTTGCTATTCTAGTGATTTCAGGACATCAGAATAGTAGTTGAGTAAATTTTTTTTAATCTTCTAACTGTAACCGATGAATATTTCCGCTACTGAATCCAAGAAGCATGAAGAAATTATTAATTGTTACGAAACGGAATAGATGATTTTTGAATGGCTATGACTTGTTGATTTATTTTGTAAGATAAAATGATGTTTCCGATGGTCGATGTTAAACAGTTATATTATCTCGTTGACTTGTTTGAGCATGCGCTTGAGCCTAAGGAATTTTGTGATGGCTGTTGCTCTTCACAGGTCGCGTTGTTCGGTCACCAGTGGTTGTGATGCTCATTCATAGGAATTTCACAGGTTGTCAAGCAGGTTTGGCTGGCCTTTGTCATGAGAAATAACATTGTAAGCTAAGAAATCTTATGGTCTTTGTCATCATCTTATAATCTAAAGTAATTCAACCAGTTTGTATTTAATTAATTTCTTTTCTATCATCACGTACACACCATCGATCACCAACATACCACATACAAATAATTTAGAAATTGTACATTCTCACCCTATACTCCTGAACAAGTACAATCATTAATAGAGAATAAAAATTGATTGACACACAAAAACTTGACCAGTTTTGCAAAAATCTGGATTGTCAGCGTTGTATACGGGCGAAAGAATTAACGGTAGATAAACCATATCTTTGTATGTCCGGAGTATGTACGTGAGTAAGCGAAAAACTTGAACTCTGGAAACATAGATTCATGTATGTTTATACTTGTTGTTGAATATTTATTCCAAGTTATGTAGTAAACTTCATAAGAAATAATATTCTCTCATATAGTTGGTCACGCTGGAGCCTTTTGTCAGGTGAAACTATGCACAAATTATCTATGAGCGATAATAGTCGCTCTCAATTTCCTCGATTTCTCGATCATGCTCATTTGATTCCACCATTGAACTCCATCGGTTTGCTGACTCCACGTGAAATGCGACCGCTCCTTTTGGAATAATTATTTCCATGAATTAAAAATGAAAAATTAAACTTAATTGAAAACCAAAGATATGCACAGACGCTTCGCTCGATAAAGTAAAAAGTCAAAGAAGAGCAATGAGAAAATAAGGAAGAAAACGACGAGAAAAAGCTGAAGAAGCCGCAATGGATGAAGAAGGCGTATAGAATGTACTCGGTCGACTGGTAAAAGAAAAGAAAAGAGAAATCGAGGGTCGGCTTACGCACGAGCGAGATCGAGCGCACTATAAGAGAGAGCAAGAAGTGGGAGACGGAGAAGGACGTGCTTGAAAATAAAATCCCGATGACTTTCTTATTGTATGAACGTCGGCGGCAGAATGCCCAGGAATGAGATTGGCTCCGTGAGTGTCGAGCAAATGTGCCAAAAAAAAAGAAGGAAAGGTTAAAATAAAGAAAACAAGAACAATAGTAGAAAAAGTGGGAGATATATCTATAGACTCTCCTTATAATTTGCATAGTTACCAACTTTGTGCTTGGCGTCGGAGGAGAGCGCACACTCTCGCGCCCAAAGAAGAAAAACTGGAAACCTTCCATCGATCGTTATCCTGAAGAGCCGAGTGTGCTGCCTCGCTTCGCCATTGCACTCTTCTTCTCTTTCTCTGGTGGTACTGCTACTGCTGCTGCTGCTTGTAGAGTAAGGTTTATCCTCTTCTCAGCATTCCATTCGCCGAAGAGATAATTTGCATTCATGGAGGAGGAGCAGTACTCGAAAAGGAAAACCGTGAAATACACTGGAGGACCTACGAAATGATATTACACACGTACTTCCGTTCAGACGATTGATGATCCTACCCCTACTATTCATACGCGTGTCATCAATAAATTCACTACTGTCCTACACAAGTTACAATTATACTTCCACACACCATCGATTTCATTTAATCATATGCTCAAAATTATTTAACCTTCAAACCTTTATATTTGAATATTTCAATTAATCAAAACCCTGATGTTCATGTTAACCTCCAAGGAATCATGAGGGCAAATCAATGTCATTACTGAATCATTCTATATTTTTACAGTATTCAAGACCATCAGTCAACAAAATCATGATTTGTATAGACAAAAAGGAAGAAAGAGTATTGGTAATCTTGGTGTACAAGGTATTCAAGTACTCTTCTTCATGTTGTGTTGGAGACCGATTGTGTAGGTGGTAAAAGGTAGAAGAAGAAGAAGGAGAAAAAGAAAAATAAAACAAACAAGTGGATACCGGAGAGGAAGAAGGAGAAGCAAGAATGAGATTTTTCATAAATAGTGGACTTGTATATAGCGATAGTCTACCTGTATAGTATCAGAATCAGAACGAATCAAGAACCACCATGAAACTCTAGCTAATTCAGGTATGATGACGGTGTTGCCGAATTTACGAAGCTCCAAAAATCTCTAATTCATTAGACAGTATATAAAAATACTGTATAGTTTATTGTCTCATTTATTCGTCACTACCAGCAAGGATTGGCAAGGACTATCTTCAAAATTCAATGACATTTCTCAAGATTGAAATGTATTGCTTGCATTTGCAAAGTACTTAAATTGCAAGTCAAGTACTGCATTAACTCTATCATCTTCAGTGGGCCATAAGCTTACATTTGAATTTATTTCATTTATCAATACGCTTAATGGAAGCACTTTTATATTTGAGAAAGGTTTTTTTTTTCATCTCATTGTGTGAATACTCGATACTCTTGGAGTATTTCACCTGATTAGTCACATTACCGCGACAGGGATTTTAAAAATTATAAAATGGTTGGATAATTTTATTTTATTCACGGAGGATTGAAACAAGAAAAGAATGCTGGAAATCGGCTCGTCAAGAGATTGAAAAAAATGAAGAACAAAGAGTAAAAAATAAAAATAAAAGAGTGTACAGGGAAACAGACTGGCATTCACGATCAAGCCGGTTTTCTCACTAGAACCTTCGATCTTTATGTTTGAACCCTTTGACATGCATTCCTCTTTGCAATGCACATACAACAATATATATAAATATATACATAAATAATACATATATACATAAAGGGAGTGAATATGTAAATAAATCTGATGAAGAGTACAAGTAAGTGGTTACAATGATAATTCTATATCATTATCGGTCTCATTTAAAAAGAGTAATGGTTGAAGAATTCACAAGCAAAGAGTGAGAGAAACACTCGGCGTATCTACCCATACTTGAGGAAAATGATTATACCGGTTATAGGTCCATATCTCTCACCGAGGTCGTCTTCAGACAGCGACTGGATATTTCGATGCTCTCGAAAGCCAAGGAGCATAAAAATGAATGTGTGATGCGTAAAAAAAGACTCTGAATATAAGAAAGGAGTGAGAGAGGAAGAACGAAGAATTTCAAACTATCACGAATAGCCAATCTTAAGCAAGAGTTGCAGCGCACGGCGAAAAAGAGAGAGAGACGCTAAGGAGGCCAATGCACCCGAATGAGTTCGAGAAAACACGTCGTCAGTGGCGCCATCAGCAAATCGGTAGAGAATGGAGCAAACACCGAGGTCAAATCACGGGCACGCGTCTTCGTGTTCCCGTAACAAATCTCAAGTTATTCTCATTCTTTATTCTTTTCTTTAATATCTGCTATTTCACTCAGCCACTCAGACTGAGTGTGTTACAACCCATCACTCTGGTACTCTATCTGTTGGTCGAGTGATAGATAAAGAGAGAAGAAGAATGTTAAGACGAATCCACCGCAGGAATATACGTCAGGCAACTGAAACAGTTCTACCTCACTGTGTGTGGCGTGAAAGTCCAATGGAAAGATTGCTCTTAGTAAAGAAGCGTTAAATTCAGAATAGATATAAAAAATGAGGTCGACGAAAGGACGAATACATTTCTAATAAAAAAAAGAGTAGGACAAAAAAAGATCAAGACTGCGTAGGAGAAAAGCAGATGAAAATTCTGTGTAGAAATACACACACGCATACACATCACCAATTTAATTTAGTTGTGACAGAATTTTTGACTGACTCTGTCGAAGATAAAACCTCCAAATGTCAGAGGCTTAAAAATATATCAACAGGTATAATAGAAACTTATAAATACATAAATACACATTTTATATACATGACATTGAAAAGTAATCCAATAATTCGATAATTGTTTGTGTACAAACAAATCACCGCTCATTTCAAAAATACATATGAAAGTCATTTAAATCTAAATAATTATTAACGAAAACTTAAATCATAATTTTAAACAATTTAACTATTTAATTGTTCTTCTTCTTAAATTCAATTACAAAATGTTTTACCATAATAAGATCTTTTGTAACTTGAGATATTTTTATTTATAAATAAAAAACTTGGTTAAAAAGTTTAATTAAACATAACAAAAATGACAAATAAATATGCATTATTTATGAGAAAAGAAAGAATGATTAAAAAATCTGGGTTAAAAATTCATTGTACGATAGATCGTTTACTTCTAAAATGATTCCTTAATTTCAGACGTGATGACAACTGAGTAAAAATACTTCTAGAAATTTCTAATATTTAACCACCTCGATTGCAAAAATAAGCCTATATAACCAGATGTATTTACATAAAATCAAGAGACATAATGACCTCGCAAATATTCTCAGAATCTTCACCTCTTCCGATTCGGAAGGTCATCTTCTTGATTTGCAAATGATTTGAGGTTGAAAGAAGTGTCAGGATAAAATTGTAGGCTAGTTTCACTCAAATGACATTATGCGTATGTATAAGTGAACAAAGTAAATATGTATGTCTGTATAAATGGAATACATATGAAAGAGAGAAGGTTGTACTTGGCCTATCATTTGTTGGTTATGTCGCATCAGAGGGCAACAACCTGATTTTCCTGCACCACCGCTACGACAGTGTGACAACGAACGTGGGAGAGAAGAAACCAAGAGCAATAGACTTCAATTTTAACTTAAAAATAACGCAGTGGAATGCATTTAGACTCACTGGTGAATATTTCTGTTAATGTTTCAGAATAAAAAAAGAACATAAACTTATACTAGAGAGGTTGTTAAATTGATAATTTAAGAATTAATCTCCAACATTCAATGAAATTTACTGAAAATCATCAACAAGCCATCATCATTGAACAAGAGTTTGACAAAGTTATCACCTAGCTGATGAATATAAAATTTCTAAAGGATCGTTTGGCTAAAAAAATGAATGAACAGTATAACGATTTGAAGAAAAAGCTAGGAATTGATATCAGCATGATGTTGGGAGTGTGCTAAAGTTACAGAGGTTGTATCTGGGAAAAGGACATGCGCGCTTGTAGCTTTTCTAACCAACTGGTGAGGACAAGAACAGGAAAAGAGCGCGAGAAAGAAACAAATAAGAAAGAATAAAGCAAGTTAAAAAAAAAAAAGGACAAAGGGAATACATATGGATCGTTTTCTTCTCTAACTCTAAATAGTGGGAGAACCGCGAGACTCTTCTGCTCTGCTATGCAAGTTCACTGAGAGCTCAAACGATCAGCCTGTCTCTTTACTTATCTTATATCACTGAAACTTATATTATCCTTATGGATATACACTCAACATGGCTATACCAACTATTCAAGAGGCGGGATATACATCCCAATCAACATACGCATTTATAGCTTTGAAGAAATAATAATAATACACATTATTAGCTGATAAATATTCATCGTTTTATTTACGTATCTGTTTATTTATCGAATTATTACTCTATTACCAAGAAAGTACTATTAGATTTACTATTGAATACTTATAGTCTATACTCCATAACATGTATGCTAAGGTATGTGAGTATGGTATAGCCCAAGTACGTGCTATGTAAATAAATCCTATACCTTGACGAGGATATACCTCGTCGTGACCATCCAAGTCAAGTGCACGGAGTTTCCCACGGACTAGTTTACATTCCTTTAAGATGTTGCTTCTTCTTTAACATTATATCGAGTATAAACATACTTAAAACTCTAATCAATAATCATTAACGTTAAACTAACTGATGGTTAATTATAAAATAATTAGCTGAAACCTAAAGTTCTTTGTATGACATTCAGGTGGACAATTGAATAAAACATAAATGCATTTTTCTTCTGAGTCTTAAATGTGGCTTAATATTATCTCTTGGTGGAATAATTTTTATAAGACTTGCTAACTCAAGGACAGGTTGATTATTTTTCACAGAGATATTTTTTATTGGAATTAAAAATGCTATATACGTATGATATGAAGGTATAGATTAGTAATTTAATAACAGATTGGTTAAAGCGATTGAATTATCGAGAGTTTTCTAGGTCGATGTTATCATTGTTGAAGATAATGAAGAATCACTCAAAATAATTACATGGTCTGATCATTTTTTTAATTCTATTTTACTAATACGGTGATTTTTAATTATAGAAATGTTTGTTTTTTAACAAGTTGGGACTGTAAAGAAACGATAAGCGACTACAGTAATTAGAAGCTTTAAAAGTTAGAACTTTGTAAAAGTTTAAAAGATTGAAAAACAAACAAAAAGTATATCCTTCAAGTGATAATACGGAGAGTGCTTTTCACCACGAATCAGAGCGTCACCAATGAAACCGGAAGTGTGAGTCATCGTTCATGAGAGTTACCATGGCAACTACGATCAGTTTAACCCTTGTTCCTTCTTAGTATGACTATCAACTTCCATACCAATCAAAATTGGTCTATTATTTGCAAGCTTTAATGTACTTGGTGCTAGAAAAAAGGTAAATGTAAAACGACTTATGTTTTATAGAGATGTGGAAAGTACTAAAGTGCAGAGGGTGAATGAGAAAAAAACACTGTATGGCGAAAATGCAGAGAAGTTGGCAACCCTGTTGGATGGTTTATCCGATGCAACGACAATGAAGCCGACCGATTCTAAAACATAAACAAAGGACGAACAAAGACTCACTTCAGACTCTGGTGGGGATTAGTGGAATTCAACTACATGCACTAAAGTGCGCAGTCTCACCATTTCAAGAACCCTTATGGTATTTAAAAAAATTATTTTCTAGAGTGATTAATTTTTTTTTCAATGGATTCTACACAAAAGGATCTAAGGGATTTGCTACATTTTATTTGCATGTAACATTTTACCAAGAATTCAATTATTGTATTGGAGTAATGAAACATCTTATGTGTCTCAGGCATGCGATGAAGAAAAGTTGAAGATTTAAATTCAAAACCCTTCACTCGTTGGAACTAAGCTT
This sequence comes from Chelonus formosanus, assembly GCA_028641665.1. Taxonomy (NCBI): domain Eukaryota; kingdom Metazoa; phylum Arthropoda; class Insecta; order Hymenoptera; family Braconidae; genus Chelonus; species Chelonus formosanus. The sequence goes on along the minus strand of CM054004.1, from coordinate 7,955,233 downwards.
TGCCCTGAGCTTTAACAGTATCACTTAGTAAAAAATATTCACCATTTATTGGATTAATTGTAATTGAAGATTGCAAAAAAATTACATCAATGAAAGTGGAATTGAACAATGAAGTTTGAGAGAAACAATTGGGATAAAATATCTAGCAATTAACCTGATTTCAAAGAAAAAATACCGATTAGACTAGAACTTTATAACACTTTTGATAATTTATCTAATTATTTTATTCAATTACATAATAATTGAAAATTAAATATAAAAAACAAAGTGATTTATTGATGATTACAGAACAGCAATGTTATTCAAGAAAATAGGACTCTATAAGATATTTAGAGGTATTAGTATATTTACTGATTGGTGAGAAGCTAATTAGACAGCTTCAATTTATGAATATATTAGCCATAAACCTAATTTACATAATAAACCATTAGTATATAGACCTTTAGATTGCGTATCAGACCACCAAAGTGGAGTTGACTTTGAGTAATTATAATTACCTGTGAGATCTAATGTCAATAATTAAACTATGTAACACAAAGTAATACAGGAAGAATTAATAAACCTCTTTTTCGAGTAAGCTCTGTTGGATAACTAAAAGCATCACGTTACAAACTTTACTTAAAAGCTCAGATGACACATGTTCACACCCTACAATCATTTTAACATTATTTTCAAACTTTTTATTTTGGAGCACCAACTTAACAGCTCAGTTGAAATCATCGACAGTAATTGAGTTATGAGATGAAAAGGGAAACCAAGTGTCAATTTTATTCAAACTTTAGAAACACATTGTAATATAAAATGTGTGATAATTGAACATAATGAGTGTCATAAAATAACAATAAAGTGTAGGTGATATTATTTTCATTATTTGAATATTATTTTCAACACAAACAGAATTAAAATGAAAACTAAAGTTGACAATTCAGTATTTTCGCAAATAGGAAATCCCGACCATTAACATGGGTTTAAATGAATGCAAATGGTTGTATCATGTAAGATATATAAGCATATTAAGCGTCTACTAGTTTAGTTTGAAACACTTTAACGTATTTGTTCTTTAAAATCAAGTTTAAACTTGTTTATCAAATAGTTACCTAACATTTATACTCATGATTAAATTTAATTTATTTAACATGTCACACTTATAAAGTTATATATTTTCTATAAATGCCTTATTTAATTGAAAATATTGAATGCAAAATTATTGTAAAAATATTTTCTTATTGGTAATTTGATTCAGGATGATTGTATTCACGCTATTTTTGAATATTATTTATAACAAAAATAAAATATAATTGATCTAGATTGAAATGAAAGCGTTATCCAGAAATAAATTCAGATTTATGCACATATGTATATTTCTGTACATACATTGAAAGTTCTCAATAAGTTGGGAGAACAGAATGTTATTTAGAGCAGATATTTTCGGTTGAATGTACCTACTCGTCGAATGATCACCAAGTATCCAAAGAATATAACTAATTTAAGATTAAGGAGCAATTAAAGAGCAAAGATTTATATGATAATAAAATAATATTTATAACTCATTTACAAAAGAAAAAAAGATTCATGTAATTTAAGATCATTTGTTCTTAACTGAAAAAATTGATTTCAATTATTTATCTGACTAATTATAGTTGCATTTTTTTGTGTTTCAATTTCTTAGAAAAACTTCAAGTTTTTTATGCTCTTTCGTTTTGCTCTACTACCCTATCTTACTATGAATTTCCCTATATTTTTTGTCCAAACTCTCTAGACTAGTGGATGTCTTGTTACAAGTATGTCACTGATGAAATTAATAACACATTTTAGACTAATAATGGATAGTCGTTAATTAGTGAATAATTTTCACTTATTTAAATCTAGTGAAAACAAATTTTCTTTTTTATTTCTTTATCATTCAATACTTCTTGTACCATTCTAATTTTTTATCATCATTTCTATTGATCATCAACGTCTTGTCAAAAAATCAATAGTAATTTTTTAAGGTTATCCTACGAGAGCGATAACTAAATTATCAATAATACTTTATAGATATTATTTAATATTACTTATATCATATTATAAATAATACCTGAATATAATTTGACCGAAGTTTAAATATTTATTGGATATTTTTTTTCATGTATCACTAATTCTTCTTGGCTGGGGCACAATGAATTTTGATACAAGCTCTCGAGGGATAACTACCTTAACAAGTCAGTCAAAGTATTAAATATTTATTGAATGAACTTCATTTTAGCATTGCATTGATTCGTTCTTGAAGTCAAAGAATTCATCATGGTTAATACTTCTTATCATAACTTTTCTAGTGTTGATAAATTTTTTTGAATAATAATTTGATCCAAAATTTTTATTTCACTTCATACCTTTGTATCGACTGACATATTTGTGTGTCAGTTTTCTGGTAGTCTAGAGTATGTGGGAAGTTCGCAAATGTACAGAGAGCTTCGTCCACCGTACGTTCGTTGGCGCGTTGTCGGCAGAATGCTATACTAGTCAGCAGCAGCTCGCCCACCGCCACATACTTTGACTTTATTCTACCTCTTCAACATTGCTTTCTGTCTTCCTTCTATATTCTTCTTCTTCTCTTGATTTACAAAGGAACTTGGTTCCGTTCAAGCTATATAATATCGGTCTTCTTGCTTCTCCTTCTTCAACTACTTCTCCTTTCCTCGTCTTTTTATTCATTGCGCTTACTCGCGCGCGAGCCAAGAATATATGTATGTATATTTGTCTGGGGAGAAGTAGTGTGATGTATCTCCGGGGTGTTTGTGCCCGTGACCACTGATACTTATTCGTCTGCGCACGTTCAATTCTTTTAGATTCAACGGCTTCTTTTCAACTGTAATTCTTGTATGTAAGTGTTTAATACGCTCAATATCATATTGATAAATAAAAGAAAATACTTTTATTTCCAGTTTGTAATGAAAAACAAGTAATTCATTATTCAGACTAACTCTTCTTGAAAATCGAATGTCTGTTTTTAAAGCTTTCAACCCTAAAAGTTGATAAACAATTACTCGTTTGAAGATTTTTAAATATTTTTATATCTTTCGTTAATGATTATAACAGATAAAATGATGAGAATGAATTTCAAAGTATGCTACATTCGAATTATAATAAGGAACGGGAAGTAGACTTGCATCAAAATGCTTTTTTTTTATGGAGATGTACGATTATGCAGATTGAGTTATTGGAATAACTTTAAATTAAAATGGCAGTGTTATCTTAAGCGATGTCATAATTTCAAATATAACCAAAGCTGTGCATGAGTTTAAATATCAGTAATAATTATAGATAAAAAACTGTAAATGTTTCGATAATACTTTCAGCAAATTTGCAACATATCTGTCATGGATGATTTGATACCTTTGTAAGAACAGATTTTTTTTATTTATTTACAATAAAAATAATTAAATGAACTGGTGAGAAATGTTGTAAACCCATATTTTGCCATCAAGTATTCTTTTCTTATTTTATAATCTTCATTGTTGTGGTTCTTGAATGTAGCTGCCCGAATTTTTCTTCACTGAATCCTCTGACTGATGATATTTTATTAAAAAACTGTTTTTATAGTCACAACGATTTTCACGAGTTTTAACAGAAAGACTTCCAATCTGTTGCAGCAACAGAATATTTTTCTCATAATGAAAAATATTATTGAAAATGACCATCTTTCTTTTTTTTTTTAGTTTTTCAAGATTAAGTCTGGCGCATCGGATTCTTTCGTCGAAACTCATTGGGCTTTATGCTGTCTTGTTTTCTTTTTATTTCGATTGTTGCCGTAGGCATAGAGATCAAGGTAAATCTTTCTCTCTTTTGTACAGTATAAGAGACCAAAAGGGAGTTTTGCTTTGAAAAGTGAAGAGAAGACGCTCGCATAGATCGAATCTTCCTAAAATTCGAGACTACCACCTGCTGCTGTCCGCCTGCTTCTGGCTGCAAACGGAAATTTTTGACCATGTCGTACTAATTTTACTATGTTCCCTTATTCTTAAGACGAATCTGTTGAAAAAATTCCAATCGTTTTCCATTTGATCATGTTTGTATTATTGATATAATATCTACATTGTAATCACTTTTAATGCACTTGGAAGTGTTTAAAAAGTGACTACAATGCTAATCAAGTTAAGTTCATTGAAATAACACACTTCCAAATTTGAGATTTGCAGAGCTGAGATTATTGATTCAAGTCAACTTGAAAAGTTTATTTAAAGTTTTTTTTACAGAGATACTGTTCTCTTTTAAGATTGTTCGATCGCAACTAATAATATAGTATAGAGAAAACCAATGTTAAATTTTAATGTGAATATAAATGAAAATATTTAATATTAAATAAAACTCGACAATTAGAATTGATTAATTACAAAATTATAAAACTTTTTATCGTTTTATGTAAAAGGAATCTGAATTTATTTGTGCCATTGGATTTAGTGTTTAACCTAACTTCTAACTGAACTTTATTCGTTTATTATTACTAAACTAAACGGTCAAATTTATTAATAAAGTGAATTTGATTTCTTTGAATTATTATCTATCACATTTGAAATTTTTGTAGATTAATCTTTAAATTCGCTTAATAATCGAGTAACTTTATGTCTACTCCAAAAAGCTTTAGAAATTCTAAGTTTGAATTGGTCAGAAAATTAAAAACTATTTATCTGATGACGATGAAAAAAAGTTATTACAAAATATCAAGATGTCGATGGTTTCGAAAGTATTTCATCCAAGATCAAGATAATTTTTTTCAAATGATTTTTAAAAATCTTCTATTTCACATGAATTTATTTGTGTAGGAGTAAAATATTTGCCGATTATATCTTGGGACCAACCAGGTTACTTTGAAGTATAGTAACCGAAGTTTAAGCGATTTGTATTTATATTTTTTTTGACTCGAAACAAATTTGATTTTGTGCTAAATAAATGGAGTTATTCTAGAAATGACCGAATGGAACAACTGCACTTTTAAAATTGTAATTTTTCGGTCGTAAATATTTCCTCAAAAATAGCTTGACCAATTTATTTCCAAGTCCAATCGATTTTAAGTTATTTTGGCCAAAAAAAAATCTTGACCAAAATTGAGTCAACTATTTTTAAAATTTTGACAACAAAGAAGTTTTTTAGCCTAACTAAATTTTGTCTATAGATTTTCTAAGAATAACTCAGTTGATTTCAATTAGTAAAGGCTAATAAATATCTTTCCTCACTAAACAATAGAATTATCTAGAAATATTAAATCATCAACTCTAATAAATTTCTACAATTGGAAAAGACCCAGTTAAATTCATGAAAAATGAAATAGTCTAGCAGACGATCGATAGTTTTCTACTAATTTAATGTGAAAGAGTTCAAAATAAATATATTAAATAATATATAACTTTTTTATTAAGTAGACTATAATATTTCAATATTATATTATCAATATCTATCTCTAGAAGCAATTAAATAGTTAGTCAAGCATCCATAATTAATTGATGAACTGAATAATAATTTTACCATCACAGAAACCAGATTATTTTCAAAAATAATCAATCGAACCTACCGAAATATCTAGTATGTAGTCTCCTTTCTACACGGAACAAATTATCTGTAACAGCAGCAGATTTTTGGTTTGTTACTATTACATAATTTTCTTCTGTATACTGAGCAAAAAACATCTATAGGTATTACAATTTTAGTTTGTAATTACAACGAAGAAAAAAAGCTATTGCAACTACTGTAATAATCTATAGAAAGTAGAAAAATGATTCTCTGATCAAATGAAAGTTTATAACAATAATCATTTGAATGCTAAATGGTTTATACGCTTGACAATTTTTAATGTCTTATGTCAAGTCAACTAGATGAAATTGACATTCGTAACTCTTTTTGTGTAATATCGACACTAGTTTTAAAAAGAATTATTTCACATGATAGTGATTTTTACTGGAGGCTTTTCATTTTCAATCAAAAAAAGGGGATTATAAAAGCAACACATATTTTGTCAGTTGATTTTTATATTTTTTTCCTCGGTACAACAAAAAATCACGTAATGTCATAAGAGAAATTTAGAATGTCAATTAAACTAGTAATTCTTACCTTCAGGTTGAAATGAAAATAAGTGCAATGGATATAAAAATCAATCTTGATATTTTGAACATATTGTAAAAAATTCGTGAGTAAATAATTACAAACTAAAGTTGTAACACCTTCAAATTTTTCCGTTAAAATTACAGAGAAACAATGTGTAACAGTGACAAACCGAGAATCTGTTGCTGTTACAGATCATTTTTTTTCCGTGTAATTACAATAAATCTTCTATAATTTGTTATTACTGAATCTGTGATTCTTCTTCGATTTAACAACTACAGTTTCTCCATCTTCATACAATGTCCACTTTACAAAAATGCCGCCTAACCCGCTCTATCATTGTACATATATACATTCTTCTCAAGTGGTAAAGTAGGGTACATTCATAATTTCTACATTCACAGAATTTTAAACATTTTGAAAGTTGGAAATATTGTAGATTATTTACAATCCATATAAAAATGTCTATGTCTTGATAATTAACAGATAAATATAAATAAAAGATAGATACTTTTATTCTTCTATCGAACCCACTGGCATGTAGATAAATATCGATGTAAATGGAATTCACTATCGTGTCACCATTTACTTCAATTACAATCATAAAAAGGCAAGTATCCATATTTGAATGAGTCAAGTGATACTAAATAGGCAAAACGCATCAAATCTTGATAGGTGTTGGTGTGTTTGAGGGTTCGATTATGCTTTCGTCATAGTCATGTGTTTTATGGCGTTAATATATGACGGTGAATGTTACGAGAAGGAAGGAGTGATTGCTGTCATATGCGCAGGCGTCACAAGAGATTGACAGGGTGACTCAAAGAAACATCGCTATCACTTTCTATACCATCTATTCTGCACTATTGAGCCTTTGCGAATGGAATTCAATTTGTTGACACGCGCAATACTGATGTTTTGTGTATGTATGTATCCATTTATCGAATGTATATGTGCACATATGCGATATATTATGTATTATATACATACAAATGTGTCTATAGAACCGCTTTCTCGCAACGGTACCATTCTTGCACTGGAAAGGTTTGTCGGAATTCAAGACGTAAATTGTACGATATAACATCTTGTAGGTGTATGGATCATGGACTAATTCACATGTTATGCGCGTACTTTATTGACATTTAAAACTACCAGAATAGACCAACCTCTTATTAACGTTACTTGTGCATAGTTTTCATTCAATTGACGATTGCGGAATGTTGAGAATATCACAGATGAAATACATTATATTGTACATGTTCTGTCATGTGGATACAGGAAATAATATGGATATGTATTGAAATGTCAACCTTAATATACTTATTGTCTACTTAATTGCAATTTTAAGATCTACTACCTTATGTTTTTGCTACACAAATATTTTTTGTTAAATAATTTATTAAGCGTAGGATGGATTAATTTTTTTATTTACCATGAAAAGCGTGGGATTGTGGGAAAATGTTAGATGAAGTAATTTTTTTCTTCATTATTTTTTTTAAAAAGAGTTTTTAATAATTGTTTTTCATCAGTTGAGTATAATAAAAGTCTTGATTTCTAGTGAAGATGACATTGAATATAAAATAAATATTATTTCAAAATCATGATTACATTTTTCTTTTATTTCTGCTCAAACAATTATACTTCAATGATTCTTGACGGATGACGATAACCATATACTTGACGAAGAGCTTCTTGTTCTCTTTTTCTTAATGATTAGCTTAACTTCATTGCCTTGTCATATTTCAATTGTTCACTTCCAATTGTCGAGACTTGAATTAGAATGATTTATTCATCTTCAATGAAGCTTTCCTGCTTTCTAAAGTGGCTAGAATTCTATGATAATCGTTAAAAAATAACTTTTTTAAAATTTTTAATAATGTAAATTTTAAAAAACTTTTGAATTAATCTTTTTAATATAATTTATAACAATATTAGTTTGTGTCTACTTCTGATAAGCCTGAAAACTTTCTTCGGTGCATATCGATCGATTTCATCATTTATTCAATATCAAAGATTCAAACTGAATGATAATTATTCATTACCATGTGGAGTTCTTGGTGATGAATTTTGATGACCCATATGCTTGTCAAATATTCATACTTGATCATAATCTTAGTAAAAAAATAAAACGACTGTTATTCATATTAACAATACAATTATTTTTAACAACTTGTAGATGAATAAATATGTGCTCCAAAAATTCAATTTCAGTTTTTTTTTGTATTCAATTTAAAAATAATTCGAAATTGGATCTTTGAAGAGCACAAAAGGCTATAAAAAAAAGCATTGAACCATTTTAAAACTGTCGTATTTAGTGAAGAAAGAATAGCAAATTGTTTGAGCTATATGGCAATTACAATGTGTGATCCTTCTATCGATGTTCTCTTTGATGAAGGGGCATCACCCATGCAGTATTTTTTCTCCTTGTTTGCCTTCTATAGCATCGAGTATACTGTATAGAGTCTATACAATACTGAAAGCATCTTTTTTATGTCTCTTCTCACGACCATCTCGCTTCTGTATCCTCTTTTTCGAATTTTCTCCCCACTATCGAGGGCGGATGGCGCGCGCGCTTCACATTCATCCCTCCCTTGAATTATCCTGCTCTGCGCACATTTCTCCTCAATCCTTCTCACGATCCTCGTCATACCCAACTTCTCTTCTCGATATCGATGCTCTTTTACGTTTCATGTAGATACATACATCCACTCCATTGCTTCCTCCTCCTCTCTCTCTCTCTCTCTCTCTCTCTCTTCATTAAGTAAAAATGAGCATAAATCATCCCTTTCCAAAAAATCAAAAATTTTTCATTCTAAAAATAAATCCTTTAATATCTGGCGAATAAAAAAAATGGGTTGATTTTTTATTGTTAGAATAAAATGAAGTAAATGTCAGGAAAATAGGAATGAAAATAAAAATTTGAAAGGGTAAAAATGACGAAAGACCATAAGAGAGTGATGATGTATCAATAGATGAAGGGATTCAAGACATCCGATAGAAGCTCACGTTCACACGGGTTTTAAACCTGTGTATAATCGTCGGTTCACATTCCTACCACTCAAGATCGTGAGGCGGTTCTGTGTTGCCATTTCCCCCAGCATCCAACAACCCCAGGCTTTACACCAACCACCATTGGCTCCCCTTTTTGGTGATATCCTCCCTCACTGCAATTGCGCCACAATACTCATATATAGAACCTATCTTCTTTACTACGTTTTCTCGTATTTTTGTACTTCAATGAAGTGCTTCTCCACTTTCCCAGAATGAAACTATCAAAGTGTTTATGCCAACCGAACAACCAATGCTCTGTCGATAAATACGACAGTGGTTTCGTAAATGCACCTTTAATTTATGCATCAATTAATTTCCTTTAGAAACTTATGGTATATTGGAATAAATTATCATTCAAAATAATCATTAAATTATATGGAATTATAAAACTCGGTCACAATTTATCTAAAGTTTTTTTTTTCAATAAATATTATTAATTGATTACGTGAATGATATCATATGGACACCTACCAATTTGATTGATCAATAAAAAATGAATTGCACATCTTTCCCTAGGTTTCATGATAAATCATGGCTATTGAGTAGTGATAAGCCGTATTTTATGGATCTTATACGTGTGATGATCTGTTGATTGTTGATACAGGGAAGTTTGAGCTCAAATAAAAGCTTAGAAAAGAACAAAATGCGCAGAAAAATTTTGAAAAATGAACAGCATGTTTTTTCTTAATGAAATATACGCAATTTTTATTAATTTATTTGTTATAAAATCATTTGTTTTATTATTTAGCTAACAAATTTGACAGTCACGACCTGTCTCTGTTTGAGTTAATTTATTATTTCATATTAGTTCCTAACTATCTTTATAAAATATTTAACTTAATTAAAATAAATCTTAGCTCATTATTTATAGATCATATACAAAATATATATGAAGATACAGTTTTAGAACATCGTCATCATTTATAACTAAGCATTATAAGTTTTGAATAAGTAAATTTAACATCCCACTACTATACTTAAATCATTGTGACCTGATTCAAAAATATTTTCCTAAACATTTTCCTGAGTTTCCTTATACCTCTACTTTGATTCTATTTTATATTCTAAACACAACATTATTCTATGGATGTTGATGACAAAAATTTTATTCATGTTCAATCGCTCCTCATTTATATGCTGGAACAATCTTTATCCATTAACATCAATAATTTTCAATACTTAGAAAAAAATAATAAACGTCGCCAGAAAATAATAAAAAAAAATTCATCAGTTATTTATCAAAATTATCACGTATAACCGACTTAGACAATCCCTAGTCAACAGGAGGATAACAGTTGAGTCGCGTGGTGATGAAAGCTCAAGTTAGTTGAGGATAGTTTACTTTTTCTTTACGAGCTTAAAATTTTTAAATCAATTGATTAATGTGTTTTCTATGGCCAAATGGCTGTAATTTAAACTTACTTCAATTTAAAAATTTCTCTTAATAATTACTAAGATCAACAGTTGATGAAAAGTAATAATAAACTTACAAATAACTAGTTTTTGTTGAAGTTCCAAATAGAATCACTAGATGAAGTAGATACTATTGCAGGTGAAGAACCACACTGATGAACGAATGAATAGATTTCATATCCATGGATGTATGTACTAGGTAATTTTTTTATTTGGAGTGAAACTATACAGATTCTAAATAAATCACAGCCGAGGAGTCTTCTCTAGAGACATATATGTCATATATTATTTTTAGTGTTAAAATGAATCATGACATCCAGGTCCAGTAGAAATCTCTGATGGATCAACCAACGGAGAGAACATTGTTTCATATATGGTAAAATATTTCTTGAAGCAGAGAAAACTAATAATAAAGATATAATAGCCACATCATGTAGAGCTAGATATTCTGATTTTTTTCTTTTCCCTGTCATACTTATAAAATATGTAGATCATATGAAATGACTCTAGTTTCTGCTGTTTATGCATACTAGGTAATTTTGGATGCTAAAGTATAGCTTTTGAAGTAGATAAGGTGAGGTACTTAACATTTGATGGATTTACGAAATAATTAGTCATATACTGGGGATATGATTGCAGATTTGTACTTGAGTCAAGAGAGCATAAAAGCGAAAGGGAGTGAATAGACTATGAGTTGGACCACGATTTCTCGGTAGTAATATCACTGACACAGATATTAAATCCCACGAATGTGCAGTAGCTGCGGTTCAACTTTTCTAGCATAGAAATTATACATCTTATTTATTCCAACTTTGTACATTTATTTTTGGTATTTATTCAAGTACTTTTAGTTATTATTACCACTATATAATCGTTGAATCATTTTGTATATTTAATTCAAATTACATTTAATTTATTCTTTAAAATGAAATTTTAAAAAGAAACTAAACGAAAAAATATTCTTGATAAGATATTGTTAAAAAACAATTATTGAAAATAAAAGAGAATTTTTTTTTCCTTATTAATGTTAATGATTGATTAATTTGTATTTAATCAATTCAGTTGATGTTAAGTAAATTATTGAATATATGTAACAAATTCATTTGCTTGTAGTATTGTACTTGATAACAATATAGTTACTCTCAAGTAACTTCTAACCAAGTTATATGTTTCATAGCATTCAACACATGATAATTATCAAAGAGTTGATCATCTGGAACTTGTGAATTTCAGTTTATACACTCATTAAAAAGTTTAAGATAAATTTTTTTTAAAAGACAAAATTGACGTTATTAAATCTTTTCTCATAATAATTTTATAAATTATAATAAACATTGAAGTTTATGTAATTTATCATGATGATCATCCAAGTGTATCTGGGTTGAGAGTTGACTCAACAAACCAGACGACCGTTTGACTCTTGGAGGCCAGACCTAGAATTTTCCACCTTGAATATTATTATTACTTTTTTTACTCGTTTAAATCTATAAGACCTATCACGAAGATAAATACAGAACTTATAATTTAACAGGCTTTGGTAAGGTGTGACTAGATAATTACGTCGACTTTTATATATTTTTCACTATTATATTATTTACTTAATTATTAAGTGCAACCAGTTCCTGACTATTTAGATAAATAAACAGATAATCAATAATAAGTATTCAACTCATAAGCAATTAAAAAATAGTATGAATATTTTAAAAATTAGAATTGATAAAAAACGCATCATCTTGTGATCTTTTGACAGTTCAAGTTGGCAGTAAACTCTAATTTTTATGACTCTATTGATAAAAGTAATGTTACAACACGCACCTCGGTATAATACACATGGTGTTGAAGTGCACCCGCACCAATTTTCGTATAACCACCTGTTTACGGGAAACAAATGGAACAGGAAAAAAAGAGCACCACTAAGCGTCCGATATAGACATGGTGGTGATATGATTATGCTGATGGCTAAAGGCGAGATGCCATATAATTGTCAACACCTGTCTTGATTTGAGTGTTTGAAGCATGCTTTTTTCTAACAAAATGATGAATAAAATAAAAATTTAAAGGAATAAAGAAGATAGATTATAGAGGAGAAAGCGCGCGTGCCAGAATATAATCCAACACCTGTCACTTCTGCCAAATGTCACCTTTCTCTTGTTTTTTTTTTCTAAATTTTTTGTTTCTTATTTCTTCTTTTCTATATTATACCTCGAAGAAGAAAGTCTTGACGAAGAAAGATGCTTCAATTATTCTTCTCTCATTTCTCACTTCCAATCTCTCAGCTTTTCCTCTCAGGAATATGCCACGGCTGCAAAGTCGGATGAACTTTACAGCTGTGACGTAAATTGCGTGGGGGTCAACAAGGGTGGAGGGTTGAGAAGCTAGAATGGTATAGGACCATAGCCTGATAGGTTAGAGGGTGTCAGAGAGGTATACCCACCCTTCAGATAGTTATTGATCACTGCGGCCAACAAGACGCCTTACAGGATATCCACTGTACCTTCACCACCATCTATATAGTCTCACTCGTCTCACACACAAAGACTTTGCGTAACAAGAGTGTATAGTGTATTCCAGGGACGCCATCATCGGCGACATAGTGCCCCCGATTACGATATATTCACCCCGACCAGTTCTCTCTTCTCTCACAGGCCATCCTTCCACTCATATCCCCACTACCAACCTTCAACCCCCGCTTTCCGAGTTCTCTTCATTTCCACCTCCCACGAATTTCTACCCCTATCTAGACTCCCACTCGAGAGTGAAATCTGGATGGACTGGGAGTGGAATTCGCAAAAGAGGATACGGAATAGATGATAGTAGGGACTACAGAAGTAGATACAATACATCTATAAAAATAAATAACACAGAGGGTGGTAATAAAGCAGCAAAAAGATCTCACAAGCTCTGCTGTTAAAATACACCAAGTTACATACCGGAATTCTCACGACGATTACACTGGAATTTTGGTATTCATGTTTGTATATTATTTACATGTTTAAATATCTTCAAATGATGCCAAGAAAGGAAAAAGTAAAAACAATAATCGGTTTTTTTGTCAAGCTCTCAAGCAACAGTATGTATTCCAAATACATTCAAAAAATAATCCAAGTTTCAATTTCTCTCTCTATTTGTGAACATCTATTATTATTGTAATACTAATATTAATTTTTTTTCTGCACCCATTCCAGACAGAAAAAAGCTGACCAATATATGGACAGTTGGGGCAGAAAAAAATTCAAGAATATAAAATATTTTATTTCTTATTTTCAGATATTAACAGTCAATCTATTAGTCTGCATGTCCTGCTTCACATTGGAAGTGTTTTCACCTGTCCAGGAAGAACAGGAGGTTGAAACATATTCCTAAATAAGTCTTTTTACACATGCACTTGGTATCAGCACCTGTATGCCAAGACTTAGTAAGAATATTTTCTTTAGTACTATTTGAACACTTACTAACGCTAACATTATAATATCTTTGATACGCATAAAATCTATTCCTCTCCATGAACCGAAAAAGTGGCAAGCTCTGTCCCTACGTCTGGTAAATGTTTTCTTTCGAATTCTTGAATAAGCAAATGAGATCAAGAAGGAAGAGTAGTTTTCATATTAAAGTATATGCGCGTGGAAAGGAGAAAGATGAGAGTGCAGAATGAGAGGAAAATAAGCAAGAAGAAAAAATGTAGGATAGATGGAAGAAACAGTTAAAGAGAGACTAGAAGGAGAGGGTGAGAAACTGGTTGGAGTCGTAAGGTCTGCCGCAAAATACAAGTTGGTAGGATATCGACCAGCCGGAAGTCTGAGTAGTTGTTGCCATGGAGACGCTCGAGTCAATTTGGTTTGGGCCAACAGTCACTGGCATACCAATGCACAAGAGAGATACCATCCTATTATTTATATGTAATTTTTTGTTAAGATCAAGCTCCATCGAAATTATTCCATGTCGTTACGTTCGACTTAGAGGAGAAAATGTAAAACCTTCCATCACTGTACACTGTACTTTTCAATGGAGCTTTTGATTCTAAATTTTGGTCAACAAAAATATCCAGATAGTCTGTAGTACTTTTACATTCTTGTTATGTGGAGAACTAAAATAGAAAGGAACTGCGATTGAGGATATACATTTTTAAACTACAACGTCACAAGCGGAAGTATTTCTTCTCATATACAACTCTACTGCTACACTGTATTTTAAACAATATTAATAGTTTATATTTATCACGTACAAATTTAGTCTCTTGCTTTGATCTCATCTCTTCTCACCCCTAATTTTAAATTTACTTCATTTGGAAAACATAAAGAATAAGTTGAAGAAAATAATTTATAATTCAATAAATACTCAAATATTTTACTTTAGCAGATTTTATTTGGTTGTGTAATGGAGAATAGAATCTAAATTTGTACGTGAAATTCTGAAATAGGGGACGATTTGACACCTCTTCATCTGATCGTTTCTGATGCCAATATAAGGGGGGTTTGATGTTGTAGAGTGGAGATATATTAGTCACCCAAGTAATCAATTTTTTGATTCATCTCTCTTTATTTGCACACTTAGTGGAATTTAGTATCAATATTTTTGTTCATTTATCCAATGAAAATATAAAATATATTTTGTTTAATTTTAATAGAATAGTTTGATTCAAATTTGGTCATTTTTTAAAAGATGTAGATCATGTTTCATATTATGGATAAATGAAAATAATACCATAGTTAATATTACAGCAAAAAAGCTCATTTTTATGATAAAAACTCTTTTGAAATTCAGTTCTTTTCTTTTGAAAAAATAATAATAATAATAATAATAATTTAAAATGAAAAAATGTATGTTCTTTAGAAAAAGAGTATTAAAAAACCTTTTTTCTGTGACTTTTATCTGTAAATTTTTTTTTTTTTTTCTAAATTTAGTTGGCAAAGTTATAAAACTATTTAAGTTAGCTTTCAATCAGTTCAATATTGATCAAATAAATATTTTATCATGAATTAAAGTTTCTAAAGAAAAGAAATGTTTCAGAAGTGAGATAAATCATAAACCTTGTTATGATATTTAAATAATGAAGCATAATAAAGTTATCAAATAATTTGGTCTTGTTAAATCGTGAAATCGATAGAGAATAATATGAAGATAAAAGAGAGGAGCAACTGAATGATATATTGTGAATAGAACGAGTAGAATAATACTCTTTGCCGAAGAATCTATTAGATTCCAGAATAATTCATGCCGGAACCTAACCAATCCGAGGGAACGCGGGCATTTCAGTGTTGCAGAAGGCGATCTCCGACTACTTGAGAGTTATGTAGAGTCTGGGATTCGCACCGAGGGTAAGAGAGTGAAGAAGGCATGGAAAAGCTGAGTAGTAGTAAGAGAACTGAGAGAGATCGAGTAAAATACTCAGTTGCCAATTTCACCTTGACACCCTACTAGCTCTGTCTTCGCAGCCAGTTCTTCTACCACTAACATATCCTCTATCTACCCTCTACGTCATTTTCTTTCTTTTTCTTTACATAAACTTTACAATCGAAAACAGGTACGATATGTTACAATATTCCCTAACTCTACCAAAAGCATTATTCCATTCCCTGCAACTCATACTCTTTCACCCTATTTCCATCTCTATCAACCTCTTTTGTTCCTCTAGGCCCTTCAACAAACTCCTATTCTCGTTTGCGCCCACTCCTCACCGTCTCTCTCAATTGTACATCTGTCTCACTCTATTCAGCACCTAACTATACCACACAGTAACACCCCAACCAAAAGATCAATACCTAACCAACTACCAAGCTGCTCCGAGATTATCATTCTGTTTGAACTACTCAAAAGCGTGTAACTGAGTGTCGCATATGCGTATTTATCGCTTTTGAATATGATCGATGAAATAGAAGCGACGATAAATTGGTGAAGAAAAAAGCTCTGTGTGTGAGTGTGATGAATAAATAAGTCCTTCATACGATGAGCTACTATTGGATCGACTAAGAAGAGCTACATAATTCTGATAAGTCCAGATGCAATGTAGTCAACTTGATGGGGGAACTTCCAGGCACAAAACCACATAATACAGATTAGGTCCGGATGATTTTAGGTCAATTAGAATTTGCTTTGTACCAGATTAAATGGTTCAGCAGGAGAAGATATAGATTTACTTATTTTTACAAATACCAGCCAATAATGTCAAGATATGAGTGATAGGTTAATTATGATAATTATGACTATTCAATCATCAAGTTTGAAAATCTAATTTACTATGAATCCATTATAGATATAGATTTTCAGTTGAGGCATAATATTGTATTGATATTGGATATAAATGTATATGAATACAGCGTATATACACAACGTCAAATTAAAGAGCAACAGGTGTCTTTAGCCTATCATTCAACGTGTTCAGTGGTAAAATCGTAACATCGCTATATAACACCTTTACGATGTCTCTTCTTTATTCTTTTCTTTCATCCTTGATCCTATTGCCTTTTCATGACAAGGGCAAAGCAATGGCATATCATGCTAGGATTAACATGAGTATCCAAAGTAATGAGTCTTAATAAAAAGGTTTTATGAGCCTTCGTATTTTTTACTTTATGCCCATCATAAAAATTACTTATAAATTACCAACATATCATATTGTGGAATAATGGAGTTAATATTTTTAAAAGTCAGAGTTAATTACTTTACAGACATCTTCACACTTTTCAAATTACCATTGATGCTTCATCTTGATTTATATTTACTTCAAGTAAAAATACGTTGATAACTGTGATGACGAATATTTAAAAAATAAATATTGATTTTAAAAATGTATCAGCATACAGAATAATTACTTTCACTTCTAGTGAAAACGCCGTATGGGAAGAGTAGAGAAGTGAGGGGTCGATAGTAAAAGGGGACGATTGCAATAATCTACATGACGCAAGTGTCACCAAGCTGAGAAAAAATTTTCTTTACGTATTATTGTATGCTAAAACCCTTTTGAGATTATATAACTGTTAATTATTTATAATTAATTACTTTTTAATACTTCAAAATTTTCTAGCTTGATATTTAGTGATCAATATTTAATCAGCTTTAATATAAATTATATAACAGCTTTTGTTATTCACGAATAAAATATGCAAAGTTAGTAAAGCTATCACAACTGACCTTCTCTGAGATATCTCTGATATACATCAATTGTAATGCTTGACGTTATAAAGTAGAAAAAAAATGTTTAAAGTTATATAATGTTGGTCAATTATAATTCTAATGGATAGAGCCTATAATAAAAATAATAAAATGTTATCTTATAAATATTCAATATTATGTTCAAGTAAAGAGATATTCATAAAAAACCCATTTTATTATAATAGACTTTTTTTCAAGCTGCTCTAAAATTTTTCCAACTATTATTTCAATGTTCAACTATGATTATTGGTAACTACGGAAGCAAAAAAATTCGAAATATATATATTGTCCGAGTTCTAATACAAATATTTCAAGCATTCATGAATGCAAAAGCTAGTTTATCATAAACAATTACCATTCAGATTTTTAAATAGTTGTAGAAATTTTCAATTTGAGATTAACGAAGATTATATAACATGTTAATTTAACCATCAAGCGATTATTAATGATGATCAATACTAGTTATTATGTATCTATTCATCCAGAATTAGGACTATAAAATCCAGTTTTTGAACATGGATGCATCGAGAATAGATTAATAAAAAAATTAGTAAACCAGATGACTGATAACAATAAACTCAATGTTTAAAAGGTTAAGCTGATCGTGCTAAGATTTTGATTTAATTAAATTATTCAAAGTATTATCACTTACTTGATGCGGTTGACGTCAGAGGGTATTCGCCCCCTTACTACTAAGAATACTTTCCCATACTTCTTAGGGTATTCTTCGTGTCATCTACGTCTTTTCCATTTTCTTAGAATTCCAAAAATGTCCAACGTCTTTCACTATCTACAGTCATGGTATTCCTGCTGATGCTAATCAATAAATAAGGTCTATCGATGGTTCTGGAGTGTAAATAACGTCCATTAGTATCCACATTTCACACAGCATCAGGACAAAAGGTCGATAGTTGTATCACCCAAGCTTTATTGAATAAAAAAGCTGCCATGAAAATAAAGGATGAATTTTTTGTAGATGTTTCTGGTGACAGTAGGATAGAAAAAATATTGTGTAAAGTGAGGAAAGTAATGTCCAGCTAACACCATAAATAGCTAACGAAGTTTTTGGTAATAATTATCAGTTGGTAGCTAGCTCCAGAGAGAGCACATGGAGACACCTACACAGAACAAGTTCGCAGCGTCTGTATGTGGTTTTATCTCACGGTACTCGGGGATGTTGCGGGTTGATTTATCGCCTGGCGTTGCCATAGTAACCACAGCGTGACGGGCTTGTGCGACACCCTCATATCCGAGTCGACTCTTTGCTTTGCAATATCCCTTCCCTCTCTTTACACTACTATTCCATCTCCTGTTTCTCTAACTTCACTTGATCCCTCCACGACTCTACTACTATACTACTACACGACTGCGACAATCCGCATTTCTCCATCTTTGCTTTTCCATTTTTCCTTTTTCTGCACTTCGTCCCGCTTCCTACCACGTCTCAGCACCTTTTTTTTTCTCATTTTAACATTAATTCAGTCTCACCTCACAATTTTGTGAGCTCCTTTCTTCGTTCGATATTTATCCAACGCTAACATGACTGTGAGAAGTTTAACATTGTGCAAAAATAACCGCGAATTTCAGAAAACTTTGCAACGACTTCTTTCGACGCGTCCTTTTTCTTATTGGCACGAAGTTTACTTTAATTTTCAGTCTGACAAACTTTTTTTTGTTTTGAAGTTTAACTGAAGTTGTGCATATATTTTCGATATCGATAATCGATAAAAAATTTATTAAATTTAAAATGGCAGCAATTGTTATTTTAACCAATAAGGATTGGCGTAATATTTAAAAAGGATAGGGCGGAAAAGAATGAAAGAGGCTAGATTTTGGTATTGCTGATTGTATTGATCGGCCTGAGTTGAGTGGGAGAACGGGATTGATGATGATGTAGTACAGTAGTATGAGCGTCAGGGAGATATTGTATATTAGATTTTACGTTCTATTGTTATTGTACTTCAAAGAAATTTTACATTACTCAAATCAATAGTATGTTTTAGTCTGTCATCTGTGAACCCATTTAGTCATTCAATACCCAAAATTATTTTATTTACTCATTTATTTACAATCTTCACAGAGCGTTAATGATGAAATAGACCCTTAATTCAAAATATTATGTCTATGTACAATAGGAAACTTGTAGAAATGTGTGAGGTACAAATATACTGTCAAAATCAGAAATTTAAGAAATCGTAAAATATTAAATATGAAATAAGATAATTTAATTGTGTATCTAGTGATTACGTTATATAAAATCTTTGAATAACTGAATGTTCATTGTATTGTAAAAATTAAATTAAAAAAAAAATGGTTCATTTGATTAAAAGTAAATTAAAATAAGGCTATTCTATTAAATTTGCATTGGAAAATTTGTCAAATCTAATGTTAAAACTTTACTTTCCAAGCAACTGCCCACTTCTGGACATATACCAATAAGAGCATCAGCATGACAGTAGAATTCTTCCTTGAGAGAAATAACAATTGTCTGTAGTGAACTTGTTTTGTCTCTAATATAACTCGCAACTTTTCCAATATTTGTGTTGTCCAAAGCAGCATCAATCTCATCCAAAACGAAAAATGGTGCTGGTTGGAAGCTATGAATAGCAAAGAGAAGAGCTAAAGCTGCTACAGTTTTCTCTCCACCAGAAAGATTAGACATTGGCTGAAATCTTTTGCCTGGAGCAACGCAGTTGTAGTTGATGCCATCAAGATATGGTTCTTCTGGATTTTCTGGACCAAGAAAAGCTTGGGCTGATTGATTTTTAGCAAGGCTTTTATAAATTGGATCAATTTTATTAGCAACGTGTTCTAAACAAGCCATAAATTTATCATGCCTTTCTTTCTTTACTTTTTCGAACATAGTTTTGGCCTTCTTTGCTTTCTTACGTGATTGTTCGAATTCTTCATTTGTTTCTTGGAGCTTTTCTTTTGCAAGATACAGCTTTTGGATAGCTTTCATATTAGGTGCTTGAATTTTTTGAATTTTACTCTGAAGATCATGAATATCTGATGTAAGTTTATCTGAACATTTTTTAAATTCATCATCTTCAATGTCTTTAAAATTTTCATTTAAAGAAGAATAATCAATAGTGATACGACTTTCACGTTCATACTGCTGTTGAGTACTGATTGTTGTATCATTATTTGTATCATTATTACCATCACCAGCGATATCTTCCATATTACCATGAATCATAGGAATAGTAATATCTTCTAATTTACAATGCATTAAAATTGCATGTCTTTCAGCTTTTCTCTGTTCAATTTTTGTTTCAAAAGAATTTAATTGTTTTTGCACGGCTTGTAAATCTTTAGCAATAGCTCCAACTTCACGTCTACACTTGCCAATGTCTTCTTCTTTATGATCTACTTCTAATTTTTTGTTACTTCTCTCAGATTTCAGACGGTCCATTTGTGCTTCATCATTATCAATTTCAGCCTTTTGATTTGCCTCAGTCTGTCGAGCTGATTCCAGTTTATCTTCAGCATCTTGAACAGCTCGTTCCCATCGTAAAACATTACTTTCTGTGTCACGTTGCTTTTCAAAGTCTAACTGATTGTAAATACGATTGCATTGATTTTCAAACTCCATGCGTTTCTTCGCTCTTTCTTGCTGTGATCTCAACTCCCTTTCTTCATATTGGCGAATATTTGACACACCTATCTGTTCACAAAAGCTAGCAAATACATCATCTTCAACATTATTCATTTTTTCTTTAATATTTTGAATTTCTTGATCTCGATCAGCCATGGTTTTTTCAATTGCAGCAATAGTTGGTGCAAATTTATCTAATTCTGCTTGGAAATTTTCTAATTCAGCGTCTAGTTCTGCAATCTGTTTTTTAGTTGTAACCAAGTCATTTTTGTTATATTTCAGACGTGTTTCTAGTCCACGAATTTGCGATTCAATCGTATTGAGTTCAGACTCTTTACGAGACTTCTTCAGACATTCTCTTAGTTCTTCGGTTAATTTTTCTTTTTGCGCTTTTAATTGAGCCATTTGTTTCTCATCCCACCGCTTCGCTTTCTTAGCAAGATCCAAACTTCCACCAGAAATTATACCAGCTTTTTGATAGAAAGTACCATCAAGAGCGACACAATCATAACGGGTCTTTTTGTCCAATTCATAGGCCACTTTATTAGCATCTTCTGGAGTCTCACAAACAAGTGCGTTGTTGGTAGCGAACAAAACTGCTCTGTCAATGTCTTTTGGTGAAAAATGTAGAACATCGTAAAGTAACTTTACATTTTTGGGCTCTTTAATATTACGGAGACGTTCTTTAAGTGGTTTGGCTTGAATATAGTCCAAAGGTAAAAATGTTTCAGGTTCCAGATACTGCTCTTTGAGATACTGAATACATTGTCGTGCTGTTTTCTCTGTATCTACAACTATTGCTTCCATGTATTTACCCAAAACTTTTGTAACAGCAACGTTATATCTTTTATGAATTGGTTCACACATATTATACATTCGGTCATAAACTCCAGGGAAAAGCCTCTTGAAATTTTCTACTATTTCTGTCTTCTTTTTGGTCCTCGCTACTTCATGCTTATCAACTTTTGCATCACCTAGTTGCTCAGAAATATTTTCCAGTTCCCTTTGAAGTCGCTGGACGGTATCTTTCGATGATCCCACATCCATTTGTAAATCTGCACGAAGTTTCTTTTGATCCTCAAGAGCAGCTTCAGATGTCTTAATGTGTTCTTCAAGCTTTTCAATCCTTTTCAAAGCCTCATCTCTCATGTGTCCTTTCTGTTTCAATTTATTTTCAATTTCTGTCTTCTTTCTACTCTCATTATCAAGTCTATCTTGATCGGACTTCTGTTCACGATTGATTGAATCTAACATTTGCAAATAACGAGCAGATTGTTTACCGGCTTCTTCTTTTAAACGGTTGTATTCACTGACTTGTTCATCTTCTAACTGTACATCTCGACCTTGTTGCTGAGATTGGCCGGCAATACTAGCTTCATAAGCAGCTTTGGCTTCCTCAACTTGTTTTAATTCTTCTTGGAGTTCGTTTATATCTTTTTTATGGGCTTCATCAGCAGCTCGAGCTTGTGCTAATGATTTGTGAGCTGACTCAACCTTTTTCTGCATATGAGCAACACGCTCTTTTGCTTTGATAAACGTTGGTCTCTTCTTCGTTATTTCTACTTCAACTTCTCTGATATCCTGTTCAATTTTAGCTAGATCTCTTGCGAATTTTCCAACTTCTTTTTTGTGTTCTTTTAATATTTCTTCAGCTTTTTCTTTCTTTTTCTCTATTTTCTCTAATTCATGTTGCTTCTTTTTTTGACTATTTTCTAAATTTTCAATATCTTTTTCATTATGATAGAGTCGAAAAAGTTGGTATTCTATTTGTTTTTCAACATATTCTTCCTTCAAACGTTGATACTTTTCAGCCTCTTCTTTTTCTAATTTAGCTTCTTTTCGTTCAGCTGCTATACCTTTCTTTTTTTGATATGAAAACTGTGTTTCTTCTTCGGCACGCAACATTTCTGCTCGAAGTCTCTCATATTCTGCCTTTAAAGATCCTGAATTACTGATTTCTTCGAATAAGGCTGTTCTTTCTTTAGGATTCTTCATAGCAATTGATTCAACTGCACCTTGGAAAACTAAAAAGTTTTTAGCCTTTACATTTATTCCTAACTGTTCCAGTTCAGTCAGATAAACTTGACTTGTAACCATCTGTAAAATAATTATATTATTGTATAAAATCAAAATATTTTTACTTAAAAAGAACTTTAGATTAATAAAATATTAATACTCATGATCTTTGAAAGAAGATGATTATAGTCTTGATTGAATACGAAATATAAATGATTGTTTAAACTATCTCATATGTTATTAATTATTGTCTATTTATCACATGAATAAAAATATTGTAAAATAAATTGAAGTGAAACTTACAGAGCCATTTATTCTATGTTCCGAAGATGATCCCTGGACAGTTCGCATAAAACTTTTTTCAGTTCCATCTTCAAGTTCAAAAACAGCAGTAACTGATGCACTTCGTGCTACAGGTTTCCCAATAGACGCTCCATGAATAAGTTCACTGAATCGTTTGACACGTAAACTACTGGTTTTTTCACCCATAACAAAACTAATAGCATCCATAAAATTTGATTTTCCTGGAATTTTTAATAAAATAGTGAAAACAATAAAAAATATTATTTTAAAAATTATTAAAGTATATTATCGAATAATTAAACAAGACGCGTAGGTTTTTTAAGAAACTAACCTGATCCATTTGGTCCTACAACTGCAGTAAATGACTTTAATGGACCGATCAAAAGTTTTCCTTTATATGATTTAAAATTTTCTACTTCAATATGCTTGAGAAAGGCCGGCATATTGAGGCCGTAAATAAATAGAGTAGTAGTTTATCACAAATCAAAGAAAAATTGGCGCCACAACGTTTTTAACAACTCCAGAACGGACATTTGTTTTGGAACTCTCTAACTAACGGGTGTTCAAAATCGATTTGTCCAATAGATTTGCTAACACGACGATGTTAAAAGTCTCTAGAACATAATTTTTCTATGATTTTTATACAAAAAATGAATGAGTTATTACAAATTTAGGCAGAGAAATGGTTTAAATATACAAAAAAATCCAAAAAATATTTGAAAACATTATCAAAAATTTTAAATCAGGATTTAGTAACTTTTTTTTTTATTTTAAATCATTTTTTCTTGCAATGTACCGCATGCAACATTATACATTATGTATATAAATATACATATATATCATAATTAAAAGAAAAGGATTTAAATATTGTTAATATAAAATAATTTGTAAATGATTGTTGAAAAATTGTAATAATTAAAAATTTGAGTTACAAAAACACAAATTGAAGAAGCCGATAATTGCGCCATCTAGCGTCGATAAAGTTAGCGCTCAATTTAAATAAAAGCACCCGGTATAATTTTACAGCGAATTACGCGTGGAAAATTAAAAATAAAAGTCCGTATTAATTGATTAAGAATCATTTTAATAATTATGGCATGTATTGCTTTACCAGTTGTTGCGAAACTTGGAAAATTATCCATTGAAAACTTTTATCACGGTTCGAGAACAGTAATAAGGTAATTTCTAATTATTTTCCAATATAACCATGATGTATAAGAGCTTTCAAATTGAGGTTATAATTAAGATGAACAAACGTTTTCTTTCATTTTTTCATTTAATAATATGTAAATAGTAACATACAGCATTGGTGTTTTTTAATAGTCCAAAAATTATTAATAAAAGATAACCAAAATGATGCAATAATGTCAATGATTACATGTAGTTGTTTTTTTCATACCTATAAAATTCTTATGAAATTTCTTTTCAGAAATTCTCGGGTTGGTTGGAATTATCATTATCAATCACATAAATATACAACAGCACCAGAAGAAAAAAAGTCTGATGCAGAATCCCTCGAATTAACAGAGAATGAAAAAAAATTCAAGGCCGAAATTGAATTTCTCAATAAAGAGATAGTAACTTTAAAAGAAAAAAACAGCGAGTTAGATGATAAGTATAAGAGAGCACTAGCTGATGGAGAAAATCTACGTGTACGATTAACAAAACAAATCGAAGATGCTAAGTTGTTCGGTATTCAAGGATTTTGTAAAGATTTATTAGACGTCGCGGATATTCTAGGAAAAGCAACAGAAAGTGTACCAAAAGATCAATTAACTGCAAATAATCCTCATTTAAAATCACTGTACGAAGGTTTAAGGATGACTGAAGCACAATTACACAAAGTAAATAGAATTGCTTAATAAGTATTAAATGTTTTGTAGGAAAACAAATATAATAAACTTAATTTTATCTAGGTATTTAAGAAGCATGGACTTGCATCTGTCAATCCATTGGATGAGAAATTTAATCCCAATGAACATGAAGCATTATTCCAACAGGTTCATAAATAGTTTTATTTCAATGATACACTTAAATTACGATATTTCAATCATGCAAAAAATAGATATCTCATTTTTTCAGGAGGTTGAGGGGAAAAAACCGGGAACCGTCGTAGTTGTATCAAAAGTTGGATACAAATTACACGAGCGAATAATAAGACCAGCACTCGTTGGTGTAGCTAAGGGTTGATTTTTATTTTCCTGAAATTGTACCAAAATAAATTTCTTTCTATGTTAATAAATTACGCATATATTTTGTTGTCACTTGAGTTATTGAATAAAAGGACAATTGTAAGTAGAAAAAATATAAAAAAAATTTTATTCAACACAAATAAAAAAATTAATTTCATGAGTAACCAATAATTTTAACATATTCTATTTTAGCATCTTTCAAAAAGTTTGTACAAGTCAGGTAAACTCGCAATTCGTAGAATTGTTGAATCTTGAGCAAAATGTTTCGGAGGTAGTAAACTTTCTTTAATCGTAGCATAAAGAATAAATTCTGTAAGATGTCTCCAATCATAATGGTCACTATTTACATTAATATGACTAAATAATTTTGCAGTCTCACGACAGATTCCATCAAAACAAGGTTTTTCTTCATCCCAATTTACTTCTGTAGCCATTCGTAGAATATAAAGTGGTAAATCAACTTCTGATGGATAATAATTTTCTAGTAGCATTGGAAGAGATTTAATGTAACCATTTTTTGTGATTACTATAGAAAAATATTCTTTGAGCATTTCTGCTTTTTCTGTAAGCAAATCTCTAACATCTTCTGCAATTTCTTTTTTTGGTCTTTCACTTTCAGTCCAACCAGCTTCTTCTAACTCTAATCCTAAAAGTGATAATTCTGTTATTGATAAAGGCTCTGAAAATTTTAATACACCATAATTTGCGAAATCATACAGCATTATTTCATAAAATAATTCTTCAGCAAGTTTTTTTGTGTTGCAGATATAAAGATTAACATCACTTTGAATTAATGCAAATGCTGAGTCAACACAAGCGATGAATTTCGATTCATTCAGAAGTTTTCGCAAGCCTTCATGATAAGTATCTTCGACTGACTTTCTTAATTGAAGGATACTTGTTATATGAACTTCTCTGCGGAAATTATTTATTGAGTATGATTTAAATTCAGGTACTGATTTCTCATCATTCTCTTTATCCTTTTCGGAACTCTTTTTTCCATCAGCTTCTAAATTATTCATTTCATTTTCTGTAGAAAGCTTTATTTTTTTATTTCCAGAATATTCTGCTTGATGATCATCTGAGCTTTCTTTTTGATTTTCCCGATGATTTTCTTGACTATTCTGAGAATTTTGATCTGCTGTTTTTTTCGAGTCAGGTTGAGATCCAAATAAACGTAATACAGTTTTCATTGCTCTTTCAGCTGGTTTAGACATTGGAATTGGATCTGAAGGCAGCTCTGAAGAGCTTTCATCACTTACAAATAAATCAATCACTGAATCAGGAATCAAAGGACTTTCGGCTTGTTGTCGATCATTTTCAAAATCTTGTTTTACTTGAGTTGAAGTAACAAAATTATGAGAATTTATTTGTAAACTATTATCAATTGATTTAAGTTCAGAATTATCAACATTCATTTTATCTTGGTGATGTGGTAGTGGTGTTTCTTCAGGTTTCTCTGTTGTCATTTCTTCTTTATTTTCTACGTTTGTTTCATCTAAGTTCATTTCCTCTCTCAAGTTATCACTTAAACTTTCATTTACTGTACTATCTGTATTTTTTTCATTTACATTTTGTTCAACCACACTATGAGTCTCATCAGACAAATTACTTGGTTTAGCATTAATCGTGAAATTAAATTTGGCAAGCTTTTGCTCTTTATGATCAATTCTAACCAAATTTTTAGCATAAACTTTTTTATCTTTATCTTTTTCTTTATCGTCATATTCTGGTATAACTTCAGCCAAAACTTCCTTTGGAAGATCGACTTCTGGAAGCTTCGTTTGAACATAAAAAGTTCTACACGCATTGCTGTGAGTTAACTTATCATCTAAAGCAATTCTAATTTTATCAATAATTTTATGTTCATGAATGAATCTCACTTCAGACTTGGTTGGATGAATATTGACATCAACATTCTGTGGATCAATTTTTAGAGACATATAAACCCAAGGAAAGTTTCTTTTTGGCAAATAAATAGAATATATATCCTCTAGCATTTTTTTAATTAAACTATTGTCAACTAATCTATTGTTAATAAATAACAAAAGCGACCATTTTTTAGTGTAATAGAAAGGATTTGATATCAGAGCTTCGACTTTAAATTTAAAATCTTTGTCCTCTAAGTTAACCTCAATCAAGTCTCTCGTTAAACCATTACCAAATAAAGACTGTATGTTATTTATCCTCGTTGCCTTGAAGGGCGTTCGAAGTACAGGTGTATTGACGCCCTGTTTCCTTAAAGTAAATCCAACTCCTGAATTATGAATTGCATACTTAAGTACAACATCATGAATTAAGGAAAATTGTTCGGTGACATTTTCCAATGCTTTTCGACGAGTAGCAACATTATAGAATAAATTTTCTATAGTAATAGTTGTTCCTTGATTGCCAGCAATAGGCTTAGGAGCTGACTTTAATTTTCCATCAATATAAGAAGCTTTGTATGCTACCTTTCCTTGAGCAATTTTTGTGGTGATTGAAAGCTGTGATACATGACTAATACTAGCTAAAGCTTCCCCTCGAAATCCATAAGTAGAAATGCCTTGAAGATCTTCAAATTTTTCCAGTTTACTTGTCGTAAATCTTTCACAAACGATGTCAAGATCTTCTTTTCTAATTCCTGTTCCATTATCTTGAATCTAAAAAAATATTAAGTATGCAATGATTTAACAATTACATTAATAAAAATTTAAAAAAAATGTTGGAGATTAATAATTATACTTACTTGGAGTAATTTTAAACCACCTTCTTTAACGACTATTTGAATATCAGTTGCTTTAGCATCAAGACTACAATAAAAAATCGTTATCCAGTTACTCCAATATTAATTGATACTCTAATAAAAATAACAAATAATTGTTTAAATAGTTAACCTGTTTTCAATTAATTCTTTCAATGCATTCGCCGGTCTTTGTATGATTTCTCCAGCAGCAATGCGGTTTACCACTACCTCATCGAGTTTCTTGATTTTTGGAGGACTTGCCATTGATAATGTATAGGTTTAATTTCTCACAATTTAATGATTACAATGTTTGTAATAAACACGATACACGTGTTATAAATACCATGGGAAAATTAGCGAAATAGAAAGTTTTGACACTACTACATCTTTAAAGAATGTCATGAACGTAACGTATTTTCTAGCCTCGACACATACATGTAGATCTTCACTGCACATGCGTTTATGTACATCTTATATCTCTCTCTTTCTCTTATGTAGGTTCTCTCTAGTCGGCCTGCGGTAAAACATTTCTTCGGCTTTCTGAAATCACACAGTACAGTTGAGTAGAGATCAGTAGTCCAACCTGTATATCAATTTCTTGGTTTAAGTTTCAGTGCTTAGATCATGAATAATTTTTTGGTGTCATGATTTCAGAGGGTATGTGAAAAATTCTAACAAATGTTACAAAATATCACAGAACCTTCAAACTAATAATTACCCAATGAAACTATTAATAATGGTTTTTATCTCAACTTTTTCAATGCTATTTCACACTTTCATCAAGCATGCAAGGAAATACACAGCAATTAGATCTATCACGCATTTATTATCTTATAAAAAATGTATTTATAATTATCTGAACACGAGACAAGTGTTAATTATTATTATTTCATTACTGAATCTTTCAAATACGTATTTAGAAATGTTTAAAAAAAAATGTTAAATATCATAATTACACTACATGGAATAAAATGTAAATAGGCTTTGAGTGTAATTTGAAATAATTTATTTCCTATTAAGATTTTATTGTGTTGTTGTTGTCTTATTTTCTCTTTGTTTTCCTGTATTTTTTCATGCATATATACTTATCCTCTTTCTCTCTCTTACATATATACATTTAACTACCTTTCTCGTCAGAGTCGGCCATTACTTTTCGCGTCTTTCCACGAGCTGTTCAGATGTGTTCACTGTTCTCACAATTTTATATTTAAATGAAAAATTGTGTTAGGTTTTTAAACAAAAGATGAATTAGTTTTAATGTTGTTATAAAATACAAAAAGTTATAATTAACTCTAAAAGTATTAAAATTAAAATTAATTATTTTAAAAGGATTTAATTCAACTGTTTACGCCCATTTCACATGTCTCGTGTTTTTATTATTATAATCAGTATGTAAAGATTTAATGTTTGTATAATTTCGTAGTAATTATTAGTAATTAAGATGATGACAATTTTTTTTTCTGTTGTAGAACGTATTGGAATACAAGAGACAATACGAACACTGATGAGGAATTGATCGAATAATTAGGTTGTTATTCATTTAATAATTTACCTGTACAACGTGGCTATACAAGCAAGATTGAGAATTAATTTGTTGGTATAAACGTGAATTCATGTATTAAAAGTTGACGTTGAATGGCAAAGTAATCATCCGTAGTGGTGATTGATAAACAGTTCACAAGTATTCAAAATATCTCGGGGTTACGCGTTTAGAACGCGGTGCCCCATTGGGCGCAGATGGGAGCTGGTTTGTTGAAATCAGACTGGGTTGTAAAGCCCAGAGTTGGAAAACAGTTTTCGAAGTTACAAAAGAAAACAAAGTGTATTCGTGATCTATTCATATACTCAGGAACGCTCGTTCTAACTATCAAGCCGTTGAAGTTTAATCAAGCTGGAATTGATGGAGTTAGAGAACATTGTAGCAAACACCGTTTATCTCAAAGCACGAGAAGGTATTTTTACAGTTTTTAATAAGTGTATTATTTTCATAATTTGATATTAATTTAACTTTTAATGACTTAATTGCAGGCGGTGGTGACAGTAATAAAGGTAAAAGCAAAAAATGGCGCAAAATACTCCAACTTCCACACATATCTCAATGCCTCCAGCTTCAATCAAAACTTAGTGAGTATTGAATTACTTGTAAGAAATATTTTTTTCTACAAAAAAGACAAAATCATGAATAATTCAATCCATTAAGAGATTAATTTTTTATTAGAAGTAATAAAGTTCAAAATAAAAATATTGTGTTGAAAATATCTATTGTAGAAATTCGTTATTTTAGAATATTGTCGCTAATGAATATTTATCGCTAAATTTTTTTACTAAATAAAATAAATTTTGTTACTATTAAGAATAATGTGATAATTGCGTTTGTTTATTTCTAGCCATAGAATATGATTATATCGTGGATAAGCAACCTATTGGTCGATTGTTATTTAGACAATTTTGTGAAGATCTTAGACCGGCATACCATCGTTATAATCTTTTACTGGATGCTATTGAAAAATATGAACTTGAACTAGATGAAAATAGAGTAGAACTAGCCAAAGATTTATTTGATCAGTATTTAAAACATGAAGACTCCGAAGACACTGACATTCTCACTGATTCTCTTATATCTGAGTGTGAAGAACGACTTAATTCTGGCGGAAGAGATTTATTTGTACAAATTTCTGAAACAGTAAAGAATTTTCTCGCTGGTGGACCTTTCAAGGAGTTTCGTTCGAGTTTATACTTTTGCAGGTTTGTAACAAAAAATCATAACGTTCATCAATTCAAAAAAACTTATATATTATTTTTTTAACTAAGACTAAAATTAAGTTATCTTTAAATAAATAGGTATTTACAATGGAAGTGGTTAGAGAACCAACCAATAACCTACAAGACCTTCAGAATGTACAGAGTTCTTGGAAAAGGTGGCTTTGGAGAGGTTTGCGCTTGCCAAGTACGTGCCACAGGAAAAATGTACGCTTGCAAGAAGTTAGAAAAAAAAAGAATAAAAAAGAGAAAAGGAGAATCAATGGTATTAATCGAGAAGACAATTTTGCAAAAAATTAATTCAAGATTTGTGGTATCTCTTGCCTATGCTTACGAAACAAAAGATGCTCTTTGTCTAGTTTTAACAATTATGAATGGAGGCGATTTAAAGTTTCATATTTATAACATGGGTGGAGAACCTGGCTTTGATATTAATCGTGCACGATTTTATGCTGCGGAAGTAGTTTGTGGGTTAGAGCATCTCCATCATCGAAAAATAGTCTATAGAGATTGTAAGCCAGAAAATATTCTTCTGGATGATTATGGACATGTTAGACTATCAGATTTAGGGCTAGCTGTTGAAATAGTGAAAAAGGACGGGGTGCAAGGACGAGTAGGAACTGTTGGTTATATGGCACCAGAAGTAATTGATAATGAACATTACTTCTATTCTCCAGACTGGTTCAGCTTTGGCTGCCTTGTTTATGAAATGATTGAAGGACGAGCACCGTTTAGAGCACGAAAAGAAAAAGTAGAACGCGAAGAGGTTGATAGAAGAGTGAAAGAAGATCAAGAAACCTATTCACCTAAATTTACAGAAGAGGCCAAAAATTTATGTCAACAACTATTGAAAAAAAATCCAAAACATAGATTAGGATGTCAGACTGGCCTTAATGGAGCTGATGAGATCAAAGTTGACAGCTTTTTTCAATGCGTAGATTGGACAAGAGTTGCTGCTGGAATGTGGGAACCACCATTTGTTCCAGATGTAAGTTTTGAAACTTTATTGTTTTTTTATGTTGTAAAATTTAGAAAGAAAAATAAATATCGAAGAAATTCTTTATTTTCTATCAAATAAAATTAAGAAGAATGTATTATTAATGTAAATTTATATTTTTAGCCTCATGCAATCTACGCAAAAGATGTCTTAGATATTGAACAATTTTCAACAGTGAAAGATGTGACCTTAGATGCGACTGATGACTCGTTTTACAGTCAATTCAGTACCGGGAGTGTCTCAATTCCATGGCAAAATGAGGTAATAGCACACAATGAGCATTAAACAATGATGTTGATACTCATTGACGATAATATGAAGATAAGAGAAGAGTTATAGAAATTTCAATAAAAATAAGGAAATTTATTGAGATAAAATATACTTTATTTTTATAGATGATTGAGACTGAATGTTTCAAAGAGCTAAGTGCCCTCGGACCATATGGATCTCCAACGCCTGATTTAGTGATATATAATCCGGTACCGATTGAAGAAAGTCGTGGATGTTTTCCATTCAGAAGAAAGAAGAAACCAAACGCCCGGGCACGACAAGTATCCATTACTGAGGCTAATCTTCACGAATTTTCGTTCCTAATTCCACCTACCGTGACACCTCCTGATAGCTGATCTACGGTGAGCAAAATAACTTTAAATATATCGGCTAAAGAATTAGAGCACTCTTCACGATGTTGCCTCTAATATTACAATTTTAACTGAAGAACTATCATGTAAATCACGTGAACTCACTTCTATCACCATTCACATTTTCAATTGCGTGAAATATAAGGCTGTGAAAACAGTTAAATTGCGCGAGCTTTAGTGTGTAACAACACTTTTTGAAAGAACAAAAACGCACAGATTAAGGGTGCACAAATTTTTCTAAATCTATCTTTATTTGGCTGTTGAAAGACTTGCAGAATTTTGTATAACTTTTTTTTCTTTCACGTATATTAATTATTTAATCGTGAATGTTGTTAATAATAACGATAATAATAGACATTTTTTTTTTTTAGAAAATTAATTCATTAAGTCTAAATATACCATGAAAATTTTCTAAACGAATATTCTCATAAGACTAATAAATGACGATGGGAGAAAAAATTATTTTCTTTTTTTTTTTAACATAATTTTTCGTGATTAATATCAAAAATGAAAAGAAGAGAAATATTTTATCTTTTGTTTTATTGAAAATAATTTTTTCTTTCGGAAAATACGAACAAAAAGCTCAATATAATATTTATTAATAAGATGAATGTAAGTACCTATAAATATAAAAAATCAGTAAGTCATCAAATTTACTGGGCATTGAGATAAAAGGAATATTTTGCCATTTTTAGCCATTTAATTTGTTAATATTATTACACATAATTGTTTAATGTATATTTTTAGATAATGTTATTAATAATAGATGTATTATATTTCTAGTATTATTACAATTATTAATAATTTATAAATGATATTTTTATTAGCAATTAATAATCATTCCACTTGTTGAGATAGTTAATTTTTTCGTCTATTATTATCATTATTATTTAGTAAAAAAAAAATGCATTCTTTTATGAACTGACAGTATATGACTGACAAGCTCTGTAGAAATATTCTCATTTTTTACATATACAAGTACAATAATATGTCGATTATTTAATAGTAATTAATAATAAATATTCAAATATTATTTATACGTAAAAAATAGGTATTGAAATGAACGATATAAAAAGGGTACAGATTGTGACGCTGAAATTCAAAAGAATAGACAAAAATTAAAGAAATAAAGACGGCAAACCGTGTAATTCTTCGACCGTCCTTCATTTAATAAGTTTAATAATTACATAAGAAGAAAATAATAAATAAAATAATTAAACTACTATGAAATAAGATATGGTAAATAATCATATACAAGTACACGAATCTTATTTCAAGTAATAACATTCAAAAGTAGCGCATATTGCGGTTATTTATAAAAAAAATTAACTTGAAAAAAATTCAATATCTGACGCCGCTCAAAAATATTATTTTTCAACAGATATAGTCTCCGTGAGACTCTTAAGTTATAATCAATGGCCTATTTGTATAATATTTTTTTATCTGTAATTTTTTAGCTTAAAAGTTTAATTTGCAATCAACTAGACAACTTGACTAGTCACAGTATGTATGTGCATACTCATATTTTGAAAATAACTCATGCGCACATGTGACCCACTATTATTCGGAAAGTGTTAATAATCGCCAACCATTCGATAATTAAAAAGCATAATTGAAATAAAATCATTTTTTATGACGCATTTAATATACTATTTTTAAATTAATTTGACAAAATAAGAGTTGCCAGAACTATTAATAAATAATTTAGCGTAAATTTTACTTGTAAAAACAATAGCTTAATTGATTTATTCATAAAAGAAAAATGTTCATTATCAAATGATAGAGTGGTGAATTTAATAAAAATACTTCATTAAGACTGATGAATTCATTCTTTTATAATAAACGCACAATTCCTTGATGCTTGCCTTATATCAAGTAATTCATTTCACATAAGTAAAAATTAATTATTGTCATCAGTAAAAAAATGACTTCAATTGTTTATAAATCAAGCAAGTGAAAAATATTCTTATGAATACAAACAAATAAGAATAACAATATATCTTAATACTCAGTTTTTCTGTATATATATATCTATATTCCATTTTTTTGCAATCATATTGCTTTGATATATTCTATTATACCGTCAATGGAACAATCTAATCTAACCTGGCAACTCTAATAAAAAAAATCAAAAACTTCTAATTTTAATTAATGGATAATTTATTATGTGAATCAATTTTCGCAATATTTTTTTTCTCAAATTAAATAAATATGAATTTCGTTCCAATAAAATTAAGAATAAAATACCAGGATGAATGATATGTATATTTATGCATTATGTTTTAAATTCATATTTTATTTTATTTTTTTTACATAGTTGCTTTTTGCCAAATAAACATTAATACCAGACAATGAGGTAGTATATGTATCATAAATATTTATATTGTCATAATTTATTTATAAGTATTCACACAGTTTCTTTTTGTTAAATCTTAATAGACATCAATTTATCGCGTAGTCAGATCCTAAATTATTTTCTATGTAAAACTTAAGTATTTTTTCCTCAAAGTATAAAAAAAGCGATAAGTATAATTCTAAATAATTTAATGAGTTTATGTATGGAAAAGAATATCGCATTATAAAAATTTTTTCACATATCCTAATTGAATGTTGAGTCATTAATTATTGTCACATGAGAGCAGTCGTGATCATCATTAATTAATTATGCCTACTATCACGACAAACAAATAAGTAAAAAAGGAACGATAATTAGAAAAATATACACACATTGTATTTAAAAAATCATTACAAGCATATGTATGTATTAATATTATGTAAAATATTCTAATATCATTCGTTTTTATCGCTCTACATCATTCAATCATCATGATTTGGACAGAAAATTTTCATAAAAAATAATAGTAACAACAATAACGATATGTTGGATGTGGTGAATTTTCCAGAGACAATTAATAACGGTAGTAATCTAAAAAAAAATTCAAATAAAAATATATACAGTAATTCACCTTTTTCATGCGTTATTTATAATAATTTATCCTGAATTTAAGTTGTTCAAATTCTTCTTGATACTTGTATATTTTTCATTTTTGGCAGTAATTGTCATTTGCTTGGTGATTGCCGATTGGAAATTTTCATGAAACTGTAATTTATCCATATTTCTCTTCTCATCAGGGCAAGCTGAATTTTTTACACTTGTGCAGGTTTTGCTTTACCTACAACCACCATAAGCTTCTGCATAAATTTAGTTACTCCTACTGTAACAAAAATAACTCAATTAATATTTAAATACATCAATTGCAATAGAGAAAAAAATAGTAAAATCTTTTTAAAAGAGATAGAAAATCATCATTAATTAGATTTTTAGTGCAATATTAAGCTTTGTGTGCTGTGTAGTCTGTGATAGATGCATTTAAATTAATAGATAAATTGATGAATAAATAATATAGTCAATTCAGCAAATAATTATAATAATGATGATTAAGAATAATAATAATAGAATGTAAAGTGTTGTATAAGTGAAACCTGTGATTTTGGTCCAACGACTACCATCATCTTCTGGAAATATTGAGTGACTGCGCCTATATCAATATTAAAAAATTTTAAATAAAAGAAAAAAGTCTACACCTAGCTAATATTTTATTGAAATATACTCAGTGATAAATTTATCCTTCATAATTAATAAAAATATTTTATACTGAGATTGCCTTAAGTGTGAATAATTACTATTATATTCTACTTAGAATTGATTGAAGCTTATATTTAAGTAATATCCAGCTATTATTTATAGAAAATTTCAGACATTGAGATTAAGTATTACATTAATTGAATAATATTAACAGCTAATTATTTTTATCTGGAGTTAATTTAAAAAATTCAGTGAGTCTCTTAGATCTTTATAATAAAATTCTTAAATAAATGATTTTTTTTCTCAAGTTCTTCGATTAAATTTTTTTTACGAATTAATTTTGTTATTAGCATTGAATAGGTTTATAACTTTACTATAATTAAGTGTGCTGTAACTGTTTGTAGCTGTGTTAAATAATTGACAGCAATGTCATTTTTTTTAATTATTTAAATACAATATTAGACGGATAATTTAAACAATCAGCTTGTTTATGACAATTATGAATTTTAATAAAGAAATATTTTCTAAAACATTTTTTAATTCTAACTATTGAAAATAAAATTACAATATAAATCTCAGAACGTCACTGAATTTAATTAGAACAAACAAAATTTGACCAATGAGAGATAAAAAAAATTAACATATTTTAATGCTGATTGTAAATGTACTCAGAAACTACTTAGTCACGATTACTCCGAAGTAACTTGAACTTCTGATGAACTAGAGCTTCATCAAACAAAATATTTTTCATCTCTCATTTTCAAGTTTTTTTATTTAAATAATAGTGATACTAAAAATAAATAATAATAAATAAATTGTTTGTAAATACATACCAACTCCGCTTACGAAGAATTTAGGCTTCGTTTTCCAAGCAATAAAAGCAAAGTACACAGGTACCGCTGAGAAAATCATAAGACATCCGTATCCTGTTTCAACAGGACTAGCATACATTGGAACAAGTGTTACGAATAGCGTTGCCAGGATATACAATATTGGAAATATAAGATTTACTTTGATAGGCCGCGCAAGATTAGGCTGTGTATATCTTAACCATGGCACGCACAAAACTGATACTCCAATGCTCAACTAATTATCAAATAACAGTCATAAGTATCTTATTTATTCTAAATATATAAATAAAATGATCACAAAAAATTCTTACCCAGGTAGCAAAGCCAACGTAATTTATAAGTGCATTAATATTGGAACTAGCTAGATAACACATTGATAATAGTGCCTAGAAAAGTAACAGTTATATTTGTTTATTTATCATTCATTTATCTCTAAAGTTTTTTTCTTATTGTAAGAATTTTATGATATGATAGATAGGAATGTCAAAAAAATATGACTCCATCTAACAAGACAACAATTATTTTAATGAAATATCTTACCATACAAATGACTGCTGGAGCTGGCGTTAATCTTGATACTTGAATCATAGTAAGAATCTCTGGCATTTGACCCTCACAAGCGCCCGCATAAAATAATCGCGAAGATGTTAATAATATTCCATTGACTGCACCAAAAGTAGAAAGTGCTACGAAAACTGGTATTATCCATGCCATTACTCCAAAAAGACGATTGGCGAAGGTCTGCAAATTCAATTCAACTTCAGATGTGAAGTATTGGTATCTTAGTCTTATTAAAAAGAGATAAAATTGTGAGAACCTCAAGGTTACAAAAAAAAAAAACAAAATAAATTACAAACAATAAAAGTAAAATAACAAGATAATAAGAACATTTTTCTAACTTACAACTGCTACAGCTTCACTAGCGAGTACTTCTTTGGGGCTCAATGTCGTATAAAAAGCAGCATTGGTACATACATAAACAACGGTTACAAGAGTGCAGGATATAGCAATAGCTCTAGGCAAATTTTTAATAGGATCCTTGAGCTCTTCAATTATAAAATTCAGATAATTCCAACCATTGTAGGCGAATAGCCCAGAATAAAAACTTAGAGCTATTGAAGTTACTTCAGTTTTTGTATTATCGAAGTTGAAATGTTCAGTATGTCCTGAAATGTAAAAATAAATATGTTTTTTTTTTTTTTTATGAAGAGATACATGTGCCATTAGTAGAGGCATTATTTAAATTCTGTTATGCTTGAACTGGTAGTAAGAGAATGTACATGATATTAACGGCTTCATTATCATAGAGCTTTCACAGGATTATTAATAGGTAAATCTTTGTACTCTAAATATCTTAATGGATTCAATTAAATCATTTTTTTCACGTGTGATCGAACAGTAGAGATCGAGTTGTCCATACGTGCGCGGACGTATTTAATTCGGCTTTTTGATTGGACAAATTGTCACGTCCGGTACCAGACATAAGACTCTATCCTTCTAATGTTAAAAGAAATATCAAAATAAAACTACGACTAGTTTTAATGCTACTGTTACTTTAATGTCACTATTATCCAGCTTATTCTTCTAATACCTTGTTAAAAATAATTTCTGCTACTAAATATGACCTTCCTACTTGTTGTTTGACACATAAGCTCTTGAGCTCTTGAATTAAATTGCACAATTCTTTTATTTATTTATTCAAAATTATATTTAAAATCAAACTCACCCTTTGCTAATTGGTATGCTCCAGCAGTAATAATAACGAGTAAAGCCACTAGCTTGGCATAAGTAAAAACATCTTGGACTCTTGTTGCCCATTTGACATCCCAACAATTAACAAATGCTAAAGTACCTGTAAATTAAAAACTTTTTATTCATTTACAGTATTCTTGAATAATGTTAAAAATGATGTAATTAGGTTTTTTAATTTTGTTAATCCAATTATTAATGGAATTTTAGATAATATAAAAAAAAAGGAAAGTTCGTTATAACAAGAAAGGAACATCGAGTGAAGGTAATTACATAAAAGATTATTGGAATAATTGAATGATGGTGTGGTGTAAATTGATAAATTGATTTTCGATAGGTTGGTGGAGAGTTTTTGACTACAAAAGAAGGTTCATACAATGGAGAAAGCTTACATATGCAAACTGCCGCAAGCAACCGAGCAGCATCTCCCGGAGGATCACAATCCGGAAATATGGGTTTAAGAACATAAATACTAAACGTGAGAGCAACAATAGCTTGGCTACATGGCCGAACTATCATACACTCAATCCAAAGTCTAATAAATGCTGCGAATGGTCCAAATGTCTCCATAATATAGGCATAATCTGCACCTGATCTCTTTATCATACATCCTAATTCAGCATAACAATAAGCACCCACCTGGAACAGCATCAGGTATTTGAGTTTTATTTATTTTTAATAGCATTTTTTAAAGAAATAACTTATTTAATATTACCATAGAAAATATTCCTGATAAAGTCCAAACTAAAAGAGCTACATTGGTACTTCCAGTGTGCATAATTACTCCAGTAGGGCTTACAAAAATTCCTGATCCAATTATTGATCCCACGATTACAGTAATACCATTGATAAGTCCCATTTTAGCTTCCAATTTAATTTCTCCAGGAGCATCTGCAGTTGTTGACATTGCTTCCAGTTCTTTCTCCTCATTATTTTCCACAGTATCGAAACAGTTGTTATCTCCATTTTTAATGCTCCCTTTTCGTGACATTTTTTATCCTGAAAATATCATTTTATTTTATCAATATATTAATATTAATGCAGATCCTTGAATAAAAATAATTACTAGCATCATTTTTATAAAAGATTAATCACATTCAACAATAAAATTATTTATTAAAAAGAGAGAACGGTATGTAATTTTCTGAAGTTGTGAATAAATATTTAATTACATGCATACATTTTTAGGCAGTGATGTTAAATTACAAAGATTAAGTTAAGGAAAAAAATGTAAAAATGATCAGAACTGATAAAAAAAAAACATTACTTAATATAAAAAATCTTTTTTTTTCTTTTTAAAAACCGTTATTTTTACAGAATATACTTGAAATATTACAATACATAGTATCAAGAACGTATAGCTTCCAAATTATCTAATTATTCAAGCGAATCAAGAAAAAAAGTAGAAATCGGTGAGAGGAAATATGGAATTTAGAAATCGTGATAATAAAAATCAGATTTATGACCCAACGTCAAGTATTACTCTAAACAAAATTCACCAAAATTTCATTGATATTAACTCGTTTAAAAAATAATAACTCTGCATTAGAAACATACGTAAGAAATACATTATATATAAAAATCAATACACCACGTGGATCAACGGTTATTTAATATAAATTCTACACAAATGAGTCAATACTAGTTTATTTATTTATCAAAAAAACATATCAAAAATATTTTTTCATTCACAAACAACTCGACTTACCTGTTTAAGCTTATTGCAAATAATTAAGTTTTATTTTAATTTCACTAGTTCAATATTTCCCTAACAAATTCACTGATTTCTGTTACAGAATATACCAAGCATTTGGAAGAAGAAGTTGTATGAATGAAAAATGAACATTTACTGAATTAAAAGATAATTAAAAGAAAAATTTTGGCAAATTATATAGGAGCAACCGTTTAAAACGGTCTTGTCACTGAACGTATCTCCACTCGCGTAAGACTCAATTCAACGTACGTAAAGCTGTGATCAGCCTAGTGCGACCACTCCATGCACGCTGAGCGTTCAATACATCACAGGAGAAAAGAGAGAGAAGGGTGGCAAAGAGGGGAGTTTAGAAAGGGGGAGAAAAGAAAGGCACTAGTTCAAGGGGTTGGAAATTCGTATGATGTTGGACAAAACCAGTATTTGCTTTAAGACAATTAAACTCATTATTTTTTTACTCCTTTTGTTACACTTTATATTCTCATATAATATTTAATAACATCTGCTGAGGTTAATAAAACAGTTATTAAATAATATTCGAGGCTTTTTACACGGTTTATTAATTTATTAAATATTTATTTTATTATTTGTTCATAACGATATTTAATGTTTACTTTAATTAACAATAACTTGTGATTGATTACAGGCTGAAGTAAATGAAAAAGTATAGCAAAAATTTTTGTCAAGATGTTAAAAATGAAATTTAAATCGTTTCCAAAATGGATATTAATATATTCATGAATATTAAAATTGTGTAAATAATTGTCGATTGGAAACAACTTGACGTCACGTCTTTACTTGGATTTAAAAAATTTTATTTTATTTTTGTTTGACATCAGCTGAAATGTGTATGTATATCTATATGATAATGAGAAGAACTATTTTTTTCCTATTTTTAATATATATGTGCTATTTAGTTCATCCACTACTGAATATTACGACTATTTACATATCTAGAAGTACTCCAATAAAAACAAGATAATTATTTTTTTATTGATTATCTTTACACATGGAGAAATTATTCAAGAATGTTGCGGAAATTTATGACATAATGATATCATAGTTTTTATTTAATTTAAATTTATTGCTGTTAAGAATAATTGTTTAAGCAAAAAATGAAATTTCATAATTTGCTTGGAAATTTATGAGTAAACAGGTTTCTTGTTTAACTCCAATAATTTAAAATTTAATTTTATTAGGGAAAATTATATCGGAATATTTTTGTTTTATATTTCGAAGTATATCCAAATACAAATAATTATTTTTCTTTTTAATTTTAGTTTATTTATTTTAAATAAAACAAGCTTAGTGAGTATGTACTTTTTAAAAATTCGCGGGATAAATTTGAAATTGTTGAAGATTATATTATTACCGACAAATGATTTCAAAGATAATACCATAAGAGCAGTTCTATGTTTTTAATTTTTTTCGTAGTGGCGCTGATGTTACTAATATTTCCTCTCTTATGAATTTTAATCCACGCTTGATTAATTTTCATCGCCATCTTCCTTCTTTGTGATCTTTCTATTCACATAACGAGATAAGTAAGTTCATTATGATTTTTTTAATACATTTATGTGATTTAATGTAGTTCTAAAATTAATTATACCAACAGACCTAATTTTCTAAAGTCAGATTATATATGAAAATTAATCATAATTATCAAACAATTTATTATAAACTTAAATAATTGATTCATTAGATGAGTACAATTTATAGCCACGTGCATGTAACAAGCATTATGTTTTTTTTGAATTAATTCAGTTTATAATTCACTATGTTAATACTTAATTAATTTTTTTAATAATATTATTAAAACAATTTATTTTAAAGAATGGCGGACGCTGCTCCAGCCGCTCG
This sequence comes from Chelonus formosanus, assembly GCA_028641665.1. NCBI lineage: Eukaryota > Metazoa > Arthropoda > Insecta > Hymenoptera > Braconidae > Chelonus > Chelonus formosanus. The sequence goes on along the minus strand of CM054004.1, from coordinate 7,912,559 downwards.
TGGAGGATTCCGTGGTGGATTTGGTGCTCGTGGAGGAGCCGGTGATCGTGGAGGTGGTCGAGGCCGTGCTCGTGGTGGACGAGGAAGAGGACGTGGACGTGGTCGTGGAGGTAAAGAAGACCAGAAAGAATGGATACCAGTGACTAAACTTGGACGGCTTGTAAAAGACGGAAAAATTCGTTCTCTGGAAGACATCTACCTCTTCTCCTTGCCTATCAAAGAGTATGATATTATTGATCAATTTATCGGACCATCTCTAAAAGATGAAGTACTCAAAATCATGCCTGTCCAGAAACAAACTCGTGCTGGTCAGCGTACACGTTTTAAGGTAGATTCCACTTTTTTATTAAAATCAAAATTTTAATTGATAAATTTTATTAATAATTACTTTTAATTCCTGATAGGCCTTCGTCGCTATTGGAGATAGCAATGGACATATCGGACTCGGAGTTAAATGCTCCAAAGAAGTAGCAACTGCTATTCGTGGAGCTATTATTTTAGCCAAACTCTCCGTTGTTCCAGTTCGTCGTGGATATTGGGGAAATAAGATCGGAAAACCCCACACTGTACCTTGCAAAGTTACAGGAAAATGTGGATCTGTTCAAGTACGTTTGATTCCAGCACCAAGAGGAACAGGAATTGTATCAGCCCCAGTTCCAAAGAAACTCCTTCAAATGGCTGGAATTGAAGATTGTTATACATCAGCTCGTGGATCTACCTGTACTTTGGGAAATTTCGCAAAAGCAACTTATGCTGCCATTGCTAAGACTTATGCGTATCTTACACCTGATTTATGGAAGGATATGCCTCTTATTGAAACTCCATATCAAGAGCATGCTGATTGGTTATCAAAGAATCATCGTGCTGTAACCGGCCAAAGAAGTGCTGATATGTAATCTTAAATCAGTAATGGATTGTCATCAAAAGAGTCAATAAAGTTGATACAAAATATACACTGATGTTTTTTAAAATTATTTATTCAACTTAATAAATTAGAGTATAAATATTTGGTTATGGTTAAACATACTTTTACCATTCACAATATCATGCCCTCAAGAAACAATACGGTATTATTTCTTACAAATTTACAAAATTTTATTTTTAAATATGTATAACGTATAATATATTATAATGCAATACGATTCAACTTAAAGGCGTTTCACCTTCACATTCTTTCGTAAAAACTTCTATAACATGATCACTGACTTTCTCTAAATCTTCTAACCCTCGTTTGAGAGCATTCACTGCTTTTCCTCTGTACATTTGAATCCTGAAATGCATCTTTGTTTCTGCAGGATGAGGAACGGTATAACCACAAAATTGAACATCTGGACTGTGATAAAAAATACCGGTATAGAAATTATTTTTTTTAAAAAACTCATCATTTTTACAATAATAATTACTATTGTGAAATTATGCTTCGAAGAACGTTTCCAAATGTATGACCCTCATCTTGGAAAACAAATGTTCGAGATTTTTCATTAGTTGTATCGTCACCTGCAAGCTAACCAAAAGAAATTAGTTTCAGAGTAATTATAAGAAAATATTTGAATGACAATTATTTACCACAGCAAGACGTCCCATTTTGAGTTTGATTTCGTGTATGTATTTTAAAATATTAAATTTGATTGTTAATTAATGGATAATTATTTATTTGATTCAATCCGTCAGCTATTCAACATGTGTCAGATAACCTCATGAGCTTGTCAACAACCGAAACACTGAAGTGTCGCCGCCTAGCCTTCAATAAGATTTGTCAGAACTAGAATGAATCAACCCGCGAAAATAAAGACACATGGTCGTATATAGTTTTGATTAATTCAAATACATAAACGTAAATTTAAATAAATGTCCATATTTAAGGATAAAATTTAATCATACATTTTTAATCATAAGTTATTTATTTTTTATTTAAAGTTATTTGTTTACATACCAAAAATATGAATATTATCATTACAAACAAAATTCTGAGCCTTCCAAAAAAAATGTCAATTAACTTTCAATTCACATACAAAGAGTTTAAAGTTGGAAGAAGTTCTTAGCAAATCTTAACAATATTAGCCTTCAACTACTTCAACGGAGTTTTAATAGCTACGTCCGAACAGAGTCCAAAATTGAACTTTTTTACCACAAGCAGGACGTATACATTTTAAATTGTTTAATTTTTCATCTTTAGGTTGATTAAATGGAACACAAAGACTTTTAGCTCCCATGGCAGCAGCACCAGGCTCTTCACCAGGATCTTCTTTAGCACTATCTTTCTTAATAATATCCTCACATTCAATATCCCCGCAGAATGGAGCCAATATTAAATTTTTGTCATCTAATGTTCCACAGAAATTACTCCAATTTTTACAGATTTTGATATGCGAGTCTAAATCTGATTTTGCGTTATCAAACATGTTTTTCTGTATCTTGTCTAATAAATCAATAATAAAATTATGAGCATGATTACGATTAGCTGTTAATCGTTGACCGTTATCTCTTCTCACTAATGTTATCTGTGATTTTTCTAAATCTTTGAATCCTAATTCAATTCTCAAAGGAACACCTTTGAGTTCCCAGTGATTAAATTTCCATCCTGGACTGTAGTTATCACGATAATCTCCTTTAACTCGAATAATTCCATCTTTTTTCAGTTCATTCTCAAGTTTAAGACATTCAGACATTAATTTGTTTCTTTCTTCAGTAGTTGTTGATGCTGTTATTCCACATGGAATAATAATTGCTTGAAGTGAGGCTACTTTTGGTGGTATAACTAATCCTTTATCATCTCCATGAACCATTACCATCACTCCAATAGTTCTTGTGGTAATTCCCCATGAGTTTTGATAAACGAAAGTTTTTTCACTACCTTCTTCTATACCTTCTACTTTTATATCAAACATCTTTGAGAAATTTTGTCCCAAATGATGACTTGTAGCACCTTGAATTCCTCTTCCACTTGCTGAAATAAAGGCTTCAACAGTTGTAGTGTAATCACCACCAGCAAATTTTTCTTTTTCAGTTTTTCGACCTCTGACTACTGGGATCGCTAGTAACTCTTCATAAATCCTTGCATAAAGTTCTAAAATTGTGATAACTTCTTCATCAGCTTCAGCTTTATTCAAGAATGCTGAATGTCCTTCTTGCCATAAAAATTCTCTTGTTCTTAAAAATGGTTGAGGATGTTTGAACTCCCAGCGGACAACGTTGTTCCATTGGTTCAATTTTAGAGGTAAATCTCGATGCGATTTAAGCCATTTTGCATATGCAGGATACATTACAGTTTCAGAGGTAGGTCGTATTGCAATTGGTTCAGCTAAATCTGATTCTCCGGATTTTGTTACCCATGCAACTTCTGGAGCGAAATCAGCAATATGTGTTTTTTCACGTTCTAGAGCAGATTTACTCACAAAAATAGGAAAATAACAATTTTGAACTCCTAACTTTTTTATTTCAGAATCAAAAAAGTCTTTAATAACGTCCCATATGGAATAACTCCAAGGACGTAGTATATAGCAGCCGGAAACATCATAGTATTCAATCATTTCACCTTTAGTTATCACCTGAGAATACCAATCTGATAAATTCTCACTTTTTTTAGCTTCTAAACCTAATCTTGTACCTGTTTTTAAATTATCGGCTGTGTCTTTAGGTTTCTCTTTCTTTTCTTCTTTTACTTTTTGTTTCTTTGCTGGTTCCGCTGCTTTAGATTTTTTTCCTTTATCTGCTTCAGCTGCTGCTGGTTTCCATTCTTGACCCGTTAATGTTTTATAATCATTTTTCAGTGATAATAAAACCTTTACTTCAGTGTCAATTTTAGCTTTATCAGCTTTCTCAGATTTTAATTGACGTACCTTATTACCTTGATCTGTAATCTTTTGATTTAATATTTCTGCAGTCTCGTTCGTCATTGCTGGTGGTTTTATTTCAATATCCGGCTTCCAATCAACACCAGTTAAACTTTTGAACTCACTCTTAAGTGATAACAATGTTTTTACCTCAGTGTCAATTATTTTTTTTTCCGCTTTATCACTTTTTAATTGTCGTACTTTATTTCCTTGATCTTTTATTTTTTCAGATAGTAAATTAGAATCTGTCAATGATACAACTTTCTCCGAATTTTCTTTAGAAGTAGTCTGTAACAGAATGAATGAACGTTAGATCGCTTTATTAAAGTTAACTGTATTGCCTGATTGTATACTCAACGCGATTAATGTGACATTGAAAAATCCCTCCCACTTACTTTCTTCTAATTCAAGAATTTGTATACTTTCTTTTTTATTCTACTGCCATATGGAATAGAAAAAGTTTAATAAGAAAAATGATCACGTGTTGAACAATGACTCCATTTGTAAAGGCCATTTTTTCCGCATTGTTTATCAACCGATAACGTTGCTACCATAACTATCAGCTATAATTTTAATCCTTTCAGAGAAGGATATCCACGTGACAAATCGTGTGATTCATGCTATTTTTTGTTAAAAGAACGTTACGATATGATTTGAAAATAGATAAATCAATTTATTTTTTGATTGATTATCGATCAATGCAATTCGTTCATTGATATCGATTAAAAATATGAAATAAATTTATTGCATCTTTTCTCTTGATAGAAGAAAAATTCACAATGATTTATTCGAAGATTAGAAAATATATGCAAGTCGCTTACCACTTTCTGTGATTTATGATCGACTTCTTTGGTTGTAGGCGTTGTTGATGATGTAGAAGTTGTAACGTGGCCATCTGGTACAAAGAAAAGTATTAATGGGCGTACTCGAGACGTCAAGTCGCTCATTGGAGCATAAGGAATGTCACATCGGAAAAATCCTTTTCTTTGTAGTTGAATAATTTCTCCTTTCTTTACTCTTTTTAATTCTGCTTCCCCTAACAATTTGACTTCTTTCTAAAAACATGAATTAATCGTAAAATAAATATTAAGTTTTTTACATACGAAAAGGATTTTATTTTTAAAATCATAATAATGAATACTCCAATAAATTACCCTAGTATCTTTAGCGACGAAGTCTTTGAAATCATCGTCTTTCGCTAACAAAGGCTTAGTGATGATATGATCGAAATAAACAGCAACACAAGGAATTAAACTGGAATCTTCATTTTCTTTATCTTCATCATCAACTGCTAACCATGTTAATTTCACTGTATTTTTAAAATCTTTATTGTCAAGATTTAAATCAGCGTCAATTTCAACAATTTTTCCATTGTCTCTTTTGATATTGGTAATCATCAAATTTCCCCAATTGATGAAAGTGGCATTTTCCTTAACTTTAAGAGTTTCAGCATCAACTCTTTCAATGAAAATTTTTTTATTAATTAATACTTTTTTCATTCCTTTTGAAGGATCTTTCGGATGATTTTGTGCATCTATGAAATCTCTTTTGGCTCCTTTGACATTTACCACAACTAAATCATCTTCATTTAATGCAGTGTAACGAATAGCAATTGGATCAATAATTTTTTTGTTAAAAGCCCATATTTTATCCCATTCCATGAAGACAACAGCTTTGGAACTTCCTTGAGAAATGATGAATTGTTTTAATCCTTCTACAGTTAACCCATGTCGTAAAATTCCTCTTACAGTAGGTAATCGAGGATCATCCCAACCAGAAACTAATCCATTTTCTACAAACCATGTCAATTTCCGTTTCGATAAAACTGTATGAGTCATATTTAAGCGTGAGTATTCCCAAATATAAGGACGGCGTAATCCTAGAGCTTCTATGAACCAATAAAATTGAGGATCACGATCATGATATTCAGTTGTACGTAAAGTATGTGTTACGTTTTCAATTGCATCAACTATTGGACATGCGAAATCGTACGTAGGATATACATTATATTTTCTATCTGTTTTAGGATGCGGTTCAGGTTTACAACGATAGATTGTTGGATCTCGCATGCATCCATTGACAGATTGATAGTCAATTTTGGCTCGTACACAGCATTCTTGACCCTTTGCACTGCCTTTCTTCATTTCTTCCCACAATTTTAAATTTTTTTCCACCGGATTGTCACGATTTGTACTTGGAAGTTTTTGCTCACGCTGTTCTTTCATTGTCAGTGCAGGAGTATCATCGACAAACGCTTTTCCTTCTTTAATTAATTTTTCACAGTAGTCTAACATTAGATCAAAATAATCAGAAGTATGGGTAAAGCGATCTGGTTTAATTTCTAACAGCTTTAAGTCCTCTAGAATCTCTTGTTCAAATTCTACAGATTCTTTGGCCGGATTTGTATCATCAAATCTCATAATTAATTGTCCTTTAAATTTATCAGCATAGTACTGATTTAATAACGCCGCTTTAGCGTGTCCAATATGTAAATATCCAGAAGCTTCCGGTGGAAAACGTACAACAACTTTCCCCATTTCTGCTCCCTCTAGTTCTTCAAACTTTCCTTCTTGTTTTCTACCAGTAGATGCATTTGATTTTTCTTTTGGCTTTTGATTTTGATCATTTTTCTTCTCAGTTTTTTTACTTTTTGAAAATTTATTTACAATATTAATTACTTTTTCCACGATTGGAAGAGATTTCATTTGCTTATACCAACGATTCAAATGAATATATTCAGTATCATTGGCATAGTTCATTTTGAACAGTGCGGAAAATGTATAAATATCAGCTAAAGTTAATTTTTTAGCTACCAGCCATGTTTTTGTTGTTAATGCATCATTTAAATATTTTAAAGAGTTAACATTAAACTCCAAATTTCTCAGAGATTCATTACTTAAAGACAACCAACTATCCACTTGAGTTCGATCTATGATTTCATTTCCACCTAGAAAAAACATATACAACAATGAAACAACCTGTTATTATTAAACAAAAGAATTTTCATTAATCGATTTAAATCAATTGAAGAATAGATAAATTTCATTTTACCATACAAATGGTTGTCACTAGTTCTGGCTAAATAACGACCAACGTTGCAATCATCATCACAAATAACTTGATCATTCATTAAAAGCTGCACATTACAAGCTAACTTCCATGGTGTGGGGTATTCTATATTTATATTAATCTTTTTATGTTCTGATAATAATTCAGTCACTATCAAAGATCCTGGAAATACATATAAGATTTAATAAAATAATGATATTAATTAACTCCAAAATGTTTTCGATGAATTATTAAAAATAATATGAAATATGATTGATAAAAAAATACTCATACCAATTGGAGGATCCTGAGTATTGGCAGTAAGTTTAAGACTCATTGTTGAAATCGTTAATTAATGATATTCTGTTAAACAATTTTTTATGGTATTTAACTGTTAATTCTTGATTGAACAGTAACGATTAAATTGAAAGTGATAAAATCTTTCAGAATGTAAGGTTAGAACGTGTACACCGGCACACGAAAAATACACACAAATTCTTTGACACACATTCATCAACGATGTATATGTACATTGTACACCGTACATATGGCAGAGAGAGAGGCTTGTTTCTTTTTCTACAGCTTCATAAAATTAGATTGGTCAAATATAGGAATTTTTTGTTAGATAGTTGGTAGACTGTATGTTTGAAATTGATAAACCCATTGGAATAGTGTTTTTTTACTACCAAGCTATATAATCATAATAATACTTACTATTCACGTGATTGTCAAAGTATGTAATTTTATGCCGACAGCACCTTTCTACATTTATTCCTTAGACGTTTTGCTCTGGAAGTAATTACCTAACGACAATAAGAATCTTGTCAAAATGGTGACAGCTCGTGCTTTACATTATGTATTTAAAATACCAGATCGTCAATTAACAGCCAAATTTTACCGAGAAATATTAGGCATGAAAGTAAGTACATTTACTTCCATCAGAAATTTGTTAAAATCCAGTAAATCTCAGTTGTTAATTATTATTTTATTGCATCACAAGGTGCTGAGACATGAAGAATTTTCTGAAGGTTGTGACGCAGCTTGTAATGGGTAAATATTAGTCATCTAATTAGCTCCAAGTTATCTTTGTATTTACTATGGATATCAATGTTAAGATTTAATAAAAATATTTGTTATTTTTCGATGAAATTAGAAATTTTGAAATAATTTCGAATGATCATAAAAATAACTTTTTCATTCTTATTTATTTTAAATGATTAATATAATAAATGAAACTTTGATAGATGCATTCATACTACCTATCTATCATAATGAGTTTTATGTTTAATCTTTCAAGGCCTTACAATAATCGTTGGAGCAAGACAATGATTGGATATGGTCCCGAAGATACCCATTTTGTTATTGAGTTGACTTACAATTATGGAATTAACCACTATGAATTCGGAAATGATTTTAGAGGAATTACTATTCGATCAAGCGAAGTAATTGAACGAGCTAAAAAAAATAATTGGCCAATTGAGAAAGAAAATGGGCTTTCAGTACTTAAGGCACCTGGTGGATATAAGTATTATATTATTGATGAGCCCCAAGGTGATGATAAAGGTGGGAAATAGAATATTTCATATATTTGTGTTATTTATTATTTTTATTGAATTCTTATTTTACATCTTTTTTTGAGATCAGATCCTGTTGAAAAAGTTACCTTATCAAGCTCTAATCTTCAACGATCTCTCGCTTATTGGAAAGATATTTTGAGTATGAAAATGTATGGTAAAAGTGATAAAAGTATCCTTTTAGGATATGGAGATAATCAAGCAAAGTTGGAGTTCTATGATATTGGTAATTCTATGTTCTATGCTATATTATAGAATTAAAAATGAAATTGATTCAATTTTTGTTAGAGTAATTATATTTAAATGAATGATTGATATTTGATCAATGTGAAATTGTTCTTCAACAGGAACTGAAGTGGACCATGGAAAAGCTTACGGCAGAATAGCATTTTCAGTTCCACACGCAGAACAACCATCAATTCAACAAAAAATTAAAGAGAGTGGTAATAAAATACTTACAGATTTAATTACACTAGATACACCTGGAAAAGCATCTGTTCGTGTCATAATTCTAGCTGATCCAGTAAGTTTTTCATATAATGTGATTTTAAATAATAGTATATTATACTAATTTTGTAATATAATTTGTTTAGGATGGTCATGAAATTTGTTTTGTGGATGACGAAGGTTTTCGTCAACTTTCTGTTCCTGATTATCCAAGTGAAGCAATTTTAGACAGATACATTGCTAAAGAAGCCAATATGAATACGACAAAAGTTTAATTTTCATTATTTATGGTAGACAAGATCAGAATTATTGGAGCTTTAATTGGATAATAACTTCTAAGAATTATAAATTATATTAAAAATTTATAAATTCAGGTAAACTATTAAAAATGATTGAATGATTTTTTAGGAAAAATATTTAAAACGTTATTTTCCGAGTTATTTATCTAAACTATAAATATGTATATCTTAAAATTTTAATAGTTAAATATGTCATATATTTTGTCATAATTTGTTAAATAATTTTATAAAATTTCTCATCTTTTTATTCAACAATATTTTTGATACTTGATACATAATATATTGAACTAACTATAAAATATAAAAATAATTTAACAAAAGTGAATTGAATTCTGTCAGTGTTAAATAAATACAATTTTATGTTTATTATTTTTTCAATTGATTTCATGTTTTGATTATTTCAGCTGCAAAGGTATTATTACCATTATCACTCATTTTCATTAATTCCCATTATGGAGTATTATTCATAGCTAAGGGCATAGTAATTTCATTAAAATTGTTTCTTCATTTTAATAGATTATTCATTGAGTAATTACAATGACAGATCAAATGATAATGTATTTTATGAATTTCCATTTTGATGATTCACGAAAAATTTTTATATAAGAAATTAAATAAATAATTAGCAGGAAACAGTTTTTCTATGATAATAAACTAATTTTAATCAGAAGTTAATATAGAATTACGTATTATTTGTCCTCTATGATGTCATTCAGATATATTTTTCTTGGAAAGTACTAAGTTCTTGAATCTGCTAATAAAAATAAAATATATTTCAGTACATATGAACACGTCATCATTCTTTCCTAAAAATCAAGATTAAGACAATCATATACTTCTATTCAGAACACATTAAAGTAGATCAAAATATAATTAATTTTTAGTAGTTGACTCATAAAAAGTTTACTATTGTCACATTTTAATATTTGTATAGATAACACGATTTAGTTACCATAAAAATGATTAAGCAACGGAATTCGGCAGTAAATAATTGTGTGAGAAATTATTAAACACTTCAGATAACACACATCTGTTACCATAAAATTGGTAAATTGTTCACTCATACACATGTATGTACACATATATGAATTACTGTAATAAAAAAAGAACCAGTCTATTGTGTCAATTGGTTGAGATTGTGTCTTCAGTGATATTTTTGTGTTTTTAACAAAATTGATTTTTTTCTATTGGTTTTATTTTAATAATTTCTATTTCTGCTAACGTTAATTAATATTAAAATATTAATAAAATATTTTAAGTTATATAATATTTTGTCGGCAGGATTTAAATGACTACAACGTAAATAAAAAATCAAATATATCAAGAAACTGTTGATTTTGATATTGATTTGTTGTGGCAATCGTTGTATTACGTTCCACTGATATTGCGGAAAGTAAACATATAGTTGATAAAAGGTCAATTAGGTCAGAAAATTTAATGAAAAATTTATAGTGGGAGAATCCCTAGAAGTGTTTGATAATATTCAGATACATTACAATATCTTAAAGTAAAGTAATAAAGCATCATCTATATATAATTTTTAAACGTCAGAATATGTTCAGTTCCTATTCATCGTTTATTAAGTAAGGTCACAAAATGTTTGCGTCAATTAGTGATCGAAAAATTATTTCTATTATTGTGTATGCTGCTATAATTTTAATTGTGAATGATATCGGTTAGTATTCGATGATATCTATTGTTTCGTTCAATATTCGTTGCTGAGAAATTATTTATTATTTTATTATTGTTTGAAGATTTAAGTGAAGCAAAATGGGGAAGAGGTGGCGGAGGGCGTATAAGCAGTTCTCGAGGAAGTTTTGGTGGAGGAAGATCATCAAGTAGACCAAGAACTCCAATTTCTCGTCTTCCCGTTTATCATCCACCTCCATCTCGTCCTCCTTCTCGGCCATCTTATCCAAGTGCACCATCCATAAATCATCCAATTTCTCATCCTCCTATATCATCTCCTCCACATCCGAAACCTTCAGCTCCTAATTCACCATCATTAAATTCTAAAGATAGCAGTAACATTTTTATACATCAAGAAGGAGGAGGTCGTCCCAAACCTCGTAAGTAAATACATTTTTTTTATAATATATTCAACGATAAAATTTAAATCAATTGTTTAGCTCTCAATCATGATGTTCATCAAACATCGCCTGTAAAACCAGGAGAATCAATTAATAAAGTTAATATACCAACATCACAAAATGCACCTATTGGATCACCATCAAATAATTATCCACCTTGGGCAAATCCATCTGCAAAACCTGGATCTGTTCCACCAATTGGATCTCCATCTGCACCTTATCCAAATACTCGACCTATTGGGACACCGTCAGCTCCATATCCAGCTAACCATCCACTAGGAATGCCACATCCATCAAATCCATCTATTGGAATATCTTCTGCACCGTATCCAAGTTCTCATCCGATTGGAATGCCAAAACCTTCCAACCCAAATACTCCTATAGGTTTTCATCCTCCTGGACACTCAACAAACTCGATAGGTCAACCACACCAAGCTCCAACACTTGGCAGTGGCGTTCCCCATTCTCCAGGACATGCGCCAACTAATTATGGACCACCACCTGTTTATGGAGCACCTTCAGGAACCCATGGTGGTTATGCACCTCCACCACCTTATTCTGGTGGCTATTATAATAATCCAGGAATGAGTTATCATCCACCAGCTTATGGACAACCTCCAAGTTATCATCAATCTATTGGAGCTGGTCAGCCTACTTATATGCATCCTCCAGTATATGGTGGAGGAGGATCTCAACCTTTTGTACCAGGTCAAAGTGTTATTGTTCTTCCTAATGCACCTAAAGAACCAGGACTAGGATCCATGGTGAAACAAGCTCTGGTATTTTCAACAATTAATGCTGGTGTTAATAGAATAATAAATGGTGCTCCTCATCATCACTGGCATGATAGTTCTTATCATCCCAGCAATCCTACTGGTTCAACATCAACAGTCACCAATAATACCACAATTATTAATAATAATTACGGAGTACCTGATGGCCAACAAATCGGAACTTCAAGTGGCCCTTATCCTAATCAATTCCCGATTTCTTCTAATAATTATCCATCTAGTAATCCAAACTACTCTCCTGGTGGATATAATAACAACAATAATAATCCTAATAATGCTAATACTCCTAACAGCTCTCCTACTGTTAACCCTGGTAATGCTCCTGTTGCAAATAATAACATTAATAATGGAAATAATTTTCCAAACCGAGTATCTGGCAATGTTGGTACCAATTATAACAATACTAATCAATTCAATGGAAACTTAAATAATGGAACTACTACTACTCCACCCGAAGAAGCTGTACCAGTAGCTTATTATATTTCTGAAGATGAATTACTTAATTTAACTGAAAAATTATTTGCTCAAAATGAACTAAAAACAAATCAACGACTATATATCTTGAATTTACAACAAAAAGTCTCGAATGTTTCCAATGTCAAGGATGAATCACCAAATCCGTAAGTATTTATTAAATGACCATTTTAAAAATTATAATATTAATTAAAAAAGAAATATTATTGATATAACTTTTTTGTAGATTATTTTACTTGGATACTGCAGCATATTCCCATCCTACAATTACTGTATTACGTGAAATGTATGAAAATTATGAATTTAATTCAACAAAAAAAGAAAATACGACGAAAAGTTCTAGAATGAAGGAAAGTTTACTTATTGATACATTTTTAACTACTGATGTAATGACTTCAGCGATAAAGTGGTTACAAGAAAAATACTACATTGAACCCGATGACTTTGAAGTCAAAGATTCATTGAGACACACATGGTTTACTAAAATGGATGGCTATACATCAGGATTTGAACGTATTTTCATGGCTGAATGGTATCCAGGTCCCAGCCTGTTAGGTGGACAAAATTGGATTTATTTTGATCACGAAGAATATCAGAAAAAGCTCAATTACCTTTCATATGTTGATAAAGTAAACATTAATAATGTAAGTTAATATAAAAATAGTTTGTATAATTTTTATACTAAGACAAACATTTTATTATTTCTTTTATACATAAATATTAAATTCTATAACATACAATTTTCAATAAATAAATAAATTAATTAAAAATATTTTTTTAGGATGTTTCCTTGGTAAAAGTAAACATTGAGATGGCTGGAGTAGTTAAGCCGAATGTAACAATGCTAATTGGTACCCCTCCAGAATTAGAGATGGCTTTGTACACAGTTTGTTATTATGCTAGACCAAATGACATTTGTCCAGTGAAACTTGGAGGAGTCAAATTTAACATTTATACACATAGCTTCCGTTACTTTGGCAAGGATCTTATGGATTTAGGAATTATTATATTCTGATCCGACATGGAAAATCAAAAAGCCACTCCAAGAACGGCACAATTTCATTGTAAAAAATATTTTGAATAGAATCATATATGGACATTAAGCCAAAAATGTCCACTGGAAATTCTAAAGTTCTAGACACTTGTAAGTCTGTGTATTTACATTCGATCGATTTAAACTATAAAAAATGATTATTAAATAAATATAAAGATTTTTTAATTATGATTGTTATGAAAAGTTCTACTTACAGCTAAGCAAATAATGGTCAAACTGATGATGATGTACTTTGTATTCATCTTGATAATAATATTTTTATATCAATACCATGAAATTTCTTGAATTATTAATTCAACTGATTTTTACTTTATCTCAGAATAATTTCGTTTAAACTATGCTTCTTCTATCGAAAATTTTGGATTAGAATAATATGAGAAGGAACCTTTCTCGATGATACTTTGATAAGTTATGTTTAAAAATTATAAATAGACGACTTATTTTATATGTTCTTGCATCCCTACTTTTACTGATTTTATTCAAGATAAAATTTAAAAAATATACTTATGACATCCTACACACTTTTGAAATAGTTCAATAGTAATAAATCCATAAAAAAGAAGGTATTAGGGTTAACTGAAAATTCCTTTTTTCATAGTGCATACCTGAAAGTTGAGTTATTGAGTATTTTTTTATTATGTTATTATCTCTTCAAGAGGGATTATTGATAATTCATTTCTAAGAAATATATATCGTAGTTCTATTTTCAATAAATTTATAGACACGAAAAGTCGAACCATTCAATTTTACAAAAAATATCCAGTTAGGTTTCTATGTCATAAATCAATTTTAAACGGCATCAAATTGAACGTATCAGGTCACTGTTAATAATTTGTTATAATCAAGGCAAAAGAGATAGGGATTAAGATTAATTGTTTATTATTAAACAATAATTATATACATACTGGTAACAATCATTTGATGAAATAAATAATATAATTTAAGTTAATTACTTAACTATCTAGTAAATTCCTTCGAGACATAGAATTAATTGAATTTTATTATTATTCATTGATATAATTTCAATTTTGTCAAATTAATTCTGTGCTCAAGAGAAGTCTTTTTTAGTCGAAATAATATTCAATTGGTGTTAAAATATATCTGATCCATAGTCATCAAAAACATCACCATAATCATCATAATCTTCAGCTCCTGGTGGAACAAAAATTCCTCCAAGAAAGCCAGCTAATCTATCACCATATCCCATAGATGCTGCAATACCGAAGATGAGTCTCATTACCACTAGCCTAATGAAATTAGGAGCATTAGTCTCTTTTTGTTGAAGTGCAAACTGTTTTAGTTTTGCTCTTTTACATTCTATTGAACTTAGCTGTAAAAAAAAACATATTAGCAGAAACAGAAATTTTTAATTAACTAGATTTTTAAAAATAAATTACTTACAAATGAATAAATAATGATTGTCATGATGAATAAATACTTGGTATTCATGCGAATGAATGATTTCTTCATTTTCCCAATTGAGCTGTCAATAGACAGTATAGACCAATAGATGATTGAATTATGAAGTTCTTAATGGTCTTGAGGGATGATTAATTTCATAGAATAAGAAGTCGACAAAAAAAAGAAAATCAAAGATGACGTGAGTACTTCCTGTATTAATTCCGGTCTTTAAAAGGCGCTTGAAGGAAACAATAGCTTGTTCAATTTCAATGACTCAAGACAGTAGCCGTTTAATACTTAAAAGACGGACAATCGTAATAAATTAAACTTATTTTTCTCTTCTATTCCATTGTCCGGAGAATAGATTGAAGGAGGCTCTGATGCGTAAGCTCCGTGAAAGATGACTGAACCACACCGTTGTTATATGTTATTACACCTGTATCACCTTTACTTTTTACTTGTTTTATATTTTTCTTAAACTAATCTCTTCCTTATTGCTTTTAATTTGTTTAGCGTTCCTTGATACTATGGAACTAATGACTTTGATGACTGTCTATTATTGAAACAGAAAACGCGACTGATGATATTCACGCTATACTAATGTTATTCCACAATAACGGGACATTACGAAAAAAGGCATTCAGGCCAACGTTAAGTCTCGTCTCTTTAGTCAAGTACGATACCTGAAGTTTAAATATATTGATTGGTCACTTAGTATTAGAATTGTATGTGGTTAACGTTTGCCCAAGAATTTTTTTTTGCTTATATAGAATGTCAATAGTAAGAGTTGGCTTAGATTATTATTTTTTGGTGTTAAGCAACATTCTGTAAAAAAAGATATACTCTTTAATTTTTGTCGATTAACTTTTCCGTTTGGTTCTACTTGTCCTATTATTCTAATAGTTTATTTCTATGAATATAAATATATTTCATTAATATTGAGTTTTCATTATTTCACATTGCATCCTGAATCTTTATATCACACCTGTTGCAATGACTAAGAATATCAACTTAAATTACATTAATTAATCATTGTATTTATGTAGATGTATTTTTAATGATTAAGTTTTTATACCCCTTGAATTATAAATATTCCTGTCTACATTAAAAATAATAATCTATTAAAAATTAATTTGTAGAAACGTTAATGGAATAAACCATTATTGATAAGTATTTAAACGTCTGAAGTGAGTACAGGAAAATGAAATATCAACAGAATGTGAATAGAGGATGAAATAGACAGATAAATTAACATAGAAGTACCAACATGGAAGAGGCAGAGATGTATAACAGGATTTTTTTGAACGAAGTGTTATTAAATTTTATTACTGAAGGTGCTGAGTAGTACATGAAGAGAAGAGAATAAAGAATATGAAGTGGACAATGGAGGAAAGAAAACATAAGAGAAAAAATGATGAGTAAACGATGAGCTAAAGAGAATGTATGAGAAGCAGGATGCGTTCAAGACCGGACGTTACTGTTCAAGAATACGCAAGCAGTTCTAGAAATGAAGGAAATCGATTCTTGTACTTTATTTAATGCGCATTCTTGGAGGTATTACTAAATAATTGTTAATATTTAAAAAAAAAGATCACTTTGATAAACGATATTATTCCAAAATTATCCATTCATAGACAGCGAATAATTATTCGATAATCTTAAATACAGAAAAATGTCATTTTTATCAATAAAATTATATATTAATTTATGACTATTGAAACCATTTTTTGTCTTATAACGTGAGAATTTAAATAGAACAGTTTAACGATATTGTATTTAACATGTATTGAATTGGAAGAAATAGATTGTATTCATGATGCTTAATAGCAAAAGTGTAGTAATCAATAAAGACTGTTCAACACTTCTATGGCATATGTATTTTCATTTTGCGAGACAGTTAATGCAACAATGCGGACCTAGGTAAATACAATTCTGAGAGAGTTCTTCGACCTAGCACGTTATCTAACATCAAGCACGTCTGCGTACAGTACATTGAAGAATACATGCAAGCATTATATTCCTGCTGCACCTGCGCCAACTCAACACGACATGCATTTATCTTGTTTGTTTTACACGAGTACCCAACATAAAATGTATTCTATAATGAACTTTGTCATTTATGTCATTCATTAGCTCATCTAAAAACAAATGTTTAAAAGTAATGTACTTTTATTTATTTATAATAATAAAATTTTTTATAATAAAAAATATTTTAATATGATTGAGAACACAGGACGATTCTAGGATTCATAAAATTGATTTTAAGAATTGGGTCTTATGTAAAACGTGTGAAATATTCAAATGGAATGAAGAACAATCGAAATGCCGATTGAAATGTGCTTTGGAACGCTGGTAAAGCTGTTAATTGAACGATACGAGAACTTCTCTTTTCTGTCCTTCTTTATCAATGCGGTGGAGTTCCTCCCTGTGTGCGGTCTTTTGCTCAGAAAATTCTGCTTCATTCAGTGCGTGCTTCACTCCCACCGGTGACACTTAGCCCACGCTCACGCCCAACGTACCATCTTATAACCTACGATCAAAAGAAATCTTTTAAAATAACTACAAGAAAATAGTGATTTTATTATAGACACATAAAAGAAATTAATTCATATGATTATTTACCAATATGTTGATAGAAGACTTAAAAGTGGGATGTTTTCAAATAGCATTATTATTTCTTCTTGGGATAAATTACATGATAGTTGCCATGAGTCATAATTTATCAGTTTACCATAACTATACACCAAAATTTTATTGTGAGGTAAATAAATTTAGTAAATAAAAGACAATTTTTTACTTGGTATTTCAATAAGTAAATTAATTTTAATTATTTTTTATTACTAGTCATCAGATGGAGTAAATAAAACCTATGGTTGTGTTTCAAATCCATCTAATAATCCAATTTCAAATTCATCGATGATGATTAATCAAGTTTTAACATTTTGCACGAGTGAATACATATTTTCAACGGAATATGGTGAAAGAAGTACTGTGACTGATTGGGGGTTAATATGTGAAAGAAGTTACTTGAAAGATCTCAGTGTAACTATTTATTACGTGGGTGTATTGATTGGTGCATGGATCGCAGGAATTTTAACAGATCGGATTGGACGACTTCCGGTTCTTGCACTTTGTTTATATACTCAGGGAACAATGGCTGTAGCTACTTATATTGTTCAGGTAATATTTATCTGTGCATAGACATTTTACCTCTTTAATAAATATTGAAATGATATTTTTATTCGACAAACAATTATTGATTGTTAAAATTCTTCATTACATTAAATGCCTAATCCGCATAATTGTTAAAAATATTTTCAACAGAGTTATCCAGTCTTCCTTGCACTTCGAGGTCTTCAAGGAGTTTTTGCTCAGGGATTACAAAGTTCCACATATATTTTGGTTCTTGAATTATTTCCCGCAAAGTTTCGAACATTAGTGTCCTCAGTAATGGGTGTTGCGTGGGCTTTAGGATTATTATTACTAGCAATTCTCAGCTATATTATTCCAGATTGGAGGATACTTCAACTAGGAGTTTCTGTTCCCACTGCAACTACAGTTCTTTATATATGGTAACTTTTTATCTCTTCATAATAAGTTTTAATGAGAATTACAGTATAATTGATATAATAATTAATAATTACTGTTTTGTGTTATAGGATAATACCTGATTCACCAAGGTGGTTGATAGCAAAAGGAAAAACAACTGAAGCTGATATATCTTTGGAAAAAATTGGAAATTACAATAATTGTTGTTGTGGAAATAAATCAAGAAGAGAACTAGTTACTGAGAATAGTGAAAATGCTACTCCCATTAAATTGGAAAGAAAGTCTCAGATTTTTAGTAATGACGAAAAAGATTCAACTGAAAGTGAAGCTGTGAATTTGTTGACACCAACTACTTCTTCGAATCGCAGTTCAAGACGTAAGTATTTAAAATAAAAATAAAATTTAATATTACACTTCATTATAAATAAATTAACAATTTCAATGAATAATTTAGGTGTAAGTTTAAAAGTTATATCACAAAATTTAGAAAAAAGACTGTCAAACCCTCCATCAGGAATACTTATTGAAGCATCTGATGTAAAATTAGATGAAGTTGAGAAACCGTTGAAAAGAATAAGCCATTGTGGTTCTGATGTTATTTCTCCAAATGAAGAAAATCAAGAAGAACAAATTGGTCGTGTTGAATATCAAATTATAGATAATAACTTAATATCAGATGAGAAGATTGAATGTACTGAAGTAAAGAACGAAGAGAAAGCAGAAACGAAAGAAGTCTCTAATTTGAAAATTAGTAATAAATGTTGCTCATCAGACAATAAACTTTTTATAAAATATGGAATGATTATATCGTGCCAATGGTAAGTTTGATAAAAAATATATGGAATAGATAATGCATGAAAAATTAATTAAATTGATGTTTGTAATAATTCGTTTTTAGAGATGAATTTAACTTGATTAGAAAATCTTGAGAAGTACATGTTATTGATTATTGATTGTATAGAAAGTAGTCAAGTTTTTTCTATTTTAATTATTTTTTCTCTAGGTTATCAGTGTCTGTGATGAATTCTTTAATAATACGTTTCCTGCCTAATGTAGTGGAAAATAGACACATAAATTTTGTAATAGGCGGTATTCTAGAGCTTACAATTTATGTGGTAATTTATTTTATTTTGTCAAGACACGGAAGACGTTTACCAATGGGTGTTTGTCAAACGCTGAATAGCGTGATTTGCATCGTGATAGCTGGGCTGGTATTCCTACCACGTGTAACGGCATTTTGGATTGGTAGAAAGACTAGTCGTCCACAATGTAACCTTACAAGTTAAGGAATCCATTAAAAATCCTAATTTATTTCAGGTTCGATGAAAATTATTTTGCTCTTGTTGGGTAAAATAACAGCTGTAAGTACGTTTGCAATAATTTATCTATATACCATTGAATTATTTCCAACCGTAGTACGAGCTACTAGCTTGGGATTGTGTGTGATTGTTAGTACTATTGGCAGTATAAGTACACCATACATTTTATTATTGGTAAATATCAATAAATAACTACCTTTGAATAGTTCTAAGAGTTGAAATAATTCTAAATCTTTCATTTTTTAGGCAAATAATGTATCAACTGGTCTATTCATTTTTGCTGGATTGTTGTGTCTTACATCAAGCTTGCTCTGTATTGCTCTACCAGAAACTCTTGGTAATTATTTACCTGATAATTTTCAGGACATGAAGAATTTAGGAAAAGTTGAATTGATTAAATCCAATATTGATGATGGAGCATCTGAGAGAGAAATTTTGAGAGAAAAACTTTTCTCAGAAACATGGGTTGATGCTGGCAATGGCATAATCGTTAATTTTAATGAGAATAAAATCTAAAGACTTTTTACTCTACTTTTTTTATATAATTTTATCTTGAATTGTCAGAGTTCGTCATATTTTCACTGCCTAATTTTTATCAATGATAAATTATCAAAAATCTATAGCCATAAAACTTGTAACTGATCATTTATGATCTTCAAATAGTATTACAATATCAAGAAAAGGCCGTGCTGTTAAAAAAAGTAACGATAAGAATTAGAATTCTAAGATTTATACTTAAAAATAGTTATTTTGTATATATTCGTAATTTTCTTATGTAATATTAAGACTTAGGCAACCAAAGTACTTCATTACAATAGTTATATATTTTTTAAGTTATATTAATTAATTTTTGTACCTAAGTAAACATTAAGTTATTCAGAATTAATTTATTTTCTATTATCAATTTTTAAAGAGTAATTTTAATATAGATTTTTTTATGTACAGTAAAACAATTAGACTTGTTGAGAAAATGATTAATAGTCTAATAAATAGAAAATATTATTCAGTAAATCAAATGTCTTTCTATTACATCTTAAAAAATATTGAAATTTAAAAGTAAACTGTTTCCGTACCTCTTAAGGAACTTTAGGTTGTACAATTCCATTATTTTGTGGATTAGTATGCTGTGACGTTTGTTCTGCTGCTGCTTGCAGCAATCTTGTTCTACGTCTTGTGTAATGTTGCCATAGTAAGATTTGTTGATCATCAATAAACTTAGTGCATTGTGAATTCACTACTTCACGTCTAAAATGCTCGTATTGTAGCAAATCAAGAAAATAAAGACACATTGGATACTTTAAATACTTGGCATATTCAGGTTCTTTCCAATATAACAGATATTTGAGGTAGTTGATAAATGATGAGTCTTTGAAATAGCCACGTTGCGCCAGAACTGTAAATATTTCAATTTTTATTATTGGTTCAGCGATAAAATTAACTACAATTTATTTTAGGAAGATATTGATTTTTTTACATTTTTTAATATTGCATTACTTACAATTCAAGTAGTTAGGGTTTGCAAGACATTGGACAAACTCTAGTTCTACTTGGAAACGTATCCTTTGTTGATCGTCGGTTTCTAGTCCACCTGAAGAATTCCAATAATTAATTTTAAAAATCTCATTTTTCAAATACTTCATAAAAGGTACAGATATAATATTTGGATTTTTTTTACCGTTCATTCCGATAAAAGATGGTTTACGGCCTTTTATGTAATTTGGTGGATCATCCAAACGATTCATATTATTCTTACAGTAAAAAGAAATGTTCTTGATTTTTTTTTGTTTCCACTGTGATGTTGTTAAAACCATCCATAGGATTTGAAAAATTGTCAAATACAATAATTATAATACATTTCCAAGTTTATTTACATCATTACCCTCGTTAATTGAAGGTTAAGTAATTAAGATTCAGAAATATTATCATTTGCATTATAAAATTAGCTTAATTAACATGATAAATAAAATGAGATTTATAGAAGAAACCTACCGAGCATTTTAGTAATTATTCATGATTCATTAATAACTTTTTTTATTACAAAAAATCATTTAGTATAATAACACAAATATCTATCAACAACACAAATATTTTTGTTTTTTTCCCTTCAAGTTGGTATACATAAAAGTATTTGATGGTAATAACAACATCTACTTTATTAGCGGCAAATTCTGATTATCGACAGAGACAAGAAACGAATTGCAGCCGCCATTTTGACTAATGGCGTAGTTGATCTGTGTTCTAATAGTGTTGTGCGTCTCGGTTGTTTTATAGTCACTGTTTTATGCCGGTTTAATTGATCAAAACAAACAGAAATTTATCGTGACAATTGTTGAAACCTTTTTTGTAACAAATAATTTATAAACTATTACAACATGAGCCGCCGAAAACGTGCTAAGGTATATATCAAGAATTGTCAAATAAATTATGATGATTTCAATGTTTTTATGTTTATCAACAGGTTGAATATCGAGAAATGGAGGAAAAATATAATCAAATAGAAGATGAAAATGCATCAGACACATCTGAAAAATCTAAAACAGGACTTGGTACTCCTGAAAAAAAAAATCCATCAGAGTTACAAAAAACTGCAGATGTTTCTGCACCTCCACCTGCACAGTCTACCCCAAAACTCGAAACAAAAGAAGAAGATGATCAAGACAGTGATCATGAAGATCCTCATGGTAAAATAATGGATTGTTTAATATAATTTTTCTTCTATCTATACTTATTTCGAGTATACGTTTTTTTCATATAGTGAAAGAGCTTCTAAATGGATTAGAAGGAGCTGCATTTCAAAGCCGTTTGCCTTTTGATAAATTAACATCAACTGAAGCTGCGTGCTTTCCCGATGTTTCATCTGGTCCACCACAAACACAAAAAGTTTTCTTGCACATAAGAAATAGATTGGTAAGGATTTATTAAATCTTTCTGATGTGCTCGCATGATAGTTTCAATGATACGAATTTTTTTAATGTGTTTCAGTTACAATTGTGGCTAGAAAATCCTAAACAACAATTAATTATTGAAAATGCCTTACCAGCTGTTGAAGCACCTTATAATAGTGATCCTGTACTCACTAGAAGAGTTCATGCCTTTTTAGAGCGTCATGGGTTTATTAATTTTGGAGTTTTTAAAAGATTAAAACCAATACCTACTAAAAAATTAGGTAAAGTTATAGTTATTGGAGCTGGTATTGCTGGGTTAGCAGCTGCTCAACAAATGCAACAGTTTGGTCTAGAAGTGATAGTATTAGAAGCACGAGTAAGTTGATCTTAACTGTTTATTTTTATCATTTTTCTGTAAGAATGGTTTCGAGTAATTGAAAAGTTGATAACCTTAATCGGTTTATTTTAGGATAGAGTTGGTGGAAGAATTGCGACATTTAGAAAATCTTCTTATATAGCAGATTTAGGTGCAATGGTTGTTACGGGACTTGGAGGGAATCCAGTTACGACTTTAAGTAAACAGATTAACATGGAATTGCATAAAATAAGACAAAAATGTCCTCTTTACGAAAGTGATGGTCAAACTGTGAGTGTTTTTTTTAACAATATATGAAAAATAAATTAAAAATAGTGATCTCTAATGTTAAATCATCTATAAAATTTTTATATTATTTTAGGTTCCAAAAGACAAAGATGAAATGGTGGAACGAGAGTTTAATCGATTACTTGAAGCCACATCATATCTTTCTCATCAACTAGACTTTAATTATGTTGGTAGTACAAGTTCCACTGGGCAATCAGGTAATACGAGACCAGTTTCCTTAGGACAAGCTTTAGAGTGGGTAATTAGACTTCAAGAGCAAGGTGTCAAACAACGTCAAGTAGCCCACTTACGTTCTGTGCTTTCCCTCCAAGGCAGACTTATAGCCAACCAGCATCGAGTAATTTATTTCTCCATATTTACTTAGCCTATATATTTTTCTGTTTTTTTTTTTAAAACTAAGTAAAGATTGTAATTAACTATTATCAATTAAATTTTATTACAGATGATTGCTATAAAAGAAAGGTTAACTGAGTTGAATGAATATTATAAAGAAATGATGGCCAACAGATTGGTTGTCCGTGATATTACTCAAGAATTTGTATTTCGCTCGAAACTTCGTGATTTGCATAATGCTTGCAAGGTAGGATAATAAGTTAAGAAATAATTTATGGGATCAAATGATTAATTAACATTTATTTTACTATCTCAGGAGTGGGATCAACTTGCTGAACAGCAGAAAGAAATAGAAGCAAAATTGCAAGAGCTAGAAGCTTCTCCTCCAAGGTAGCATAATTATTAAACATTTTTTTTTATATTTTATTCATTTAACATCATTTATGATGATAATACATCGCTATAACGCTCGTTAAAAAATTACATTCACAAGGTTGAACGTAATTTTTTCAACCATCAATTAAATTAAAATGATACACTTACCTCTAAATGATATCACGACAATCAATAAAGTCACGTTAATTCTTACAGTCTTCATAATTCACTATAATTAAAGTTATACTGTATTTTAGTGACGTTTATTTATCATCGAAGGATCGGCAGATACTCGACTGGCATTTCGCAAACTTGGAATTTGCCAATGCAACTTCACTATCGAATCTGAGCTTGAAACATTGGGATCAGGATGACGACTTTGAATTTACGGGGAGTCATCTAACTGGTGAGTACTGAAAATGGAATTGAATTAAACGGTTTCAACGATAGTCACATGTGTGTTAGAAAAAACGGCATTGAGTCTTAATTGAATTGGATATGTGAAATAAATTTCCGTCTCGTGACGTTAAATTGGAAGGCGTACCGCTAATCGAGCCGCGAAAGGCCACGGTCGAAGGGGCCAGCGACCCTGCATACTGAAGGGTAGTGTAATCCATGTAGAGTATTCGTGTAAGGCAGTATGTACTGGCGCAACATGTATGCGGTACTCTCTCCCGGAGTTCCGGAGAAGATACTGCACTCCGGGGAAGATTGTGTAGATAACGCGTGAATTATTCCCGCGCTGCATCCCTCTTTACAGGTACGCGATACCCTCCTTTCCTTCTTGTCTCTTCCTCTTGCCAGTAGACCGGTGTCTTTCCTCTCTCCCACAATTCCGCGCCCAAGTTGACTTTATCAACCTTATTAAAAACCGATAGGGGGAGATCCCGTGTAGATAGACTCTCTATCCGGTCTCCGATCACGAGGAATACCCTCAGACTTCGTTATATTAACCACTAAAGTTCCTCAGTATATTAACGACCAAACTAATGCACTTGAAAACCGATCCGACTTGCTAGAAATCAATCTCAGTCTGTACACATATTTTCTAACTTTTAATATTAATTCACAAATTATACAGAATACTTTTTTATTGCCTTTTTCCTCATACTTGAATTACTTTTTAATGATGTGAAATTTAAAGATATGCTTGAAATATTTCTTAATTACATTCAAAAATTTTAAATGGCATAAGTGGAATTTTATTAATTGCTAACTAAATTTGTGTACGAATTTTTTACTTTCTTTTACACATTCACGGAATATTTTTGATTATACTCATATAAATACAAGAAAAAAATATTTTTAAATATCGTATATTTTTTTAAATTCAATTTTCCCATAAATTAGATACTCATTAATGAAAAACAATACTGTACTTGGTGGCTATTAAGTTTAGGAATTTAAAGTTCTTGCAGCTATTCTTAACAGTCGATGACATTCCTTGGGAATGTGATCGGTATGTGATACTGATCTTTATTAGCGAACACCTAGGCAGTACAAAGGGCTTAAAGATGGCTTTTACTTGGTCGACCAAGGCCGATAACGATACAGTATTCTTATATGTTTACGCAATTATTCACTTTTATTTGCCATTCAATTCTTTTTTCTCTACAATTACCAACAGTGTTTGAGAAACTCGGTATATCAATTTAAATAAAACTTTGTTATCCCAAGTAAACTTTTTTATTATATTAATTTAACAGACATAAAAAAAACGATTTACGAAAAAAAATAAAAAAACTATAAAAATGATGGAAAATCGTTATGGGAGGGTAAACAGTAATCCAAAGAAACGGATCTTGATTGCTGATAATAATATATGCTTTGGAGCAACAGAGACTTTGTTAAAGTAAACATAAAAACATTTGTAATTATGAGGTTAAACTTAGTGTTTAATGATAGTTCTTCGTTGGCACAGACAACTTTGAAAACTGTGACAACTTTAAGAGAGAGAGAAAATATTCAGGTTCCATTTTGCTTGAGTTGAAGTTAAAATTACGAGGACATCGTTGTTGTCTCGGTTTACTGGCTAAATTCCATACACACAAACGTTTATTAAACTCAGCCCTATTTTTTTCGTCCCCATATTACATACCACTTGGATGGGATGTATGTCAAGTATCTCTCATATAACAAATAACCTTACTTACTTTTTTCTATGTCATTGTTTAGAATATGAATTTTTTTTCCATTTTCAGATTTTTTACATAGTAATTGGAGTTTTATAATAGACACCATTTGAGGTCATCCAAATTTCTGTTTAAAGAAAACTAAATTATTAGAAAAAATATTTTATTAATATAAGTTGTTTTTCTCTTTTAGTAGATTATTTAGCAGGGATATTTTTTTTTTAATATTTTTAAAGAGTATAAGAGAAAAGTTAAATTTTATTGATCGCAATGCATTTAAGTTTAGTTTAAGACAATGTTAGAAAACCAATATACTCTGAGATTATATCGAAAAGTTAGACGGATATCACAGTAAGGGGTTAATGCGCCACTACCTACTACTACTACACGGATATATGTATTATCTGTAAATAAAGCAAAGAAATGTTTAAATTCCTCTAAAGAATACGGCTAACTTTCACAGTTTTGGGTTACGAATAATATATCTAGCTAGAAGTTACGATTGATCTTTAACCGGATTCTATTCATAAACTAAACGAATCTTATCTTGATGATGCGTCCCACGCATTCTTGTCTAGCTCTTGTCTCACAGCAGCTCATAGGTGATGGAGTATATTTAATAGAAAAAAAAAAAAGAACTTTGATTTGAATAGGACATTAAAATAAAAAATCTTCTTTTGGGACAATATTTAAGTATTAAAATATTTTTTTTTTTGGATGAAAATTTCCTAAATTAATGATTACATTTCTAGATGTTGTAAAATGAAATTAATCTTTATTCTGTTACATGATCTTTGTCATTTAGTTTTTTGACCCATCTTCTTCTGTTTAAAAATTATTTCATGTCACTAGATAAACTGAATAGTTAAAGGGCACTATGAGTTGGTCTATTAAAAAGAAAAAAAAAGTGATTTTTATTGTAAATTTAATAGTGGGTTTGTTAAATTAGTTGGTGTTGTAATCCAGACGATGTGCAAAGTTAACATGACTTTTATTTGCATTGATATTTATGCAGATTACATGAGAAGATTGATCATAAAGTACAATGATCACATTTAAATCTTGAAAGATAATTATTATGCTAGTTCTAATGAATATTTTTTACATTTTCTAATAGTTTCTGCTTTATTAAAGTCCAGACAAGTAACAAACACTATACTATTTAGATAAAATCATTTTTTGTACCTCCTACACAGTGAAGAAAGAAAGTTGTGATTTCACAACTTAGGATGATGTGTTATTTTTTTGTACATTAAAAATAATAGAATGCAGTTTTAATTTTTATCAAATTTTTTTTCTTATAAATAACTGATAATCAAGTCGTTTAAGTAATTAATGGTAAATTATGTCGTTAAGTATAAGTAGCTTATTTATTTAAATAACTTAATTAAATATTCTCTGTTGAAGATAATTTTTTCTTTCAAAATAAAACTGGATTTTCCGATCATATAACTGGTGTAGGGACCTTGAAAGAGGACACCTGATTAATAAGTATAAGGTCAACTTGGCTATCAGCAAGTTTACTTTTTTGCTAGAATTTATTTTTGAAATTCTTTCTCATGTCGTTTACAAATTTAGTATAGATATTAAACTCATATAAGGTCAGTTATGCAAATATTTTTAATGTTTTTTTTGAATAATGGCCAAATTTCTATTTATTTTGTCTAACAATAATTTTGATATCCTTAATTGGGATTTTATCGTTGAATTTTTATGAACTTAACAAATGAAGTTAGTTTTATCTATGTAATGAGATATAGTAAATTTATATTTTGGCACAAATAACGTTTATTTTCATATCAAGACAATATGAATTTTCTTGTTGGCACGTATATTCGTTCCAAGTAGTTTTTATCATAATTTTTTGGCTGATGATAAGACAAGGTAGTATCTTTGTTGGCAGGTTTTCTATAGGAGGCTTTTTTTTTAAACAGTGTATATTAGTGATACAGGTCGTGATTGTCGGCCAAATAATCGTAGTCAGTGGATAGAAAGCATGTCAGAAAATGCGACATGGCATTTAAGTTGAAATATTTTTGTTTTTATACTGAGTCAAAGTCTTGGCAGTGGAGCGAAGATAACTGCTACCTTCGATATGGAATGTTGTACGAATTTGAAACGTAAGTCTTTCACTCGTGTCTTTCTGTTGTTGCATGACTAAAATGACGAATAAAACGTCATGCCTTTACGACCACCGAGTGATCCTTATCGTGATCTCAGATCGCGTGTTTCACGTTCCATTCTGCTTCGAGTTGATCTAAAGACCGATTGGATAAAAAGCTTCTAAGACTTTTCAATTAAACCCGCAAGCATCAAAATAGTTTTTCTCTCCTATTTTATTTTATTAAAGTCCACTTTTTTTTTTATTGGAAAAATAAATTCTCAAAAAAATACACATTTATTAAATAAAAACTTTATTTCTAATAAAAGTTAAGAAATATTGACACAATAACTAAAAAAATTTTCAATTTCATCAAAAGAAGTTTAAAATCTTTTCCCTTCAATGCTTAGCTTTATTTCGAAACAAGATCTTGTTTTAATTATATGTTTAATTTTCACAGATTGTTTTAGTGATTTCAATATTGACCAGTTTATCATATTTTATCAGTTGATGAAAGTATAGTCAATGAGTCAATACCTAGTTGGTATAATACTACTTATGGTTGATGTTTTATAACTGAGAATTCACGTGAGAACTTGGTTGAAACTCGAATATCCTTTTCTCTTTTCCTCCCTCTCTTTCATTCTCCTTCTGGCATTGCGCTGGCCGAGCAAAGATGCCGTTGAGAGTCGGTACTTTCAATTTGTGGATAGTGAGTTTTTGCAACGGTGCAGAGACGGCGGGAGAGACGTTGACTGGTGAACGCGAATGTTGGCTGAGAATGGACGAGGGTTAAAGTAAGAGGGAAAGAAAAATCAAGAATCTTCTTTCGAATGATCTGCACTCAGTTGGAGTATCTTCTCCTTGTGTGTGACGATCGATCTCTCTCTCTCTCTCTCTCATGCCTTATGTATTTCCGTCAGATTTTATTCGTAAACTTGCTAAAAATCGTTCGGTACGGGTTATAACGCGTGCGATCATAAAATTCCAAAGGACGACTTTCGCCCTCAGTTACAGCAACGACATAAAGAAACGCATTGGATCGACACGTTCCAATGGATTTTTCTTGTATGTTACTTCCAACCGAGCGGCCACATTCTCATTATCCACTTGGTGTGGTGATGCATTTAAATTTTACTCGTTTCGCTGCGTTTTTCCATCACACTGACCAAAGGAATATTATAAGCAAGTTATCCGTAAAAGTCCAAAGCATGTGCAAAAATAGGCAGTTATGTCTAGTCATTTAAATTTTCACTTTATTTTTCGTTATACTGTTTTTACCACGGCATTGATCAATGTTTATTTTATTCAACAAAAGTCTTGTTAGATTCAAAAAAAACTTAGTCTACATTTAACGCCATTTTTAACAGAGATTTTAAGTAAACATTATCTCGTATTTTTTTGTATAGTATCTATACACTTATACATATAGCTGAGATGATAAAATGTCTCGAGATTATCGTTAGGAAAAATCTTGTTCTTGCCACCAACCACTTTGGAAACCGTTACATTGATGAAAAATCGACCTCTAAAGTTCTACAGGTGTTGGAATTCTTTGAAAAATAGTTTCTTTTCTTTTATTTTTTATCAAATCATTAAATATTCAGTCAAATATTATTATTATTCTAATATATTATTATACAAAAGCTTTTATGGATTTAAATAAATATTTTGACTACAAGTACTGAATGCTTATTTATAATAAATATATCACTGCTAAGAAACTTGGTATTATCATCAATATAACTTGATTTCTCTTTTCTTCTTATTTTTATCAGATTATTGAAATATTCCAATTGATATTTTTATTTATTTTTCATTTATAAATCATCACAACAATTTATTTATTTACTATGAAATTGCTATGGAAAAAATGGATATTCTCTCAATATTTCTTAATTTATATAAAGTTAAATTTATTATTAAACTATATATTTAGAATTGTGAACTGATATTTTTGTTTCATAGAGAAAAATAATGATAATTGAAAATCCACCTTCTCGATTATTTCCAGTCAATAAATATTTTTGCCTCAGAATTTATTCACAAGCAATTGAAAAATTCTTCTAAACCCATTCATCTGTGTAAGCAAGGATGTCAGATATACCAATATAAGTTATTCCAAGTTCTTGAAAGATATTTATTTCGTTTAGTTTATAGATAAAAGAAATTTTCTGTCAGTACTGTGTTATCTTAATTCATCATACAACATTTTTTATTTCATGATAACAATTGTAATATAATATGATAGAGTAACTAGAACTTAAGACTACTTGATCTCAACTAGCCACGAATATCTCGACTACTTGGATTAGCATGTGTGTAGACTTATCCTCATTGAGGATTATAGAACCAGTTATTGCACACCCAAGAACCTAGAGTTACGAATCAATTAATTTTGCGCTGCTCTCACTGTAATGAGTCTTTGCTTTGGTATTTGCATCATAAAATCATGAAATTAGTATACACTATGAGGATTAGACATCGTATAGTTCCGCTCTTTTTAGTTTATTAATTTACACGGAAGCTTATTATTTACCGTGAATTACATGATTCAAGAATTTTTTACTCATAACGGATATACATACACAAGTGTATTTTCAGTTTTTTCATTCGTCCTGTTCACATTCAATTTAATTTACATTTTTTATTAATTTTACTCATTGCTAATTTAAATAATTTTTAATTAATATTTACAATAAACATTTACATCTATCTGCATTTTTTATTAGGTTTATTTACATATGTGTGTGAACACAGGCGTGTGAATATCATGTTTTTAATAATAAAAAATACTAAAATTTAAATATTTTAAAATCTATTGAAATTTTAGATAAAGCTTTTTACGCAAATTTTACAATAATCCCTTGTTCAAATCGTTACAGTTGAGCCAGTTAGAATTGAATTATTGATGAAAATGTTCACGTACTTGGTTTATCTACGTCACTTTCATAATACAACGTTATGCTGCGTATGCTAGCCAAATTGTGGTTGGACTTTACGTGACTCTATCGAAGGTGCATAGGGGTGTGTATGTGTCGTCTTTTATTCCTGACTTGGCTTCTATATCCTGGGATGACAAGTACGTGCGTACGTGTACGGCCTTCTGAAGTGAACTTGTCAAACTGTCCTGTGGTTTTTCACATCTTAGGACATTCTAGAAAAAGCCCAAGAATTGAGAAATTTAGCTGTACAGGCCAAAGAGAATATCAAGTAAATAAGTTTTGACAATTTTCTTATCAAATTTTCAGTTCGAATATTTATTTTGTTGAGTGCCGTAGTTTCTTTTTTTTACATTTTTCACAGTATTTTTTTTTTTCGTAGGTATTCCATTTGAATAAAAATGATTTTATTTTTTTTCACCTCATATATTTGAGTATTATTCAATTGATTTATTCAATAAAATAATTAAAATGTTTTATGGATTGCCTGGGGATAAGATAAATAAGAAATACAAGTATTTCTTTGCATCTTTGACAACATCAGACATTACTTTTTAACAAGGAGAAGAAGAAGAAGCTTATTTGTGCGCGAGACATAATTTCTAACAACCGTCAGTTGACTTGGTGTTGGCTGTGCGAGAATTCGCGAAGGCAGAGTTAGGGACGGGGCAAACAACATACGCGAAAGGGAGGGAAAGTCGGGAATTCTCGGCGTGGTGCAATGTAAGTAATGGTGGTTGTTTCGGAAGCACGCCACGTACTGGCTGCCAAATAAATATACACAATTCACGCTCGTGCGATAAACAAGCCGCGAATATAAAATAAGCCACAATTTTTCCGCGACTCTCCAATCTTTATTTCTCTTGTAGTTCTTTTAGCTCTTCTGATGCCACCATTGACCATTTTTCAGTTATTCTCATTGTCAATGATATCAATAAACCTGTACAATAAGTACAAATTACAATATCCGATTATTTATGCTGCATTCTTTCAAGCACTCGTAATTTTTTTTGGATTTTTTAAGGACTACTTTCATAAATTTATTAAATTTTTTTTTCAATATGTCTGTTGTGAATTAATCTCTTTGAATAAAAATTTAATAGATGATAGAAGTTTAAAAATTCTTGGATGATTAAATGAAATACACGGTTTTATAGTTTTTTGTATTTGATTTATAAATAATTGATGAAATATTTCTTACATAATTTTATATAGAGTTTTAAATAAATTTATAACTCTGTAGAAATGAATCAAGATCATACTACAAATCATCATAAAAAATGATTGAGATCTCAGATTTATTAAATTAATCAGAATATAAATGATAAGGTGGACAAGTTATTCAACAGATATTAAATATGTCATCAAGATTGTCATTTTGTTTATTTATTAAACATTACTAAAGATTTATAAAATTATTTAGGAATTGAAAATAAACGGATATCCTTTAATTGAGCATTTTATCAATGTGGTTCTTTGTAAGAGGTAATTCTGGGAAACTTTTATTGGAAGAAGGAGTAATAATGTGATAAAAATCATTTAAGAAAACTAAGTGAATGAGTAAAGATTATGAGATATAGAATGAGACGAATGCATATATGCACGTGCGAAGGCCGTGAGAGATTTCTAAGAAGCGTGAAGAGAGGTTTTGAACGTACGATATGACGGGATAATAATCGACGTTGGTAAATTTTGTTTGGGATTCATCCGGTTCAAAGTAACGGAATGGCCAAGAGAGATAAAGGATGAGGCTATAGCCAAAGTGTATGGAGAAACGAAAAAAAAATTAAAAATAAAGTATAAATGAAAAAAATGTGCAATATGAGGTACATGTACGTGCGTGCTCATACAATACATGAGCTTATATGTTAACCCCTTTCCTTCCTCCCTCAATGCAATTTTATTGCGTCGAGTTCGTAAATTTTTGGACCCCGTGAATTTTTCTCAAGAGCTCGTTGGTACATCTTTTCTCCAGAACCGAAGGCAAAACGAATAAGGAAGTGAAAAGGAGAAAGAGAAGAGTTGACTTGCACGTGCGCGCTTGCTAGCTCGCAAAGTAGCCGATAGCAAAGACCCCCTGAGAACCAAGGCGTGCGTTACTTGAATTTCAGATGACCGTATACGATAGAGGTGGTATATAAGAGGGAGTGAGAAGTGCCTTGGGTCTTTTTACGTCACATCCAGGAGTTTCTTGTTCATGCGAAATCTATTTTAAACAAGTTGAAATAGTTTTCGCTTGCTTTGCACACTCAGATATCGCCAAGATGACTGGAATTGAAAATTAGTTGTACTGAAGATAATGTACTGAATTGATTTAACAATCTGTTTTTTTTTTTTTTTACAATCTTGTGAACCATCTACACTTGGTGTATTTTATATTAATTTTTCCTTCCCAAGAACTTCTTACAGTTTTCCAATAGTTTCACAGCATGCCTAGTTTCACATTCTTCACTAATTGATTGGAAATGTATCTTCAAAGAATATAACAATTACTCGTTAATTGCATTGGATTAAAAGTGAATTTTTTTGCGAGGAATTCATTTACTATTTAAATTTAATTTCAGTTGCTAACTTTTAGAATTTGTTTTTTCCTCGATAAAATAATGAATATTTACCTGTTGATGTATTTTAAATTAACAGAAATATTTCTTTAGCTCAATACATACTGAAAAATTGATTGAAAAAATTGATAAACCATTTTAGCATTTCTCAATGCATAATTTTTTGATGAAAAATTGTTGCAATTTTCGAAGGGAAAAAAATTTAATATCTAACTTTATGCTCTGCTGATAATTATAAAAAAATTTTCCTTGTTTTTACACTAAAATATTTCAATGAAAAAAAGTATTGTTCAGGTATTTGATGAATTTGCAGAATCACAAAAGAGAATTACTTTTCATTGGAGCTTGTGGAATTTTTTTTTTCTTGATTAAAATAATATTTTTTTTTGATATCTACGAAATTATTGATGATTTTTATTATTTTTTTAAAACACAAATATCCTCGTCAGGTTTAATTATTTCTTAATATCTTCATTGAGACAATAAATAATTACGTGTGATGAATATTATAAAACACTAACTATTTTTAATTTTTTATTATATTTGAATCATTAAAACAATTCACATAATTTTTCTTTGAACAATAATTAAATCAAAGTAACTCTTAAAACTTGAAACTTAGAAATTTCTTATTAATAAACACTTGTTTCTTTCTCAGGAAAGTTTTACTTTATAAAGAATTTTATTATTCTTTATAAAAGTAATTAAATTTATTCACAAGTACAAGCATAATATAAAACGATGTTTAATATTTACAATTAATATACGTTTAATATGTTTAATTAAAAGTGAGTTTAATGAAATAATGATAAGGAAAATAGGGGATTTTCTTTAAAGTGGGTCAATACACCTGTCTCATTGGACGTAGTAAATAAGACAAAAAACAGGTGGAAATTGAATTAGTTCGGAGCCTTCAATCATCCATGGCAAGGAGTCGACGTGGAGTGACGCGGCATGGGATCGCGTGAAAGATTTTACGGACTGTCAGTGCAGGTGTGCCTGCAAAAACCGTGAACTCGAAATCGCGTGAATCATGCCAACTCTCTTTACCCCTCGTCGTCACTGCGATGCGACATACAACCGATATAAAGAAGCTCGCGTATTGGTATGGTAGCAAATAATGGTTGTCGGTGTATATCACTCAGTACTCGACGTGCATACCGTATGAAAAGATGAGCGACATTAACGAGATGATGATTTTTTTATATTAACATTATAGTGGCTGTGTCGCTGATGTGATTCAATATCATTTACATTACTTTATGTCCATTAGAAAAATAATAAAATTTTTATAATTACTAGCTACGATTTATTTTAAATGAGAAGTAAAAACATTTTGTTGTAAAAAATGAGTATCTTGTTTGCAAAAAAAATTTATGAATAATTTTTTCGTGGCATTTAAAATGCACTCATTTTCATAGTAAGAAGAGAAAATAATTAAATAGATGAATATTTTTTTTAAAAGTAATTTACATTAAATTATTTTATTGCTTAAGACCTGTTAAGTAATGTTTGCTTATAGAGCGACTATTTATAAAGAAAGAAAGGAAATTGTTACGTATAATACTTGTTAATTATTTAAAATAATTAGTTTATTTGTTGATAGAATTTTTAAAATCTTAGCACATTAAGTTACGATTTAACAAAGATAATGTATAAATTTTCTAATATTTACTTGAATAATTTACAATCATATTTCATTGTTATAAAAACAAGGGAGTGAATTTTAATTTTTATAACGAGTTAATATGATATTTTGTTCAATTAATCATGGGCAGAGATGATTATTTTGCATATATCTTGAAAAATAAATGATAATTATGAATAATAATTAATAATAAAAATAAATTAATGATAGGAAAATTCGTAAAATTATAACAGTATCTAATTTTTTACAATTCATGCAAATGAGGAAGAATTCGTAAAAAAAATGAGATAGTGATGAATAAAATAATCATATGTAGTATATAATGATTAAAATAATTACTTGGTGTATAGATTGATTTAATAATTAGAATGAATTGTAAAGGTAGCTTTTATCTTTTTACGACTGACGTTAATTGGATAAACTAATTGAAAATTTGTTCACTGAAGATAATAATTCTCTCTTTTCTATATTTTTTCATTATCTATTTATATTATATCGGCGTGTTTTCTACTTCTGTCAACGACTTTTATACGTTGCAATTATTTAGTTAATTTACGCAAATATCCGTAGCATGTTTAATTGTACCAATTATTCATTTAAATTCGTTGAGTATTTTTATTTTTCTTCAGTCGATGTAGAAAGAGTAAGGGAGTTAGAGCTGGTTTATTCGTGGGTAGTGTAATGTACAATTATATGTATTGCTAGAAGGCGTGTTCTTTCACTGGTGTCGCTGACGTATCGTTATTCATATACTCATTGTTTTTTTTTTTTTTTTTTTTCAATTTTATTCATCTATTTTTCTCATTCGCTAATACTTGTATGCACATTGCGCTCACCATGACATTTAGAGTTATAGCTATTTTCATTTTAGTGACGCATATCTCTCTTAGACACCATGAGGTGGATATTAATTTTTTTTAAACATTATATTGTTATTACTCATGCTGTGTAATTTTTTAGTTGCTTTTCAAAATGACAGATGCACCTGTCGGTGATAATTTTACATTAATTACTCGTGATGGAATAATAAGAATAACTTATAAAAATAGAGAAAAATATTTTAATTAAAAGTACAAGAGCTCGATATTCTTCCTTGTCTTCTCAATGTCGAACTATACGCCCGAAAGTTCTAAATGAGACACGATCAGTCTGGCATCTCTTGTATCCCTACTCACCCAGCATTTAATTATTTCCGGACGAGTTGGAGAAGAGATGAACGAGCTGCCGAGATTAATTTGGATTTTTATCGCTTTCAAACTTCGCGAACGATTCGCTTGACGATTTTTCAATATAAGACCCGTTGGTCTGGAACAGGTAGGGAGTATGTACAGTATTTTCTTGGACCCTGAGAAGTAAGAAATGTACAAGAGAGATTGAACGAATGAAAAAGAAGTAAGAAACCAACAGCTTGTTGCGTCATTTGGTTGCTCTTCCTTCTTTGCAGGATTTCTTGTAGCTTCAGGCATTTCTTCTTCTCAGGATGTTTCGGATAAGGATGCGTACGTATATCAAATCAAACATATCACAACTGGTTTCCTGTAGTTTTGCCATCAGTAGACTAAATCTGCTCTGTCATCATCGTCAGCTTTTATACATCATTAAAGTATTGGTACATATTTTATTTATAACATTATCACTATTATTATAGTTGAGACTTAAGCATGAAGCAAAAAATTTCATTTCAATTTATTTTATATTTTATCGATCATCAGTCGACTATTTTAATCGAATTTAATCTTCTTTTATTTTTTCATCAACTGATGAAAGGTGATATTCTGTTCATACTATTTTACATGTTTTAAATTTTTAATGACACTTGAAAATTTTAATCAACTAGTTTGAAAACTTAGTAGATAGTGAAATAGGACATGAAAAAAGTACAATTCTAGATTTCAAGCTCTAAAGTTACTACTCTACTCTTTTTTTATTTTTCAGAAATAAATGAAGAAAAAAAACGAACGTTTTTTTTTTTTAATTTAAAAATACAGTCTGAATTCTTTTGAATCAACTGAATGTTAGGATAGTTAAAAAAAAAAAAATGATTAAAAAACTATAAAACCATTAGAAATATCGTGAATGCAATCTCGTGCAAGAATCTTTAGCTTCACGTTAAATAGAAGTAAAAATAGATGAAATGTTGGAGTGATGATAAAAGGTCGTATTTTTCAAAGGTTAATAAAATAGATTTTAAAAGTAATTGAAACATTTATATAAAGATTCACGTAAAAATAGATAAATTTATCGTTTTACTGTCAAGTAAGTTTAATTGCAACAGTACAATGTTATGTAAATCATCAATGTCTATTCATTATTAATGATTATATTTCATAATTGTCAATTTAATTTGATTAATTACAATATATTGTAACGGAGAAAGTTAATACAATAATTGCTAATTGGTAATTAGTCAGATAATGATGCTTGTATATTGTATATGTGATGATTAATAAAGTTTTTACGTTTCCTTTGTTTCAGGTGAGTACCAAACGATGATTAGTTAGCGATATATATGAGTATATAATAATGACTTACCGCCATAAAGTAAGTAAGCATCGTAATTCTTGTCTCTGTTATTGTCCGACTAGTACATAAATTCACTACTGCGCGTTACCTATCGGACGTTTGTCTTCGTCTGGCGTTTATGTATAAATACAGGTTATCCCACTTGGAGTGCCAGCGTAATTTATTCTCACCCTTGCGCGTTCCTACGTCCACGCGCAACAAATTTCATTAAGCGCCGCACTACACACACTTCCGCGTAATTAAAGTGGCAAATGACTATTCGATAATAGTCTTTTATTTTATTCGTGTGAGAAATGTTGATCGAAAAACGCTCTGATCAATACTGAATTCATTTGGTGGTCTTAATTCTTTAGAATTGGGTCAATCAATTTAATTGAATTTAATTTCTCTTTATTTTATTGGTAAAATAAATTTTTAGAGTTAATATTTATTCAACTTTAAAAACAAAACAAAAAATTTAAACGATAAAAGATAAAAATTCATTTGAAAGATTTCGTATAAAAGTTTTTCGGTAGTAAACGTTTTTTTTTTTTTTGAAATTTGAGTACAAAATTTTTACGGTGTGAAATACCACATGGTATAAAATAAAAAAAATGGGAAAAAAATCGTATAAAATGTAGAACCATAAAAAGCAAGATGTGACGTTTTCATTTAATATATAAACTCGACTATTCTACTTCTCAGTACTTGGACATTTGTTACAATCATATTGGCCAGAATGGATGAAACTTCATGAGCATCATTTGGAAATTATTAAAGTTGTTGGGTGCATACTGGTGTATAAGATTTTCAATAATGAGATTATCCTCGATATACATTGCCTGTCGTTTGTATATATATATATATATAAGAGAGGGTGGTAATACATTTATTTTTATTGTAGCTTTTTTTTTTAAGAGCAACATCATTGATGTCAATGTAAAACGACGAGATATGTTGCATGAATTCACGAAAACTTTTTCGATTCTTTTACCTATAGGTAAACGTCTCTGTTCTTAGTATGGGTTATGTTGACGCTGTTAGTGATTTCAGACGACGTTTTTAGAGCTTGGGAACCGGCTCTATAAAATGCCTCATGACGACGGTTAAAAGAAAGAAAAAAGAATAAGATTGAACATGTAAAAAAAATTATTTCAACAAACAACCACCTATCAACTTATCCCGCGGAAATCTACCGGATCTTGCTGCAGGCTTTTTGATACTCAAAATTGGACGGCTAAGTTAAAAAAAAAATATTGCATCGATAAACTCAGGTTACATCTTTCTTTCAAGATATTTGGCAATTTTAGGATGAAAATAAGGACTCTGATGAATCATAGAATATATTGAAAGAATAATATTCTTGGATTAGGAACAATTTCATTTGTGATCATTATATAGAATATAAAGTATTTTCGATCAGAAAACAATAATACATGCACAACAATAACATGAATAAAGACAGAATAGAGGTAGACTGATGGCACAATGATACCAGGATGGAGGTAGCAATGCCACAATCCTGTTGTTATTCTACCTCTATATTGAAATCTATTATGATCATGAATGAAATTATAATTATAATATTGATCCAAGAATATCGTTTTGTTAGTGGTTCCAATTTTTAAATTGGAAAGTCTATAATAAAAACATTTTCCGATTTATTTTATTAATGTAAATCTTTTTAGTCAACAAGTATCCTTAGGGATAATATATTTAAAATTAATAATTAACATAAAGGATGGTTCTAGGAGCATATAAAATTAATGAAAGTTTGAAAGAAAGTTAAAAATAAAAATATTCTGGAAGAATGGAGGACGGTGTGAAGAAAAGAAGCCTAAAGGGCGACACTGGAATCAAATTCTTAATGAGCCTCTGAGAGATTTTTATCAGTTAATTTATTTTGGACTTTTCGTGACTTATCGGCGTTGATAATTAGCAACGTCGCGCGCACCCGAGTTGTATCTTAGCTTTTGAACTTCTTCAAGAGTGTACTGTCTTCCTTTCTCACTTCCTCTTTAAGCTTTTTTAATCCTTTGCACAACTGCTGCCGATGTAGTCTTGGTGCGCTTGCACATTTAAATGTATAGTATGGCCACTGAGAAAGAGAATACCCTAAAGATAAAGAAGAAAAGTCTTTGCAATTCGTGCGGCATTTGCCAGGAGACTCTTTTACCCGGGCCAACTCTCCTTAAAATTATACGGTCTCATTTTTATGAGGTGGAATTGTTGACCGTTACACCGCTAAGTAAAAAGTATCATGCATTTTTTTCAAACATGACAGGAAGGGAGAGCAAGAGAGGTCAATGATCATTTCTTATAAAACCTATATGGCTACTGTTTAATCGTAATTTTTCACTTTGCAATAATTGAAAAAATTTTTTTGCAAATAAATTACTTTATGCATCATACAGAAGAAGAGAATGAAGAAGAAGTATAAAAAAAAAAAAAAAAAAAGGGACGAAAAACAAGTTAAAGCTACTATGCTTAACGACATTTGGATAATGAATGACTTGATATTAGCAAAGTTTCTAGATTAAATCCTATGGGGAATTAAAGTGTATATAACCTTCAGTGAATGCCACTGACCAAACCCGCATAAACGAGAGAGGCGATATATCAAGTCACCTGACGTGCAACACGATTTCGCGAGTTGATCGGAACAGAGACTCGCCCACCGTGTGTTGGATAATTGGCCAGGTTTGCAACTCAGTATACATTTCCAAAAAATTATTACAATCCTTTGCATTAATTTCACATTGGCTTCAGCCAACTATCTGGATTCCACAATTCTGCCAAACTAATATTCCATTTGAAAATAAAATTCACGTTGGCATGACAATAATTTTTATATATAATCCAAAACTCATCGCTAGGTGAAAGTCATTGATGCAAGAATATACGATTATTTGAGTTTGCAAATTTTATTTCAATCAATTACATGTTTTCATGTAACTTTTGTTTTATTTTATTCTTTTTTCTGTTTATTTCATAATTAACTCAATATTTCATGTTTTTTTAATCCATTTAATTGTAATCATTAACTCAATCATTATTTTCAAAATTATTGCTTCTATTTCATGGTATTAAATAATAGTCTTACACAATGTTGAGAGATTTTTACGGTTATTTAAAATTTTTTCAATCCAACGAATTAATTAGCATTATTAATTATTGTTGAGTATACGTTAGTCGAACATGGTTAAGATCTTTATTTCCATAAATCTTTAGTTGAAATATTTCGTCATTAGAAATAATCTATGAATTGCATTAAAGGAATCAAGCTTTACTTACGATGTCATCAAATATTTTTTTGTTTGCAAACTCGCAAATGTTTCGCGAGTGAATCGTAAGAGACAAAGAATCGCTTGAGATGTAGATAAGCCAACGAGCTGCCACCAAGTTACAAGTTAGAGTGCATGCACGCGTATACACATATAAACTTTCATATGGGTGCGCAATCATTCGTGACTAACGTTCTCTCAACGCATACGATCCAAGGAATGTTTATTTGATAAGCGCCTGCTGTAAGATATAAGTCCAATTTGCATATGTCATTGGCTCACACGTGTAACTCGCATCGCGGCTCTCAGCCGTGTAACTTTGACAAGTTTATGCACTCGTACTATAAACCCAGGAAAAGCTCTTTATAGCTAAGCTAAGACATTGCCAAGATGATTCATTTGTACTATCTATTTCCCTTGTACTTACATATCACTTGAATATTTTGTTAATCTCTGAATGTATCTTACGTTTATATTAAAATGATCAGTTCCTTTCTCTTATGCTTATTTCAACATGTGATCTTGAGAGAACATTTGACATATATTTTTGGAAATAATAAAAACTCATTCGTGAGACAAAGAAAAATTAACTGCCTACAGGCGACAACAGAGTAACCGTGATCCTGTCAAGCTATATCGACAGTTGTACAAGACGAATTGAAAACGAGACGTGTCCTGAATTCGAATGCATTGCTAAATGGTAGTCAGCATGAGTAGTCATGAGGCGATCGGTGGAATATTAAAAAAAACGAAAGAGATGAAAACGAAAGAAGAAATGTCTTTTAGTGTGACAAAAAGAATTATTATTTGTTTGAAAGAGTTTATAAAATTAAAGGAGACTGTGACACAATGGGAACATTCTAAAAAAATTCCTAACATTAATTTTTTATTACTTTAAATTTGATTTGAAACGTCAAAAAAAATTATCATTTTCAAACAAAAGATTCATAATAATGATAATAGTTTCATTCAGTAATTAAATTGAAAGAAATCATTACTTACACTTCATTTTTCTCTAGGTACTTAAAGCTGCCTCAATCTTCACTCTTTCTATTTGATATAATTTATAAGTTGATCAATAATTACAAGCATAATATGGAAGGATAGAATTTCGGATTTCGTCTCATCTTTTTTTCTACGATACTTTGTCATACTTTAAGCTTCAAGTTTCTTTGCACCGAGTATCGTCACTTCTTGTACACGCGCTCAATTTTTATTAAAAAAGTTCGTCAACTCATTAACGACTGTTGGGGAAAAGCAATCTCATTATCGTTGTAACTTTTATTCCCCTCGTGGAATTCATCTTTGATGCTTCTTCGTTTGGAGACGTTTTTTTTTTTCTTGTTTTTTTAATGAACTCAGCTTATGATGGAAAGAATAAAGAAGACAAGAAGTAGATCTGAGACGAGAGAAGAGCTTATTAGCTAATATCTTGTTCTTCTTATATAATAATCATCTTTTATATTCGAGTTGTCAGTTAATAATTTCATGGTATCGCAGTAAAATTCATCGTCTTTTCTTAAGTAATATTTAGCAGTTTTAAATTAATTTTTAATGCTCAATTTTCTTTTATGGTTATATGGAACGGTTAAGTTATAAATATCAACAGTTAAAAAGTAATCAAAAATCTACAACAGGAAAAAAACTGTTTTTATTAGAATAAATATATTTTTTTTTTTGCTTTATATTATCATTAAAAAATGCAAACTTCTTCTTGGACGTTGAAAATGTGAATCAATCTTGATATAAATCTGTACA
The DNA here is from genome assembly GCA_028641665.1 of Chelonus formosanus. Classification (NCBI taxonomy): domain Eukaryota; kingdom Metazoa; phylum Arthropoda; class Insecta; order Hymenoptera; family Braconidae; genus Chelonus; species Chelonus formosanus. The sequence goes on along the minus strand of CM054004.1, from coordinate 7,869,495 downwards.
CTGAAAAAACTCTTTCAGTAGGACCGGAAAATTTTTCTCTATCAATACAAAAATTGTTTTAGCTTATTTACAAAATCACCATTTAGATGTATCCACAATACTTTTCCGTGCAGTAAGAAAACAAAATTTTTCTATATGAGGTAAAGAGAGTAATATAATCTCCGTTGTATTACCTCAACACGTGTTCGTAAACGTTAAACGGATTTACATGTCACGCTACTGTAGTATCGTGAATAAGTTTTAGGTATATCACAAAACTGGCGTTTTAGCGCTATACACACTGCAAATCCTAAGATTTCACAAACGTGTCAAAATAACACGCGTAAAGTTTGTTCAATGTAAAATGTCGATTAACAAACTATGCATGATTTGTAGACACTTTTTACACGTTTCATACCGTGTAAAAAATCTATAGTCTGTTTATGGCATTTAGCATTGAAGTAGCTTAGCGTGTAAAGAGTGTCTATAAGAATAACACACTTGAATTTGCAGTGCAGAAACCAGTGTTTTGGCGCTATAGAGAAACGTTTACTGCTGGTAGGCATACGTTTTTCTCTTATCAGTATACCCACTGAATCAAAATAAAGTTTTCCGGTCCTAAAAAAACTGTTTTTTCAGTGTATCGCTTATGATAAATCGATATATTGAGCTTGAGGCAGAGAATCGGTATAAAAAAAAAAAGAATCGAACTTTAATCGACAATTTCGGATACAGAGCGTGCGGCCGGTTGAAGATAAATCGGATATAGACCGTGTATGAGATAGAAGGTGATGAAAGAGGAGGATTACCTCTTGTACACTAGAGCGTAAGTGGAACTCACGCGTGGTTTGATTCTCTTCGTGAATAACCCATGTATGCTAACGATCGTAACTGTCTCATCGGTCAGCCGTGCATCAACATCAAAATAATAGAGAAATATACTCTGTGAAACTTGCAAGTGCCAAAACAAAGGCAAAGCCTTTAAACTACTAAGTTGTGTTTTGCCTTATTTTCGTTGTATCTAAAAAACATAACACTTTTTTTGGTTAAATCCTTAAAAGCTTTTATTGAGTTTCAATGAACTAAATTGTCTACATTTTAAACATAATCCAAGTCATTGGTATAATTCACATTCATAAATATGGTAAAACCTCGATTATTTATACTTTTATGGTGTTTAAAATTATTCCATTAGATGAAGTAACTTCAAAGTATAATTATTAAAGATTAAAATAATTTATAAATTAATTAATCTTCAGTTTAAGTGTTTTTGTTGAAAAATCAATTTATCTAGAATATATTTTTAATAAGATTGAATTAATGTTAAATAGATTCGAGTAATTGATTGATTTTTTTTATTTAGATTAAAATAATGTACATATTTTTTTGGTTATTTTGTTTTTAAAGTGCACTTTAGGGAGTCCTTTGTTCCGTCAAGATAAAATCAGTAAGTTAGAGGCAATAATGATCCTCTACATTAAACTTTCTCTTTTTTTCTCATGCGTGGGAAGGACGCGTTTATTTGTGCGTTTAATTAGATAGTTAGTCTTCTTATCTGGTGAGAATCTTGGTGAATTTTTTGACTTGGGCCTCAATTTAAAACTCCTTACAATATTCTAAAACTTTGACATGTAATGTGCCAAATATCGTGAGGCCATAGAATACTCACATTATAGTGAAGTTCATGAACATTATATAGTAAAGCTTGACTGAGAGTTTCTAGTTTATTGCTGGATAGCTTCCTTTGACGCAGAAGATTCAAGGAAAATGTTCATTCGAGGTAGCTTCCGAACCAATTTACGACATCGCACTTGGCAAATCCTTCTAGAGAGAGCCGAAGTGGGATTATAACTTTTCGGGCGAATCCCGGAATTTAGAAATAGTTTTATCATTCTAGGACAAAAGGAAGAATTTAAAAAAAAAAGAAAAAACGTCTAGTGGTAGAAAATTTTCACTATTTAAATATTCTCTTAAAATTCTCGGAAGAAAGTTCTTTTTACTGAATGTAAAAAAATTCATAAAATTCTTTCCATACCGAGAAAAAGAAATATAATATCAAAGAAATAAAAATATGTATGTAATATTATAGTATTATTTTTAATTTTTATTAAGTTGTAATAAATAGAGTATTTATTAAAAAAAGAGAGTGTTTTTTTACAACAATAGTTATGCTTTAATAATCGTCACAGCATACGTGATTATAAACTTGCATCAGAAGCTTTCGCATTTATTGCAATTTTTATTTTGCAATAGTCTATATGCAAGCTGCTTATGGTGTATAAAGTATTTATCAAGATAGCAATTTATATTTCAATAGCATAACGGGAAATTATTTTCTCTCGAAATACTTCTTCACAAAAATAATAATAACAATTTGCAAAAAAAAAACCTCTAGTAGTTTGTAAAGTATTATTCAATTTGATAAAGGGTAGTATTTAACGTAAGTAATTCCTAGTCTTTTAATAATTTATAGGACTCTTTGAAACACGAGTAAGTATTTTGAAGCTAGTTAGGTCAATAACGTCAGTTGAAATATTTTCCTTACATTATTTAGTGACTCATTCTTTTCAATTAATCATCAAATAAATCCAATCGTACAACTCAATTCCTGTTTGATATCTAGAATTTTTATCGGATTCTCTTTTCATCATATTCATCATGCAGTATATACGTATAAAATCCAATGTATAAATTTGTCATTTCAAAATCGTACTCCACTTGTTCTCATATTTATAATACCTCATAAGCCGTGGTCTGATTGACATGTTCTAGCTAAGGCATTAAGTATATTCTATATTTATGCAGTGTTACGATTAATTTTTTATGAATTGCAGTCTCAATTGATCCCTACCGGTCTGATGAACATAAAAAGTGTACACATACTTACAAGCTGACAGCATCGTATTGAGTATTTGCCCTATTGATTTAAGTGGCTAATATGTCGGCTTTCTAAGGACTTGCTAATTTGTTCATTGGTCCGAACATCTGTCAATACATTAATTCTACATAGAAAACGTGAGTGGACCCCCAAAAGGGTTGAATCAGTTGGTGTTCCATTGATAAAGAGAGAAGAGAGACCTAACAAGCAGATAAAAAGTTCAGTGGAGTGAAGGTTCTTGTATTGGTAAATCTAATTTGTTCGACTCTAATTTTTGAGAAGAAAATGTCGAGCCGGTGACGGCGACATGGACGATAAGTGATGCTGCAAAGCGGACAAGAGCGTAGGGAGGACGGTTTTACAGTTGAAGACATGAAAGTTGTAAGGTGGGACAAGAGTTAAAGGAAAAAGAAGACAAAGAAGCTCAAGAAAAAGAAAAGGAAAGAAAAGATCGAGGCGGCTTCACACCGATCACCGGCTGACGTGACACAGCCAGCACATTCCTTCATGGGAGAATGCTAATCGTGGTCCAGTCGATGCTTGCTTCCTCCTACTCCTCAATCTTATCATCTCTTTCTAATCCATCATTGAGTCACTTAACTCTCTCCTGCTCGCACTCGTCCTCGGTATCTTCTCTTTTTCAGAGTCACCTCAGTTTCTCCCTCGTTTACTGTCTGGAACAGTCTCTTTCTGAATGCATTTGCCAGTTTTGTCAAGAACGTCAGACAAAGAAGATCACTCTAATGAGATTGATTATGTCACTCTTTAAAAACCCTTTGTTCAATAATTATTTTATAGGATATCGTATTTTAAAACTGTAATCTCCAATTTTGTTTTGCCTAATTCTTTATTGATTCAGACAATTTTACATTTATTATTAATAATATTTTTTTAAGCTGAAATAACTTTACAGTTGTTCTTTTTTATCTGCTAAAAAAATTTTCATTTGTAGTTGATGATTATAATTTTTTTTTTCTTCAACAGCATTTTTTTTAAAGTTTACCTGCAATTGAAATTTGGCTAAAAAATGTTTAATATTGGAAAATTGTGACGTAAAAAAAACTTAGCCATTTTCTTCCTGAAAGCTTGTAAGACATTAGAGTAACTGATTTATAACTGGCACGTTTATACCATTGAGGTCTAGACTCTAGACCTTATAGTGCTCTTTGGAGTCCACGAAGTCTTGACACTTTGATGTAGTCGGTGTCTTTGTGGTTACGAAGACATTTTAGCATGAATTAAAGTTAGAAACACTTGGTCCATAAGACCACCATTACTTTATAATTCAAGTTAGGCGATACGTGCTTGTTGAATAGCCACAATCGTAGGAAAGTACTAGGTTCTAGATAAGTCGAGCATGAAATGACTACGTTCTAGAATAATTAACTTTTAAGAATAAAGTTCGAACATTTAAAATTTTCTTCATTTTGTTCTTCAATTTATTTAAATTTGATTATTTAAGTAATTTAATTCTATTTAAATATGTCATAAATATTGATTTTTCTCAGTAAAATTATTGGGGCCATGAGTTCCGTTGGAGTTCATATGCGAATGACGTTGCATGTCGGTAGAATCGCATGATGCATGGTCAATTCTTGACTGGAGAGACTTATTTCTGAGAGAACCGGCTTCGTTACTCAGATGACTGACACTTGGGCGTACATTATAGCCTTATAAGTATAAAGGACAACTCGTCATATTTCTTCTGTAGTTTGTTACTCTTGAGACCAGTTGATGTCAGTCCTAACTCTTCTGTTGATCATCATTATTACCACTGCATGTGAATAGATATTTTTCATCAAAAATTTATTTAAATATAATTACAAATTACAACATAATCCTGTATATTCATAGATCCATCTACACCCTGACTCATAATGATGTAAATCGTTATTTTACACTCAACTAAATAACCATCACTTAAAAGTAATCAAGCGATGGATTGTTACGTTACCCTAATTTTTACACTAGAAAAACTTTTTTCATGAAAAAAAATTAGATGAAGAAGGGTTAATCCTATTGACCTGAATTTAAACTATAAAAAGCTCCATTGATTCAAGTATGAAACTATTTTTTTTTTTTTTTAACTTAACTTACATAATGATCTATTTTTTGTTAATACTTCTCATGAAGTTGCAAATAAAAAAAAAGGATTAATTAATCATCTTTATAATAAATTATTTGTAATTGCTTACACTTATCAAGTAAAGTTAATGGATCATAAACAAATATACCCGGAAAAAACTATTAAAGTGTTACTATCAATTAAATAGACTGAATGTCTAGAGAGATGAGCATTTAGTAGGATGTAACAACGGATGAGTGAGTGATGATGAGCAATGATTGGTTGCATAAGCGTCGGGTTCATTCATTTGAATGGACTTGGATTAAGTGGAATCAAAGTTCACACGTTTGCTGCCATTGATTATCTATGATGTATGGCAATATTGGATTCAAATGAGAGTATTTATCATGCAAACATGCGTGAGCATGATCTTTATTGATCTCATTTAGTTAACTAATGTGAGAAGATCTGTTAGATAACATCCTATAGCATTATAATACGTTATACTTACTTAGATGTCTATTGTGAAATAATACACAATTTAATGTAATATATAAACGTATTACAAATCGTATTAAGTACATTTCCAATAGTTATTAGACACGATTTGCCGTTTATCTGTATAATTCGTGGAATGTGAAGATTAGCAAAAAAAATGAAATTCATGAGGATTGATCGAATCTAGTGTGTTCATATAAAGTGTAGTTAGGTAAACCATTTAAGGACAAACCCCAGCAAAGTGGTTTGGTTCACAATAGTCGACAATGGCGTTTAGATAATGAACCAATTAGGTTTAGCGAGGAAGCTTAGTCGCCAGTCATGCATGGATACATTTACGGTCAAAGATGCTCGCATTCTATCCGACTTCATGGCGTTCAAAGGTACATTAGCCTGCTGTATACGCGCATTGCATGCATAGATATGCACACGTGGTGCTGTAGTACGGGACTTGTAAAGGAGTCAAAGAGCGAAGGAGAGAAATATACTGAAAATACAAAAAAGAAAAAAAAAATAAGAAGAGATATGTAACGATACTGTAGATATTCAACGTTATTCTTCGAATACTTTTCTCTTCATTGCACTCAATGGTTCTTTGTAGTGTACTCGTGATCCAATAAACTCTTTGAGAATTGCTAGAGCAATCTTCAAGAGTGAGATAGTTATTGAGAGGCTTGAATATACTCAGTTTAATAGAAACTCGTAACATCAAAGGTGTAGGATAAAACTGTTTGCAGTATATAAAATATGCTGACTTGAGAAATTATCTAAATAAGATTTCTTTTTTTTTGTTATTCTAGGATTTATTTATTCATTTAAGGTATTTCGCTCGCTCTGGGCTGTATCAAAAAAAAAGACCCAGGGCCCTTCGAAATAAAATTAATTTTTTTCATGAAATATACATACTAGCCTTCTGCATATTAATTAATTTGTATTCTATTAATTCAAAAAATATAAAAAAATTAACAAAAGAAAGTAAATGCCTATTTTATAGGAGAATTTAGGTTAAAATTATTATTAATAATTAATTTTTTTAAGAATGGTAAGGTCAAAGTAGATTTTTCTTTGACAAAGTATTTGTTATAAATGCATATACACTATATAATTTTTTTGCGAAAATTTAAAGAATCGTTTTTGAATGAAAATTAAAAATTTAATCATGTAGTCAATTATCATTGGTTTACTGCAAATCTCAAATTTCAAAGTGTTTTATTTTAATGCACTTTAAAGTGTCTTAAAATGATATAATTCATTTGATTAACATTTGAGTGTCTTTTTAAACACCTCCAAGTATCTAAAAAGCGACTACAATGTTAATCAAATGAGTGACGTCATTTTAAAATACTTTAAGTGCATTGAAATAAGATACTACGATTTGTAGTGTTTAAATGGAGAAAAGAGTCAACTTTGATTTCGAATAACTCGAATTCTAGACGGTAAATTGATTTTTTTTTTATTAAAACGAACGTTTCATTTTCTCATAATCTTTAATTTTAATGTAGTAAAAAAAAAAATCTTAAGAAAACATTAATCTTGATCGAAATACCTTAATTTTAGTTACTTCTTGCTATATTTTACAGTGATTTTCACTCATTTATTTTTAGACAGCATCTTTAATAGTGAAAAGTAAATATTTAGTTGTTTATTGATTAATAAATTAAATTTTTCACTAATGCAATCGATTGGCTGATCAGTATTAAAATATTCCTGTTTAATATTTGCATTGAAAAAATGTATTTAATTTAAATATGCTAAGTATAATTTTGTTTCATTTAAAATTTGATTTCATTTAAAAAATAAAAAAAAATGACTTTTTATGAATTTGACCTCTGGTCATAAAGTGTCATATATTTTTCAAGCTGAATGCTTTTTCGTAAAGCAAATAGTTTGACTACAGCAGCATCAGCAGACTGGTATATAAAATTAGTATCCAAGGCATATTACAAATGTAAAATATATGGGTGGATATATTTAAATCATTAAATACAAAGAATGTGAAAAAGCTTGCCTTCAGGAATTCTCCTTAGTCTCTTGATCGCTCTGATTTTTTGAATGTTAAACATTTAATTTTGCATTGATCGTAAGATATACCATTTGATTTCACATAGCTAAATTCCTCCATAACTTTTCATGAGAACCAGTGAGTTAAAAGAGTTGTAAATAAACAATAGCATTTATTAGCGTATATATTGGACAAAATGTTAGCAGTGTATATATCTATGTATATATATTTCGCCAGCATATATTCAAAGCATTTACATACCAATGTCGACTCACCCGCACAAGCAATCCCACTTGTATGCGTCGTGTGGGCTCAGAACTGCTGTCTACTTTTATTTTTTTATCTTTTTTTCTCTATTTTACTCGATACTACAACAAGAAGGGAATCCTGCTCTTCTCGTTTATTGACATCTCGGAAAATGTCCAGCACGGACTCGTAGAGTGTCGGAGACGATTCATTTTATGGCCAGACGTAAGTTACGGGTAGAACGACTTGGGGCGTGCTGAGATTCCAAAGTGTTTGGGTCTTGTCTTGGACTCTTCTTTCCTTTTATTTCTGATCTCTTTTTACCTAGATACTGCAAGAAAATGAGGAAAAAATGGAGAGATTGAAATTTGATTTCGCGTTCAATCAATAGTTGGTTGATATTAAATTTCACCATTTTCAAACATCAAGTAATAAACTTGATATTCCAGTACAATGTTCATCTGCAAATATTCCATTGCAAAACATGCTCCACCAAGTATTTATAATACTGTCTTTATCATTACAAATCGATTTTTAATTAGTTCAATTAAATTATTTAAGTTGTAGATAATGTTTTTTTTATCAGCAAAACTTTATCCTTAATTAGGTTGGTTATTTTAATCCGGAAATATAACTTGACTTTAAATAAGAATTTTATCAGTTTAATAGACACATATTTTATTAACTATACATATATATTATGATGTTAATAGCCAATGAATAAGATCATTAATATTATCATTCGATTTCTTTATATTTACTATTTAAAGTCAATATAAGTTCAAGTTATTATGATATTAAAAATGATCACAATGTATACCAGAGCTATTTTTCATTGTAAAGATGAATAAAGACGACGTGTCGAGTTAATATTTTTTTTTTCTTTTTGCATATTCGATATACCGTTGAAAATTGATGAATTCAAAATCGAACTGACGCTTAGATTCATGACTGACGTGCACCAACCAACAAGACCTGCCATCAGGTACCTTGCGATTAATGAGATGTAAACAATTTAACGGTAAATTAACCACAACAATGAGGTCTCTTCAGCTCATTCACTCACTCTACATGTTCACATACAATCCCTCACCTATTCTCTCATTCTGGCATGTGTATCATCGTCATACTGAGTGCTTGTACAACTTTGAAATTAACTGATCTGTTCTCGCTTACAATTTAGAGTCTGATTATTCGGAAATTCCACAACTTACAAATGCTTCATGACAATAAAACCCAATTATTGAACATGTGAAGCAATTACGACTTCCTCTTTCTCTATGTGGTTTAACTTGCTCTGGGAAGATAATTTATTGATAGGTAACGAGTTCTGTTCATTATTTACAGGTCATGTAATTAATTATGATGACATTTATTTCAATTTATTTTGCATGTCGTTTTGTTAAATGTTACATCGCCTAACATTCACTTTAATCAAATACTGAGATGTATTTTAATATATTGAGAATGTTTTTCTACTAAAGAATAATTCTATAGTCTTATTTGGTAGAAATGTTTATTATTACAACAATGATAGTATTGAATTTTAAAAAATCGAATAAAATTAAATTACTAACAATAGAATGCAAATAATAATGTTTAATTACATGGATTTTTTGCATGTTTGGGTGATAATTAAAAAATTGAAATAACTTTTTAAATTGAATTGAACGAAAATACTTTAAATGAATAAAGCTAAAGTACAAAATCTTATTTCAATAATAAGACAGAGAACGAATTTCTGTAAATTGTCGGTTTTTGCCAAATGTGGCAACACTGTTTTGCACTTTGAATTACCGATCCTTATGCGCGTGTACTGCCGTCATTTTGGTTGATCGGCTACATGATCTGCCAAGTAGAATTCGTGATACTTGCGAAATGGACGATACGTTACCGATTCCGGTGGTACGTTGTATCTTATCTCGTTGATGGCCACTTAAATTATTAAGTACGCTTTTAATCGCGCGTGTGGGAATGTTTTCCTGATTCGATACCAACAGTTTTCGTAGCAGTGAATTCCGTTTATTTCTTGTATACATTTCTTACTGAATAATAGAAGGTTGTTAAAATTACTCGATTACAATGATCAAATAGTGATGAAAAAATAATAATAATTAAAATTTGAAGATAGAAACCACATAAATTTCTTGTTATTTTTTTATTCAAAAATAATTCTTCTTGTTATGTTGATTCCACTTTATCTTAACGCCATCTTTCTAATTTTGCATTTGATAATCGCATTTCCATACGGACAGGTCTGGTGGCGATGAGCATTTACGTCCGTGTTAGTTAACTGACGTTGAATTTCGAAAGTTACACGTTGTAGCTTTCGTTCTTCTTCACTTCTTCACTTTCCTTAGGCGCTTCCAGGTTTCCTTAATATCCTCTGGCGATGTTGTAACACAGAGATAGGATGTTTCAAAGAATGATGAGAGGAGAAACGCGAAAGCTTGACTTTGGATGAAGACTTAACTCATCGTCTATGTATTTGCGGTACTGTTCGCCAGTCTTGCTTCAACAACGAAAACATAGAAAAAGGCTTATAGCTGTGGCAGCAATGAATAAGAAAAGACGGCCGATATGAGGATATGTTGCCAACTAGAAGTAGAAAAGGAAATAAGTGAGAGAAAAGGCCCTACGATGATAATGATGATGATGATGATGATGAAGGAAAGGAGAAAGAGGAGACGGGAGCAAAGTGCATATTCTACAAAGCAGCAGTGAAGGGGCAGTACCTAGAGAAGACACAGTTGGGGATGGGAGACGGGATAATTTACGAGGTATCGAAGACCTTGTACACTCCCACCCGCCAACGAAGTTGCCTCGCCCCGCGGAATCCAGTCTCATAGCTTCAACTCTCTCTTTCCTGATACTTCTCCCATGCCTTTCTTCAAGTCCTATCCTCACGCTACCCCTACACGTGCCTACTCCATTTACCATTTTCTTATGCCAACAAAGAGTGAGATGAGAGACGATGGCACCGCCTCTGGCACGATTCGCCTTTACCTCGAAATTAAACCGTGTCTGGCTTACAAATTTGAAGCGGCATGAATCAATGGGGGATGATTGAAAGAGAAAGCCCATTCAACGGACATGATCGTCCACACAAGATGAATGACTAGATTTGTGTTTGTAGTACACATTCTAATATTTTTCTTTTCTATCCTTTCTTCTTGGAATATATCTAAAACATTCATTCTCCGTTTATCAATAGTGAATGAATATTGTTTAATTTTTTTTCATATCATTTCATTTATTATTTGTGAATAAGTGATTTTCTCAGTGGCCTACATCAGTTGGCAGTCGTATTAAAGAGTAATTGGTAAGCTGATAATGGTGAAATGCGTGAGTATTTAATTTTATTGAGTTAAGTGTGATGAATGCGATTATATTTCATTATGACAAGCTTGATGGCTGTGGGCATGGTTAATTGAAACGATCATTCAATTCAAGGTTACATATGTGTGTGTATATATCTTTATTATGTATACATATATTGAGTAGTCTTTGATTCCTTCTTCTTGGTACTTTATATGCAGAAACACTTCTAATATCTCAATTTGGCCGATTATCTGCGATAGTTAGGTTGTTGAATGGCTTTTCATTTGGCCTGTCAAGGAGCAAATCTTGGACTTTATGCACCTATTAACTGACAATAAAGCGCGGATGAAATAAATGTTAGTGAAAGAGGGGAATATGAAGGAGAGCAGGAGAGAAGTGTATAGGAAGGTAGAGACGGTTGGCGCGTGGCGAGTTGTAATCTAAATATCATCAACGAGCGTTACTAAATGGAAAGTAACACACATCTCTCTTTTTCTTAGGTATCTTTCTCGCTCTTTTTCGCGCGAGTATTGCGAACAAGTTGAAGAACATTGGGAAGACTCCAGGAGGCACGCCTTGTGTGTTCATATATGCTGGGGAGAGATGTGAGATGTGTTATTTTACATTCGCAACGCATCGTTTGTAAACAAGTGCGTATTAACGTTTGCGTAAAGCCTCGTCGAGTACTGTAATTGTTTTGGCTGATGCCAATCTCGCTGGATAACAAGACAGATGCTTATAATATTATTAACATGTTTCGTACAAAATATAAAAGAGATTTGACGTTTCAAATTATCTCTTCAGAATTATACCGCAAAAACTTGAAGAAAAATAATAAAAAATTTATTTTATTTTTCTTTTCGTTTAATCAAAGTTATAAAATTTTGTATATAAAATGAGTTAGTTAGTCTTTTGTGCATATATAGATATCTACCCTCTGCGAGGTCTACGTTGTTTTGTCATTTCTCTTTTCCCACTATATAGTGAAGGTTAAATAAAACCTTAGAATCCCTCCGCATGCCCGGAATGCAATCATCCAGCCACAGCTCGTTGAGATACGAAAGTCCGGTTTGGTTGGTTGAGGTCGAGGAAGTCGAGGGAACTTCTCTTCTGCTGCAGCAACTTGTTGGCCTCTCTTTCTTTTGTCCATGTTTCTCACTTTTCTTATTCTCATTGCTTCTCTTTTATTCCTTCTTTCCTTAACTCTCGTGGCACTGGAGATTCCTCGTCGAGGTTTCTCTTCGGCCATACCTCTTTCGTTTCGAGTAATTTCGCGGTTAGAACCGCGCAACTGGTGACTTAAGTGATCGCGACAAGGAGACGCAGACAAGGGCTTGTGATTACACTGGAAACGCTTGTTCCCTCACCCATCGATGTCGCAGGTGCACGCTTATTCTCTTCAGAATAAGGATTCCCAAGCGGCAGCTTGAGCACTTCTCTTGACAATTGATGTCCGTTTGCTTTTGTGTAAAGTTCTCTACATTGTAGTTTAACTCGACGTTAATTTAAGCCAATATATTTTCATTCATCATAGTAATCAAATTACTTAAAATGTTATATGAAATAAAACAAATCAATTCAATATAAAATTTCATCAGTTTATTAGTTGTAAAAGAAATGAAAGAGAAAAAAGATTTGCATTAAAATTCATCTCACTATTATTGAAATATCGCTGGACAAAATTTTAATCATACACATTAATAATTTCCCCTTCCACTCATTTGACTTTTAATTGGCAAAGAGTTAAAAAGAGAATCACATTGAATTTAAATTCCTTGTCATAAAGCAAATGAATAATAACTTGGTCACCTACTATTAAGAGAGAGACTTAAATTTCTTTGACGTTCGACGTCTCATTAATCCGTTGGCAGACTCAGTAAAGTATATTCCAAGGCGATAATTAGCGCCGTAAATGTCATTAAGAAGATAAAGAAAGTGTGTTAAACTGAGAGAATAGCTAGAAGGAGTTAAGGAAGTGGTGGTGGCGCCGTTCGGTACATTACTACCTTCCCTTTCTCGTTTGCTCTGGTCTCAACTCGTAGGACGAAGACGGTCTTGGCATTTCGCACGCGGTCTTTTGTTCCTGGAGCGACGTATGGACATATCGTACGTACTTTGTGCATAACTCTGATGAGCATTCAAGGTCCTATATGTTAGTTTGGTGTGTGTAGGTATTCTTTGAATACAGTGACAGGATAATAACGGCTATGTGAGTTCTCTCTTGCCATCAGGATCCTTGTAAAAGAGGATACTATGCTTGGCAATGATTAAATGGTCCATGTGACGCAAGGGAAAAAGCTTGGCACTGACCAGTACAAATTAATGCCAGTGCACTGCACGCCATATGATGATTACACAGACTACATTTCATCTCTCTTTCTCTCGTTTCTCTTTTGTTTATTTAATCGTTATTCTGTCGGTTTCTATAGTCCACGGACGATGTCCTCTCAACCAACGACGCCTACGCACTTCAGTTTTATCTCCAAATCGTTTGGTCGCACGTCCTTACCATCCTCATGTTATACGTCGAGATGGCAACTGTCGTAAAATCCAGACCGGTCGAAGCAGTGTTAGCCTGGCCTCTAGGTTCTCTGCTAAAAATCACCTTTTCTCTTGTTCCTTTATTCACCTTGGATTTTTTATGCGCACGAGTTACGATAGTCGATTGAAAAACCGATTCCTTTGACACATCTTGGGAACTTTACCTATCACGTAGAAAAAAAATGCCTTTTATTATAAAAAATTTGTCCTGAGAATGCAAAAAAAAAATTTATGTCTACATAATTAAATGAGTTGATTTGAAACATTTTAACGATTTTTTTTTTTAGTAGTTTTATAAAGGAATTTGAGGTTTACTGCATTTTTAAACTCACTAATTATATGAGAATATATATTTCAGGACTAATAAAAAAAGTTGAAAGTTAAAACAGTTGAATTGAAAATTTTTTAAATAAATTTTTTTTTTTTTGCTTTTTTTCTTCAAGGTTATAAAATGGATTATATTAAAATTTGATTGTCGAGTAGAGATACATAAAATTAAAAAAAAAAAAAAAATTACGAGTAAAAATGACTATATCTAAAATTATGACTTAAAAATATTGGAATTTTAGAATAGAGTCTATAAAAAAAAATATATCGTAGAGAAATAAATATCCTTTATCCGTAATGGAGCGAAAAATAGCGATTGGCCTATCGAAACTATTTGTCTTATCGCGTGGCCGATAATTCCCGCGAAAATAGCGATACGAGGGGGCTTCCGAATCAACGAACGTCGGGCGCCTCCGGGATCGTTTGAACTGCCAACGCAATTTCGTTTTATCTCGTTGTTATCCAGCTCGCGCTGGACTCTCTCCCGTTTTTCTGCCCGTCTAATTAATTAACTTTTACGACGCTGCCAAGTGCTTGATGGAGATTGCGACTGTGCCGTTCGCGAATCTATACTTACCAATACACAAGAAAACCGGTCGTTCGCGTGTGCTCACTATAGTATGAATGTGTATTCCAGCCAGTTAACTAGCACTTCTCCGTTTCGATGTAAGCATCAGCTTATTTACTGCCGAACCTGGTCTCCAATTGTCTCTCGTAGTATCTTAAGCCTGATGTTACCTCTCACGATCGTGTCTCGTTTCTGTAAATTATCCATTTAATATCAAAAAATAATAATATAAACTTGATTAACAATTATAATAAAATCAATCCTTTCTTTTCTAACTGTTACAATTATTTAGATAAAGTTCATACAAAAATCTTTTCGTGTTTTTATGATCATTATAAACCTTTTGAGGAAATAAAATTAAGAATAATCAACTTCATTGAGGCGTAATAAAATAAACGATCGAATATCAATAAAGTCTGAAACATTGATGAGTCTTTTTATGACCGACAATATTTTTTATGACTAAAAAAATGAATATATAATATTTTAGAATACTCTAGATGTTTTTAATTTGAAAAAAAAAAAAAAAAAAAACAATGAATTATAATAATTTTTTATCATAATTTTCATTTTCTATAAATAAATTTGATATAAAATAAAATTAATATGATTGAATATTACAAAAGCATGGAAATTTTTCGGTAATTAAACTAAATGTACTGATATAAATTCATTGTCGTTCCATATTTTATTTATCAGAAGTAATTTCATTATTTAGTAATTAAAATTATATTTTGTTTCCAATATACTTGCTACAGATAACGATGCAAATATTTTAAATTACATAATTAAAAGCCATTATAGGATTTTAAATGTAAAAATAAACTTTAATATTTCTATGTTGATTAGCTGAATAAATTTTAGCAAATTTTTATAAATAGTTTATTATCACAACTTTGTTATTAAGTCATTATTCGCTCATACTATTCAGTAGATGTAATGAAGATTGAGATGACAGAATAGGAGAAAGGGGGTTAGGGGGTAATAGAACAGAAAAAAAGTAATTGGGATAAGGTTGACTAAAGTAAAATGAGAATTAAAAGAGAAGAACAAAATGGAATAAAGTCGCGGGCGGCAAGCTCGCCAAGTTAATTTGCATGCTCGGACCAAGCTAATTACGGGTCTTGAACTCTCTAGCATTCTACCGCTGTGGTCAAAGTTGTACAACGCTTGTGACATTATATACCTATATACTATCACCTCTATTCGCATGAGGTACAAGATAGAACATGAGACAGCTTGGGTTAGTGAGGAAAATTAGATCATACGAAATTTCATCTCAGTAGTCATATACCTTTAGACATTAAAACGATATCTCTTGCATCATCGATATTTATTAAGTAAAGACTTGAATGAGGTGATAATTATTAATCACTATATGCTACATTTATTATCGTTGCATTTATTATTTTCTCAATTATAACTTGATAATGAATTTCTTTGATAACGTGACCTATTTTTCAAAGTTCAAGTGAAATAATTTTTTTAAATTATGCAAGAATTTATGAACTTTGCGATAATATTATTCAGTATATTTTTAATTAAATTTACATGGGAAAGTTTTTTTGTTAAAAGTTAATCCAAAAATTAAGTCATTATTTGAATTTACCATGAAATTATAAGCTAAAATAATTTTCTCTTCCAAATTGTACATTTTTCCACTAACAAGTAGCCCTCAATATACAAAAAACTTTTTAGAGCACACTGATAAAAGAGATTTGTAATAATAAAGGAGGCTTCTTAACTGTTAAAAAATATTTTTTAACAGTTAATAAATCTTCTTAACTATTAAGAAATATAATTTAATCAATACAATTCATATTTTATTGTGAATTATACGGTTTTTTAAATATAAAATGACAGAACATTGGAATAAGATTAGAATTTGGTTTTATTTCATGCATATTTTTATTAATAAAAGATATGCATAAGGCAAAATGTAAGATTATGAAAGGTGAATTAATAAATATGATGGTTTTGGTTGATACAAGGTTAGGTGGTGTTGCGAATGCCAGTTTAGTAATTGCTAATAAATATTTTTTAACAGTTAAAAAATATTTCTTTACGATGAAATGAGATTTATTCATTATAAAACCACTATTATGTTTATAACTAAGGCTTTTTTATTATTATAAAATATTAATTAACAGTTAAAAAACATTGATTTTAATAATTAAATAATCGTTTTTTAACAGTAATAAATCTCTTCTATCAGTGCCTATTTAATCTCAGGATTCATTATGTTATGAGGGTAAATTTGAAAAGGAATAGTAGCATAAATGTGAAATTTGTCAGACCAGTTTCATTATTAGTACAATAAAGGATGCGTCAAATGTATCTGTAAGAGTAATGAGTCTATTTTGATGTCAGCTCTTACGTTTCTTTACACATCTTAGTCATTCTTCGGTACGTATGTTGAGAGAAAACAAGGGGTTGTAACGCTTCGGAATTTGCACGTTTATTGTCGCATTAATAATTCATGGCTGTTGCGCAATTTTTAATCAGCTGCCGTCTGCCATTGATTGATGCCGGCCTCGCGCCCCCACGGGGCTTGGATTTACATACAGAACGAAAGGAAAAAGTATTGACACGCGATACATTGCCAGACCAACAGGGAACACACATTTTGTTCTCTCTCTCTCTCTCTCTCTCTCTCTCTTATTCTCTTTAGCCTGTATTCTCTTGTATTGTATGCGCAGCCAATCTCACGTTATGACGCCGCTGTCTTCCTTTCTCCCTTATTCACTCTCTTTCTCTTATTCGCTCTGCTATAAGATTTGAAAATATACGCATGAGGGCTGCGTACATTCGCGATCGTTGAAATATTATTTCTTCTCAGGTTTTTTTTTTCATTTATTTCATTCTTTTCTTCTACATCTTCTGAACCAATGGTTGTCCTCGTAAATTGCCTTGTCTTGGACCTCGCTTTGTCACGGTAAAGTACAAATTGACACTTCGATATCATTAATCAATAATAAATAACAAGAATGATAGAGCAGTTGTGTTTTTAATTTAATTCGAAAGTCAAAAAAATCAACTAATTAAGAATGAGGTGAAAAAAAAAAAAAAAAAAATATTTGAAGGAAACAAATTATTTCAAGTTGAGTAGAATTAAAGAAGTAAGTAGGAAATAAAAAGGTGAGACGTAAACTCGAATTATGTACGTTGAGGTGAAACTAATTGTGAACTAGGCGCAATTAAATTAGCAATGGAAATTGAGGTTGAACCAAGTTGAAGAAGCGCTGGTGCTGGTACCCTAGATAGGTTACTTTTAGTACCTTTGAGTTAAGCGAAAAAGAAGATTGGTATGTGGTATATAGTCATATAAGATTAGATAAAACCTGTCTTATTCGACTATTAGTTTGGTCGTTACCGAAGCGTTAGAGCGTTCAACTGGAAGTGATCTAGTCGGTGTGTGAAGGAGATCACTTTAAATTATTTCAGTATACAACACTGATTATACCACTAAATAAATTATTCCTTTCTCGTTAACACAAGGTCACTTTAACGATCCAATATGTTTCAACAGCTACAATGTTTGTTTCACTAATAAATTTAACTTTTTTATTTATACTAAATTTCACTTATTAAGCTAAAAATAATTATGAGAATTTGATTATTATTTATATATTGTAAAGTATTAGTTGATGTATCCATATGCGTGCAATATACATCGTTAAAAATTTTAATCCTCATGTATCCAATCTATTAGAACCATTTTATTTTCCATAATTATTTTAACAGTAAACAGTTGTTCCTATATAATTATTTTTAATGAAATTACTAATTATCGTGTAATAATTGCAGAATTTTTATTTATTTTACAATATTATTTACACAATGAAATCCATTCATGAACAATTATCTATGGATTATAATTTTTATTTTCAATATTCTACTTCTTTTTTCATCAAAAAATACTCGTATCTAATTAATAATTTTTATTTTCTGTGGAATAAATATTTTAGATATGAATGAAGTTTAAGAATGTACCTATTGAAACTATAGAGAATTTATGTAATAGAATTCTTTCAATATTTGTCGTCGAATATGTATTTAAATATTCCTATCTCGTAGCATTCTTATGCTATGCGGTTTCTACCCTTTTCTATCCTTCGTATAATAACTCGTATGCAATTTTATACATCTCTTGTAAGCATAAAGCACATTGTCAACATTCCATACGACGACAGAATAGTTTGATGATATCCGTTAAAGTATTTAAAGTTGTAATATAAGAATAATGGTGATATAGACAGTGCAGGGAATTTTTT
The DNA here is from genome assembly GCA_028641665.1 of Chelonus formosanus. Classification (NCBI taxonomy): domain Eukaryota; kingdom Metazoa; phylum Arthropoda; class Insecta; order Hymenoptera; family Braconidae; genus Chelonus; species Chelonus formosanus. Next base: position 7,850,796 of record CM054004.1, on the reverse strand, counting down.
CCAGCAATGCAAATAGTCGAGGATGATGAGAATAAGCCTAGGATTAAAAGGAAAAATATGTTTAAAGAAGGTGTGTGGGGGTAGTGCGAAAAGTTACGCCATAGGCGAGAGTCCAATGTGCGGTACGATACATGCCAGAAGCCATTAAATTTTACGATTTATAAAACAATAGCTGGGAATAGTTTATTGGTTAGTGAGGGTGAGCAAGAGAGAGTAAAAGCGTTTATCGACAGGTTAGTTGCGCTGTTGCGACGTCCTGAGGTCACGCGTTTGATGACTGGAATGAGAGAAGGGAAATAAAAGGATTTCCGTTACCATCATGGGGTTATCGAACTGACTTTGCGGTTTGTTAGCATCTGCTTCTATTACATTTCTTGTATAAAAAGCTTCTTGTGTTTCTCCTTTACAAAAAATCCTCTAGGAAGGTTTATCTTTTTTTACTTTTTTATATTTTTTCATCCTTGCAATTCTCTGTCTTAGATTGATCAATACGTGAAAAAAATTTTTCAGGATGATTTACTGATAGATTTATAGCCATCAAGATCAGTTGGTACTGTTAGAAAGAATGTTTATTAGTTTCAGAGAATTTTCTAATAGAATTAAAACCAAAGCTATGATCATTGATAAACACTTGAATTAAAGTCTTTACTGTCTTGGTGATGTCAATGATAATTGAAACTTTTTCGTATGACATATAGAAATATATCCACTCTATCATTTCTTGGTCTATAATTTTTTGACATAAGTAGATAGGAATAAAAGTAGACTTTTAAAATAAATGACAATTTTTATCAAAGAATATGTAAATATTGTAGACGTCTCAGGTGGTACTTTACAGCCGATGATGCTTTTAGTGAAAAAAAAAAGATGAAAGAAACTACATAATGATGATCCAGTTTAGTCATGCGTGCTGTCTGTCTTGCTGATGCGTTTCCAATTATTGAGGCTTCGTGAAAGCTGATAAAGCAACATCTCCTTTTTTCCTGATTTATACTAATATTCAAGTTTCTGACAGTTGCAAATTCAATTGAACAAGCTGGTAGACATATTATGATGCACTTGTAGCTTCAACATGGTAAGAGTTCTACTTCAACTGAATCTGATATTTTGCTGTACCACTTGACGACACTTGCAGAGGCTTAAGGAAAGAGAAAAATAAATTCATGATAAAAGTATATATATCTATTTTTATGTATAGATAATTTGCGTCAAGAAGGGTCTTCGATGGACTTTTTATTGACAGAAGATTTATCTTCCAAGTTTATTTGAAAATTTTTCAATAATTATTGAAACAATTTACTTAACTTTGTTGATTTGCTATAAATGTTTATGCTCATCAGTGATTAAATATAATAATAATAAATTATTTAAATCATAAATCACATGCAATTAATAATAATGAATTTGAAATTATTATAACTGTAATTGCAATTGGATATTTAATTGTTCTAATTATAGATATCATTGTTTCATAATAGCGAACATTTGTCCCCAATAGATTGGTTCAAATACACAATGAACAGAAATTTTATTGAAAAAGTAAATACAAGATTACAATGGTTGATTCGAATATATGTATTTATTCAAGTGAAAGTAGAAATGATTTCAACATTAAACTATAAAGCAAAGTGTTTCTTACTTTTAAATCGAATAAATTTAAAATATGGATTATCATCTATATATCTTTGGTTAGTGTATTGCAATTAGCAGGAGTTGTTGGCTCTTACTTTTCTCTTGGCTGCTTTGCACACTACAAACTAATCCAAACAGTTTTGCTCTTAGCCGGGAAAGTTCAGCCCGCCAATTAACCCGGAATCGTCCATTCCCCGATGAGAAAACAACGTTAGATGTCAGAAAAGAGATTCCTAAGTCTTTTAAGACTTTTTGGTTACTTTGCATTCCCCATTCACTTCCAGGTTGCTAACTTTTCTCTTTATAGAATTTTCTCAAAAGTAAAATGCTGAGTTTCTTATTAATTTATCAATATTACTATATTTCAATTACTTTTCACCGCATAATAAATTTAAAAGTTAAATTTTATCAGTTTTCGAATGAAAAAAATTTTTGAAAATGATTGTAACTTCAATTTAAAATCATTCATTTGATTAATGATTTATTCACTTTTTAGAAGACGAAAAGATAATTTTTAATAAAACTTCAGTCAATCGATTTTCACCACTGCTATATTAACTTGACGAATTTTCATGGTTAATATCTGCGGATGTATTCTGATCGGATGATTCGAAACGAGCATAATGGGCTTTGCCCAGTCATTATCTTTCCTCCCAAGCGAACGTGCTGTGGAGCCACACCTTCCCTCTTACTCTTTATCCATCGTCCTCTTCTGTTTCTCTTCAACCTCTCTATCAATTTCTTTCTCTCTTGCTTCACTGAAACGAGAGTTTGGGAGGTCGTTTATTCTCCATACTTCCTCATCGATTGGGCGTGACGAGCAAACTTCACGGACGTCGTATCCACTCACCCCATAGTACTCTGCCAACTCTGCTCTTCTGTTCTACACTCTATCCTCTGATTTCTCTCAGTCGCTTTACTCTCAGTACGAAAGAGAGAAAAGCAAATGTACCATTCCCTCTTGAGAGATTATCGAGTATAGCTATATACACGTCTATATACAGCTATGTCACTTGAATAGGAGTAAAGTTTAGTTTTTAGAGTTTTGTTAAATATTCAGTTCACGATACTTGAGATATTTCTATTTTTGTTATTAGCTATTTTTCTATTTAAAAATTCAGTTCAATTTCTAATTATTCCAACATTGAGTTTGATTAGGTTTTTGAAAAATTAATCACCTGTGCTTCATCAAGACCTAACCATTCTCGAAGAACTTGAATGGAAAATAACTACTTCAAGTGATTTTGTAAAAGACTTCATTTCTCTATTGAATTAAATACAAAATATGTTCCAAATTGTTTTATATAACAAAATTCGTAGTGTTATTAATATAACTGATTACATCTGACTTTGATCATCTTCATAACCTTCAACATTATATTAATCATTTCGAATTAATTTTCTGTTAATATAATGATTGGTACTGGAAAATGAAACAAAGTTAATTTACATTAATTTTGATTTTTAGTTTAATCACAGTGTCCATTGATTTGTAGAATGACTAATTTAATTATAAAATTCTATGAGTGATTTTGAGTTAATCAATTTGAAAGTCAGATAATGACAATTAAATATTGCTATGCGGGCAGTCAATTACAATTAGAATAAAATTATTTTTTTTTGTTATTATTTTTTTCTGCATATATATATATATATATATATATGTATATTAAGTTGTTAGATTAAAAAGGTTGAGTTCACATCGATATATGGGATTTGGTTCGTTCAAAACACCTGGCGTATATATCGGAGTGCTATTGGGAATCTACGCGGTACGGCGAGAAATGTGTTCCAATTACAGGATGTCTAATGGGTGCATGGTTACTGTGCCAGGAATACATCCAGAGAGAAAGAGAGTGCAGGGTCAGTTGAATGAGATATAACGTCAATAAAAAGTGACTCTGATCTAAAACAAGTTGAAATTCCAACCTGATACAGCGAATATATACGATTTGTTTGAATATTCAATTTGCATCGAAAAATACATTTTTTTTTTAGTCAAAAAAAAAAAAAAATTAATTATGAATAAATTCTTTATAATGTAAATGGTTCTTCACGATCTACTAGTACTATTATAACTGAAATCAACGAAAAAGTAAATTTAAAAAAATATTCAATAAAATAAATGTGAATATTTTGCTATATTTTTTTCTCTTGATGCTATATATTTGACTCGTCGCTATAATAAATTTTTAGCCTATCGAGTCAAGTGCTTTGAATAAAAAAAAAAATCCAATTTAGTCAACCAATAACTTGAAGCGTTATTGTGTGATCAATTAAAAAAATTCTGTTCTGTTTCACACTATGATGTGAAAAAAATATATATAAAATAAAATCCATCGTTATTTGAGGTATTTTTATATAAGAGTTGAAGAAAAAATATATAATCATGATGGTTTGTTAAGTGGTTAAACGTACACGATGAAAATAAATAATAAAATAATTTAAAATGAAAGACATTTCATTTATTGTTCGCATACTTTTGCTAAGTTGAATGCAATTATTAAACCAGAGGAAATAATAGAATGCGACTGAAGTAAAAATAAAGCGGATTATTTATGCATAATTCATAGTTAAGAGTATATGAGTGAGATTATAGGAATTCTACAAAAACAATAATGTAATGAGAGTTGCATAAGCTTGGGGGATCGCTAGCGTGCATACTCTGCAAGTTGTGTATCTGGTACACTTAACATTGTGTGCATATTTTCTGGGAAAACTAGTGGGGTGGGTATGTGTCTGTATGTGTGTGTGAGGGTGAATTGAAGAAGGAGAGAATCTTTGAGGAAGAAAATGGTTAAAAGGAGTACTTATATAGGAGAAAAGAAAAATGAGATAGGGAGGCATTGAGAGACGAGAGGAGACACTGGATAAAATGTGGGGAAGGAAACAGTCAAGTTTAGCGGAAAAGAGAAGGAATGAGATGCTGACTTGGACCTCGAGGCAGGTTCTCAGAAGCTACCGGTGCTGGAGGAATCCGCGCAAGCGTGGAGCTGGATTATACTGCCAAAGGGTATATTTATCGGGCGAGAATGTATGCAGAAGCGCGGACATTGGTACAAAGGAGCCGACTCTTCGGATTTAGCCTTGACGCAATGGACGCTAGGGAGAGAGGCCAGAGATTCAGGAAGGTAGGGAGAGAATTGCGAGGAAAAAAGAGAGAAACATAAGAGAGAAGAACAGTCGGGTAATGGATCGCCCAACTTTTGCTGCCATGTGTTGCGTTTATTTCTTTAGCATCCCCCTTCTTGAGCTGCCCATCCCTGTCGACAGCCGACTACTTGCACCCTCTTTCTCCGCTTCCTCTGCATATCCACCTCAATCGCCAAGTCTTTCCAGCTTTAACGATACACTCGAACGATCTTTTCTGCCTGCTTACTTTACTTTACCTTCTTCCCTTCATCCTCTCCTTCCTGCTCGCGCTTTTGAAAGCACCCCGGACTTATGCGCGCACACTCGATCCTACTCGCTTGCCCTCGTTATCTGATCCCACGTTTTGACTCCAAAGCCCCGGTTATGGACGAATACTTTGCGATCGTCAAGGCCGATACCACGCAACGAGCACTCTGAGTCTTTTACATTCGATCGTTGTGGAAAATCTTTTGGACAATGGAATTTATTTATTATCATGATTTTTTTCCTTCTTCTCCTCCTGCTCTTACTCTACTGTTACTTCTCTTGTTTATTTTCCATTTTTTTATTCACAATATTTACGGTTTTTACTTCATATTTTTATTGCTGATATTTATTTATGATAAAAGCTTTTTCTCGTTAAACTTTTACATGAAGCACTGGATACGTTAATAAAATGAAGGAAACTTATTGGACAGAGTTTACGATTACTTTAGCATGTGAATGGTGCGATGATGTTAGATTTAATGAAGCAAGTAAATTGTTAAGACTCATTTGAATCCAATCAGTATGCAAGTACTTCGATGGTGTATAGATGTTTGGATTTTCAGAAGACACGTCTTGGAGTTGCAAACACCTTAAGTCGTGTATACTCTCGCTTCCTTTCACTCATTGTGCCACATTTAGACACTCTGTTGATCACGACAGCTCCTGAAAGCCTCATGTCAAGCCCCACGTCGTCATTTAAATTGGATAAAAAAGCGCGTAGGTGTTGTATACGTCAAAGCAAGTAGATAATCTTATTATCACATTGCCAGAATATTATGCAATACTTGTCTGTTTAATTAGACCCGGTGAAATTCAATGTTTGCACCTGCTCTGGCACATGGCCAATCAACCAAATGTTATTTCGTAGGCAAGCTAAACAATTTATAACACAACATGTATCTTAGAACTATCATGATCTGTCAGACACTCTCCAACTGAATATCGCGTATCACTATAAAATACCTTAAACAATCTACCTCTTGGGTTCTTGCCCTTGGTAGTACAACGCAGAAATATAAATTCCGGAAACGGCACCTGAATAACGGTCTTGAGCTCTGTTCCCGGTCGATTGTCGCTCGAGTACATTAACATGCATTCTTGTTTTATTATCATTCAATCGCCATTTTTTTAACGTGACTTAAATCAAGTTTATTTTTTCTTCTTCTTTTATTTGGATTATTTTGTCCTTTTTTTTTTTACCTTATTCTTCAACTCTTTCATTTAATTCATTTTTTTAATGATTCAGCATTTGAGAATTGTTGAATGCTCTCTTTAGTACACAATGTTTATTTTTCGTAAAACGTAAATACATTTTGACTACAAGAAGACGTTGTAAATGATAATGCCAGGAAATGAGTGTTCAAGTTGAAAGTAATTGTAGTGAGGAAGGAACTTGTAGTTTATAATCCCTCGTTATTTCATGTAAGTACTGTTCTGCATATATATATGTATATTGGTATGCTTTATACATGTTTGAGTATTTCATTTTATACTTTCTCTCTTTCTTGATCGTTGTCTTGTTATACAGAGAGCAAATCTTTCGTATAGTCGTCATCATATACTGACAATTTAGCCAATTATAGCCATCCAGTTGAACTTAAGTACGTTACTCGCGTTGGTTTTACATTCATCTTTATATTTCCTGGTCATATAAAGCGTGGAGGCGTATAAATACTAACAGAGAAAAGATCTGTGAACGACGAATGTACGCGTAATCGCTCGAATAACATTGATTTTACCGTTATTTTTTTTCCATCTCTTCTCTTCATCGTTTATCATTCCAGCATGTCCTCTTTAACATTACACAGTCGATAGTATGAATTTTTTTCAACATTTCCATTGAATACAGAATTGATAGCAGAACTAAATGAATTTTTCCCTTTTGAAGATAATCTCTAAATAATTATCTTCAGTCGCTTGATAAATGTACTATTAATTCCATACAGGATTTAACTAATTTGAAAGTATCCTTTTGATAACCCTCTGACCTCGGGCAGTGCCAGCGGTGCTACACAGACAAAGTAAGGATGTAAAATAAAATGCGATAAAAATAATGTATATGAAAATATAAAAATACGTTTCATATGGTCAAAAGCAGTCACCGCACCCATCACTCGTAACTGTTTTACAGACATGGGGTAAGAACTCCTACTTAGTTGGAGTACGTTGTTAGGGTATATACTCCTTTATATGTGTACATATATTCTTGTATATATATATTTATTCTTGGCCGAATAAGAGAGTTTATCGGCGAGCGATCAGAGACGTTGGTTGGATTCCATGAGATGCGAGTGGCACCGAATACATCATCGCAACGCCGCACGTAAGGAAAGAATTTCTTGCTGTTCGTCTCGCGGCCCCGAGACGGAAACAGGTTTAAGACGAGTCGCGTATATCCCTTATAACCGACCATTTCTTCTCTTCACTACGAAAAATGCCCATTTCCAGTAGCTTTTTGTTTCATGTATTTCCAATTTATTATCATTTCATTAGTTATATCGCTTGAAATGATATTATATATACTTTATATACATATTTATTCAGAGATAAATTATGTATTTTCGATGTAAGTGAATGAAAAATAAAAAAGGATTAATTTAAAATTAAAATTTTTCATTAAATTTACAAATAATTTATTTATTATAGCATATATTTAACCACTGCAAATCCAAATGTTTACCAATTAAACAATTGAAGTGTTTAAAATGTTTAACATCATAAATGAACTATGAAAATTTTGTAGACGACTTTTAAACGCTTTTTGCCGTTAACCAAAATACTATAGTTTGTTTATAGCGTTCAACATTGTAAACACTTAGGTGTTTAATCATTAAACACTTTAAGTGATTCATCACTAAACATTTGAATTTTTCCGGATTTGCAGTGACGACTTGATATTTTTCTGTAAATACATTTTATTAAATTTATTATTAAAATTTAAGTAATGTTTTTATGTTAAAAAATTCGATAAGTAAACTAGAATCGGAAAGTATTTTGTCGTTTTTAGGCGTTAACTCGTTATTATCCGGAAGTCGAAGTTGGTGTATTTTTCTCTTTTCTACACACATTTTTTTTCTATACTGCCGGAAGTGGGCGGTCGGTCGGGGAATGGAACCCCTGAGCGAAGAGAGTAGTATATAAGAGAAGGAGAAAAACTCCGCGAGATAGAAACGTCGCTGGGAGTTTATTCTGACTGTAAAATAAATTTAACTGTAGAAAGGAAGTAGGATAGGATAGTGCTGGGACACGAGGGACCACTTCTCATATTATTTATTGGCATTTCCTCTTTAGATCATTCTATGGATAACCACCAGCAAACTTCGATTTCTTTTTGAAATATATACCTTATTTACCGGTTCGTGGGTGCAAGGAGTATTTTCTCGAAAATTGCATCGTGCAAAGTCATGTTTTAATCCCCCAGAGTCATTTTTATCATCGACAAAAAATTGGCAAGAATATATTTAGTATAAAATATATATAAACAAAGATAAAGGTAGTGTGATATAATAAATGATCTCATTAAATTTTATATATAATTTGCAAATAAAGATAACGAGGGTGATGTAAAGGTCTATCTGAGAATTTTATAGTGGCATAACATTACAATAAGAACAAAGTAAATATATTACGTTTGAAAATGTAGTATCTAAAGAATACTTCATCAGACAATTCTACTTGATAGACAATCTGAAGTATACGTTTTTTCTTTTCGTTTTATTTTAAACCAAGTACATATATAAAATTCTGTTTGACAGTTTAACAGTGATATAATGTGATAATAAGGGAAAAGTAAATATATTACGTATTTATAAAACATATATATTATAGGTAAAGTGTAAAGACGATGATGCAACGCTTGACGAGAGAATATCATTTAGCTGAGGTTTTCTCGCGGAAGAGGTTTCACCTCACGATGTGTTTTCTGTTGAGCTTCTTTCGTGTGATAGTAGTACTAAAGAGGAAGAGGGCACAACACGTGGCACCACGAGAACAACAAACCGAGTAAGAGAGCCTAAATTGGCGTCAAAAACGATAGAAAAGGAGAAAAGATAGAAACACGCGAGGTTGCACTGGATCTAAAGATACGTGGATAGTCGTCCCCCCACGATACCTAGGACCTCCGTGATCTCTCGCGGAATCTTTAGCGAAAGGGAAAGCCAAGGAGGTGGTCGAATACGAGTGAGAGATGAAAAGACAACGGAGGAAGAAGAGAGACAGTTGTGCTACTAGCACAAGGTAGATTATCTCGATATCGAATACCACGAATTGCACTCTGCTCTTGCGCCCGCCTGGTAACTACCAAGCCGCTCCATTAAATGCCCAAGTACGCGAGCGTAAAATCTTGCATTGTCTTTTCTCCTGGGTATGTATAGGTAGTACTTTCTGTACAGTGCCGTAGATCAGCGTAAACCAACGAGAACACGAGCAAAGGAGAGAATATAAACCTCGGTGAGCATTACTATGTAATTTTGTTAGTTCACCCGGACGAAGGAATTGCTGCAGAGAGTGGCTGTCTGCCACATCACTGCTTCAGCTTATGTTTCTAAGCCCTAGATGTCTAGATGTTCTATAAGAGAATAGTAGAGAAGAGTAGGCGATTACAATGCACAACCGTCTTCTACTTAATGCATTCAGGCCAGTCATTCCGCTAGTCCCTCATGAAGATCGACTGCTATTGTTCGCTATTCTAGATATTTCATGATCGTCGTGCAATTGTTGATCCAATTAGAGTCGACGGATGTCAAGATTTCGTCGGCTTTCAGGAATAAATAGACTTTTATGGTGCTAGAATACAATGAAAAATTTCTTTAGTTTTATCACAACTACATCTGAAAATAAATTTTATTTTTTACTTCTTTAATCTTACATTATATAGAATAAATGTTCTGAAATATCTTATCGATAATTCATCAGAATAATGTTGGGCTAAAAAATTATTGGCAAGTTGATTAAATTGCAGTCTTTTTGGAGTAATTAATTCAAATTGATGAGTCATTTTAATTTAAATTAGCAATAAAAATTGATAATTTATGAAACTAATTCTTTGTTAAGGTTCAAAAAATAATGATGATCAATATTTTAGATCTTTTGATGTAGATATTGGATGAAATAAAACTTGTTATCAAAACGATTCAATAAACGAAACTTATAAATGAATATCCAACTAAAAGTCTTGCTAAGGTGAGTAACATCATTAGTAAAATAAAACTGAGTGTGATTGCACAGTTTTCGATTACCATCAGACATTAATCGATTGCGCATATTTTAGGCTTCGTGAGGATTTATACAATAAATATCGAATGGGTTTTCTCTTGGTGTTTTTATCACCTCTCGGCTTCGGTCACGTTGGGTTCATGCAAATGACTCTATGTACACGTATATTGTTCTGTTCTCGTCGAAACTCCCAATTATAATACAATAAGACGGTTAAGGTGTACCCTCGGATAGGTACGTGAATCATTGAAACGTGTATATTGCTTCCCTCCTCGTCTCACGATGTAAACTTGCACGCTCTTCTTTCCCAGCCTTGAGATAGACATGTATTAACATCAAAAATTCCAACAAACCGTTGGTTCATCCATTTGAAAACTGACTAAATCGATTCTCAATGTACAGTATAAATATTATTATTGCTGCAAGTGCACGCATTTGCACGAGTCATAGACTATCACTGGATAAAAGAGAAAGAGCTATAATGGCTTGAAAATATCAAGTCAATCGAGACATTCCTATCGACTCTTCCTTATTGTCCATCGACCGCACACCGAGTCTTAGACTCTTACGGTATCCATGATATAGGAGACCAACAACCGATGAATGAATCTTTCGACCATTATCTTCATTATTATGATCATAATTTAACGATCGTATCATAATAAGTACACTTACTATCTAATTATAATAATTTCTCCTATATTTACTCTTCAAGGAAGCAATTATCTACATCAATCTGCATCCTGAATCACTCTGTCAATGGATAAATACACATGTTCTACATGCAATTTGTTTTCAACCCCATCCATACTTGTTATTCCATCATAACTAGTATCATAAATCCCTTGAACAAATGTGTAGCCATACGTATTATCATTGAGAATTAAAAGCAAAGTAATGATGCATTGCAAGGAGCAGTCAAAACGACAGTATTACTAACATCAGCAGGTATGTTATTTCCAGAATATTACGTGAAACGAGGTATCCTACAGTGCGACTCGTTACCCAACAACTTTTCAGCCTGATTCAATGTGACATCAGTGTCATTGATTTCACACTAACGCAATCGTAATAGTGATTATCAAAGTTGCCGAACGACCGACCGAAGCTTCTCGGTGGATAAATGGAAGTAGAAGCCAGGCGCTCATAAGCTAAATGGTTATTGGGTACAGTAAAACTGTCATCGTTGTCATCGTAGTGTTTAAGACATATTCTACTGACTATTAGACGTCTTTAGAAAAGACATAAGATTATACTCTCAAGCTGAGAGCTCATTGGAGATTATAGAATGACTTTTTTCTCGCCAGGCTCCTGCTAACTGATGATGATGATGATGATGATCGAAATTTATGATTTTTTTTTAATACTTTAAGCTGTCGATTTCTAATTCAATAGTTCATTTTTAAATATTAATTTGTTTGTTTTATCATTTAAAAATTCATTGAATTAATTATTGATACATGAAAGTTAAATATTTGCAATAGTTTCAAAACAATAAATCCATTAGAATAAATTGTGATTTTTATATTACCAAGACTGTGTGTTGTAGTCGGATGGATATCAGGTTGAATATTTGATTTAGCATTTTTACTGCATGTACATAACACCGTGATGATGTTTACATTTTACGACATCTCTCATGTTTCTCGCAGTGGGAAAGACATTTCAACGCTCATGTAAGATGTCCTAGAAGCAAAATGTGTACCTTCTGAAGCTGAATGGATGAGTGTGGGAGTGGAAGCAAGCTTGGTAGCTATACGTTTGTCTCTCACGATGAAAGCCAGCAAAGACATGTTGCGTTTCAAGATGGGCTATTGTCCAATGATCTTTAAGAGATCCAAGTCTTTGGCCTTCATTTATGTCTGATGCAAAACTCTTACAATCATATTTCTTAGCAGCCATTATAAATGTTATAGGTTTATGGTGCGAATGAAAGTCATGTTGGTAATAATTGCAGCTGAGAGCATATAAAAGGATATCAACCTTCGAGATGACCTTGATGAAGTTTACTTGAAATTACTTCATGAATTGATAATTTAATGTGTTCAAACAACTTTCAACACTTTTTTTTTGAGAAGCTTAAATGAGGAAATTTAGAAGCGTGAAGATTGTAAACTATTAAAAATACAAAACATGAATTTAATTTAATGTCAATAGAACATCGACGACATTTAAGAAATACTTGCGGATAGAATCCAAATTGTGTAATGCGTATTACCATTTTACGATTTTATTTGCATAGAAATTCATTGGATTTACTTGTGGAGCTATTGTAAACAACGTGTGAGGGAACGTGGGTTATTTATGAGAAGTCCTGGCCTTTGGCTGTCTCTCGTTTACCAGTTCAACTTTGCCATAGCGTTCTATAGTTTGTTGAGACCTCGTAGTCGAAGAGATACTCAAGCTAACCAATCGTGTGCGCGAGTTTGTGCACGGAACTCACGAGACCTGAAACTCATGGATAGAGTACTTTGAGGGCACACGGTTGAACAGCTTGCCGAGGCTTCAATATTACCAATAATTGTCGGCTGGAAAGGTTATCTCGTGAAAAGCCGTGCGCATAGTAAACTCAACGCTCTGCCATCTCTGATAACTTATAGCCCGCCAAGATGAGCTTTTATTTGTCTTGTATTCTGAGCAAATATGAACATCTAATGCATCATACTCGCGTTTGTAAATAGTTCAATTATCCTCTTAGACGTTAGTCAATTATTTTTCGTCAGCCATTACATTTTTATTATATTTCCAACTGTAATCAATTTTTCTAGATTGTAAAATATTTCTATCATAAATGTTTATCCTATAAAAAACAATTGATAACATATTGGTATTAAAATTTATAATTTTTTTTTAAAATCAAATTTTAATTACTAACAATCTTTTTTTAAATAATTTTTTTTAAATTGATCCATTTATTTACATATTTATTGGTTATTTAAAACTATATTTATTTCCATAAAATTGATTAAATTAATGGTATTAAAAATTTTGTTGAAACAATAATAATTATCTGTTTCTAGTGGAATTTATTTCATAATAATTGATGAAGATAAAAATAAAAAGTTTAAAATTAAAGTCAATGCAATTTGAAATGATTATTTATTGATATTGTTTACTAACAGTTAATATTACTCATACGTGATAATTAGTAAAATATACGAAGCCTGAGGAACAAGGTACTGGGGTGGGCACGCGTTGAAGAAATTGATCACAGTCGTAGATCACAGAGGGACTGGCAATACGTACGAAATTTGTTGACATTCGTATAATAAACATTTTATTGGTGTAATTAACAGTGTGATGTATGACTACATTTGCAAGTGAACGGAAACCCATTCATATTACGAACACTCGGCACTCAACAATTACTCATAAGCGATACATATCGCATGAGATTCAGCACACGAGGAGCAAGTAAATGTGCGTATATACCTTATAGCAAAGAGTGGACCCTCTTCAGTGCTTTGCTTGCTTACTCAGCTCTTGGTTACTCTTAAACAGCCACACCATAGTATCTTTGTGCATTCTTGTACCTTTATACCAATACAACTCAAATCTTGCTGGCTCACGCACCTCGTATATAACGGATGTCATGCTCAGTTCACTTTGCAGATATTTGTACGTAAGCATATCATTTGTGAGGAATTCAACTGGTCAATTGACTCGTTTTGTACGCCCTCAAGTATTTCGACTTTTTGTAACATTCAACATAAATTATATTCAAATTATATCTCAGCTACTTTACGTTACATTAGTAAAAAGAAAAAAAAATTCTAGTTTACATCTCAATTTACTTTACGTCAGTTTTTCATAGATGTATAAATTCACTTTACTAGATTGAAAAAAAAGGAAAAAAAAAGTCGTTAAACAGAAGCCATCACTCCAGATCTCTTAAACCATCAGCAGCACCTGGAGCTGAGCAGATATATACAGAGTAGTATGGCTGATGGTTAGTTAGAGAGAAGGGGTGAGAAGGAGATGGAGTTTGATAGGAAAGAAAATCGCGCTCGCACGCCGTCGTTAGCTTGTTAACTCGCACGCAATACCTCCTTGCTCAAATACCGGATACACTGTCTTCTAGGTTCCCCTTTGCCTCCCTGATGTGAGGTCTAAGGATCAAGTCAAGTGAACGAGTCAGCCACTGTTTGTCTTTCTCTCTCAGACCTCGGCACAAATCTTAGGATTTGTTACAACATCCTGAAAAAAATGATATTACTTGTGAAAAAATTCTATCACATTGATGTTTTACATTATTCAACTTTGCAATTAGTGAATACCACAAGTGAATTTAACTAGTATTGAAATATCTTCAATATACTCTTTGATGAAATGGCATTTCTTGGAGAAATATTTTGAATAGTATACTGGTGTATTTATCTTTGGAATACAAGAGTAAAAATGGAATATCCGTTTCTGAACATTCAACTGGAACTTGGTAGTGGGTATAAGATTGTATTTTAATCCAATCTTGCTTGGGCAATGTCTCCGGTTGGTTCACCACAAGCGCTCATCCGTGGCTCCTTTTTCCATCCTCTTTCTTTTCTTCTTCTTTCCATTTTTTTCTTTTATCTATGCATTTTCCGTGATTCCGTGAGCCAGGTATTGTTACTACAGTCTCGTGTGCACATTGCAAAACCTATTGTCAGTTATTTTTTTTCCTATACTTCATATGTGTAATTTTATAAAACTCCACATGCTGCAAATATCAGCATGTTTAACTGCTTCACTGGGATTTTTAATTACAAATTATAAAAAGTTATCAAATAATGACATTTCTTTTTTAAAATTCTTCATTAAACTGATTGGGTTTAAAGTCAATAAGTAATCAACAAATATATTTCGTTGAAATTCTGTACTAAATTACTCGAAATGTAATGATTTTCATTTCATTAACTAGTTTATTTGAATTTGCCGTGCTCTAGTTAATAAAATTTCATTTAATTATTTATATTACTTCCAACATACAATGGTTATTGTGCGATGTAAAAATTGAAAGCAACATAATAGAAATAAGTAAAATTCTTAAATAATTTTTCGAACATTCTTTAAATTCAGTAGAAATATAATTATCTTTAAAATCGATTCTGTCGTCGAGGATTTCAGGTTGTCAATGACCTCAATGGGTGATCACACCGATCCTTCTAAATTGCCCATCTATTTAAATTCATTAAATACTACATAAATTAGACAAACGCGCTGTTCTCGGCAAAACCCTACTCGACGATATTGCCTCGAGTGAGGTTCAAACGAGAAATTACTTTTTTTCCATTTCACTCTCTCTCACTGTTTCTCTCTTTATTCTTTTTCTTCTTCTCTATACCGCCTCGATGATTTCACGCGAAAAATGTTGATAATAATTCAACTAAGCGGCAAATCGTGGAATGTGAATCGAGACAGTGTCGGGCGTGACGCGATTACGAAAGGCATGTTTGTCTCTAGTTTTAAAAAGTTTATTCTATTATCAACCATCAAGCTCTATGTAGTTATCTACTCGTCTCTTTGCATCTCTTTTCCATGTTATTCACTCTGTAAAAAATAGAAAAAAAAAAAAGGAAAATAATCAAACAACAAAACAATTTAACATTGTCTCTGCTTTCCTCTCGTTCTCTTTCTCTCTGTATGTTTGTTCAATGATCATGTACTTGACTATTTTGCTCGTGCGCGTTGTCGCATGGTTCACTCTGAACCAACTGATACTTGACTTAGCTGAAGAGATCCGTGTGTGGCAAGTATGTATGAGAGGCCGCACCATCGTGGCATCCGACCAATCAGCAGCCATGTAAAAAGAAGTAAATTGTATCCATTCCGAAAGTCCCGCGTGCCAGCTCGTTGAGAGTTACAGAGCGAGCCTCAAACGAGCGCCCTCGATATTAGCAATCTCGTCCTGAGAAGGTGCTTTTTTTCCTTTTACCCTCATCCACATTTCATCTTTTTCTTTCTCACTCTTTGGGAGCATCGTTATATGAGTACAGCCATTTATCGAGGTGCTGTTGAGTTTTTTTTCATTCTGTATCTACCAGTGAACAAGTGCTATTCAATTATCCTTAAATATTTCGGAGGTCGTTGTAACAATTGAAAAATTCGTTCAAGTAAATACTACGTAAATTCATTTATTGATTCTCGTTGGGATTTTTTTGATGGATTTCCGAGAGAAAAATATACGAATCAGTTGATCCAATCGACTATGTTCTTGTTCCGTTTTCGCCTGAAGGTGTGTTTGCTCTCGTTATCTCAGCCCCCTTTTCGCGGCATAGCATACCCAAGTTACTGAATGCATGCGTTACTAACGAGTCCCGATGTACTTCTCGCCCTGCATTATTTAATCAGGGATGATGATGAAAAAACATGGAGGGTAAAAAGCCAACCTCCTACTCCTGTTGCATTTGAGATCATCAGTTTAAGAATTGTATTTCCTTTTCATCTTTTTTTTTTTTTTTCAGAACAAAAATATCTTTATGCTTTATGTACGGAGTGAATTAGTTAAAAAGTTTTACGAATGTTTTTTTCATCTTATCCAACATCTTATGTTAATTTATTCTTAACGATTAAAACAAAAATAATGTATATAAAATAGATTTTGGAGTGAATGTTTATTCAATAAACACAAGTGCGTTCAATGAAGGATGACTGGTAATTTTACTGAGTGGAAATAAGAAAGGAATATTTTGAAAAAAGTTATATAGATATTGGCGTTGGAGTATTCTATTTTCTCTGTTGTTCACACACAGCAAAAAGGATGGTTGAGGATGGCATAAAATTATTCCCCCTAAAATATCAGCCCGGGGTATCACCTGCGAATAACGGCCGGAGGCGCCGATGAGCATACACTGCACCACCATTGAAAGTGCAATGGGCAGTGCATATCCACTTGTGAGCCGCCAACGAACAACGTTCTGTGTATAAAAGAGAAACAAACATGAGCGATCCAATCGTCGAGCTTGTTCCGCTCGCGTCTGAAGACGTTAGTGAGGCTTGTTGTCCGAGCGTCACGTAGTCGTCCCTCACACCCTCGGTTCAAACATATACAGGATATTCAGTCTCATGCTTTTATATTACCAAGCTGATGGCGAGAACGCGAGGGGAAGTTGAAAGAGCTCAAGTAGGAAAAGAAGAAGAAGGATGCGTGCGTGCGTGTACACGAGAGTTGTCGGTAAAAAGAGCTCATTGCATGCCATATTGCTCGATACCTCATTCTTCTCTTCTTCGTATCCTTGCGTTTCGTGCCTTATATTCGAAGTATATTCTCTCCTATAGTTACGTACGTTGTGTATCTTGCGATCGGCAGCACGAATTTTCACGAGCATGGGAGTAAGCGGTGGAGGATAGAGGCATTGTTCCAAAATATACTGCTCGAGGTAGGTGGCGACATATCGTAAACGCCCGAGGGTAAAGGGAAATAATGGCGAGAGGATGGGGAATCCGAGGGAATCCCACAAAGGTATATATTGAGAGCGTACTTTCGTGCACGAAGTCGAGTGTTCTTTGGACACGACCTCTATGAATTCATCAATATATCAAGCATATGGAATGGACGTTGTGCCTGTTCCTGCTACCAATACTGCTGCTCTCTCATCGTCCTTTCTACCACTTGTTCTTCTTGTTCAGATGAATGTATTTCTCATCGCGGATCTATTTAATTCAGGATCATACTATTTTCCTCAATTTACATGGCTCCCCTATTGTTTTCGGTGTATTCGCTTGTACAAATGAAAATATACGAGTACTATACGCCAAGTATACTCGCTTTTGTAGATACTATTTAGGAGAAGTAGTCATAAGGTTCGGTTTATTACTCGTACTTGCTATCAAGTATATACGTAAACTCTATAGAAAGTGTACAGTGCTCGTTTCGATCCTTTGCAGCTGTTCCATATAGTTTCACTACGGCAGATGTTTCTGGCGCGTTCGCGTCCGCGGGCTAATCGTACCTATATATAAATTTGCATCTATACAGTATTGTTTTTCTTTTTCTCTTAATTAATTTTTTGGCTCTTTTGTTTTTTGGTGGCAGCTAACACATTTGTCGCTCACATTTTTATTAACTGGCAATGTCAGCTTCATATATTTTATTCTTATCGAAAAATGATTAAGGGCTAATGAAAATTTATAGATTCATCAGTCATTCTTATTTATTTATTTTTTTTTCATTCAATTTCACATACTACTAAATTTTATTACAATACGAATGTTTTTAAAAATATCCTTTTTTTCCATGCTTTATCATCATTCTAAATCGTTGAATTTTATTTGCTATAAACTTTCAGGAGCATCTTTTACTCGACTTACAGATAAAATAGCTTGAAAAATAAATGGAAAAGTTGTTTTTCTCACGAGACTTAAATATTATAGTCTAAGAGTGGAATAATATAAAGTCGATGGTCCAAAAAAGTTTTCGATTAAATCGATTTGGTAGTCATTGATTGCAGTATTTGCCTATCTTATTATTCATTCAAATTTTTTATTTTATATTCCCCATCGTTTTAGTCTAAATAAGATGAATATAAATATAATTCCTGTAAGAGAAATGTTTATGTTGATTTTACACAACAAGTCTCTTTGGTGTTCGATCTTTTTCTTGGGTATGCAAAACAGTATTGTAGTAAGACTCAAATACAAAGGTCCATATCTTCGGCAACCCCGCAGTGATCACAACAGGACGATGGTCAAGTTAGTTCTCTTACTTTTATGTTGTTTGCACCGCACTCACACCCCGAGTGCAGCATGTGCAAAATATGCATGCGTGTCGTGAGACAATGCAAGTCCAAGAAACACTTGCAGAGTTGCACAAGAATCAGGAGACGGTCTAACCGAGTGTGAATCTCTGAATGAAGCTGTGAATCGACACATTTGCAAAAGATATAGCAGTTCAAGTTCAACTTTTAAAAGTGGTTAAGTATATAGAAGTTCAAAAGAAAAAAGAGAAACGTTTCTTTAGATTTCAAGTTTAGAGCACGAGAAAAAAAATTATTGTAGCAATAATTTAGAAGCTTTTTCTTTCAAAAATTTTAATTATTGCTGTATCTGCAGACAAAAAAGCTCATGTTGAAAAATTAAACTTACTCTAAACTCATATACAAAAAGTAAACATTCATCTTCACTGTAAATTCAACTGTTTTATTTCAAAATATTAAAAGTGTTTTAATATGACGTCATCCATTTAATTAACATTGTCTCCTTTTTAAAATATTTTTAATGTTTTAAAATAAAATACTAAAATTTACGCTGTTGTAAGAACAACAATGGACTTATCTGTTAAGAGGTAAGTGTTTAGTAATAAAACACTTAAAGTAATTAATAATTAGACATTTAAGTATTGACAATGTTGAATATTATAAACAAACTATAATATTTTGGTAAACGGCAAGAAACGTTTAAAATTCGTCTACAAAATTACTATAGTTCATTTATGGTGTTTAATATTATAAACACTTAATGTTTAGTTTTTAAACACTTCGATTTACAGTGAACACTAAATGAGTTTCCATAAATATTATAGAAGAATTGTTTTATATAAATCCAACTTACTAAATATTTATAACAATAAATACAGGCTTTTTTACAATTACTGAATAAAAAAAAAATTATCCATTAAGTGAGTTGTGATCGAATTATCCAAGTTTAAAAATTGTTTGATTATTGTTGGGAAAAAGAAATTTTTTCCGATAATTTGAAGTCTCAATTATAACCATTTTAAGCGGTGCAATATAATGAAAAAAGTTATCGATTTTTATCCTGATTTCAAGCTCGATTAGCGCTGCAATAATTTTTGACATTACTTGTTAGAGACGTTGTTGAAAAATAAACTGCTCCAGGGTAAAGTAAGTTTTTTTTTTTTTTTTTAACTATCGTGCTGCAGTGGTTGGTAATGATTCTCCTTGGCAAGTCTATTATTATCTCTCCCGTGCGACTCTCCAACATAGTTCTTTCTCTATCTTTTCATTTTTTCATTCTTCAGTCTTTCTTCTTTTCTTTCTCCTGACTTTAGCCAGTATATCTCACGGAATGAGTAATAATCTATGTATATAGCAGATCTTCTAAGGAAATTTCAGTTTATGTGTACCAATCATAGACACGCGGGTCATTACTAGTAGTTATGATGCATAGAGACCGAGAATGAGCCACCGGACGGGATTTATTTTAGTTTCTATCTCTTGTTATGCATCATTGCACGAAATTACAGAAAATGGATCAATTGTGGGCTGCTTAGTCTTTCACCCATCGTTTACAACATCCTGGAAGTACACACCTTAAAAAAAGACCTATTCTAATAATAAGTCTATCTAACGTTAAGTTAACTATTTTTTATTCTTATTTACATAACTAAAATATCGTTTGATTTATCGCCAAATGATTTCTTTACTCTTCAGAAGTTAAGTTGTAAATTTCTCCTCCCACGCTCTAGACTCTATACACACGTTACCTTTGAACTTGAGCGAGAATTATCACCTATACGAAGCATCGCACGAAGCGTAGAGTTGCTTTACACCACAAGTATATGGGTTATAATAACCGACGATAGTGTTGCCATATGACAAAATGAATTGAGATAGTTGTTGGAGAGAATGGTACAGACTTTAGCAAGCCCTTTCGTTCATGGATGCTCTTTTACGGTTATGTGTGGGAATGGGATTGTGAAGGGGTAGCTTGAGGCCAATATCTGTATTTACAGTGCCTGGAAACCATTCTATGCTTGTTCTACCTCATTCTGTTGTGATATATCCACAGTTGGTCTTTTTCTTCTTCATAAGCGCCATCTTCTGGTTCTCGATTCCCTTCGACGTTTCTCCCTCATCCGATCTCTCGGGTCTCGGGGGCTATTATCACAAATTGGCGGATAGCGTTTTCAAGTCGTGATATCGTAAATCGCGAATGGCTTGGTATCAGGTCAACATCTCAATACTTGTTGCCCCGTTGGCCACCACCTAGTTGATCCTCTCTCACAGCCACATGTAGCACACGACAAACTGTGGAAGGGGTACACTACAACACAAGAGAATGCATATATCTCACGGGATTCCGTCAGCCATTGACTGTCTTGGTTCTCCCCTCATGAGCAAAATCATAGCTCTCGTATGATTTAACGAGATAAACCACAGTGACCAGTCCAAATACCCGGAAGATTATACATCACCGTCATTGTTATATATGTGTGTATGTGTGTGTGCTTATGTATCTAAAGGGTACATCTGTGTATCTGATGCTTTAGACTTGACACGATGCAGACTTGGGGCAAAATTGAGACTTGGACAATATTCTGATGGTATTATGGTGGCGTGACGAATACTCCAAAGTAAATCTCAAGCTTACGTTCATACATCAGTGTTCGATAATCGCCAATGCAATTACAATGAAGAAATATCGATGCTTGAGTGGTGATTACTTATCGAGATATACGGTAATGATCAGTACAAACTTGTATATATCTGGGACAAAGAAAATTCATCCATATGCATGATGATGAAAAATATATAGATTATGTAGGTCTCTTGTGGTTTGTACCAGACTACATATTAAAATTGCCCTCTGGCAATTTTGAAAACCAGTAGAATGACGTTTTGTTTGGTATTCCAAGAATCGAGTAATAATATTCGATGAAGTTACTAAAATTTAGCTTTTGATATTATTTATGTTTGACGTACAATTTAACCATTGATATTTACTAATTACAGTCATTATGGTGATGCAATCTTTTAGTACCTGAGGTAGAAAATTTATTTTTAATTTATGGAACAATGCAATTGCATCGTGGAATGGAATTAGGTGAAAATAGTCAGAACTCACGCAAGGACTTTCCCACCGCATGCGGTGAAACCTTGAGATAATATAACACGTGAGACCTCGTTTTAAATAAATTTGTAACATATAGAAAAGAAACTGAGGAAAAAAAACATTGTTGTATTATGAATTATTACTTTCATCTTTTTCTCTATCATCATTTGTATACTCTAGTACTTTGATGGCAGTAAAAAATGTATGAATGTCATACAGATTTTTTTTTACACTTTAAACTAAGATGTACATTATGCATTTACAAAGCTGACTGTGACTTTTAGCAGAGTAGAACTACAAATCTTGCTATTGTTCCGACTAAGAGGAAGCAGAGATGAAACAACCCACACGTATCAACGCCCACACCGAGTCCCTTGAATATGTCTGACTCTTGTACGTCACCGATGACATCTAAAAGGTCGCAACTCGCACCCAATGTCTGTGGATTTTTTGGCTTGATTGTATAAAATGGCTTGGAATAAAAACGAGAAAGGAAAAAAAAATGCGTTGACTTGAGTGAAATAAAAAGAGTGCAAACATCAAGAGGAGTAAAAACGAGGAAAGATTCGAAAGAAAGAGATGGTCAGTAAGCATTTGGAGTCTTTCAGTTTATAACGGTAAAAGAAATATAACCGCCCATGGAGAACGCGTGAATCCATTACTCATAACTTCAGATCCGTTTGTTTGTAGTCTTATTTTGTTTTTATTTATTTTTATGCTTTTTATTTTTGTTATTTTTTCAAAAAGACACAGAAAAAAAAATTAATCTTTCGTGTACATATTTTTTTTTTCTCTCTTTTTGTACATTTTGTCATATAATAATAAAAACCGAAAAGTTTTTAAAATTAAATTGCAAATGGTATAAAAGCTGCTCTAGTAGTAATACTGTATTTGTAATGTATTCTATGAATTGTCACATGTAATTGTTACTGAAATTGTATACTAAACTAGTAAATTAAATTTATTGGTTTCGCATCGTTTGTTTGTCCTGGTCAATCGATAACATTTACATTTGATGTTTTGTGCTGATAACGAAACATTCAAGCGTAAATATACCACTTTAATTCTTGCACTAGTCATGATTTAAACATTAGAAATAACTATTATTTGTTAAAGTACATACAACAATCTTAACCTTTACATTATGTACATATGAACATAATGAAGGAAAAAATTATCATGTTTTATCTATCTTTATTTATATACATTAATTTATAAATTATTAAGTTCCTGCATTACGTTTAATAGCTTTTCCCCCAGCAATATCTTTGTTCCATTACGGTACATTGCATTGATCAAATTCCACGAGATTTTTTTCTTTATGAATTATCACAGTTGATCGATAATGATCAAGTGCGAACGAGTTGTCCACTTCGTTAATGTCGCCGAATGCGTGATTCGTGATACAAAGAGACGTTAAATCAGCTGTTGACAGGTATGAACTCAACATAGGTGCGGACTAGTCACTACTTGTAAGTGAGGGAGTAATATTTAAAGTGTAGATCACAGATTATGGTACATATGATTGCAAAAGCAACTTTGCATGCTCTGTTAAATACGCCTTAACAGTGTACATAATGATACAATAAAAAAGGTGTATAATAAAATACATCACATCATAAGGAACAAATATCCGTGACAGAATAATAAATTTCCCAGAACGTTTCTGCTTCCGCTGTATACTTTTTATACTGTCCGGCATTTAAGCTCATGAAGCTTGCAAGCTCGTTTGCGCAGAGTTAATCTTTTGAGAACCTTTCCTGGTTGACGGTAATCCCACTTACTTATCCCTGAAGGCTGGACGGGAATCAGGGATTGATCAACCGTTAAAAACAAGAGAGACATCCTGGAGAAACATTTTGTTCTAAATCCTGTGAAAGCTTTTACAAAGGTTCACTAAACATTCTAATGGTTGTTGTTATATATACTCTGTGAAAATAGAGAGATTATTTTCAATTTGAGAATTTATGTTAATTATAAGACACATTTTAGTTTTCATTCACTGCAAATCGTAATATTTTAATTTAATGTACTTAAAGTGTATTAAAATGACGTCACCGATTTGATTAACATGGTAGTAACTTTTAATGCACTTCCAAGTGTCTAAAAAACTACTACAATGTTAAATAGATGAGTGACGTCATTTTAAAACACTTCAAGTGCATTAAAATAAAACACTACGATTTACAGTGTTAATAAGTCATTTTTTATTTGATTAATTCAATGCAATATACATTTCAGTCATTGGAAGAAAATATCTACAGTCAATTATCATATGAACTATCAATTATAATTTAGAATATGTTGAAATACCTTCGTTAGTTAAAATTCAAATTTGTGTTGATATTTTAAGTAAAATTATTTTTATTTTCTCATCTAATGACAATAATTGAATTTTACGAAATAGTCTTGAAGTCTTTATTAAAATTTATGTTGAAAGATATTTTACAGTTTAATTTTTACTGTGATATATTCAAATGATTGTAATTATAAATAATTACATAAATTGATACGAAAAAAAAAGAAAAAAAATATTGCATGAATTCAGGCTGTCTATCAGGTTAATTTAGTTGAATTCGCGATGATTTGAAAGTTGATGGCGAATACTAAGAAGTTGACGTGTCACTCATGATGACAACGAATACAGCTACCTCGTTATTCATTAATTTGATTCTTTTGTGTGAGTTACATACGTCGCAGAATGACTAAAGGACCACGACACAGTTCTTCTCGTTGTGTAAGTAGAAATGAATGTAATAGACAGAGGAGGAGACCTTTTACTTCTTTATTGTGTCAATAACACTTCTAGAATACACTGAGAAATAAGCTTTCTATTGTTCGATGATCGTGGGGAGTCTTAGTGTGACTTGCTCGCAGGTTTTTACATAACGACAAACAGATTGAGTGATGTTGCAAACGCTTACCGAATATTCTCCGATAGAGTTATTATATTAGCCAGCTTGTTTCTGATGGCAAGTCGATAAGATGGCTTTTATCGTATCCTCGATAATCATCAGAAATCGAAACACAATAGAAAGCAAACATGTCAGACGTTGTTCCTATTATATATTTAATTTTTTAACTTTCATTTTCTCTTTTGATATTTCTTTGATGCACTTATTATTCTCGTGATTGTCTGATATTATTAGTAGTATACACAAGGGATAATGGTGGTTTGTTAAAAAATAAAAAAAAATTATTTAAAAACATATAAACAGAAAACTTTATTTCTCAGTCATAATTTATATTTCAATAATCTCTTTCAACGTAAATATATTCGAAAAGTTTTAAAAAAAAAGAAACATAGTTGATGATGAATTTTTCCGATAAAGAGATAGATTATATTTTATTTTTTATATTTGCTTTTTTTTTAAAAAAATGATTAATTACATTTGAATGCAACAATCCCACAATCAAATATATACACTCACATACATTTTTATTTATTTTTTTTTTTTTCATACAATCGTTCAGAAAAATACTACATTGCCAAGGGATTATTGAATTCAATGAGAGACCTTGTTGAAAACAAAATTATCTTGGATATTATTGAAATGAATTAAAAAAATAATTAGTTGAAATTGCAATATTTTATTGATATTTTTCCATCATTTACTAATAGACTTGATTGATGCTTTTATTATTGTTAATATCTAAATAATGATTTTAAATTAAATTGTAGTTTTAATTGGAAAAAAAAATATCATTTTGATAACAGTATCAATAAATTTTGTTTTATACAAAGTCTCAATAGTTACCATTTATAGTAAAATAAATAAAAAAATAAATGCTACTTTACATAATTTCAATTCAATTATTTAAAAAAAAAAAATGTTGTGTTAAATTTAATTACAAATTGACGTACTACAAAAAAGTATAAAATGATATCACTACAGATGCACATTACATCCGTTTAAAAAGCTACATATTCACAAATATTAATTATATTTTATATATTTTAATAAGTACGTCTTGATAAAATTTTGAAAAATTTATATTTCTTTTTTATTTATATTTATAAAATAATAATTTTTTTTTTTTCATTCTCAAAGGAATATAATATAATTGTCACAGTCACTGGTTTAGAAAAATATTTAAGATAAGAGACTTGGTCTTTATCATATTATAATGATGTATTTAAAATGTTTCATGTATTATGGCCATGAGCATTATTACCGCAAATATACGATTTAATCGTAAAACAAGGCTGTTAAGTAGCTCATGCCCAATTTGAGATTATAGTAATTAGAGTATGGAAATTGTATGGACAAGAGATAGAAACTACCCCTTAACTCTTTCACACATTTAATATAAAGTATCATAGAAATCGAATGAATTTCAACGTATATTTACATTTCATTGAGTCTATCTAATTTACTAATCACTTGACTTTATAGTGAATCAAATCATAGATTGATGTTCACATAATATTAATGTTGGCACGTTCTATATTTTGTTTTTTATTGCATTCTAACTTTTTTTCACATTCACGCATAGTTGAGTTATTTACAAACTTTTGAGTGCCACGCACATTCCATTCAAAATGTTTTAATTATCCATTAATAATTATCAATTCTCTTGACATTACAACTATTTACACTTCACATATTTATTGCACTGCATTGTGCACTTAAACACAAGTGGATAGCATACATACATTTAAATATGTGTGTATTTCATATATATATATTTATTAATTTGAATTGACACATACACACATTGTTGATATCACTTACTGTTTGAATGATTAAATTATCAAATGCATGATAATTGTACATTCTAGGAATATAAATTGAGTTCAAGTCTTTCGTCAAATAATCCCCACCCGATAATTAATTTATATGTGAACCGCAACACTTCGTGGTCCACTTGTTTGATTGTTATGTTGCCGTCGGACTGGTGGTGGTTGTCGTCGATGATTGCTTGCCCTTTGATTGTTTGGCACATCAGGTAGAGCAAATCTCAATTTTTCCCAGAACAATTTATCACCCCACTGCAAGTATGTGTTAGTCTTTAAATAAAGTCTGATGTCAGGATCAAGATCTCTTTGAGGTACATCTCCAACGAGAACTAGAATAAGTCTACGTCTTCTGTCACGTAATACTTGATGATGTGCTGATTTAAAGTCAAACCGACACCATTCAGACTTGATAAAATTCTCTGAGAGTACCATGATGGTTCTTCTTGATGATTCCACTGCTTGAACTATCGTGTCTGCGATAAAACTTCCAACAGGAAAGTCTCGATAATGCAGACAAAGTTTATACGATGGATTACCCATTTCTAGAACTGGTGCTAATTCTTCAACCACAAATGCTTCATCCTTTGAACTATAGCTGACAAAGGCATCGAATAATTTATCACGATCATCACGATCAAATTCAGTATTCCTATAAAATATTCTTACACCAAATCTAGAGTGAAACCAAACTCTGAATTCTTGTCTGAAGATAAATATTAACATACAAAGTAGCATGACAATGAGAAATGCGGCAAGAGTTGATATAAGTAGAGGCAAATAATCTTGAAGTGCTTGTCTTTCAATAATAGTCTTGGTTAGATTGCTCTGGATACCGTTGTCGATACTTGTAAGACCTGTGCACTGTGTACTGTCACTTGTATTGCCCTCCAGCACGGCGAAACCAAACTCGTTGTCCCTGAAGACTTGGTCACCATACGCTTCGAGCTCTGTGACATTCAACACGCATCTCAACTCGGATACGTCGGCGACTCTGTTCCTTGCCGCGAGTATCCATTCGCGATAGACTTCGAGATAGTCGCACTCACACGACCAGGGATTTCTCGAGAGGCTGACTTCAATAGACGATGGCAAGGCCCAAACCGCCAAGGTCGTCAGGCGATTACTTTGAAGCTGAAGAACTCTTAAAGATCTCAAGGGAGAAAATGTTCTGTTGGCAATTGTCGAGATTTCATTGCCCTGGAGATAAAGTAGTTTCAAATTATCTAATCCTTCAAACTCATAGCCTCGTAATTCTTTAATTTTATTGTCTTGTAGATGGAGATCTTCAAGATCTCGAAGGCCATTGAATGACCGGTTTTGAACAATTTCAATATTCGAACCATTTAAAAAAAGTACTTTGAGTTTTTTTCTTCCAATAAATGCATGACTGGAGATGATTCTTAGGTCATTGCCATCTAGATAAAGCCTGGTGGCGTCCATTGGTATTTGCTCGGGCAGCCGGTTAACGTGACCGCCGGCAGAGCAATCGACGACATTTGCTGACCAGGACTGGTCGTGGTAGCAGGTGCAGTTGCTCGGACAGGTCATCTCACAATCACACGCATCAAAGTCGCAACAGTGACACAAAGCAAAGCAGTGTGACTCATACTTGCATAGAAATTGTGAATGCGAAGCTTCCACTAGTGGTACATACACACGTTCACGATCATAGAGGAGTTTACAGTAAATGCTTTCAAGATCCATCACGTGAGGATAAATGCGAGACTGGTTTTGCCTGTTGACACGTTGCAACCATTCCATTGTACAATCGCACAGATAATGATTGTCTCCTATGTAGAATTCCGGAAGTGGTTTGTCTGCCGGTACAGCACTTATTCTTAAAGCATAAGTTTCCAAGTTTTGTATTTTATTGCCTTTAAGATCAACATGAGTTAAGTTTGGTTTCTTAAAAAATGCATAACTTTGAACTTTGGAGATGAGATTATCGTTAAGAAATAGCACTTTGACGCTCATTGGTATTGCATTTCCCGTTATCTCGGTCAATTTGTTCTGACTGGCATCAAAGGTGCTGAGCTGAAGCTGCGTTTCTATCTCAAAGTAATTACCCAGTTCGCTTATCTCGTTAGAATGTATATCTAACCACTGTAATCCAGTGGGAATCATTGCATAATCGAACCATTTAAGTCTATTGTCACTAACATTTAACCACACTAAATTAGGAAGATTGGCAAACAATCCAGCGATGTCAATTAATTGATTACCATCCAAACGAATAGCTTGAAGATTAGTGTTGTCATCAAATGTCCCAGGTTCAATGGACTGTATCCTATTACGCGACAGATTGAGTATTTTGAGTTCCTTAATCTTCTCGAAGATGCCTTTGGTCAAATTGCCAATGTGATTTTCGGTCAGTCTGAGGCCATACAACTGTGACACGTGGTCGAAGGTGCCAGTAGGTATCTCCGAAATGAGGTTCTCGCCAAGATCGAGGGTGCGCAACAGAGGCGTGGCTTTGAGGGCATCCGGCACGGCCGTCAGCCGGTTACCGTTAAGGTGCAAGTCCTGGAGAGACGAGGCGTTTCGTAACGAGCTTGGATGAAGCGCGTTCAGCCTGTTATTATCCAGCGAAAGCAGGCTCAGCACGTACAAACCGCTCAGAGTGGTCGCTTCGATAACAGTCAACTGATTATCGCTCAGAACAAGAGTGTGCAAATTGTACAGCGCCGAGAATGTATTCTCTGGTAGACTTTCTATAAAATTCTCTTGTAGTCTTAAAATTTGTAAACTATAAAGATCTCGAAAAACAGCCGGTTCCAATCTTCCTATTCTATTACTTGATAAATCTAATACAACCAATCTAATAAGTCCAGAGAATGTTGCAGCATTCACCCACTCTGTTGTTAACTCATTTTTTGATAAGTCCAACACTAATAATTGAGTAAGGTCATTGAATAATCCTGGTGGTAAAACATTTAGCGAATTATTTCTTAGATAAATCTCTTTGATATTTCTTGCTTCATTAAACAGCTCTGGAGGCAAACTTGACAGTCGATTGTCTGAGAGCTTAAGTACTGACAAAGAAGTTAAACCCTCAAAAGATCGATCAGCCATAAAACCAATAGCGTTACTACGAAGATTTAAGTGTTGTAGTCTTGTTAAACCAGAGAATGCGGCTGTTGGTAAGCTTTCAATGCTATTATTACTGAGATCTAATTCGCGTAGGTTTCCAACACAACGTCCTGTTCCCATATTAAAGTGAAAACTTGAAACTTCTCTCAAACGATTTCTTGTCAGGTTGAGTACCTCTAAATTGCGCAATGAACATAGACTACCCTCTGGTAAACTCCACATATTATTCTCACCGAGGTCCAGCCTCTCAAGCTTGGAAAGTTCTTCTGTGAAAGCTCTCATAGATACGTCTAATGCCATTGCCGACCAGTCAGTGTTATGAGTGCGAACAGTAAGATTTCGCAACTCTTTAAGTCCTTTGAATGCATCATCCGATAGATTACCAATCTTACAATATTCAATAACAAGCTCTTTAAGCTCAACTAATGGTCGAAAGCTTCCAGCGCTCAATGAACTTTGATAAAAAAGAGCATCACTACATTCAAGCCTCAATCGTACAGTATGTTGAGGTTGAATAACACTGAAATTAGTATTTTCTAGCTCGCTATTAATAGTCCTTAAACGGCATACAAGCGAAACATCATCTTCACCGTCGCCGGTCGCAACCCACCTGCACTCATCCGGGGCTTTGTACCTCAGCGCTTTGCTGAGAGACGCTCCGAGCGAGCCAAATATCGTACCAAGTAATATTGCAAGAAAAGCAGGATTCCCCTGCATCTTTATCAAAACCTGCGGTTCTTATTTTACCAACAGGTATCGTAAAACATTTACAATTGGGACGAATCCCATCTAGATCATCATCATCGGTATTCTCGCACAAGCGTCATCACTCCTTCTTTTTTTATTTTATCTTTTCTACATCACTTTTCACTGCATTCAAAATACACTTTATATCCAGGATAAGGTCATATCCATTTCACAGCACAAATGTATATTAATATCCAGAGGGAAGATGTATTCACTATTGTATACTTAACTAAATAACTGAATTATAATAACGAAGCTAAGTCACGGACGGGAGCTCGAAGGAATGTCAAGCGGGGATCATGCAAGATCCGCGGTGCTTCGAGGACTGGTTCGACGATCGTCTAGAGTGCGCCGGGCCCCGCTACCAGGCCCCCGCTCAGTCGCCTCGCGTACCCTTCTCCTTTACTCCTCAGCGTCTTGATTTCTCCCACTGCACTACCTGGTCCCATCGTCTTGGTGAGCTTATAAAAACAAGACCGGTACACTTTGCTGTTCGTTACAGTGGCTCTTCGAGATCTCCTCGCCAAAGGTTCTCTATCACATAACTTGCAGACCATGTTTTCTTCAATTTTATCTATCTTTAAAATTCTATTGAAAGCATGTCTCCATCATCATTGAGTTCACTGTGTCGTGAGTGTCAAGAGAAGTCAGCTTTTATCAAATCTCCTGAAACTTCCAAAGAAGTAGATGAGTCTCGTAATGACATTTCAACGGAAACATGAAGATATTTCTTCAAATGAGTCGCACGTCTTCGACAATAGGTTCAAGCTTCTTCACTCCGTAACGGGATTATCACATAGACGTTTTCTGTCTATTTAACTGTCGTTCCCTTTGTCATTTCCTTTCTCGTCGGGTATGGTTCCGGTTTTACGTTTACAAGCCAACAAAAGATTGATAAAGAGACACCTTATATTGAGTGTCACGTATAAAGTATATTCCATTCATTATCGTTGCAAAATGTCAGTCATTACTTGGCTAACAATTCGAATTTTTCTTTTTTTATTCATTAATATATATGAAGTCTACCACAGGATATGTCACAATGAGAAAAAATTACGATTATCATCTTGAGGATAGAAACGTTGGATGAAAAAATTGCAAAAACTTTAATTGTATAAATTTTAATTATATAAACTTAATTGCTGCTACCTAAATAACATTATATACATAATAATTATATCTTATTAGTTTTATTAAGGTATAATTTTATATCATTAACTTCATTTTTCTAATGATTAAATATTTTTCAAGACCATATAAAGAATTTCATTATTAACTAAATAAGAGAAACGTTTGTTAATTTACAAATTTCGACAAATATAATTATTTAATATTTTAAAAATTATGTCAGTGTCAAATGATAGAGAAAAAATCATAAATTTAAAATGAGGAACCAACAGATCTTAATAACACACAATTTATCTCATATAAAATATTAGCTGCGAATAAAATTTTTTGATTTCAACTCAAGATGTATGTTGTTATAGAAACAATTAATACAGACACGCTAACACACTTTCACATACATAATTAGCTTCGGAACCTTTTATATGTAGAGAAGATAGAAAATAAGAGAAGGCGACTATGCGAAACCCCTACGGCATAGGACCGGTAAGCATAGAGGCGAAAAGTACCTCACTCTTGACAGGGGGTAGACTGCACCATAGGGGACCACTTAACGGGTCTCCTCATGGTGGTGAAGGCTAATGCAACGGTTGAATCATTTCACACCCCATGTGTTAATGCTTATTGGATTCATCAGTGAATGAGAAATTTTCTGTCTCTCGCAATTGCTTTCAACCCTCGAAAATAACTATTAAATCACAGACACTTATTCGTACTTTTAACAATTGGATTATTAAATGAGCTTTCAGATGTCCATGAATCATTTTTTTTTCTTTTCTATCATCTCTTTATTAATTAAGTACATAATAAATACTGATGATGAAGTGAAAATGTGTTAATAAAAATTTGTTTATTAAAACGATTAAATATTTATGATTAATCAATAAAGTTCATAAATAACAACTAAATAATATTTTGAATATAAAACAGTTACATCATTTATTTTTTCAACGAATGAGAACAGTTACTTAAGAGAAAGTTGATGTGTAGACTCTACAGATTAAAGATCGTCGTGTAGTTATTTGCCTAAGCATAAAAGAGTTTATATGGTCATTGAATGAGTCGTTGAATGACTTTTGTTAAAGCAAGGTCACTGTCCCTCTGAGTCTATCGCTATTGACGGTTGTTAATTGGAAAAGTTCACGCGATGAACGAGTGACAATTACGTTAATTGTATATAAAGTTTGAAAAGCTGTAGAGAATGTACTGGTTTACACGTGATTCGAGGGCATTGAATGAAATAGAGTCACGCTTGGTAAAATAATCGTTCAGGAGAGAAAAACCTTGGCATGTCTAGTATTTTCTTGCCTGTAATACGGTTGACAACACCCAACGGTCCCGTGAATGAGGTGTACTTGAGGATTGCTTACTTGAGAAGCTAGTGGTTGATTACACACGACAGTCGTTCATAATTATGGATCAAACAAGTTGGTGTCTACATGTAATAGTGACAGAAATACTTGGCATGCGTTCTGTCTGATGGAACTAATGTTGGGGTTGTAAAAAAATTCTTAGGTACTGACAGTCGAGAGTGTAACATGGAGAAACGTGAAGATGGTGGAGATGAAAGGGGCAAGGGCGCCTAAGGATGAAATGAGCCACGGTTGGCAATACTGCAGCCGCCGTGCTGCATTCCACCGGCTGTTTGAATCCGGACGTTGTATTTGCTGGCTTTCTCTAACTGCTGTTGCTTCTCTTTCTTACTCATCCTCGCTAATTTCATTGCTTCCTTCTCGTGTATATATCTGACGGGACAAACGGTTGCGTGATGCCCAGCGGCTCTGCGTGGCTCACGAATTTTCAGTTATTTTCAGTTGTCCATGTAATTTCTAGGGATATCTAATACAAAATTTTAAGAAAAAAAATATAACTTATGATGATTAAGTGTATGTACATTTAATTTCTTTCGTTTTTGGCAAAATTACTAATGTAAAATTACACTATGTAATGATATGAAATTAAACCTTTTTTTTTTTTTTTTCAAAAGTACTTGAAAATAATGGAATGATTATGATAACTTATTATTATCGGGTTGAATTTAAAGACATCAATTAGTAGTAATGTTAAAAACAAAATCAATTATTTTATTTTTGTTTTATAATGTCATTATTTAATTTTGTATCATGTTCTCATCATCTACTGCAGAAAAAGAACTCCAGTTTCTATAGGACATAAAGTATGCTTTTTTTTTTTCAATAAAAATAAATTCATTTTCATGGTGGAATTCAGCAAATTCGTTGGACCCCAATCAAGTCGAATGTGAAAAGAAGAAGTCTTGTTGGCTTGGTATTCATGTTACGTCAGCAACGATAACTGGCAGTGCTTGGGACGTGATAGGTCCAAAATGAATGGTCTGCGGCAGGCCGCGGGCGCGCGAGAAAAGCGGCAGAATCTTTTTTGCTTCTAGCTTGATGATAAATCAAACGGCCGGCGCCGCATCAAACAAGCCACCAACGAGTAAGAAAGAGATAGATACCAATAGCAAGTCTTGGTTTCAATCGAATTTTTCGTCGATAAGTACTTGAAATAGTTTACCTTCTTGTTTTTGATATATCAAACATTTAAAATCTATCGAGACAGCTTCCTGAATATGTGGATTAGGTAAGAGGTGCTAACTGATATACTGTTTGATCACTCAAAGCTAAAATATACCGTTGCTTCTGACAAGTCGGTTGATTCTACCAGGCACCAGTGCAAATATTAACTCTGGTGAATTTTTTCAATAATTTCAATCTTGAAGAAAATTTTCTCTACTCACTTAAACTTAAGTATTATGAAGATGCAAATCAAGTAGCAGCCGTTTTGATAACAAGACTCATGATGGGTTTGAAATAGCTTTGAAACTAGATCTGACATAGAAACTTATTAGTTAGAAATGAATAGCGGTCAGTGATCCTCTTGATTATTCTTCTTTTATATGTATGTATATCCCTACCTCCTTGTTACCAACACATCTAAAACTGCATGGAATAGTGACTAGGCACACTTTTAGCTAGTGAAGTTTCTTGCTTCTGATTGATAACTCTCTCTTGCGTAATCCAGAATTCTCGTAGTCATTGAACCGATAGATTGGTGGAGACTTAGAAATGGAGATCGTTTGATTATTACCTCTTAACGTACTTCGATCAATCTTCTTCTTAAATTTTTTCTTCACAACATTTGAGTTAGGTGTTTGTAACTTGTATTCTTTACCACTCAATTTACTCATTTCACACTTGAATTGTGATTTCTATTTACTTTTACACAGGATATTATTTTCCGTACTTTTAACTCAGCTAAGTTATTTTTTTTTTTTTAATAACCAATACTTAAAAATTATAAATTGTAATAGAATGTTAGAAATTGAATGTTTGAGAGAAATGAATCAGTTAAAATTTACTAAGCTACTTATAATAATAACAATTTAACTATTTTTTTTTAGCTTTGAAAAATAGATGCGCATCTTGGGATAAATACCTCATGTATTTTATTGACAGACTGTTATTAGGATCGAGTAAAATGTCAGTCTCTCATAGTCTGTTATGAAAATTGTGGTATATGTTACACAATAGCCTATTAAAAATTTGACCCATTACACGTCATTTACCAGATGGGCAGATTATTTTTAGAAAAAAAAAAATTTCATGCCCTTTTACTATTTTTTTTTTTTTTTCGATGTTATTTTCATAATTTATCATAACATTTTTTAAATTGATGTCAATTTGTAACTCATTGAACAATTTGCACTTTCACTTTACAATCAGAAGGAAGCAATAATTCATTATTTAAATGATTATAAATGACGGTATAAAACTCGACTATAAAATTATCCAAGTTATTTGCGAAATAGAAGAGAGTATATGAGGAAGGATGTTGTATATAATTTGAGCCCTATTGATATTTTTTCATCACATGTATCTAATATGAAAAACATCACGGTATTTTAAAGTAAGGCATGCTCATACAGTTTGAAAACGTGAGAGTGAATCTAGTTGAAAGATTTTGCAACTATAAGACGAAGAAAATATTGAAACACGTAGCAGATGAAGAATGAGACCGATTTCCATATCTCGCTCTCACTGGTGAAGAATGTGCTTTCGCCCGTAGAGATTCTAGAATCGGGTCTTGAGTTATATCGCTTATTGTTTTAGACAGAATCACGAGTCCGCGGTAACGCAGTCACGATAGGTCTCCGTTCGTTTCTTTTCACATCGTGACCAACTCTTTGGTACTCTCTCTTCATCTTAGCTTTTACAAAATCCATTTATCCTTGTTTATATTCTTTTCTTTCTCGTTTTAATTCTCTTTATCCCTTAGCTTATGTTATCGTCATCTTTGTCTACCGTGCGGCTGTCTTCTCGTCAAATCACCGTCTCCATCTCAGGACTGCATGCGCCTCTCACGCTCACCTGTTGCAGAAAAGTCTGCTGTTGTACAGCCGAAAGATGTTGCTCATAAAATTCCTCATTCAATTTTTAATCTTTGCCTTAACCTTATATATATATATATATTTTTTTAACCGAAAATATATGCTTTTATCTCTTAAATTGACTTAATGGAGAATTAATGACCTGCAGATTGGCTTTAATAGACACAAAGTACAAATTTTAATTGAAATATTGAGTTAAAACATTTCATGAAAATTTTCACACAATGTTTCACTGAATTTTAAGTTTAATAAAATAGTTTAAACTAAATAATTAATAAAATTCACATGAAAATTGTGTATAGTTGATGATGGTATTCAGTGTCCACATAACACTAATGTGATATGTGTTTTATGATCGTGAATGAATATCATATGACAACGAAGATACAGACAAAAAGAGAGATGGAGAGTAATAGAGAGGAGGAGAGGTTGAACACGCTAAAGGATTTAATGGAATAAAGTCTCCATTATATAAAGTTGCTGTACTCAATTATATTCCACTACCGAGCTTGTAGTTTATTTTATCAGTTATACTTTTAACTGCAGTTGTTACCACAACGTTGCAGTTATATAGAATTATCTGGGTAACATTTTCTCAGCTAATTATTAACTAGAATACTTGAAATAAGACTTGGCAAACAAGAATGATTCAGAATGACTGTAAATTCCTGAGATTCAATCTGAATTCAGGAACGTGACGAGGCAATTTGTCCCTCGTGTCTTTCACCACAGAATCCAAGTGGCCATCATAAACCGCATTGAGTGAAAATTGAGGAGAAAATTAAAAGTCAAATGATCAGTCTCCATGGTTCATTAAACTTCAGGACATATCGCGTGATATTCCAGTGGCTAGATACAAACGAGTAAAGTATGATAGTCATAATTGGCGCTCACTTCGTTCAAGTAGCCGGCTTGTATAAACGTTCAGTCTTATCCTCGTCCCTCTGACATGTTTCTTCTCTCTCATAAGCGAACGATAAACGTAACGATTGCGAGCCAACAGCCAGCCTGTTTCCAAGTGTAGAGAAGGAGAAAGAGGATTTAGAGGAAGAACATCTCGTCTGGCTTCACATTCTCTCCTATATATACTAACATGTATGCACGATTATAATCAAGTTGACCGTGAAAGTTTTGTTACACCTCCCTTGAGTTATGCATATGAATAAGGAAGGTGCCATCCTGAGGGCAAACGCAGTCCCGCGACCGCGACCAAGGTGGCAATACCTTTGTTAGCACAGGGTTAATAGCAAGTCAGACCCCACTGGCTATATCTTGGCCCACGCTGACGGCACTCTCGTTAACGATTACGATAACTCCTCTGGTGTATGCACGACAACGTCCTTTAAACTTTTGCTTGCATATTTCTATCTACCTTCTTGGTCTTGAACAAGCATCAACCTGAGACGGCTTCTTGAAACACACCGAAAATTGCCAATGAATCATTTTTGTTTGAACATTAATATTTAACTTTATGGATCTTGGATGAGAAAATATGAATAATCTACTGTCAAAAATTCTTTTTTAGTATCGATGAATATTTTTATTTAAATTAACGGTTATACTTGAAAAAAAAAATATGTATAATCACTTTTTAAAAGATAAACATTTTTATTTTATTACTCATTGATTATCTTGATAATTAAATTTAATTAAATGGGAGAAAAATATTTAAATAGAGTATATAATATGAAAAATGAGGGTGTTTTAAGTACTTGAATTTTTTATTTGGTTACTCTCTCATTGTATTTATTCAATTTTCGTTAATCAAAGCAATTACAGAGAGTGATCAATTGGCACAAGCAAATCTTTCGTATGGACTAATTTCTGTGATGCCTACAATTTTCGTTTCCCTCTCATTTTTTTACTCGCAATTATTCGAGTGTGATGTACATATATGCTCATACAAAGAAGCATACTGGATGTAGATAGTTGTGTGTTACGCCATGCGTGGGGGCGAGCTCATTTATTTACAGGGATCAGTATTGAAAGGGTATAATTTACAAATCCCGCGGTCCGCTGAATTTATCGGTACTCGGTTACCCTTTCATTATTACTCCCCTCCGCCGTCCCGCTGCTTACATTTCCACCCTTCAAACCGTCGACTTTGGTATCCCGCCGCGATCATGATAATCATCGAGTTGAACTACTTGATTGAAAATGTGAGAAAAAAGTCGAAATAATAGCCGACCCATCTTGTTCACTCGTTACGTATGCATTGCAATTTTTATACAACTTTTTCAACAACTCTTATCATCAGTATATCTGCTCTCCCATGAAGTTTTCATTCAATGTTTTACAGATTATCTTTGTTTCTTTTTTCTCCTTTTCCATCTTTCAACAGATGAGTTCAACATAACACGATAATGTTAAAGGATAAAAGTCCTTTTTTTTTTTATTAACCTATTACTCAAAGCCATGTTTATCAAAGCATATAGTCATACACAATAGTTTGAGTTAATGGAACAATAGATATATACTGTGATAACAATCACTGTACACACATCCGGAAAAATATGTACTGATTGTTCGTAAACTCATCTCCTGTCGTTGCTGTACAGGTTTCACTTTTTCTCTTTACTCAACGGTTCGTGAACTGGCCAAAAGTAAGGCTGTAAAAGTGAACGAGCCGTCATAAAACCCACCAAGTTATATGCTCTGACTCATTTAATTTGTTTAAACGAAGTTCATGAAAGCTTCTCCAACTTCCCCCAAGTGATTTATTGACCGTGAAAGAAATATATTTTTTCAAGTGTCCAAGTACTTAAGTGAGGTAGCTCTTATAGTTGAAAAAATTCTTCTCTCTTCCACTGTTTTCAAGTTTAATATTAAAGAAATAATATCATATTTTATTTTATCTTTTTAGTTAGAGTATTCCACTTTATTAA
Source organism: Chelonus formosanus (assembly GCA_028641665.1). NCBI lineage: Eukaryota > Metazoa > Arthropoda > Insecta > Hymenoptera > Braconidae > Chelonus > Chelonus formosanus. The sequence continues at coordinate 7,811,786 of CM054004.1, read as the reverse complement.
TATTAATAATTTCATTAATTCTCATTTTACCAAGTAATGATATCGATTACACTTCATAATTTATCTTCCTCAGTCGAGACCAATCTGATTCAGTTGAAGTGTCGAGTTGTCCTTAGCTAGATGAGATGCGTTTAGAGATCTCATCGCTCAGCTTCTCTTGATTCCTTCACTGGTTTCTCATGCCTACTCCTTATTCGAGGTGCTTGAAGCCTGTCGTGTCTCGTCAACGTATAAGTAGATGGTATGGTGACAAGAGTCAAGATAAAAGTGTGTTCTAATGTTTCTTCTACAAGTACTATATACGCCTTCTCACCTATACTTCCATTTATATCTCAATGAATTTTCAAAACTATACTCTAAGTTTATTACCATCCATTGTAAAGGATGTTTTCATTTCATCGTGTGCTCTTGGATTCATATATCATATCTTTTAACATGTTCTTCATTATCCAATTAAATCAAACGATAAATTATTTTTCAACGTTATAAAAATTCTGAATGATAAATTTCTCTGATAAAAATTACTTCTATTTTAATTAAGCATACATTTCTATTTATTCAGTTGGTTTTGTTTGTTACATGAAAAGAAAAAAAAAATATATTCTGGTTTTGCAAAGAACTCAAACTCCACTAATAAAATAATTTTATTTCCAATTAAAATATAAATTATTCAGCATAATTATTTATCTATTTATTTCCATCTAATATTTGTACGTAATTGATTCTCTAGTTGATTTGTTAGTGTATCATCTACTACACGAAATTAAAATTATTAAAGAAAACAAAAATCGATTTTGATAATAGTACATTGTTAACCAAGGGAGCAAAGTATGATATTCTGACCTGGATGTAAAATTGCAAACGACCAAGTAAGGATATCTTACTTTGTTCCCGTGGTCAAAATACTATTTTCTATCATATCATCGTCTAAAATTAAAATTTCTTGTCTGTTTTGAGGTTAGAAAAGAGATGTATTCTCTCTCACAGAAAAAGACAACACCCGTCTGGGTGACGATTTTTTGTCTTTTTATGCGAGCTAGAATACGTCACTTTGGGACCTGAAAACAGGGAGTAAATTTCAACTTTGAGCAAGGGTATGAATAAAATGACTTTTTTCGCTTGTATATTTTCAACTTCAATTTAATTGAATCCTCTCAATAAAAAATATCTATCCTCAATATACAGATTTTTATACTCATCAAAATATTTTTTAAATCAATACTTTTTCCAATTGAAAACAAAAAAATTTTTATCAACGAATAAATCAATTCAATTATTATCAGAATATGTACTGGAGAAATCTAGTATATTATAAAAAAAGAGATCGGTAATTTGTTGTAGCAACAGGAGATTTTTTTTTTTTGCTATAATGTCAAAGATAAATGATTATCAGCATAATAAAATTCTTCAACGTGTGAAGTAATATTGTTAAATCAATGAAAGATATTAGTAAAAAAAAAAATGACATCATAAATGACATTTATCCGGTTGTTTAAGTGAAAGATATATCTACTTTATTGCTCGTGCCAAATGGCAATTCGTTATCAAGCTGTGAAGACGGCAGTAAGAAAGATAAAACGATGCGTGTACGATAGCTCAGTAATCTTCAGTTAGAAAATTAGTTTGCGTGCATCCTTGGCTGTATCTAAAGATTTTTATAATGTTCCTAAAACGCGTACTATACTTTGTACGACCTCTACTCACTGTTAATATTTTTATTCTTGCTTCTGCTATTTCTATTCATCTTATTCTTTCTTTCCATTATAAGTACAGACAAGTTACAATCGCCGTAATTCCAGAGTCCATAATAATTTACTGCAATTTACTTATCTTTCTTTCATCCTGCATGAATGAATGTTAACACTAATTGAATATTATTACCAATTCATGGGCTACTAATTCAAAAGAAAAAAAGATACTAAAATTATTTAAAACAATAAAAATCTTTTATCAAGTATTTGGACTTATGTGTGCAAAAAAAAAAATGGAAAGGAGAGACTGGGTTATTTGAACATCAGAATAGAGAGACCAAAAGTATCACCTGAGTTGAATCACAGATTTACCTTTAGATTGGTGAGGCAGTTAGGATAAATGATAGGATGAAGAAACGACATGTAGATATAAAATTAGTTGATAATTCGAGACAAGGATTATATATGTATATCTATATAAGTAAGATTGTAGACTGTTGAATGTCGATAAAATTTTATCCTAATGAGTTATTAACGTCGATCATTCTGTTTGAAAACATTTTCATATCATTTATAATTGTAATCCTTACATCGTTTAGTTGTTAAAGCATCTGGAAAATTAAATTGAAATCACTTAGACGTTCTGTAGATGTAAGTAATGAAAAATTTCAATGAAAAACAATATCGCATAATGTCTTATTTGATAAAATTACAATTTATTAGGTTATTATGAGCCTTTTTTGATGGTATTTTATTGTTGGAAGTCAAAGTGAAACATCTTCATCAATAATGTTTCATGATCCAGAGTTTTTTCAGTAATAAAATTACTGAAAATTCTTCGTAACTGATGTTGATTTGGGTCATTATAAAAATTCACCAACGAATCAACGGAGTTGAATGTAATATCCATGAATATGAGAAAACGAAGCGGTTCATTTTGGGCGTTTAACCCGTACGAGAATTCGCTAAAGCAAAAGGATATATATGTATAGTTGGTGAAAGAGAGACTGATGGTATAGAGAGGAAGCAAGAAGAGGAAAGCCTACAAAGTAGACACCAGGTACAGGCACACCAGTATCATATGGTGCGCGTGCATTTCGAAGCGAAGATGGCTCAACTCGGTTCAAGCTCAGGGTCTCGGCTTTCCTCTCTCGCGCAGAACCGCAGCTCGTTAAAAAGTTGCTTGACCGGTTGGCCGCTGCTCAGCACTGACTCTCTGTGGTCTACGACCCGACACCGAACACACTCTCGCGTCTTTACTCGGCACACGGATGAACATCATCTAAAGAGTCTACCTCTGAAGAGGAACCTTCTTCTCTTCCAGCTCTCTTGTCGTTTTCTGCGTCCCTCCCTCGTTGTTGCTTTTCTCCTGGTACTTGCGTCCACCGGCATTCGACTTTCGGCCCTCTCAATTGAAATACGGGCGTGCCACACACGCATGAACATCATCGGACTTGTTTCTTCTCTTCGTCCTTTCTTATTTCCTTTCCTTATTTTCATCTTCCTTTATTTTCTCTTTCCTTTACTTGGTTCTCTGGGTTTCTCTTTACCTCGTTTACCATCTCTGTGTCTTTTTCATTTCTCTTTTCACTCCAATGCTGTGTGCTTTTTTTCTCCTTTGTTTTCTTTCAACTTTTTCTTTTCACTTTTCAAGTTTTATCTCTGCTTCAGCATAACGATACTTCATGTTTCCAACCTTCTTCAATGTAATATTAATTTGAAATCTTTTCTTCAATAATAAATAATTCATCAACTTCTCTTTTACTTCTTACTTATATTTATTTGCACAATCGAAAAAGTATAAATGAATTATTTCAAATTAAAAAATTGCAACTGCAACAATATTTGTTGAAATTTAATCTGTAATTTTTATTACAAAGGTTCATGGCTTGTTTCTTCAATGCGAGTGCAAGGATATCGGGTCGCTGGACTTGATTCTGCCACGTGTACACGCTTCAAGGGTTCGCGTGCCGTTGCTTCTCATTTTTAGACTGAACTTCTACTTGCTCAAGATCCAATCTATAATTCGTTCACTAGATTTTTTTCTCCTTCACCACAATCTCAACTGTTTACAGCATAACACAAAATATCTCTTTGCCTACTTATTATCAAAGAAAAAAACAATGCCAAGCATTTCTTTAGTTACTCGGAAATGAAAAATTAAAAATCAATACAAAATAAAATTGTAGAAAAATAATTAAAAGTACATATTTATCTTTAATCATAATATCCAGTAAATATACGTCAGTTTCTTTGTAATTTATACAAACAGGTTGTTTACTGTTAAGAAATTCTTACCTAAATGTTATAAAATGTGGTGTTGGGTAATTATACAAAAAGCTCTAAATCCTCGGATTTTTTACTCATCATGAGAAACTTTAATTCTCACGCGTTGGCAATGAAGCTGGACATATAATCCTGGTTAAGAGAAATGCTGCACACGTGCAGTAGCCCATGTACGCATTTCGTCCGTGTATGTGACAGACCGCTTTATTGCTTTGCCAGGATGCTTGTGGCCAAGACTCGCACATGCCTTGTATCAACTTGACCCGTGTCTCGACCCTGTCCCTCCGCGGCTACGCAAAAATGATAAATGCAATCTATGGAACGATCTATGCTCCTTCAACCAACGTCTCTTGCTTTGCCTTCTCCTGCTGGACACAAGAATTGCGCACTTCATCTTTTGGTGCATAATATTTAAGTATGCAAATCAGAAAAAGTGCTTAAAATTATTTCAAGTAATTATAGCACTAAAATTATTATACCCATTCAAATTGATAAATCTCAACCTGTACTTTCATTTAGCAAATAACTGTTTCGAGACTACAGTATACGTGATAATGTTATTATATATTCCAAGATATCTCGTCGATTTTCGAAAGATTGAAAGTAATGTTTAAGAAAGCAACAACAATGACAGTAGCAGTTGTATGTGTTAAGCATAAGTGTAAAAAGATATGGAGCGAGAGAAGAAAATGGAGATGAATATTGGAAAGCACTCAGCGATGCATCTAGTCGTGTCATTATCGTAGAAGGTGAAATAGCAGAGATCTTACCGAGATAGTAGACGGGAAAAAAGCAGCTGTGAGCATTTGGATATCTTTCCAAGCGATCGGAATAAGTTGAGAAAAACAATGCCAGTAGAAATAAAAAATAAGATATTTTGAAGGCGTTGTTGTAATAAGCAGCTACTTCAAGATGTACTGATTTTAAAGAATATGACTCATTTTACTGATTGTTTATTTATAAAAAAAATTTTAATCGACCATAATGTAAATTATTAAAATGAATGATTACATAACAAAGGAGTAACAACAACCTTTATTGATAAATGAAACATAAAATGTTAATTGATCAATTTAAATATTAAATAATGTAATTTTAATTTTATTATCATGTTGTTTATTAAATTTATTTTTAGAATTAATTATTTAATTAGTACTATCATGTTACTACAGTGGAATAAATTTATTTGAATGAAGATGATTAATTCTGACAGGTGCATTACAATGTAAATAATTCATTTATCTTAAATCTTAAAAGAATTTTTGTACGTCTTATCTTACTACATTTTCCCTAACAACATTCACGTCATTTTTCTATTCGACCCATCTACTCACCTCAATTCTTAGAATTAGACAATTTTAATAATTTCTAAAACATTTACTTGAATACTAAACAGTAAATGCGGGTCAGTTGATAAGTCTCAGTTGGTTTACTGATAAAAATAATAAAAGTATGCATCTTGAAGACAGAAATCGTGAAGATGAGAATCACAAACTAAGACAAACGTCCATCTAAAACCATGGCAAAGTGTGGCTACCAGTTGTATGCATCCTGAAGATCTTAAACTCACGCTCAGATTAGTAGAGAAGAGGGGTCGGCCCGTATGAGAAGTGACTAGAGATAGAGTAAGGAGGATAGCCATATACTTTAGGTACACTTGTTGGAGATAGAGAAACCACAAGAACTCGAACCAGAAGCAGCAGCTTCGTAAGAAAATCCCGCACATTTCAGTTGATCTTTGTCGGGTCTTTGAACTCAAGAATTCACAAAAAGCTTTCATGAAATTTCAAAATTTACAGAACAAAAAATATAACCGTAATAGGATTTAATATTATTTGATTACTCGAGATCAATCATCATGTGGTGAAAATGTGAATTTCCATTTTGACCCTACAAGGATATGGATCAAAGTGTCGGATATATCTACCAGGATGAGCGTACGGATTCCCCAGAGTGGTCAAGTAGATGACGTCGATAGCTATGGTCAGCCGGTTCCGCAACGAATTGGTAACAGAAACTGGATTACCGGGATGGAGAAAAAAGATGAAACGGAAACGTGACCATTAGCGAGAAGGAGACAAAAACTTGGGTGGTTGCCAAGGTAACTTGCCAGTTCTTTCTCTCTTTCCTTCTCATTCTTCTTTATCTCATCACTGAACAAGCCCTCTTTTCTTCGTCTCTCTTTGCTATAGCAGCAGCAGCATCACCACTACCAGGTACACTTGAATCAGACTATACGGGTCCGTTTGCTGTAACTGAGATCAGAAGATTGATGGCAGACTCGACATGTTGGTTGAATCGAGGGAGGACTGTACCTTGCTATTAATCGAGGATGCACTGACTAAAGTAAAGATAGAGAAACACTGAGAAAGGTGAGTAGAAAATAAGGAAAATAGAGAGATGTGAATGGAAGAAAAAATAAACAAGAGTGAATATATAGAGGGTGATACAAAAAACAAGGATAAGTTTTTAAGTGTGTGTTTGTCTGTGGTTGATCTAATACACATGACAACAAGAATAAGGACTTCTTGACTAAATCGCTATTCACGCTCCTCTCAACACCATACATCCACATATCGACTATTTTTCTTTGTTTTCTTTCGTCCTTATTTATTTTTTTATTCTCCAACTGGATACGCACGTAATTAACATACGACATGTTTGGGTCGCGAACGTGAACACGTTCTGCGGTGTGTCGAGGCGTGATGTAGGCGCCTTGTGTTGAGAGTGAATTGAAATCGAGAGACGACACAGAGAACAACAGGAGAGAGTTTGAGCAGATGCGACGAGCTGAAATACCGCGACATCATCTTGTACGGGAGTGCCAACCCCGTCAACGCTCCACACAGAATGTTCCGCCTCTTGTTTCACTCGAGATCTGTTGAGTTTCCCCATTGAAACAGTTGGGATTAATTCCTTGTGATTCAATACACACGATGATGTGAGTATGTGTAGGCTGATGTTACATGCAGACATTTCGTCGACCCAAAATGCTGCGTCTGCGTCGCCCTCTGATATATCCTACATGACTTTTTAATCTGTTGGAATGTTTAAACGTGATATTTGTCTTTCAACAAGTCTGCGTTACTCATCCATTTAAATAGTCTGAATTAATTTGTGGGTATTGATGCGTAGGCATGAATTCAATGCTTAAATTAGTAGAAACAATACTTGAGTTATTCACTAACTTCTTTCAATTAAGTATTCAATGGTTGAATATTAATTCATAAATATGTGTTATATTGAAATAAAAAGAAAAAAGAAGAAGATAAATCTGCTGTATCATTTATTGAATTTTTTCTTTTTTAAATGCACAAACACTTTAAGTAATCTTTAGTTAACTCGTCAAATATTTCTTTGTCAAGAAATTTAAGCATTGGAGTGCACAAAAGTATATAGGTGTGACTTCCAGATATTTTAAAAACCAGTTTTAAGGTGCGATAATTTGTGCAGCAATTTAAAAGAATCAGTCTGAATTCAGCAATACAAAAAATGTTAAAACTTTCGTGTGAAAAATTCTTTTATTCTTTGCCGAGTTATTTTTATATATTGATCTTTTTGATAATAAAAAAAGAATAAAGATAAAGAAAAAAAAAAGGCAGTGTAGAATAATATTGAGGACCTATTACACGTTCTCTTTTCCAGTCTTTGTCTGTAAAAATTCCCACTCAATGGTTGTATCCGGTCACGTCAGAGAGTGAAGAGATTGGTGCTTCGTCCCTTTGTACTTGTCTACGTAACGTGTGTCCTTCCGTTTTACTTGTGGACTCTGATGCATGTCCCATTGTTTGTCCGATTATGACGCGGTAGTTTCGGTTCATGTTATGCTAACGATATAATAAGTCTGTCTTTGACAAGACCTCATGTACATGGATACTTTGAAAGGTTGCATGTAGTTTGTAAAGCGAAAGGGTTTGGATATTCGGTGTGGTGGCGATATATAGGGCATGGAATACTCAGTCACTGTGTCAGTGTGATTCAAGTTGTGTTTCTCTGATTAAATCATTGGTTAATTCCCTTTGATGCGTTACAGAGCATGTAGCGTTAGTTACCACAATCAGTTTAGAGTTTATTAAAGTGTTAGTTTATACTCGCGACGCAAGTTGATTAGCCTTGACTAACGACTTAGTCAATTAAAATTATACTGCAAATATTCGCAAAGTAATTTGTGTTTCTTGAAGCGATTCGATGAATCCCAGCAAATTCCCGGTCTGTAAACGAGCCGTCTGGTAATGTTGGAGCTTCTCTCCAGTTTTAGTGACAAGCAATAAAAACCGTTTTAGCGCCATGTTCTCGCCCGTCTTGGCAAACAGAGCTTCTGCGTCTCTCTCATGCCTAAAGGGACAAGTTCCTTAATTGCTGAAAAATACGTTTTTTCTCTTCTCTTTCCTTTCCTCATCTTCTCAACTGGAGGGACGAATGAATCCCATGTATTTTTATACCAATCCCGTATGCCACCGGTCCTCTACCAGGTGAATAATGGATTCGGAACTTGTTTTATAAACTCATTACCGTGGCGACTGGAATGGTAGTTGGTTGTAAGAGATCGTACATTCGAGATCTCAAGTGTCTTTCTCTCTTCTTCTGGTTTGCTTCAAGAGGAGACATGTTCTAAAGTGAAAGACGAAGAGAGAAAAATTTCGGATACATAGGAGGAATATGTGGATAAGGGGAGGACAAAGTCTGAGATTCTTAGGCCTCCATGATTGTATCTTTTCCTCTTTCTCTCCTCTTCTCTCCCAAAAAGTTCATTTGGAATGCAGTTGAATTTATTGCCTCTTCGACGTCTTAAATATCATTACACACATTTATCAGCTATCTGCGAATCTATCGCTGCCGACGGATATCGAGACCAAGGATTAAAAAAGAATTGAGAAAAAATTTCAATGGTCAAGATTTCGTGGCATCTCTCAAGCTGAATTAAGCCGATATACTTTTTCACTTATCCAATGAGACTTTCAGCCGATGTTTCGTGATTCTCACGTCATTTATACGATCATCATACACTTATATAAATATTCATTTAATTCATTTATAATACTTTTGAATTTCAATCTGTTACTATGTTATATGCAAAATACCTAAGTAGCACCAGCAACACAGTCGCGAGCCGTCCGCCAGATTATATCGTACTGATTGCCATTATTTATCCGCTTGCTGCGAGATTCAATTAATTCGTTGATCAGTCAACTCCGATATTTCATGCGGCGAGTAAACAGAATACTCGTCTCGTCAGAGTAGTCTCCGGTCTGTGAACGATCCATCCGCCTGTCTAGAATAAAGGATTAATATGTAAGAAGATTGAGAAAATTTTTTTTTTTTTTATATTACGGTTGAAAGGATGAGTTGATCGACCAGTCAGTTTAGAGTCCGACAGTAGCCCTGCCACGACACTTTAAATATTTGAACTCTTTTCGTTCCAGTTGCCGTTAGAGAACACAGTCTGTACTCATTCCACATTTGTTTGAGTTTGCAGTGGTGGTTGAATAAAAAAAAAGAAACAGCAAATTGAAGGATTAAAAACTCTAGTTTTAACTAATCAGAAGCAAATGCGGGTATATCTAGAGGCTTCTGATGTCAGAGATTTTGATTTTTTTTCACAAGACTTATCGGCTTCTCTTTTACTAAACTCTTTCACTCTGTACACTTTGACTTAGTTAAAAAAACTTTTTAGCTGATCTTTATAGGATGACGACAAGCAGGTGCTTTTGCTACTCTAGTTTCTAACTCGTACAAAAGAGAAGACACTTTAATGTTGAGCGACAGGGGATATAAAACGAGCGAAAGATTGAGATACAGTCGTGAAGTCTTAGAGAATAATATTATGCTGTCTGTAATAATTTAATCCGATTAACGCCGAATAATTCGACTGCCACGTTGATGTCTTTTTCTATAAGAATTCTTCTTATTTCTCATCTACTTGTTTAATTCTATTACCATAAATCTCAATTTAAACTAGATTATTTAAGAATTTTTATAGCACATTTTTGATAACGAAATATCGTGCTTAAGAAGTGAAACAATAAAGGGAAAGTGTTAATTATGCAATGAATTTAACCGAATCATTTTCTTAAAAAGTCTCACATGATTCGTTGTGTTCGATAGTCGATAGGAGAATTCCCAAGCGATCTTTCATGCCCGTTCATTCCAAGCGTTCCGTCGATGCCACCGTGACTGCTGTTGTGGAAGAGAAAACGATGAAAAAACATGACTGCAAGACACGTCCGGGGTATATCCACTATATCCCTCTCGTATTTTCAGCACGGCCAAACTAATTGCTTGAAGAGTAAATAAGCTGCCTGTAGGTAATAACGAGACGAGGTCGGTAATAAGGCCACTTTCGTTGATTATCATTTTTTGTTTCTTTTTTTATTTTTACTTCTTTTTTGTTTTTTTTTTTTACATCTTAAAGACCAGTAGAGAAAATCATCTTTCAGATAAATATTTAATCTCTTCGGTGAACTCTTTTACTATCACTTTTCATTATCTTTATTATTTCCATTTGTGTATTACATAAAATTGATTAGTCAATACTTTTTTTTTTCATGCAAAGTTAATTTATATTTAAATTTAAATTGGTTTTTTTTCATTCAACAGAAATATCTATTTTATATTAAATAAATATATGTAATTATTTTATTTAATATAATGTATTGTTTTACTAGGATTTTATTGATTAAAAAAAGAATAAAATGTAGAAGCTATGAAGGTAAAATTTGGTGGGTATGTTACGAGATCATTAAGAAACTAGTTCTTTGAGCACTCAAAAAGGGGAAAAAAACTTAAGTGGATGTATTTATATTTGAATGAGTTTTTTGTTTTAATGATTACTATTTCTGATATTCTGAACGATGGACAAGCATGTATAGACCTTAAAAGCAAGTGAGATAGGATACACTTGCATCCTTTTTACTTTTTCCAATCTTCTCTTCCCATCCTTTCAAACCATTTAATCATAATCTAATAACTGGCTGACACAAAAAACTAACTCGATAAATGCACCGTCTGTGCGTGTGCGTATACGTGCGTGCTCATATACTATACCTACTTCTTTGGTTCTTGATTGTGAAGCTGTTACAGTTCTTTCATGGGCAGTTTCTTCCCTCCCAATAATATGCTCCTTTGTGGATCATCATTTCGTTCTTCGTGATTCCCTAGGATACTTCTATGAAGAAATTCCACTCTATTGAGTCAAAAAAAACACCAATTTTTTAATTTATATAATTGAAAATAGTAATTATCTTAATGAAAATATTTTTAACTTGACTTATTTCCCTTGGATTATACTCCACTCGTCCAACATTACTCTTGGTATATATCGAAAGATCTAGATTATCTAGTATCTAATCACATTGAATAAATTCCTCTTCTCTTTTTTTCTGACTCTCAAATTGATTTATATTCTCCGTTAAGATAGATTTTCTTATAACAAATGTCATGTAGTTTTTTACGTGAGAAAAATTTGATAATCTACTGGGAGAGAAAATAGCAAAATAAAATTTTTTTATTTCGATTGTCGAGTAAATTTATTATGCAGCGAAAGTGAGAGAACATGGGACAAGGAAGGTAACGTATATATTCGGTGGTGATATACGTGCAAGGTCTACACTTTTCTCAAGACCAACTTTGTTAAATTTCTTCTCTCAGTGCTCTTGTTAACAACCTCACTCTTTTTCTGTTCTCTGAGAGAGTTACGTGGAGGTACAGAAGTAGTTGCAGTGAGGGTATCTCTTACTATATACTAGCGAGTATATGGTCAATGTCAGGGTCGTGGTCGGTATGTCGACGACGTTGATTTCTTTTTACGGTACAACTGGCACGCTGCCTTGCATATTGATGATCATTTGATTTATGTTTAACGAGAGAAAAGGTCGTTGTTTCGCTGCTTTTATTCCCGCCTTCTATATACCAAGTTGCCTTGTAAAAATCTCCCCTACGGCGCGAAAGTCACTATGGAAATCTATGGTAGTAGTGAAGGAGAACTGCAAGAAATGTGGAGAAATAACATACATATATAAAGTGGTTTTATTTTAAAACACATAAAGTACCAATGTTTTCCACACAAATCTCTTCATATCTCAATACAACTTCAGCCTGTATCTACCTATATTTCTTATAGCTTAGCTTATTACATCGTGAAGAATGTGCTTATATCAGCACAAGAAACTTGATAACAAGTTTTCGTACGGATATCTACTTTTGGCTTGATTAACCGCATAATTCAGGAGAAAAAATTTATAAGAATTTTTAAGTAGATACAACTATGGCTTGAAGAAGAAAATCTAAAAAGTAAAAGTCGTTCTGGCAATTAATCAAAGGAGAATGAAGACATCTACTTCCATAGATGAAGATGAAGATATAGATGTATGAAAGTAAATCAGTTGTAAGAAATAATTTATTTTTTTTTTTTTTTTATATTAATTCAGTCACTGCAGATTTTTTTCATTAATATTAACAGATTCTCATCAAAGATCTGTGTATAGCCGTGAACTTTTACGAACCCGGAATTGAGATATACGAGCTATAAAAAAGGAAAATAAAAATAAATGAAACCGCTGGGTTCGTTATTGGTGGATTTTCGTGGCTTTTTTCAGGGGAATTTAAGGGCCCTTAGGCAACTGAAAAAAACGTGCATTACAGATCATCCTCGTTGAAATTTAAACTTTTTTCTTGTTGTACCGCTTAAGCCTAAGGTTAAAGGAGTCAAAGCGCGTGCAGAGGAGAGACTCGCGCGGGCATCACGACGGAATTCCGATAGATATCAGAAATACGACGGGACCGTTATAACTTTATGATGTGTGTAAGCAAGAGTTTAATGTACGCGATCATCAGGCTTAACTTGGTGAGAGTGCAAAGGAAAAGGTGAAGGAGTTGGAGTTTGAGCATAGGAAGGAGGTGGAAGAAGAGACGAGAGTTTGCGAGGTGCATTGTTGAGATGAACGAAACTCCTTCATGCGTAATGTGGTTATAGTTGGTTCTATTCTCTCGGGTGAGCTAAGTTCTTGTGTACGACATGTCTCAGAGCCTTTGATGTTCCATTCTCTCATTCTCAAAGTATTTTCTGTATAGCCTACGGGGCTGCAAAAGACCAAGAGAGATCAGAAACTCATATTAGCTGAGTGTAGTGTAGACTATAAGCACGAGAGGCAGCAACCACTGCAGACCATTCACTTTATACTAAAGATACTTATATCTATATGCGACGTAAATCTTTAGTCTCATAACGAGGTGTCGTAAAACATGATCCCATTATAAGAGATTTTCTCTATTAAAATGTTTGAATCTGTTGGGGTTACGTTACAAATCAGTCTGCAGATGAATATTGGGATTTGAAATAAGTATCTTGGTAAAGATTTATTGAAATAAATTTCATATATTAGATAACGTATTTTATATTATATACTTAATGAAAAAAAAATTCAAACTAGCTTTCAAACTGCTTGTTTGAAGATGACTGATAACAAAAAAAATTATGGAAAAATTACCAAGTCTAGAGGTCATGGTATCTCAACCAAGAAGAGTGGATGGGGAAAATAAACATGTTTGGACAAGAATAACAAGCGCATGGGAACGCTGGCAGGTTTTTCAGGTGGTACATTAGCGTACACATGAGTGAATTTAACTAGTTGACATCATAAGTCAACAGTTGATCTCCATACCCATGTAATTTTAAAATATGAAAAATTCACTTATTAATAATATAAATCATAAGTGTAAAACAGCATCTGTTATTCAATTATCTATATGCATATGTCATCACTTATCTGCAATTTATATTTCCGCAAATTATGCAATGCTATCATTGAAAATTAATTGAGGAAATGACGAGAGTTATAGCGTGTTAACGAAATAAATCGATATATTTTTTAATGATCTTTATGTATTATTTTAATTACAAATTATTATTCAGGACGTGCAGTATTATTTTTATATAACACTTTTCATAGCATAAAATAAAACATTTTTCATTATATAATAATACTTAAATAAAAGTATCATCTAAAATTCTAATATTGCTGAAGATAAAAGTATGAATATTTATAGTCGCTCATTGCTATTTAATCTTGTAAATAAAAATATATTTACTGGACTTACGTTTTTACATTAAATTTCTCCTATAACTCGTCTCCACAACTTTTCTAACACTCTTTATGAACTTATGAAGCTTCATAATGTGTTCATTGTGAAAAGTTTTAAGCATATTATTCACATTCATTCATTTTTCCTTAAACTATAACAAAAGGTGGAAAAGGATATAACTTGTGTTGAGCAATACATATATCTTGTTAGCAATTTGCCAATATTTACTCATTGCTCCTTTGTTTTATTAGAATAGCAACAAAATAGCAAAGCAAATGGGTTTTGAAAATAAACACATTGACTGGAGTTTAATTTTATAAAGTCTGAAAGGGAATCATAAATGAGATTAGAGGTTTGGATCTGTTTGCATTACGATATACTGCACATAACATCGATCTTTCTCTCCCGACTAGCTAGGAAACACTGTGTGGTTACGTCTCACATGTGGAGGAGTCCTAATATGGGTTGAGTCTGCATTACTTGATCCCTTAGCGGATACCGGCAGCACTGAGACTACAGTCAAGTCACCACTACGTGCGTAGCACTAACTATCTACCATTATCTTTATCTTTCTCTTTCCTTTACTTTTAACAAGCAGATGCAACAACTTATATACCAACATTCATGTCTGTCTCATTCTGTTCTCCCGCACTCTTTCATTCTCTACTTTCCGCCAGTTTCCTTATAACCTTAGTAGCACTCACATTTTATACCCCTTTACTCGCAATACTAAATGTTTTTATTGCTTATCCAGGCTACCTGCTTTCCATCGCTGATGACCTCTAGAACCAACAACCATGTGAGTTTTCCTGACTATTTTTTGCTCTTTGATATACATCCACTTTTTTATCTTTACTCTTTTTTTCTGCCAATGTAAATTTCATTCTTTTCTTTCCTGCACTCCAGCAAAAATCATTTGGTCTGGAACAACTTTATATATATCACTAGCATATACCTCGAGACATGGTGAAGAACTCGTTATTTACATAACATTCTAATTGTAAGGTTTTTTTTTTTTACTGTAAAAATTTCACTTTTGTGATTAAAAAGAAAAGAAAAACAAATCTGAAATTGATCACGAGAAAAAAAGCTACAGTCAATAATAATATTTCAAGTAAAAATAACCAATGACAGGAGCAAACAATTCAGCATTATTAATATTATACAATAAAATAACTCATATTTCACTATTTCATACAATGTCATTTTCAAAAGATATTTCAAATGATCATTTTTTACATAAACGACATTTTCATGTAGATTTGAATGAATTAAAAGCTATAAAATATAAATAATATATTTTACATTAATTTACAAATAAAAATTAATTTTATAGCAAACAAATGTCAATGCAAATATTAATACTATTAAATTCAGTAATCGGTAGAGTATTAGTTTCAATCAAAGCAATAATACGATATAGCTATATGTATTGATTATTTACATGGTACTTTTATTAATACTATGTTTGTTTATAAATCTTTTAATATGGTTTTTTGTTATTATTCTATTTATGGATATCTTGTTATTAGTTGTGTAGCATACTATATTTTGCCATCGGCCATGTTATTTGCGTTGACAACAATTATAATGTTTTGCAGGCAATGCATGGCCGATCTCTCTAACATACTTGTTCTGTACCTTTCAGTCCGTCTTGTCTCTTTTGCTCGTCTTTCTCTCATTCCATCAGCGATTCTCTCTCTCCCCCTGGCTCATATGGTACTTTACTTTATTTGACCACGCATCTCAGAGCGTCTGGCACACACCAAGAGCAAATGAGAAAGGTATATCTAGAGAAGGAGGAACTCTACTCACAGGCGTGATTTACCGTCGATGCAAATTAGATGTCGGGTCAAGTCGTCGGCTTAATCAAAACTTTTTTCCTCCCTCTTTCTCTCTCGTTCATTTCTTTTATTCATCCTTGGCCTTTTTTTACTCTCACTTCTCTTGTACTTATCTTCCACTAGCATATTCTCTACAATGTTTACTGCTTATTCGCTGTGAAATATGATTAAGAATAATATTTCCTGGATTTTTTATGCCCCACCTTTCTCAGACAATTATCATCTGAGAACAGAATATATTATACATACATGTACTAGAATGTCGCACGAGTTTGCACATGTTTCTTCTTCTACTTTTATTTCCTCGTCTTATTCATATCATTCAACTTCTCTCCTTCTCTCTTGGTGGTAGTCTGTTGCACAGAAGCACACCCACAGTAAAGACGTGAGCACGTCCCTTTGCACGTTCAACGGGACTTGAGCTCAACCGTTTCCTCCTGCAGACTTTTAATCGCTCACTCTTGAACGTTTACCCTAGATATTCCCACGGTTGATCAGAACGTGTGGCCACGACATCTCGTGCTGACCATACACTGTAGAAATAAGAGTATATTATAACACAGTAACTACTCCTGTCAACAGAACATTTTGAAAGAAAATATCAAATTAACTTTTCAGTTATTTTATTTATTTAATTGCCTTGAGAAATATTGCTGGATTAATATACAAATATGATTAATTTAACAAATTAAAAAGAAATATACCGTGAGGTATAAGTAAAGTTGGAGTGTAGTTCTAAACGGTGGGTGGATGGTAAAGAGAAACAGAGAACTCGCAGCTTTCGATGTCATACATATGTATGTCCAGTTGTATCCGATTAATCACCGTAATATGTATGTAATCGCGGCAGACACTCTATTACGATTATTCACGTGTCCAGATTCATATAGCTAATCTAAAATTAATCAACCATTTAATCATTATAGCCGCTAGTGGTGGTACTCAATGGTAAAGAATACCGCTAGTAGATTAGTCCTCATCTACGCGTGCTTACTGCACATTAAGTAGAAACGGCCTTCTTTTTTTTTCTTCAGTTTTGATAACTATAATTTATTGATGGTTTAATCTTGATATCGTTGACTTATAATTTCAATAATATATCAATGATTCACCGACAATTTATTATTTTAAAAATGTAGTCATTTTTCTTTTGAGAATGAGAATGATTACTTCCTATATGTAAGATAATAATTTACTTGAAATTTAAATATCAAAAATCTTTTTTACACATACACATAAATACTTAATCATTTGTAAATATCAATAGAATTCATATTTTTATATTGAATGACAGAAAATTTTTTTCCCCTTATTTATTTGATTAAATGTAATAATTTGGAATCTAATAATTCAATTAAATGTTAAGCTTTTAATTTAATAGGCATATTAAAATTTATTTCATCGTAGTTGTTGATTAGTTACAAGCTTGTTTTGAAGATTAACCACGCTTTCTTAAGTTGATAATCATAAAATGTGATTCATATGTAAATATACATATACAGTTTCACTTTATCAAAATTAGTTTTCAGCATTAATTTTTCATGCTTAAGTCTATATAATTAAATACTTCTACTCATAAAAATAAAAGATAATTCTAATAAAATATAATTAATTAGTAAAAATAAATTTTCATCAATGATTTTTATAAAAAAGAAACAATCATGCTCAATTTCTCTTCTAATAAATCAAAAAAAAAAATCAGGCTTTTCAATCTCAATTATTCGATATCTAACACACATAGATATCATTCGAAATTATCAAGTATTTTTTTGAAAGTTTATAACATTCGTGATAATTTGAAATAAATCAGTATGGTCGTCAGCAGCATGGTATGTGGTACAAACATGAGCGGTGATCAGATGGGCGGAGGTCATTATTCACATCGCCAAGAGACGTCAGTAACGTTGGGTGTTGTTATTAATTAAATGTCTGAGTGATAGGCATCGAGCAAGAATCTATAGTGAGTAGTTTGGATGCTTTACATTTATATATACATACCAATACAAAAATCTTTTGGTCAGTCTTCTCTTTTGCTTTTTTTTTCTATTTTTATCACGGAAGAATATACACGGCTTCCTTCCTATTAAATATCATTTGTCTCTGCTACTGAATACTTCTCCACCTTTCATCCCACTTCGTTAGTCAAAGATTTATAGTCCTACTATTTTCATCTTCTCTCTATAACACAATTCAAAGCCTGGATTCTACTCAAGCTTTTGAAAAATTTCTCTGCTATATCATTTAATAATTGTGACACTTTTTGATTGTTTAGCAATTCAAATAGGACACATCTGATCAAGATAAACCTATTCTCATGGAAACATATGAGTTTATTTATCAGTTATTATCTTCCATTTGATTGACTTTCTCGCCTATTAATTTGACATATGAGTTTTTATTTGAAAAAAAATAAATAAATTGCTGTAAAAATAAAGTGATATTGCATGTTGTTGCAATAACAGCTAGGGTAATGGATGAGATCCATTCAACAAAAGTACCACACTTTTTGTTTTCAAGAGGATATTAAAATAAATCAGTGCACATCACTACGAATCAATAATTTGTAATACTGTGATTGCACTAACTTTAAAAAAAAAAATATTAATATTATAACAGATAGCAGTATAATCTCTGACGGTTTAGAATTACATTTTTTTTTAAGGCTTAGTATTACTGTGAGTAAATAATATATATATATATATAAAATACATGTATTCTAAAAGGAAATAAATGGAAGTTGGCAATGGATCGTAGATAAATTGAAAATAACCAGAGTAGCAATGAAATATGGTTATATTTGGACTGGATCACGTTATCCTATGGTATACCGTAGTGTCATTGAAATATTTAATAACAATTCAGAGCTACTTTATTACTACCCTTCATCTACCCTATTACTAGAGGATAAGGTAAGATTATGGTCCAGTCTTTAATATAGTCCATTCGTTTATTTTGCAAATACACTGCGTCTTCAACTAACACACAAATATATTGAACAATAACTTCTTGATAATAAACAAAAACTTCAACAAGTGACAATTAATTATAATTTACCAGAATAAAATTTGATTGAATAAAAACAAGAAATAAGCCATAATCCTCTCTTTTTCTCTACCATAGAGCTATCCATTACATGAATAATTGAAAAATGGATCCGGTCTTATATTTTCTTTCGGGCCTGATTTCATTTTCTCATAAGTGTCTTATCGGGACACTGCAAATCCGGAAAAATTCAAGTGTTTAGTGACAAATCACTTAGAATGTTTAATGATTAAACACTTAAGTGTTTACAATGTGGAACACCATACCCTAATAAAAAATAAATACTGACTTTTATAAGAATTTTATAAGAATCATATACAAGCAGTATAAAAATGATGTATGGAACATTTTTCTATCTTAATTTTATATAATTTATCTATGATTCTGATAAAATAAATTTATTGTTAATTTAATATTAATCATATTCACATTCTTATAAGAATCAGTATTCATTTTTTTTACTAGGGTAAACAAACTATAGCATCTTAGTAAACGACACGAAACGTTTAAAAATCGTCTACAAAATTACTATAGTACATTTATGATGTTTAACATTGCACACGTCTTAAGTGTTTAGCTGCTAAACACTTGGATTTGCAGTAATAGTATAGTAAAAAATTATTTAATCTAGAATAAAAATTATTTAAAAAAAATAATTACTCCAAATGGATTGAATTGTTTGTTTTGGAGTAATTCTTATACTTTACTAATTACTACTTAAGAACTTATTGAATATATATGAAAAAGTGAATACAATCACTTTCTGAATGAAATAAAACACAATATAAATTGATTTATTCTTCTCATTTCTTTCTATGCATGATAATTATTTATTTTGACGTCATCTCAAGCATTAGCATTGATAGTAGTCAGCTGAAACATGATATTAACAAACTGCAATACGTATGGCTACCGACTGTCGTATTACCACATAAATATCGGTCGATACTAGTTTTTCACTTGGATGCGTGTGGCCTCGGCTAGCATTTCCACGAGCCGCTCGCACCATTGTTGTTGGATCGTTCCGCCATACGGTGCGAACCATTCAAAAGCCCTACTTGGAGTATCTCTTACCATAGTGATTATTTCCTTCCTTCAGTGTCTCTTATACACGCGATCTCATGAACAGATGACTTTCTTGAATTACTTAGCTTTTCTTTATCATGTAACTGCAGTAGTATAGGAATTGTTGGATAAAAACTGATTGTGATGGTCAATGACATCTCGATCGTCAAGGATTTAGTCTCATCTACCAGATGAAAGCACAATATAAAGACTTATTAATATTAATGTATGATTTTTCATAAGCTTTACTTACTGATCTCCTTTTGATTTATGTCGTCAAGACGCCAATGCCGGCTGCCAGGCGTTGCATTGCACATAAATCTCTTTCCTTGGCGGGTTAAAAGTGGTTTCGATTCGTTACTTATATATTTTTAGCGAGTCTTTTCGCTCGACAAGCCCTCATTTTGTGCAGTCTCGGCCTCTCGTTCATGTCACGCGTGATATTCATCCTGGAATCAAGTATCAAATTGTTGTGAAGAGCCTACGGGTTTTATTATTTTTTTAATGTGTTCTTCTGTCTTCTAAAATTCTTTGTGAAATCGAATTAGCACAATTCGGTGAACACAATTTCAAAAAATTATCATTTATCACTCTAGCGTTTTTTTTTTTTTTTTATTTCCTTTCTTAAAATATGAAAGAAATGTCTTGTAAAGAATTAAAAATTCTTTGTTAATGCCGCTGGGCTGTTGAATTGCTCGAGAACTGTGATGGTGTGCAGCAGCTAATTAAGTGGAAAGTTCGGTAGACTCGTGTTGCGATTCTCTGCGGGTCTCGACTGTCGAACAACGTGAGGATCGCGTTCATACTCCCGCAGGTATACCGTGCAATTAGCAAAATGAGATGGCATTAATGGAATGTTGAGCGAAGACAGTTCTTCAACTTGGGTAAATGGAAACGTAGAGTCAGCTGATTGTAGTTCAGTTCAAACTGCATCAATATATAGACATAAAAAAAAGCTTTCAAGAGAAGAATTAATTTCTTCCCTCTTCTGTCTAGTTAATTGATCAGCCTACATGTCAAGTTAAAAAAACTGATGAACATTTCGCCAATAGCTCACTGGTATTAGCAAGATAGTTAATGATTAAAATATTTAAGAATAAAAAAAGGTAGGGAAAGAGAAGTGCGAGATCTTGCAAATTTTGTGGGTGGTACTTGCAAAATATTTAAAGTAGATCTTGAAATGTTAGTATCCCGTTATCCCGAGCTACGCAGGAGTCATGAATATTCATAATGTAACAGGATTACTATACTACATGAGAAAAGGTTAAACGTTTTAAATCTTGAGCTTAAAATTTTAATGACAGTTGTATGGGTGTTGTTTACTCATTTTTCGTTTACTATTATTATCTTTTAAATAATTTAGACACTTTACGAGGATAATTCCATGGATAAACTGCACAGACATCTCAATAATTGACTTATAAAACGATTATCTTGTAATCCTTTCGATTGGATTAATCACAAATTAAATATCCCCGATATCTCTTGCTATTCAATAATCGATTCTCAAAGTTATCGGAAAAGAGACTTAGACATTTCAACTCTGGATACCTACTTCATCTGTCGGTTGTTTGCCGTTTCTCTTGCATTCGCTTCACGGCATTCCTCTTACCTTTCTACCTCCACTGATCGATCACGAAAGAAAGATAGGGAGAAGACGTGCAGGCACGACTTGAAAGAAGACAGCAAAACGACAAATTGACTAATCGGGTGAAGTCGATGGAAAGAGATGGAGCTTGAGGCGCGCTTCTCATCCAAAACTAACATACTGTAGTAGTAGAGTGTCTAACATTTACTAATCTATCTACGTGAGCAATCAACTAATCAATAATTCCAGACTGCAATTAGACTAATACGTTGTAATTGTGTATCGGAATTTACTTTGATAAATTACACATTGGTTTGTTTTATTCTTAATTGGATTTAATTGCGTTCTTCAGCAGTAGAATGATGATATTTATATTGGCATAAAATGCACCAATGATTGCGTATCAAGAGAATTCAGTGATTGATCAATCAGCCAGATCGACAGAGTGTATGAAAAAAGAAAAAAGAAATGAAGATGCACTGGTGGTACAGTTGAGGCATTTCAACCCCCAGGAGGCATCTTGACGTTCACGATCAGAACGGAAATTTGCTTATCGTATGACGGGAGGTGATTAATTCTCAAGCTATAACTATGAGTGACGAGTTGAATTGAACGGTAAACTTGATATCTCGGTATTTAAGTTAAATTGAGAGTATGATAGGAATTTATCAAATAAAAATTCATCATATTTATGATGAATAACTTAGGACCGATAGTTTTTCAAAATTTCATTTAAAATTATACTTTCATGCGTGTGATAATGATTTTATTTATCAAACTGACATTGGATTAATGGAAACAAATATGCTTCTTGACTTGTCAGTATAATATTGAGAGAGAAAAAAAAAAACAAATTGTTCAATTTACATAAGAAGGTAACCGAGATAGGAAGAAAAAAAAAAAATATTAACGATAAAGAAGGAAAGAAATTTCTCGACAAAATTGGAAGCATCTCTCTGCAAGTAGTGTTGTTGGATATACACGAGAGGGACAACGAGTTTTCTCACTCCCACGTGGCTATTTCATATTCTCTTATTCTCATTTTTCACACCTTACGGTCGAAGAACCGCGAGTTAGCCTTCGACCATACTCCCGCGCGCCATGAGATATTAATCTTGACGCGGTGCCTGGTCGACTCCCTGCCGTGCAGGACCGATAAAACGAATCGAACGTCCAAAAAATTAAATACAATTTCACCGTTTCGAGTGATAATGATTTACGGGATGAGATGATGGCTCGTTTGCCACGACATAATTCTATTTTTATTATCTTCACTAACAGAGTACTGCACAACAATGTTGCAGCATTATTACTTTCTTTCTCATCTTTTGTTTTCATTCTCATACAACATCTCGTTATCATTATTATTCATTTTTGCATTTTTTTTTCTTCCAATACAAAAATTATCACGATATAATAATATTTAATCATTTACAAATTAATAAAAAGTAAAAACAATCATAATTATAGAGATAATTTTGGTTATTTTTTAAAATAATTAATTTATGTAAAATAGAATGAAAAAAATATATAATGTTTTTTATCTACCCTTCAATGTCAATCATTATTGTATGTTATCCACCATGTTGGCACACTATCACGATCATTTTGATATCATTTATTCACTCTATTGATAGATGGTTATTCTTTTTTTTTTTTTTTGGTGAAAATTTCAAAATTCATAAATATTAAATTACCACATTTTGTTTTGTATCAAAAATTGCAATATTTTACAAAAAAAAATTTTTATTCCTTTCTCTGAATTGTTAAAAATAACTTTAAAAGCCTTTTATTATTCAAAAATGTTTAAAAAAAATATTTAGTTCTCTTTCAACTGAAAATATACATTTTTAAAACAGTTCATAAAACTCTTTAGTTTGTATAAAAAGTTTAAATTCCAAATTAATATACCAGGTAAGCAATCGAGTGGACTTAGTATATTTGTTGGTTGTAAAAGACGAATAATTCGGCAAGCGCATCTTCAGTTCCACGAAAAAGGTGCGTGAACTGTAGAGAGGACGGGAAGGACGACACGAGCGTGGACAGTGAATTATGGACGTTATTGTCCGCCCGCGAACAACAGTTTGCCTCATTACATACAGAAATTATTGACGCCATGGCCGCCTTGGTGGCTCTTACCAAGCGGTGTCTTTTCATTTTATTCTAAAACCCCGTTTTTTTATTTACATTTATTTCCTTCTAATACCCGCATACTGAATTTCTTTTTCTCCAACATAAAAGTCTTTGGCTCTCACTTGGCTTTATTTAATTCATTCTTCTTTGTCTGTACTTTTGTTTTCAATGCATCCCAATCTACTCACCAACGGCATGTATAGTTCACAGTTAGTTAGAGATACGCAATTTGACATTCCTGAAATGTCAACTCTCGCGTGTCACGCTCATGGCACACTAAACACGTGCGTGAAATTGAAGAGCACGAGGGTGTAAGGGATGAGCGGGAGCAGAGAGAAATTTCAACCGTCGGCTCAACCATTCTCCGAGCACCTTTGTATTACGTCGGGCCTCTTCTCGAATTCCACAAGATTCAATCTTGATTTCGTATTATTCAGACCAACGAGCAGAATAGTTTAAATGTGAATTGCAAATGATGAGAAATTTAATGTCCTTCTTCATTTAAAAACAATTTAATTTAAATAAAAAAGAAAAGTGATGAAAAAAAAAATGATGCTTTCAGAAAAAATACATTTATCTAATTAAAAAAAAAAAAGATATATTTACATCTCTGTTGTCACGGATGGCGCTTATAAACTGATTCTCAAAGTCGTAGAATCAACTCACAAATGTTCCAAACTACATTAAGACACACACATACTTGCAATCCAAACATATGCATGCAAGGACCTCCAGTAATAAATTTAGCACAGTAAAAAGACATGGGTAGGTTACAAGAGATTGATGGAGCAATGCGTGAGGTGAGAGCGCAGGTCTGGTAAGTGGCCTTTTGCTTCTCTGACAGTGATCATCCAAGCAGAAAAAGTGCTACCCGACTGGCACGGTTCGTCACCTCGATTGAAACTAACTACCCAAGACTATTTTTCTCCTAATGCGCCTCAAAGCCATCGCGATCCATCAGCCACCAATTGGCCGAATGTGCGAGACAAAAGTCTACAAAATCACCGGAACTGATGTCAATGATTGTATCGTTCAATGTGTGACAGCATTACTTTTGATGGTAGTCAACTAAAAGCTTGTGATTTACTTATTCAAAACGACTGACATTCAAGTTGACTTTATGATATTTATTAGGATGGAAAATAAGGTCAACAACTCACTTAATAATTTTTATTTATATTTTACGATTGTTAAAATAATAAACAGATGATTTGTGATCAATTTCGATGATAATTATTTTCAAATATTCGAAAAGTAACTGTTAGAAATAATTTATTAGACATTGGAAAAAAAAAATTTCTTATCATTGAATTTATGATTTACCAAAAAAAAAAAACATTTGTTATATGACGTAAAAGAAATTTTTCACCCTGAGTCATGAGCAAAGAATGACGATGGTAAGTAAATTATCAAGCAAAACGCTTGACGGAGATGGCAAATAGTCATGAAAGAATGGACCTCCCGGTAAGAATGAGGGAGCTGGTATGGTGGGTTTAACAATTTGAACACAGAAGATGACGTCGTCTCATAATCATAAGTTAGCGATGTGCAAAAAACATTTTTGCTCTTGCCCACTTACCTTTTGGCATCTTGAAAAGTGCGGCCATCCTTCTTTGATATTTACGTCCAAGGAAATGCAAACAGCTAGCCATTGCCGGACCACGTTACTGCCAATTTCGCATATAAAAATTTGACTAATCGGTGCTACGTTTTCGACTGGGTTAAAGCCAACCGCTGAGCGAGACCACTAAATCGCTCACACCCGTCTAACCACCGAAAGCCCATCAAGCAAATATCTTTACTTATATATACGTTAATGAAGTCTCTCGTTTTGTAAAAAAAATAAAACATCTCATATTCTCTTATTCCCGTTGCTTCTCTTTCTGACAAAATCGATTATCTGAAAATTATAACATTGCAATAATAGTTTTGTATCTTTCTGATTTACACACAAGTCAATGGTTCAGTTAAAAAATATTTGTTCACAAGTGTTTTAAATCAATATTAACTAGGACCAAAGACAGTAATATACAGTTTCTCTAATGTAAAAATACACACACACACACCACGGAATTAAATAGGAACGTCGGAATAATGACAAAGAAGAAAAGAAAGAGTGAAAAGAAATATATATAGAAGGAATGAATGTGCGTTGTATGCCGTCGGCGAGGAGGCAACTAACATTCTTCTTTTTATGGGCCGCTAGTTCTTATTTTGTTGCTTGCTTTAGTCTTTAGTATTTACTTTATTGCACTGGGTCGTCCAAGTAACCAGTTGTTGCCTACTAATCAAACACCAAACCAATGTCTATGCTCATGTGAATTATACATTGCATACCTAGTGTGTTTATTTAATTATTTCCCTTTATGACTACGCCCATTTCTTCTCACGTTTTATCACCTTCAATTATTAAATCATCATTATATTTATTAGCCATTGGCATCATTTATAACTGTGATATTTAATTTTTGTTTTCGTAGCAATGCTAATTTTATTAACGACTCAAGGGTCATTCTTTTTTTTTTTGGCATTCTAAAGAAGAAAAATTGACTCGTGAAATTCCTGTAGACTAAAGTGGATATTAAATGAACGAATTCGATTCATGGTGACATCGAAAATTGTTCTGTCATGGACAAGACTCAAGCCCCCACTGGTTTTACGCATATACATCACACCAAGAGATTGCATATTCCTGAGCAATTTTACTCTGTCATTGACGTTCTATATACCCTCGACTCCATTTATATAAAACATCTCTATCATCATATTTCTCACTTTGCTACTCTTTTTTTTTGTAATAATATACCTTTCACAGTTGTGTTTAAATATCGCAGTAGTTATCCACACTTTTCTCAATTATAACAATCATTACACCTCGTGCTAAATAATAATGGAATGAATGTAATAAGTATATACCTGAAGCAAATAATGTGCGAAGTAATATTTCATGCAGTATTACGCAAGACTTGATGTGTTTCATTTACACACGTTATGATTACGTCGACAGACGTAGATATTATAGAGACATTGTCGACTCCATTTTAACTGCAGAGCAAATCAATTGATCCGAGTAAAAATTCTCCACTCAATGCACAATGAAAATAAATGAATTCAATAGTAGACTCATATCAAGAGGTAGTCTGGTAGAGAGGAATTTAGAAAAATGAAAAAAAAATATAAATGTTATAAATTATTGTTGAGAATAATTATTAAACCTACAGTAGTAGAAAAACGACAACATAAATCATCAAACTTATTAAATGGAAATAAAAAATGTTAACATATTTATTATCACTAATTAAAATTTATTTTAATTGAAAAAACATTATTTATGAGTAAAAAAAAAATATTTCACTAAAAAAGTAAAATTCGATTATGTAAAAAAACATGAAAAATTTCAATGTTACTCATCACAAATATTTGAATAAAAAATTCTTTCTTAATTTAAATAATTCTATTATTCAAGGAATTTACTTACCTTTGGATACAAGACAGGACATTCCTTAGAATATTATTTTTCTAAGAAAATCAGTGGACATTTAAATTTAAAATAGCTTGTAGAGCATGCTAATAATTTGTGAATTGCATCAATTTGATGTATAAATCATAAAATAAGGTGATGAGAAGTACGTTGAGTGAACTGGTTGATTTTGTTTCTTTTTATGACTACTACCACTGCCGTTACCATTACCATCATCACCACGGTATCGTCGTCATAGTTGTAGTATGGAGCAGGGAAAGTTGAGGAATGAGGTCGTTCGTGAGTCGGGTGCTGAACTGGACGTGAGTGAATGAGAAAGACGTGGAGGAACGGAAAGTACCAAGAGGATGATAACATTTCACGGAGCCAGCTTCGACATGCCGTTCGCCCGGCAAACTTTACCTCGACGCAGTGTCTCTTAGCAAATTGAATTTCCTCGTCACTGCTTCTTTCAATAGAGACCCAAGGCAAGAAAGAAATTCCCAATTCAACTATCCCTTTTCTCTTTCTCTTCTGTAACGATTACTTTATCGAAAAGACAGCCTTGTTCAGGCTCGTTCAAAAGGCCGTTGTCATTCTCCTGTTTTCTCGAATAAGTATAGCAATAAGAAGCCTGCAAAAAATAGTCTTGCCTTTATATATCCTTGTGCTGATAATCATTTAATTCCATACTTCTAGATAATAAAAATCCTATCAGGATATATAATGATAAGTTTCAATTGCAGGGAAGGTTAATGTTTATCTTGTAAGACGGCAATTGGGAAATTCTACCTCCCTCGAGTGCTGAGCTTTAACAGCAGTCATTGACTTTTCACGTGGGAATCCTTTCCGTTCATAACGACTACCCATTGGGTTCATTCGTCTGCAAACCCTCATTTCTAACTTACCGGGTGACCATGTCAGCACTTTGTCTTCTCTCTGAAATCCTCAAATAGTTTCTAGTCACCAAAGCTTAGTCCCTTTTTCCCTCAATAACATCATTTTCAACTACTTTGCCATTTTACTCCTTCAACAATCTGATCCTCTTTGTTGCGATTCATGACCCATCCTTTACAGCTTACACTCGTTACATCACTAACATTCCACCATCTTTGTGTTTGTTCTTAAATGTGTGTGTGTGTGTGATAACAAGCATCTTAGTATCTCTTGTTTGTATCTATTCGAATGATCAATTCATATAAATTACATGTATAATAATATAACTCTTACCCTTGAAATAAGTGTTATAGGAAGTAAAAATGATACTCAAACTCATTGCTATGGAGAATAGGGGGTTTTTTAAAGTTAAATTACCCGGATATTAAGTGATTCTTAAGGGCTTTACATTGACGTAGGTCGATTGTATAGATTAAAAGAAAAAAAAGATATGGATAAACTTGAGAGACCTGTATTTTGCGTAGGTTGGGTCTTTTTAAATCAATAGGCTTTGAAATAATATAATAATGAACGTTCTTCAGTTCTTCTTTGGTTATTTTTCAGAATAAACAACTAAAAATAAATAAATGTCTGCAAGTATCGCGAGAAAATACAGCCGCTCATACAACACATTGGTCCATCCATTCTTCTGCCTACAAGTCCAACATGTAGGATCGCCAAGTATCCTCGGAAGCTACTGAATGTCGCAGAGCAATAATTCCTTCAGTAATTACAGCGTCAGTATATGTCTTCTGTTTTCTCTTATGTATCTTTTGGAGTTTCTGTCTTTTTCTTGTTCACTCTTCTTACGAGTCTGTTGAGAAAATAAACGGTCGGCGCATGCTTCGTGGTCCGAATGATCCACAAACGATTTGGAGTAAATTGAAAGAGAGGACCGCTATCTCGTTGTGTTTAAAAAAGTAATTTGCTGGCTTGAGATACAGCCTATATATTACTGAAAACGACCATGAAGATGCTCAGATCGATACAGCTAAACTTGCTTTATTTTATATTGGAGATTATGATAGGGATTAGTGAATAAAAATAAATTTATTGTGAATAGGAATTAAAGAGAAAGCGTAGATAAATGAATTCCTCTTTCATTATAGATAATTGTTTATTTTTGGAATTTATTAACAGTGATATTGACTACTGTATCGTGTATTTGATGTGGTGATGTTCAATGTACGTTCCTGAGATTTTAAGTGGTAAATCCAATTTGCTGGAATAATTCACAAACAAAGTGTTGGTGGCTGGAATCCGGCGGGACAAGGGAATTAAAAAGCCTGAGGAGAGGAGTCTTCAAGCTGGTATATGTCTGTGGATAGTATATATATATAAATATATATCTATATATGAGGTTGCATTTACTTTAGTCGAATTTTCACGTGCTTGCAAGTTCGTTGATACGAAGAAACGATGTGCGAGAAAGACTGTTGGTATTTCACCGATTGAATGGTTGGCAAGGGCCTGGATGAACATGAGGTTGGTAAAAACTAACCCGAAGAGGTTCAATGAACCCTTTAGGTCCATTGCTTATTTGTCTTTCTCTTTCATTCTTTCGTGCTCTCTCATTTTGCTACACTCGGATGTTTCAGTATTTGACTGTTCCCTAACACGGCACTCGGTTCGACTCCCGTCGAGCGACAGAACGCCATAAGCAACCAATTTAAATGTAAATTGAAAACCACCGTGGCATACAAATTGTTCGACTCAGCGTCAAAATATACTGGTGAGAGCTAAGATCAAACAGACGACACGGTTAGAGGGTGGGTGGTTGATATAGTAGAAAATGAATAAAAAGGATGTTTATAATAGTAACGTAAAGAGAGATAGAGAGATTGAATAACATGAAAAATCTGGGTAATTTCGTAAATGTTTCAATTTCGCGTGTGATGCCATTTTTTGTCGTTTGTTTTTTTTTTTTTTTTTACACAAAACGAGAAGATTGAAGTGGTCAGGTAATCGCAATAAAAAATCTTACTGACAATTTTATGTTACTTCACATAAACTTTATTATGTTGTTGTTGTTTTTCTTTTATTTTAATACAATAAATTTATTAACGTGTCAATTTCCAATAAAAAATTTTTATTAAATAAACTAAACAGATTAATATTTTTATAAAACATTGACTTTAGACAACGAATTTCGTTTAATTGGTGAAAAAAATCAAATAGTAGATTCATTATTAAAAAATCAAAAAAAAAATGTATCGCTACAAAACGATGAATGAACGCATAAATGCAGAACGCATCGTTAACGTTGTTTTAATTGGCTCACCACGCTGCAATACATGGGGAAGAGTTTGATGATGCAAGAATCGGCGGATATAAACGAAAATGATGGAGAATGTGAGGGCTTAAATAAATAGAGGTGGGTCTACGCTATGGAATATTCGCAATAAGGGGTGTGAAAACTCGACAGCTAACACTGGCTTTTACTTTCGCCTTCGATCACGAATAAACGAGCAGAAAAGGGAACAACGTATTTCCAATGTTCTCTCTTGTGTGTTTGGTCGTATAGTATATAAAGGGAGCTGGTAAAAATGGACAAGTATCGCGTGCGAATGCACGACTCTTGATCTAAGAACATGGAAGAGAAAGTGCAGATGCTTGCATCGTAGCACGATCAAATGTTTATGTTTATACTTACTGTGATTCAAACTGAGATGGTGTTCTTTTAAAGATATAAAGGAATAATGATTTGTATGAAAATAGCTCTGTTTGATTCTCAGTAAAAAATAAATTACAGTGTATAATGTTTTTGTATGAAACATACAACATTTCATCCGTAAATTACTGAGATCTATATGGAATTTATGTGGTAAAAATTAATTGTTTCTTTTATATCACACCTGCAATTTCTTGAAACATGAAAACAGCATACATGAAAGTGAATATTAGCATTGCGGATAATAATAATTACGGAGAAATTGATAAACGGTTTCTACATGATGTATTCTTTTCTTGTATAAAGTATTGTTCGAAAATTGTATGAATGTTTTGTTAAAATAATTGATATCAACCAAAGTATTATAATTAATAAAGTAGTTTATTTAAAAATAAATAATTCCAGATAATTATTGATGTCTTTTTATTTATGATATATCAATAGCAAAATCTCTTTTTCAATAAAAATATAAATTACTAAGAGTATAATGTTGTATTGTCAGCATAGTATGATAAGCAAAATATTATTTATAATATCAATTAAAACAATCCAATAATTTATCTCGTACGTTCATTGGAATAGTGCAAGAATATCAATGTAAACATCTTGAGATATTTTCAAAAGGATGTAGATGGAATAATAAAGGGATCGATGAACGAAAATGCTAATTTAAATTACGATGCTTTCACTTGGGCTAACAGATTGGTGGCATAAATTTTAATTAACGAAATGGACTACGCCACAGGACTTGCTTGGTAGCCACGCACAACGATCAAGGTAATTAACCCGCGAGCAGAGATACATGCGCGTCATTATTAGAACATACTGGTCATGGTTATGGAATTTGAATTTGCCTCCCTTTCGTGATTCGCCTCGTGCGTCATCAAAACACATTATCATCAAATGTCTGCAATGTTTTTATTTTATATTTTCTTATAACATTTATATTGTTTATGTGGATGTTACAAGTTAAGTTTATGGCCATGACAGCACATTCATTTTTTTTTTTCGCTATCTTTGTGTTACAGTTCGTAATGGTTATTCTTGTGTTCCTGTTGCTTTGTCTGAGGGATTGGACATTCGATTGAATACTGCTGTAAGGGCAGTACGCTATGGTGTAAACAGTGTTGAAGTTTGGACCGCTCCTTCTCGTAGTCCTCACACCAATCCAACCGTATATAAAGCTGATGCAGTTCTTGTTACACTTCCACTTGGAGTACTGAAAGCCACCACTGCACCCTCTGCAGTTACATTCAATCCACCACTTCCAGATTGGAAAGCTCAAGCAATTCAACGTCTTGGCTTTGGAAATTTAAATAAGGTAAATGACAATTTATTTTCCTCGAAAAAATTCTCAGAAATTAAGTTGCATTCAAGAGCTATTTTTATTTTGTTATTATCTTATTACAAAAAATAAAATTACATGAAATAAAAAGTAGGATATAATTTTTTTTTTTAATTTATGTAAGTGGTTTTGCTAAATGAAGAAATGCAAATAACCGTAAAATAAATAGAATATTCATAGACCATTCATTAGTTTATTCATAAATAGTTTTTCTGTTTCTCTATGGCTTATTTGCAATGACTATATAAATTAATTTTCATCTTAAATATAATGGAAAAAATTGAAATAAATTTCAAAAAAATTCCCTTCATTATCTCGACAATTAATTGCTCTGTTAAAGTCTCTCTTCCGTTGTATAATCGGTGAATTATCTTATAAAAATCTTGAGATTCAAGAGAGATAATAAATGTGACGAGAAATTAAAAATGACTTTTATTAAGTTTTTTGATTTCGATTCCGCGCTTAATTAAATCGATGAAGAAATAAAAGGGAAATAAATATTCAAGATTAAGTCGTAAATGCTGAGTAAGTCTTACTGAGTGTGATGTTATTATTTAATTTCAGGTGGTGCTGTGTTTCGAACGTATTTTTTGGGACCCAACGGCTAATTTGTTCGGGCATGTCGGGAGCACAACTGCCTCCCGCGGTGAGCTGTTTCTGTTCTGGAACTTGTACAAGGCACCCGTTCTCTTGGCTCTTGTCGCAGGCGAGGCAGCTTGTGTTATGGAAAATGTCAGTGACGACGTTATTGTCGGTCGTTGCATCGCAGTGCTAAAAGTACGTTCAATCTACATGCATACTTGCTCACCCAACTAAGCACATGTACTCTATCTTTTGTCGTTACACATTATCTACATACAATACTTGTCGTACCGAGTTTTCGACTAACTTAAACTTTACACCAATGTGCGGTTCAAGTACTTAGATAGATGGCTAAACATTTGTTGTGCATTTTCCACTAGGGAATATTTGGCAACCAGGTTGTGCCACAGCCACGCGAAAGTGTTGTCACACGATGGCGAGCAGATCCTTGGGCACGAGGCTCTTATAGCTACGTTGCAGTAGGCAGTTCTGGAAGTGATTATGACCTTCTTGCTGCACCCGTTGCTGCACCAGCTCCACCAAATCAACCTCCAGGAACTCCTCAACCACAACCAAGGGTTTTCTTTGCTGGTTTGTATCTGAAAAAATTAAATATTTGATTTCCTCTTTATTATTTGAATAAATAAAAAAAGCTCTTTGACCTCAAGATCATTGATTATTTTATTTTTAGATTTAATCAAAAATATAAAGTTAACTTTTAAAAATACATTTTTGTTGATATTTATTTTGTTACATAAACAAACTATAATTTTTGAAAAAAAGTTCCGATTTATTGGTAAGCTTTGAAGAGTTTTTAATTAAACTAAAAATAAATAATTATTTGAATAAATAAATTTTAAATGAGAAAAAATAATTGCAGTTACAATTTTGAAATCAATTATAAAAATAAATGCTTGTAATTTTTTTAAAAATTTTAATTATGGTAAAACGATAAATAATTGAAACAATTTTCTTCGATAGGTGAACATACTATACGTAATTATCCAGCCACAGTTCACGGTGCCTTTTTGAGTGGATTACGAGAGGGTGGTCGTATCGCAGATCAACTCTGTGGAAGTCCTTATGCACCACCAAATTCACCAACTTCAGCAGTTTCATCGAGTGGAACCACGGCAACTACTACAACAACCCAATAACAAAGTCTTCAAGCACAGTTTACAGTATAATTTATCATAATTTACATGGATATTTTAATTTCATGCGATTAATACAGAGTTTAATGGTAAACTAGATATCTTTTTATTTCCAAGCTTCAGTTGAAATAAATGTTTTTACTCCTAAAAAAGTTCGACAGTGACACATAAACTAGAATCGTTTTGCTTCAATAGTTTCGATCGTTTTTTCAATCTTTCGTGCTGCAAACTTTTTCATTATGACTTTGAATCTGGGTCTGAATAGCAAACCGTAGGGAGTCCTTTCGAAAGACCTATGAAACGTGGGAGCGCTAGTTCCAGGGCAAACTATTGAATTCTTACCAATCGATTGCAATGATTCGTCGTTACATTGTCAGGTTTATTTTCCATCTAAATTGTCCACGATTACTATTCCATTCAACTTTATGTTCATAATCTTATCTATTAATTTTCATTAATACGATAAATAGTTTATGATAGATAGACAAAAAATGTTATGATTGAATCACAAATTAATTATTTCATTTGAATGCTGTTAATTTGTAAAATTGCCTGCGGTAGAATATGTTGTGCTAGTTTGAAACGACTGAAAATTGCAATTCGGTACGGCAATAAGCGAAAGTTAAAAGCCTTGGAAACAAAGCCACGGTGAATTGTTTTCTATTGATTGCCAAAAATTTTACATTCTCTCTCTTTTTTCTCAAATAGTCCGAGTTGAGGTCAATCCCAATTGAAATTGGTTCTTTTTCATGGATTGCTGTAAATATCCGAATTGTTCGAGCTTTTTCGTGAGAAAATAAAATAAAAAAAATTCTTTCTACAATCAATCACAAGGTACGTTTATTTAGTAGTGTCTCGTGAGCCAAGCATAAATTACCGCTATTGTTTTGCTTTTACGTCACGACGAAGCACTTTTGTGTCTCTATACAAGGAATAAGATGATTTTTACTGGTTATAATTTTTAAAATTAAAACATCTTTTTTATTATAGCATAAACATAGACTAAAATGGTATGAGCTCTCAATGAACTACGTAGCATCATTAACATAGAAGTTATGCATGCTTTTATGTTTTGCAATTTTTCGCAAATATCTCGAAATCTATGAGGCCAATCCTCGTCAATAGCTAGTGTTTTGAAATCGTCTCATTAAGACCTTTCTGATGATGTCTATGGTTTTATGATTTAAGCATAAATTATCATTTCAAGATTTTTTCATTGACAACCTATAATGAGTACAATTTGTAATGGAACTAAAGGGCAAAACGAATTCATGGGTCAAGGAAATAATTTATTTCAATCATTGTGGATTCTTTGGTTTAAATGACTCTTTGTAGTTCCATCATTGTCATTGTTTATACTTGGTGCACATTTTTGTACAGCCCAGAAAGACGGAGCCATTTTTTAAGGGTTCTAATAGATAATGTGCAGTATAAAAAATCGTTTTTTCTTTAATATGGTTTAAAATATAATTTTTTTTATCCAATCATAAATTATCAAGAAAAATTATTTTCGAACATTCTAAATAAATTTCTATTCATTCATGTTCTTGTGTTTAATGATATAGTGTTATTCATTTATTGGCATTTATAAAAATAATGGTTGGAGATAATTCAGTATCTGGATGATATTATCAAGCATAAAAAAAAAATTATCATAGTTTGATTGAATATAACTATTGAAATATTAAACATTTATTAGAAATGTCTCGTTTTAACTTGTGTTGGTCTACAAATATTTATGAATTCTCATCAACAAAAATGGTTAAATTTATGTAGCAATTAAAGCGTTCAAAATATCAAAGTGATTTTTTTTTTGTAAACAAAGCAGTGCTGAATCTGTAAATTCACTTGTACCATTCGAGACTGCGCGATAATGTATATTACGTACAGCCGGCATTCCTACTCACGTGCATCTGTGTCCCCCTTTGACAATTAATGAACCCCCTGTAGTACAAAGAGCAAGTACCGCTATAGTTACTACCATATCACCATACACTATAATTACCTACCATTCGTTTGTACACTTACACAACTCCAAGTATAACGAAAATTTAATGTTTCCAATATTATTTTAGGCAATATCATCTCTACATCTGGTGCAGACGAGTGCATCGAATTATGATCGTTTACCAAGTTAAAATTCCAGACCTGTTTAATCAATATGCTCATAATTAGTTAATTAGTAAATAGGTCAACTGTTGAAATTATCACACCGTATAGTATCTATTATCATTATTGCCAATTGCATGAATGAATGTCGGATAATGTTACGGTATTGTGCGAAGCAAATACAAAAGAAATGAAAATAAAAGAAAAAATTTTTTCTATCGTGAAAACTATTTTCGAATCGTCCTCGAATTACTTACGGTCGATGGTTTCGTTATTGGCAAATCAAGCCGCCTAATCGTATCTCGTTCACGCTATGGGCTTTTTGTCTGTGGCAAGTCATCCATGTACGAGATAATATAGTAAGAGAAATCGGTCTGGAATGACAGTAAAATGATTCATGCGATCATCTTGAAATACTCAACTCGTTTATTATTATCTTTTATTATATGTGGAAAATAATATATGCTAAATTTTTTTATACTTTTCTACTGTAATTAATTCATTCTATTCCAGGCTGTAATATAAATTAAACATCAAATTTGATTTAGTTAATCATCACCTGAAACTCACATGAAAGCTCTAGAATTATCTACTAAACTAGACTCCTGACTCTTACATTATGTTTTATGCTCTTAAGAGAGAAGAAAAAAGGTAAAACATACAACTAAATGTACCCTCAGAGGCTTGGCAATTAGTACATAAAGCATTTTAATTACCGAGCAGGCGTCCGCGTTCCAAGTTTGCCAAGCTTAACGTTCAACTTTCAACTTACTATTCATTTTCTTCCTCTTACATGCGTCATATTTATCTATATATATTGCACTTGAAACAATGCCAACTTGATAAAAGTGACTTGTGAATTCTCCTTGTCATCTTCTTTAAGCAGTCATGGAGAGTTAAAATGATTAATTAGGTGTTTTTCAGGATAAACAGTCAGATACTAACGCTGAGGATAATTACTTAAGACAAAAAATTATTTTGTATATAAAAAGAACGATTGGATACAATTTATCCTACAAGATGGTGAAATTTGTCCTTTCACTTCTTAAAAATTCCTCGCTTCCAAAGTAATAATTCTTACTCAATCCTTCTTTTCGTGTATTATTTAAATATATTTTATAATTTGATGAAAATTTATCTAATAAATATACATTAGGCACAATACCTCTAAAGAATAATCCTTTCATAGCTACTTTTTTTTATTCAATTTCTTTGGAACCTTTTCTCTGCTAATGGGTTAGATCTACCCCATCCAATGGTCCAGAGTCAGTTATCCCACCCCTAGCTGGCGGCGTTGGCGTACCCTTCCTTGTATCTCGCGGTTGGCTACGTGTCTGTGCCCACTAATGTCTCGTTATTCCAGTAATTTACTACGGCAGGAAGCAGCGACTTCAAATCGCCTGTTTTAAACCCAATCCACCGTTAATTTAGTGTCGATAGAAACTGAAAACTTTGTCCCTAAATTCTTTCTTTCCGAGGTTTCTTGTATTTTACGTGATGTGGGTGTTTTATATCTGTAATAAAATTATTGGAAATAAATTTCAACCTGAACAGCAATGATTGTTAATTTATTGACAATGCTTTGTTTCTAATAACAATTCAAAAACGTCAATATTACTTTTGTTTTAGTGATAAAATAATTCATATGATGTTAACATAAATCTTGGAATGATAAATTATGACTTCAGTTGTTAAGAATAAATAATTAAATTGGTTGTAGATAGGTTGGAGTTGGATTTTAATTTATTTAATATCAAAAACAAGCGAGACATGAATGAGAGTTTGGTAGCATGAACCATTCTGTTTTATCTAGATTATTTATAACCATTTGGTAAACAAATTTATTGACAGATTAGCCATTTATGCACAAAACTCATAAAGTTTGTGCTGGGTTCATTACATATGTCCATAGAGAGGACGTGCATATACTATGAACCGAATTTATATTCTCCCTCTTTCAATCCCTATCTCTTCTCTCACCTCACTCTCTCTCTCTCTCTTTCTCTTTTTCTACACTCACTCGCACCATCAAAAATTTGAATGCAGTGTCACGCGTTATATAAATAGTTTCAATATGCAAAATTTGCACAAATTAACCAATGTTATCAACTGATTTTGATTTATTGTAAAACTGTTTTTAATCTTTAACAAAGAATTACTTTTTATTTTAATTAATTTGTCAATTTCTCAATAGATTTAAATAGTTTAAGGTACATTAAATTTTATAATTTGTTTATGGAAGTGAAACATAAAAATTCATTGAAACACACTTCAGACATTTCATTACAGAACATCTGGATTTACAGTGGCAAATAAATCCTTAATTAAATGATATTTGAATTGCTTGTGATGGATATATAAATTATCGATAGAAAGTAAATTGGATTTTTTTCATGCAAATTTTTGTTTTTATATCTTAATATAGTCATTTATTACCCATTATTTTTTATTAGTTTCACAATATATTTTTTTTCTGATAAAATACGATAAATGAATATATAGGTAGTTTTCTCATTAAGGGAGAATGTATGAGAGTAAATGTATATTTGTTTGTCAACACATACTATGTAGAGAAATGATGATAATGTATATTGTTAGAGATGCAAAATTTTAAAATACAGATACAAGTAAATGGTATGCATGAATGCATTATATTTTAATGCAATAAGAGAATTCTGTTACCCTACAGCATTTTACACTTTTTTATTTCAGAATATATATCTCCTGTAATTCTATATAATACAAGATTTTATATATAAATACGTAAGGATTTGTTAATACTTTTTCTCAAAACATACATTTAACATCATAATAATGTTTCGTTTATACAATATGAAATTAATAAAAAAATTCACTCCACCTGTTATTACTATGAAGATAAATTTAAATAATAATTTAAACAATAACTAAAAAGTTATCTCAATATTTTACAAAAATTAATTTCATGATCATAAATCAAATCAATTTATCACCATTTTCATTTAAAGAATGGTAAAATAATAAATTTAGTTTATCATCATTTTTATTTGTGTGTCAAAAATCAATTTTATAAATCGATTACATTTGATACCATCAGAACCATCGGACGAGTTAAGTATCGATTTTCTAAGTGAAAACCGCTTGGTACATGATAAAGTTTTTGAGCTGCCGCCGTAGTATCTAGATCCTTACCCACTGTCGGCTTAGTACCTTTTGCTTCAGTGAACTTCTGACGGTCTTGTTAGGATTCGCTCAGTGAGTATTCTAAAGTCAGATGCGGGTTTCTCTCAGTAATCTGAGTAATTAATAATTAATCAAATGCGGGCTTCTGCTAATTGAGAAATGGGAAAAAAAGTTTTAATGAACTTAT
This sequence comes from Chelonus formosanus, assembly GCA_028641665.1. Taxonomy (NCBI): domain Eukaryota; kingdom Metazoa; phylum Arthropoda; class Insecta; order Hymenoptera; family Braconidae; genus Chelonus; species Chelonus formosanus. The sequence goes on along the minus strand of CM054004.1, from coordinate 7,772,451 downwards.
CAATGTTATTTAAAATCGATATTTCATAAAAAAAGGAGATAGGAAAATTGATAATCATTTCCCAATGTAATTTATTAATTGAATTTATTTATCAACCTATGATTTTTTTTATTCCCCTCGTCCTTTTAATCAATCATTAATTTAATTCTACTCAATTACGCAATTTCACGATTAATTAATTGTTTTATATCAAAAGATGTTTTGAATTTTTTTATTGCTTTAATAAATTGAATTTATTTATATTGTATTAAAGTTATAAAACTAAAAATAAATTGTCTCTTTCAAAAGATGAGTAATAATCGATTATTAAAAATTTTATGTGATATTTTTGTTGTAGAAAAAAAAAATAAATCCGATATTTAACTTGATTGTAATCATGATTACATGAAATTCTATAAATACTACTGCTAACAACAAATAACATGAATGTTTTTGACATTATCTGAACGCCAAAATGAATGTTGTGATGGACCTTTAGAGAGTGTTATTAATCATAAAATACGATGGTCAGTTTTGGCAATTTCAAGCACGTTTTTGTCTTTTGTCTACTTTTATTTCTTGAGTCTACTTTTCTCATTCCTTCTTTATCTGAATCGCTAAAACAACCCCTCGGACTACGATATGTTATTTTTTTTTTGTGGTCTCGCTGGAGAAATTGTGAGAATGGATTTATGGGAGACTACTCCCAATGGAATACAGTCCCATTGATACTTCCTTCTACTTGTGTAGTTTTTCTTCGGTTTACTCGATATACGCACAGACTCATAAATAGACACAGGAAGAGAATGCGCAGTTTGTCTCAGAATTGCAGGGTATTATAGGAGGTTGTATAATGGTAGCCCACAACTGTCTAGCAATTCCACTTATTCTCTCATTCCATCTTTATAGAGTTACTAGGCACCCTCGAATGTTCTCTTTGCGCCCTTTCTCATTCTCTATCTTTCATGCAATTCTGTTTTTGGCTGGTGCACTGTAATAAAGACGCTCGCTTTCGTCTTCTCAAACTTATTCACACGAATATAAAGAAATAACTGGCGTCCCTTCCTGTCTAGTCACAGTTTCTATAGATTTTATGACCAAACATTGATCGTACAAGCATTGGGCCTTGGCTGAGTCCCTGGGAAAAACTTCAATACCACCACTTTGTCTCGTCAAACGACCATTTCCAATATTTATTGGAATATCAGCTTCATTTTATCAACCAGCTCTATTCAAACTTTTATCTCAATTGAATTTCCAATTCGAGTTAAATTATCACATATTCTGCCATCATTTATACATGGAGAAAAAGAGTTTTTCAAAAAATATCAACCATTTCAGCAGCAATAAATTTTTATTGGATGCGTTTAATAAAATATTTTCGGAAATTAAGAGGAAATAGAAAGCAGCTTTATCGATTGTAATTTCTCCAATAATCATATTTGGTCGGGTTTATGAATATATAATCAATAAATCTTATCAAATCTAGTTCATTGCAAGTTAATAAAGTTTATTTAATCATATAATTCTTACAGGAGCTGTAGAGACTTAATGAATGTGCCCGTGAAATACTTCCGTTATTTACAAGCAGATCTTCTTCTTACGTAATATAAATATAAGCAAGACATACACTATAGCTAACTTCCGCTAACAGTTCGCTCCGAGACTGTTCGCTAATTACCGGCCATTAATAAATATTAGTTTCAACGAAACTTGGAAGATGGATCCCCTAGGGGCCGCAAGCTGGGAGGAATTATCGCATTAGATATAATTACACTTCCTTTCTGTTACTTCAATCTTTATTACACGATAAAAACTCATTTCTTCCACTTCTCTTCAATATTTTTTGCTCTCCTCTGAGCTTTGGTTGCGTGTGTCTCGTAAAGTCAATTTTTTGTCTTGGGCACGTTCTTAGTTGGTGAAAAAAAAAGAAAGAAAAACTCGAAGCTTTCTCGTAACTTTTTGATCACATTACCACCGCCTGCAAGGGATTTAAAGGCTCTTGCCCTATTTCTATACTCCTATAACTCGCTAACACGTAGATGAAAGATAGTTGCTTTTCTCTGTTTCCATTTTACCTTTTGTTACTTAAACTTTTACTTCTATTGTTTCATTATCATGAAATTAATTGATCTTCTGAGCTTCTTTGATTAGTGTTGGAGTGATTTTTACTGTTCTGCGTTAGATATCTCTTACAATTTGACATATATATCGTAATTAAGTTTGCAATATTGGACTTTTTATTAAAAGGTTTTACAGATTAAATTATATTACTGGTGATAAGATTTATCTATTGCTGTAGGATAGTGATAGAGTTGTTGAAGAAAGATTAAAGGACTCATATAAAGTAGCTTACAGCCTACCACTAGAAACTTTTGTTCATGATCTTGTTATGAAGGAAAAGTGGACAATTTACAAGTTCCGCAATTTGCTCTCAAGTGTTTCGTCGTCGTGTAAAGTTGGCCCTCATTATTCGATAGTTGTTGAGGAGAAACAAGGAGATGGTAAAGTGCTAACACCAGTGATGGTGAAGAAGTACTTTGAATTATTAAAATAAAAAAAAAAGTAAGTCAAGAAGCATCCTTGGTCTTTTGTAGGAAGTTTACGTCAGTGAGGAAATGTTCTTGGCACGACAGCCTGAAACTATGTTTACTCATCAAGAGAAATATTTTCCTTAATGAAATACACATTCAATTTCTCTTTATTTCCATTCAGGAAATTTATGTAATTTCCTCTTGTTACAACTGAAAATATTGAAACTTTTCAATTAACTTGAAAGACATTGCTCTTTTAAACTGATAATAATGAAATACTTGTCAAGTATGATGATATTTGGAGAAATAAATATAGCTATTCATTGATTATGTTTACTTGATAAAGTTATTTTAAATCAAGAATATCGAATATAGCCTGAATAAAGTAATTGTATAAAACTAAATTCGCAAAAGTATAAAATAGCATTACGAAAAAATATTGAAATTCTTATATTGAAGTTTCTCCTGTATTTTTCAATACTTCTAAGTATCTTTTTCTCTCCTTTCCTTCTTAACTATGAGCACTAAAAGAAAATCAGTAAAGAAAATAATAGACATGGAAATCGATAGACAAAAGTTGGGAAAGTCAGTGACTAAGTTCTGGAAGTTGGATTGGGTAATGCAGTCATAATAATCATCTTGGATTGAGAAGAGGAAAAAGAAAAAAATGGTGAATTGAAGAAGAGAGTAACGGGAATTGCCGAGTACTGGTGATTCAAATTTAATCGAAATTCGATAAAGGAATGGTGAACGTTGAGACACAGGCGACAAAGATAAAGAGAATGAGCCAGGGTGACCAACCAAGAAACTTATTCTACGGCCAATTAGGCAAAATCGCATGTCAATTATGCGAATTGCACATCTTATCTTACGGTTTAATTACCTGTTTGATTAATGGCATAATTTGACGTGGACGATACCACATTAATATTTTCCAACTGAATGGAACAAGTTATCTTATAACTAATTTCCCGTCTACAAAACGGTATCTTTTTTTGTCTTTCGTTTATTTTATTGCTGTAAGGATTTATTCTTCAAGTAAAATATCTCTACATACTTTGATTATATGTTAAAAAAATTCATCATAGTCCTAAACATATCCTATTGTATTCAATTTGGAATACTAAATGACATCTTTTTTATGTATCATTGCTATTTAATCGTAAAAATGACTTATAAGAAAATTTTATTTACTATATTACAGCAGTAAATGTTGAAGAGAAATAAAATAAAAATTATTGAGGGTTTTTTTTTTGTGTACAACAAATAACAGTTTTATGGTATATTGATCGGTCATCATACAATAGTTCAATAAACAGAATAATTTTATTAGTACTTTTATTGTTATTTTTTTATTCAATTTTTATTTATATTAAGAATTAAATAGACCAGAAAAGTACTAGAATTGTAAGACTTACTGAAGCTCCGCACGTTTATCGAATAAATATGAATTTGTAACTAGGCCAATGGCTCTTCGCTGTGAATAAAGGGGAAAAAGGAGAATTGTAATAAAGAAGTTAAATTGTCTACAATAAGAAAAAAATGTCAAAGTTACTTTAAAAAAGGTTGAAAATAAAATGATTAGATGCTTGACCAATATTCGATTTGGTCATTCTAAATCGTAATGTATAAAAATTACACTTTATGATAACGTACTCAAAGTGAAATATTTTTAAGATAAGACGAACTCACGACTTTATGAAGTTGTGCAATATAAATGGCTGCGTTGCTAGTTTATTAATGGGTTACGTGACTGGCATTGTGAAAAAAAGTAAAAGAGGTCGAATGAAGAGTCGGAAGAAATGTAACTATTGGAAGTCATAATTTTCCCTTTGCTTCCGGGACAACATTTGCTCTCATTTTATTTCATCCGTACAATTTCTTTGGGACGTAAAATATCTGTTCTTCTGTAATTCATTATTATTACTGTATAAGTAATAAATGCCACTCTTTATCATTTCCATATTTACGACAATGATTCAAATAAAATAAAACGATTATCATATTAGCTGTCATTTTTATTGTTAATTATTCAAGGTGTAAAACATTCAAGTGCTATTAAATGAAATTATACTATTATGAACCATTAGTGAATGAATGTAAACAGTAACAAGTTAAACAGTGTGAAAGTAAGTGAATATTTTTAATTAAATTTCGAGAAATTGAAAGTTATTTTTCTTTCTTTTACTTGTTACTGTCATCCGCAAATGTAGAGCTAACAACTGCGACAGCATTCCACTACAAATTACAAAGTCAAACGAACCATAAATGTTATTTCGCGTGACCCGGTAGTCAAGTGTGCCTATGTATATTGCTACGCGAGTTTGATGACTACAATTACAGGTATATATGTGCGACGTCTGCTACTGATGCGAGTGTTCAACCCCTTGTACTGCGATAGAACTTTGTTGACACAAACTAATAAAGACGAGCAGGAATATCTGGACACAGATGTTGGCACAGTAATAGCAAAATCCTTGTCACGTATCTCTTATCATTTATTTATTTTTATACTTTTTTTGTGATAATTGAAACATTATAGCAGTCAAAATGATATTAAATTTATTTTCTTTTTTTTTTTTTTTTGTTACATTAAAATATTCATTTGAATTATTTGGAAGTTTAGAAATATATTTGCATTAATTACAAGAATATTTAATGATAAAATAGTTTCAATGTAATACTTATCTTCGAAAATTATTAAGACAATGTTCCATTAATTAGTATAAGTATCTTCAGATTCTGTACAAAAGAAGAAATGAAAATTGTTTATTATATATTATCAAAGCAATTTAATTGAACTTTGCTACATTATTTGAGCTTCTTGAATTTTATTGCAACATTACATTAATCTTCACTAAACGTTTGGGGAGCAAAAAAATTTTTTATTTTTTTTTTATTTTTCTTCTTTACTCCAAAAGTACTTTAACGTAGATTTTTGCTAATAACTCAGGATCTATAAGGCCTATATAGACAAGTAAGGATATCAATGAATACGTAAGAACGAGACCTCTTTATTTCACTATTTGAAATCATTATTGGAGCATAATTTATGCAAAAATTTTCGCAAAGTTCCGGTTTTGGCCCATTTTAAGGGTGAAAAAATTGATTTTTTAAATGTTTGACCTGATTTTGTATTTCTGAGCGCCGAGACGAAGAGAATGAGTCCTCGATCATTAAAATCGAAGCACTTTGATTTTTTGGGCAAAAAAAATGGAAAGGGGTACCACTTGCCATTTTTTTGGGTCGAAAAATCGAAGTACTCCGATTTTGATGATCGAGGACTCATTCTCTTCGTCTTGATGCGTAGAAATGCGAAATCGCGGCACAGCTTAGAAAAATTCATTCTAACACCCTCAAAACGGGGTAAAACTGGATATAAAATATCAAACGTGATCTCTTTGACTTTAAACCGTTGTAACTCATGAACGGACAGTCCAATAAACTTTTTCTTGGACGTTTTTGAAAACTCAAATTCTGAGCTGCAGATTGATATCCGCGGATTTATTGCAAAAAATTTATTTCTCCCTCAAATTCGTTAAAATATAAAAAAAATCACGTTTTTTCAGGGAGTTTGCCAAGTATTTTGGCGATTTTAAGGGTGAAACAATTGTTTTAAATGTATTTCATGGATATGGATTTGTAGCTTAGATTCTAAAATTTCTAAATACTTCTTGAAAATCGTGATTAGACGACTCGTATAAGAGTTATAGAGGTCCAAAGTCGAAAAGTAAATGATTTTTTACCCGAACTTTGACTTTAGACCTCTATAACTCTTATACGAGTCGTCTAGTCATGATTTTCGAGAAGTATTTAGAAATTTTAGAATCTAAGCTACAAATCCATATCCATGAAATACATTTAAAACAATTGTTTCACCCTTAAAATCGCCAAAATACTTGGCAAACTCCCTGAAAAAATGTAATTTTTTTTATATTTTAACGAATTTGAGGGGGAAATAAATTTTTTGCAATAAATCCGCGGATATCAATCTGCAGCTCAGAATTTGAGTTTTCAAAAACGTCCAAGAAAAAGTTTATTGGACTGTCCGTTCATGAGTTACAACGGTTTAAAGTCAAAGAGATCACGTTTGATATTTTATATCCAGTTTTACCCCGTTTTGAGGGTGTTAGAATGAATTTTTCTAAGCTGTGCCGCGATTTCGCATTTCTACGCATCAAGACGAAGAGAATGAGTCCTCGATCATCAAAATCGGAGTACTTCGATTTTTCGACCCAAAAAAATGGCAAGTGGTACCCCTTTCCATTTTTTTTGCCCAAAAAATCAAAGTGCTTCGATTTTAATGATCGAGGACTCATTCTCTTCGTCTCGGCGCTCAGAAATACAAAATCAGGTCAAACATTTAAAAAATCAATTTTTTCACCCTTAAAATGGGCCAAAACCGGAACTTTGCGAAAATTTTTGCATAAATTATGCTCCAATAATGATTTCAAATAGTGAAATAAAGAGGTCTCGTTCTTACGTATTCATTGATATCCTTACTTGTCTATATAGGCCTTATAGATCCTGAGTTATTAGCAAAAATCTACGTTAAAGTACTTTTGGAGTAAAGAAGAAAAATAAAAAAAAAATAAAAAATTTTTTTGCTCCCCAAACGTTCCCCATAGTCTTACGCGGGGTAGATCGAGGAACTTTCTCACTGGGGAACATGCCGGAAACGTTTGGGGAACAAAATTTTCCTATACGGGGAATACTTATTAATTTTTGATTTAATAAAAAATTTAATCATTTTCCTGACAAGTTTGTTCATGTCTATGTAGATAATAATCTATTAATAATTTATCGAGCTTAATTAAAATTATATATCACTAATTCATTCATCAAAATTCAGTCAAGTTTTTATACTTAAAAAATGAACGAACATTTGATAAATTTATTAATAATAAATAAATGATTACTATAAAATTTTGATAAAAATCTTAATCATTAATCAACGTTTACTTAGATGTAAATTCAATATATATATTTCGATTATATTATCTTCCGAATATTTTCCGTCGTCCTAGAATGAGTGGTTTTTTTACAAAGCAAACAAATTGATTAAATTTCACTTCTAGAAAGGAAGATGAAATGATACATTTTGTAGGAAATCAAATTTCCGAGAATAACAGGTCTTTATCAGAGAACCGCGTAATATCCTCGGATTTGGACGGAAATCGAGCAAATGAAAACCTTCCGTCAGCAATTGAGAGCAATCGTATTTTGATGGTCGTTAATATGAACTCTTTAAAGTAATTCATTTTAAACTTGTTATCAAATCATTTTATTCTTTCAATTATTCATTTGCTTGATTATTCGATTAGTGAAAAAAAACAGTGTCAATAATTGGCGGAATCACGTGTTATAACTGTTCGTTCCAATATGTATAATACATTGGAATATATCTAATTCACATACACTCGCATTTATTAATAGATAGCAAATCAACGCAGGATATTTGTAGCATGGGTTCTCCCTTTGGTTGTCATGCCAACTACCATGTGACACGTTACGTATAATCCTTGCTTAATTTAGGTCGTTTGAGTTTTTATTATAACAATGAATAAAAATATCTTTCAGCGTTTTTATTATATTAAAAGCATAGAGTTGTGCAACTCACATTCTTTTAATTTAAAACATTTCGACTTTGATAAAAAATGTTTTCATTTATTTATCTCCCTCGAGTACAAAAACTTTGGTCACATTCTTACAATAATTCATAACTATTTTTAGTAAAAACAGTGTCATAAAAATTTATTACAGAGATACTGATAATAAAGCTTGCGAAAACAACAATTGAGGTAAATTTTATCACTTGTGGAAATAAATGATATTTTTCATAAGAGTTGGAAATAATAATTGTGTATAGTGAGATCGAGAGAAGAATAGGATGGAGTAGACGAATGTAAGACTTAGGGGAATGAGCTTGGTTAAGGGCTGTACAGTGTGCAATTCTACAATAAACTATGAGCAACCAGTAGGTTGAAAGATCCTATCGACTTCTTATCTACAGTTCTAAGGAATTTTGTAGACTGCTTGGTTTGCCAGAGACTCGAGGGTTGATGCTTGGGTATGGTTAGAAGAGCATTTTGTGAGTTGGTATGATAAGCGAGACGCAAACAACCGCGAAACCAGAATTTTTTTACAAAATCCTACTAAAATATGGATTTTTCCAACTCCTTTTGATGTTATTCTCTTTGATGATCCTAACCACTGTTTTAATAATATAAATGGGGGAGGCGTAAAATGGCTGTCAATTTGTTTGGAAGAGAAAAAATATTCAGGATTTTAGTCTTTTAGAAGTTTTAAGAAAAATATTTTACTTGCGGATTACTTTTTTTTTGTAACAGTATATAGTCAGAAAATTGCATCTGAGATATAAAGAAGGTGTACGTTTGCTTGACTTGGTTTAAGAAGCTTCCTTCCTTTTTTTTTTTGCTTACCCTGTGTCTGGTTGGAAATTCATAAAGCATGAAGAAACATAATTTTACGAAAGCCCACTTTCAACCTCCAGTCTTATGCTTTCATCCTAAAAGATTTCTAAGAAAGAATGAATAACGTCTGATTCGCTCAGTAAAAATCGAATACTTGAAGTTTTACAAAAAAAAAAAAAAAAAGTATGATAAAGAAAAAGAGGTCAAGTTTGCCAATTTCTATATCAATTTTAATCCGATTATTGTTATAAAAAAATAGTTCACATCCTACCACAAATCAGGATTACTTTATTTTCAAATTATGCTGCCATAAAAAATATTATGTCAAATATAAACCAAGTAAACAAAGTAAACTCATTATTGCAAGGTGTTATGTATTTGTGTATACACTTGATATCTAATACCTATATACACAAAATTCTATCATAGCGAGATTTCTTCCTGGAACTTCACCAAGTCTATTTTCCTTTTTTTCACTCGGTTTCGAGTGAAGTATAAAAGTGCTGCCAATATCATCGGATTTTTCTTACTACTAAAACTCCAATGTCTTCCGCAATGGTGCGGTAACGATCGAGACACGAAAGGTAACCTTGTTCGATTTCTTATCAACTTTAAGAAAACGTGTGAGTAAAGAGGATAAAATACAAAAACATTAAAAAAATAAACACCAATAAATGTCGAGATGTTCAACGGTCACGTCTGCCTGTTACATACTTTTACTACTTGAAACCTAATGCATTTACTTTGTTAACCCAATTCTCTAATAATTATATATTTTCTAGAATCGATTATTTATTTATAATCTTCTTTGTAATTGACACAAAAAATAATTTATTTTAATCGAATTCTGTATAAATGCAAGATTTATCAATATCGATAGATGAATAAAATAGTTTATATTAAATTAGATGAATCGACAGAATTTTCATGTCTCGCAATGCTATGTAAACAGCATGAATATGTAATTATGTGCTTCTCAATGCTTGTACCACACCACACCAAGTAGATAACATTAACGAGTGGCGCATTGCGAATTCAGGGTTCGCAACGACTCCCTGTGGTATTGTTCAAAGAAGCCTTTTCAATTTTCGCTCAGTTCTAACCATGTGGTATTTCAAGTACACGTTGGCACGTCGATGAATAAATCATCATGTAACCAACTGAAATGAACGCAAAAACCAAACATCCACATTTGCAAAAAGTCCCATTCATTTCATTATTTCTTCAAAATATTTTTAAGCTTTAAAATAATTTTTTTTTCATTTTTAATAAAAAATTCAATACAGGTATGTAATTAAATAGCTAATTTTGCAAAAGACTATAAAAAAAAAAAAATTATTCATACAAAACTATTTGCAACTACTTTGTTCTATGCATGCTGTTGCATCAAGTTTTGAGATGAATATATCATATTTTATAATGTTTTTTCAAATAAAGTTATCTCTCACTAGAAATGTATAAATAGTGTGGTCGAATAATTGCTAACAAACTAACGAGGATTTTCTCATCAGAGCTGTAAAATCCAAGAGTAGTGGGCAACCTCTGTGGTGACGTGCAACTTGTGCAGTAGAACAGAAATCGCAAGTACATATATCTTACTTGACTTTTCGTCTAGCGCCATAAATCTTTCTCACTTATGTCTTATATTCTTCGTCTGTATTTACCCGCAGAATTTTTCTATTCTTGATACTTCGATCAGTCGAAAATCATTTAAAATAAAAAATGGATAAATAAATCTGATAGGATTAATTAAAAGACACGGATAAAATAATACTGTGAGTATTTATTGATTTTTTAATCAGTGTATTTATAACACTGATTATATTTTTGATTATTAGTATTGGCACGTGATGAAAACGCTTGATAGACGATTGAAAACATTGCAATGGTGTAAATTGTGTTCGCCTTGCGCGCTGCGACGAGATAAAATTGTTTTCGCAGCGGGGTTGTCTCGGTCAAACGAATTGGGGGCGTTCGTTCAACTGAATTGGATGGGGGATAAAATTATTTAGTCGGCTGATTCTCAGTTAGTTGATTATATTAAATAATCAATATAACGTTTATTAACAAATACCTATATACATTTGAGACCAGTTAAGAAAATTGATTAAAACATTTATATATTTATCAATAAAAGTAAAATACAATTCTTTCATTTTTTGTTTATCATTATTATTTAATAAAGACATGCTAATTAAAAAAACTGGTTGTATAACATTGTGTATATTCGAGTAAATTAAAGCAGGAGAATACTAAGTTAAAATTCACCACGAAAAAAGGCATGTTAGATCAATGCATGTGTGGTCAACGTCGGGGCATTGTGGAACCTTGCCATTGTCCTTTCACGCATTGTGTAAGCCTTATCCTGTCCCTTTATCTCCAACTGACGCTTAGATATATTACATTTGTACACGTGGTCTACACGTGTAAAATCCCGGAAGCTGAATGTGCAGCCTGTTAGAATCGATTTCTTAATCCAAATATAAGAGAGTAATTTATATAGTGAAAAATGGCCCTTAAATGGCTTTATTACGAGCGTGAAAATTATTGGAAAAAATTTCAAATATTATTCTAGTGAGTTCAATTAACCAATTAATTAAATAATTGGATGACAATTTAATTACAGATAAAAGGGCAATAAGTGGTGCATTAAAAATCTATTTACTCATTATTTTTGTTATAATTATAGAGAAAAAGCTTCTGTCAATAAATTATAGAGAATGTCGTAGTGGTATTGGCTGGCTGATTGCCGAGTTATGAACGACCTCCATAGTAACAATAGCGTTATCTCTCTCTTTGACCTCTTCTATTTACCTCATCCCTATGTCCTTGTTGCTGTTAATGACGGACTATAGTTAATTGTCTTGCGTCCATATTTCACCAAGTCTCTTTGATTTGGAACTTCAGTGGTCAATTTCAGATTGAGAATCACCAGCTAAGCATACAGATCAGTTCATATCCGTTCTAATTAGTGCATAAAACTTTGTAATCATCCTTTTTACATAGAACAAACTTTTTAGATCAATATTAGATCATAAAATAATAGAATGATAAGTGAAATGTATATTTATGGACGTTTACATTGTAAATTTCAATGTTTTATTTAAAATACTTAAAAATATTTTAAAAACGAGATAATGTTAATCAAATGGGTGATGTTATGTTAAAATACTTTTAATATTTTAAACAAAACACTAAAATTTACAGTGTATATATTTTTAATAACTAATGCATAACGTATAATTCCAAAAAGTCATAAACTGTGGTTTAGTTAATTCATAATTTACTTCAAAAATATTGCTACAATAACCATTTTGCTGATATTTGTTAATAATAAATCCATAGTATACCTTTTCTGAAAAGTTTGTAATAAAATAAATATTTACTTAGCTCCAAATAGTGAGAATAATGAAAAATTATTTGCATAATGTTAATTAAAAGTTAATGACCTTTTCTCTGAATATATTTAATTAATATTTTTGAATATTTACATAAGGTACTGTTGAATTTTTGACTAAAAAAGCACATACAGATTGAGATACTTTAATAAAATGATAGTTATTCTGTTAGCTTACATGAGCATTGAAGGGCTGCACAAAAAGCCACCACAAAGCTCATAACGTCGACAGAGTGATTTTATAACTTGACTGGAGGATCCAGAAAGAGTTTGTGGTTGTTCCAGTAGGGTTTGAATTGTGCTAATATTGTCTGTATTGACCACTGTATAACTCGGTAAAAAGTAAGAGAGCTTCAGAGGTAGAAACCACAATGTGTATACGAGCATCATAAAGTTCCTTTATTAGTCGGTAGGGTTTCATTATTTGAACCCATTTTCTGACTGTTCACTGAAGGATGCTCAACTGTGCGGCTATGAAAGAGCTGGACTTACGCGTAACGAAAACAAGAACCAAGAGATGACCCCAGAAAATGAGAAAGCAAAAGAGGCTAGAATGAACAGACTAGACTTATTACGTTTGCTTTGGGCGAAATGCCAGTGTAAGAGTAACCCTCGTGGCTAACTTATACTACGCAGAGCATTGGCCTCAGAAAGAGTCCTTTGCGAAAAAATAAATGACACGAGAGTATATAGAGGATGAGAAAACGTGTCGAGTGTCACTTTTGTACTTGCTCTTTGTCTCTATTTCCTTCCTTTCTCATTCACTTTAATGTTCCGAGTTGTAAACTTATCCCATAAAATAACTATCTTCTTTTTATAAATTTGATAAGAAATAACAAAAAAACGTTGATGAAAGTTTTTAATTATTCGAGTAATTATCAGAAGATATAGTTTGCAAAAAATACTGTGTATCAATAATAACTGTTTTCTTCATGAAAAAAAAGAATACAAGGCCTATACAAGACCAAGCTTGTTCTGCAATTTTCCCGGAAATTACAGTTTCGAAACGACAACTTTTGAGACTCGCTTGAGGCAACTCAATCATTGGACGTGCCCAACCGGGTAACGTTTGCTGCTGTTTCCGAGAGGGCTTTGTCGTTTTCCTCTTTCTCCTTTATCTCCGTCTCTCTCTTGCTTTTCATCTCCTGTACTCACTCTTGCTCTTCGGTACATTTCGCACAGGACTCTCTGGTGAAATCAAACATTGTCGAGTTCGCCACGCAACGTGGTTCGGCTTAAACAAACTTTGTTTAGCGATCCAAAGGTAATCGTGAGTTCTATGGCTTTCCTGACTGAACCGTCCTTCTAATAATATTGTTCTAGGATCATTTTGCTTCAACTCGTAGTATTGCTATTTCTAATAGCCTGCAAAATTTTCAATTGACTGTAAATTAATTGCGACTGTGATTGAATCACTAATCTACTATTTTACATAGAATATTATCAGAGATTATATTCAGTTAATTGCTAGAATGCATTTTGGTTTGATAAATATCAGCAAAACTATTCCACATCAATAAAAATAGTGAAAACAAATTCTTCTTGTATGACAAACAATTGAAATAAGTGTTTTCTGTAAACAGTCAGCATCTTTAATAGCTGTCTTTTCCAGACTATATTTTTCTCTTGGATACAGTCGATTATTTCACGTGATGTACTGGAGGTTGTCATGGTAACTGTAAACAAAGACTTATTGACTTACTCGTATTCCAAGTGATTTGAAATACCAGTTAACCTTTTACTATCCGATAAACGTGTTGCTGATGTCGAGAATAACTCGGAGTCAAGTTGAAACTCATCAAAGAAAGCAAAGTGATGTTACAACAGCCGCGAATATTCCACTTGGATACAGAGTACATCAACAATCTTCCAATGGTTATCAAGAGTGCCCAAGTCAACGCAGTTGTGCTGACATTCGTATACTTGAATTCAACCAAAAAGCTAAAAGATTTGATGCACTTAAACCAACAGGTATATGCACTATTTTCAATAGAAACCTTTTATAAATTAGATAACAAATATCTTTCAGCTAAAAGAAGGCAACTTGGGAAATTTCTTCCAAGTGTTGAATCTGAAGAGAAAACTGACAAAATAATTTTAATAAATAGAATTCAAGACTACATTAAGCGAGGTCAGTAGCAGCTGTTGCCAGTAATTAATCATAATTTTATCATGATTTATGAATCGGTATTATAATTATACTAAGAAATATGTTAATTATAATGCACAATGTGAGAAGGGTTTATTAATGCATAGAACATAACTTTAGTAAACTCTATTATAGTTGTACCGTAGATTGAATTATATTCACGACTACTGACCCTGTATTGTTTTCGGTTGGAAGGTATGACAGCGTACGAGGAAGATATCAATACTCGAAGAGAGAAGTTACGTGCCATGATTCAAGCAGAGGAAGCTGAGTTGACACAGGAGCTCGTCAATCAAGCTCATCGATGCCAAGCCTCTAGGGACAGAGAATTAAGGAAGGACATTGATGAACAGAGAATACGAGAGGAAGAACGTCAGCGTATGCTGGTAGCAGCTTTAAAGAAAAGACAACAGCTACTGGAAAGATGTCCTGAAGTTAGGGATGAAATTTCACGAGAAATGACCCGAGGTGTCAAGTATTCCAACCTCGCACAGATATTGGAGAAGTCTTCTCGCTCAAGAGAGGAAAAGCAACTGGATACTTTGTGGCACGAGATCATGTTGAGAAATAGTGAGATTCAACGTCGAAAAGAAGAGGAAGACCGCAGGAAACGTCGAGCTATTGACAAAGACACAAGTCGCATTTTGGAAGAGCAAATAGCTAGAAGATTGTATTCTAGAGAAGAAACACGTCGTGAGCGTGAGCAGGAGAGACAAGAGCATGAACATCTTCGAGCTCAAGTAAGGGCCGAAGAAGAGCACAACTTAACGCAAAAGCAGACAAAACGCGAGCAACTCAAGAGGGACTTAGAAGAGCAACTGATGTTAGCAAGGAGACGTCTTGCTGAGAGCGCTCGTCAGGAATCTGAAACTGCACGAAAGCTCAAGGTTGAAAGTGAGGTACAGTTGAAACAGGAAAAAGAACAGATCGCGAAATCTGCTGAAAGTTTTAAGAGAGAAATGACGGCTTATATGAAGAGTTTAGCAGAATTGAGGGCACAAGAAGCAAAAAGAGATGCTGAAGCTGGTGCGATTATTGAGCAATGTGCTAAGGATGCTCAAGCTAGACGAGATTTTGCTATTAAAAGAGACAAAGAGAAGAAAGAAAGTATTTTTCAAGAATTTATTGCTGAAAGGAAAAATCAATTGAAGGTTAAAAGAGAAATTGAACAGGAGCGAGAAAAACTCTTGAAGGAAGAACAAGAAATAAATAAAAAAAATGCTCAACTTGATGCTGCTGCATGTTTCGCTGAAACTAGAAGGAAACGCGAAAAGGCATTGCAATATGGACTTGAACTACAAGCTCAGCTTGAGAATCAACGAATGACGAAATGTAAAGATCTCAAAGAGAATGCAGAAAAATATCAGAATACTGTAAAAGAAGAAGAAGAAGAAAAATATCAAGAGCTCAGTCAAGAATTACTTGGAGCATCAAAAATTATTACACCAAATGCATTCAAAACTATGCAAAAATGTGCAATACTTTCAAATCCTTGACGAAGAACTCATGTTCAGTTGTCATGATAACAAAGTATTTGCTATATAATAATGTTAAAAAATTTTTATCTCAACTTTATAGAGAATTATGTATATAAAATTCGTTGTAACAATAATTTGTCATATTGTACAATAAATTATTGGCAGAAGTCAATATTTCTTTTATACATGTATTGGAAAATATGTATTCCATGCATTAAACATTCTCATACCATTTTTTATGATTCGATACGCACACCAATCCACACGTGTGCAAAAAAGAGAGGGTGAAATGGGGATTGATCCTCTTTTATAAAGTATGTAATCGTATAACATACAGAAATGAGGGTAAAAAATTTGATGTATCATTGTAATTCTTATTATACACATTGTTTAAATGTTGTGATAACAATTTATTTCAATTTTATTGCATTTTATGACTCAGTGAGAAAATCTGATAAAATGTTTGACACAATCAATCGTTTGGGAGAAAATGAAACAAATAATTTTCAAATTTCAATCGCATGTGAAAGGATAAATAATTGAATTATTATAAATTTTTATTCATCACTCTTTGAGTGAATGTCATTCGAAACATTACTTTATGCAAAGGTTTGTTTTTCTCACGAGATTTTTAACCATTGCCCAAGATATTCAACTGAATTCACTAAGGTAAAGCAACCTTTAACACAGATGCTAGCTATAGTTTATTTTAATATTTCAGTAGAGAGTAGAACGATGCATACCTGGGGGAATGACACTCTCAGTTTTTCTTTTCACTGACTTCCATCTGGTCACGAGCAGTTTCTGTCCCGAGTGACAGATTTGCAACTACATTTGACAGCTTTTTGAACTTTGCGAAAGTTGCAATTGAACAAAAAGCAGGAAATATCTAACTTTTGAAAAATGAATATGGAAACGATAATTTACATATCAAACTTCAGATATACCAGTTATACTTTTCTTACTTTCGAAAAATTTATGCATTTATTTACATAAAGATAAACATTATTTTATCCTCATCAATGAAAAATAATTTGTAAAGAAATTTCTTCATAATTATTCCAACTTTTTTTATCAAGCATTTTATAATAGATCATTAAAAGAATAAAAAGAATATTATCCTAATAATTAGGTTCCTCATGACATATTTTTATTCATTTATTTTCACATTATGCAAAAAAAAAAAAGAATTCATGCCCCATAGAAATTAAAGTTAAAAAATGAGAGCATTAATTTCTAAAAATAGTTTTGATGGTTCCCTTGATAAATGATATAATTTAATGAATGAAGGAGTAAAAAAAGACAGGTTGGCTGATGAAACTCACCAAAATTCTTGGTAACAAGAAAGTTTATGTCACTAATGAAATAATGACACTCTGATATTCCAATTACATTAATTAAATTTGTTTCTTTGGTTGAAGAAAAGACTAAGATATACGTGCGACATTCCTTAAGATCTTCCATTCCGGCAACGCCCGGTCTTTCTTCAGGCCCAAGCCGTTCATCCAAGTTTTTGCTAGATGGTTCAAGTCCCACGAGTGCCCACATAACCACATGAAACCTGTCGACGAGTAGAGCTTTTTCTCAGTTTAGTGCTCTACTATTTCTTGTATCATCACGTCTAATTGCCTTGGTGCAATTCTGCTAAAATATTTCTGTGGTGAGTAGTTTCAGTCAGCACCTTATCCACTTGCTCATATAATCCAAGTCTTTAAGTTTACTCTTTTAGGTTGAGTTTGAAAATTCCTTCAAGTATATTAGTTTCACCACTTCTCTTATGCCCTTAATTATTTTTAACTCAAGTGTTTAAAACAGCAGGATCATTAATCTAATAGTTTAACTCAACTTAGTATAAATTCTTATCTACTTGTACTTCTCCAATAAATAAACTGATGCATCAATTCATGAAAATTCCACTTCACTTTCAATGCTCAAAAGTGCAAGCTACAGAAAGATTTCACTTTAAACTTGAAAACTGCAATAAGATTTCCCATTGAGTCTTCCATTATTATCGACTCAGGTATTTTCTTGGACAGATTTGACATATATAAAATTGAGATAAGGCACGTATCTACGTGTAATGTTACTTTTTGAAATTTAATGACTTTCTGAAGGGTGATAAAAGTTATAGCTTAGCAATAATACTTATCACAACTTTTATTTCTAAAATTATTTTTAGATTCGATATCTATATTTCAAGCTCTCCAAATAATGAGAATTTAAATATTCTAGTATTTACTGAAAACATCAGTTATTGAAGCTTCCTTTTATCAAGGAAATTTAGATCAAAATGGTTAGATTTAAAAAAAAATCATATATTATTTAAATAGTCCATTTTAAATGAGCAAATAACTTAACTGATGTTAAATTTAGAATTAATTCATGTTTATTTAATTAAATAGTTCATGAATAAATAGTAAATTTAAGAACTAGTTCCCTGACTCTCATTGCTAGCTGATGAAATTGTTCAATAAATAATTTAATTCAGTATTAGTAAGTTCAAACAGCCACTTAATGCGTTTTTAATTTGATTAATTATCATTGTTTTAATTTGAATAAAAAATAAATAAAGTAATTATTCACATTTAGATACAGTAAATTCAGCTGATGATGATAATGTGGGTGTTGTGTTGGATTACTTCAACTTTACCAAAGCTCTTTATGTAATGCTTGGGATTGAATGAATGAAAAGTCTTGAAGTCGATATGTGTCTCTGAAGTTTCCAACTTTAATCCTTCGCGTCAGAGCTTAGCTCATACAGGGTAAATAAACGAGATTAATTCTATAGTAACCGGTTATATACTATAAAGCTGACGTATACATAGATGCGAACTCAAAGTTAGTCATGCATAGTGCATGATAAATATTAGTAGCGTCCGTTTAATGTACGAAAATCCGTTTCACTAGCCTTCGTTCATTGAATTTACTACTGGAAAATTTTGATTTAACAATAATCTGTATGCTTTAAATAATTTATTGCTTCACAATCTTCTATCATGTTGATACGAGAAATAGGTCCATATATATTTTATTGTGTTTTCAAACATACAGAATGAATTCCGTTAGTTAGTAATTGCAATTCCATAGTATCAAAAGTTAATCATTAATCAAAATATAATAAAAGTAATAATTATTATCATCACCAGCTTGTTAAAGTCTAAATAAAATGTTTACTGTTCTCCACCGTACACTCAATAAATATGTATACTGTAATTGAAGTATTTTCTTTTCCCATTTAATAATAAAATAATTCCTTTGCTTCACAAGATCTCAAAGAAGAAGAGAAGTTTTCCGGTTGAATAATTTATCTTAACTGACTGAGGCTTTCGAACTTATGCTTTATAGACATCCTACGCTACTATATGAGTTCTTAAAGAGAATGATCCTTTTACTTTCCTTGGGGGATGTCCTTTTGACGGTAGCACCGTTGTCGTCGCGACCGTCTCCGTCAGCATTGCATTAATCTTCTTCTTTCATCCCTTCTTTTCGTAACCATCGTCTTATTGAAAATTCTACCAAGCGTTTCGCATAGTTTTTTCTCACTCGACTTTTTACATTGGATCCAACAGACTAGGCAGACGTTCCATGGGGAGCTTCACATGGCCTCTTTCCGAGTCGATAGCGTTATCAATCACTAAATGTCTCGTGTGTCTTGTTGCTCCACGCATGAGCGCTTGTGACAACCTCGAGCTTGCATCAATGGCCATGTATGTTAATAAACCATGACGTTACACGTAAAGTATAAATAGAACTGGCGTTTGGAACAATATACTTTATCAATATACATTTTAATTATTTATTTTTAATGATCATGTAATTCTATGGTACCAATATTTTAAATGTTGTTCGTTAATTTATTTGGAATTTTTCAAAGAACTCAACCTGGCTCAATTTTTCTTCAGTACTATCCACTTCTTTTGTGCTCTCAACTTTCATATATATATTACAGATAGAAGGGTCACTCAAAAGCTCGAAGATGCCTTAAGGCATGCTGCAAGCATAATACAAAATTAATTTCCTCTTTTCTTCGTACTCCTTTCATCAGAATTCGTCTGAGAAGATAAGCGGTGTTCTTCGAAATTCTTATAACGATATCCTTAGCTTCTTACTGCACCTAATTAATTTCCAAAGTACACAAACTCAAATAATGCTTTGTATTCGCTCTTATACATTTTTATTAAAATTCCAACAAATATTCAGCCTTATAATTTTACCACCCCCTTTTATTAAATTCATAATTAAAGATTTTCAATCATATTTTATATATTTCCCATATGGAATTATCAACATTAATAATCAAAATTTCAGTTTAATCATTTAAATATGAAATTCATTCTTATCAATTATTGAAATAAATGTAATAATTTTAAAAGCCAATTATAATAAGATTTATTTTCTTTTTAATATTTTCAAATCCTCGAATTATTTTATTACCTTCCCGAAATTGAATTACGATTATTTTTTCAACTGACAATTGCAGAGGTGCGCTTTCATGTAGTAAAACTCTAGCCACGATACCATCGATCTTTTAAGTTCCATAAAACTAGTGGAGAGCGATAAACTGGCTCGTACATTTGGGGATATATACTAGTAAAGAATGAATTGAAATCAGACCAATGAGTCGAATAAAATAATTCATTTCAATGTAACAAATTTGCTGATTCGTAATTTTTTTTTTTCGATATCGATATCAAGACATTTGTGTAATGTTCAATGAAAAATTTGCTTTTCCCAATAGTTTTAATATTAAACTTTTTTTTTTTATTTTAATTTATTTATGAATATTTATTTATCATCAATCTCTAGCTCGATGTCAAAGAGATTGATTATACAATGAAAAATGTTGATATTAGTTCCCGTATTATTTACATTAATCACTCACGACTTCGAGCCAATGTCAACGCCAGCAGTTAGATAATTAGAAGCTGTCTACTTGGTTACCTAAATTAGGAATCTGTTTAGATAAATAACCACTTAGAGAGTGATTAAATGGTACTATTTATTGATGTGTATTTGAAGTAAATTAAACAAATTACACTCTGTAATTAAATACTTAAAAGAAAAGTTTGAATTTATAATTAAAAAGTAAGATATAGACAAGAATATGATACTTAGTTTTAGAGAAAAATTTAAAATCTTAAAGAATTACACAAGTGAGAGAAATAATTGCATTCAGCCAAGTTAGGACATTCATTGCGTTCATGGAGCATAAGATTACCTAGTTTTCTTTTATTTTACCGCGGATGATTCCTCTCACCTCATTATAATAACACGGAATGTTGAAGAAAAAGAAAAAAAATGCATCAAAAATACTCAAGCTTAGAAAAAGCTACACTGGAGGAGTTATTGGGTGGAAATTTTTCAAGCTCTTGAATCTACATTTACCAGGATCATTGCACTGGAAACAATTCAATCCGTTTTTGTGGATTTTTCATTTCTGAAAGTTTATCCAATTCTATCTTAAACCTTTAGACATTACTCTAACGAAAATGAAGTATATAAAATGTATCAGTTATACGTTCTATAGTATTAATATATCCAAAATAAATATATTAATCCTCTCTACTCATAAGTATCTGTGACATTGGCAAACATTGATTATAATGATTAAATGTTCAATAATAAGTAAAAAAATTATTTTCAAAAAAAATTAAGTTACTTATTTTTTCCTAAGATTAATTAAAATAATGTTCTACGAGATGAGCGATATCGTTATAATGTTGCAGCACCATGGCGTGTAGTGGATAAGTACTCGCACTGAAGCCTACCATAGAGATCCAAGTGATCCGTAGGGGTTTGACACTGTCGCTAATTAAAACTATGGGTAACCCTTATATTTCCTGCAGACAGTCGTTATTATCGTTATGAGAGTCATTGCAAGGGGTTGTTTCTCCTGTAACATTTTCTCTAATTTTTCCCTTCACGTATAACTGACACAGTCTTCACTCTGATTCTCCAACTTGTTCCCTCGTATTATTTCAATTTCAAAATATTCCACTTTTATCCTTCTCTCTTCGCAATTTCATCCTATTAGAACGGTGTGTTGTACTAAGAACAAAGCTCTATAAAAATAAAAAAAAACAAATAATAAGAAGTATTCTGAAAAAATGAATGAAATAAAACAAACGAAGTAAGGAAAAAAATATGTAATGGTATTTTACCACAAACCAGAGAAAACCCCAATGCCAAGAGAATCTCAAAATGAAAGTGAACAGGAAGAAAGGCTTGAATTGTTGTAGTAGTGTGCAGCTGATACTATGCTTGTTGGCTATGTACATCACAATAGTACTATGTAGCATACTTCTAAAGCTTGTCTGGCGCGTGAATTCTTCGCGAATCCAATATCTACCAGAATAAGATTGCCTAATGCAATGCACCAATCGTTGTGCTCAGCACATCTCTATCCTTGGCATTCAGCCACGATATGCGTGTGCTGCTACTGAATTTTATTCACGATACAAATGTGACTCACTCTATAATACAACATTTCTGTTTAAATAAATATATGGTTTTATGCACATATATACATTTTTTATCTTTATATGTACAGTAGAAATTCCTTTAGTCCATCTATATATACCTATATATTTGTATTATAGTAAGTCAGATAAATTTCATACATGGAATGACATTGAAAACATTTAAGGAGAACAATAATCAAATTGTCCTAACGGTTTTATGAAGTTATAGTAATTTTAAAAAATTAATTATTCATGATTTGAAAGTACAGTAATTATAGCTAGAATCTTAACACATAACCTCTGAGGTAAAATTTACCCAAGTCATTATATTTTATTATTTTAATTAATGAAAAAGTGAAATAATAACGTCAGAAAAAAGTTAGGTACGTTAGTTGCACTGTAGTGCGTTGACTTATTCTCTCTACTTGTCGGTTTTTTCCTTCTTTCCTGCAACTTTCATTCTGCAATAAAACTTACTTTTTCCGCTAGACATGGTGGAACTTGAAAGCAGTGAAACACTTGACTTAACGTATTCGTTTTTCGAATCTTCTATGTATGAAAGGGAGGCAAGAAAGTGTAAAAAAAAAGAAAGTAGAGAAATACTCTGAAACCCCCTTACGCAAAAGATGAATAATCCACAGTGCCCAGTGTTAAGGGTTCTAAGAATGAATAGAAATTTTAATGAATTTCGCATTTTTATAAGAATCTTATTAGGAAATAAAGTAACAAGTTACTTGAGACAAATCATCAATATACTTGAAAATATATACATACTTGACATATTTTGCAAATTGAATAGAATTATTATTAAACATTTTTTCCATATATTTAGCATGAAAAATTTTTACGAGTTTACTATGTTAGCAAATATAATTTTAATAAAAGTCGCGTGAATCAAATTTTATTATGACAATTGGCGTACCCTGATTTGATATTCATGGCAATGGGAAAATATAGGATGAGTTAAAAGCTTGAAGAAGATAAAGGTCGACAGTGTTATTGTAAAATTCGTTGAAGCAAGCAAAAATTTTCAAACATGGCTAAATATTCGATGGAATTCATCGTTTACTTTCTTTCAACTTATTTTTCTTTCGTTTTGTGACTTTATTCATCTTATAAACTTGTCTCTTTTTCACATTGAAATGGCATAAACAATCGTACGATAGTGAATAGAATGTCCTCGATGTCCGATAGAGTATTCTCGTGGGATTGAACTTTAGCTTCAGGTTGATATGGTTCTAAAAAGAGATATCAAAGAATCTTACAGCACATTTTTTTGTTATTTCATACTTATATCCTATCCTATCGTTCGTCGAAGAGCTTTCTAAAAATAGCCAAGAGAGATAGAGAGTAGAGGAAAAGAAAGTTGAAATGTAAGAGCGAATATACAAGAGGATACTGAGAAAATTTTCTCAAACGAGATCCCAAAGAGGCGGATAGAATCGCCATAATTTTCTTTAAAATGACGGGCCTAGCGATATTCTCCTATTTCTACCAAAGGTCAGAAGAAATCGAATAGCTTGAAAATGTGATTGAGGTGAGAGAAATGGATCCTAAAATCGAGGCGTGACACGTTAACATAGTTTGCTCGGAAAAATCCGGAAATGACGGTTTTATCAAATGAAACAGGATAGAAAATGAAATAACCCATACACGAAAATTCACGTGTATAAGTATTTGATGAATATATGATGGAAAAGTATAACTCGAGTAATTTTAGTAAAACAAATAAGAAATAATGGCTATACGAGTTTTAAAAATTTTATTCAACTTTAAATAAAAAGTTGATAAAAGAAGTGAAATATAAAATCATCCCATCAGTCTCTAGAGTCGTATAAAACTTTTTTTTAGAGTCAATATATCATATAAAAACCCAAGAGATTCAAGTTATTGAGCCTTTCTTTATTCCCCTATTTTTTGGCCTTCATCTTCTTTTATTTCTTTCTTCACCCTATCTTAAGATCTATGAAAATTATATCACTTTCTTCAACTACTTGTGATGAGACTAGTCGACGACACATTGATACTTAAAATGTTCGCAAGTCTTTTTATTTCCTAACTTTTCGAAAGAGTAATTGTTCACTTTACGACTTGCCTAACAGTAATAATTATTTCATGATGGATAAAAATGTTAAGAAGATTTAGTAACTTGAGTAGATTTTCCTCCAACAATTTCGTCAAAAATCCATTTAATGAGGTCATTCGGTAATCGGTCAAATTCCATACGCTGACTCCTGGATCAACGCTCATTATGTTGGATTTCAAGCTTGTCTAATACAACCAATATCGTTAATGTGACCACAGAAATGCATCTATCATATTGCTTGGGGCAAAATCTGATTATTACTAAATCTTAATCCTCTTCATCAACTTAACTATACAACATGTATTAAAGTTTTACCTCCCCTTCATCATATTTATCTATATCAGTATTTATTATTTATTATAAATATGTAATAAAGTTGAACTAATTGATACTGTATGTGTATAAATTATTCCGCATACTTTACATTACATTTAATAAAATTTCATAAATAAATT
The DNA here is from genome assembly GCA_028641665.1 of Chelonus formosanus. Classification (NCBI taxonomy): domain Eukaryota; kingdom Metazoa; phylum Arthropoda; class Insecta; order Hymenoptera; family Braconidae; genus Chelonus; species Chelonus formosanus. The sequence goes on along the minus strand of CM054004.1, from coordinate 7,747,478 downwards.
CATAAATGATCTTGGGAAAATTTATATTTTTAAAATATTTTTTTTATTAAATGAAGCTAATAATGCTTTGAATAAAATATAAATTTATTTATTTAATTTTTTTACACTCCATTAATGTATTTAAACGAAATAATTTAAAACTGATTCATTAAATTTTTAAATAATAAAACAGTGTATCTACAAAGAGAGTAGGGAGTTTATTTGTTGTAAACTTCGAGTTTGATACATATTGACCTAAGTCTTTTGAAAACGTCATTCAAACTGAATAAGTTAATATATTTATTGTAAATATTGATGAACCTATGTACTATACTGCTTCAACAAGTTAAGAACATTGCAGTCAGTGATTTGCATCAAGTAGGTATGTTTGTTCAATAATGTTATATCGTCGATGCGTCAAACTCAAAGAGAATTCGCTAGTGGTTAAATAGCGATTGGAGTACCCTTTAGGAAGATTGTTTAGGTACTGAGTGTATTTTATCAACATCTCAATATACTCGCATCAATTTCGCATCTCTAAAATTAATTAGATGTGTCATCTCATTACTGATGAAATGTTTCTTCTAAAATAAAATTCAATAAAAATATCATCCCTCTAGGAACAGTTTATTCTGTCATGAATATTAAGTAATCTATTGCACATTTACCATGCAAACGTGCAAATGTGCTTCGATCTGTGGTGGCAACAGAAAATTTTTCCCGTGTAGGTTGATAATTATTCATCATTATAATCAAGTCAATGTTAATTTACTCATTCTTGTGAAAAGAACGAAAACTTTTAGATGATAATTTTTATGGAGATGGGTCACATGGATAACTCATTTCAGTTATAATATTACGTGCAAAAAAAATCTAAAAGAAAAAGTGAACTAAAAACGTCGTTTAATGAATGCACTCATGATGAATATGTACTTGAATAAAGTTTCTGTAAGTATCCAAAGTATAATTATAGAAAACTGCTCCTGACAACGTGTGAAAAATCACTGAAGTTGAATTAATATAATTCATTAATGAAATTATTTAGAAAAAAATAAATATTTACATATTAAGAATTCATATGTAATCAAATTAGACAAATAAAGAAATATATTTGACATTTTATAGATCATTATTCGTAGATAAATCGACATTTAGGGATAACTATATATTTATATAAAATATGCAAATTGTTCTTGGAGCATTCTATGGACAAGAGAGAGCATTGTTTATGCGAATACACTGCAATTACATGCAAATGAGGTTGTGCGTCAGACAATTGTACCGTAGGTGATTTTCATACCGATTACAAGCTCAGAGTATTAAATTAAGATGACCAAATACAATTCGTTTTTTTTTTTTTTTTCAATTCTATAATAAATGTTTGTAGATTTCAATGGTACGCTAAAAGCTCATTGTTATCATTGAAAAACTTATCACTATTTGCTTGAATAGAAGTGGAGAAATTTTGGAGCTATAATTCCGAAAATTGATGTCGGCTCACGCAAGCTAAAGTGTTGAATTTGATTAATTTCACCGAGAACTGTTGATCTTCCCTCAAACTAGTATTCAATGGTAGCAAACTTGTTCGCTTACACTAGCTACATAGTTTCTGATCTCTTCATCCTATTCGCACTGTCTCTGTTTCTTCTTCTCTCCCTCTCTCTCTTACTTCCATTCTCTCACATTGATTATGACAAATTGCAGTAGGTTTGTAATTGGCTGAGCAAATTGGAAGTACATGGAAAACGCAACTCGCTCATTAGAGCACTAGACTAGACCCATAGATACAATAGTTTCTACCAAATACTGTACAAGTATTGCGTGTATTTGTGTTATGTATACATGAACGATATTGTGTCGTTTCGATGTCATGCTGTTTACTTCTTTAACCACAACTAGTTTGCTTAATGAAAATTGAATTACATCTATAATTCAATCATTCTTTGATAATCGAACACAGGGCATTTCGTTCGAGTCAATATGATGTTCATTTCAAAAATTGTAAATTTAGTTTTTATATCATCTAAAATACTCGAAATAAATTCAAATTGGACATAAAACATAACTTTTGAATTTAAAAACAAAAGAAATAAAAAAGTTTATAGCAAATTTTACCTTTTATGGTAAAAAAAAAAAAAAGAAAATAACTAGATATCATTTTTTCTTGATATTTTGAATTAAGTTACACGAAATATATCGGGAATGATTTAATACATCATATTCTATAAGCTTTAAAAGTATGATATAAATGTGTAAGGAATTTATTTTAGAATTATGTAGGAGGAAATATAAAAATATTATTCTCTGACTTTGTTTATTACTAATAAACAATCATGCTTAGATTTATTCAATTTTAAAAAATGTGTCAATTTATTTTGTTATAAATATACTATTTTTATTTACAATTTTACTTGTTAGTTGTTTGATACGCTAAAATGAAAAATTGATTTAAAAAAAAGAAACAAATTTCTTTATTAAAAAAAGAAGTTGTTTCGGAGTTACATAAAGATTGACAAAGTAAAAGTTTTGAAAAGGAAAAACTTAATGGCATTTAAAGGGATTTTATTTCGAGTATTTTACACGAATTTATCTAGGCCACGAGACAGAAAAAAAAAACTTTGACTTCAGACAATAATAAACGATTAAAATTCTTGCATTGAGAATTTTTCACGAATTTATCTAGGCCACGAGACAGAAAAAAAAAACTTTGACTTCAGACAATAATAAACGATTAAAATTCTTGCATTGAGAATTTTTCACGAATTTATCTAGGTCATACGCTCGAAAAGAAAGAGAGAAAGAGACTTTGAAACAATAACAAAGGATTAAGGTAATAAATCTGTCACAAAAGATAGCATCACTACTCGAGTATTTCACGGGAAAAATGTCTTGAATAAACTACTAAATATTTCTATTGACGAATAGTCGTTTAGATATTCACATAAATGAGCGAATATAACGATTGAAATAGAGTACTTTAATCGTGTAGTACAAAATGTCAAATTATTTGCTGCATGATGATTATTTTTTACTTTCATTTATAACTACACTGATAGAAGAGATTTATTACTGGTAAAAAACGATTATTTAATTATTAAAATCAATGTTTTTTAACTGTTAATAAATATTTTATAATAATAAAAAAACCTTAGTTATAAACACACTAGTGGTTTTATAATGAATAAATTTCATTTTATCGTTAAAAAATATTTTTTAGCAATTACTAAACTGGCATTCGCAACGCTACCTAATCTTGTATCAACCAGAACTGTCATATTTATCAATTCATTTTTCATAATCTCACATTTTGCCTTATATATATCTTTTATTAATAAAAATATACATGAAATAAAACCAAATCCTAATCACATTCCAATGTTCTGTCATTTTATATTAAAAAAACCATATAATTAACAATAAGATATGATTTGTATTGATTAAATTATATTTCTTAATAGTTAAGAAGATTTATTAACTGTTAAAAAATATTTTTTCTACTGTAACAAAGCTATGTTTAATCGTTAGGATATAATTTTATAACTGTTACAAAATATTTTTTAACAGTTAAGAAGCCTCCTTTATTATTACAAATCTCTTTTATCAGTGTACATAATAGAGAACTTTAATAGAACAGCAATTTTTTCTTTAATAACACGATCAAGTACGGAGTTTACTTTTTCAATATTTCACTTAAGTTGAAATTAAAGGAAAAAAAAATGTCAATTGAATCAAATTATTTAACGTTACACAATTTTTGCAACCAATTTGGCTCCATAAATAATGAGAAGCAATTTTATAAAAATGATTCATTAAATTTTTTACTCCTATTTAGCGCAAGCATTACATTCAATCTCATAATCTTTTTTAGCTCATCAATGACAATTAAGAAATTAGTATGGAGAATTTTTGGAAGTTAATTGGATTTGAAGCGTGCCAGAGTTAGAGGGCATCAACATCAACTACCCTTATCGAAATACCAGAGATGACTCAGCTCTAACACGTTTGATTAGGCTGTCTCTATCGATTCTATACAGCCAGATGTTTAGCCCATAACAGACTGGGATCAACGATACAGCCAATTACCCTCTACCTCTTTTCTCATTTTGCTGATCGAACGAAAGTGACGTTACTTAGGGGAAACTTTTGAAGGAATTTCCAAGAATATATAGTTGTCGACGGAAAGAAAGAAAAAGAATAAAATGCAAAAAAAAAATAAGAAGAAGATGCAGTCTGCAAAGTTGCAAAAGTAAACTTTAAAGGGTATTACCCTTATAAATGTGAGTTAACTGTATCCGAATTCTAGCATCTCAGCAATATAATGTTTATCCATAATAATATTTATTTATAGAATCTAAGATTTACCTAAATTATGATAATACCAAAAGTTTTGATGACATTTTTATAGTCAGCAGTGAATTTGAAAATGATAAGGAAACCGCAATTGAATTTACAAATAGACTACAAAGGGTGATACTTGTAGAGAAACAAGATCTTAATTTATCATCTGCCACTCCCTCTTAGGGTTGCTTATATTGAACTGGTCATTCTAAGGAAAATATTCCCTTAGTTATATCGATGACCCTACAATAAGAATACACCCTCAATCGATATGTCAATTTATCAATAATTTTTTATTTCAAATTTTTTCAACAAAGCACGAAAAAAAAAACTTGTTAAGCTCCTCTGAATGTTATAATATCGGCAAAAAATTCCCCTCTATATTAATATCAATAAATAAATAGTTGCAGTTTGGGGATCAAGATAAATTTGTTTATTTCTCCACTGACATGAATAAATTCATAGCAAATAGATTTTATTGTAATCCCGCGTATTATATCATTCTTCCAAAGTAGTGGATAAGGTACTAAATAAAATACATGAAAATAACTGTGTGAGGTCGGTTGAAATCTGAAAAGTAGAGAAGTACTACGTGCTCATGGACCTTCAATCACGTCTGAACGCTTCTTCTTTCCGCTCCTTTTCCTTCTTTTCATGTCTGGCGCTGATATATCCACAAGATCTTCTCTTTACTCTAGGTCTTGTGTATGCGAGAGGGTCGCGAGGGTGGATAAATTCGTATTTGGCACTCTATGGTATAAAAGTATGGAAGAGGACAGAAAGATGGGCTGGCTCGACATCCTATTTACCGGAAAGACGACGGTATTATGCAATCGATGAGTATTCCACGCAGTGTAATTCTCGAGCTCAAGATCGAGTACATTTCTAGGCGTGGAAAGAGTCTAGGAATGATAGTCATGTAGGTGGATTCCATTACATAGTAGGGAATTTTCAGCATGGAATAAGAAAAGAGTGGGATATTGAACAAAGTACTATAGGAAACTAACAGACACACAATAGAGAAAAAAATGTACCAAGAGCATACTATCTGGTCTTGTGAGTTATATAAACCGTTTGCGGTATCACTACCATTTCTGGGTGTCGTGCCATAGATGTGCTTATATATTCAAGCAATATTGCCTCAATATTACATCCTCTACCGGCACCACCACCAGCTCTTTTTCATTCTCCATCTCACATTATACCTTTCTTTTGCCATCTCATACCTTTTCTAGGTAATAACTGTCTCTAGATGCAATCTCTCGAATAGTAACATTGATGAGTTGCTCGATACGTGCTCAGTTTCTTCCATATTCTTGTAATAATATTCACCTAATATTTTTTTTTTATTATGCCATTTTTAAACAAAAAGATTTTGATTGCAATGTAAACGAGAGTTGAATCAACTGATGATATGACTGTAGCAGTGACTAAATCTCGTTCGTTGCTTGAAACATTCATGACGACGTTCTCACGTGTATCCCCCGGATGAAATCACGATTTATTCAAGCAACATCCTTTTTCCGGAGTTTTTCTTTTTTGTCACAGTTGTGTTTTATTTTTCCGTGATTTTCAGGAAACATTTTTATCCAACCTGATGAGCAAAAATACAAATATTCCACATTGTCCAAATGACATATACCATTTTATTTATTTGTCTTAAACTTTCATTTTATCTCGGACGAAAAATTACACTTTGCAATTATTTAAATACACGAATTGATTTGCATATAAACTGGATATTATATTTCTGTTACATTTTTTTTTAATACATATGTTATATATGAATTGCAACTACAACGATGTAGAATCATGTAGATTTAGCTGCTAACCTACTTTAAATGTATGTATGTATTTGTTATGTATACAGATATACTCAAAATCGCCAGTGCCTTACAACGATTATTATTTCTCTGCATCATATTCAAGTCTACAACTGAGATAACTATAGGAGTTTGTTGACTTCCGTGAGTTCGATGGTAATAAGTGGTGAAGGCACTAGTGTCTACATCGTTTCGAGTACACATTCGCATCTGCATTGCTCTAAGGTACTGAAATTTATCCGATATTCCCCAGTGGCAACTTGATTGTAATATCAACTTGCAAAATCTCTCCTGTCGTATAACCATCGCTCTGCTACAAATCCATTTCTGTCAGAATTATTGTGACACTATTCGAAACTCGATCAAATAATAAAGTTAAGGTTCGATAACACCTTAACATCTATTTATTAATCCATTTCACATCCAGTTTATGCGAACTCAGACTTTTCTCATTTCCGGTGAAATAAGAACAGAAAATAGATTGCATGAAGGAAGGTTGTTTTGTTTGCTAAAATGATATTCTAAATTCACCAATCTCTTTAATAACATCAAATATTATACGTCATTCTTGTACTTCTATCAAAAATCACATGTTCAATTTTATTTTACATTTCAAATTTGAAAAAACTTCAAGGAACTGTACATACTCATGAGTTTGGTGAACTGAACAAAATAATAATCATACAACTGAAATAAAATAGATTACAAATTTTTGTAAATTCAAATTGTATTGGATGCATTTCTTCTCTATTTGATATGCATGAGATAATTTTTCTATACGAACATTTTTATAGATTTTAGCATTTATTTCCTCGACTATCTAGTGTGAATTTTATACTCTAACCACATACACGTCGTTGGGGGGCTTTACTAGTATTATACAAAATTGGCAAGAGCGTATAATTGACTGCGTGAAACCAAATGCAGCTGTTCATTCGAGTATTTGCTAGAGTGGATCATTGACACAAGCTTGAAAATGAATTCGTTTTTCAGCAAATAATATTTTCATTGCATATTAATATGGTCTATATGCATGATATATATGTCACTCTCAAGTATTTATTTAATATATTCATTTATATTAAAAAAAAAAATAATAATAGATATACTTTAAGCACAGAAAATTGTCATGCATTGGATGAATTATATTATTTATTCCTAAAAGCGTTTAATGATAATTCCAGAAAATATATACTTGGAATAATTTAAAATTTATTTACTCTGTAAAATTTATTAATGATCATTCTAGCATGAAAAAAATTCCAGTGGATTTGAATCGGAAAAGAAACATTTTCTAACTGCGGAAAAGTATTGTTACGTCTAGAGTATTTGAAATAACACACAGCCAAGATGATGTTGAATGTGAAAGCGGAAGTCTTGTCCTATAGAATTGCCAATGTAGCCGGAATCTTGAATCGGATATTCATATGAATGTGGTAGACTCGTATGAAAAAGAATAAATGTATATATAAATATAAGATTCAGTTAAAAATGACATTTCTATTAAATAAAAATGTATTCTCAAACAAATGTGACTGAGCAAAAATACAAAATAGCATTAAAACTTGTTGAGTTAATATAAAGACGTTCCTGACAGCTTGTTTTACTATTGCCGCTGCTTCAAAAGACGATTTATCGATTTTCTAAACTGCGTAACCTTCTTAAATCTTCGAATATTTCACAGCTGTATGCATTCTTTCATCTCAATAAAATGAGAAAAACCATTGCCAGGAAAAAGAAAATACATGAAGAATCGATTGAGTTTAAGGCAACACCAAAAAGGGCCTTACATTGTAGAAATTTATTCTTTTGCATGAGAGATGAAATTCAAAGGTGGAATGGTATTTGAGTAGTGAATACTTGTAACGATTGCAGTTTGATAACATCAAACGTCTTTTTTATCAATCACTCAATCTTTGATTCATAATGTAATACTTTTTTTTTTATCAGAATAATATAAATCGTTTTTCTGTAAACATATTTTTCAATTATTCATATAAAATGTATGATTTTTGAAATTTATATATAAAAGTTCATGTACGTCATAGCATCATTAAAATAGAGAAAAGTTTTTGTTGAGATTACCCAAATTTGGCAGTGAATGATGGATAATCCAAACTGACGTTCTGTCACGTTTCTATTTCACTAACAACTCAGTCCATATACAATCTATATGATCATGATACTATCATCTTCTAACATTTTATTCGAGTTTCTCTGATGCTATGTAATTCAGTAGATTTCACTCTTCTATGCTCTACTCTATTCCTAACTCACAGGCTCGACAGCTTATATATTTCATCTTTTGCCCCCTGGAGTTCAAGGTAACTCTTACCGTTCTCCCTAAAGGCGTGGTACAACCACAAGAAATCTTGAGGCTACACGCTTGTCCAACGTGAGAAGAACATATAGCGTACTGTGAAACGAGGGAGAAAGGTTGAGGAAACAAAGGAAAGATTGATATTATACCTACGTTCTTCGCTTACATATAAGTTCAGTAATAGAAGATATGGATATAAATGATAAAAGACTGCTTGGACACACGAAAACCTTCAAAATATTTTTTCAAGCTTAATTTAACGAAAAAATCCTTATGATTAATGACGAAATAAGATAGATGAATGTAACTGTTTGATTTAAAATACTTTAGTCAATTATCGAAAAATTTCGAATCATTTATCGTGAAGAAAAATTTCAAATTTAAAATAAGAATATAAAATATTATCTTCATTGATGAATTTTTAACTTATTTTTTTTTATTAACTGGGCACGAGAGATTTTAATAATTCAATATTCCATCTTTAGCTAAAATTCTAAGAAATAATTAAAAAATGGAAAAACTAGACAACTTTCGTCTTCTCAGAGATTTTATTAACAATTTATCATCCAATCACCACACAGCTTTGTTCATTATTCAATATCACTTTGTTCATTGTTCAATAGAATATTATATAATATTAGTGGAATCAAATTAAATTTAAAGATCTATAACGATGACGTTTATTAATAATCAAAGGATCCTATAGTACGACGGGGTTAAGATTCATCAATATACTAGGGATGATAGTCTCTTAGATGTTTCAAAAGGTGCAGATGTATTAAAATTACTAATAATTATACTAATTATATTTTTAAATTAATATTAAAAATAATTATAATTAATCCAGATTTTTTTTACATTGATTCTAAACATGATTACACGGAGAGAAAAGAATTATAAATTTTACTTCAAAAAATAGTAGCCTGTTGCTTTGGGTACAAAAATGGTAAAAAATAATTGTTTAAGGAGTATACATTAAAATTTTTTCTTGTAAAAATTTTATTAGGGATCAAAATAGTGAACTAATCAAAAATAAATATGGAATATTACAATTGGCATGTGCAATAAAATTTTACAAGGAAAAATTGTAATGCATACTACTTAAAAAATTGTTCATTGATATTTGTGTACTCGAAGCGACAGGCTACTATTTATTAGAGTAAAATATACAATTTCTTTTTCTTCGTGTATCTAAAAAATAAATGCTATTTAAAGTTTTAACGAAAGATTATTTAACATTAATTTATCCTGAAAATGAATGTTTCAGTTGCAGTTGAAATTAAACTAGTATTCATAAAATTTCATAAATATTTGCTATTTATTGTTGATTATCTGCTAACTGCTGATGAATAATTCATAAGCCGTTAGCTAATGCGATTAAATTATCTATAAATTGCATTTAAAAAAACTACATCAATATTTAAAGAAAATTTTCAACTACATTTCTGATGAAATGAACGTTAAGACAATCATCTTCATCATAAAAAAAGAAACATACAATTAATAAATTAACATGCAGGAAAGAGAGATTAAGGACGTATTTGGTAGTGAATTACTTTTAAAGTAGAGGATGATCTAAATCCACAGGGAGAGAAAGAGATAGAGAGACTTAATAGTAAAGGTAATCTGCAAAATAGAGGAATTGCAGAGAGGCAGGAAAATCGGATGGTCATACAGTGGTGATAACGGTTCTACGATATCTCGAATTCAGAGTTACGGGAGGGGGTGGTAGGCAGAGCATGAGATTCTCGGCCTCTCTTGCTTGCCCCTGTGTCGCTTTAATCCTCCATTTGGTTTCGATGTATGCGTCATGAATTATTCAGGTGTCGGGGAACGATTGCCGCATATTCACCGGTTGCCTAGCCTCCTAAATGTTTGACTCGATGCGTTGGTTGGGACCAACCGAGCAAGCATTGCCTGTACAATCGTTAGTGTAAACGATCGTACGAACGTATGCTTCCATGGGAGATTGTTCCAAATATTATACATGTACACATGTTACATTGGCTATAATATATACAGATATACATATGCTAGATGACATTTGAATCATGAATGCATCTTGATATCGGCTTTGTCAATTATTCAGTAACTAAATTAGTTTACTCATTTTTATACACTTGAATTTTTTGTTGTTATCATTATTTTTTTAAATTTTTTGTTTTTTTTTTTTTTAATATTATTAAATGCTGATCCCGTACATAAATATTTTAACTGTATTTTTTTTGTTTAGTCACTGTCGTCCTTTATTCTCATTCTACTGGATTTAGAACCTCGAGGTTCATCTCGACTTCATAATGTTGACGAAGAAAAAAGTTAGACAAAAATTGAGTGAGACTAAGTATCCTTGAGCAGAAAAGATGAGGACACTCTCAATAGCATTTCAGTGTGAATTTTTCAGTCATCAATGTCTCCAATAAAAGTATATTACAAGATCTTTCCAAGTTTTTTTTAATAAAAAATTGCTAAAGAAAGTCGTTTTGTTATTGATTGTAGATATTTATAGGACATTAAATCTGTATGCAACTTGAGATTACAGAGAAGATTATTTCCGTATATGAGAAATGAACATCGTATAAAAGTAATAGTAAAAGATATATCTTTTATTTTGTTTCATTTTCATCTTTATCTGTTGTATTTCGTTGCTACTCTTCAGCCGATAAATCCGTTTATCTTGAAACCGGCGTCACCGGCAACTTTATTGGAGCCACCGGGCCGCCACAAACGACGTCTCAGCATCGTTGAGAATGTCGCACTCACTAACGGTGATGTATTGTAACATATACCAATTTTATATTATCAACAGTGTAAAATGGATTTTTTGTCAATGTTTGCTGAATTATTAAAATCATTTTATACGATAAGTTCAATTTTAGTTATTAATATTTATATAATATGAAATTTAATTTAATAATAAATGTTCAATAATGTTAATTAATTATATTATTAATTATACAAATTTCTTGATTTATGACTAAATATTTTTTTTGTGTTGTTACAAATTATTTAGAATAGGAAAAAATAAATTTAAAATATTCTGCAATTATTGTAAAAACTAGAGGAAAGTCGCTAAATGTGGGCTAGTGTTTTAATATAGGATAGTGACAATTCTTGAAACGGATACTTTGTTTAATACTCAATTTAATAATATACAGAGGGTGTCTTATAAATAATGTTGGTTTCCAATGTTTACTTTATTTATTAAATAATGATACAAAAAGAAAGCTTTAATTTTCGAAGTATAACAAATGGTATTCTATGGTTAAAGGAAAGTCACTGAATATGGAATACCATTTTTTTTGAGATATAAAAAAAAACTTCTTATTAATTAAATCAATTTAATGTTTTTACTAATCAGCCATACATTTATATGTAATAATTAACAGCCTTTAATCAAATATATAAAACAAAAGATGGTCGAGTATTACGTTTATTACTTATAGTCTTAGAGAAATGTAGGTATTCCACATTAGGATACTGTTTCATATTTGGTGACTTTCCTCTATCGTATCCTACAGAGACTAGTCTTAACAAATTACGACATGTTTAAATTGAGGTATAGGAATTTTCATGTATGAAAACCGTCATTACTTATGAGACACTCTCTGTATTATAATATTAAGAATATAAGATTGTTAATAAGCTCTTTAAAAATGTATGTGTGATTATTTTGACGTTAGTAAATGGTTAATTTTTTAGTAGTTTTTTATTTTTGAAGCAAAAACAAAATGGTAGCCCATATTTGGTTACTTTCCTCTACTATTCTACTTTACTCTGTTAATTTATTCTTATTTAAAATAATAATTATTACATTATGACTGTAAATATAAATTTTTAAAAATTTCACTATTGATGAAAGTAATTATTTAAATACATTGCGGTGAAAATGGCAGTAATTATTTACAGCTGAAATATTTTTTATTAATTTTATAATAATATAAATAAATTCTAAAGGATTAAAATTGATATTACATTCTGCAGTAAAACATTTAAAATTACTCATCCTGAGCCTGTGCTCTTTAATTTTCGATAATATTTATTTACACTCAAAATTGTAATCAAATGAAATTATTTTTGCAAGTTCCATTATAGTGAATCAAATCTTCAAACATATAATTTAACAATTATCGACTCGTAATTAGCAAGTCTATATGACCCTATAGATTATCGATATATATGTACAGTATCGAACATTTTCACATCGCACGTTCATGACAACGTAACAAACAGCCCTGATCCGTCTCTCCTTCTATTTTGCTCTCTATTCTCTGCTCTCGTGCACTTCACGATGTAGTGCACGTTTGCACATACAATGTGCGTGCAATAGCAAGATAACCAGATGTCCATACCAGTGGTAATTAATTTTCCCTAACGAGTTACTGTTTTATGAAATTAATTATCGTTGTCTTATCAAGCAAAATATTAAGAGAAGATGAGTCGTTTTTTTAAAATTAAAAATTATAACAGCTGTCGTTGTTCATCGCATATATACTATTAATATTATCTTGCATCCCCTACAGATAAAAGAAAATATTTTTAATTAAAAAATGCAATTATTTACCGTTCTAAATACAAGGGATTATAAATACTGTAATAATTAATAATCAAAAATTAATTGGTTATTTTTTTTTGTAAACTAAAAGAACTGGAGATAAGCAAAAACAGATTGATGTAAAAACTGATAGGTTTAATCGACAATTGCTATTGTTAATTTAGTATAAGAGTCGTGTAAAAAAACAGAAAGAAATAATGTCGAGTTGTAAAACGGGAAAATAGTTAAATAAAAGACAGGAAAAAACGAAGCGGAGACATCGATGCATAAATAATGTTTTTGAGAGCAAGTAAAAGACTTGGTACTCGTAGAGCTTTTACCAGAGAATTCAATTGTTCTATTTTGCTTCCAATAGATATAGACTTGAAGTGATAAGAGTCCTCTGAGAAAACTCAACCATCTTATCTTCTAACCCCTGTTGGAAGTATCTTGACTTCGTATAGGAAGCTGCCCAACTTTTGTCTTGTCCCATTGCTTCAATTCTCTCTCTCTCTCTCTCTCTCAACGATAACTTTAGAATTCATCTTTTTCTTATTTTCATTATTTCAACATCTTCGATCGCAGTCAGAAAATTACTAAAAATGCTTTACTTCATTTATTCTTTTCTCTACTCTCTTTATTTCATCATTTGCTGTCTGCTGGATTTTATCTACTTGCTAAGAAATTCTAATCAAGCACTAAGTACTTTTAATTATGAAGAAGAAAAACGAAACATTTATCAAACATTTTTTTTCCCTTCTTTCCTTTCTTTCATCTCTCTTTACTTCAGTGTAATTTATTAGCTCATTATTTGAACTTGCATTAAAATGTAAAGTTTAAAATTAATTAAAAACTCATTATAGGAAGGGAAAAAAATGGCTAAATTATGTATTCATGCAAATACCCATCGATAACCCTTTTATCATATCTTGCTGATACTTTGGCTGTTGCCTTTTCTATTAAGTTTACACCTTGTCTTTGTACCTCGATAAAATATCTGGGTAATGCGAGTGATTTTCACTCAATTAAGCATGAAAGTTAAAACAGGAGTAGCGTATTGAAGAGATGACAGACGGGAATTATTTGCATCACGAACAATAGGGGTTGTCTGTTGAAGCTTGCATAAAACAAGGGTTAGAATCTTAGGAAAAGGACTTACAGAAGTAGAACTTGTGATTCATAACGGTTGAAAAGATGCTATGTTCGTTCTACTGAACATCCTTTTAATCAAATAATAGAACCGCTTAAGTCAATAGGTCTTTGATGAAAGCTCTTATTGTATTTCGCAGAAAAGCAATCCTACACTCTCGAATAGAATATTTCGTATCATCCAACCGTTTTTGTCCTTTCACCTGTTGAAAATAATGACAGACTTTTATACAGTTCTATTTTTTTCTGTTCTCCATTCATTGTCGCTCATGCAATAATCTTTTTATCATTTGGAAACTCCTGAAAATAAACATTTTGTTTTTTTATTTCACTTGAAATATTTTTTATTCTATTCTCATAGTTGCTCATGTTAAATACTTACGGATATTATTTGCAAAATAATTGCATTTTCTAAAAATACCAAAAATTATTTCTGATCTATTATAAATATTTACTGTAATCTGATACGAGAAACATCTTCATGATTATTATTTTGTAGCCGAGTGGGAGTGGATAAGCTAGCAGATGACTTTTTCCTCATGGGATTTCAAAGCAAACTAGTGACAAACCCCCTGCTCTTTTCCCCATATGATGTACCCTTAGGATCTTTCTATCACCATGGTAACCACTGTGTTAGTTAGTTGCCCAAGGGCCCACTATATAGGCTCCATGTGTAGCTTTATCTGCAATCCACCTTGTTATGGCATCTACCAATAGGGAAATGAATATTTCCTCCAAACTTGTTGATACATTTTTTGTTGATAAATAAGTGGCGGAAAAAATAAACACTTTATGAGAATGTATTTTTGATACTTGGATGCAACGTTCTGGAATATGAGCTCCAATTTTCTCAATTGAACGGATGCTCAGTCACACTTCTGAAAGTTATCGATTTTAGTTTTCTCCACATGAGGGATTTTGAGTCATATCGTTAGCTGAGAGTGATACAACCAATTTTAGCATGTTCACTTTCATATTACCTCTTTCATTCATTCACTGTAACTCCATCAAACTATATTTATGAACTTTCTGTACCTGTTTTATACTTGACAACAATAATGATAGTTTTTAACGTGAAATATTGCCAAATTCACTCGCTGCCATCATTCAAACTCCACTTATCTTCATAAAACTTTTTACGTTCCATTTATAGCTACTCCTTCCATTTTTTTACGAGTCAGACAAATGCTTCAATAACCCAATGACACTTGACTATTTTCACTAACGATGCTACTCTGAATTTTAATTAATTTATGCTAAATGGAAGCTCTTAAAATAAACCAAAATTCAACAAATCAGTCGGTGAATGGAAAAACAATAGAACAAGATGTAAACTCATTGTCGACAACAAGTACCATGAAATTACATGTGGTAGGGAATTCAGTGGGAGGGTAAAGTAAAAGCGTCGGAGATGTATGGCAAAGTTGTTCATTCGTGTCTGCAGTTCCGGTGTTGTCTTAGACGCCTTCAAAGCAGACACAGTTTCAAGATTGTTATGTCAGGCTCGCCTTCTGAGCGCACCAAACTGTATAACAATGATGGGCAAACATGCGGCCACGTTTCTCAAGGTTATCCGAATTCTCATCTCACCCTCTCTGTCTCTCTTTCTCTTAAGTCTCTTCCAGTCTTAGTCTCATTGGTTTGTCTATCATCATGTTCGCTTGCTTACCTTGCTTGTCGACTAAAGGAGAATCTTCAGATAAGATCAAACAGTGTACAGGTTTTAAATAAACCTGTTAAAATTTAATACCATTTCTATTTTATTAACATAGAACATTATCCATAAAATTTCTACAGTAGCTAAAGTTATTTTATTTTCATTTATTATATTTTTTTTTTAGTGAAGAAGTCTTTAAAAGCAAGTGATAAACTCTCTTAAATATAATTCATTAAAACTTAGGTAAGTATAGCCTGAATTGTATCGACGTTTTGACTTCTTACAGAAGTACCTTCATTGCAACAGGTGTTTGGACTTAAATTAAAATTAGCGATTACGTGAAATACTCGTAAAAGTTTCATCTATTTACCTACAAATGTACCATTTTTACGATTATTCAGTAGCTATAGGGAATTGGAACTTACTTAGATCGCAATTTCTTGTTGATTTCACAATTTAGATTTTAATTGGAAAAGAACTAAGTGAATATTGAAAAAAGCTTTTGTAAAAAATATTGCATAGAAAAATATTCATTATCGGTCATTACTTATTTTTGTTTTATTGAAAAACAGTAATGATAGTGGAAGCGAAAACTAAAATACGCAAAGAACTCGAGAAGAATTTTTTTCAAGATTCTTTTGACAGGTTATTGCATATCGTAGTTCAATAAATTCGATATTACTTGGTGTAAAAAAGAAAATAATATACAAAAACGTAAAAAAATATAGTTATAGTGGCATAAAAAAGTTGTTTCATACCTCATTGAGAAATAAGATATCTTTAAAAAGACACTCATGACCTCCCTTCAACGTTATCCTGTTTCCTCTATTTTTATTCAGTGAGCTGTACCTGTTTTCTTTTTATTGGAGCTCATCCATCCGTTTCTGACCCATCAAGATGCGCTTTCTACATAGCTATATATATAAAAAAAAAATCTTTTTCTCAGTTCTTCGTGAATTGGCTTTTCTTTATGTATTTTTCTTTCATTCATTCAGCTGTACCGACACATACTTATCCTCAGAGCAACATTTGCACGACGTAAATCCAGTACAAGGCACATCAAGAACACCAACGACGTTGACATGCTTTCCACCTGGGATGCCCGTACCTTCTCATCTCTTTTACATCTCAACATCGAATATAAGATCTAAGGAAAACCAGTTTTATTCTCGTTCTTTTCCATTTTCATATAAAGTTTCACATAAAGCGGCCATTGTTATCCTTCATTTACTGTAGACAAACAGGATACCGAAAGCTTCTTCATGTAGAAATTTTTTTTATTTTTTAAGTAGGAAAAATAGTCTCTAACATCTGACAAAAAAGTTATCTCATGACGCATAACATGATATTGTTTAATTAAAACCATCGCTGATGTAAGAAAGCTTCAGATTATTCATAGACTGCATTTTTACTGTAAAACAATTGACTTCATTTTTAATTAATTGTAAATTAATTAAAAATAACTGGGACAATATGGGAAACTTGAAAAATGACTATTTTAATTTTACTTTTTAAATTTAAATATAAAATTTAATTATTATTTTCTATGTTGTAGATTTAATTTTCTTTCAAGTTCAAAATAATGAAAAAATATTGTTAAGAAAATGAAAATAGAGTTATTTTTTATTAGTGTTTACATCAAACTTTAATTTAACTACAATGCACGTAAAATAACATTTATTTAACACTTTAGTAAATGTAAAAACCATGTAGAGAAAATGAAAAAAATTTTTATTCATTTCAAAAAGTCCAGATTTGGTATTCACAGTCGCACGAGAATCTTTTCAATTTCACTCCAATTTCACTGTTGGTAGAATCACCTTTTGTACATGGAAAACACACATGCCTTTTCTTTTTAAATTTTCTTTTTTGGCGATCCTCAAAATCCTTGCACGGAATTGAATATCCTCGACGACCTACTTCGTTATTTCTATCGGAACTGTTAAGCATACAGCTGTCTTGCTCTACCTTACTATCTGACGGATTATTTTTTAACCCCTCAGGCACAAGAAAAAGTCTTTTGGTTATTCCAATTTTACTCTTGTGATCTCATCGTCTTTCTTTTTAATCTTTCAGTCAATTGAAAAATAAACATCAAAACTTTCTTCACTGGAAATGCGAAATCCTCATTTCGTAACATAAACATTTAAAGTATTATTTTTTGTTTTACTTTATTTAGAAGAATTTATACATAAAGTAAAATAAGAAAATATAATAAAATAGTTATAGCACCATTTCTGTTTACTTATTTATTTTCGTTTTTCATACAACCTTGCCGAAAAAAGAAAAATATTATCCATGATACAGAGACGTGACATGAAGAAGTAGGTAACTCAGATTCAAAATTTATCGCAGGACTTTATGTACTGGTCCCATGTTCCCTAAAGTACACCTACCTCATCTTGCTTGCGATACCTCCATTAAATCAAATGGTGTTCACTTTCTTCTAGTCACCAGAGATTTGCATTGATTTATTTTAAATAGTATTTATTATTTTGCAAAGATTTTTAAATTCAATTTTATCAAAAAAAATTTTTAATTTAAGTGAGACATTTTAATCTATCTAAAGAATTTATGTATATTTACAAAAGAAATGTAAACTCTCCACTGTTTCATATAATTAAAATCCACTAATGTCTAAAACATTGCAGTAAAAATAATATTTGCGATTGAAACTCCCTGTTTATTCAATTCTTTTTGATGGAGAGCGAAAAAATATTGAAGGGGATGTTATAAATTAAATCAAACATTAAAAATAAGTCTTGTGTAAAAAAAAAAAACGAAATTACGAAGTAAATTACACGTGGTTCATGATTAAAATATATATAAATAATTTTATTGTTTATGATACACATTCCTATCTATATTACAAATATACAAAATTTTTATTTACAATTCTTGAGCTCAAAGCATGATGCTTTAGAACCTTAAACAAACAAGAGATGTAGCGAAGAACAATTGTTACATTTTTATTTTTTTAATTTTTTTCCTTTCAATTATTGAATACGGTCGTTTTACCCAACGATCGATCAATTAGCAAGAGAAAAAATGTATAATTCGTTGCGATATAAGATACAAGAAGTATTTTGTTTTTTTTTTCCATTTTTTGCACTAATTACGTTTTCATTTGTATAACTACCAAAGCTATCACGAGTTTTGTTTTCATCAAATGTAGAAATAAGTATTTATTTTATTTGGCAAACTGCATTTAAGGGTACTCCAGCGCAATAGTAAGAATTTCCTCATGATCATAAGTTGAAAGAATAGTCTCAATAGTCCGGGGTCCTGAAATTTATAGAAAAAATCAAAATTAAATTTTTCCATTTCCTTGAACAGAATATTTTCATGATATTAGATAAAACTAATATTAAACTTCTACGCAAATGTAATACGTAAAACCCAGAACGAAACTCACCTCTCTTTTCTTGATATCTAGAGACTCCATACGTGGGTAAAGTTCGATAATACCTCCGGCTAGGATCCACATCTAAAACAAAGAGAACAGTACAAAATTGAATCAATTCTTTTTCGTAAAAGTTCTTTTTTGCAATGGTATAAGGTTCAAAGCGAAAGAATAAGCAATGCAAAAGGAAACGAAGGAAAATAAAACGATACAAAGAGTGTAGACAATTGCGCGTGAATCGCTATTTCGTAATGAAAATAGATTCGACGGAATTCCATCATTGAAGAAATTCCAGCGTTCCAACGGCGACGAAATGAGACTCAAAAGAGAAAAGAAATCGATAAAATGTCCAGAATTCCATAGGTTACAAAGCAATTCTTGGCTCTATTTTCCGACTCTATGTGCAATAATACTCGTATACATACAGCTAAATGATGTTTTCTTCCTACATTTTCCTTATGAAAAGTCTTTTTTCTCATATCCTCTTTATGCGCGCTTTTCTTTTCACATTTGGCCGCACGTTTCTTGCCATCTTAGCGCCGATTGTACCCTTGAATTTACGAGCCTTGAATTACGACTATTCTTTCGAGGGTGCCAAGGAAACGACCAAAACAGAGAAAAAACTTTACGTTTTACATGTTGGAATTCCATATTACTTTCGAAGAGATATAAAGCAGAGAAGAAATAAAACAAGAGGAATTTGTTTTCAATATTTCACGTACGTACATGTAAATATGTCGTTTTAATTTGACAATGTATCAATTTATTAATGTAGTAGTGTACTAGTGAATTGCAGCAAGAGATCAGTATGTTTCAAGGATTTAATACAGAAGATCTTGGAAAATTCTAGACAAATTTTTCAACGTAATCCTTTATCATCACACTGTCCCTTTTTTTAACTTTTTTTTTCTCACATCACCTTCAATTTACTACTTCATATTTCTAGATTTTTCTTTCCTCTCTACTCGCCTTCATCAACTGACATTTGTATTTCTCTCCTCTGCCTTCAATTTAATATCAAAGGAAATTTTACGTTCATATTGCAATTAAAAACGACATGGGTTTTTTTTATTCCATCAACATCAATAATCTCTACATGGACAATAATTGTATTTCTGTAAATATATCGTCGAAATAACAAATGTAATACATTGAGGAAACTCTGAGAGGAGTTTTAGTTTTTCAAAACATCGCTAATGGTTTTTCAATGAAATATCAAATTATTCTTTATTTTAATCATTAATCAATTTTTCATATATTGCAAAAAGCTTTTCAAGTATATTAAATTTTAATAACAATTCAAATCAACAACGTATCAAAAAATATCTATTATTGGAATGGGTAGTAGGCTAAGTGCCACTTTATGATATTTTTTTTTACCATTTCTGTAACATCATGGATTGAAAAGTTGACACATTTCAGTGACTGTGAATAAGCTTGAGGAGAACGCAGCTGCGACAACTTTAAGGCTTCAGGAGTTTTCACATGAAGTTGAAATAAATCGAAGAGACTTGAGTATAAAACATAAAAAAAAAAAATAAAAAAATACAACTGAAATAAAAAGAAAAATATATCTAATATTATTGTTTATTAGTAGGCTGGAATAATTTCCCTATCATATTTTACAGTCGTTCAGTTGAGTTGACTTTTAAAAAGTTGAAGAGTTTTATATTATTCATATTAAAACATTGCTACACTTTAAGACGAAAGAAAATAAAAAAAAAATAAGACGTCGCAATTTGTAAACTCAACGTGTGAGAAAAGTAGGCAAAACTTATAATAGAATCATCTTTTTACCACGATCTGTTCCCAGAAAGTCGTGGAGGAATTCAGTTTATACTACTTCTCTCTTTTTTTCCGTTTTCTTTTATAATTCTTTCCGTATACCAGGTATAGGTATTCGTCTTATATACCTGCCTCTTTTAAATCTTTCATCCTCTCATATATTTCTATTCTAAAGTATAAAGAAATTTACACATAAACTTTAAATGATTGCTCTCTCTCTCGTAAATTTGCCATACTTGGCGTATGATAAAATAATCATTATAGTTAAGTTTAATGTCGAAAAAAAAACTTGGCAAGATGTTTTTCATGATGGTAAAACGAAAACCCACAGAAAAAGATGAGGTAAAATGGAGATATAGTAAAGTGTAAGAGGAACGAAGATGGCCTTTTATTGAAAACAGCTTCAGCAGCAGGACCATTATTCCACCAACATCGCAGGCCATTGTACCAAGGCGTGAGGCTGCAGATTGAGCATCTGCTGTGCTGCGGTCTTACTTTCTTCCTTTAGTATTCTACATTATACTCTTCTCTTTCTTCACTGCACGTTCTTGCACGCACAGTTGGATTTTCTGACATTTTGATGGTGCAAGAACACCTGAGTCGAGTTGTGATCCTATCGCACTTAGTAAGCACTGCTTTTTGAATTTAAAACGTCTGCTCACATCTTCAGCTTTACAAGAACGAATAGAGTCGTACAATAGCTACCAGTAGCATCAATATAGGTAATTATTACCTGAGTAACTGCCAGTCTCCTATAGTCTGACTATTGAATGATCTTTTGTTGCTTATTTATTTGATCTTTTTAATTATTATTATTTTTTTTTTAAGATCAATAAATATTCTTAATTAATTTAAGAATTTCATCAATTATTCATTTTTCATAAGCTATTTCCAAACAGCCGCTATTCCATCTTTTCAATCAGAATTAATCAATCAATCAGAAATTGAAGTCGAGGGTTGCTATGGATGTACAATATAGAAATTAAGTGATACTTTTGATAAAGTTAACATCACACGTTGATTGACCATAGAAAATAGAGGTGAAGAAATCAATAACCACTATGTGTCGAGAGCTAAATTTTACTCTCCCTTTTCATCAATTTTTTTTTTCTACTTTTTTCTCTTGGCTTCATTTTCGTTATTTTATACTTGACCTATCACTCGTTGAACAGTAACCTTATTCAATTCTCGTCACGTTCTTTCTTATGTGCTGATTGATAGATTGATTGCATTTCCATATTCTCGTCGATCGTGTTCCTTATGGCGCTACTCCTTTCATCTTCGCTTCATCTTTCTCTAATTACCTCGGCTTCTTACTATGACTCAACTATCGTTTACACTATTAACGATAACGAAAATCAATTTTCTTTTCATCTATTTCACATACAAATTACTTTCGCTTTGAGTTAGCATCAATATTTAATTATTACGTTGAATAAAAAAAATAATTATTACAACGATTCAAATGAAAGAGTACAAATTAAAAAAGAATGGATTAGGTACAATAATTAAACAAAAAATAACGAGAAATAAATAAAAAAAAATTTATACTAAAAATATATCGACTATTGAGAATAAACGATAATTGGAAAGGAACTCTCATTAATCTAATTAACAGGCATTTAGCAAAGCTTACAATTTGCCAGAGCTTCCTCAACCCACTGAATGATCGATATTTGATATGAATTTCAATTACAACGTAACTGTATTCACCTCACAATAATTTTTTTCATACAGTATTTAATATGTGCATGTTAAATCAGAAAATACCAGGTACAAAAAAATGAGAATTAATGTGCTTTAAAAATGAAAAAAAATTTCAAAAATGTTATTGAAATAACTTGATACCAATAATAATAGAACCTATTATATAATTTTAATATTTAATTAATTGGCAATTATATAAGCGTCGATAATAATATTATCAGATAATAATACATATTTATCAAGTTAGCAAGAAAATGGTTAGCATTCCTTGATAAACTGATAGATAATCCGATTTGTTCTTTAATTATCGAATCAGTCTGACTGTGGTATTGAATCGATTGCTTTGCATCAATCTGGTTGGTACACTAGTTAAATATCGATTCTCCAGCGCAATTTTAGTTTCGCTTTCCTTCTGTGTCGTCTCTTTCGTTGCTAGTACACGTGAATTAATTGAAACTTTGCTTCAACTCTCCCACCTCACCGTAACGACTTTATTGAAACTGAATTAACCACACAACCAGGCCTTACAATGAATGAATCAAGTCCTATGAATCTCAAACTACATACTTTAGAAAATGTCTACATTCATGTCAGGCTTCATTGAAATGCGTTTGAAATTTTTCTAGTGGATAAAAAATGTTTCTTTAATCAGTATCTATTTAATTACAATAAAAATGAGATTGGTGTTGAGTTCCACGGGTAATTTTACAACTAAACATAGCTTTTTATCAAAACTTTGTATGAAAAAAATGTAACTTAACTTCAGAAATGACGATTGTGTTATTAGAGAATAATTTTTTCTAAAGCCAACTTGTGAACAGTACTGAATATAAATTTTCATCGACACTACAAAGAACAACAATAAGTCCTTTCAGTCTTTCATACATTGTCATGTGTAAATGTATTTTTTGCGTAATCCTCAAAAAGAAGAAAAAAGGCGTATTGCAAGAGGCGTATCGATGCAGCTTATCGGGAGCTCAGCCGTTAATGGAAGTGAGAGAGTATGTAGCTACAGCCTGGGTAAGTATTGAGGAACAAAAAACGAATCTGCCTCCCTGTCTCCCTTGTCTCTAATACTAGAATAACCATCATTTTTTAGCTTGCTTATGTATATCCAAAGAGTCTTGTACATGGAATTGGTAGGTCTAACCATACGTTAGCAATTCATCATTTTGCTATAGTGATTATGTTAGCACAGCATGTCTCGTAAAATAAAACCTTCAGGAAGGGAAAAAAATCGTACAATATGAATCAGTAATAAAAAGTAATAAACGACTTAAGCTTATTCGTTTCATATATGCTTTTTTTCATTTCTGCCCTATACATAGACACGATCTTTTATCGTTTGATAAATTCGATGACAGAAAATTTGTCATGCTCATGGTTCATTGGATAATCCTAGTAATATTTATGGAGTATCTAATGCTCATTCATCCTCTCCGGCAACGTAAACTCGATTTCCTATACCTGATAAAATTAATTGGAAAGTCCTGAAGGCATAAACACATGCATGAAATAGCATAGTACACTTTCAAACTGCCTTGCAACTCTGTGAAAGTAAGAATCAAGCGTGCGGAAACTATAGAGCTTCAACTACCCTCTGGGGTAATAAGGCTCACATATTCCATCATATCCTCTGACGATCTTTCTTCAATACCGCCTAGGGACATGAACAAACGGTTCTTATGAAGAGTTGAAGCATTTTCCAGAAAATATAATTGTATATATCGTTAGATAGTTCATACACAGATATCAGACGTTCATTGCCTATCAATTAAGTCAATAAGTTATTCTTTAATAAGTTGAAAAACGAGTTTTTCTAAAGACCAGAAGTTGCAATGCTTTGGCAATATATTATTAAAAGTTTTTAATTAAATATTGCGGTAATTGAAGCTTTCATCGTTCTAGTTATAATTTATTATCAAAGAATCATTCTAAAAACATTGGAAAAACTAGGCATCTAATAATAAATTTATTGCTAATTTTCTGTTAAATGTCTTCAATAAGAAATAAGGGCTTGAAAGAAATTAAGTAACATGAAAAGATCTGTGATATTAAATTTTACAAAATGATTATTTGATTGAATTATTAATTTGTTATGCTGCTTAAGAAATAAAGAATGAATTAATGGAGTAGATAAAAAAAAAAATTGATTACCTGGAACATGGTCCTATGCCAGCAGATGATGAGATGGTGGCGGAGGTGGAGGAGGAAGCGGCAAAGGTCTTTCGAGAACTGGAATCGGTGATACATCCGGCATAGCAAACTTAAGCTTCTGCCAGAATAACTTGTCTCCCCATACCAAAACAGTATGTGAAGAAATTCGTTTTTTAAGATCAGCATCAAGGTCACGTGGACAGACACCGCCCACTAATAGCAGAATGACTGATCGTCCTTTACCTCGGAGTGCTTCCCTTAGTGCTGCTTTAAATTCAAACCTCGCCCACTCCCCGTGTAGGAAATTACGTGATAGAATGAGGATAGTACGTCTGGAAGAATCAGCTGCTTCGGCCACAGCATCAGCAACATTAGCACCTGCTCCCAAGTCTCGATAATGAAGACAAAGTCTGTAGGATGACTCGAGGCCAGGAACTAAAACTCGAGACACAAAGTTTTCGTCAACTGCTGAGTATGAGATGTATGCATCGAAAGGTTTTTCTCGGTCTTCAAAAGCTGCAGTTTTATAACAAGCTCTCAGACCACATCTGCTAGCAGCCCAAGCACGGATGGTTCTACGATGTCTGAATGCACCACAAAGTAATGCCATCATGGCAAAGAAGAGTACAGCTGTAGCTAGCAAAAGTGGTAAATAAGCTTCCAGAGGTCTTGTTTCTACAGCAGAAGTAACTCCTGTCAATGCAGCACAATTTATTACAGTCCCATTAACTAAGAGAGTGATAGGCATTCCGAGGGCACAAGTTACTCGTTTCCAATCAATAATTTTAGCTTTATTCTTCGACATCCAATCACGAACTTGATCCAAATATGTACAATCACAGCTCCAAGGGTTATTAGAGATACTTATGTCAACAAGATATGGATTTTGTGCTAATTGCCAAAGGGCAAATGTACTTAATTGATTATTTTCGAGTCTGAGTACTTCAAGATGACGTAGAGAATTGAAAGTACCGTTATCAATGTGAGAAAGTAAATTATTCTGAAGATAGAGCTCCTTAAGATTTTCAAGCGACACCAGTTCAACACCATTGAGTCGAGATATTTTATTGTTTTCAAGGTGAAGAACAATGAGACGTTTCAAACTGCTGAAAGTGTGATTATGAATGGCGATGATGTTGCTGTCATTCGCATAAAGAACTTCAAGATTTTTACGACCAATGAATGAGTGAGAAGTTAATTCACTGAAATTATTGCCATCTAAATAAACTTCAGTGGCATCCATTGGTAGACGTCCTGGAAGAGTCTTATACCCAGCGTTAGAACAATCAACAACATTAGCAGACCAAGATTGATCATGGTAACATGTACAGTTATTCGGACAAGTCATTTCACAGTCACATGCATCAAAGTCACAGCAATGACAGAGTGCAAAGCAGTGTGCTTTGTAGTCGCAGAGAAATTGCGATGGCTTAGCTTCTAAAAGAGGAACGAAAGAACGATGTCTGTCGTATAGTAGACGACAATAGACTGATTCTAGGTCCATGACCTTTGGATGCTGTCTCAGCGGCAATGAATTTATTCTCTGCAACCATTCAATCGTGCAATCACAAATGAAAGGATTACCGCCGATGTAAAACTCTGGGAGTGGTCGATTCTCAGGTACCTGAGTTAACTGCAATGCTGACAAATCCATCTTTACTATCTGATTGGCGTAGAGATCAACTCGCGTAAGATTTTCCTTGTCGTGAAATGTTTGTGGTTCAACCGTGTGAATCATGTTGTCATTGACGAAGAGTAGCTCTATGGAATCTGGCACAGATTTTGGATGAATTCTCGTTAGTCTGTTGAAAGAGACATCAAGAGTCTGCAAGCGGAAACCTTGAGGAGCTACGCCAAGATCCATGATCGCGTTTTTGTGTAGATCCATCCACTGAAGTTTTTCCGGTAGAAGGCTATAATCGAAGTGGCTTATCGTGTTGTCAGACATATTAAGCCAAAGCAAACCTGGTGCATTTGCAAATATTCCGCTCATATCCTGGAGGTAATTTGCGTCTAATCTTATCGCCTGTAAGGCTGGATTGCCAGAGAACGCAGCATATTCCACGTACTCGATTTTATTTCTTGCTAAATTGAGGATTTGTAATGCTGGCAGTTCAGATAGAGCTTCTTTCGTCACGTTTACTATCTCATTGCCGATCATTCGCAATCCATACAAACTGGTCATTCCTCTAAATCCTGGTTTCTCTAGACTTTTTATTTGATTTTCACCAAGATCCAGTGTTCTCAACAATCTCATATCTTTTAGTGCAATCGGAATGTATTCAAGATTATTGCCAGATAAATTTAAATCTTGCATACTAGAGCAATTTCGAAAAGCATCTGGATGTATACCTTCCAGTAAATTTGAATCCAATGACAGCAATGAAACAGCGTATAAACCATTTAAAGAGTAAGCATCTAAGTACGTCAATCGATTGTGCGCCAATTCCAATGTGTGTAAATTACTCATGGGTGAAAAGGTGTCAGCTGGTATCGTTTCTAATTCGTTGTATTTTAAATTCAGTATTTGTAGTGTATATAAATCTTTGAATAATGCCGGATCCAATTTAACTATTTTATTGTGTGATAAATCCAATAAAACAAGGCGTATTAATCCGGTGAATGTGGCAGCATTAAGCCATGAACTTGTCAGCATATTTCTGGACAAATCTAACGTGACAAGTTGATTCATATCAGCTACGAGGCCTGGTGCCAGGGCACTGATCGAATTGTTTTGAAGCCGCAGTTCCTTCAACGTGTTTGTGGCGTCCTTGAACATACCGGCGGGAAGAGCAACGATCCTATTGCTCGACAGGTCGCATACCTCGAGGGATCTTAAACCACGAAGTGCAGCGTCTTCTACCATGCTGATGATGTTCCGTGATATATTAAGACTCTTAAGCCGCTCAAGCGAAGAAAACCCATGGGACGGCAAAACAGATATCTGATTGTTAGACACGTCAAGACTTTGAATATCAAGTAAGCACGTGATCGGTGCCATCGTCAGTTCAATATCCCTTTTCTGAGAGTTTTTTACAAAATCACTGAAGCCAAGTTCCGTTACGTCTTTCAACATATTCCAAGAAACATTTAAGGTAACTAAATTGGTGAGAGGACAAAAAATACCTTCAGGTAGTTGCCAAATGTTATTAGATGAAAGATCCATTTTCTCGATCAAAGGAGTCATATCAAAAGCACCACGTTCCAATTCAAGACTTACTTTGCTTTTACGTCCATTCAGACTTCTTAAAGTTAAATTCCTCAAGTCATGGAAGCCATTCAGTATTCTAGCAGGCCAAAGCTCAAACTTGCAGCCAATTAAACGTAAGTCACGTAATCTCCACAAATGCGCGAAATGTTCAACTATACTGATACTAGAACTAGTTTCTAGCTCTAAATCTTCACATATAATGTTTATTGACGTAACATATTCACTGATGACACGTGACAAGTTTAAATGCAGTACTTCGATATTGGAGAAACTATAGACACAGGTTAATGCCACTTCATGTTGTAAAGTACAATGCTCGGGCACGTCGAATCTTGATGATGGCACACTGGTTACCGCTAGTACGTGATATACGCCGAATACAAGGCACCAGGCCAGCCGTAGAGTTAACGAGCGGGCCGGGTGGCCACTGCCGGCCCTCATTGCTCTATCTCTCTGACTCGTTGCTCTTTGGGTCCTAGTTATGTTCAACCGAACGAATTACGTATACGTACAAACTACCACACAATTCCATAGTGCTGTGGTAGTAAACGTAGTAAAAACAAAACGCTCAGCACTAAACATCTCGACTCTCGTATTTCCGCTCGCCTGAACTACTATACTTTTTCCGAGTCGTCAAGTGTCCACTCGTCAAAATTTTTTCTCTCACATTCTTCTAACTTCCAAACACAATTGTTTCTCTCCTTAAAAAATTATGTCATGTACAGTCTACTTCTCTTTATATTAACTTTCCGCTGCTGCGAATGTGAAACCATTTACGACTCCACTCTTCTACTCTTGCCAGCTCTCATCATTTCTTACTTTTTTCTCCGGTTGTCGTTTTTTTTCTTTCCTCTGACTTTAGGAAAATGTCAATGTTTTCCTCGAGCGACTTAGCGACTCTTCTTATGTCAGTTTATCTTTCAAAATGTCACCGAGTTGCTCTGAAAATGATACTCATTAATCTCTCCCTTTACACTCCACCAAAACGTGCTCCCTTGGTTGATTACTTTGGTATTCAAGCCACACGAATCAACTCGTGATGGTCAGCTTAGATATGACATAACCGTTTGTCGCTGTCATATATTTTTCCTCTCAAGGAAAAGTGTACAAAAGTGAGTACTATTATCGGAAAAACAAACTTGAAATATATTCACCCCCTCAAAATGACAGTTTATATATACTTTTTAGCTTAAACTTATGTATTACGATTTCATATCACTTCAAAATTTTCCTTAATATTTCTATCACTTGATTACGTTTTATTCTCTATTATATTCATCACAATAATTCCCGTTCATTCATCACTCACGAAAAATATTCATTTACGTTTTATTAATTTCTGTCTAATACTAGCATGTTTCAGTTGATCCATTAAAAAATGAAGAAATTTTTTACAACATGTAGACAAACGCAGATAGTCTCTAGGTGTATTAAATTCCTAATCCTACTCCCGCAAGTACAGGACCACTTCGATTAGAGGCCACCGCGCAACTGACGAGAGATCTCTACGGTCTTTTACTCGACGCAACATCCGCCAATGATGCCTGCTCCCTTCCACACTGCAAATGTACCACCACCAAGTCCAGCGCGAGTAGCGGCGGCGCCGACGAGGAATCCACAGCCGCTGTGGCTCCTGCCGAGCGCAATATAATAAAGCACCTACTGGTAGACATTGCACCAGCATATGTGGACACTCAAAGAACAGGAATTATGTTAAAAGCATTACATAGACTTCAACTTTTTAAATTCCTTCTTTTGATCATGTCAAAGGAATTTGGACTTTTTTACATTTCATCCATAAGGATATGAAATACATCTATTTATTTTTATAGGATATCTTTTTTTTTTTTATAAACATTAAATTATCTACGAACATTTTATAGAAGAAATTCATTGTTCCATTTACTTTTGTCCACTTTAAATTGCCATTGTTTTATTTGCAGAACACTTACACAATTCGCTTGTTTAACTTTCAAGTGCTTTGCTGTACCAAACTCTGTACGCTCGTATTCGTGTAAAAAAGAAACTTAAAACCCTTTTTGTCATTTAACCGTGTGTCAAGTGGGAACAACAATTATTAACAGAAAAAGTTATTTATTTATACCAGGCAACGTTATAACTGAAACAATCAGTCTACTTAAATTGCTTTAAAAATTAATTTGATATTTTTTGCATATATATACAATACTTTATTACGATTAAAATAAAAAATAATATCTGATATAATAGGATAATTTTTTCAAATAAAATCAATCATATGTATGATATTTACTTAAAAATTGAAATTGTTGTCTTTATCTGTTTACGAATTGCCTTAATTGAATTCAATACCATAGTTGATCCAACTACACTGGACTCCCTTAGGAAACTCTGGTGATTGGCTAGTTCCGGCATATATCCCACTGCTGTCGGGCAAAGTTGAATGCTAGCAGTGCACAATTGAATATGTGTGAATGCATTCATTGCAACAATATGCGTGACACACTAGGTTTGAAACAGAGCGTGATTCCATGCATGACGAATTTTATGTTTGTCTCATTCGTTACAATACAATACACTACTAGGGGATGATTTGGTTTTTGAATTGAAAATAATAAAAAAGAAAAAAAAAAAAATGTAAAAGTAATACGAAAACATTTTTTCATAAAATGTACACATACTGAAGGTATAGAACTAAATATTTTATGTTGGGTTGGATAAATTTAAGAACACAAATTTGAACCTAAGTTCTTTGATATGCCGCCCGAGAAAGAAGAAGTTTTAATTAAACAGAGAATGGGCGTTTAATCGAGCAAAAGGGATTAATTGCTGAGGGGTTAAAACATCAGGGGGTCAAAGAGGAAAAAGCGAGGGTGAGAAGAGCAAGAGAGTCACCGATTCAACTGCTAACCCTCAACCTCAAGCAGATAAAACGGTTCGTATAAATATCCACGACTACACTCGTCCATAGTCTATGTCTTTTGTCATTTTTTTTTTTTACTCTTTTTTACTCACTTTTTTCTACTGATGCTCTTTTACATCCCCGGCAGTGAATAAATTAAGTACATATAACTCGAGCAAATTAAAACAAACGTGACAATACTTTACTTCGTCTCGGGGATTATATGAACAAGACTGAGAAATAAAGAAACTCACTTTGGCGCAGCAGAGAAAAAGAGTAGAAAATAAACTTTAATCACGTTAGAAATTAATTTTTTAATTTTCATGTATTATGAAAAATTGATAAATTAATTTGATCGTGCGAAATATAAATTACTTTAAGTTTGATATTCATAGTCATCATTATTTTAAAATAATGATAGCATATATAATTACGGTAATACGGAGTTCTTTAATAATTTCAGGAATGAAAATTTATAACAGCTTCATTATTCTCAAAACTTTAGCTTCATTTCTCATTAGAGTTGTGTGATTGTACAATACTATATCATATTTATATAACTAAAATAATGTTGAGAGTTTAAGATTGAAATTTTTATTTCCATTTGTTATTATTTTATTGTTTGAATTAAAAAAAATAATAATAATAATTTCAAATACCAATAGTGTGTTCTTCTGAGGTATTCAACAAAAGAATTAATAACTTTTTATAAAAAGAATGTAATTTACTGATTTCAATTTATATTCAGATAAAAAATTTCATTTAAACAGTTGAATAGATTAAAACTTTATTTTTCTGAGTTACAATTGATTTTCGATTGTTTTATTATTTTTAATTCAAGCCAGTACTTTAAATTGAAAACAACAGATTTCATGCGATAGTAAAAATGTATTTTATAATTCATTATTTTCGTTTGTTATAATTGTATACATCACAAAATATTTATTTTATAAAAGAGGACAAATGAATCTGAACAAAAAAGTCATAAAAATTAATTAAAAAATGTATTTAATATAAAAATGGAATAAATTGCAAAGGATGAAAATTTTTTACAAAGTTATTTCGAGTACTAACAAGCTCTTTTCATTAGGTACAACTAATGTGATAGCATATAAACCAAATGTGTCTATAAAATACTCAATAGCTACTAAATTAATTATTCCTCCTCTTTATTTTCTTGATACTTGTATGATAATTATGTAATTAATTAAAATATAGAAACCAATAAATTAAGAAATATAAAAACTCTTTTATAAACTTCAACTATTAACGATCAAGTATTTACAGTACTTATTATAAGTATATATATAAATGACGAAAGTATTGAACTAGTATTTGTGCAAATAATGCAATCAGTAAATTTATGTTCGAATGTTTGAATTACCAATATAAAATAAATAGTAAATTTAGTAAGAAAATAGTCACGATGTAATTAAAAGCTATACAAGTATTATTTACTAATTATTATGTATCTTACTTTGAAATACTGTGTATATTTAGTTAATACATATTTTTTATGTAAATTATTCAACTCGTTCTGTAAATGGAAGCATCAAGCATAAAGCGATTGCTTTGTTCTTTTATGCAACATCGAAGTCACAACATTTGACTGATATGTCAAATGTTTCACCGTTCCAATAAAACCCACCCCTTTCTTCACGTCCTCATCACCCTTTTATTTTTTTCGACCCCCTCGTGGCATACCGAAAAATAAACAGACACGACTCTCTAGAGTCCATGATTAATCGTCGCTGACCTATCAAATGCTTTTGATACTCTATTCGTTATGAAAAAAAAGACCAAAAGTGAGAGACTAATAAAAAAAATTAAAAAAATACCACTCATCAGTTATCAATCATCCACTATTGGATTTGTCAATTCCAATTATGATGTCGTTGCTCCGAAGCTGAAATTTGAGATGCAAGGAGAGACAACGTAAAAATTAAACGAATAAATTCGTCTACCAAAGTGAATATTGACGGCTACCGAATGACGATCGTGAGTAACGCATTTAAATCTATTCCAAAGTCGTTCTAGAATTACGTGAATATTTCATATATGACCCATTGCCAGAGTCATAGGATGCAGGGATGTTAAACGTTGCCAATGTGGTAGTGCAATTCAACTTGGATGTTTTCAACATACCAAAACGAACTAAAAGTTTACAGATTCCATCAATTTATATACCAAAGTGGATTTAATTATTTAATACTCATCTGAAAGTTTACATTCTCGCCCAATGTAAGCGAAGAAAAATAGCCGTTTTCCTATTTCTTCGAACCTTACCGTAAACGAAATTACTCGCTTTCGTGGCAATATTAGATTAAATCCTACTAGAAGGCTCGAGGCCATAGGGGAAACCTCCGTTTCCAGTAAATTGATACAAACGACACCCAATTCCTACCAATCCTCTATTACTATCACTTTTGACTTTTCTTTTCTACATTTTAGTGATTGAAAAAACATCGAGAGACTCTCAAGTAACTTTTTTTATTTCACTGGTAAATTAATGATAATTTAATTATTGAAATTTTCATATAAACTTCACTCAAAGGGAAAATGTATTAATCAAAGTAATTAAGATAATATTGAAAAGTTATATTCACTACAAATCGTAGTGTTTTATTTTAATACACTTAAAGTATTTTAAAATGATGTCACCTATTTGATTAACATTGTAGTTGCTTTTTAGACACCTCCAAGTGCATTAAAATAAAACACTACGATTTGCAGTGTTGTAACGATAAATTTGATCAAAAATGTATATTAACTCTTGAAAGAATTTCACTAATGTGTTTATTACTTCTTTGTTCTTCGAAAGTAAAAATATAATACTCTAGAGTATACAAAATGACATGATTTAAAAAAAATGCTTACTCTTATTAAATATTTTCTTAGTGAAAATTATTTATGTTTTATTAATAATTTTACCTATACATTTTTCGCTGATGTTATTCATCACAATTTCATAAACAATTTTTTTTCATTTTTATAAAGTTCTAAGAAAAATTGCAAATTAAATCAAACTTTTATTGGCGTTGCACATTTTTAAGTAGCACAAAGTGCTTGATCGAAAAAAGTAGAGAGTAATTTTGTTGGAAAGAATCCAGTGGGAATTTTTATGGAGATAAACTTGCTATTACTATTATTACGTAAAAATGTCTGAGGTGATTATAAATTTTTTTTTATTAAAAAAGTGTTGAGAGGTATAACAGCGAGCCAAAAAATTAAAAAAATAAATATTTCTAATTTTCAGCATGTATATATTTAAAAGTAATCTTCATAAAGTTACTTTACTCTATAATTAAAGATGGAGTTACATATACATTTTGAAAACTTGATAGTAACTTTTGAAAATATTCAAAACTTGTTGGTCTTTATATTGGCATGGGAGTAACCGGATGCCGCAAAAGTTTCCTCAAGAAAGCAGTCTCACAACGAGCCACCTAAGAGAGTTTCCAATAACATAAAACTTTTCATCCTGACGATTTCCTTGTGACTACACTATCCACACTTCCACCTAAGTTAATTCGCCGCATCGAAATAATATGCAGATGTAATTTCTGGTAACTTTATATTATTCGACTACTGTGTTCAGACAAGCCCCAAGGTAATATAAGTCTATACTTATACGTATCGTATCCATATCTAGATCCACCACTACTATCAAGAGACAATTTTACATTTTCCAATTTATTAAAACCTTTGTTTTCATCGAATACATGAAACCATTTGATTTTATCTGATTTTAGAAAATTAAATAACACAAAATGTTTAATAAACATTTTATAAAACTATTGATGTGTATATTAATAAAATAAAATGAATACTTTCTGATTACTGAACATAAATAAAATAAAAATATTTCATATGTTTAAAGAAGGATTTATTTTATATTCATGATTCTTTCTTTTGTTTATAATAAAAAATAATTCAACTCAACAATTTATTATTAAATTTTTAATAAATGTTATATTTATAATTAAAAAAATTTGCATGTGTATCAGTAGAAAATCTAAAAAAAAAAACCAATTATGCTGAGAGAAAAAATAATAATAAGCAATTTAGTTCTCTGGTTCATTCGTTTGTACTCAATTTTGCAATAATAAATGGAAAATATTTCCCATGAAATGGTTTTTTTTTTATTCTATCCTAAATAGTCCTAAAAAAGAGTCAGTCTAGAACTCAAAACTTTTGTGTCATGCGTCACAAATTTTTCGTCAATGACAGTTCTATACTTTCAGAAATATTCGAGGGGTAGCTTACCCAAAATTGATTAATGGTGCACAAACACAAAGAATAATATGCTCTGAAGGTTGTTAATAATTTTGTCACTAAAAATAAATAAATAATCAAATGCCATAAAAAAGATAGCATCATTTTCAGAAAAGGTACTCATCCCAGCCAGGGGAATGATTTTAAGGGTTAGACTATTCACAATTTTATCGATGAGGAAGTCAATAAAAAAACTACATTTAACAAAAATAATATTTCGACTGTATTGAACTCTTTTCAACTCTCCCTGTTGATTTAAAAAAATAATATCGATCGAGTGTCATCCATCATAGCTCAGTCTATTAAACCACCGTAGCCACCCCTATTTCGTAACCACTTTGCTCTTCCTACATGTGCTTTTTTCGTTTTGTGAACCATATGCATTATATTCACGTGCA
This sequence comes from Chelonus formosanus, assembly GCA_028641665.1. NCBI lineage: Eukaryota > Metazoa > Arthropoda > Insecta > Hymenoptera > Braconidae > Chelonus > Chelonus formosanus. The sequence goes on along the minus strand of CM054004.1, from coordinate 7,711,864 downwards.
TGTCAGCTATCCACAGTACCAGTTGTACTGCTTCTCACCACCACTTTAGTTCTGATTATTTTTTCAAAAGCGGATGTAGCGAAGCCTAAATTAAACCTCATGTGGGTCAAACTAAATGAAAACGAGAGATTTTAAATATGAGTTTATGCACAAGATAAAAGTATGTATACTTTTATAAAGAGAAAATAAGTGTATTGATAAAAGTTTTATATTATTCTTTATTGTTCTTGTTTTCTTTCTCACTTTGAAAATAGATTGATCCTCCGCCTTCTCGACGCAGCAGCGTGCGAGATTACACGATTAATTGTCGACTCTGTGGGATTAATCGTCGTTACGTATACTTTAGCCGCAATCTTTCACGAATTCTACTCTTGCTTTTTCATTTAATGTAACATACATTCTATATACCATGTATCATGATACTCATAAATTTTACAATTATAAAAAGTTCACAGAAAAACGACCACATTACTACTACTTTCAGTACTAATAACAAGAAAAATAACGATTCATTAAAAGAGTAGTGGAAAAAATTATTTTTACGACAAATTTTTTACTTTTCAGACTTCCAACATCTCTTTTATAAAAACTGACAATATAATTCAAGAAGCAAGCTTATATGTGTTTTTTACTCATTTTCTTTTTGATGATCACTTTGAAATATTCTTCTGAATATATTTTATAGGATACATTTCATCATGTTCACCTGGAAAAAAATACTTTTACATAAATGAATTTTCCATAAATATATTAACGTTTCTTTCAAATAAATTTGCTTTAAAGAAATACTGACTGGATCTATATTTTTTAAACATACCATCTAAACATTTACAAAATCTCTTCTATGACTTTCATGTGTTCCATTTTTCATTTACATAATTTTCATGCCAAGCTTGACTGGATTTACGATGAATAAAATTTTTTTTTCCAAATATATTTTCACCCTAAAAAATGTGAATGCACGTTTTGTGCTTGGCTTACTATGTCAGCAATAATCATTTTTATAGTAACACAGTATCAACCCCAATGCATCGGACGTATTAAGATATAAAGTTTGATTTTTTTCGAAATAAAATCCAAATTTTGTATCATTTAAATCTTTTTTTATGATATAATATTATTTTAAATAATCTAACGAATTAATTATCAAAGAAAGACTCGAAGCGTATTAGTCTTTGTCAAAAGCATATGGTAGACAGAAGTGTACAATGCAGTACTTAGTTAAACTCATATTAAATAATTAATACTAATGTTGTTGTTGTTATATGAATACACAACTGTTAAAAATGAGTCACATTTATCTACATCTTTGTTAACGATATAAACATTTTTGTGTTGTATCACAAGATTAACTATTGATCATTTTTTTTAATGAAAAAAAATTATCAATTATCAAATAATTTTTCTAATTTTATCCCCAAATTTTCATTCATTACAGTACATTAGATTATAACACCCTGCAAAGTCGTTAATGGATATTCATATTAATTAGATTATTAATTTTCATTGGCTATTTCAATCCCGAATAATTAACTAAAATGCCAGCTGTATCCTAATAACTATTATTTCGTGCTGTGGAAAATACCCAAACATTTTTTTGGAGTCACGTGCCACATATAGCTCTGCTCCATTAATATAATTAAAGTCGAATTATGAAAGTGTATTTCTGAAATTATTTTTTACCACAGTTATAACACAAGACTGATGGAAAAAAATAAGACCAAAAGACAAGGGTTGATTCGAATGTCTGCAGAGAACACGTGTATATAATCTAGGTGGTTTGTTCCTGGCCCAAGCATCCGCGCTGTCGCTTTTAGCTACTGAACGATTTGCAGCCGAATACACTAGTGGCCGAGGACGAACAATAGATAGAGAAAGGATGACATTGTGAGAGAGAAGACAATATAGAGAAACTTCACAGTGTCCCTTGGGACATTTCAACCCGCATATACACATAAAGTACGTTACAGACTCATGACATAATTATGTTGAACATCTAGGGACGGCTGTGCTGATAACTGAGCCGCGTGTTTGCTTGATTACTACGACAGACTTTGATGTTATTTGCCTGGTATAATGAAACTCAAACTTTGAAAGGAATTATTCCTGCTTGAATAAATTTATTTTAATAACTATTTACTTTCATTTATTCCACTTTTACTATAAATTAGTCTAGTAAATAGGAGAGTTCAAACAGCAAATGGACGATAAGCAATATTGAATAGAAAATAAACAATTTTATATTAACATATTGTGGATATACATGCCAATAATTACAAGCATGGACGAACGCCAGCCGCTTTCCTCTCACCATATTCTGAACTTTTATTGAAACTATTCAAAATATACGACCCTGCATATATATACACATTCATGAATGTACAGAGACGAATCTTTATAGCATGTCACGTACGACTTTTAATTTTTTTTATTTTTTTATTACTCCTACATCAAAAATGATATTCTCTTAATACTTTATTAATATCGATGACTTTCTATATACCATTAATTGACTTTGAAAATTTAATAAATTATTCATTGGATATAATTAATAATATTCATTATAAAAGCAGTTGATTTTATTCAAATGATTTGCATATAGTCATCAATAAGTTCTATTAAAATTTTATTAATCGAGTTGAAATGAATGTTTTAATACATGGAGAATTTACGGTAGGATAATAATTGGAAATTGAATTATCTAAAACATATTGCTAATTTTAATTAAAAGGTTAAAGTTTATGGTATTTTTAAAAGCCGAAAGATAATTTGACAAATGAGAAAGATATTTAAAAGTTCATCAGATCTAATACATTTAAAAAAGATAATTAAATCTGAATTAGTATTTGGTTTAAAGTAATTTATTATTCATATTATTTTCTATCGATTATTAATAACTCAAAAACGTGCTTAATTCTTAATTACTTTCAATCTTAGTAACCTAATTGCTATCAATATTTTACTATCATTCTAAATTATGCGATTAAGTCGAGTTCTATTTTTAATTGATGTCATCTTTACGTTCTCTCGTCTACTTTATTTTTTACTTTCATTTGTTTATTCAAGTTGATAATGACGAGAGAAAATCTTTATCTCTTTAAAGACCTAGGCGACCCCTTTGATCCATTGTTCACAAGCTCATAGCCTCAAGCACTTCGGAAAAACCACTGCGTTTGGAGGGAGAAAATTCACTGGGGAGTCTCAGCGACCAGTTAGAGTTGGCAATTCTGCGAGTGAGAAAACAAGAAAAATACAAATAGTTCAACAGAGATAGACAAACTGCTAGGAATTATTCTATATTTTATTTATAACTCAACGTTTTATGTTTTCATGTCATGTATCTCATGTTCTCTTGCATTTTCCAGACATCATGTACAATACAGAAATTCACATATAAGCTACGAAAATCATGGTCAGAGATTATGTTTCATTGTTAATAGAATACATTTAGTTTATGTATCAATCACTTTATTTGGAAATGTAATGTAGGGTTAGAGGATAGTTAAAATTTTTAATTAAAGGACTAGTCCCTGAATAGAAAAGGATCATACTTGTTACATCAATTCAATTCGAACAAAAGATTAATTTAAAAAATTTAGATATAAGTTTTAACGATTACATTTTCCACAAAAATACTCAGGTTTCAGTAATCTAGAAAACATTTTAGAGTTGGAATTTTTTAACTGAACTTTTTTTTTATTTATTTTCCTTTTATCTTTAACTATGAAAATGTACAAAAATTCAAATAGATAGAGAGAAAAATTTCACAATCTTTTTTTATACAGATAATTTAAATAGAAACATTATGTTAAAAGAATGAAATTAAATACTTACAACTATTAATTATAACATTTAATGAAGTAAGATAGTTTTTAATAAATGAATTCATGAAAATATCTTTAAAAAATTCATCAGAATATTTGAGTTTGATGTTAGTGTTAATGGAAAAAGACGTGTCGGTGAAACAATGGAAATTTTTTCAATTAAATTTTTAAAAGCTATAACATTTTTGATGTGTCAAATATAAAGAAAATTAATTTTACTTATTCATGAAAATGTTTCATTTTTCCTTGGGTTACAAATGTGAATATAATCGCACAAAATACATAGTTAGAACTTGTTATATTTTTTATCCCGAGGATTGTCACGAGTCTAGCATTACGAAGAAACGTAAAAAAATGACTCCTTATTACCCCGCGGCGGCCTCCTCCCATCTCGTTTCCTCGACCCTCCCAACTGGCGCATTACCTTCCTACCCCTTGGCTGCTCTCATGGGCACTTCCAAGTTTCTCTATACCGATATCGCGAATACTGCTCTGGGGTAGGAAGCTGTGGGAGACCTCTGACGCCAATCAACCCCCAGGGAATGTTTGATCAGTTAGTCATTGCCTCCAAGCTCAGCTCTATTGTCGATCGTTCATTTTCCCAAGGTTATAGACACGAAATCGATTCGGCTTTTTCGACCTTGTCTATACAAATATCTATCACGAAATCATTTTAGATATTTTTACTATATCCATTAGATCAACTGCAATAATACCACTAAACCCATAAATTCAAAAAAACATCTGACAAAATAGTGGAATTATTTTAATAAAAGTAAAAAAAGGAGTCGAAAAAAATGATTTGTGAGTGAAAAATATATTAAAATAACTTTCGAAAACATTTGAATAGATGTGATACCTAAACCAAAAGAAACATTTATATTTAATTTTTAAAGATGATTTAATTGAATTCGTAATTGATGAGCCTGCAGTCTATACTTACACAATGCTCCAATTGTGCCCAGCCAAGCGCCAGTACAGTATGCCAATATTAGCGATGCACTCGACATCCCTCTAACAGAGAGTCAGCCGTCGTAGATCCAACTTTCTCCTTTACCCTCTTTTCCTTCCTCTTCATGCTTTTCTCACACAAATAATGCTCATAAGTACCATAAATACTCGTCAGCTTTTGCAATATGCCACAGCCGCTTTGTCGAGTAATATGCGCGTATATAAAGCAAAAAATTGCACACACTCTTGAAAGAACGAAAGAGAGCCTTGAACCATGTGCCGGCTGGATTCAAATGACAAATTGTTTGTTCGTTCGTGCTTTCTGCTAATATTCCAACGCAGTTTGTTGTGCTAACGAGTGTTGTTTTATCGACACTACTGCAAAATACGATGCAGATGCAGTTTATACTTTTTCCATTCATTCATTATATTCTCAGTATAATACATATGTACACGATGAAATATAAATAGTAACATTTACTATCTTTTTTTAATAATAAAATCATAAAAAATAATTATTCTAAATTTGACAGTTTGTTCAAATATTTTTTTTTATAACTGTTATTGTAAAATATGCTCAGAGGAATTTTTTTTTCATAAATATAAATACAAAAAATTACTAGTACTATTTCTATGATATTGGAGTGAAAATATTTTTCTCTCTACTAAAATGTAGTTTATCATAAAAAATATTTACTAATAATCAATGAGCTAATGAATGAGTATAATAATTATTGAGAAAATAATTCTTATTAAAAGAAAATTAAATATTAGTTACTTTTTTATCCAGATAATTATTTGAGTCTATCGATTAAATTTTTTCATGAATTAAAAACGAATAATTTTTTATTAAAAATTCTTTTTATTTATTGAAAAATTCCATACTCGTATATTTTTAACTTTTGATTGTCAAAGACTGTTCTTTATGTAGATTTGGGATTGACTCTCACACAATTTCATCCATGATATTTGTTAGTTAATTAACATTGAAAATCCATTTTTTATGGGACAAAAGTTTTCAACCTGAATATAACAATAAGTAATAATATTGTTAAAAAAATTTCAACGATAAGCCTTTTATGAAATAGTGAATGACAAAAACTTTAAAAAGGAACGTAAATGCGTTCACAATTTATAAACTTGTGAGTTTAATACTTTGCCAACAAAGCACTATGAATTTGAATTAAATTGGCGGCAAAGTTTTTCCACTGGGTAAATAATAACTTGAAATATCAATTTAATAGCACTTTATATCTACCAGTAACAAATACACCATGCCACTAGATATACTATAATACCGTCATGTCCGATTCTTTCGCCGTTTTCTACTTAAATTATAACGTATATTTACATTGCACAGACTGGTTGAAAGGGCAATGGTTCATTCACTTTATTACTTCGTGGCCATTGTTCAAGTATTATTCAAACAACTTGAGTAAACTAAATTGAATTCTATACTGATTTTATATCGAATAAGAAGAAAGAATTTTATTTAATATTTAATATTAAACAATTCTCAAGTATCGAGATGAATTTTTTTCTGAGAGATAAAAAGTATTTAATTGACATAGATTTCAGATGATTTAGTTATTAATTTATCATCAATTATTATATATATTGCAAATATAAACTTAAATGCATGTACATAAGCATATGGCTTTTACACCATACGGCTTTACGTGAAACAGAATATGGAGAATGTGCTTCGAACATGATGTACGACCCGTAATCCGATTTACCACTCCTATGTAATATAGCTTAACCATGTTCAACGCACGTTCCTAATCGCTTCGCACGTTACGCCACATGCTCTGCAACTCTTGTACCTTTGAAGTAGTTCAAGGGTATTGTAATAATCAGCGATTTGCGCATGAAACTGATATGTATTTGAAATGTATGTTCAGTGTAATATTGAAATGCTGAAACGATGATACCCAATTGCTCAAAGGAATCTATTATTTTTTCAGTCAGTCTTCGATTTCAATGATTTCATTCGAACCGTAATCAATTTCATTTCTGATTAGAGAATTTCCTAAAAGAGCTTTACTTCAAGAAATGAGTATTTATTTACATATTCATAGATGTATCTCATGAGGGAGAATGACTTTGATGTATGAAATTAATGGTTGTATTAATTTTACAAGGTAATAAATGCAATTTAAGTTTAGTTGTATCTCTTGAAAAAATAAAATTACTATTTTCGATTATAATATCGTGGATTTAAGAAAGAAACACTACAGTAATTTTGTTAATAATGAAAAATATAACGAGATAAATATGAACAGCTATAACCAACTGAGAAAAAAAATATCATGGACTTGGTCCAGTGGTAATATAGTAATTAACGTTTTCTTTCATCTACTCGTTTGCTTTGAATGTTACTTTCACATTTGAACATATACACATATGAAACATATATAAATATATATTCAACCCCTTATATTTGCTAACACCAGTAGCCGTTTTACCACTAGCGTAGCCTTTTTCTCATTCCTTCAATCTCCCTCTGTTTCATTCAACATGGTCTTTCTACCACCCAACCCTATTCCCAACCATCAACATGGTCCACTGCAAAAAAATTACCTCGTAAGCTGGTACGATAGCTTCCGTCTATCCAGCCAGAGCTTTGACGCCTTGTTCTGTTACCTAACATAGAGTTCATCAGACTACACATTTTTTTTATTAAATTTTTTACCTTCCTAACAATGAGTTTATAAAATTATAATTGACTTTTTTATTATGGCAATTTGTGGTTGCATAAAATCATGATAAAAAAATTTTTTTAAAAAGTAAAATCCATTTTATTAAATGTTATATTTTTCCAGTTTATTCTATTTCATCTAAATCTCATGCTCAGTTTTGTTTAAGCCAGAATGATGCAGTATACCTTTTTCGTGTCTTGCTTGAAATTACTGTATTTTCTGAAGTAAGAACTAAAACTACTATACTTTTCTACTTAAATTACTCTGTCTAGAGAATTTTCTCTTTTTCCTGACCGACTTGCAAGTAAATTTTTTCCTGTATCACCATACCTTTATCTACGCTCAAATGAGTTTACATCATGGATTCAACAAATCCCTTCTCTTTATTGGAAGAAATTCAACTGTTCTATTATGTCGACATCTTGACTTTTCAAAAGATATTTCAGATCAATAAAAGAGACTATAATTAAACTAAAACAGATAACATCATCTTGATGTAACTTAAGAATTAATTCAAAATATCTCTTTTATCACGCAACATTTTTTCTCATCATCCATTGACAGTATAAGAATCTGGAGCTTGACGTCTATAACATTAACATTAGGTCAGTCGAACCTTTCCCTTTTATCTCCGCTGTCATCAAAAGATAGATCTCTTTCTAGACAAGTAGAAAATACTTCGAACCGATCACTCATCCACTAGTTATCTTAGAAAAAAATCTGTGCATCCATTTGCCAAACTAATAATTCTCTAATGTTGTGTTGGCTTTTTATCTTAACCCTAACTGTGGTTATGATCAAGCCTTGGAATTAATTAAAGGACTGGTAGATGAGTCTTTTAAGTCTCAAAATACTACTCATGATGAATAGTATTTATTAATTTTTTTTTGAAAATTACATAAGTGATGTGGTAATTAACAAAAAATATTCATTTAATTTATATGATTAGGTAATGTGATAGAGAATAAAAAATAAAATAACTCAACAATTAATTGAATCAACCATTCACCTGGAATATGAAACTATAAGCCCCAAAGGACCTATGTTGCATAAATTTACATGAAAGAGAACATGAATGTGTACATTATGGACAAACAATAGTGATCTATTCACTATGCATAATTGATCACATCAGAACGCACCTGTCTATAATATCAAGCAAATAATATGGTTTAAACAGCTCTAATTAGCCGCTCGTTACCACGAACTATTGAGATAAATGGGGTACAGAATGGATGAAAATGTTGGTACTTTGGATTTGCACACATCAAAGTATTTCATCACAAATTAATTTTTTATCGTTAAATAATTAAAGTAGAATTAACATACATCAAATGATGATTTCAATAGATAAAAAATAAATTATCGATTGAATTTCAATATCAATTTAAACACAGTAACCTTCAAATATTTTTAAACTGTATTTTTTCTCCATGTAAATAAGTTATTTTCCTTCTGAATATTTTTATAGTCTCTTTATTGTTTTCCTAAGGTATAGATAGCAAAAAAAATGTATTTACTTACTATATCAAGTTGAAGTATTGTTTTAAAAAATCCCTAAACGATTCATACACTCATCCATTGACTGTCTCACCACTATTTTAACTCCCCATGTGTCTCTCGACCCCATCCCATACATGAATTTTACCACAATGTACGGAGCGTCTGTCTGAATGTTGCCGACCCTCATTTCAAGGGGGTTACTGGCGCCACGTATTAAACGTTAAAGTATTGTCACGCCTGAGCTCCGAACCACACAATAGCATACAGTGGTGCGTTGACTGCGTTTGCCGTCGTGGACACTAAATTTCATTTCCGCAGACCTAGACAGCTTTGTGGATAACAATAAATTCTGCAAAGTGGCTGTAACATTACATAATGAACTGTTCTGTTGAATAATACCGCATACTCTGGAATGCTATAATAAGTCTGTTAAAACTATTCGAAATACGAATTCGAGTGGACTTTTTTGAGCAATTATTTTAGTTAATGAGTACATGGTCGCTACAAATTTGAAGATGTGAATTATTAATATTGAAAGTAATTATCATTTTTTTATTCTTCGATAAATAAATGTATTTATTCTTGTAGAATTATTATATAAAATCAGTAGATATAGTAAAGTGAAGAGCTGCATTACAATGTATTGATTTGAATGAAAATACAATTTGAGTCTAAGATAAGAGCTGTTGTCTGATTGATCTAAAATATATTTTATTTAATGCAATTCTGTTATTGATTGTAATAAAATAAAATACACATTTTTTTTAAGATTTGCATAAAAAAGCATATCAATATCTAAACAAATTTTTTATAATCTAGAAGGAAAGGGTCAATAGCGAATCTACAAATATTTTATTTGATCGGAAAAAAATCAGATAAATGTTGAATAATGTTTATCAATTTTAAATTTCGCGTTTTATTCTTTAAAAATATTATTTATGTTTTTGATAATAAAAATTCATTTCTCATTGATACCATTTACCTATATAAATTTAATAATCTAAAATTGATGATTACAATTTTATTGAAACACTGCAAATCATAATGTTTTATTTTAATGCACTTAAAATATTTTAAAATAACGTCACCCATTTGATTAACATTGTAGTAGCTTTTTAGTCACTATCAAGTGCATTAAAATAAAACACTATTATTTGCTGTGAAGGAATAATAGTTTTGCATATTTTATAAATTTTAACATAAATCTAGTATAAGGTGGAGTTGATAAGCAAAAACTCTTTTCAGTCACAAATGCAAGGGTAGCGTGATTTTATCTCAGCTTTCTCTTACAAAAGAACTTTGTACCTTTGTTGCACCATCATTCAATGCTCACATTTGTAGGTTGACGTACCTCTTTATTTCCTGGCAAGCCTGACTCTTGGATAGTCGAGAAGGAGTTTCAAATAAAAGATAATCTGAAGACTACGGAAGGCAGACAATCGTCATAGGCGTCTATAAATGTCTTAACATCAGCAAGAATGAAGTTTTAGGTTTAAGATTAGAAGGATTACAGAGAATTATATAAATAGATATACACTTTTTTTATTTTTTGTCAATTTTTACGATAGAAAAAATTAAATAAAAATTGTTACTTTTTTTTATGTCTTTTCAATCACGAAAATATCAGCTGAAGGATCAACTTGTAGTGTAGGTAAAGATTATCTTTATGAGGACGTTAGCAGTTTAAAAGATTTACGTTGTATTTGGAGAAAACTTTACGATTTCAACCTTTTTTTTTTATCTTATCTGAAGTTAAAATAAGAAATCTAATTATCATGATTTTTTTTTTTTTTTAACACATATATAATAAAATTTTTTCTATGATTCTATTTCATAATTCTATGAACAATTAGCAAATAATCAGCATCTTGTATATAAATACTTATTCATTAACGCGAAATACGCAAACTAATAATTATAATTTAGCATATACTTGAATGCATGAATAATGCATAATTCAGCGCTCATTGTGAATATCCATAACAATGCAAGTCTGGGTTTTCGGCGTATGGAAACTCTCAGTTTGGTACACAGTGGAACATTACCCTTCGGTTATAGCAACAGCCAGCATCTAGTGCTCCCCAACCATCATATCATGCCTTATGCCGTTGGGTCTCTACCAAAAATAACCAGTTTCCCCCGATAACCCTTGACGTTCTAGTGTCAAATGTCAGACAGGGAGACATTGTGTTGGTTAAGTGCTTTCCCCGCATAACAACGGACAAGCCCATTCTATGAAACTCATTCCATTACTGTAAAAAAATCCAGCAAACCCATTAACTTATTGGTTCATAAATAAATAAACTCTTCTTCTCAGCATTTTTTAAAATTCACTCGCTCGTTCTTCTGTTCCCTTTTATCCTCTCTCTGTCTCTCATACATACTCACCACTTGGATTGTGCGAAATTATAATCAGCAGTTACTCGCAAACCTATGGATTATCTTGAGATTTAACATTGTATTACGAGCATGAGAAGCCTCAAGCTATAAAGATATATACCTACTTATCCATCGTTATCACCAGGGGCTGAGTTGCGCACCCAGTATTAACTCGGACGTTGGGCAATTTGTCATTGAGTCTGGTATCGATGTCTGATGATGTGCGTCAGTTGGTAGGTATTAATTTATATGAGAAATGAACACAAGTTTAACTATGAAGAAAGGAATAAGGAAAAGAAAGAAGGAGTAAAATAAAAAATGAGGTAAGATGAAAAAAAAATTCACAAACGTACTGTATACACCGAGAGAGTGAAGGAAATGATGGTGTAGAAGAGAAGAAGGGGAGAACCCTTGGCTGGAACGCGGCGGTAATCACCAACGAAGCGCAAGCCGACGAAACCGTTTAACAGTCTCATGGATCATGAGGCGGTAATGACGCCATGAATATGTATGTCGATGGATAAAGAACTGAGGAGGTACATATGATACTCAAGCATTTGTTATTTAACTCGTTCGTGGTTTCTTTTATCAACTGATGTGGGCAATAGCTCGTGGCAAGGCAACACATGGAAAAAACCAACCTGATGAGGTTGCAGGTATGAAGATACTAGTGTTCAAAAACAAGCGAGCTCTGTTAATGAGACCGTTGGTCGGTTTTTAATTTTAAGAGACTAAAAAGCAAGCTATAGAGAGTAACTATCTAAAGACTTTGTGCTACTTTGCATACTTATTACACATTCGTTCTTAGTGTATGTGCGTATATAAAGGGCATTAAATGAAAAGGAAAGCAATTATTAACGCCAACATTATTTAATGAAAGAAGATAAAACATTATTTAACTTATTGTTTATTCAGTATAAACCAGTACATGATTAAAAACCTTTTCATAATTAATTTTGAAAATAGCCTTTAGTCTTTATGATAATAAAATATTTATTCGATATAACACCATGGAGTTTAATTATTTGAGTTATTAGACAAAATTTAAATCGAAAAATTTTTAATTAAATATTTCTAGCTCGTTATAAATAAAATTAATTCTTTCCTGAAATTTTTTTTATAGGGTTGGCATTTAATTAATTTATGAGTCCATATATTCATTGTTTTTTTTCCATCTATTGTCATCCTCTTCAGTATTGAATTCGCAAAAAATAAGGCATTAATTTGCATACATTATTCAGTAATTTTTCTGTTGACATTTCTAATTATATAGTGAATTTCATCTACCGATTTTATATCAATGAATTTTCCTTTACTTACTTGTTTATTTTGGGATGGAAATTCTATCAATAATGCAACAGCCAATGGTCGATTGACTTTATGTTAATTTTATCATCCCTTCACTCGAATTGTAATTTATTCTCATCATTATGTCTGCATTATAATAGGAGCTATTAATTACTCCTTATCGATAATGTAATGATTACTATCAGATTCGAGCAAGTTATACAAAGTCGATAAATTAATAATGGGAATGATAAACTTTTTGTGTCAATAAATCTCTGGTATTTATTTGTAACATTTATCTACTACTTTCCAAGTTAAAGTTGAGTTGTATTTGTGCGGGTCCTTAATTAACAAAAACGTCTCGTCCAAGCTGGATAATTTATCGTTCTCCATTCTTTCATTTCAGCAGGTATCTTTTCCAAGGTCGATGCGAGTCGCACACTTTGTTGTGCGCAAAATGGTTGTACGTGTTGGTCCATAATAGCTTTTTGAATTTACGATTCAGGAATATATACCTGGTCTATACCTCGTTCGATTACCAACCTGTCTGTAGTACTAATAGTTTGAGATGACATTAACGAGGTCCTGAAGTAGTAACTTATTGATAGGAATTATTCATAACTGATTTGCTTTCAAGCCAAACTCAAGACGAATCTTATACTTCTGGTATTCCATGTATTTATGATGAATAAGACACAAAACAAAATTCATCCGTTGCAAAAATGAAGAAATAAAAATAGGTCTGAGCACACTTTGTCTGTGCTTATGCGACGAACTTCCCGTTATTAATTGTTTATAACAAATTCACATTGCTATAAACAATAGATCATATTTCGTCATAAATAACCTTATTTTGTCGATAACATCCAAGTCCATGTGATGTACGCATAAGTTATTTGATAAATCCATTTTTTGATTGTTTATACCAAATGCATATTATTATAAATAATTCATAATTGTTTAGAGTCATAGTTCATTATTAATAGTATTATTTTGTCAAAAGTACACACACACACACATAATTCTAGAAATTGGTCAGTATGCTTGAAAATATCTTGAAACGTGGAGATATGATGAAAATTCACATTTCACCAATCAACCCAATTACAATAACTTCCTTATGGGAAATTAAAAATAAATTGTTACTCATGTGAAAATAAAAATATTATCGATTAATTATTATCTAGAACTTTTAGGCGATAAATAATTAGTAAATAGGAACGAGACATGATAAACAAGAAAATTTTTTTGTTACGAAACCTTGTGACAGGATTATTTTTCAATGCTTTTTGAAATGTATTGTGAGGTAGTTGATTACTTATTTTGCAATTTTGCGCTTGTCGACCATCTAGTGAGCTTGTCTATGACGTGCTTGTGCCAAGAGACAAAACGGCGGGAGAAAAGCAAGGCGAATAAAAAAATAGGTGTTTCCATCACAGAGACACCCCTTGGTAATGCCGGCAGAGCGGAAAATTGCGTTGGCTTACCACCGCTATTTCTTTTCTTTAAATATCAATTTTTCAATATATATTGAAGTTACATAATTAAATACTTGATCAACTTTACTAAATATTGTGTATAAGAATAAATTAATTAATTTGTTATGCAAATGAATGAAGAAATGAAAAAATTAAATATCATTTATTACCAATATTTTGTTGTTTTTTTTTCTGCGCAGATAAAAATGGATATTTATAGGTTGTACTGCAGAAATTCGTTGATATTCAATGCATTCCCGATCTCGCTTATTAAAATTGTAATTTACTGGTTATGAGTGCATTCCGATTCGTTACATTCTCGATTAAATATTACAATAAAAAATAATAATGCTCTATATTTGACATACTCAAAAAGTAATATCCACCAAATGAATACTGCATTCTCTTTCTCGTTATATTTCTTTATTTTCTCATTGTTATCAATAGTTATATGCACTTATTGCTGCAGAGGACCATAGCCGTTATACTCTTGTGAAATTTATGAATGACTGACCAGTATTTTTGGCGCTGTATGGAAGAAAAAACTTCAGCATCAATTCCACTTTTATATGGCAGATAAAAAAAATTTTTTCCATTTATTGTATAATGTTTGGTTATAGATTAAATTGCGACTCTCATCATTTTCATATATGAAATAAAGTCAATAAACCCAACAATACTTTCAAGTTTAACTGAAATTCTAAATTTTTAGTAAATTACATGGCCATTAAATAACGTAATTCTTTGTTGGTATGAAAGAGTTATTTTCGACTATTATAAGTGTTAAATTCAATAAAAGTTTTATTATTTAATAATATTATTATTAAAAGTGTAAAGAACATTAAAGGTAGTTATACAGAAAAGTTTCTTCTTTCTTTAGCTTATTTAATATTTTTTTAATTATTTCCCCAATACAAACCCATTTTTATCTTGAATAATGAAGCCAAGCAAGATAGTTTTAGTAATTTGAAACATCTATTGGTTTCTGCACTTCAAGTTTGATTGAAATGTATACGCGTAATTAAGCTTTCACCGGGAGAATTGAATATCATTCGAGAACAAATTATCAAATCAGTTATCTTCATTCTCGGGTTTTCAACTCGTGTTATCTGAGTACCCTTTCTATCACAATGAACCTCAACGTTATATTTCATTAGACTAGGGGCTGGTGTTCAACATGTATACAGATTCTCTAGTACTAGCCATTACGTAATATGTACACAAGTAAAATGGAAGCTAGTAAACTCCTCAGAAAGGAGAGAGAGAGAGAGAAGCGGTTGCACACGTAAGCCAGTTGTGTTTGCACTGGCGTAAGGTTCCATGAAGTAAAGAGAGCACAGACTTAGGGAGAATTGCTGATAGGAAATACGAGAGAGAATGGAATACCGAAAATGAGGAGTAGGAGAAAGCGAGTCCTGTTGCCTATTTTGCTAGTATCACGGCTCTTGTTCAACTGATAGCGCACGGCAAAGAAGATCGAGTTCACTGAAACGTGCTGACGTAGAGTTAAGCTGAGCTATAAGAGAATCTTCTGGTATACTTCAGTGGTCGATCTCCAAAGGATTGTATGTTTTAGTGGTAACTCAAAGCAAAGAGAAAACTATGATGGTACAACATCTGTAATTTTGTCAATGCAAAAAAAGACAGACACAAAAAGATATCTGCTAGGTTTAATTAAAGAAAACAAATAACGTCCACGTACAGATTCTTTTAACTGTAATTTTACTGTAGCAATTAAGGATTTTCAGATTATTTAAGAAAATAGTTTTCTTCAGTGAAATTTAAGAAACAAATCACATGAGAGATCAGTAAGGGACGGATAAAATGGAATGCTTGAGAAAATTTATTAATTTATTGAAATAAGTTTGAAAACACTTATTGCACCTTTTGTTTATCAATTTTTTCTTTTATTAATACATTAAAAATTATTAACATTTGTTAGTAAAATGGTTAATTTTTTGATTAATATTTTTCTTTGGTGTTCCACTTTACACCACCTTCCCCTACATCTTAAATTATCGCACGAAAATTTTAAAATAAATCACATTAGTACAGTATGCAATCAAACAATTATTTTTCAAGTTTAATATCATCACATTATCAGTCCTATCTTTTCATTGCCGTAAATATAAGTTCGAACAATTTGAAATTATTTCTCAAGTCTTTTTCTGCATTATTTATGATAAAGAATCTCATGTTAATACTAAGTGGAAATTGTAAGTATTCAAAATGGCCTTGACTCTGGGTGAATATTGCTGATGATGTATATATATACTAAAAAGATTCGCAAAGCAACGAAGACGTGGCCACACCACAGCTTTGTCGGCTGAAATAAGACGAACCGAGGCGTTGTAGGTTCCCTGTGATCAAGTGTAATCTCAGCGACTGCTTATTTACACCCTGAGGAACGTCGAAGAGCAAGATGGAAAGGAGTAAAGAATATACCGAGTAAAAGAAAGAGGAAAATAAAAGTAGCGTGGAAAAGGTAGAATGAGGTGGTTATGTTTCAACGATCCACACGGTCCAGTGCACTCGGTAAAAATGATGAACCGTTTTGTATACACGCAAGCTCTCTTTGTCGACTTAACTTCTTACCAAAAATTAACCTTTCATTATTATTGCTTATTATTCACACTTGAAAATTGGAAACTTTACATAAGTGCTTTATTGTTTCTATAGGCTATATTGTACTTGTTTTCCACCATTACTTCAATGTATTGAATACATTTATGATTTATTTACAAACTCGATAAACTCAACAGAATCATCAAATTATCTTTTAACTGCTCTGGTACAAGTGTACTTACCTTCGTTATCGTTTAATAAACTCAATAAATAATGAAAAATTACTTCTTATTTAATTTAGTAAATTTTACAGCCAATTATTCTTTACAAAGTCCAATGTAATATACAAAATCGATATTGTTGATAAAATCGACAACTATAAAAACTATTTGAACACTTATAAAATCAATTTCAGTTCAAGAAATTTTATGACCCATTATTCTTCATTTAGCTTCATATAATAGGATAATCGAATGAATAACTTTGTTAATTATTCAAAAATTGTTCTAATGATTCAATACTGTGATACTTTCTGATATTACTTCATAATAAAAATGCTCTAATTATATTATTTTTCCAAAGAATAATTAATAATTTAAAGAAACAAGTTGGAAAATATGAGAATCGTGTTACTTATTTATAAAAATGAGTAACATCATTCGATCAATTAAGTGATGTTTAGAGAAGTTTTTTTTAAATCTCTATAAAATAGACATGATCGATTGAACAGTGATATGGTATTGATGAACGCAGCAGTTTATTCTTAAATCACAGCTTTGCATCATGCCATAGCATAGTTCATTGACAATAAACTTCACTTCAACCCCAATAATGGTCTATCTATTTGTGTACCATCATAACCATATGTGCGATAACACAAGTAGCTTTTAGACTATGATAATTTTTTTTGTATGCTCTTCTCTCTTTTTTCTCCCTTTAAAGCTTACAATATCAAGCCAAAAGTTGCTTGCTCTTCTTTTCTTCAAACACTTTTCGCTTCTTGAGCATCGTGCTTTATCGTAAAATGTAAATAGCAATCACTTAATTCTTTACTTTATCATAAATTCAAGAATGTATGGATTGTTCTACAAAATACAATAGGATAAAGTTATGAAGCGTAGTGAATTTAATGAATAAGAAATGTGGGATGTGACTCAATGAGGAATGGAATGAAGGAATTCTGAAACGCAATGTTGAAATAATTCGTCGACAAGGAATTACGGTACATTCAGCTGTAAACAAGGTACCAGTAATTGTTAAGGGCGTTCATGAATTAATTAATAGCTCTTCATAGAAGTAAAAGACAAAACTATAGAGCAGCTCGATGATTATACAGATGTGATCTCAATTCGACTTAGATATTCATTAAGAGAATTTGCATTCTTTGATTTGGAATGAAAATTATTACGTAATTCTCTAGTAATTATACGAATGCAGCTACTTTTGACATTTCACTTAATTCATTTAAAATTCCTTTTCTACATAGCATCTGTCAATCGAGGAATTAAATAAAATATTTATAAAAAGAAATTATTTATTTGTTGTTCACGAAAATTCATCTCGAAAAAGTAACACGACAAAATAAAAAGTTTCGCGCCATCGAGATGGTTGAGCTTGGTAAATTATTAACAATCAAGCAGGTGTTTGGGTGCTCTGTAAGTTCCGCTAACAAGACAGCCACTTCGAGGTGCGGATTCAAACTGTATAATTATATAAGTCTACCCATACGCATGCAAACTGTGATATGAGTCTATACATACCGGGTGGCCTGATGAATTACATAAATCTTCATTCTTTCCAATGACGCCTCAATGATTTACAATATCAATATATTACAAATACACAATATTAATTAATTTATCAATCTTTTTTTCATGTACATTAAAATTCATACTGAAAATTAATTAATAATTTTATTATACTAAATTGGAAGAAATTTTTTTCCAGCAAATAATATAATAAATAAAACTATCTTTCTAATATATTTTTTCCTTTTTGACTTTTTGGTGTAAAGTACAGGTTCGTCAGGATATTTAATCAAATTGATAGGTATCATTTTTTTTGATAAGGTGTGAAGTTCAATTACTAAGCGCAAACTTACATGGTATTATTTTATTTTTTTTTTTTATCAATACTTGTATTTTTTAAAGCTTGGAATTCTCTGGTAGCCAGAAGGAAATCTCATTTAAAAATCTATAAAAATAAATTAGTCTCGCACACAACCGCGCTACGTAATCTTTTCACCCAGTATAAAGCTTGCTTTTGCTGGCGTCCGGTCGACTGTGGCGTGAAACCGGTGGGTATGATTACCCACTTGGAGTTAACGATCTTACCATGAAAAAAAAGATAAGGGAGAAGTGCGAGAGAAGAGTCAGAACCCCATAGTGAATCTTCTCTTAAGGCACGAAAAGAAAACCGCAAGAAAACCATAATCACCTGAAAGTGCAAGTTCGCATTTGGCTATTGTACTTGTATTTTTATGATTATGTATACCAGCAATATTCTATAGTAGTTTTCAACCAACAGGAAATCTTAAATCTATTCTTTAAAAGAAAATATGTGTATTACGGAAAGATTATTTTCACTTATATAAAAAAAAAACATTATTTACAAGATTAATGATAAACAAGTAGATGCTTTTTACTTATATTTTTATGATGTCTAATTATTATCTTCTGTAAAAATTACTTTGAAAACTTCTCTCTTACAAAAAAATTTGTTATTAAAATTGCCATTATTTCTTTCAATAATAACATAGTACAGTTAATTGTAAATTTAAAAAAAAATATATTTAATGAAAAATGATTTTAATTGTTTTTTTTCGACCTCTCACTTGCTTTGCGTTTTTTCCTTTTCTTGAAACTGTTAAACCAAACGGTTAAATCATTGTTATTGACACAACGTTACAGAATATAAAAAAAATCTCCTTTTTTTAATATTCCATTTTATGAAAGCTCGGAAATGAATGTGTCAATAATCATAAGAGAACAAAAATAAAAAATTTATTAATTACAAATATTGAATTTTAGCAGTGTATTTTAATTATAATATTGTTTTTTGTTGGTAAATTAACATGTGCAAATATATGCGAATAAACTTTAGATGTGTCGGTTTCCCTGGAGCACTTTAGCCATGGGAACTCGTTCATCTAAAATGAGAAAACTTAAAGATACTTGTTTCAAGTCTTGAGCATAAAATTTTCAAGGAGAATAACTTTTTATCGATACAAATATAACGCAAACAAATACATATGTCAGTAAATTTGCATAGAAATATAAACATCAATATTTCGTATAATTTCAAATATAAAAGTATATTTTGCTCGATATTTCCTCTAGGTACAATAAAAACTTCATATTATCGGACTGCAGTGTCATAATACTCTAATATTAAAAAAAATTAAAAAAATTCATTGATGAAAATGTAAATACCAATTATTCTGTACATATACAAGCAAATAACTGCTATTTCATTCTTATAATATTTATTTTATTCACAATAGAAAACGAGATAATGAATCGCAACACTGAGTTCGATTGAAGTAAAAAGAAATCCATATCTCTGTATAGACTTTAAAGATAACCTACTACCCTTGTGCATAAGTATTAATTCAGTTTCCAACCACCTGACAATCATGGCCTCCACTTTATATATAAATATACATATATAGTATTGCATAGTATAGAAAACTCAAATTATTCCTTTAGATCTTCTTAACAGCTTAAGGTAGATATCCCGTGAGAGCGATTACTTGAGATTATTTTCAAACCGCACTCTTTTTATATAGTAATAAAAAATAAACATTTTTTTCCTATGAACAAAAAACATCTGACGTCTAGAAATGAAGATATTTCCAATTAAAGATTACGGTTTTAACATGCAATTTAATGGTAGAAAGTAATCTATGATAGTTTTTCAATAAATATTCCAAAACGGAATTTAAGATTGCATTTAAAAAAAATCAGAAAATCAATGAATATGTAATGAATGCTTCAGTTAAATTTCATACCATTCTGACGGTCAGTTATTGAAAAAAAATTATCAAAATAAATTTTCCGATACTAAATGTAAGAATAGTAATGTAGTGGTACATACATGTGAGTAATGTCGATGTATTGGTACAGGTCTGTACAAAGAATTGTTTCAAATTGTAGAAAAATAATTAGTAATAATACTTTATAGATATTATTGAATATTACTTATATCGTATTATAAATAATTTCTGAATATAATTTGACCGAAGTTTAAATATTTATTGGATATTTTTTTTCATGTATCACTAGTTCTTCTTGGCTGGGGCACAATGAATTTTGATACGAGCTCTCGGGAGATAACTATCTTAAATTAAACTTGATATGATTTTTAAATTAGACAAATCATGGGAGATTCTAAAGAATCAATCTATATTAAAAATTGTATCCAAACAGACGTATAATATTAATACAATCTTTTGAATTGCTTTATTATACTTTAGTGCAGTTTATTATTAAACAGATATGGGTACTTAAAAAATTTCAACAAATTATTAAAATATAAGATTTATCAACAAAATTTTTGATAAAACATAAATATGTAATGACAAGGCTTCAGCCTGTTGAGAATTTCACCTGGGTTACTCTTTTAGAAAATATATTTTCTACCGTAAAAGTGCACCCGGCGATGAAAGAAAATATTGATGCATCAGCTGATGGTTACCTCCATTACATCCGCTTGATAGTGCTTAGTTATAGCAACAAAAATAACGCAAAAGATGTACGTAAAATTAAAAAAAGAAATGATAAACGCCCACATATTGAGATTATTTTTTGTGATAAAAATAGTATATACAATTTTTATTTCAATAAGGTTAAGTAAATAACAATAAACAGAATGATCACTTAACTTAAATATTTATTCATTAAAATTATATCTACAAATTAGTGAAATACTATAATAATGTAATTGTACACTACATTTTGATTCAAACATTAATTATATACAGATATAGTAGAACAAAATTCATTCATTTTCATTCGACCTCGGGTATACAATGTCCGACAATTATGAGTTTCATTTTTTCATCTTTAATTGAATTACAATAATTTAAACATAAAATAATTTGCTTAATTTCTGTTCTACTTCTAAAGCCCTTTAAATTATTATTATAAATTTTATAAAATAATTCACAAATTTTGCAAGAAATTATTAGCACAATTCGTTCATTCGTGTTCAAAAATGGGTATATAATTTTATAATCAGATTAATTTTTAGCTGATGAAAACTAGAGAAAAATGAACATGTTGAATGAATAAACAAGAAAATGAGAGTCATCATTTTTGACTCACGGGTTGGAAGAAATGTGTACTATTTACGAGATCGTAGTATTCACAATGGGATAACTTGTAGATTGTAAAGTATGATCTTAAACCACCAAGTACCAGGATAGAGCAAAAGTTTTACTCATGGAAGTGGAAACGATATCTACTAGGTTGCAAGAATGTGAGGTAGAAAGAATTGGTTATTAAACTTTCAGAAACTTTTCAAAAATATCTGCATGCAATAGTAGACATTGTTGATAATGCCTATATTTTCTACTCTTCTTATCTCACCAGCAATATCTCGAACTGCATTGAATCTTATAAGCTACATGTTTATTTAAAAATGATTCTCTGGAATAAATTCACATGTTATTATATTTGAACCAAATTTACTGGATAGTGCGTTCAACCAACTACTGTTAATCGCATAACCATGTGAGCAATATATATATAGTAAGAGAATGCGTACATAACAGTGGCTGGAACAGTCCTATCTTGCTGCGTTCTCCAGTCGAGTGCTGTCTAGAACAATGCATGTGGCGTATAATTTCACGGTTGTAAGCATAATGTCTATTGCGTACTATGTGTTAACTGAGGTGTACTCCAAAAATTCACACAATTATTTTATATAAACCATTAACTGCATACGAAATTAAACTCACCCATTATTATACATTTGTTAACTAATATTTCGACAAAAATTAATTATCAACAATAGAAAGAGAGGAAAATATAAAAATTCCTTTCATTAAAATTTTATTTACCCAAATTTAAATTAGTTGCTGATAAAAACCAATTTTGTGTATGGTGTCTCATAAAAATTATGGCTCATAATATATTAAAGTAAAGAACTCTTTAAATTTATTATTATTTTACATAAAATTTATTTACTTTTAAGACTTTATCAAATATTATTATTATTAATTTAAATTCTTTTAAATTAACTCTATCTTTTTAACTTGGGCCAACTTTTCAAAATAAATATGAGGAATAAAATAGAGATGACAGAACACGTGAATACATATATCATTATTAAGTTTCTCAAGTTCTACTTAGATATTATAAATAAACATAAGAAAATTTTTGCATCTAGTTCCGTCCGTGTTGGTAATACATTTTAATATGCAAAGAACAGAAGCGCATGTATGTATCTACGTTCTAAGAGCTCGTTCGTTATTTAGTTGAGCATAAATGCAGCGTTATAATAGAGAGTAAAAGCAAGAACTAAGCAAGCTTCGTATCCGCAAAGATCTTTCTGCGAAATGTTTCTGAGGAGGGATTCAACGATCATGAAGAACAGCACTCTAATCCGGATGAGGTGAAGACAGCCTGTAGTCAAGCTGGTGGAGATGAAGTACTACTCTGGTAATTTTCACCAACCTCATTTACGTTAATACTCTTTTCTTCCAATTTACTGACCTTAACTTTATGCCAAACTCTGAAAAATTTTATTATAACTTAACGATAGTTTTTATTAATATTAAGGCTTTATAAAAAACTAAACAGCGTTCACTTGGCTATAATTTTATTCAATTAATGTAATTACGTTATTTCTAATTAATATAAATATATTGTGAATTTAATTAAAATTCATGGTACTTTGTTTACACATTCAAAGTCCAGCAATATTCATTAATTTAAAACAAATCATCATCAACATCAAAGTCATTTGTAACATTGTTGAGAAGAGCATAAATATTCAATTGTACATCTAATCCATGAGCACGAGGACTAAGTGCCAAAACTACCACAGAGCTGTTTCCTGGTCCACCTTTGATGACTGAGACAGTCGCGTTTGATCCAGGAGCATTGACACCACTTACATGAGTAATGTTTCCATTAGCATTGTAGCCAGAAATAGCTATGCTTGGGAAAAGAGGATGTGGTGCCTGCAAAAATACATGAAATATAGTTAGATGTTTCTTTGTTTTTTTCATTTAGTGGTTAAAAACAGTCGTACTTACTCTGACAAGTTTTCTTGAAGCAACAAGAACATCACCAGGTTGTCGTTTTCCAACATTTAAGTCTTTTGAAGTGGCACAGATGACCAAAGCCAAGCAGGCAATTGTGAAAAGAGCGAATTTCATTTTGCACTTATAGTTTTTAAGTAGTACAACACAAGTAGAAGTAAGTTTTTAGAGATACTGATACTAATAATTGAATTACTGAAACAATTTATACTCATATGCTATCATATCAGCCTTGCATTTCTCATGAACAAACAGCCGAGTACGTGGAAAAACCATTACCACCCGTCAACAAGACGTGTTTTATTCAATTATCTTAAATTGTTTTTCTATAAATTTTCCAGCTCTTATCAGAATCTCAATGCCACTAATATTTTTTTGCCAAGTCACTCTCAAGAAATGTGAGCTCATCAAAACGTTATTACTCTCATTTAATCTAGATATTTATTAAATTTTTTCTTCAATGAATAGAAAAAAATATTCGCTTGAACATCAGGTAGAATGAATTGCTTAATGAGATGAACGAAAAGAATATTGGCAATTTTTTAGAATTTTAATTTAACAAGATAAAAAATTAATGAACAGAGTAATCAAATTGTTTACCTATCAAATAGAATTATCTATTTTCTCAACACACACACACACACACACACTAAGCTATTGATTGTTGGGGGTCTGATAAATGTTGATTACATTTCTGTCTCAAGATGTTAATATCAATGTAAAAATCATTCAATTAGATTAGAAAATTGTTTTGTAAAAGTATGTATGTATTTTCAAAGAACAATACGACGTATTCGAATTACTGAAATATTCAAAAATAATTTATTGAAGGAAATGTAATATTTATCATGAAATACATTTGATATTAAAAGTATACCTTTTGATTCTTTGATCTTTGCACTTGTCTCTTTCTGGCCAACGATCCCTTTTCTACGTTATATTGGAAGCTGCCACGAAGAGTTTCCGATTGCACACATTTCTTTCGTATCTTCTTCACCCAAAGAATTTTTACGCTTAACGTGTATGGAATGCTCCCTCTTCGACAGTCAAAGACATGTCATTTTTCCCATTGTCATTCTTTATGCGTACATTTCCTTTGAAATAGAATAAATATTAAAAATACCAACGCAAATACTTGATACCTAATTTAATTAAGAATTAAAAAGTACTGTTTATTTGCCTCTATGATGATGTCCTAAAGAATATATTATTTTCCAATAAGTTGGTTATTTCATTTTTCATCTCCATTCAATTTTCCCCCAAGAGTATTCACAAAGCGCGAATAGACATACACAAAAGAAGCGTCAATTCGGAATTTTGTTCGATGGAAGCTTGCACAATTTTTGTTCATATATCCTATGGACGATCAGATGTCGACGCCATTTTCTGCCGCTTCGCTTGTATTCTATAGAAGCACGTATTCGATACCGGTTAAAGTATTCGTCGAATAGACGAGCTGGCTACGGAAATGTTCATTTTTTCTCTCTGACTTTTCGTCGACCTGTCCACATGACGATTTTCTATTCATTTTCACTAAACTCAAAGTAAAAATAGATCTCCTCTCTTCTTCAGATTCATACGATATTGTACCTTTGAAAGAAAATTGGAAGAAAATCTATATTCTTCACTATCGTGATATACTATTCTAAAATAAAACATCAAACAGAATCATTCGAATATATACTATTTCATTATTCTTCCTTAGATATCATAGAAAAAAAATATAAAATGTCTTATAAAGATATTGAATAGTTTTAGTTGGATTGAAAGATTTTTTTAAATCAATTTCCAATATTATATTTATCACCATCAATTTTAATGGATCCTAGAATTTTATATTTATTTGATTCATGAATTTGAATGACGTGAGTTTTTTTAAAATTGTTATCATATTTAGTTTAATGATTACACTGCAAATCGTAGTGTTTTAAGAAAATCCAAAAATCAACATTTTTTAGAGTATTTTTTTTTTTAATCTTCGTTTTTACGACGGATTCACGGAAAAAATTATGGGAATAAAAAAAAAATGAAAACTTATATTGGTTTCAGGGCTTTCTCTAGAAACTTTTTCACAGCAAGATAAGATAGAAAATAATTTCAATTACAGGAATTAATTTTTTATTATAGATATATGAAAAATATGTAAATGAAATTTTCCTTTTTTGTTATTAAATCAGTTGTATCAGTTGTCGAAAATTTTATACATGTTATCCGATATATACGGAAATATACGTATACAAGTATTGCCTAAGGAAATGTTAAACCGAGTTCAGAGTGAGTTCCTACACAACATCGTCAAGTTCTAAGGTGACAGAAACTTTGGTTGGAATAGTATGATGTATGCAGTGAAATCCGATGAATTAATATAAAGACGAAGATCTCCAACTTTATAGATAGATGTATTAAATATATATCTTTACAAAGTTCATGAACTAGTAGACTTTCAATGTTAGTCGATTAATGTGAACATTTTAGTAGCAGCAGACCACAAAATAAGGCAAACTTTCTCATATAACTTTTAACAAATTTCGATTAAGCTGCTTCATCACAAATTTATTCTAAATGCTTTTAGTCAACTAAGCTGATACAAGGAATCTTTAAATCATTAGAGTAACTCTAAAGATCTAACTTATTCTGTGATCCGTGAAATTATGATGTCATGATTCGAGATTTTATAATTCTATAACGTTCAGACCATTAAACATTCTAAAAGCACTTTTCAAGTTAAATAAGCTTCGTGTATTTTAATTCTTTAGCAAAAAGTTTTTCTTTTAAATATAAGAAAGAATAATTTTACAGAAGATACATTTTGAAAATGAAAAGTTCGAATAAATAAAAAGAAAATGAATTAGTCTTGAAAGATTAATTAAATTGTTACAAAAAAAAGCACTTAATGGATTTTGATGTATACTAGAGTAATGTTTTGGAGTGAATTTTGCAAGTCAATATCTTAATGGAAAAGTTAAAAATGGATAAGAGAGAATATGTTGAGGATATTTCATATTTTGTCTTTCCAATTCAAGTGTCCAAGAGAGAAGTAACCAGTGTCAAAGTTACTTTAACAATCACTCACTTTTGTTTCTTGGTGTCTTTTTTTCCAATACGTTGTACTTCTTGAAACTCTGGTTAACTGGAAAGAACCAAATCTAAGTGAAATCCATCCCTGGTATCGTACTTGAGTGATCTGCGAAAACAAATAAAGGAAAAAAAACGACACGACCAATTCAATATTTCACAAAGAAAATCCATGAAACCAGACCGTCTAAAGTTTCCTTCATCTTTAATGCCGCTTCATGATTTTCTTCTTTCATCTAATTCGTTTTTTTTATTCTCTCAATGAAATACTTTTCTTTGAAACTTTGAATTCTAGTTAAACATAAGTTTGATTTGAAGGGAATTCAGGTTTAATTAATTTTTAATGAATCATTCTGCTATTTTTAAATTTTATAGTAAATATTATTGTTCAATATTTACAATAATTAATATAAAATGGAATGTTATACTCTTCAGAGTACTCTCCATCATATGATTCATCCTAGTAGAGTTTAATTTGAAAAGTAATGATTTATATTTAGCAATAATTTATGCATTTTGCAATAACTGCTGAATATATGTACGTGTTTAAATACCTATCTCTCGTGTTAGGTCCGTCAAACATGTCACTTAATATGACACGAGTGGTAGATATCTTTTCATAAACTCACCGATGTGGAAAACAGATTTGGGTTATTCGTGACTGGGAAGAGGTGGGGAACAGAGATGAAATGACACGCGTGCTATTGCTCTACTGCAATGTCGAGAGAGTCGAGCAGAAAGCGTAGGGAGAGAACTAGTCCAGTAAATACGTATGATGGGCCTTGCTCACATCGCTGAACTATAATACAATCAAACGCGTTGGAGCGTTAACAACTCAACCATGTTTCAGACATTTTAGAAATTGTATAACCCTAATCTATATTGTAAATCAAACTTTTTTTGTCCCAGTACAAAAAACTGGTGAAAAAGGCTTTTGGAATGCCTGAAAAAATTAATAAAATTCAGTGTTGGCGTCGAAAAAAAAATTGCTAGTTTTTTTGATCACACGTTTTTGTTAGCGATTGCTCAGTGACTTTGTAGTGACTTGGATATTGCCAAGTCGTGCGTAAAAAAACATTTGTTGCATCGAAAGTCTCCTATTTTATTTGTCTTGAACGAAACCAGAACAACTAGAATAAAGCTGAAGCAGAAAAAGAAAAGGGTGATTGTATCGAGCTTAGAAACATTTAGCCCTTCTATAACATTTTCAATTTGCTCGACTTACGTATCAACGTTATTGAGTTCAAACCACGAATAAGAGCACGCATGAGCAAGTGAACAGGTATCCAACAGTTAAACCCTCCTTGTCATGATATTCACGTAACGTAACAATAACACTAGTCACCCCTTGTCTATATCCTGCAAATACTCCGATAACTGCAACATACCAAAACCATGATCTCTCCTATAATTGATTGATGACCTCAATAATATTATTAGCAAAAAGTTATGACAATTAATTACTAAATGGATATACGATAATTATTTTCTTCAAATAATTATTTTACAGTTTCATAAATCATATGAATTCCAACAAAAAACAAATATCATTACAAAGTTTCCAATTGATAATGTTATGGATTAAATTTTGTTCGGAATAATATTGATATTAAAATTCAATGTTCAAACTCAAACTTTATTTTATATATTTTTTTCCTGTTTCTTTTTTCCACCATAATTTATACGTACAATACATGAACATTTCATTTACAACTTACTCCAAGTTTTTAGACGTTACCATTGCTGATAAGTTTGGAAAAGTTTTAACACTGAGGAAAATGTTTCCTTGTTACCGCTCAGCGCATAGCATACTCTACTAGATTATACTACTTCGCTTTGAAAGATAATGAAACCTCGAGACCTATTTAGTTTGCGGAAACGGACAAATATACGAACAAATGAGACTTTGTGAAAATGAGCGTAGGAAAAACTCGAATGGAAATTATAAAAATAGATGTAAATACGGAACAAGTTTAAACTTTTATATATTCGAAAAATTGTATAAACTTTTGTTCATACACTTTTTTTTTCATAAACTTTTTTTTTACATTCCATTTCTTTCATTTATTTCATTTTCTTTAAACAAAAAACTTTTTACTCACCAGAGACATTAAATTAAGGCAATCTGTCCAATGCTTTATAGTCAGTAGCTTTTACACGAGTTGAAGTATTTTACCAACTAGACATCAAGGTACACTCATAAATGAACTTCCAAAGGGATCACACCGGGATAGCAGTAAATGTGTCACCTCCCGTAGAGAATCGCAAGGTTTGTCGTTGTCCAGCAGGGACACTTGCGGCGGGATAGAACTTGTTCTATAAAACTACCTCTAACTCCCGTACCGAAGTAGTCTACGTGGTTTGAAGCGTCACCGCTGGTTAAACTAGGCAAACCACTGGCTACTATGCAAACGCATTAAAAATGTTGTTAAACTTCTGTCATATTCACTACATTCTAGT
The DNA here is from genome assembly GCA_028641665.1 of Chelonus formosanus. NCBI lineage: Eukaryota > Metazoa > Arthropoda > Insecta > Hymenoptera > Braconidae > Chelonus > Chelonus formosanus. The sequence continues at coordinate 7,682,373 of CM054004.1, read as the reverse complement.
GAAACAATCTTAGTACTATTCAGTAGAATACAAATAAAGCAAGAAAAAAAAATCAAAAATGTATGAACACAAACGAACAAAGAAAACCACACAGAAAAGAAGCTTTGAAGTAAGTGGATTAGTTAATTCATAGTGTTATAGCCAGTATAAAATTAAGTATTTATGAAAAAAGTGGTTGGAGCTATTTCATTAATATTCATATTATTTCATCTACTTACAGAGAAAAAGAAGTAATAAAAAATAAATGAAACATTGTATATTATAAAATAAGAATAAAATCCAATTTGATTGATAAAATAAATTTTTCTGAATAGTTTGTCAATAAATAGTACGGACGTATAAAACGGTCAATTAAAAGTTGAAAAAAAAGATTAAAAGTAACAAAAAGTAAGAGAAGTTTCTGAAATGCCCTAAGATTGCTCTGGATTACTGAATTCTTTATCGATCATGAGCAACAGTAGCAAGTCATTATTTCTTGGCAAGCGAACTCTCTCGGATACTTACTTCTGTGTCAGCTTATTAGATTTATTTTTCATCTTGCTCTCTTTCGTATTTTTCTCTTCTCGGCAATCTTTTTTATTTTTTATTCTATATACTTTACTTCTTTCATTTTTCATTTCGAATATCTTCTGATTACGATGAAAGAGTCTCAACGAGAGCCCAAGCGCCTTTCTTCAGATTTGATCGAACTTCTTTTTCTCATCGTCAATTGGCTTTTACGCGATTTCGTCGATACCTGTACTTGATTGAAAAGTAATAAACGGATCTATGTACTCATCTCTATTTTCCTGACCTTCTTTTCCGTTAGCTAGATTTTTCTGTATACATATATCTACAGTTATACGTTTAAGACATCGTCATTGGTACTCTTCTATGCGGAAAATTGAACCCTGTCGTCTGATTTTCCACTGTAGTCTGCTGTACAAGTAAGAAAGCTAGTTTTATTCTTTGATATCCAAGTCCCCAGAGTCAACGAGTCGCGCCTGATTTCGATTGTATCCTCGATTAAATTTGCGTTACTTGAATGATCCGCAGTCCTTGCTATTGAATTTTGATTCAACATTTTGTTAAGCAATTTCTTTCTAACATCAATGTTCCGAAAATTTTATAACTGTTTTTGATTAAATTGACTGTTATATTTGTCATGGATAAATTATACATCAAGATGTTGAATGTTAAATGACAACCACTCACAGAACATGAACTATTTCGTCTACAAAAGCCATTAAACATTCAAGTAATATCCCTAATATCTCATCTACATGGTTAGTTTTATAAATTTTTGAGCACCTGGATGTCTTTAGTGGTCGCAGAGAGTCATTTCAAGGATCCCTGAAGTCTGTACCGTCTGTGACCTCGCTCAGCTCCTCGACTAAATTCTACTCAGACTACATTTTCTATATATTTAGCCGTTTCTCCAGATACTAGGTATTTATATCCGCTGACCTACCTTATTATTTACGCTTGAACTGCACTAAAATGGTCAGAAAAGTTTGAGAGCTTACACTCATGCGAGACTTGAGCAACAACTGGTACAAAAACTTTTTGGAGGCATATAAAACTAGAGAAAAACATGTTTCACGTAGACATTTCACAAACTAGGATCTGTACCCGAGGATTTTACATTGTCGGGCTACAGACAAAATGAAAATACATGAAGAAAGTAGAAAAAGTACCCATACATATGTATGAAAGCTCGTTGGGTTGTACGTATGAACTTCTTGATCTTCTTTTCTGCCAAAATTATCAGACTTCTTTTGACCAAAGGAAGTCAAAATAGTGCATGACGGAGCCGCATCACGTAGAATCAGTTTGCCGGAAGCTAAAAGCATCCTGCAAGCACCATAAAGAATCTCCGGAAAATTCTGTGTCCGAGTCCTTCTTACTCTCGCTCTTTCTCTCCTCATCCTGCTGTAGTATGACCCTCGAGTGGCCACCGAGTAGAATACTGATAGGTATCGGCTATACAATTGCGCGCTTGGATCTATGACCCTATCGAGCATTCTGTGTTCCTTTATAAAATCAGCAGCATCTCCTCGTCACTCGAGCAATCCATGTCTTCTACTCGTTTGCCATAAATTTCTCAATAGATCAAAGCTTTACGTGCTCTGAGAAATAGATCGCATTTAAGATTTTCTTTTTTTTAATTTAGTTTATTTTCTCTAAAAATCTCCTATAAAACAAGTATCTCTACAAAGACTAATAAAAAATATTTACTTTTTAATTATTTTGTTTAACAATTAACGTTACTGAATCGATTTAATTTCAAAATTACCATAATTTTCATTTTAAAATAATTTACATTTGTGGAAATTTATGAAAACTTCAGCTATAGGTATATTAAAATTTTCTTACACTAAGTTTGAAATCTTTCTACAAACTTATCAAAAGATCTCATTTGCTCAATTCAAACCCCGACATTCCCTCAGTTCAGTTCCATCAAAGTGAAGCATTTGGAAGGTGTTACAGTAGAAGAAAAAAAAATCATTTTCAACTAACATTAAAAAATTTTCTCGTAATTAAAATAATTTTCTAGAACCAATGTTTAAATTAAGTTCAAAGCATACCTTTGTTAGTAAGTCGACTACTGTGACATGATAAAGCTGAGGACTTGTTTTATTGTTCACAGAGTTTTAATTTCATGTTAGCCTTTGATATGCAAGTCTCAAAGGAATTTCTGCTGTTAACCACAGTCTGGTGGGTGACCTACGGTTCGAGAAATAAGGGTTAAAAACCTGTATGTGTAGGTATATAAAAGTTGTGATTTCTCACAGGCAATATGTAAGGTATATCGACTATGTATGAAGCAATAGTGATGACACTTAACCCAATTTTCTGTACTATAGATTTTTAGATATACTATCTCATCTTACCATTTATTTTTTATCACTTTTTTGTCAATTTAAAGGATAATACTATTTTAAGTACAAAAAAAAAAAGAAAATTAATGATGTAAAAACCAATTACACGTAATAGGCATTCATTTTGATAATGACTTTTCATCTGTCGTAATACTTTACAATTTTGCAGTTAAACTTTAAAGCCAGTAGCTCTATTTTATGGAAACTTGAAAAATTTTCAAGTTAAGGTAATGTTATGATTCGAAATGAGAAAAAATAAAATATAAATTGCTGTGGAGAAATGAAACGTTAAATGTTTATCTAAAGGTAATTCAACAGAAGTCAACAAAGTATGAACTTCAGAAAAGGAAGTTGTATAATAATATTATCGTGAAGAAAACAAAATTACCATCATGATTTTTACATAAGTATTCAAAAGGATTCAATGAATCAACTTTATGTATTCAATAAGTTCTCATTACTGTAATTGGTGTAAGTAGAAAAATCAATCTACCATCAGACGTAATTTTATTCCAAGAATGAAGACTATTTAAATTGATAAAGAAATGATAAATGAAAAGTAAATAATATTTAATTGCAGGATACACGTTTTACTTATGTTTAATATAATTATAATCATCCAATTTCATTATGTGTCACATGCTTCAAACTGTGGAACGTTAGATATGTATTATCGAACTGCATCACAGAGCCAATTTGCCTCAGGCACATTCATGTGTAATAAGTTCCATGTTACTATTTAATAGACTAGCTGAACTACGTAGCAACCGCAAATTATGGATGTCACGTAAGTTTCTGACACCGTATCGAAACTTAGTTTTACTCTAAATAACGATCTTGAGCTTTTTGAATGACAGAATTATCAAGATAACCTCTCAAGATTTTTTAAAACCCTAGAACTTGGACTGGATTTTTTTGTAAAAAAAAAATAACTTCTTCTTCTCAAGAAAACTTCAATACTCATATGTTTCCGGAAGCAAATAGAAAAAAATATTAATCTACTATCGATTTTTTGCTGCAGTTACAATTGTATACACTGATTGAAATCATTTTATGCAAAGTTAAATGGATTGAACTTTCTATGAATAAAAGTAGAATTAAAGTAAATTTTACTAGACTTTATAAAACCGTTCTTATTTTCACGTAGAAACAAGTAAAAATTACTAAACTCTTCTTTCCGTGTACAGGCTCTGTTTATTACACCAATAGATTTTCTGTAGACACAAGAAAAATCAAGACTGTTGCTGGAACCAACCTCTGATCTGTTGCGGCAACAAAATATTTTTACCTTGTGCCAGCCTTAAAAAGAGAAAAAGATCAAGGAAAATCCATTCATGGAATAACACAGAAATGGAAATACCTTAAATAAATACCATGATAACTTTATGTATGTGTAATGGAAAAAATATTAAATATTACAGTAATACTTTATTTGAAAATATGTAAGCTTGTATAGTATCAGCATAACTTTCATTGATAATCTGATGATATACATTTTCTCTCTTTACAATTTTAATATGAAATATACAGAGTATATGTATATATGTATAAAACGGACTTCTTTTCATACGATAAGATATCTAAGAAAGAAATGCCAGTTATCTTTTCCTTTACTCCAAATACAAGCAATTCACATTGAGGAATCTTGACGTCAGATTTAATTTCGATAGGAAATCCAGTGAGTTGCTATCATTCGGTAAACTTTGTTGAAATGTTTTTCTTCAATCATTTAAATGACTGCAGCTGACATCTTTGCATTTCGTTTAATTCTCTCATTCCTTTTCTCCACCATACGTCTTTTCGTAAGATTAATGAAATTAATCAAAATGTATTCCAAGATAAAAATTCATATAATTAAAGAACTTATTACTTGAAAAGTTCGATTTAATAAAACGATAAATGTGGAAAGTGTTCTGAAGGGTAAAAACGAAGAACTTAACAGTTAAAGTAAGACGTTCTATGGTGCAGAAGGCTACTTAGGAACGATGATCCTTGAGATGAGAGGTGGAGAAAACATTGTTAATTTCCCTTGCAAATTCGAGTGTCACTCCTCAAGTTCTTTCGCTCTCTATATACATATATATTGGTCTTTTCTCATTCATATATAATATAATTATTCGAGGAATTAAATGAATTAATATTACTTTGAATAAATAATAAATTGGCATTATATAAGATAATTAATAAATTAAATTATTTTATCTAATGAAAGTTATTCATCAAGTAGCGGTAGTTATTTAGAAAAAAGGTGTAAATCAGATGTATAATCAAGTGGTGAAAAAGATTTTTATTCAGGGCGAGAATCTTTTAATCTCTTAAGCGAAAAAAATATCACGAAGTTGCTACAGTTGGTGTAAATGTAAAGGGATGAAAGTGAAATTGGCAAATGCTGTATCATCCCAGTGAATATATATTCCCCTCAATCATCGAGTCTTCAGAAGGGTACCAGCATCAACGCAGACACGCACATACAGCAGATTGTGTAACGAGGGTAGCAAACCCTTTAACTCATGCTATATACAAGATAGAAAGCTATATAGGTATATAAGTGAGAGTAGGTTAGGCGCTAACGTGTTCAGGGATTGTCTGGATGCCCCTGATGATCACTTTATATTAGGCAAGGGGAATCTGCATGACAATAGGCTACCCTATTGTGCGGTAAACGCTTTGCACCAACCCTCCTTGCCCCTACTGCCTGACAACCGCGTCTGTCTTCATTCTGGTTCACGCGCCCTCCCATAAAGTCTCCAGCAACTAATAAATACAATTTACGAGAAAAATTTGTAACTCAGACAGACTCAAATTTCTATCAATTTTTTACATTTAAGATCCCTTTGTTTCTGGTATAAATTCACTTTTTGCTGATAGTAATGTAATGCAATTGAAAAAAAATTCATCATTATCTCGAAATTTAATTTGTTCAGCAATCTTAGGATAATAAGAATTCTTTCATAAAGTCCTAGTAAATTAAAATTCAACTTATTTTTAATTATTTCACTCAGTGGACTGTTGAGTTATTTAAAGGATAGATGACATTCTGTTTTATTTCAAAATGTGCACATGAGATTTATTTAACTATTGACATTCTAAATAGAACGACAGAATCATCACCCTGATGAATATATTCGTTATTTACCATGTGCCTTATATGAAAAAAATGGACTTTAATATATTTCCAACCAAAATAGTAACATACTAGATTTACCATAAATTGTTCTGGATTTCATTAAAAAATAGCCTTTTATTTCAATGAAAATAAAAATTTTTGATCAAGCTTGTTATATCATGTCATAAATTGTTTTACTTCAATAACCACATTACAAAATCAAAGAAAAATTTGTTGTTTTTTGCAAAAAAAAAATCACCAATATTTTTTTAATACAATTTCCAATAGTAACATTTTTATTATGTTTGTTTTTTTTTTATTTTAATATTCGTTACATGTGACTAAAAGATTAAAATGAAATCCTGAGCTTTGTGTTGGTATAAGTACTTCATCAAATGTGATCAGCAAAGTGAAAATTTTTTTTTACTAATGAAAAAAAGAATCATGATCTTATCATCAGAAACAGAAGTGTATTTTCATCGAGGTACATATAGATGTACAATGATGTAAACTTTGTATTACCAACGACAGCTGATGTTTTCATTGCGTGAAGTACAGCCGTCTAGACGTATTCACAGCCACAAAGCCGTAGACTTTTGTAACACACAGTTGTTTTCTCTACTCCGATTTACCGCTTGTGCAATTCGTATTTTATTTCGCTATCTTGTTTTCTATGAGAACACTCTTTTAACGTGAGCTTTCCACGTTACTATTCAATCTAGATTTTCCCTGGAGGCTAGCGACGTGAGAATGATATGAAACTCAAGATGTGAATTGCTCGGATATAGTTGGCAACAATATTTGAATTCCTCACATTCTATTTTTCATCTTTATACTTCCTTATTTATGTCTCAAGAAACAACATGATAAAAGAAAAAAGTTCCATCAATTTTTTAAATAAAATTCATCAAGCAAAAACAAAGAAAAGTTTAGTAATAACATAACTACATAGTTCATTCTAAATATTTAAAAACATTTCCTAAAATTTTGATAAACTATTTATGTTGTAAAGCTGACAAGTTGTTACTTTCCCGTGAAATCCTCTGGCTAAAATGCATGCTACTTCAAAGTAAATTTGAAGAGAAATGCTTGACAGATGAAAGTCCCTTTATACTTAACATTGACAAGAAGGGTAAAAAGGCATCTGTATCCACAAGAGCGAGGGGTTGCTAGAGTTTTGCGGTCATAAGTTCATCTTACATTTAAAGTTGTATTTTATATCAAAGCATAATTGAAAATCTTTATAACTTTCAATGAAATAACCTGTTTAAAGCCACGATAATAAGAAGAAACGTCTATCATAATTTTTTTAATGTATTTTTTAATGTTATCTCATTTCTTTTTATTATTTTTCTAATTTAATGTAAGAATGAAGTTACTATACGTTAAAATTTAATTAATAGTTTGTATTATTTAAATTTTTACATATGTTTTATTATTTAACTGTAAATCTGGACTTTATAGATTTTTTAAAGTATCACTTCCAAAGTTCAATCTTCTTTTTGGTTCTTCGGATTTATATGGGATACATATTTCTTTTTGTTTATTATCTCTCAACGTCATCAGTAGTGTAGAATTTTCAGTCCAATGTTCAACAGTCTATTTTTAATATTAATATTATTTTACATTAATTACAGAAACTTTATAAATTACTCAAGTTTGAAACATTTCAAACATTTACCTTCAAAACGGAACACAATTCTTTTTCTTTATTCGTTGAATGATTCGTACAATTTAAACCCTCAATGAATAAATTCGTATGGTTTAGGCAAGTAAAATTACTGCTACAACCTGTTAAACTGAATTTCACTGAGGTCGAATTGATATTTTTCTAAAAAAAAAAAATTAATTAACGAATTCTGTTAGTCCATTTAAAATAGATGAAAAAAGGTTAATTGAAATCTTACAAATTTTTAAGATTACGAACCTCACCAAGAGTGATATTTGCTTCAAAATTAATCAGACTACCAGAAGGTGTCACAGATATATTTTTCATCCACCAAGAATCTTTATTACAGTCATCAAAAGATATTTCTCGACTGATCTGTGAAAACATTAATGAAAAAGTAAAAAAAAAAAAGCAAGACTGAACGTTTAATAAAGTCTTGTATTTTCTTAATCAATATAACATGTGGCAGATAACAAAAAAATTTTCGTTAAAAGTAGACTCAAAGTACAATAAGAAAGAAAACTATGGCATCGAAAGATTTTTCCCTCTGTAACATGACAGATAAAATAAGAAAGGGTGTTCAGAGCAGCTGGCGACCGAATGCAATGTGCTTGCGAGGACCTTTACGTTAAGTTGCCAAAGAAGACATAAAATTCTGCTGACATCTCGGTCACTCTACACTCTTGAATTCGCCACCATCTACATTCGCAGAACCAGGTGTTTTCAATTACGTTATATTTTTTTTCTTATTAATGTCCATTATTTTGTTCAAATTGATAATATTCAAGTAATTTATTAAAATGCAAAAAAGCTCAGCGTGTATTATTAACTTCATTAAATCTTATATTTAATAAATGATGAAAAAAAACTTCTTTCTTCATAAAATATAATAAATCATAAAAGGCAAAATTACTAGTAATTATGATTGATAAAATAATTATAGCATATTATTATAATATTGAAGTAAATTTATGAGGTCATTTATTTGATGAGCATGACAATGGCTATGAAAAGCACGGAAACGTGAGTTACGAGGTACTATTCGTTTTTTTATGTGCAACCGCAGAATCCTGACCATTAAGTGCAAAATACAATATAATGTGAGTCCACTCTTTCCTTCATTTCTCATTCTCTTTCGTTCTTTTGTGCGTGATAGTCACCATTTCATGCGAAATGACCGGTGACCACGTCCATCATGGATGCCTCTAGGCTATATGAGAGTTCTCAAAAGGGCTGGTGCACATATTCTCAACCATATACGTACAAATAGCCTTTGTAAAAGGTGTACAAGTAACTGCGGTGTTAGTACATCAATCACAAAAACCACATCAAGCATACAATTTATTTTAAATTTTGTCCGAAAATAAATTCATCCAAATAAAGCAACCATATTGTTAAAAGAAATTTTTTTGCACCAAGAAATATTTTATTTGTACTTACATTCTTCGACTTAACAGCTGTGAATGACGAAACTAAAAATAGAAAAATGTAAAAAGACTTCATAATTGGAATACTAAATTGGATTTTTCTTTTCTGTTTTTTATCCAATATAATTGTGTCCTGATACTAGTGATTTTTTGTTCAACAAAGTGTCAAGTATATAAAATGTAAATATTACAACGAATGGTAACTAAAACAATAAAAGTTAAGAGTCAATTGAATAGTTAGATGGAGCAAGAGTGAATAATAACGTTTAAACTCTGTAGCGAAACTGATGAAATATCAGATTGTTATGAACAATTATAATTGCCAATTAAAAATTAAAGCTCAAGAATACAGCATGCATTGACTGGGGAATAATTACATTGTGTACAAGCATAAAACTTGATATTGACAAAAAAGAAAATTACTTGTCAAGAATATTTTCAAGTGTCAATAACTCTCAAATATACCTCCGAGATAATTATTTATCTATTGAACTTGATTAATTTAATTAATATTTTTTTATAAAACAATATAAGCTTACAATTTTAAAATGATATAAAAACATACATTTAAAATGATAATTAATCAATAAAAGTGATTGAAATATTGTGAATAGAGAGGACTATTAAAAATATTATTATGTTTATCATTATTTATGCTATTACAATGTATAATTTTAAAATACATTGAAAACAAAATAACCATTTCAATTATTAGTAATAAAATACATGTATATATTTACTAGTGTGATTTCGCCATAGAAAAGACCCTGAGTGAGACTATTAAAATAACCATTAGTGGCTTAGATAATCGCACCAAAGTACGCGTCATGAATTTCAATGAGCCGTAACAATTAACGTTCACTTTGCGTATATGCTATGTAGCCTAATAATCTCTATAAATGTATTTATATTTCATTCGTGGTTTTAATATAGATTACGATTATTAAATAAAAAAAATTGATGTGTAAAAAATGATTATTTATCATCAATATTATTTAACTGGAACTCAAAGTAGGGACTAACAGAAATGCTTGAAATGCAAAGAAACGAACGAAAAGGTATCAATATTCTAACTTTTCTTTCTTCCATTTCCATATTGGCCACGTTCGTGATACGTGATAAGTTTATGAATGGACTTAAATTCTAACCTAGAGATATTTATAGCGAATTAAGAATGATATGTGATACTTTTGAAATTATATTTCTATCGAACATTGTCAAGTAGAAATGGTAAATAATCTCTTGATGGGTGGATCTAGAAAGGCTTTTTCCACTGCAATGAGTCATAACGAGGTGGCTGTATGATTATACTTTACCACTTCGCTTACATTTCTGAGGCGAGTACGTGACCTTTTAACGCATCGTCAAGCATATTTCTCGTCTCGTTGTAAAATCAACTTACTTCTACTATGATTTTACTTGGTCGTAGTAGAATACGAAATATAATCATGATGCTTGGACGATTTTAATCACTGTGTGTGACATCAAGACAACAAAAGTCTCGTGCATTCATCTAGAATTCTAACAAGTCTGCTTTGTAATGGTTTCTTGCCTCAGGGAATTGTTTTATAAAACAAAAGTCGTTTTTACATTTATTTTTTTTTTATCTTGAAAAAATATTTAATTCAACCTGTATACATGATCTGTATATATATATAGATGTATACTATATTAATGGAAATCTATTTCATTTATTTTCTCTTAATTTTCATTTTAAAATAATATTCATAGACCTCATCAATCTCACGCACTTGGTCTGCAATTAGACTTAACGGCAATTTTCGCCATCCGTTTTAATTAACGTACAGTAATTTCTGGTCGCAAGTTTCTCCCTATTTTCGTATGAAACAAATTAAGGAGTACAAGGGTTCTTGAAGTTCTCATAACCACCTTAGTAACATACACTATTGTCATTGTTGCTACTTAGCCTAATCAAAAGTTAATATAATTGTGATTCTTTTTCATTAAAAAAAGTTCCATCAATGATAAAGATAATTTATCATTTATACTAATTAATTTGGAATATATATATTTTTTGTGTTAAATTATAAATCTCGGAATATTTAGTGTTAACAAAGTTTGAGTATTCAGTTTTACGTCCATACCTTTAATTAAATTCGTACAAATGAAAATGGATTTACTCAGCGAATTATTGAAATACTAATAATCCGACAAAAAATGATGGAATTTAGAAAGTTCTTCAATATTATTCATGAAAATTTTATTCACAGAAAAAACAAAACAAAAATAAGATATAAACGTAAATTAAAATAAGACATTTTGAAGTATTAATCAAAAATGACATATTTTTAAATTAAAGTATAGATTAATACCAAAAAAAAAATCTGTAATGCAGATATCTTCAAGAATACTAGTATCCCTATTTGATGTTTGTCCCTCTGACTTTCATACTTATATCTATATTATATAGAAGCCGTCGTCGCCGGTGTGCAAAGCCTAAGGCAAGCCATTAGGCGGCAACAATGCTCACCCCTTTTCCTAGACTTTTATACACGTATTTCCGCCATTACCGCACATTCTATGTCGCAATAAATTCTTTGCCTCTGGCATTTAAATTCTTTAAGGGCATTCTGAATACTTTAATCCTCTCTTTCTTTCTTTTCAAGTGTAGCAGCGTAGCATTGAAGTATTTTTTAAAGAAACAAAACGCCACGTTGCATATGTTACTTCTAGCAACAATGTCACTCTTTCTTGTCCCTCCCTCCTCCTTTTCTCTTTCATAGAGAAATTCAAAAATCGGTTTATATTTAAGTACTTTGGAGTAAAGTATTCCTTCCAATACTTGAAAGTTAAAAAAGTAAAGTTCTCGAGTGACATTTGGCAAGCTAGAGATTAAATCGTAGTGGTTACACGCGTTAAATCGCATCAACGATCGCCCATCTAATAGCATCCGGTCCATTCGTGCGAACATTTGGGCTCAGTGGAATGTAACGCGTTTCAGTCGCTGTAGCAATTGAAATAGTTGATGGCAAGTCGCCGGAAAGGAGTTGGAACATGTGAAATTGAATTCATTTAATACCGCCAAATACATTTTCTCAGCTAACTTTAAGTGAAATAGTAACATTACCATAAATTCAATGGAATCTAAAAATTATTGTATCAATGAACAAAACTATTGAGATTAATTAGTTTCAACTATTTCAGTTTATGATTCAGTTTGTATTAAAAAAGAAAGCCAGTGGAAAATTAAAAATTCCTCTCTACATCCCTTTTTTCAGTTGAAGGCGTGACTCACACGTGTTCCAATTCTGCTTATGATACTTTCAAATATATTCTCCCTTGAGTCACTTTACTCCTTCCCTAAACTATTTCCATCAATTTTCTCGGGTAAAGAATAATTTTATACACCCTAGAAACGACTATTAATATTACCATTATTTTATTACATTTTTTTATCAATTTATCTTGATGTCTACTATTAAATTATTAAGTTAATTTCATGACAACTACTCTAGGATGTTATATGAAGTTATTAACACTAAGGCACTTATAATTGACGTTAGAATCAAACTTGTCACTGTATTATATGTACACACAAGAGTTGACATCGACAAGTAAATTAATCGATTCATTGCTCTAGCTATATACGAAATTGTTACGAATCTCACCCTCATTTCTCTTGCAATTCGCCTCGTCCAAGTGGTGTATCAGAAGCATTCAATCAAAATGTACGACTATTTGTTCAAAATGAAATATTTTACATTCTTTTGATGGAGAATAATTTTTAACTCACTTGAAAAAGAAAATAAAAATTTTTACATTGTAATAATTTTATCGGAAAATATAATTTTGCCACCGTTATTGAAAACGTGAAATTTTCGAAATGAAAATATTGGATAACCTTTTATAATATGCTATTTCAATTTTTCTGTAGACTTCTAATGTTATTTGAATAACAGAGAGAAGTTAGGTTGAGTCACAGTATTGGTACTCTAAAGTAGGGAAATACAGTTAAATATTAACACTGTGCTTGGCATTTGCATTAGTAATATGATGCTGCCAAGAGATGTGCATATAAGGATAGAAAATCTCTTACATTTAGTTTTCTCTCTTTCTGTTGCTTTTTGCTTTAAAAGTTTCCGTTTACATATGAATATTAACGTAAAGAAACAATGAATAAATAAAAATAAAATCTCTCTATATATTTCTACCATAGGAATATTACTAAAAGGAAAATATAAACAAAAATATTCTCTCACAAGTATACTTTAACAATTAAACATACATTTTTTTCAAATGTGGTTTTAAAAAAATATTATTTCAAAGTGTTGGTGAACTATTTTAATTACAACGTTGACTGTTTCATTTTTATATTTAACTTTTTGACACAAAATATCATGACGACATTTTATTTCAAAGATATACAGTAGTTGGCTGAAATGTTAGCTACATGTCATTGATACAAAAATACTCGTCGCTTTTCACTAACATACCAAGAAAATCTAAAATGTGTTAGTTTGAGTAGAATGTATGTGAAGTATAACGATAGAATATACAAAATAAAGTGTAAGAAGAAAGAGACACGACAAAAATGTGGAGCATTTCCACTTGGTCCTGCATACTTTCCACCTACTATCAAGCAACATGAGTAAAATGTGGGTTACATGATTTATATATGGAAGCACTTTCTGCGTTAAGAGCAAAGCTGGTTGGTAATATAATACTTGACGGTGGTTGAAATATTGTAAAAAATTTTCATTTTCGAAAACCAAAGTAAAAACTATAAGTTTGAATTGAAATGAAAAAATTAATTAGATTCTTTTAAAAGATAGAGTTCGCGTAATTAAATGAGAAAATTCATTAATCCACTTGGCTGCACACAGATTGAAGCAATTACTCTCAGTAGTAAAGGAAAAATAGCGAGTTCCTTTTCTACTGAAAACTAGTGATACGTATCAAAGTGCAGGTGAACACAAGAATACATTTTCAAGAGGTTGGACTTATATTTTTGCTGTTCTCATGAATTTCATAGTACCCATAAATCAGAGGTGTAAAAATTCATATTCTTTAGACATGGAAATGGAAATGCTAGAAGAATGTGTCATGTAATCAACTTGGCTAGAAATGCCTATATAAATATGTAAGTAATAAATGCTACATATATTTCCAAATATAAATATTACAATTCTAATTGTAAAGTTCACTTAATAATTATTCTAAATAATACTGTAATTTTTGATTAATAAATTTCAAGTTCAGTGGTTCATTCACTGCATGTCTATCTGTACCTAGAGGAAGACATATTGCTGTAACTCTCAGCATCGTCCTCTGACCGCTGACAAACTCACGTACGACCACCATCTCCCAACTATACAAATTCGTGGCAACATCTGCCCGTATACTTTTTATCACCAACTTGCTTGCTGGTTACGAATATAAACAACAAATCACTTCTTGCTTTACTGACTTGCTAAGTATTGACATTTTTAGAATGAATAATTAAGAGTTATAGGATGAAACGAATTAAAAAATCTCCAACAATGTGGTGGGGTATGATATAAATTGAAGTTCACAGATAGGGTAAATTTTCTGGGGTAAATAAAAAATTAGTGTTACTATCATGATATAGCTGGCGTTGAAATAAATGACAGTTGAAGAGCAAAAAAATACTTCTGGGAAAACAATGTACAATAGAGTTTACATGCGATACTTTGCTCCAATACCAGCTTACGAAGTCATTAGTCACTGACCACCGGGTGGTCTGTATTCTAGAATGTCTCTTCACTATACACTTCCTCGGGTTATAAACCAACGTGCCATTTTTCAATGTCATTTCTACAAATGTACATAAAATGCTTTCTCTAGGTAAATTTGTCTGCATTTAATCAAACTTTCTGGTGTATACTATAAAAAAAAAATTCAAACCGAAAATATTTGACTAAATTATTTATGTATATTTATTTTTTATTAAATCAGTTAATGCCTCTGTTATATAATTTTTCAACTCATATTTTTACGGTAATGAACATAAGTACGCAGTTTGAATACAATTATTAGAAGTCTTATAATTTTCATGTATTTTAATGAGTAGTAAATAGAATAATTGGAATTGTTTGCGATAAAATAATTATAAAACATTTATGTCTGAATAATAAATTACGATTATATATATATACCACAAGTGAATTGTATAAACTGATAACGAAAATTATGTAACAGTAATGAATTTAGTAAAATAATATGAATTCTACTGATAAAAAAAAATTTTTTCAGTCAAGTTTTAATTAGTAAATAAATTTTTCATTTTGAAATAATTACCAGAGTTTATTTGAAAACTTTCTATGAAAATATTTAAACTATTTCAAACAAGTCATTCTAATAAAAGTGTAATTATTTTTTTGTTATTGAATAGAATTCTTAAAAAATTTCAATAAATTCAGTACTAAAAAACATTTCACATTTTTCATTTTATTAGAATTGATAAAAAAACAAAAGATATAATGAATAAACTAATGAAAGTTTCGTAAGATGATAAATAATCTTTAATTAATGTTGTTCAAAATTGTTAAGTTTTCATGAAACGTTTTTGATTGTTCCAAAGAGAACTGTTTCAAAACTTTTTGTCAAGTTTATATATATATATATATATCTACACTCACCATCTCATATGTGTAAAGATTTACAGAGTTTTATTCCAATTTTGTCTTTTCTCAAGCTACTTTAATACTACTGAGTTGCTCCGGAAAAACTTTGAACAATCCGTCACAATTTAAAAATATTATGATTTAGGTGAATAAATCACATAAAAAAACTTTTTTCAACTTGCCATGTATTCAAGAGAAAAATTTTCCTCATAATATATTTCCATATTAAGTAGCATAAAATATAATTTAATTTAAAAAATAATATTTTTTTTTCTTTAAAAATATTAACAAAATTATCTGATTAAAATGATGAATTACTCCAAACATAATATGATTAATTAAGATTATAAAAATTATTCAACTTCATGACCCATCATCTTATCCATAGAACATAATTTTTTATAGATTCCACTCAGAAAGCATCCATTATTCCCACTTTAGGTAACGAAGATAATATTATTCTCTAAAAATGACAAAGAATATATATTTAATGATTGATGGTGGTCATAAAATTGAGTGTAATCATCCTGTTTACCAAAGAAAATGTTGAAAATACTAGTTAATATATCTTCCGTATCACACAGAAGTCTTTATTTATCTAGTTCCCCATCATTAGCTCCGAAAAATGGGAAACGTCGATGAATCATAGTGTCTCAATTGCAGAGAGACTCTATCAGCCATGTATTGAACCTGCTGTAGGATCAAACATTCGATGAAAAGACTAGACGATACTTCACCATCCCCTTTTATTCTCTAGTAAGAGAAACATGAATAACAAGACAGATGAAACTTTCAAACACTACTCACATGTAGTTATGTTTGCCACATGCTCATTTATGACGTGATAAACATCCATTTTCACAAAATCTGTTACGAGAGATCCAACTTTTAATGGGGAAGAAATGAGAAGTATCGAGCATGTAATTCTTCAGAAGAAAAATGTATTCTATTGTTTATTTTATTCCACCAAATATATCAATCAAAATTAGATTGACAGAAAATCAACCGCATCGAAGAAAAAAATTGAAGTAAATCCAGATATAACGAAATAAAAGAGTTAGTATATGTCACAAATGGCTTGGAGAACATAATAAAATTGTCAGCATCATTATTTTTTTGATTGTAGTAAAACCTTCACAGATGAAGAGCAAAGCTTGTCTATCTTTTCAACAGTAAATTTTATAAGACACGAAAAAGAATTTTCAAAAAGTTTTTAATAATTTAATCCATTGTTGAGAATAATTAATTTTCGAGGGATGAAAGGTTTATGAATTCAGCACTATTGTCTACATTTATATCTTTCTTTACTGGTCGGCATACCAAAGCTCAAGTCACCAGAGACTTCTCAAAGATTCTTGAGAGAGACCTCCTTCTTAGCAAGCGAAGAAGATTCGTTTGCTCGAACTTTGTTCTTGGAAGAAATTCCCTAAAGTACTATCTTCATATTTGATGCCGTCTCGTCCACTCTACTAATGCTTCTCGTTGGAAACTTACCACCCGTCCCAGCACGTCGAGGATAATACTATCACAAAGAGACTACAGTTGATCCGTTGTGTTTTCTACTAGGTATTTCTATACGCTTTCTACTACAGTAGTTCCATTTCAGATTGCACTTCTGTTTTGCGAAAATTATATTAGAACATGTGGTGAAAGTATAATATGCATAAGCAACATAAGACTGGCTACGTGATAAAACTTTATTCCTCACTAATTTTACTCTTTAAATATGAATTAAAAGCTTATAAGATTATAAGAGAAAGCATACACTGATGGAGAGATTTATTTCAGTGTAAATATAGATTGATTAAAAATTGTATTGGCATTTAGATTCATTAATAAATATCTTCCATGAATAATTTTAACACTTTCACGAGAAATCATTTTATCTTAAGATTTATTAATTATTAATCAATCACTTATTTAAGTTAAACTCATTTAATAGAATATTAATGAAACATAATTCTGTCTATATTATTTGTATCATAAATCTAGAGAAATATTTTGACCATATTGTAATTTTAACAAACTATAGTTGGTAAATTGCTGAATAATTTCATGAAGATCGAATTACGTGAATATTACGTTAATCAAGTAGAGGAAATTAATTATTCGATAACATGGAACATTGTTTTATATTTTTCGTTAATAAAAGAAAATTTTCAGTTGCAAAAATAAATGTAACTGATAAAAAATGTATTATTCTAAAAAAAGTTTTGTCGAGAAAAAATTTCAATTTAGCTTAAGGGTCGTGAAAAGAATTCTTCTGGTTAAAGGTTGCAGAAATAGGTTTTGTGGACGAGGTTCAGCTGTTCGGGCCGATGGGTCCAATGAAACTAGGCGGAACGGTTGTCGAGCAAGGACACGCAAGACTCGTTGCATGCGGGATAGAGAGTGAGAAATGTAGTGGAGATAAAGGCAGCAGGGAGTTGAAATAGAAGCCATATAGTGTGGGAGAAAGCGTGGCCAGAAAAGGGGATGTACCCTTTGTAGATCCCCCTAAAGAGTCAGTAGAAAGAGCGCCAGGGGAAAGAGATGTAGAGAGAAAAGGCTATGAAGAGTTTCCCTTCCGAATGAAACGGAACTTGAAGAAGGGAATTGAACGAAACGCGACATGCCAGTTCGCGCAACTACTTAAGGGAATGGAATTTATCAACGCTCTTGGCACGTCAAATAAGATTCAAATAAGAAGAGGGTGCTGAGTCCGAAAAAGCTGAGCCTCTTTCATGAGAGTTTAAGTAAGAAAGATCTCCTTTTCTTTATCGACTTTGGCTATTTAACGTGTTTACTTTGTCAAGTATTCTATATAAAAAAGATAAAGATGAATTCGACGTAAACGAGACTAATGATGATGTCGAAAAGATACTGTCAGGAAATGAATTTCTTCATTTCGTTCATCATTTATTTATTGATATTTTTTCCTCATTTTTTATCTCATTTAAAAATATTACTTTCTATCAAAAATACATTAAAGTTAAGTAAAGAAGTTCATAATATGATTCTAAAAACAAGAGTAAGTACTTTATAATTTATTTATGATGTTATGCATTAAGATATCTAACGCTTTAAGAGATACCAAATTTAAAAGGAATTCATAATTTGAATATTATAAAAATGGTTGAAAATTCAAGACAACATTCCTGACTATAGCCTTATTTAAGAAAATCCTCAAGAGAGAATTTCAAAAGGTAATCTTACCGGTAATGTTAATATCCTATTGCATAATGTCCAAGTGTTAAGAACATACACGAAGTAACATAGACTTGTACATTAAATGATACGACCTCTTCCCTTGGCTCTTTCACTTCCATAAAGAGGAAGAAACACCACTATTATCTTTACTTGCTTGTAAGATAGCAAGAAACCGTAGTGATGGAACGAATTAGACAATTACATAAACAAGATTGGATTGTTAGGGTGAATTAACATGAAAAAAATTGATTTTAATTGAAATTAAATTTCTTTTTTGTAACAAATGATTTTTAACTTCCCAGTGGGAAGTTATAGTAATGGGTACGATTTTGCGAATCCCAAATTTTGACATCTCCACGTTTCAACACCCCCAGAGTCGAATATAATAGTTTCTGAGTGAACATCTGTATGTGTATGCTCTTATGTGCGTTCGGAATTATTTTTCGGCTCGATTATTTCGAGAACAAAAAATGATATCGACATGGGACCAATTATATTCGACGCATAATTATCCAATTTAGAACTGATCGAGTTTTTAGCGAAATCAGTCCGGCCATTTTTGTTACAAAATCAAAAAACTGGACAAAATGGTAAATTAGCTAAATCTTATCATTCTTTCCGCTGGGAAGTTAGTATTGTGGACCTTTCGGGTCGTATCATCAAAAATCAACATCTCTAGTTTGTTTACAGCAATAAAATGATATTGTATTCATAAATAGAATAAATTTAATAAGTTGTGATTGAAATAAAATAGTCTTTCAAAACAGTTTTTATGAAGATAACAAGTGCAAGGAAAAAGTAAACGTCGAGTCAACCATCAAGATGAGAATAGAAAAAACGATACTCATCGGCAATTCTCCAACGTACTTCTTGTTACTTTTCGTAACTTTCAAGCAGACTTCCTCCTCCCAAACTGTAATGAACTGATTCTTTTTCCGAGATTGTTCTCGTTGCTAACAAGCTCCAGTACAATGACGGGTTTTCACCAATTTTCTGTATACGTACCTGATCATCTTTTATTCTTTATAATCTTATAAATTTTCCTATTTTAAGATTAACATTATTTATGCCTCTCTAATATTTATTACGTAGTCTAAGAATAATTCAAGAGTAGGTAAGTAAAGGGAATCGTATATAAATTAGGTAATCCGAGATGTCAGGTCAGACCTAGAAATACTTTATGGGAATGTAAGTGCGCGCAAGCTCTACTGGATGTCAGTAATGTGCAGGGGAGTAAGAGGAGAGGAGGATTGTAGTTTTTTTTTATTATACTACCGAGTAAGAGGGTAATAAAGCCATGGACATACAAATATAAGAGCTTTGACTGGAATTTTATCCAGAATCCTTAATGCTGTGTAACGTGGACAAATTACGCACCCTGCAACACGATATATCCCCCGAATATATGGCAAACTCGCCCCTTATTTCTTTCATAGCCTATATAATAAACTTTTACGTGGCGTAGGAGGGGTGCGACCCTTGCCATACACTCAGCAATCTCCCTTTTATGCCGACATCCTCATTCTGAAAATCGGTAAGTTGTGACTTTCAAACCTTGCAGTAAAAAATGAGATTATCCTTTTACCCCATTTTTTCAACGATTTCTCAGCAGCAATTTTAAAAATATTATCAACGAAAATTTTATTGAATATTTCAACGTAAAATGTTTTGAATACTTATGGAATATAGTGTAAGAGTTCTAATGAAAATTAATGACAAAAATTTGAAAGTTACTTAGACATGTACAAATCACATTCATCAACAACGTTCGAGCAAAGTTCCATGCACTGCAAGAGCTTACGCAAGCTCGGTGCTGACTCTGAAAACATGCAATATAAGTCTGCCATCATGCTCCTGAGTAAACTCAAATACCCCAGTAGTTTACTTGAGAGCTTCAACTATTTATCAGCCATTAGCATAAGATTTTCGTTCAGTTTAAATTAAAAATGAGAAGCTTCCAGAAATCCCTATTATATATTGTCTTTTTTCATTCTTAAATTGACAAATGGTCGGGCACACTTATCGCTAGCACCACATACATGTATAAAAAGTGATCGGTGACAGAGCATATAAATGGAATCTCTCGTCTAATAAACCAAATATATTACTGTAGAATTAAGTTGCATCATTGAACTTGGTAATCAATAAGGACCCTTACATTTCCCCTTCTCAATAACCCTCAGGAAACCATGACTTCTCGAAATTGCTTCCGGCATTGTGTAAATACAACCCTTGTGAATAATGTTTTTTATCATAGATGTTTTTCTTAATTCTTCTGACGTTATTCAACTGATAATTACAAAAAGTCAACGGTCAAATCCCTACTCAGGGGACTTCCTTTCCCCGAGGACATTATGCCAATCATTTCGTTTCAGAACAGCACAGTAATTCACCAGCTACAGCCCTCGCTACACTCTGTGACAAGCCTGCGATTTACTCGAAAATCCCACGGGAACATCACCGGTGCAAGATTTTATTTTTTGCGACACTTTTTCTCGTACCAAGTTGAGTCAATCGAAAATTTTATCCTATTTCATGAGCTTGCAATCATTGATCCAATATTCGCTATTCAATGCACTGTCCAATATCCCAAAAATTTATGCATCAAAAATTTAGGATACCGATAATCCATTCAATTTCTAGTAATGTTTTTTTCCATCGTTTTATTGCACTATTTGTCATGTGTGAAAGTCATTCAAATCCTCAATAAGTTTCATCAACATGTATGGAAGTTAGTTCTTGTCATAAGGACTCCGCAGACTAATTCACTAACGAAAATTTACAATTCAAGAGCGTAATATTGAGACCATTGTTACCACACTTTTGTCTAATTGAATATACATCTTAATAAGACATAAATCTTGAGAATATATCTTTCTATAGAATAGTTGAAAAATTTTAATGCTAAATTACACACATTTAATGACGCTGTTAACTGGTTTAATAAAACAACCTTAATAGAAATATGAAAAGTTTTCTTCAATTTCAATGCTAAAAACTTTTCTACCATCACAAAATATAAAGAGTGCTGCTAAAAGATAATTTAAGTCGAGAGAAATACAAAAAGGTTATTATAAATTTTTTTTGTAGGTGATTGTAAAACTTGTGGTTCAGGAATTTTTTAATTTTACTATATCCCTCAGTGGAATAGTTGGGGTGGATCCTCACTTGTAGGTATTTATCAAAAATTTATTTCTGTAAATGCTAAGTGGCCCAGTATAATTTTTTAAAAAAATTCTCTCAACGTGATCATTGAAATTAACTACCACTAACTAGTACAAAAATCCCCTTGGATAAACTACATTTTATTGCAGAGCAAAAACTGAAAATACACTGCGTAAATCTTTGTGGCGATCGATTTATGTTCTCCAAAGGAATGTTCATATAGTTAACTGAATAAAAATGGTATATATGTATATTCATCTAATGTAATATATTATATAAAATAGAATTAGCTTTCTTTTATTCACAATTTGAATATTTTTTAACTGACTTTTAATTAATCTAATGTCAATCCAGAACAGAACATCTGGGAAAGAAAATTTCTCCAGATCTCTGTCCAATAAGCTTACGTTTAGTTGAACTTCTTCTGTACAATATAGTCGAGAGGTTGAAAATTTGCATTATTCCATATTCATGAATTCAATGTAAAAGTTTCCCGAAGCAGAGTAATTCTTCTTGGAGCATGTCAATCAGTGAGGACTTCCGCTAGGTGTGTTTTTCTTCACATAGGATGATTTCTTAGAAATATATCAAGACTCATTCTTTAAAAAAGAAGCGGAAAAATTTTTTTGTTGTATTTTTTTTTTTTTTATTCGTTTAAAAACGTTCATCAAAGTCGTACTTTATGAAGCAAATTATACTGTTGTCATAATAGATCAAAAGTCCGGACTTGCAAACGGTCTTGAATATAATCAACCATCGATCTTTCAGTCTGAGAACTTTTTATTAGTTTTAATAAATCTTGAAAAAAATCAGCGATTTATTTATACGTAAAGATACAATGATTTAATTATACTAATCAATGGATAAACATGGAAAAAACCATTTAAATATTTATAAAAGAAAAACATACAAAATAAACTCTTATATTTATTATTTTTATAAACAACAGAGTAAATAACAACTTGTGAAAAATATTCAAGCTTTTTAATTACTCACTAAAAACGCTTCAATAAAAAAATAATAAAATCAATCAAAAAAAACTCCAAGGTTTTATAGCAAAAAAAAAAAAAAAAAGAAATGGTTTAATTTAATTGGACAGCAAAGACGCAAAGAAAAATGTAACTTTCTGCGAATTAATTGAGCAAAACATATTACATAGTTTTTGTAAATTAATCAAACACCCTGCATGTGTTGTGATTGAAGTAAGGATAGTCTGTCAAATTCGATTGGTATCCTTCAAGCCTTTGGGAACCCTCTTTTATTCTTACTTTTTGTTAGATTTCTTTTTCCTTGGTCAGCCCGAAGCTGATACGTCGCTGCTTAATTGGAATTGATTGAACTGGTAGTACTCTAGGAAGGTTAAATCTTTATTGCGTAGAATAAAAAAGAAATGAAATGAGAGAGTAAAAGAGAAAGAAAGAGAAAAAAGAAGAAAGTCAGTCTATCGAAGTGATATGAACAAAACGATGAGGGCGGATATGGTAGTGACTGATTCAGCAATCGAAGAAAATGTCTTGCAGCTGCGGGCTAGGGCGATTGTCTACCGAGACATCAGTAGCTGCTTGTGACACAAAGAAAATGTAAAAAAAGTCTCTTCAATTATCATTCATGTTCCAACAACATGGTCGAGCTGATCAAACATATTCCATTTAATCAAGACAAAATAAAATAAGAAAACACAGATAAGTATAACACATGTAGCTGTTATTGAATTACAAATAACAGAAAAAAGAAATGGTGCACTTGCTTCAATAGATGAAAAGCATCACTTGTTTCATCATACTTTTTTTTTTTATCAAAATGCTTGAGAGTTGACGCACTGAAGTCAATGACCAGTAGCATACAACGTTTATCACTACTCAATAAAAATTTTAACAAGATCAATAATCCAATCAATAGATCTATCAATTACTCTAATTTTTTTTAATTAATGTCATCAAAATATATAAAATCACTTATTTTGTTCAATAAAATTTTTATCAGTACTTTTTTTTCCTATTTTTTCAGCATCATCAATTGTGTCTGGTAATTGTTGTCCCATTGTCTCTGGAAATAGGAAAGAAATTATTCCTGCCAGCATTCCCATACATCCAAATAGTATCAATGGTAGTGATTCAATAACAGTAGCCTGAAAGAGAAAAAATTTTTTTTTATAAAAACATTCTATTCTCATATTAATAGCTAAGCAAGTTATGGAGAAAATTTACTAATAATCGAGTTTGAGGCGCAAGAATGGAACCAATTCGA
Source organism: Chelonus formosanus (assembly GCA_028641665.1). Taxonomy (NCBI): domain Eukaryota; kingdom Metazoa; phylum Arthropoda; class Insecta; order Hymenoptera; family Braconidae; genus Chelonus; species Chelonus formosanus. The sequence continues at coordinate 7,658,104 of CM054004.1, read as the reverse complement.
CCAGTCATGCTGCAAATACTGAGCAGAAAATGTCTTGCAGTTGTAGGAAACATTTCTGCGGTGTAAACATAAACTGTAGCAAATGCCATTGTAATACAAGCCTTTCCACCCATGTACATAATTATTGGTGCATAGGACCATGCATCTGAAAATTCCAGTTTAAAGTTGAAATTGTATTTTTTTGATTACTTTTATCAAAAAGAAAAAAAAAGTATAAATAAACATAGATATTGGTTGAATAAATAATATTAATACATGCGTTATTGATAAATAAATCAGAAATATATTTACATACCTCTTGGTATGAATTGAATGCCAAGACAAAAAATACCACTAAATAAAAATGACCCAGCTAGTGTGGGCTTTCTGCCAAGGTAATCAATAAATATCCCACTCAGAAAATATGCTGGTATTTCAACAAAAGATACTAATATAAAATTGACGTATTTATCACCCGCAAAGGCTACAGAATTTAATGAAAGTCCATAATACACAAAAGTATTGGTCAGCCAACATAAGCAGCATGCAAGTAATCGCATTAAAAGTTTAGGTCGTGAAAGTGCTTCTATCACTGATTTATTTTTATTAGTTGCTTTTTTTGTTTCCTGTATTAGAAAATAAATTATTTTTCAGTCTAAATACTCATTCTGTTGTTAATCAAGTATGAAGGAATTATCGATTTACTTTATAATTATTTCCACTATTCAAATCTTTGTATAAATTAATTTCAATATCAGGCATTTTTGTTCCATTCATTTTTGCTATTCTTCTATAAACATTTTCTAACTCTTTTCGCTTTCCATTAGCAACAAGCCACCTGTAATTGATTAAAAATCTTGAGTGCATCAGGTATATATTTTTTTTAAAAAAACTTTTTACCTAATTGACTCAGGAATAACGAATGGCAAAAATATTGCAAGTAAACACGGTGCAAAAAATATTCGGAGTAAATTTCTCCATGATTTTAGTCCCATTGCAGCTGTACCAACTAACATTTCTCCAATTGCATATACGCAACACATAATGGTACCACTAACGACCCTTCGTCTTTCCCCAGTCATTTCTAAAGCTGAAATTTCAATCAATATAATATTTACATTAATTCAATCAATGAGATCTTTATTCGCATTCTACATATAATATGTCATTAGAATTATCATTCTACTTAATATTTTCTTTAATGTAGTCATATTTTTTTGAATGTAAAATAGCAATGATAATCTTAGAATTGATTATATCTATTTTTTATAAACGATAAAAAATAAGAATTTATGACAAGTGCTAATCATTAAAAATGTAAAATAATCAATCAGTTACAATAATTAACTCTGGTTTCATCAAAATATTAAAGAGTCTCAAGACTTACTCAATGGATTTACCTAGAATGTATGCAGTACTATAAACTCCAGCTGAGGATACTGATTGAGCAAATTCTAGAGCTATAAACATCCAATAATTAATTGAAAATGATTGAATAACACCTACAATTCCAGTACAAAATGTCTCAGTGACAAGTAAAGTTCTTCTTCCATATCTGAAAAATGTTTGGAGTAAAAAATTTGGAACAACTAAAAGTGGAATAATAAGGAAAATTATTGATACCTATCAGAAAGAAATCCTGCAAACATTAAACCTACCAGCTGACCTACATTATTAATTGTTCCAACTAGAGCCAATTTCCACCTATTTTCATTACAGGTAATGTTCCACTACATACAAATTAAGACCGTAACAATTAAAATAATGACTGTTATTTGATACATTTATTAATGATAATTGCTTTTGGTGTATGTTACCTCATTCAATATTGTTTTTTCATCTGGTTTGTAAACCCAACGGTCACATTTTTTAATTTCTTGTGTAAATGATTGTTCTGAACATATTCCTACATGATTGCTTTTTATAGTATAATGTTCACAACTTCCAAATAAATTATTTTTCGTTGGCACAGAGTATTTTGCCCACGATGTATTCCAAATTGACGTTAATGAAGTTTCACATTCAGGTATGAAACATCTAATTAATATTAATTAAAAATAAGCTAATTAATTTTAAATTAAATTGAAAAAACTCTAGTATGTTATTTCAATTAAATGCCATAACATTTAATACATAGTAATATATTTCTCACACCTATAGCCAACCTCTCCAGAGGTAAAGACATAACCGAGTGCAAAAGCAGCTGACAAAATTACTGGTAAACTAATAACAAAATATACCATTAATTGATATTTTCCTATTCGATCAATGTCATGGATTCCACGTAAATGTGTTTGTTCATCTGGAATGAGTAATTATAACTTGTAATGGAGTTTTCTTTATGATGCAAAAATAAAGAAAATTTGAGTGTTTGTGAATAAAAGAAAATTTAAGAGAACTAATTAAAGTTAATTATTCATAATTCCATACAATTTTTACCTTTTTTATCTATACTACTAATAGATGATGGAAGATTCAAAGCATCCTCAGTCTCTTTATTATCCATTCTAATGAATGGTATTTAAACGTGATAAAAATGATTTATTTCTGTAATCATTTATTGTTAGTTTAATTGAATAAGTCGTTAATTAATTTGTGATAAATAATAATGTGTATAGATAGCTCAGAGAAAAAAAAATTCAAAATTATAATTCTTGAATAAAAAAAAAAACTTTATCGTCACAATAAATACTCATGATATCTCAATGCTTGAGTATGTTGGCGGGATTTCAAAAAAAATCAGCTTCCGCGACTCTTTTATGATGCTTTATTTCATAAAAACTGATATGGAAATTCAAAAGTACGAACAACGCATGAACAAAAAAAAAAGTAGCAATTAATTTATTTTATTATCTACTGCGATACGGAAAAATTATTAGTTGCATATAATCTAAAAAAAGGAATAATTATAAATGTTTAGTACTACTTTTTTAAAATGGTCAAGAATTAAGCTATCAAAATAGTTAATAATGAATCGTTTTGTATTTCAAATTGAAAAAAAAGTTTTATCTTTTAAAATTGGATAACACTTACGCGCGTTATAATCACCAGATATCAAAATGATGTACGTTCAAAACAACTCGCGTTCACCCACTGCTTCATACAAACTCTGTGCTGTTTTAGCAATGAACAAAGACAACACCGGATGAACCCTCCTTTCACTCAGACCAAGTCAGCTTACTCACTATACACGCCTTTATAAAATGCAAAGGAATGACGCACTGTGTGAACCGTCGTCGTATACATTCCAAATATGAGAGAACACAATAAATTCAATAACTTCAATGTATGCACTACAGAAACTTTATTTTTCATAACAGTGTGACTGTAAATAAAAATATCTTATCTTCAGATTATTTTTGAAAAGGAATATTCAAAACTTTTAAGCCTGTGAATATATTTACAGAATCAACACAAAATTCATTACTCATTGCTCCATTAAAATGAGCTTTTAAGGAGTATCAAAATTCATTTTGTAATTTTTCATACTGATTTTAGTATAAATAATAATCTATTGTAAATATTGTATTATCATAAAAATATGAACTGTATTAGTATCATTAACTAAATATGTACGTTTGCTCCAATAAAGAATAATAGTATTAATTTTCTTTTAGTCATTGATAACTAGACTAGATAAGAATTAACTGCAAAAATATTGACATCAGAAAAAATGTGCTGTTAACCACCCATTAAAAAGAAGTCAAATAATCTGAACGGCCTACTCAAATATTAAAAATTTCTTGATCTGATAAATTTCATCGATAATATTGATTCAAGATTACTAATAATTACTCTTTGATTACATTCAGCAATAAATAATCTCAAAAGAATTAGGTCATAAGAAAATATTTGGAGTAATAACAATTAGATGTTGATAGATTTTGGAGTAATTTAAAATTCAAAATTAAAATTTAAATATAGATGGCAGTAATTGTCCAGAAACGTGGCCTTGTGTGAATTAAATGTCATCTTGAGTAAACAAAAGATCCAATACGATGGACATTGATAAAGTTATGTAATTGTATAATTGAAATAAACCATAGTAATATATACTTCCTATTGAATAATAGTTCCATGGAAAGATATTGTTAGAGTATCAACTTAATTTAATCTAAGATTCTTTAAGATCGATTAAAAAGATATAAAACTCAACACATAATAATTAAATCTTAACTATATTCTTTATCTAGTTGTTATTTAATTAGTAAGAAATTCACTTCTATATTTACTGTACATCATGGAAAATTTTAATTTGGATGATGTTCTTGAACAATATGTACCGGAAGAAAAACTCCAAAAAGTAAAGCAGCTTGTGTATGGAAATCAATTAAGGTAACCTTACTATTATATTTATTTTATATTAACCACTGAAAAATTCTTTTTACTTTTTTACTTCGTTTTTACTTTTTTTAAGACCTATTGATCAAGTATTTTATGAAGATGATAATTTCGAAATTAAGGGTTATGATTTTTCAAAGTGTGCAATTATTGAAACATCTACTCCACCACGAGAGGTTAGAATAGGATTGATTCAACACTCAATAGTGTCCCCCACTGACTTACCAGTGAATGACCAAAGACATGCCATTCATTGTAAAATAGAAAAATACATAAAACATGCAGCAAAGTTTGCAGTTAGAATACTGTGTCTTCAAGAAGCATGGAGTAACTTATATAATTATAATGTATTAATATGCAATAATTTATCCTAGAACTAATGATTTATTCATTCATTTTCAGCAATGCCATTTGCATTTTGTACACGAGAAAAGTACCCTTGGGTCGAATTTGCTGAAGATGCTGAATTAGGGCCAACGACCAAATTATTATCTTCACTAGCATGTGAACATAAAATGGTGATTATTTCACCAATTTTAGAAAGAGATAGTATACACGGTGATACACTCTGGAATACTTGTGTTGTCATTGATGATGATGGATCTGTATTAGGAAAACATAGGAAAAATCATATTCCACGAGTTGGTGATTTTAATGAATCTACATATTACATGGAAGGAAATACCGGTCATCCAGTTTTTCAAACTAGTTATGGGCGTATCGCAATTAACATTTGTTACGGACGTCATCACCCTCTTAATTGGATGATGTTTGGTATAAATGGTGCTGAAGTAAGTAAGCAATGCAAACAATAAGATAATTAATTTACATGAAATTGTTTTTACAAAAGGCCTTTTTCAATCATTCGTTCAAAAATAAAAACGAATTAATATTGATAACACCTTAATGATAATTAATAATACCAAAATATTTCAAAAATTGCTTATGCATAAAAATAACTTGATTACAGTAATGTAATTTTTATCAAAAATTGTTTAATTTAAAAAAATATACATAAAAATGTTTTTTAAATGCAACAAGAATATCAATAAATTTTTTAGATTGTTTTTAATCCGTCTGCAACAGTCGGGTCATTATCTGAACCGTTGTGGCCGATCGAAGCAAGATGTGCTGCAATTTCTAATAGCTACTACACGTGTGCAATTAATCGTGTAGGAACTGAACATTTTCCTCATGAATTTACATCAGGTGATGGAAAGCCAGCACATAAAGATTTCGGACATTTTTATGGCTCTAGCTATATAACAGCACCGGATGGTACTCGAACTCCTGGATTAAGTAGACATAAAGATGGATTATTAATAGCAGATATTGATCTTAATGTTTGCCGTCAAACGAAAGACCGATGGGGATTTCAAGTAAATATGAATTTATTATGTACATTTCAATTATATTCACTATTTAACTTTTGATATTATTTTTTTAATTTCAGATGACTCAACGGTTAGACATGTATGCAAAAAAATTTAATGAAGCTGTAAAGCCACATTTTGAACCAGAAATTATCAAACGAAGAAAAAATTAAGATATATATTTTATACAAAAAATATTATTTTTTATATATGTTTATGAAAGATGTTTTTAAAAAATGTATTCCTTTATCATTTTTATTTCAACGTGAGAAATTACATTTTTTTTCATTTATAAAATATTAAAACATCTTGATTTTTTAAAATGAGTTACCACTTTATGAGGCCGATGTTATAGTATTAAACGCAGCATTATGTGTTTGTTTACGATAGTGAAGTGCCTCTTGATATGCTTTTTTGACTGCTTTTCGGTCGGCTGGTTTACGTGATTCAATTAATTTTGCTTCATCGAGGGCTGGAGATACACCCAATTTTTCTAATTTTTCTCCTGGTAACCATTGCCTAAAAGTATACAAGTAAATGATAATAGGAATACTTTATAAATTAATTCAAGATTAGAATATAATCATATTTGAATATGTAAGTATGAAAAAAGATAGAAGAATATTAATGAAATAATTACCATGTTCGTTTTGTATCAAAAAATAGAACCAGGAAAATGGGTTCTTTATAATTAACAGCAAGTGCTAAAACATCATCAGGTGGAGCAGGAATAGGAACTCCTTTATGAATCGTTCCTCTTGGAGTATTGGGATCAATTATTAGAGCTGGATACCAAGGGTATCCTCGACACTTGGCCCAAACAAGTTGTAAAGCTTCCAATCGATCTTTTTGGACTGTTTTACTTTCTTCTTCATTTTTTGTCTTTTTGATAACTTGCTCAGGCTCGTGATCTTCTTTATCATCATCATCACCGTCAGGTTCAGGGGTAGTAGATCTACTTGTGGAACAACTACTACAACTAGAAGATTGGCTTTCTCCTTCACCAATATCACTATCTATTCCTCCACTTCGGTATACTCGAAAACTATCACTTTGCTTTTTCTGATCAGCTTCAGATCCAGCTGTGGGTCCACTTTTACTCGCTCGAGCTTTCGCTTTTCTTGTAAATAATACAGCTGTACGTCTATTCACCCCTCCAACTTCTTTTTCAGCTGTTTGAGATTCTGATTCGCTACGATTTCGACTACTCCTTTCTCGTTTTCTTGATTTTATCGTCGTTGTGTCACCTTCAGGGACTTGGTCAAATTCCGGATAATCTTTACGTACTTGTTCTATTAGTGCTCCACCCTGTTCACGCATTTTGAGACCAGCTCTATAAAACATTGTGTCTTTTCGATTGTACGCTAAACAATTATTTACCATTAAATTAAAATCTGATTGAAAAGCAGACAAATTATCATACTCCTGTTTGTCAATTTTAGTTTCCATAGTTGATAAGTCCATAGGTTGAGAAACAATATCAAGGTAATCTGGTACCTCTTCGGTATTTACAGGCTGACCAAAAACATCATTCACATCTTTAGCTTTGATAGATTCAAGAAGAAGCTTTAAAATACTTTCCAATGGCCTTAGTTCAAACCACATACATTTTTCTTTAACTTTAAATAATTCTTTTTTTAATTTCTCACGTTTACGAACAAGTTCACATAATAGTCTTGCTCTTTCTAAATCCTGCCGTAAACACTGCCAGTATTTAAGTTGACGATAAAGTTCTCCTCTCATTTCTCCATCAGGTGCCGGAGAATTACCGCCAAAAGGATGAGGTCTAGCATGAGGATGAGAACTTTGAAGTCTTCGAAGGAGTGGAACACCATTCCTATGTTGTCGCTTTAATGTCCAATATGCTATTAAACGTTGAATGAGTTGACTTTTTTTAGGTAAACCTTCAGCTAAATTCGCGATTTCTCTAATTCTTTCTGGTGGTATTGTTGGAATAGATATTACAGGTGCAGATGAACTTTTTTTATTCGCAATAGCTCGACGCCTAGCATCCGCAGGATTTGTAGATGGCTGATAATCAGCCGGTGTATGAGCTTCGCAATAAGCAGTTTTTTGTACTAACATTGGTTCACCATTAGCTGGTTGTACTGTTCGCATTCGCATACATAGTCCTGCTTGCTGAGCACAAGTCACATGAAATGCCGCGTAGCAGTTACTTTTGTGGCATTGAATACATGCCCCAACGCCTCTTCGTTTACAAACACAACACGCGAGTTTCCATCGTGCAGCAGGTATACTTTCAATACTATCAATTGGTTCGAGAAATACAGTATTAGCAAAACGAACCTCAGGAATCCATAACGCACATACTACATGGGCCCATGTTGCTGGTCTATCAGTCTGTTTAAATGCTCCCCCACGATTTGGACATAATACACAATCCACTGCTCTCGATGGACTTTGAAGGCATCTTCTACATAACCACTGGCCTTCTGGAATGTACGGCACTCCATAACAGTCTTGATGAACAGCAAGATTACACATGTCACAAAATAATATTGCATTGCTATTCTGGCACTCGCCATCCATGCAAATACAACATACTGCATCTTCATCAGCAGCAATACCACCCGATCCATTGTTTTGTTGTTGAAAATACGATTCCTTTTCCAATCTATCCATCAATAACTCAAATGTATCGGGTTCCATCGGTGGAAGGCCTGATGATATTCTTCTTTCATTAACTACTGCCAACCATGCAGAATCTTCTTCATCAAGATCATACTCTACTTCACCTGCGCAACAAATTTCATAAATATTTGATTGTTCACAGAAGAATAGTGAATTGAATAAACTACATAAAAGAGATATAATATTTCATTAACTTACCATCAAGTTCTTCACCACTTCTTTCCATAAATCTAACATAAGAATTAGGAAGTTGTTCCGCTTCTCCAATTTGGCGTTCATATCCATCTATTGCTTTTACTACTGCAACAGGTAATGAACTTAAAATAGCTTTATCTTCTTTTTCTCTTTCACTGAGAATATTATTTCCTTTTTTCTCATCTATTTTGTCCAGGGGAACTATGGGAATACTGTCATTGATACCTAATTTTACAGATTTGTTCGCTTCGTCGCCTAGAGGCGTCATCTAAAATGAAAAATAATTATCTAACATTCATAAAAAGTGAACCATATTAAAATAGTTATAAACACTGCCTTGTTCATTGACTCTTTTAATGTAAACAACATAGTAAAAATGATATATTATTGATAGAAACTTATCAACAAACGTACCAAAACAAAACGTGTAGCTTCAGCAGGAGTCAGCACTTCAGTACTTGCTCCACTCACGGATTCGTGCTGTCCACCCATCCTGTTTCGACTTTTTTTTTTATTCGATTGTGGAGTATTCATACTGTTTATTATTCACAATTATGTGAAAATCGTTAAACACATGGTATGTATTAGTACCTTAGTGCACAGTCCTTTCAGCGTTTTACTCAATCATTTAACTTAAATATTTCAATGCTAATTTTATTTCAAAATAATTTACATTTGATAATTCATTTAAAATGAGTCAAAATAACGTAAAACTGGTTAAAATATATAAAAAAAAATAATGATGTTTAGAGGTTACAATGCTTGCTTTCCAGTCTCAAACATTTATTTGAATTATTTTATCATAGAAAAATATTTAGAGAGAAGAAACTTCAACCTTTTTCTAAAACTAGTTCTACCAACATTCATGAAACTTTTACTTATCGACTGAGCATTTTTAATTCAATTGAGTGATATTTATCGATTACTTAATCTAAATTAATTATCTAAAAGCTTAATCAATGATAAAAATTAATATTAATAAAAAATAAAATTGGAAAATTTCCTAAGTAATTTTTTTTTTAGATGAAAATTCAAATCTCTAATTATTGACGCATCATTCTATTTTTTTAGTTCTCCACTAGGTGGAGCACATGTCACGGATTGTTATGTTGGTAGATCTGCTCGTCAATTCAGACAAACAAGTTTATGCTCGAATGAATACACACTAGTGTAGTAGTGTAGTATCTATTCTGAAAAAATATTAGTGTATCAACTATATTGTAAAAAAATCTAATTATACATAGCGTTTGTGCTTACTCGAATGCTTTTATGACGTTCGGGCTAGTTAGTATCAATTAATAATCAAATAGTACAAGTTTTTGGAAGTTTAGTGAACTTATTCTGACAGTGTTTGTGTATTATTCTGTTATTAATATAATTATAATAAATAATTATTAATTCGTCATGGGAAATGTTCATACGTGTGGCCCAAATGAAGCGCTTGTTGTATCCGGTAAGTTTCGTTTATAATCTAAAATGTATCGCCATACTGACATAATTTTGACTACAAAAATTCTTTAGCATGGGAGTGTGTTGCACGAAGCGAATTCTGTTACAATTACAGTTATATAAAAAGTCTAGACAGACATGACAGAAATGTCAGTCGTAAGTTTTAGGTTAAAAATATATTCACCGGTGCTCCATAAAAATTGTCTAACTTTATTCAATAAAAACAGATGTTTTTTTACAATTTTCTGCATGATTTTTTTTTTTTTTTCATTTTTCTACATTTTAGCTCGATAATTTTTTTAAATAGAAATTTTTATCGTTTACTCCAAAAAAAGTCATTTGACTATGTTAATGCTTGATATTTTTTTTTCATCAATTCAGTTTAAGTTTTTTATTTTTGTTTCGTAATTGATGTCATAATCATCTTGCCATGATGATCTCATATGACTTTATGATAATTATTAATATTTAAAATCATGTTTGTTGAGAAATATGTTATATTATCAATACTTCTTTATCTTCGCATTAAATTTAACTTGGAAATATCAATCATAGATATTAATTACTTATTCTAATTACCTTCTTATATTACTATCATAAGTAAAGGACATGTTATAGCTCTTAATTGACTACAGGATGGAAATAGTTTTGATGCCCATTTTGTCTGTCAAATGTCAACTATCATTAGCGTAAATGTAAATATATATTACAATTAATTAGATTAAAGGTCGGTCAATCAACTTAATTAAGATATGATGATGATGATTATGAAATGTATCATTCTCTCATAGCTACTGATTAATTAAGATAAACTCGGCTTGAAATTGAATTAGTAATATTGTTTTGTATATGATTACTTAGAGAAAATCTTATATTAGAAGAATTTAATTGGTAATTGATTATTAAACTACTGACAAGAGTTTGAGTTTTCCCACGTTTGTTTGATCATGTCTGCTCCTTTTTCACCAATCATATATACCCCTGCATTAATGTGACCAACAGGCATTGTTGGCATAATTGATGCATCCACAACTCTTAATCCTCTAATACCATAAACCCGTAATTCTGGATCTACTACAGCATTAGGATCACTTGCAGGTCCCATTTTTGCTGTCCCTATTTCATGATTTTCTATGGCTGGCAGAGTTTTAATTGCACATCGAAAATAATCATCGGAAGCAAATTCATAAGAAGTACATCCAGGCATCTTAATATTATGTAGTTGACTATTATATTTTTGGAATGGTTGCGTAGCGGCTAATTCTATCGTATACTTTATTCCCTCTAAAATAATTTCAACATCTGCTGGATGTGTGAAAAAATTGGGCTGAAGTATTGGATCATGATAAGGATTTTTAGACTTAAGTGTTATACGTCCGTAGCTTCTAGGTTGTTGAACTATTGGCCAGACTGACCATGCATCATGATTTTCAAGTGGCTTAAAAACTTTGTTATATACTTCGTCTGATACTCCATAACTTTTTTTGACTGCTACTCCGTTGTCTGAATGTACTGAACCTGATATAAAAAGAAGCTCGACATCAGGTCTAGGGTCGGTAGCATATTTTGTTTGAACAAAAGCTATTGCTTCTGCACCACCAGGCAGTGTAAACGGTCCGTCTCTATTCTTTAAATAATTGACAGTATTTGCTACTGTCAACAATGATTTTTCAGTCAAAGCAATAGTTTCATTAATTGTGAATACTAAACCAAGAAATCCAATATGCTCGTATAAATTATATCCAACTTTAGCATCTTTTATGACCTCAATTCCTAGTTCTTCTAGATGATCTTTTGGTCCTATTCCAGAAAGCATCAATAATTTTGCAGAATCTATTGTACCAGCAGATAAAATAACTTCTTTCTTTGCTAAAACTCTTCTAGTTACTCCATTTTTGACATACTGTACTCCATAAGCACGTTTATTATTATCAATTAATATCTTTGTAACAAATGCATATGTTACAATTTCTAAATTAATTCTTTTTATTCTAAGATATGCTCTTGAAGCACTACATCGTGTACCACGCTCCATGTTTACTTGTAAATATGAAAATCCAATTTGTTCAGGACCATTATATTCTACTACATTCCATCCTAACTGTTTACCAGCTTCCAAAAACGACGTAGCTAGAGGTGTATGAAACGGAATAAATTCCACACATACATGTCCATCTTTTCCATGATAGGATGCATTGTATGGTACTATAATAATAATTATTTATCAGATGATAATTTTTTTGAACTGTCAGACTATGAATAAAAATTTTAATGAATGTTTATAATTAGTAAATTGTTCAATACATGACTTACCAGGTACTTTGAACCTTTCACTTTTTTTGTAATATGGCAAAACTTCCTCATATGACCATCCCTTATTACCTAATGAAGCCCATAAATCATAATCAAATTTATTTCCTCTAGTGTGAAGCATAGCATTTATGCTACTAGTTCCACCTAATGATTTTCCTCGTGGCCATGGACAGCGTCCATCAACCATTCCAAAACAGGCATTGTCTTGACGTTCAACTCGGTATCCCCAATTGTAATCAGTCGAATGAAAGTTTGCATACAAAATCGGAACTTGATTTAAAATTCCCTCTGGTTTCCCTGCTTCTAATAACAAAATTTTCCACCTTTTGTTTTCTGAAAGCCTATTAGCTACTGTAGAGCCAGCTGTTCCAGCACCAACAATTATAAAATCATATTCTTCAAGACTTGGTAAAGATGAAGTTTTAATGTCATACGTTGTTGTTAAACCATAACTTCTTAATAATTCTAAAAATCCATGAGCTTTTATATTCACTACAAGTGATATAATAAAGAGTAATACAACTTGTTCTATTTTCCACATATTTTGTAAAAATAGCTCCTTCGTCAAGCATAGAATATTAAAACTTATAATTCAAAAATCACAAAGTATCTGAAATAAAAAAATTTTTGATAGTTACAATTTAATTGACACAATCAAAATAATTAATTATAAAGAAAACTTCAAAAGAGAAATTAGTTTTTATAAACTTTATTTACTGAAAAACTTAGTTTACAATATAATGACTGATACTTTCACTCATTGCAGAATTTTCAATAAGTACTAAAGAATGACATTTAAGAAGAAAAGTTCGAACAAAGAATTCTATATTGACAAAATTATAAAATCAATTGCATAAAATAATAACATACCTTATTTTACGTTTCAATTTGAATTATTTTAAAGGAAAATATCTATTAACAAGTATTTCAATTATTCAAAATATTTTTTTAAAAATTTTTGTTATTCTTCCATGGAAATTATTGAAAGTTTCTATCAATTAACACTTGTAAAATAATCACAAAGCACCTTTGACTAACTCTTTGTCCTTCGTAACCTTCCTCTTTGGAATCTGCTTGAGAAGTGACTGCTTTCTCAAGCTGTGCACATAATATTACTTAAATACCGAAGAACTTCTTTAGAATATCGTTCATCCCTACTTCGTGAAAATTAAATTATAATAATAAATTATTTTACAAGGATATAATTTTTTTAATAAAAAAATTTCCACATATCTCATAAATAATTATAAGTATTTTCATTTTTTCATTAACAGTTACAGTGAAAGTATAAAAAATAAACTTGTTTAATAGTTAGATGGTATATACAATTGATATTGACATATCTAGCAATATAATTAAGATTTTGTAAATAATTATTGTTAATTGTTCCATGCTAATTTAATCATATCTGCAGCCTTTTCACCAATCATATAAATTCCTGCATTAATATGTCCAACGGGCATGGTAGGCATAACGGAAGCATCCACCACTCTCAATCCCTTAACACCATAAACTCGTAATTCTGGATCCACCACTGCTTCAGGGTCAGTTAAAGGCCCCATTTTTGCTGTTCCTATTTCATGGTTCAACATGGCTGGTAGAGTTTTAATTGCACATCGAAAATAATCATCTGAGGCAAATTTATGTGAAGTACATCCAGGTATTTTCACATCATACAGTCTACTTTGATATTTTTGAAGTGGTTCTGTTGCTGCTACTTTGATAGCATATTTTATCCCTTCTAAAATAATTTCTGTATCTGCTGGATGAGTAAAAAAATTTGGTTGGAGAATTGGATTATCATACGGGTTTTTAGACTTAAGTGTTATACGTCCACGACTTCGAGGATGTTGGACTATTGGCCATACTGACCAAGCATCTCGATTTTCAAGTGGTTTGAAAACTTGATTATATACCTTATCTGATATACCATAACTTTTCTTTATTGCAAGTCCATTATCTGAATGAATTCCACCTGAGAAAAATAAAAGCTCGATATCAGGACGATCGTCAAGTGCATATTTACTTTTAATGAAAGCTAATGCTTCAGCTCCTAAAGGTATTGAGAAGGGTCCACTCCTATCTCTTAAATATTGCATCGTATAAGTAGGTGATAACATTTTTCTCGCTGTGAGAGTCACACTTGCATTAACGACAAATGTCAAACCAAAAAATCCAATATGATCATGTAAATGGTATCCAACTTTCGAATCTTTTATAACGTCAATTCCTAATTGCTCTAAATGTTCTTTCGGTCCTATTCCAGAAAGCATCAATAATTTAGCAGAGTCTATCGTTCCAGCAGACAAAATAATCTCTTTACTCGCTCGTACAATTCTTTTTACTCCATTTTTTACATATTCGACTCCATAAGCACGTTTATTATCATTGAATAAAATTTTTGTTACTAATGCTCTTGTTACAATATCCAAATTATTTCTTTTTACTCTTAAATAAGCTCTCGAGGCACTACAACGAGTTCCATGATCCATATTTACTTGTAAATATGAAAATCCAATTTGTTCAGGACCATTATAATCAATAATTTGGTATCCTAGTTGTTCACCTGCTTTTAAAAATTCAGTCGATAATGGAGTATGATATGGAATGTGCTCTACACATAAATATCCATCTTTTCCGTGATAGGATGTATTATATGTCACTGAAAAAAATCAATTATTTCATACTGTGATAAAGTAGTCTTTAACAAATACAAACTATGAAAGTGAATTTAACTTGAATACCTGGCACCCGGAAGTTTTCGCTCTTTCTAAAATAGGGTAGGATTTCATCATAGGACCATCCATTATTTCCTAAAGTAGCCCATGTGTCGTAATCTAATCTATTACCTCTTGTATGAATCATAGCATTTATACTACTAGTTCCACCTAATGATTTTCCTCGGGGCCAAGTACATTGCCCATTAGTCATTCCAAAGCAAGCATTTTTCTGTTTTTCTACTTTATATCCCCAATTATAATCTGTTTGGTGGAAGTTAGCTAGAAGGATAGGTATTTGATTCAAAACACCCTCTGGTTGACCTGCTTCTAATAATAGAATACTCCATTTTTTGATTTCTGAGAGACGATTAGCCACTGTAGACCCTCCGGAGCCCGATCCAATAATAATAAAATCATATTCATTTTGAGTTGGAAGTGAAACAGTGTAGATGTCATAAGCCGTTCGTATACCATAACTTTTTAGCAAATCGAAAAATGTAACAGCCTTCACGTTTATTGATAAAGCAATTATAATACATAGAACAAATATTTTTTCCATGATCAGTCCTTGAATAGGAGAATGCCTATGAATCGATATAATTTGAAAGAATATAAAAAAAACACGATGACCGTGTTAGAATTGAGAAGAACTATGCTGATACCGCAATTTCTATATCTTTAATTCCACTCTGTTGAAGTTGATTGAATAACCTAGAACATGAATTATTCCAACGTAATCAATAGATAAACATTCCTGTTAGTAAAATTAACTACTCTAATATAGATATAATGATAGACAGAATGACGACGATCGTTAATATTCTTCTTTTTTTCTGACATATTTTCTCTGCAATAAAACGAACAATACTTTCACTCAGATGCGCAGAATAGCTTTCTTCTGATAATATTTTTTTTGAATATGTTTTTTCAATTATCATTTTGATACTTATTGTAAATTATTAATTTACTGTCGAGAATAGCTGTCAAGAATAAAATTAGAAAAACATGTATACCTTCATTCTAATCGATATTTGCTGATCGTTAAAGATAAATCCTGAACTGGTCCTGTTTGATTTTATGTATCTTTTTTTTAACTGAGCCAATGAAAGTTTCTGTCACTTAAAATTAGCAAATAATCCACAAGACAGTTTGGTGTTACACTGAGATCCTATTGAGCCTTCGTGTTTAAGATTTACTGAAGAAATGAACACTTTCTCATGCTGCTCACGTAAGACTGTCTGAATATTCAGATGTTGTTATTCTTACCTGTCGTTCATCCCTACTTGGATGCTTTGAAACTAGATGAAAGGCAATAAAAATATTTACATCATCAAAATTGCCGGAACATTAAAAGAAAAATATATAATCATCTTGTCAACGAACAATTGTTCGTAAATAAATTTGATATTATAGTGGTAATATTTTTTATTAAGTTATTTAAATTTCAACATGATCGGAAAAAAACTCTCCCCATACAGGAAAAGTTTTATGTCAGTCCACGTAACTCTTGACTCGGTCAACTTAACTTATGTAATCAGCAGATAAACATTTCTCTGATGAAGTGATAGTTTATTTTCCAAAGCCGTATGTTAATTATAATTCTCAATAAGATACAGTTTTATTTATAAAAAAAAAACTATACATAAAAGCATATATAACGATAATGATATAATTTCAGTAAATTAAATTTTATTGTTTTTTTAGTGTTTGAAAATATTTAAACATCATCATTTATTCATGAAGCAAAATTAATGAAGTATTATAAATTTTCCCATGCTTGTTTGATCATATCAGCACCTTTTTCACCGATCATATAAATTCCAGCATTAATATGCCCAACCGGCATCATTGGCATAATTGATGCATCAATGACTCTCAATCTTTCAATACCATAAACACGTAACTTAGGATCTACTACAGCATTAGGGTCTGATTGAGGTCCCATCTTTACTGTTCCCATTTGATGATTCTCCATAGCAGGTAAAGCCTTGATGGCACATCTGAAATAATCATCTGAACCAAGTTTGTGTGAGGTACATCCTGGCATTTTTACGTTATGTAATTGAGCGTTGTATTTCTTAAATGGCCCCGTCTTTGTTAGATTTATTGCGTGTTTAATTCCTTCTAAAATAATTTCTTCATCATGTGGATCGGAGAATAGATTACCTTGGAGAATAGGTCTAGAATAAGGGTTTTTAGATCTAAGCTTGATACGTCCTTGACTCTTTGGATGTTGAACTATTGGCCAGATCGTAAAGGCTTCACGAAACTCTAATGGTTTGAAAAATTTATTGTAAACTTCATCAGATATACCATAGCTTGGTTTTACAGTGAGTCCATTATCTGAATGAACTCCACCTGAGAAGAAAAGTAATTCAAGATCAGGTCGATCATCTGGGGCGTATTTTGTTCTTAAGAAAGCAATTGCTTCAACTCCAATTGGAATAGATAGTGGTCCACTTCTGCTAGTATAATATTGGAGCAGATTCGCTGGTGATACAAACCCTTGGAAATTAAAAGCATCGCTGTTGTTGACAGTAAAAACTAAACCCCAGAATGCAACATGTTCATACATATTGTATCCAACTTTAGCATCTTTTATGACCTCAATTCCTAGTTCTTCTAGATGATCTTTTGGTCCTATTCCAGAAAGCATCAATAATTTTGCAGAATCTATTGTACCAGCAGATAAAATAACTTCTTTCTTTGCTAAAACTCTTCTAGTTACTCCATTTTTCTCATACTGTATACCATAAGCACGTTTATTATTATCAATTAATACTTTTGTGGCGAAAGCATTTGTTACAATTTCTAAATTTCTTTTATTATTCTTCAAATATGCTCTCGAAGCACTGCATCGAGCACCATGATCCATATTCACTTGTAAATATGAAAATCCAAGTTGCTGAGGTCCATTATAGTCTACTATGTCATGCCCTAACGCTTTACCAGCTTCCAAAAATGCTCCTGCTAATTGTGTATGATGTGGAATATATTGTACAAGTAGAGGACCTTTATATCCATGATAAGATGCATTATGTGGTACTAGAAAAAAAATTTAATCTTTTGAAATGTTTTTTAAGTGTTATTTGTTTACAAATTTCATATTCACATAATAATAACTTACCAGGTACTTGAAATTTCTCACTTTTCCTGAAATAAGGAAGAACATCATCATAAGACCATCCTTCATTGCCTTGAGAAGCCCATAGATCGTAGTCTAATTTATTACCCCGGGTATGAACCATACCATTGATGCTACTAGTTCCTCCTAATGATTTACCTCGTGGCCAAGTGCATCGACCGTCTTTCATTCCAGTACAAACACCTTTCTGTCTTTGCAATCTATATCCCCAATTGTAAGGTGTTTGATGAGTAGCAGCCATTAAACTTGGTATCTGAATGAAAATATTCTCAGCTTGACCGGCTTCTATTAGTAAAACTTTCCATTTACTATTTTCTGATAAACGTTTAGCTACTGCAGAACCAGCAGATCCAGCTCCCACAATAATGAAATCATATTCACGATGAGTTGGATACATTGTTGTTCTGATATTATAGGTTGTTGTTACACCATAATCTTTTAATAAATCCGGAACTCCGACAGCATTTATTCGTTGAATAAAAAATGCCAAGACAATAACTCCGATGTTCAACATAATTATTATGAATTTTTATTTAGATTTAAAACAATGAATAATTCAATAAATTAATAAAATTATACACCACAAAAATACAATGTAAAGTCTGAATACTTCTCAAACTTTCATTACAGTTGTGATCAATTTGATTTCTCCACGTCTACTGAAATCAATAGACGTTTGATATTTTGGAGTTGGCGAAATGACTTTAAAACGACTTTAAATTGATCAAACCACTTCCAAACTCTCTTCGTTTCTTAAATCAACAAGTAAAAGAATAAACTTTCTCATATCTATTTCACAATATTATTTGAATATTCAGGTGTTATTAATCAAATAAATTGTTCACTGTTGCCAAACTTGTAAAATTCAGTCTTTTTAAAACATATTTGTGCAGGAGGATTTAAAATATTTAATTTATTAAATATTACTGATATATTCGGATTTTTCCATTCATTTGCATATACATATACTCATGTGTTTATTAAATGTCAATAAAAAATCAATCATCAATGAGAACGATGAAATAATATTTTTATAAAATTAAAAATGTTACAAAAACAATATCTTATTGTAAAAGCAATATTAGTTAAATAAACAATTATATTAGTTAATTGATTTCAGACAAACAAATTATAACAAATTTTTTTATCAATAATATAACATAATAAATCAAAATTTATAATTATTAAAATTATTTCATGTTTAATTTGTTCGGTGTTAAATTTTTCTCCATGCTTGTTTAATCATATCAGCACCTTTTTCACCAATCATATAAACTCCTGCATTAATATGCCCAACTGGCATGGTAGGCATAATTGATGCATCGATGACCCTTAATCTTTTTATTCCATAAACACGTAATTTGGGATCTACTACTGCATTAGGATCACTTGCAGGTCCCATTTTTACTGTTCCCATTTCGTGATTTTCTAACGCAGGTAAAACTTTAACTGCACATCTAAAGTAATCATCAGTTCCAAATGTATGAGACTTACATCCAGGCATTTTTTTGGTATATATCTGAGAATTATATTGCTGCATTGCTTTAGTTTGAGAAATATCAATTGCCATTTTTATTCCTTCTATAATAGTTTCTAAATCTTTTGGATGAGTAAAAAAATTTGGTTGAAGTATTGGCTTATCATGTGGATTTTTAGATCTGAGTGTTATACGACCATGACTCTTTGGATGTTGAAGAATAGGCCATACAGTCCAAGCATGGCGATATTCTAGTGGTTTGAAAAATTCGTTGTAAACTCTATCTGATATTCCATAACCGGGTTTTATTGCCAGACCATTGTCTGAATGTACTCCACCACTAATGAAAAGTAATTCTATATCTGGGCGTTCATCAGTAGCATATTTAGTTCTCAAAAAAGCGATTGATTCTGCTCCTGCTGGAAGTGCATAAGCACTATCTCGACTTAAAGCATACTGTAAAGCATTAGCAGGTGACAGAAAATCATTAATATTAATTGCGACACTCGAATTAACAGTAAATAGTAAACCCCAAAATGCAATATGTTCATACATATTGTATCCAACTTTAGCATCTTTTATGACCTTTATTCCTAGTTCTTCTAGATGATCTCTTGGGCCTATTCCGGAAAGCATCAATAATTTAGCAGAATCTATTGTACCTGCTGATGAAATTATTTCTTTTCTAGCTCGAACGATTCTTTTTACTCCATTTTTTTCATACTCAACTCCATAAGCACGTTTATTACTATTAATTAATATTTTTGTAACAAAAGCACCTGTTACTATTTCTAAATTAGATCTGTGATTTTTAAGATAAGCTCTCGCTGAACTGCATCGAGCACCGTGGTCCATATTGACTTGTAAATATGAAAATCCAATTTGATCAGGACCATTATAATCTATAACATCGTATCCCAGTTCTACACCAGCTTCTAAATATGCTTTTGCTAATGGTGTACGGTATGGAATGTCTTGTACACACACGCGTCCGTGTCTTCCATGATATAATGAATTGTGGGGTTCTAAAATAAGTAATAATACAAATAAATTATTTAAATAAATCAAGCTTAATAAAAACATAGATTAAATTATACCTTTTACTTGGAAGTTTTCACTTTTTATGTAGTAAGGTAAAACTTCTTCATATGACCATCCTTCATTGCCTAGAGAAGCCCATAATTCATAGTCTAATTTGTTTCCCCTTGTGTGAATCATAGCATTTAGCGTACTTGTTCCGCCTAATGATTTACCTCGTGGCCATGTACATCGTCCATCAGTCATTCCAAAACAAGTATGCTTTTGTTTTTCAATTTTGTACCCCCAATTATAAGGTGATTCTTCTACCAATGGAAAGGCATATAATATTGGTACTTGATTTATAAGAGTTTCAGGTGAACCTGCCTCTAATAATAAAATTTTCCATTTTTTGTTTTCTGACAAACGTTTAGCCACTGTCGCGCCTGCTGTTCCAGCACCAATAACAATAAAATCATATTTATGTCGAGTTGGTAGTGGTGTTGTTTTAACGTTGTAAGTTAATCCAAGAGCACTCCGGTTTAAGACGTCGAAGACACCTGATAGTTCTTCTGGTAATAGAGGTGATACAATATTAAGAGTATCTTTTATCGTATCAGTATTCACTGAATTTAATAGTTCTAGTGAATTTACACTAATTAAAATTGAAAATAATAAAATGGCAATTTTTATCACTCTCATTTTTATTATAATTATACTAAAAAATTAAAAACCATCAGTATTCAAATTAAAAATGAGACTAAACTGATTAAAATTGAACAATTCGTTTATAACTGACTACTTTTATTGAAATTTTGATGTAAATAAGATTGTATTCCATTTTTACTTTGTTTTTGAAAACGATTTAATAACAATACTGATGTATTGACTAAACAGTATTTGAGACATCCTTGATTATAAACGAAAATAACAATTTGACATCAACAAAAATATTTTTTAATATCGTATAATACATAATTCATTTTTTAATTTACTACGTATTACTATACTAAACAAAGAGATAAATATAAATTCAATCAAAGGAAAATTTTAAATCGGATAGTTTATTTATTATACATTTTATACAGCTTTTTTGCTATGAGATTGAGCATAAATTAACGATTTTTCCAAAAATCATTTATCATATCTGCTGCTTTTTCAGCAATCATATAAATTCCAGCATTTACATGACCAACAGGTATTGTTGGCATTATAGAAGCATCTACTACTCTTAAACCATCAATTCCGCGAACTTGTAGTTGTGGGTTAACTACTGCATCAGGATCAGAATCAGGTCCCATTTTAGCAGTTCCTATTTGATGGTTTTCCATTACGGGCAATGTTTTAATGGCACATCTGAAGTAATCATCAGAAGCGAATTTATAGGATTCACATCCAGGTATTTTTATTCTGTGTAATTGACTGTTATATTTTTGGAAAGGTGCAGTTTTTGATAATGCTATAGTAAGTTTTATTCCTTCTAAAATGACTTCAACATCGTGTGGATCTGAGAAAAAGTTTGGTTGAAGAATAGGATTATGATATGGGTTTTTTGATCTAAGTTTGATGTATCCACGACTTTTCGGGTGTTGAACTATTGGCCAAACTGACCAAGCATGTCGAAATTCAAGTGGTTTGAAAACTTTGTTATATGCTTCATCTGATATTCCATAAGCTGGTTTGACTGCAAATCCATTGTCTGAATGTAGCCCACCATTAATGAAGAATAGCTCAATATCAGGACGGCTATCATTTGCATATTTAGTTTGAAGAAATGCTATGGCTTCTCCTCCAGTAGGAGCAGATAATGGGCCATCTCTTCTCTTAAAGTATTGTGCAGCATTAACAGGTGACAAAAATGTTTTTGCAGTCATGGTAACACTTGCATTAACTGTAAAAACTAATCCCCAGAATGCAACATGTTCATACATATTGTATCCAACTTTAGCATCTTTTATGACATCAATTCCCACTTTTTTTAGGTGATCCTTAGGCCCTATACCTGATAGCATTAATAATTTTGCAGAATCAACTGTTCCTGCAGATGATATAACTTCTTTCCGAGCTTTAACCATTCTTGTGACTCCATTTTTAACGTATTGTACTCCGTAAGCACGCTTGTCTTCATCAATCAATATTTTTGTAACAAAAGCATGGGTTACGATATCTAAGTTACGCCTTCTTACTCTGAGATAAGCTTTCGATGCACTGCATCGAGCGCCATTGTCCATATTCACTTGTAAATATGAAAATCCAATTTGTTGAGGACCATTAATATCTGTTATATTATATCCTAGTTCTTTACCAGCTTCTAAATATTCTCTTGCTAATACTGAATGGTATGGGATATGCTGAACATATACAGGACCATCAACTCCGTGGTATGAAGCATTATGAGGTACTAAAAATAGACTTTGCCTTTAAAAAATTCTATTCATGCTTTTCAATTAAATATGAAATAATTATAAATACTTGGTACTTGGAAGTTTTCACTTTTCCTGAAATACGGTAGAACTTGGTCAAAAGACCATCCTGTGTTACCCATCGAAGCCCATAGATCATAGTCCAATTTATTTCCTCTTGTATGAACCATAGCGTTGATACTACTCGATCCTCCTAGCGCTTTACCACGTGGCCAAGTACACCGGCCATCTACCATTCCAAAACAAGCATTTTTCTGTCGTTGAACTCTGTATCCCCAATTATAATCAGTATTAATCATAGCTGCGTATAGTGCTGGAATTTGATTAAAAACTCCTTCAGGTCGACCTGCTTCTAATAGCAAAATTTTCCAATCTCCATTTTCTGATAGACGATTGGCCAGTGTAGAACCTGCCGTTCCAGCACCGACAATAATAAAATCATATTCTTCTTGTGTTGGAAGTGGTGTGGTTTTAATATCGTATGATAATCTCCAGCCATAACTTTGCAATAATTCTAAAAATCCTTGACCATTTATACTTGTGAATATAGAAAGTAAAAGTAAAATAATTTTTAATTTAAACATTTTTTATGCTTTAATGATAACTTTCTCGTAAAAAACTGAGTACATTTTTTTGAAAATCAAATTATATGTATATACAGAGATACAGAATTATGTACCAGCTGTATATCAGATGGTCATCATTCTGTTGAGAGCAAATACAAATTTGATTGTCAAGGTGGAATGATATTTTTAATCAACAGTTAATTACCATATGACATTCACACCAATATTGAAGAGTATATGAAATGCACTGCCTATCAAATATTTTTTTAATAAAAGGTTTTAAGAACAGCAAGCAGATAAATTAAAAATGTTTAAGTCATCATTATGTTTAAAACAACATGTTTAATTTATTGTTTACTATTGTATAAAAATAAACATTAAATATTTAAATGGACTAATAAAAAATTGAAAAATTAGATATATATATATTCTATGTAATTCTAAACGTATATCATGACTTTTGGTTATCAAGTGAAATGATATCGAACTTGATTTTTTTAAGTACTTATAATATGTGTATTCGTTTATCAAATCCATTGTATATGAAAATAATATCATTTGTTACAAAATTAAACTTCCAATAAAAATTATTGAATCGTATCATTCACATGTTAATTAATTGTGCAATATCCAAAACTTTTTGAATAGAATGAGTTATATTATCTCTGAAATAAATGGTGCCCATTTTACAAGTAATTCAACAAGATATAATTAAATAATGTTCACTTCTCTTCAGTATTGATTAATGAAACGTTCACTAGATTTTTGATTAGCATACCTCAATCTTCTTGAACCATATCTAGAAGTTTCTTTGTAATCATAAATGTTGGAGTGTTAATATGGTTAGATATTCTTAACAAAACTAAAACATCTCCAACTCGTAAACCTTTTATTTCATGTAAATAATTATAATTTAACAATTAAATATCTAACAATTTGATACATATCTATATTCAAATGTTTTACGTAACCAGTGAAATTACTAATTTTATTTCTTTAAAATACTTGACTATTGTAATTCAATAAAATCCTATTCTTAACATTCTTACATTTTAATTTTCATAACTTGGTCATTTTTATTTTTATCAATTATTTGTAATATAAAGAAAAATAATAGCAAATGTTCTTGAACAAAGTAATATAAAATAGAAATTGTTAAATTGAAAAAAGTAAATACAAATTTTTGCCTAAGAAACAATGATACACATACTTTGACATATTCAATTAATGTAAACTAGGTCATTGATTTTTGTAACTTCAAAACTGCTTCAGTATTCATCCTTGCTTCATATTAGCTTTCTTTCTTTCAAGCTCAACAAATATCTCTACCAATATTGGTTGCAAAAATGATTTTCAACTTATTATTTAAGTAATATTCATTATTAATAACATTGGCCGAGAAAACACACTTCATTTGACAATTTTATTTATAACTTTATATACTAATAATAATAATTATAACATTACAGGTACTTGAAAAGGTACTTCACTGTAAATTTTAGTGTCTTATTTTAAAATATTAAAATCGTTTTAATATGACGTCACCCATTTGATTAACATTGGCTTGATTTTAAAACATTAAAAAACGTTTTAAAATCTATTTGTTCATTTTATTTATTTAGTAATTTAAATGGATTCAAATTATAGAAAAATTGAATTTGTAAAGAGACTAGGTATTATCGATTTATAAATAGTTAACTTTTGTTAATAAGATTTACTAAATTTTATTTATTACTTGTTCATTTGTTAAAAAATTACAACAGTTGCTTGCAATAATTATGGTATAATTGTTGTTATAAATGAGAATTAATAGCATTCATAGACATTATTCAAACTTACAAAAAATGTAAGAGAAAATTATTTACGATATTGCTAATCATTTCATAATTACCTTGCACTTATTTTTTATGACAAAATCGTTTGAATAAGCAATTATACATATTTATAGACAATTAATATGTAATAATTTTTTTATGGCACATTAATTTTTCATATGCATTTAATTATATTTTTTCAAAACAATTGTTTTATTACTTTTTCCATCGAATCAGTTTACATCATTTATATAACAATTCTTCTATTAAGATAATATTTTTGTCTCTCTATTTAGAGAAAATTAAAAGTTAAACATCTATATAAAAACCATCACAGTCATGTATTTGAACGTAAACTTCTATCAAGTATAATTTTCAACAGTATAAAAATAAAATGTCAATGATAAGTAAAAAAACTATGAAATAGCAATCAAGAATCTTGTAAAAAATTTTGAAAGAATCATCAAAATTGATTCTGTCAAAATATGATTAATTACTAGAATATCTAAACTACAATCAATAGAATAACTACATACATGTATTTACTTTCTTATCATTTCGTCATATAATCTAATGCAGCATAATGAATGTACGATCAAAAGTCTGTATAATGCTGTGGAAAATATCTTATCTTTGGATATTATCAAGCCAGTCATTCTTTATGAGATCAGATCCTTTCTCGGCAATCATAATAACAGGTGCATTAGTGTTACCACTGCAGATGGTAGGCATTATTGATGCATCGATAACTCTTAAACTTTGCACTCCATAAACTCGCAGTCGTGGATCAACCACAGCTTCAGGATCAGTGGATGGTCCCATTTTGGCAGTTCCTACTGGATGGTATATAGTCATAGTAATATGACGAATATGACATTCCCAATAAGCATCAGATCCAAAAGGCAAATTTTTACATCCTGGAATTTTTGCTCTATGTAATCGTGATCCAAATTGTTGGAACACTTTGGCTTCATTTAATCTTACTGCTATTTTTGCACCTTCAACAAGACGAGCCATATCTTCAGGATGATCAAAATAGTTAGCATTTATAACTGGACTAGCAAATGGATTACTATTTTTTAATCTTATTGTACCTCTTGATTTTGGTCTCAGAAGTAGAGGCATAATAGTCCAAGCATCTCTATTAGTAATAGGACGATACACAGTATCATAAACTTGATCAGTAATGCTTAGAACTTTTCTTACCTGAACACCAGCATCAGAACTTAATGATGCTGGTGCCATATGTAATTGAATATCAGGGTACAACCCTGATTCATTAGCGTAAATTGTGTTAATAAATGCATAACCTTCAACTCCACCTAATGTCGTCATCGGTCCTCGCCCATTCAATACATATTCAGTAGTAACTGGTGTCGGCTGGAGACGGTCTTGAACAATTGCAACAGGTTTGTCAACTAAAAAAGTTAGTCCAGCCATTCCTACGTGATCTTGGAGATTATTTCCAACTGGTAAATCTTTGATAACTGTTATTCCATGGCTTTCCAAGTGCTGTTTAGGTCCAATTCCTGAAAGCATCAATAACTGTGGACTGTTTATGGCGCCTGCAGATAAAATAATTTCTTTTTTTGCTCGAATAAATTGTTTTCTTCCATCTCTATAAAATTCAACACCAACTGCTTTCATTTTTATGGGATCAATAATAATTTTAGTCACATGCGCATTCATACCGATGTGTAAATTTCTCCTGAGACGTACAGGTCGTAAAAAGGCTTTGGCTGTTGAACATCGACTACCTCGTCTTATAGTTCCTTGAGCAATCATAAAGCCAGTTTGATACTCTCCATTAATATCTCTGTTTTCATAGCCTAATTCTGTACCAGCTTCAACAAAAGCTACAACTAAAGGAGTTCTCCAAGGTGACTCTTGAACTGTTAAATACCCTCCAGTACCATGATAGGGACTATTTTTCAAGTAAGGATTACGATTGTCTTCGGATTTCTTAAAATAATACAGTGCTTGGTCATATCCCCATCCTGGATTACCAAGAGCTTCCCAATGATCATAGTCATATCTATTTCCACGTACGTATAGCATGTAATTTAATGTGCTCGAACCACCGAGTACTTTTCCTCTTGGCCAATTACATCTGCCTTTCTTCATGGCCAAACAGGAAGTACCAGTAGGTTCAGTCTTATATTTCCAATCCAATTTTGTTAGTTGAAGGTATGCTGCCAAAGAAGGTACATCTGTAATCTCGTTTTCGTCAGGGCCAGCTTCTAGCAGCAATATATTCCAATCTGGTATTTCAGAAAGCCGACTAGCAACTACTGCACCTGCTGATCCACCTCCAATTACTATAAAGTCATATTCTTGGTTCAGAGGACGTTTGTCAATGACACGACTCTCCGGGTCCAATTGATCGTAGCGGTAATATGAGAGACCTATGATGACTAGTGGAACTAACCATAAGCTAGTACCCATCAGACCTACAGCACTCTTTAATGTTGATGCAATAACCAACGCACTCAATACCATTTTATCTTTAATCTAGCTAATTGCCCTTGTGGTTTTTTCAACATATCAGTTGACCTCAGGTTAATTTTCTTTAATATCTTAATGACTACATTTGTGCAATGATAATTCATTGTATGACATTAACCACGAATCCAATGGACCTGAAAATTAAAAGAGAATTAGACTGGAAACTTATATTTTTACTTTTATAACTTTTTGTTACATTTTTTCAATTTTTATTCTAATCACATAAATAAGCCATCAATTTGGATGCACATGATAAAAAAACGGAACCTACTATTTTAGCAACACGCTCCCTCACTCAGAAAAAGTCTGATGGTGATCTCATAACGGGGAAAAGGAGAAAGTGTTTCGGCGTCACACACCTCAACCTGCCTCTTTCTTCTTTCTACTATGAATATTATGGTTACGTTATGATTTCTCAATCGATTGAGCTTTATTATTAACAAGTAGTCTTGCTACTTTTTTATGTATCATAACATTCTGGTTATTAATTATGACAAGCATAACTTTATGGGACACGATAAAAATCTCGTCTTTTCTCACAAGGTCAGAAAAAAATTAATAACAGTTAAAGGCATTATTGCCTAAAAAGTCATTACCATGACTAAAGAACTTTCAATTGAATTGTTCGACTCTACAAGAAACGTATTTCCGGAAACGGTCAACCGTATAAGTTACTTACTAAGATTGTCGGTTTTAGCGTAAGGAAGAGTGCAAGAAAAAAATTTGTCTAGCACGCACGCTCAAATAATGCGGAAGTTATCTTTGCAATTTTCTACATTGCCTCATTAGTTCTTTCATATGCTTTCTTTTATTCCGTTGTATCTACATATCTCCTCTATTATGGTAACACTTAAATAAACTACTTTAATTAATTTTTAATCTTTTCTTTTACTTCATTAATTTTTTTCTACTTTAAGAGATTCTATTCATTACCTTAAACATGTTTATATGGATTGGCCATCGAAATTTAAGTAGAGAAAAAAATGTCTTTCAGGATTTTGAAAACTTCCTCGTCATTTTTAGACTCTGAAATAAAAAAAAAAAAAAACAAGTGTAGACATATGCATACTTCGTAGTAGCACATTTTAAAAATGAAAAAAAAATCGAACAAAAATTTCTAAACTTATGTAAGAATTGTAAAACAGTTAATTATTGTTTTTTTTAAATGTTAAATGAAAATTTTATAACACTTTCTGTTGTCACATTTCACCTTTGTTTAATTTACATAGATAAATTTGCAAAAAAGTTTCGTAGATAAACCCATCTAAAAATATAATCACTAAATATCACATTCTTAATGTAGAAAAGCTTATCATTAATGAGTATAACCACTTACTTAATAAACATGAGTCCTTTAGAAAACTTGACATCAATAACATAAAAAATAGAAAAAAACATTAGCAGTTGATTAAAATAAAAAAATTTTAAACTCACATTTAAGAAGATAATAAAGTGTATTATGAAATAGATAAAAATGTAATAAAGTAAACAAATAAGTTGAATAGATAAATTCGAACACAAGCACCAAAAAATGCCAATGCTCACTTGCACGTGATTCTTGAAGAACTAACGAAGTTGTCTGGTCTGGCACGTATATGACCGGAAGAAGTCTAGTAATATCCAAGTCAGAAGAGTATGACGATTTAACAATAATAACCCCTACCAATGGACCTGGTGGAATTTCTTAGCGTCCTTCTCGAAGCCTCTTTACTTTGGTAGTGAAAGTGTTCTCTTTCTGTGGGCAAGCTATGCTGTGGCGCCCAATCCTCTCTCTTTCTATATCCTTGCCCTGGACGATGTGGTAACACTCACCAGTACGATTACAGACTACACAAGCTCTACGTGCGAGTAGCCACGAGTTCACGGACTCCATTCCAAGTCACGATTTACTAGTAATCCTCTCTAATATAAGAGTAAATCAGTAGGCGTAGGTTATCCAGAGCTTCATTACCGGAAATTTTGATTTAGATAAGATTAATTGAAGAAAGTCGTTATTTATAGATTTTACTCATATTCCCACGTTTTGTTTCAATTTTATTTTATTGTAATATATCCATAAATGAATAAATACTTCCTTCTTTCCGGTATTAAATTCTGTAAGTTTTCAAAAATTTTATAGACTATAACTGAAAGACTTTCTCCGTGTAATCATGAAAATTACGTAGAACTGTGGAAGAGACTAGAAAATAAGATGAGACACTTTAAAAGACTTGAATATTAATACCTACTCATTTAATATTTAATTTTAACATTAATTTTTTCGTGGAATGGCTATAATTATTAAAATAAATAAATACCGGAATTAAACAGTGTAATTAATTAATAAAAGTTTCTCAAATTTTCATTTCACCGCGCGTGAAATTATCATTTTAAATATCAAATTAGTTGTGTTAGACGTCTTAATAAAGCTAATAAAGAAAACCACAATAATATTAATAGTTTCAAATTTATATAATAGTTAGTACGTGTTAGACAAATTTCTCTTTTTCAATGACTTCAATCATTAACATGAGTGATTGATGATTATAGTTTTCAATGTGTAATTCCATTCAATTAGGCTTCAAAATTTAAATTCAATACTCTATGGGAAATCAAATTTGTCCGTCTCGATGAGGAAATAAAATTTCATTCCTTCGAATATTTTCAAATTTAACATTTAAAAATTTTTTAAAGCTCTTCAGTGATAGTTAAGTAGCCTGACATTTCATAAAACTTGACAAATTTTTAGTGCGTTTGAAAGACTTCGATTTAAAAGAGAAATTACAATAATAAAAATGAGTAATAGTTATCTTTATTAATTTGTATAAAATCGTTATTTAATTCAATGCTACTGATTATTCATTAGTAAATGAAAAATAGCATCTATTAAATTATAAATATTTTTTTACTTCTACATCAACTGACATTTTTTGTAACAAGTAGTTATTAATAGACTGCTCTCATTTGTATTGCCTTGTAATTTATTTTTTTTTTTTTTAATTTAATTATTACCTTATTTCGAAATCGAAAAACGACTATGTATTTTTATCTATACATGTCATTTAGTTTTAATTATAGTTTGTTAGTACTACTAAATCGTGGTGAAAACATAATAACTTAAATCATATTACCAAATGTAATAGAAACCTTTCTTTTACTATAATGACTTATCCAAACTTATCAATTAGAATGTAGAGATACGAGTTATGTTGTTATTAAAATATATTATTGAAAAAAATGTTTTTAAGTCTTTTCAGTATTTTTAAATGTTTTTATTAAAAATATAAATTTTAAAAAATTTATAAAGGTCTGTAAATATCTTAAAATTATAAAATTAAATTAAAAAAAAATAGTTCAACAATATTTGTAAATCATACAATAATTTGAAAAACAGTTGGCATAGTTCTCATGAAGTATTGTTCAAATAACCGGTTTGTATATATATGTACAATGTCAACAAAGAATCTTGTGTCGGAAACGAAAAGAAAAAGAAAGAGTTCACGAGTGCGAATTGAAGTATAGTAAAACAAGATTGATAAATATCTTGACTCACTTTCTAACAAATACGCATATCGCTTTACCTGACAGTCTTTTGGTTTTTTTTTATACAACATGAATCAATATTTTTATTACACATCTTACATAACTGCATTCATCTTACAATAATTACTAAATCACTAAGAGAATATAGAAATTGCATATTTTCATTTGTAAATAATCAACAACAAACGGCAACAATGAAAACAAATCACTAACTTTTCTTCATTAAATTAATACGAAATCTTTGATTACAGCTCAAAAAATTATATATCATTATCATCTTCCAGGGAATCGTCTTCTTCTTGACCAATCCTCTTTGATCATGTCGCTGGCTTTTTCTCCAATCATTATTACTCCAGCATTAGGATTGCCACTGACAATTTTAGGCATTATCGAAGCATCTGCAACTCTAAGACCTTTAACTCCATAGACTCTCAATCTAGGATCTACTACAGCAGTGGGATCATGAGCTGGACCCATTTTACACGTGCACGAAGGATGATAAATTGTAAAAGTGAAGTGTCTAATAGCACATTCCCAATAATCATATGTATTAAAAGGGAATTTTTGACATCCAGGCATTGGAAAGATATGAGGTCTTGATCCAAATCGTTGAAAAGCTGTAGTGTTTGATACTTCCATAGCAATTCTAATAGCATCAACAAGAATGTCTATATCTTCTTTATGAGTAAAGTAGTTAGGATTAATATCTGGAGCAACAAAAGGATTTCTACTCCTTAATCTAATCCATCCAGTACTTTTAGGTCGTAACAATAAAGGTAATATGGTCCATGTTTCAGCTTTTTCTAATGGTTTATACATTGTATTATAAACTGTATCACGTAAATTAACAGCCTTTTTTATGTAATCTCCACCATCAGAGTTTGTAGAACTAGGTCCAAAGTGAAATTGTACATCTGGCCAATCTTTGGATTTATCTGCGTATTTGGAATTAACAAAAGCAACTGCTTCTATTCCAGGATTGCTTAATGGTCCTCTTTCATTGAAAATATATTCCATAGCTACTGGTAGAGTTTGGAAACGTGATTTTTTAAATGTCACCGGTTCATCCACAAGAAACGTTAAACCTCCAAGACCCACATGATCTTGTAGATTATCTCCTACTCTGAGGTCTGATAAAACAGGAATTCCGAGCTCATCTAAGTGCTCTTGAGGTCCGATGCCAGACAGCATAAGTAGCTGTGGAGATCCAATGGCTCCTGCTGACAATATTACTTCCTTTTTAACTCTTGCAATCTGTTTTCTACCATCTTTGAAAAACTCTACACCTACTGTTCGCTTATTTTGGTCAAAAAGTAATTTGAGAACTTGCGCATGCATTGCAATATGGAGATTTTTTCTTTTTTTTACTGGTCGTAAGAATGCTTTAGCAGTTGAGCACCTACTTCCTCTTCTTATGGTTGATTGAGTGAGCATAAATCCTGTTTGATTAGCACCGTTGATATCTCGATTAGTGTATCCAAGCTCTGTACCTGCTTGAATGAATGCTATTGACAGAGGTGTTCTCCAGGGTGGTTCCTGAACTGTTAGTAATCCTCCAGTACCATGATAAGGAGTCCTAGCTAAATATGGATTTCGATTATCTTCAGACTTGATGAAATATGGAAGAACATCATCATAACTCCATCCTTTATTTCCCATTTGTTCCCAATTATCAAAATCATTTCTAAAAAAATTTCAATAATTTATTATTAACAAATCATATTATCGATTAAATTTAATGTTATTGTATCTTCTTACCTGTTACCACGAACGTATACCATTGCATTCAACACACTACTACCTCCAAGAACTTTTCCGCGAGGCCAGTTACATCTGTCTCCGATCATAGCTAAACAATAGGCTGATGTATTTGATCTTGTTACTTGATATTTCCAGTCCATTTCAGATAGTTGCGTATAAACTGCCAGTGCAGGAATATCTGATATCTCATTTTCATCTCCACCGGCTTCTAGTAGGAGTACGGTCCAGTTATTGACTTCAGATAATCTTGAGGCTATCACAGCTCCTGCACTCCCACCTCCGATGACAATAAAATCATAATAAGGATGAATCTGAAATATGTTTAATTGTATCAAAAGTTATAATTACTTGTCTCACTTATTAAAAGATATATTGTTATTTCTTTATATTTATCTACCAAATACACGTTTTTAACAATGGTAGAAGTTACTAGAATTTTGTTTTAACGAGGAAAAAACTTTCTTAGAACTAATCATAAGTACACGACTTAAGATTTAAAGTAAAAGTCTTCATACATTTTTTTTTATTATAATAATAAAAATAACTTACCTTTTGAGTATCTGTGACGTATGATTCAGGATCAGCACTGTTATATTGATAATATGTTAATCCTAGTGCAATCAAGGGAATAATCCCCCATCCTAATACTGAGGTAGTACCCAAAAGACTAACTAGTCCCATTGATCTTTCAAGACATTAATTAAGTAGTTTTTCCTGAAAAATAAGTACATCTTTATTAATATAAGTAATTAATGACTGACAGCTACTGTCACGTTTACGTGACTTTCTGGTAAATTGTAGTAGAATATAATTGCCTAGCTGTCAGATAGAATTTCTCCATCTTTCATTTAGTACAACAATACTGTCTAAAAATTCTCTTTGAGATTCTGAAATGGTAATTCGTTCAGTAATTTTTCTTAAACAGAAAGTAAAAGTTATATTAATCACTGAGTATTTACTTTACAAATTGTGCATTTCCTCAAAAATAAAGAATATATTTTTGTATACAAATCAATCGAGATAATAAAGATGTGTTTGAATAATATTCAACATCAATGTGATTTAAAGTTACAGTAAAGAAGGAACGCAGTGAAAGTAGGTCGATTTTTTAAAAACTTTTATATTTCGCTTGCGCTTGAACTTATTAATCATAGAGCAATAGAATGGTGTAGTCTGTAATTAGATCATATAATCTTTATCATGTAATATGACTATTTGAATTGAAATTGTCACTACTCACCGTTATTTATGTAAATTTCTTCACGTTTCTTGATAATTTTCAACACTTCACTCATAGAAATATTCAGTTTCTAACGATATTCTTTTAAATTTTTTCTATAACTGTGTATATTCCATTCAAACGAGTAAAGATATATGAATCCCAGACAGAGATTGAGTTTAGTGGAAGCAAACTCCAATGGTAGAATGGTGAATGTATTGAGTGAAACCAAGACTTCCCCCACGACTTTCTTTCTTCACTAACATTAAGAGACAAACCTTACTGTTTTACCTACACTTATTCGTCAACCATGACACCAATACATTTCTTTTCTTTTGCAACTTTTTTTTTTATTTTCCTTATTATTATTTTCTTATCTTTCCTTTATCAACATCACATTATCACTTTGTGCAAAATGGCAAGTTATCTTTATAATATTAATCTTTTTATGTTTAAAAAAAATTATAACTTTTTTCTTTTATTTACTTTGTATTTAAAAGCAAAAAATGTATTTTTCAATATCATGCTTGGGATTTAGGCTTCAATAATTTTTCTCACTCTCGATACTTTCTCTGTTATCTAGTGTACGTGCCATCAAGTCACGATTAAAAGGAATTATAAATATCTTGATTTATTGTTACAATCTTCTTAAAGAATACAAAACAACTTTAATTATAAACTTGCAACAATAAAAAAAATATTGTAGCTCTTGTCTGACCTTGGCATTCATAACTCATTTGCTACACGTAATTACATTCTATTTTAAATTACTCCTTTTCACTTTTTATTTTCATAGAGAAAAAATGGTTCATGTATTTCAAGGTGTTTTCACAGTTCCATAACCGTTTATAAGTTTCACTCAAAATTGTTTTACACAATCACTTCGCTAACAAATAAACTTTGTCAATGGATTATTTTCCTTTTCTTTTAATAGACTATAATAGCATCCACGTATGAGCAATTTATAGTATTAAATTTTTATTAACCAACACGTGACATACATTTGAATCAAAAATTTCAAAAGAAAGCATCGTAGCCGGATGTCATCTACTTCCGAAAGACACGTCCGCACATAGAAAGTAAAAGATGATTAACATAAACCAACATATAGATTCCAATATCGTCTCTGTTGCGAAAGTCTCACATAATTATCAAAGTTTTAATACCAGTTAAACTATTTATTATCGAAATACTTTTAAATTAATTTCACCAATATTCTTAAATATCTATCAATCTTTAGCTGTATCTCTGATTAGGTTGACATTTGAATCAATCATAATCCACTATAAAACTTTAAGAAATACTAGTAACAAAAATGGTAATGTTAAATAGTTTATTCTTTTGAGTAGGTTTTTAACTCTTAATTATTATAATTAAAAATCATTTATGTCTTTATTACCTTTTTTATCTTTACTAGTATTGCGTTTATAAAGTAAAAGCAAACAAGCATTACCATCAGTTGTTGAACACAATAAAAGACTGATTTATAACGCGTAAAATTACTCTTCAAAATTGTAAATAATGAAATAATAATACAAATGTCTTTAATATAAACCTAGAATTTACTTGAATTTTTTTCAAACTTAACACCGTTGACAAATTTACATTTAGAGACAATACTCACTTACATTGCACAACTTTTGTATTTCTATGAGTATAAGTAATATTATTTTTTCTTTCTTTAAATAATGATTCTTCAAAATGACATAGAGTATAAAATGTTACTTAAATAAAAATTCATTTAATGATTAACACAGAATTCCTCTTAAAGGATAATTATTTACAATGTGACTATATTAAATATTGATTATTATTATTATTTTAAATTAATAATAAATTGTTTTAAATCTTAAAACTTTTGATGAGTTAGATATTTAAACATTTTTAATATTCAATTCTGACTGAAGCTTAATTTTTATGTCACAACATTATAAATATTAAAAATTTCCTATTATTAATGTGAAAAATAAAAAATTATTTATTACTATACCAATTTATTATTTATTTTACTAATTTAATCATAAAATGACTGGGCAGTATTCATGATGATGTTTCTTATTAATTTTATGTTAATTATTGCTATTATATAATAAATATAATTTATTTACACAAAATTTTAACTAGCTAATTAATCTTCAAAAAATATATTTTTTACTCTAAATAATTAATTAATAAATTAAACCTATCAATAGATGATTTCATTGATTTAGAAAAAGTTGATTTCCTAAAATTTTAAACTGGTTTTTAGTATTCAATTGAATAGTTCTCTTCAGTATTATATTTTTACTTCCTTCAACGTTATAAAAGAAGTCGAAATATGACGTAAAAATAATATTACGTAACTTATTAAAATAAATTTCAATTGAAAATAACTTTACTCTATTGACTTTTACAAACACAAATACTTCTAAATAATGAACTAAGTTTTGAACATTGAATTCTCAATAGATTACTAATATTTCTATTCATAAAATCAATGTTTTCATACGTAAGAATCATTCACACTTCTTTTCCACCTTGTCGACCACTCAGCTTTAATCATATCAGCTCCTTTTTCTGCTATCATAATGACAGGAGCATTAATATTCCCATTAGTAATCGTTGGCATAATAGAAGCATCAATAACTCTTAGCCCTTTGACTCCATATACACGTAATTCTGGATCAACAACTGCCATGGGATCTGTTGGTGGTCCCATTTTAGCAGTACAACTCATGTGATATATTGTCATGGTATATTGTCGAACAACACAATTCCAATATTCATCAGTATATAAAGGTAAATGTTTACAATTAGGAAGTGGTTTACTGTGAAATCTAGCACCAAACCTCCTCATAGTTGCGGTTTCTCCAAGGGCGATAGCTGCTTTTACACCCTCTCTCAGTACATTAACGTCATCCGGATGTGTCAGATAATTATGATACATAAGAGGATGTTCCAGAGGATTCTTCGACCTTAATTTAATAAACCCTCGAGACTTAGGTCTAAGCATCATTGGAAATACTCCAAATACATCTCGATTATTTATTTCTCTAAAAACTTGATTATAAAAATCATCGCTGAGCCCATGAGCAGTTTTTACCTGAGTTCCACCGTCGGAATTGGTGGATGATGCGGTTAACATAAATTCTATATCCGGCCAATCATCAGTTTGATTTGCATATTTAGTAGAAATAAAGGCAACGGCTTCTAAGCCGACACTTGATGTTAATGGACCATCTTCTGTTATGGCATAACGTAGGGCTGAATTAATATTCACTAGACGATTCATCACTATACTGATTGGATAATCTATTAAGAAAGCTAAACCACCAACAGCAATGTGATCTTGTAAATTCTGGCCTACTCCAGGTAAATGAACAATTGGATTGATTCCAACTTCTCTTAAATGATTAGTATCACCTATACCAGATAACATTAATAATTGAGGTGAATTAATTGCTCCAGCTGATAAAATAACTTCTTTTTTGGCATAGATAGTTTCCTTGCGGCCATTTCTAATAAATTCAACTCCATAGGCCTGTTTTGTATTTGGATCAATGAGAACTTTTGTGACATGAGTCCATAGTGAGAGGTGGAAGTTTGGACGTAATCGAATTGGTCTTATAAATGCTTTCGCTGTACTGCACCGCGTTCCTCTTCTCATCGTGTATTGCCACAACGCAAAACCTGTCTGCTGTGCCCCATTAACATCTACGATGTCATACCCCATTTCTTCACCTGCTTGTAAGAATGCCACACCGAGTGGAGTATTGAAAGGAGATTCTTGAATTGTCAAATATCCTCCTGAAAATAATAATCACATTAATATTCAAGAATATTTTTTTGTATATAATATAAAATTACAATATATTCACTATTACAAAAAGTTATTTATAAAAAATTTGAAAATTAATTTTAGTTTAAAAAATCATAATTCAAAATTGCATAAAAGCAATTCCAATAAATCTCAGTGAATATTTAGCATAAAAAATTATAATTTATTAGTAATTATTTTCATTGATATATTATGTAAGAAATTAATTATAATTTTTATTGTTAAGAAACAACCATATTCTAATTATAATATTAAAAAAAAAAAATGCATTATTAAAACATTTGATTAATATTTTACTGACAGAAATATTATATGGTTTTTAATACAAATGCATGAGTTTACTTTTAGAATGTATTAATAAAACAAAAATAAGAATTTTGTGGTGAGAGTATATAAATAAAGCGCGAATAGAAGAAATCGTAAGCAATAATTGATTCCATAGGCAACACACGTGTGCTATGTGGTTAATGGTGCAAACCTTTTGCTTACGAAATAAACTTTTACCCAGCACCGATTCAATGTATGAATGTCACATACCTGTACTATGATATCTCGTGTCACGAGCCAGATAGGGATTTCGCTGATCTTCTGATTTTTTGAAATACGGCAGAACATCTTCATAACCCCATCCTGGATTTCCAAAACTTTCCCATTGATCGAAATCTCGACGATTGCCTCTGATGTATAGCATTGTGTTTAAAACACTAGAACCGCCTAAGACCTTGATGTAAAAAAGTTATTGCTTTAATAATACAATAACAAAAAATCAACCTTCATTTAAATAATTACTGCAACATTTCATTAACCACTGTGTAGAAAGCAAGTGAATTGCTTATGTTTCACCATTTTACAATCATTAATGTTCA
The DNA here is from genome assembly GCA_028641665.1 of Chelonus formosanus. NCBI lineage: Eukaryota > Metazoa > Arthropoda > Insecta > Hymenoptera > Braconidae > Chelonus > Chelonus formosanus. Next base: position 7,618,950 of record CM054004.1, on the reverse strand, counting down.
ACATTTATAATCAATTTTGAACTCTGATCCTGCACTTTTTGCTCTTATGTATACTAATTTTTTTTTTCTAGCATTCTATCGAAACCAAAATTGTCAAGTGTGAATTTTTATGCAAAATAGTAGCTAGATTATGATGCTATTACATTAATCATTGAAAAAAATTTCATAACTCTCACGTCGTGCATACAATATTAAAGTTATGATGTAAAAATGCAATTAAAAATTTTTTTTATATCAGAATAATTGTATTTTATGAAATTTAACATTTTAGAGATTTTTAGCCAGCCTAAACCGGTTTGAAATGCAACCTCTAGTAAGTCCCAAAATTATGTGCTTTCACTGACTATATACATGACTCACTGAATACAAAAAAAAACATTATGTTAACTGGCATTTTTTAGGCTTTTCCTAACTTGGAAAATAGTAAGTCAAATATTACAAAATACTATGTCATAGAGTCAATGTCTTTTTTCACACTTGAAAAAGTTAATTTTCATATAATGAATAGCTAGAAAAATTGATTAAGAAATTCGTGTACCTATAAATCAATTTTTTGCAACTAAGGACAATCTAAAGTGCACATTGGTTAACTTGCAAAATATAATTATTTTAATTGTAGGATAAAAAATGTTCACCTTTCCCCTAGTCCAACAACAACGTTGATCAACCATAGCTTGACATGCTGACCACTGGGGTTGCGTCCTATATTTCCAATCAATTTTACTTTTATGTAAATAAAGGGAGAGTATTGGTACATCAGTAATTTCAGTTTCATGTCCACCTGCTTCTAAAAGCAAAACATTCCACTTAGGATTTTCTGTGAGTCTATTAACTAAAACACTTCCTGCACTTCCACCTCCTATTATAATAAAATCATAATTTCGTCGTAAATTTTTTGTCACTTGAGGGTGATTTTCTGGATCCATTAGATCATAATTAAAATAAGCCAATGCAGCGATTAAAATTGGAAGTATGGCTAACTTTCCAGTCAATAATAATCCAGCAGCTTTGATTGCTCCAACAACACTTCCAAGTATAACTGCCATTTTTATAATATTTTAACCCTGATATATTTCTGTTATCGATTTTCTTTTATTGAATTCCTGATGATGTTCACTGACCTATCAAATACTTTTCTCATGCTGTTGTCGGAGGTCCTGTAACTTAACAACAAAGTCAACGAATTATTGATGGTGAAATCAACATATTATGAAAATGATTGTTATTTGAAGTCATTTTTAATGTTTCATGTCTTTTAAATTATAATTATTTCCGGTTAAGTTACTTCATAAGATCGAAAAAGTTTTTTCTGTATACAACTCCTAGTAGACTATGTGGAATTAATGAAATTAAATTGTTTTTTTTTTTTTTTATTTAAAGAAATAAAAAGTGTTCAATGAGAGTTTAAAAAAAAACCCTCGTAAGTTTATCATTATCATTTTTTTTTTTTTTCATTCACTAGATTTTATAAAAATTATCTTTCCACTTTCACAAGATACATATTTTCAACTGATGCATTTATATGATTACACTTAAACTATACGTAGCTTTTTTAATTATGACCATTTTATAAATTATAAATATTTTTCTAGTTCATTCATTTCAACAATTAAATAAATAATTGAAAAGTTTTCAATTCACAATAAGATATATGGAATGAAACTTTAATTGATTTATTATGAAATGTCAAATGGAACCTGTCTTCAATAATTACTTTTTTGATGAAGCACTTGTATAAGATAAAAAAAATTATTTTTCAACAAACAATGTAGTTTACAAAAAAATAATTAATTGTTGACATTCAAAATGATATACATACCTGCGGAAATTGGCAGACAAACAAGTGGTAACACGTGGTCACAGAGAATCGAGGGATTAAACGACTCACGACACCGTAGAGAAAGCGAAAGACTGGATGGCTGAGTATTACGTTGAACATATAAAACTTACAAACGGTCACCTCCTACCACTTTTGAATTTACAGAAAGATTACCGGCGTGTCACACTATCGGGATAACTTTTATGATTGCATCAATATATCTGTTGCGTGCGGAAACTCACGTGTCTTTCAGCTTCTCTATTCGACCAAGAACAGTTTTTGTGCCTGAACGAAAAATAAAAGTTAGTAGGGAATTTTCAGAAGGTCTACTTTCGTAAGACAAATTTTGATAGAATGAAAGATAATACATAACAAATAAATATGAATATCTTACTTAATCAAACTGATTAATAATAAAAAATGGTTAGTTTTCGAACGTAAAAAGTATAAGATTAATATACCTAATACGATGACTAACACATTAAGTAAATCAAAAATTAGTAGTAGATTATTTTCTGACACAAAGTGAAACTAGAAAAAAGATTGACAGCTCTATTTTCATTATCATGATTCTAGACAATAAGCTCACTTATATTATTAACTATATTCTAAAATTTACTCCAATTTCTTATTAACCAGTGCAATGAGCATTTACAAATGCTTATTTTAGTCATGATATAATAGATATTATCCTTTCAAATGCTATCATATCATCTAGAAATTCACTCTCCATCAGGTATGTTGAGAAAAATCATTTTGAAAGAATTCTGATTTATGATATACCAAAATCATAACTACATTAATCAATATACAAATCAACCATTTTTCTTTTACATAATTTGGATTTGACTCATTTATTTTCTAGTTATAACAGAAAATTTTTTTCTTATTTATCATGTTTCTTAGAGTAGAAATTATTCAAATAATTGACCGGTTACGGAAGTTTATTTTACTCATCAAATATATCACAAATTGTACATGGAATTATATTGTTATGTACTTTTATCATTAAAAAAAAATTATTCACTAAAAACTATAAGAAAAAAAGAACTAAGTATTCACATGGATAATTAATTACAAATCATATCATTTTAAAAATATTATCAATATTATTTCAACTTTTACAATTCATCTCTGGCTAGCCACTGATTCTTAACAAGATCAGCTCCTTTCTCTGCGATCATTATAGTTGGAGAATTGGTATTGCCACTGGTGATAGTGGGCATAATTGAAGCATCAATAACTCTTAATCGATTAACTCCTATAACTTTCAATTGAGAGTCTACGACAGATTTCGAATCATCTGGTGGTCCCATTCTTGCTGTTCCAACTGGATGATAGAGTGTTCCTGCCATGTGCTTCAAATTACACTCCCAATAATCTCTAGTGTCAAACTGGAAATTTTTACAACCAGGGATTTGGAAGTTTCTCAACTTGATATCCAATTTCTTGAAAGTTTCAGTGGTTGTAAGACTTTTTACAAAATCTAAGGCTTTAAGCATAACTTCTTTATCTTCATCATTGGTCAAATAATGAGCAAAGATCTTCACAGGGTCACTTGGTGATGCACTACGTAATTTAAGATATCCTGTACTTTTGGGTTTCAATAAGGTGGGGCTCATAAAAACAGTGTCAAAAACTTGTGTTAACCTTGTAATTTCATCGCCTATCTCTTGGGCAAGGCCCATAGCTTTCACCATGCTTACACTTTTCATAATATGACCTCTTGGCATGTAAATATTATGGAATTCAATATTTGGATATTTAGAGTTTGAATCATCTACATTAATGAAGCCTAACAGATCAATACCGCCAACATCCGCAAACTCTCCTTTTCGATGCATCAAATAATTATATGCATCGTCGAAAACAACTGAAGGTGTTTTTATTTGAGAATTATTTACAAACTCCAGCTGAACTCCTAGCCATATTAAATGGTCTTGAAGATTTTTTCCAACTGGTAAATTTATTTTACATTTAATTCCATGCTTTTCTAGATCTTCTTTTGGTCCAATTCCTGATAACATGAGTAAATGTGATGAAGCAATTGATCCAGCAGAAAGAATAACTTCCTTAGTTGTTTTTATTTCAATAGACTTTCCATCTTTAAGAGTAACTCTTACTCCAACTGCTTGATTTCCATCAATCAAAATTTCGTCAACTCTAGATCTAGTCATCAAAAATAAATTTTTTCTATCTTTAACTGGAGATAAATAAGCTTTTGCTGCATTCTGTCGACGCCCATTTTCAATAGTCCCTTGCGCAAGAGAAAATCCAATGTATTTATCTTTATTAAATGCATCCAATGTTGGAATTCCTTTTTCTTTAGCTGCTTCTATAATTACTTGATTGATAGAACTATCTGAATAATTATAATCACGAATATGAATAGGTCCACTACTTCCCAAAAATTGATCTCCATGAATTTTGATGAATTCTTCTGAATAACTTTCAGATTTTTTGAAGTATGGAAGGACATCATCAAAACTCCATCCTTTATTGCCAAGAGCTTCCCAAGAATCAAAATCTTCTTTATTTCCATGAATATGAAACATGGCATTTATTGAAGAGCTTCCACCTAAAACTTTTCCTTTGGCCCATTTACACCGACGATTAGCCATTCCTAAGCAGAAATTGTTTTGATGCTCGACCATATAATTGTAGTCTTCAGGGCTCTCTTGAAGAGTTAATACGAGCCCCGGAACATCGCTGTTAATTGAAGGATATGACCCTGCTTCTATTAATAATACTTTCCAGTTTGATTGTTCAGACAGTCTTCGTGCAAGAACAGATCCAGCTGAACCTCCTCCAACGATTACAAAGTCGAATGGATCATTTAAACTGGCTAATACCTCTGAAGTTCGATCAGGTGGGTAATCTTCTGGGTTACCCAAGTTACATTGTGCCACTAAAATTGTGTGAATTAGTTGAATAAAGATGTTGTATGAAGGATTAACTGCTGCCGAAGCAGTGGACGTTAGACATGATTCCATCGTTCTGAAAAATTGTTATATTTATTTTAGAGAATTAAAAAAGAAACTATGATTGTTTGAAAAAAAATGTAAAAGGAAAAATGTGGTTCAACAAGTATCTCTATATCTACATAAGTTTCCGTTCTCATTTATTTCAAATATTTTTCCTTTTTTCATTATGTAATAATACTAATATTTATGTCTTTATATATTTATTCTATTGATTGAATTCTTGTATAATTACATAAGATTAAATTTAAATGAATCTCACTCAAAAATAATAGAAAATGATAATCATCACCATAAATATTTAATAAATATGTTTATTTGTTAATGAATTAATAGAAAAAAAGACATTAATATTAAATTAAAATGAAATTAAACATCTTCATGTTGAAATGAAGATTCTAAATTAAAATATAAAACTTTCCTGGGAATTTTATATGTATACATATTTATTTTTACAATAAATTGAATAGTATCAGAATTTCATATAAAATAAAATGCATTTACTTTTAAAACATCTAATAAAGTGAATTTAATCTCTATTTCAACATTAAATGAAAAGATTTTCAATAAATTATGACTTACCAATAGTTGATGAACACACTCCTAATCTCACACATAAATTGATTTACTCTTCACTTCAGTAAGCGACTAATAATGTAACTTACAGCAACAAATCAATTATTTATAAGTTTTACTATTGATAATAGTATGATTGGCAAGTTGACAGTAACTACTGTCCTTTTGTCTAAATATATATTCAAAATTGAATGCAATCACACGTCTGTTAGCTCGAGCTACCTTGGAATAACTGAGTGCTATTTAGTTTATCGCGAAACTGTGAATCTATTAATCTAGATTTTCAGCCGCATCTTGGGTGAACCGGAATATGTTTTTTCAACTTACCACGAAAAGATATTGAATATTCGACCTTCTATCTATTATCCAATATCCGTTTTCTAGATGATATTATCTATTTTGCATAACAAAGCTCTTGTTTCATGACATTCTAACAAAGTATATTTTTCGTAAAAATTCAAATCTTATTTTTATCATGGCAAGAAAAACAAAATACATAAAACCACTATTAGAAATAATTTTTTTTAAAAAAAGTTTATTTATTTAAAAAATACATAAATAAATTTTTATATCCCCTCCCAAGTGTTAATAATCATATCAGCAGCTTTCTCAGCGACCATAATAATAGCTGCACATGGATTAGCATTAGGAACAATTGGAAAAATTGAAGCATCGGCTACTCTAAGATTATTAATACCATGAACTTTAAGGTCAGAATTCACTACAGCTTGAGGATCAGTTGCTGGCCCCATTTTGCAAGTTCCAGATTGATGATTCTCAGGTCCGGTTTGCCAGCGTATAACACATTCCCAGTAAGCGTCAGTACCGAAGTGATAATTGGAGCAAGCAGGAAGTGGGGTTTCATCTAGCCGTAAATCCCACTTTCTCATCGTCTTCGTCTTGGTCAAGTCTGCAACTTTCTTAATACCTTCAACCAGTATCTTCAGATCTCGGTTATCTGTAAAATAATCCGGATAAATCAATGGAGGGTCGAGTGGATTTTTCGATCGCAGCATTAAATATCCTAGAGACTTGACAATGACAGTTGTAGGACGAGCTACTATTTCTCTTCGGTTAGGACAAGACTGTAAACTTCCATCAGGACATTTATTATTCAGACCTCCTTTAGGGCATGTTGAACTAAATCCATCGAAAAATACTTGAATGTCTGGTACTCCAGATTGTGCATAAGAACTTTCAAGAAATGCGGTAACCTGGGTCAAGCCTGTGCTAGTTAAAGGACCAGTTCGATTTTTCATATACTCTTCAATTGACTGAGCAGTAATATCCTGATAATGAGTATCATTTATGCTCATTTTAATACCAACTGAAACATGATTATGTAAATTTCTTCCAACAGGAAGCTCTTGATACAAAGGAATTCCAAGTTTCTCTAAATCTTTCCGAGGTCCAATTCCTGAAGAAAGTAAAATCTGTGGAGATCCAATAGCTCCAGCAGTTAGAATGACTTCTTTATCTGCTTTTATTTTCTTACGTACTCCATTCTTATCAATTATTTCCACGCCCCAGGCATCCATTCCCCATTGAGTTTTGATAATTTTAGTAACATAAGCATTTGTTAGAACTTTAAGATTTCGTTTGTGTACAATTGGTCGAAGGTAGTATCGTGAAGTAGTTCCTCTCAGACCATTATCAGTCATCATCGGTGCTACCATAAAACCAGTAAGATGAGTTCCGTGAAGTTTAGATGTTCGATAGCCCAACTCAGCTGCACTATTGAGAAGGTCATCAGCAAAACGAGGTTTATGTGAGAAGTATTTTATTTTCACTGGGCCATCATTCTTGGTTCTTTTGAATGGAGCGTCTGAAGTCATTCCTGGAGCATCTGGATTTTCAGCTCGATCGAAGTAATGTTCAATCTCGTTGTACGACCAACCTTTATTACCTGCTCTCGCCCATTTATTATAAATTTCTGGGTGCCCTCGTACATACATCATCCCGTACATTCCTCCTGTACCTGAGACCATCTTTCCTCGTGGCCAAGTACACACTCCACCATGTTCAAGACAAGCTGTTGGATGAGGTTGTGTTGGTTCAGTTTTATAATTCCAATCTAGAGCAGAATTAATTGCATTGAATGCAAAGCCAGGGAAAACTGTCATTGTTGGTTCTTCAGGACCAGCTTCTATTAAAAGCACTCTCCACCATGGCTCTTGATCTGCTAATCTTCTTGCAATTACAGGACCAGCCATTCCAGCACCAACTATTATAAAATCAAACCTAGAAATATTTCATTCATTAATTGATATTACTAATTCAATTTTTTATTCAACTTTGTCTTTATTGAAAGTAATGATATAAATAATAAGACTTTTATTCAAACTGACAATCAGAAAAGTAACAACAATGTTATATCAACAATGTTCAAACTTATAATTACAACAATTAAAACACGTATTACTACATACAACATATTTTTCAGAAAAACAAAGATAATGAACATGAAATAAATTTCCGTATTTATAAGTACGTGAATGATAGATGGCATGTAAATCAAATTGAACATTTTGTATTGAAATTGGACAAAGACCACAAGCAATAAGTGATAATCATCATCAGATAATAGTATTATATCACTTTTGAAGTGTATGAGAGAGTAAATAAAAAGACGGTAATGAGGATAAAAATTTTCCACTAGACATAAATGAAAGTGAAAGGACAAAAAACTTACACTTCATTATCGTTGATGTCATTAGTTCCTGGTCGTCGACAGGGATCCGCAATATCACATCTGTTGAGCATTACAGTTTGTACCATCATCATGAAACTAGTCATCATATTTACACATCCGGCTTGTTTATAAACAACATCCTCAAATTGACATTTTTTTCTTGAATAAATTGTTGAACAAGCATACGTGATATTCATCTCGGGTATTTGCTAGAATTTAATAAAATTATTTTTCAATATCAAAAATATAAAAAATTTAACAAAAAAATTATATATAACAAAGAGTAGACAGTTACACTATAGTTCATTGGTACTAGATCCATACTTAATAAAGACATTTCGTATGAATACTTGCATTCGCAAGACTGCAGACAAGCTTAAATATCCAAACTTGGTACATACTGTTTCGATGGAAAAGATTTTATGAAACGTACCTTGACACACATGATAACACCCGCATATTATGGTAATAAAGAAAATGAAACGAGTTATAATAACATTTTTCTTTTGTATAGTTTCATTAATTCGTCCTTTTATGAAATCAATAGCAAAGTAAACATTCGTTATTCAAGTCTACTTACCCATTGCATTGGCAGAGCCACTATATCAATAATCTTGAGGAAAATTAAATAAACAACGAAAATCCAGAATTTCATAATACTTTTTCTATTTTTTCTGTAAAAAAAAATTGTAATCAGAAACAACAACTATTTAAATCAGGTATCATTAAAACTTACCAATATAGAGAACAAAAAAATTTTTATTCTTTAAATTTTTTTTTTTAAATAATACTAATTAATTAAATACAAGTAATGCTTTATTAGAGAAATGGTCTTTATATGGTGAAAATATATGAGAACGATCCACGGTCAACTGAGAACGTTGCCACTCACAGGATGTTCCACTATCTTATACACTGGCAAACTCTTTTGATACTGTCAGATGAGCCGAAAAAAATGATATATAACCATGTGAGATACGCAAAAAAGTAAATTCATATCATTGTAAACATTTCAAATTCATTCAGAATTTATCATATATATATATAAAATGACTAAGCTCTGAAAGTTTGTTCCTTATCAGTTTTTTCCATCAATTATACGCTAATAAGGATGAATGATATTTATGGACAAGCAAAAAATTAATTAAATTGATATAAATTATTTTATCATGTCAATTTACAATTAAAGAAGTATCTTATAAATCATATAAACAAATAATTACATTAAAACATAATTTTTTTTTTTTTATTTTATCGTTATTGTTTAAAAATCATTATCTTTGTTTAGTAAATGCCCACAATGAATCGTAATTAAGTTATTTAAATTTTCCCCAAACTTTGATTCATTATTACATTGTATAAAAAATTTTTACAACCTTGACAATTGTTCATTTTTATCTTATTTAAATATTTTATTGAAGCTTAACAGAGCCTACTTTCAAATGAAAACTATGTTATTAATACAAAATTTTTACTCGAAAGAAAATATTGAATTACAATTATTCTTATATTAAAATTTGTCATGGGTAAAATGTCAATATAATTTTTAGAATTATTACATCAAATATTAATCTATAACATTATCAATTAATGACTATATGTTAAATTACAAATATACAATATGAGTATCAAAAAAAAAACACTATTTTCAATAAAAGTATTATAGTTTAATAACCATATGTATTCTAAACGTATAAAATATTTCTTTAATTTTAACAATTTGTTTTTCATTGTTTGAAAAAATTATACATTAAGATCATAATTAGACGATCAACGTCAGCTTAATGAAAACATTTGGTCAGTCTTTAACCTCTAAAGGTTTTTTTTTAAATTTTTCTATTCACAAAATAATAAAAAATTAAATTCAAAATCTCCTTGATCTCCTTTTACGCCAAAAGTTTTTAATCATATCTGAACCTTTTTCTCCAATCATAATAGCAGGAGCATTTGTATTTCCACTCACAAGATTAGGCATTATTGAAGCATCAATAACGCGAAGTCCAGAAATACCGTAAACTCGAAGCTGAGGATCGACAACAGCTTCAGGATCCCAATGAGGACCCATTTTGCATGTTCCTACTGGATGATAAATAGTTGCTGAATAGTGACGAATCATACATTCCCAGTATGTATCTGTGTAAAGAGGTATATGCTGGCAACCCAGAAAAGGTGTTGGATTAAGTTCACTTCCAAATTTCTTAAAAGCTGCAGTCCTACTTAGAGCAATACCAATTTTCACTCCTTCTATCAACGTTGCCATATCTTCTGGTTCTTTAAAATAATTAGGATAAATCAATGGATAATCAAAAGGATTTTTACTCCTTAATTTAATAACTCCTTTACTTTTAGGACGTAAAAGCATGGGAATCACACTCCATACGTCTTTATTACTAATTGGTCCAAACACTGCATCATAAAAACGCTGAGTAATTCCATGAACTTTTCTGATTTGTCTACCTCCATCAGAATTTGTTGATCCAGATATAAAATGAAGTTCAATGTCTGGAAAGTCATCGGAGGCATTGACATACTTCGTATTCACAAAAGCAAGACCTTCAACACCTCCAAGCACAGTTAAGGGACCATCACCAAAGACAGCATATCTCATCACCGATGAAATTGTATGAAGTCTATTTTCGACCATTGAAACTGGTTGATTAACTAAAAAAGTTAATCCTCCTAGTCCTACATGATCTTGAAGGTTCTGCCCAACTGGTGCATTTTGTATGACAGGAATTCCGAGCTGTTCAAGATGATCTTTAGGCCCTATTCCTGAAAGCATTAACAGCTGTGGAGAATTGACTGATCCTCCAGATAGAATAACTTCTCTGCTAGCTTTAATTGTTGTGATTTTTCCATTTCTCACCATTTCTATTCCATACGCTTTTTTATCTCTTGGATCGATAAGAACTCTAGTAACATGTGAATTGAGAGAAACGTGAAGATTTTGACGTAATCTTGCAGGTCGTAGAAAAGCTTTTGAAGATGAACATCGACTCCCATCTCTAATAGTTCCCTGAGCAATCATAAAACCACTTTGACGTGCGCCATTAATGTCTCGAATTTCATAACCCATTTCTCGACCTGCTTCAACAAAAGCGGTAGCAAGTGGAGTCCTCCAGGGTGCTTCTTGAACTGTTAAATATCCACCAGTAGAATGATAACTTGTTCTAGCGAGATACGGATTACGATTATCCTCAGACTTTTTAAAATAGTAAAGAACATCTTTTGAACCCCAACCAGGATTTCCTTGCTGTTCCCATATATCATAATCTTTTCTATTACCTCGAAGGTACAACATGTAATTTAAAACGCTACTACCACCTAAAACTTTTCCTCTTGGCCAGTTACATCGACCTTGTTCCATTGCTAAAAAAAAAAAATTATTAATATCGTCCTTATAATTACCGCTATAAAAATTTATAACATGATTGAATTAAATAAATTGAGAAATAAATTACAAAAGTGCCAACTAATAAACTTTCTATAAGAAAATTACATGTAGAAAGTATTTACAAAAACATCTGCATCATTCTCATGAAAAAATATTGAAATCCATATACCTAAGCAAGCATCTCCTGATGGTTCTGTTTTATATTTCCAATCTAACTTGCTAAGTTGGAGATAACCAGCTAATAGAGGAACGTCAGAAATTTCTGTTTCGTCGCCACCTGCTTCTAATAATAAAATATTCCAGTTGTTAATCTCTGAAAGACGACTAGCGACAACAGCACCTATGAAAAAAAATATTATCTCATACTTTTTGTAACTTAAAATATTTCTTCATGAATTTTTATCAACTAAATTTTTAGTTTTTTAAAAAACTATCATTTTATTAAATATTATATAATTCTTTTATTAGCATATTTTTTTAAAACATTAAGGTAATATAATATTATATTACATTTCACTTTCTAAATTCCAAAGCCCTTATTATACAAACTCTAACTTATTACGACAAACCTTTTTGTAACTTTCCTAATTCTCAATATTATATGCAAAGTAATTCATTACTAATATTGGTAATTAATTTGAATATTTCAAATTGACTTTTAATGTTTTCCATTTTTGGAGTAAAAAGAAAATAACTTGAGAAAATCTTAGTACCTGCAGATCCAGCCCCAACAACAATGAAATCATAAGAGGGAAGTAGTAATTCAAAAGGCATATCAATAGGTTGTGATTCTTTATCCATAACTTCATATTGAAAATAAGCTAAAGCCATTGCTAAGGCTGGGAAAAACCAACCCAGACTTCCAGAAGCTACTCCCAAATAATTAGCTATTGTTGATTCCACTCCCATGTTTAATCACTGAATGTATTCTTGATTGCTCTCAATAAATCTGTAATCAAATAAAGATCAATCACTTGATATTCACAGTATATAAAGATTTTTGTTTGATGCTAGTTAAAAGTTTATATTCATAATTTACAAAGATTGAAGGATTTTCAATAGATATAACTAACTATTAGAAAACACTGTAACTTGTTGGGGACTATATCAAGAAATGATGCCGGTTTGAAAAGTCTACGTGTATATCAGTCAGCTTGGTTAACCGTAATGTATCGATGCTTCGAGAATAACAATTGATTTTAGAACTTTCAATGGTTAAGTAATGTCAAGTGTCGTCATTATTCCTATTAACATTGATAATTTCACCGGAGAAGTATGAGCGTTTCGAGAAAAATATTAATTATAAAGATATCATTTACATTCTATCTTTTATTTATTAAGATTGTTCAAGAAGTTAACCATGTTAATATGAGTAAAAAACCATCACGTTATAGTTATATTTTTAATTTATTTATTTACTTCTACTTCTAAGTTGCTGTTTATGACACACTTTGCGATTTTTTTTGTGTCATTCTAATGGTAATTTAAATTTTGCATTTGTGAAAATATTTCATGCACTATTAATACTCCAAATAGCTATTACTGATATTATATTAATTACAATAATAGCAATAATTATTAATGAATTAATTTTATAGAATTAAAATTCTTACCTTTAATTTTGTGCAGACCGGTTTGAAAAATCACACTTTAGTCAATAATTTTTCATTAATCAACATTTTTTTTGCTCGAGATCTTCTTTATGAATAATTAATGTTGACAAAGAGAACAAAAAAAAATAACATTCACAAAATAATCTTCCAAGCATTTGTTAATCCATCTGATCATGCGATGCTGGATCATTTAAAAGAACTGAAAACATAAGATCAAGGTATGGCCTCCAACCAAGTGCACAGACCCCTCGGATAACGGGGCATCAATACCCCACTCTATATTTTCTTTACTCTTCTCACTCTTGTTCTCTCTTTTTTTTTTCTTCTATTCTTACATAGGTATTTTTTAAGAGATAGCGGTATCTGATAATTTCAACTGTAATTTTTTTTTATCTAAATCAACATTTAAAAGGAATTTGCAATTTAAATATTGACTAAGAATACAGGAAAAAGTAGATCATTAGTTGAAACAAAATAAACCTACTTTTTTTTACTCAACAAATGATACACCTGTTGCCTCTCACGTTCACTCTTTATCCCACGTGTAAATAGTCACGTCGTCTTCAATAAGAAGACTCCAAGGAAACATTTCATAAACAAATAATTTTCAATTATAAAAATTTAATTTTATATTATTCTCTACAATAATTTATAAACATGAAAACTTACTAATATTTTTTTTTTTTTTTTGAATTTTTCAGGAGGATGTTGTGGTTCCATGAAAAAACGAACAATTGTAGGCGGATATGCATTTTGTTGGTGGTTCGTCACGGATGTTCAGCGTCTATCCTTGGAAGTAATGACGTTGAATCCTGTATGCGAGAGTGTGGAAACTGCCCAGGGTGTGCCCCTTACGGTTACAGGAGTCGCTCAATGCAAGATAATGAAAGCTGATGAGTTATTACACACTGCAAGTGAACAATTTCTCGGAAAAAGTGTTAGTGAAATAAAGTCTACGATTCTTTCTACATTAGAAGGTCATCTTAGAGCTATCCTTGGTAAGATAATTTATAATTTTAAATTATAAAATATAGCTTAATAATAACCATCACGAGTTAATTTCATTAAAAAGTAATTTAATTTTATCCTTTTCCAGGTACGCTTTCAGTAGAAGAAGTGTATAAAGATCGTGACCAATTTGCAGCTTTAGTTCGTGAAGTAGCTGCTCCAGACGTTGGTCGTATGGGTATAGAAATCCTCTCTTTTACTATTAAAGATGTTTACGATGACGTTCAGTATTTAGCTTCTTTGGGAAAAGCCCAAACTGCTGCTGTTAAAAGAGATGCTGATGTCGGAGTTGCAGAAGCCAACCGTGATGCTGGTATCAGGGTATGATAATATTTTAAATCATTCTATCTTAAAAATGCTATTCTTTACCTTAATTATATTTTTACTTAATTTTCTCCGTTTTTTTAATCATTAATTTTACTGTTATTTTTTTTCCTTTTGTCTTCTAGTAAATGGACAATTTACTGTAGGTAAAAATATCATTCTCTATCATTTTAGATTTTATTAAATAGATCTTTAGCAATATTTACACTTTATAAAAAATTTTTGAACATTTTTATTTATTAAACTTTTTAATGTATCTATTTGTATGTAAACGTTGTATGAATATAGTTTTTACTTTCTATCTTTCTATCATAAATATATGAATGCGATAAATATTATTAAAATAATTTCATTATTTTCTCAATTTATTTTAGGAAGCAGAATGTGAAAAATCTGCCATGGACATCAAGTATAACACAGATACCAAAATCGAAGATAATGCAAGACTTTATCAGCTACAAAAAGCTAACTTTGATCAGGAAGTCAATACAGCAGTGAGTATTCATTGTTTTAAATGTTACTGCTGAAATAATTTACAAAATTTTCGCAACCGGATTGAACTAATCGTGAATGAGAATAAAGAGAAAGCTAATTTGCTTTGAGAGAGTACATTGAAATTTTTTTATTTCTTAGAAAGCTGAAGCTCAGTTGGCTTACGAACTTCAAGCAGCTAAGATAAAGCAAAAAATAAGAAATGAAGAAATTCAAATCGAAGTGGTGGAGCGACATAAACTCATCGAAGTTGAAGAACAGGAAGTGAAGAGAAAAGAACATGAATTAAAGAGTACTGTTCGTTTACCGGCTGAAGCAGAACATTATAAAATGACCACAATCGCAGAAGGAAAACGGTATGCAAAATATATATGTATATATAAATATCAAGATATTTTCAATAATATGCTATATAATATTAATAACAAATAAAAAATACTTGACATCAATCATTATTTCATTACAGAACACAAACAGTAGAGAATGCTAAAGCTGAAGCTCAAAAAATTCGACTAATTGGAGAAGCTGAAGCTAGAAACACTGATATAATCGGAAATGCAGAAGCTGAAAGAATGCGTCTCAAAGCTGAGGTTTATAAAAAATATAATGAAGCTGCGATTCTCAATATCGCACTCAATGCAATGCCAAAGGCAAGTTTAAATTACCTTTTATTTTTGTTTCTTCCTTAAAAAATCTTTTTGAAGAATAAAAAATAATTTAAATAAACTCATTTGATAGATTGCTGCTGAAATAGCTGCACCACTAGCAAGAACAGAAGAAATCGTTCTACTAGGTGGAAGTGGTGGCACTTCGGAGGAGCTAACCCGACTCGTAGGTCAAGTACCTCCAGCAGTTCAGGCACTAACTGGAGTAGATCTCTCCAAGGTTTTAGCTAAAATTCCAGGCGCAAAGTAATTTATCGTTGTTACTTTTTCCATCTACAACAAATATTTCTATATTGCAAGTAAATCTAAAAAAAATTATTGAGTGAATGAGCTAAGACACTCTTTCGAACAAAAGACAGAGAAATAATACTGCCAATTAATTCTCTGATCTACCAATCAAGTTGCAATTTGGCAACACTACACTTTTTGTCTTTTTCCCGAATTCTTCTACCTCATGTTTGGATGTAGGACTCAGAAAATAGTAGCATTACACATCATTATCAACATGTTACCAAGCACACTTTCTCCACGATGGTCCGTCTCATTAAATATTAATTATTAGAATAATCAATGTATAATTCAATTTCAACTTGAACTCTAAATTGATCCATGTAAGTAACACAAATACCTGTTGATTTAGCCTATATATAATATTGAATGAAAGGCTGCGATTTATTTAATTAACAAACAAAAAATTGCAAATAAAAAATACGAGTTAATGGTACTGTTTGATTAATAATGACGGAATTAGTGCACATAAATTAACTGATTGAGGTGATTAAATTGATAAATCAATTGTGATTCATTACTCTTCGACCATTGTGTTCAATGTGTGTAATAAGTAAATTTATTGAGGGAAAGATTAAGTGAAGTGAGACCGTTATTATGTTAGCGGTGAAATTATTGTTTATCATCGATTGCAATCGTTAGCAAAGCCAAAATTATTCTAAAAAATTTCCAATTATATTTATGGAAAATTTTAGATAATTTGTTTTTTTCTTTTTACTGAAGTCTCACACGGATCATTTAATTGATCACTTTCTTGAAAAATATTTACAATTAAATTCATATTTTAAAAATATGTAAATGTACATAAAATGTACAATGAATATCTATCAAATTGTATATACACTAATCAAAGAAAAGAATCATAAACAAAAATTTTAGCTAAAAATATTTTTCATCAATTAATAGAAGATAAAAGTTTTTGACGATCTCTAATAATAATTATGATTACTATGAAATTATACTCCAATCAAATTAACTAATTGATTAGCAATTGATAATAGTATAAAATCAATTAACTATATTTGCAGTTATTTGGAAAAATGAATTTTAATGCATCATATATTTTTCTTATGATAAAAAAAACTCTTGAAGTACAAATAACGTGATTGATAGATCTTGAATCATATGTAATAATTGCGCAATCAATTAATACTGAACACGGTCTTCCCCAAATTTCAATTTAATTCAAATGAATTAAGAATAACTGAGTTATGGAAAAAAAAAATTTATTTGTTTCATTTACATTTAATACGATTTGTGAATAGTTTTTAACAAGAATCAGAAGTTTGATGATTCAATAATTTTTGATCAATTGATGATTAAATGTGAGCTTCATTGTTTTTATTTTTTATATATTAACTAAGCTGATTAACAAATTGCTAAAATTATTATTCGTCCATTAAACTAAAAAAATGATCTAATCAACTAATTAATTAATTTCCATTATATTTTTTATTTTAGTTATTTGATTTTTTAATATTTGGGATTTTGTAACACTGTTAAGTCGATTTTATATCTCACGTGAGTTGACATTTCTAATCAAAAAAAATATAATTATTATTAACAGTATTCCAGTAATTTTTTAAAACTATTCTTAACGTTGAAACTTTAATACTCGCCTACTTTGATATGAATTTTTGTAATTTTTGCCTTTAACGAGTATTAGTATATTTTAATCTTATGAAATATTCCAATTATCGAGATGAAATATTATTAATTGTAGTATGCATTGGCTTAACAAATAGATGATAATTTTTAAAATAGCATTTATTTATATGTAAAATTTTTCGAAAATCATAACTTTTGTCTTTACTTTATTGACAACAAATTTTTAAAGTTCATTCCTTATTTATGTTTTTCGTATGGAAAAATGTAAATTTCTGTTATTTTAAAAATTATCATTCCAACAAATATATTCTCATGAATCAACAATTTATTCGATATAAATGATTCATTTATAAAATAATATCAGTTAATTAAATTCAATGGGTCTTATTAAAATAACATTGTATCGATTTCATAAGTTATAGTACACAAAAACAGTTACCATAGAATTGTAAATGTTTGTGCATAGATAATATTATACATAAAAATAATTTAATGAACTACTTCATCACAGTGCCAGTAATTATTTGTGCTATATTCCAAGATTTTACATTCTTTACAGAATTATATTTTTTATTTCGATCTTGTTGATGTTGTTTGATTTATTCAATGTATTGAATGCAACTTTAAATTAAATGTACGTGTTTTGAATATTCTTAATAGTTTTGCAGTTTCAATAAGTATGATAAGAATGCACTTACCTACAATACGCACGAATATTATTTTATCTATTTATCCTGTGTTCCTTAATTGTAGGTAACAGATATTGTAATAAAGCAAATATTTATATACATAAAACTTTTGAAAGAAACGCATAAAATATAAATAATATAACAAAACTTGATAGTATATTAAAGGACTAAAAAATCATATTCAGTTTCCGAAATAATTTCACACTAGCAAAATATTATATGTAACAATACAAACAATATTATATACTCAATTTGACCAAAAAGCTTAAGAAAAGAAAGCATTTACAAAAACTTAATAATAAAATAAATCTCGCCCATTCTTTAGAAAAGTCTAGTCTTTTATAAATGGCAATATAAAATATATATATTTTGGAAGTTATACGCTAGAAGTGTTTCGATACGTAGATAGAAGACAATATAACAATGTCATACTTTAATCAATCTGAAAGTAATGAAATAGACAATGTGAAACAGTGCATATTTTTAATAAATGGAACATCAAATAAAAATATTCTTTGTTTTATAATTTATTTCAATTTTCATGAAATTAATGATAAATACAATAATTATAATTCTTACCTGTTGAATTATTTTGGATGTTTTTTTTTTTCATTTTGTTAGACTTATAAGATATTGACACATGGAATGTCATGACTTTATAATAATTTTTATTACAGCAAGATGATATTTCTTTAATTATTTACATGGAAACGCAAAATCTAACTAATATCATTCATTAAATTAGTACATAGATGTATAAGTAAACTTATCATTGATACATTAAATTATCTATTTACAAAAATATACAAAGTTAATGTACAACAAGTGATCAACGAAAATCTACTAACCATTTTTCATAGTTCACTCGCCAAACAATTTTGTTTTGTTTTATTAAGACACTCTCTTCAATCGTTTACTTCAATGTAAATGTAATTTTTCGACTCATTTATTCTATTGTAAACCAATATTTTTTTTTAAAAATATTTTTCTACATTCATCTGCAACAATTCTCTTTGGAGTAAAATAAAAAATTCAAATAATTTATTATCACTATTATCAAATGTGATGAAATAATACAATACTTTTTGTTTAATGTGTCATTTTTCTAGCATTCCATTTGATTGCGCTCTCATTACCCTGCTCTCAAAAGGTTTTTTAAATAAATTTTTCAGCAATGATTCCATGACTTCAATAATCAAACATTTGAGCTTGATAAAAAATGATAATTGTTTCAAAATAATAACGTCAATTTACCATAACAAGTTATACTAATCTTATCCTCGGATATATTTTTTGTTATTGCTTTTTAGTTTACTTTTACGAAAGTGCTGTTCTAATTCATTAAGAAATTAACTGAAAAAATTGATATAGAAATTGTCGTTCAATTTTTGTATTTTTTATTTCCATGTGAGAATAAAAATGAATTATGCTCTACTTATTGCACGCTTAAAATTAAACTGTTAAACATTTATTTTAAACTTAAACTGTGTGAGTTACATTATTATAAATTATATTGAGTCTGATTGATTATCATTTGATATAAGCGAATTAACTAACAAATATTTGAGCTCAATTTACAGTATTGCCCATTGCCTTATTTTTTTACTCTATTCATTTAATATTTTTTTTTTCCTTCATCGATATTGATATTTTTTTGTCTCATTTTTCATTCATTTTTGATATATTATTTACAATTAGATATTTATTATTTCTTTAAGATATAAGTGAAAACAGTAGTTATCTGCAAACACTTTGACCTTCCATAGTTCGGTTTTATATTTTTCTTATTAACTATTATATTAATTAGTTTATTAATTACATTTTTATCACATATTTCTCGTTCCGATCATCAGAAAATCTTCACTTATTTGTTTTCGTCGACTAATTACAATTATACTTAATCTGTATCTCTACTCACACAATCACATAATTCTTTTGTGATGTATAAACACTTTTTCATATTTTTTTTGAAATTCTTTTTTTTCATTTTTAATATTCTTTCATATATCATTATTTAATTTTCAAGTTCACATATATGAATATATATTCAATTTTCAATAAGTTTTTTTTACAAGAAACTCGTAAAGCTTGTTGAGATGTAAATTTGAACGGCAGGTAAATAAAAGCAACAATGATTTTGTATGCTACTCATTATTTAAAAAGTTCATGTGTAACCACATATGATAACAATTAATACAATACGATTTCGCGACAAATATATAAGAAATAAATCACAATACTTTTATAATGTACACAATTTTTTTTTTTTTAATTTTTTGTGACCTTGACTCAATTACTATTTTTGTATAAGATCAATTGAATCTACATTATTTTATTTTTGATAAATCCGGATGACATTCACTTTAATAAATTTATTAATATACACTTTATACAATTCTAAGTTAATCAAATAATAAGAAAATCATAATGAATATACTACCAACATACTTTCGAAGAATTTAATTATTATAATACTCAAATAAAAATGTTTTTTACTATTACTTATATTCAAATCAAAAATATATTGTCATATAGTTGATTTTTTTTTTGAAAACAAAGAAACTTCAAAAGTTTTTATTCAGTTAATTTAGTAACTTAAATACTTTAAGATACATTATAATTAATAATCACTCATATATTTATTTTTTCAAGGGAAGTTGAGCACTTTTTCAATTATCTCTTTTTGCGATTATTAACATTTTTTAAATTTTAATCACAGGCTTTGACTTAGTCTCTAATCAAATTTTCAATGAATAATTTTTTTACGAATTCATAAATATTTATAATCGAATGAATTCATTTTATTATCGAAAAAATATTTCAGTCTCATTACATATATAAAATTTATTAATAAATATATCTTACCCATGAGATAAAAAAAATTTTTCGAAATTTATTAAATGTATCTATTCAAAAAAAACACTAAGAATTATTTTAAGAGCTCGAATAATATTCCCTTGAAAAATACGTTAAATGTTATAAGTTTTTAAATTAAAAACCAAAAAAAAAAAAAAAAAAATTATCATTTAATTGTTATTTATTTCAAGTGTATGTCATCGTAGTTTTTAAATGATTACACTTGTTTTATGTTTAAAAATATTTTTGTTTTGTTTTTACCAGTAATTAAAAAGAAATCATTCGATTTTAAATAAAACAATTATATTGTCTACATTTTAGGCATTCATTGAAGTGTTATTATTATTTGGTTATTTTAAATAACAAATCGATGTGTTGAGCTATTGTTAAAAAGATAAATAATTTATTAGTGATATAATTATTGGAAAAAATTTTAAGCACTGGTATTTAATGTTTTTTTGAGTAGACTTAAATAGTGATTTTATCGTATATTTTAAATATGTATAATTAAAAAAAAGTATTACTAAAAATTAATTCATTAACAGCTAATTAGTTGTTCAGACATTATTACGAGGAATAAATAAATTTTTTAGTACATATTTTCACTACTAGTATAAAACAAATAAAGTAATATTTATAAATAATTGTGCATAGATACGAAAAAAATATTTGACGGCTTCAATCGGACGTATTTTGCGAAAGCGAAAGAGATATAAGAATTTTTTTTTTCAATAGTAATTCCTTAGATATTAAAATTTTGAAAGACGACGATATCATCATTATAATAAACATTAAATCACGATAAATATACGCATGCATACAACTGTTTCGCGGAATATTAAAATACCAAACATAAAATTCCAAAATACTCGTCTTATTTGTATATCTCAGACCAATTTAGTTTTTCGTCGATTTTGTCAGACACTAGAATTCGAGGTGACGGAAGGTTGTGAAGTGGAAGTCACAGTAGACGCTGTTGTTGTGTTAGATGGAGAACTAACAACCACCACAGGTTTAACAAGTGTCGTTGTATTTAGATACTGAGCATTAACTAATGGTACTTGCCCGACTGGCTTGAGTATCGGAGTTGTTATCATTTTTCCAGCGAGATTTGAAGGCGCTAAAATGTGGGCTGTGACTTGATTCCCTTGAGAAACAACAGTCATTGGGGTTACTATTGGTGTCAATCCAGAAAGTGGTGTATGTTGACTAACAATATGGGTGATGCTTTCTGTGGATGGAGTGTTTTGCATAACAGTCGAATTAGCTTTTCCAGTTGACGTTTGCAAAGACACACCAGCATGGCTCAGAGTTAATCCTGAAATCAATTACATTTTATTCATCATTACAATTATATTTCAATTTTTCAATATAAAATATTTTATCCAAAATTTCATTTATTATTCATCTGTAAAATTTGTACCATTTTTAGAAAACCCCTCAAATTCGAATAAAAAAAGAGAAGTTCGACAAAAATGTAATTAATTTTGCATCATGTCATTAACAAATTGTACATTTACAAAGTGTCCTTGGTAAATGATGCATCAATTTAGATGTAATTTTGAATATTTTTTTCAGATGTAAATTAATGTGCTCAGATAAAATAATTTATTGATTAAAACTTGAGCACATCAATTGAGCTCATCAGTCACCTCCTTGAACAGCAATAGGTTGTGCCTTCACAGAACGGAACACACCATTTGCAGGAAGAATATTCAATTCTGCGCCTCCAGGAAGTCTGGTGAGTTCAGAACCATTACCGCTAACCAAAGCTACCCCTCCAACCATTTTATGAGTTGTTTGACTGTCCCCTGATCTTATTCTTGTTTGAGCAGCTGTAAAAAATTAACAATAAATACATGAAAAGAAATCATCAGATAAATACTTCAACACATTATCACTTAATTAATAAAAATGAAATGTAGTATTATCAATTACTTGTAACATTGAGCGGCGGAGGATGAGTTGCTAATACTAGTGGTCTTCCCTCATTTCCTGAATGTACGAACGTTATTGGTCTATCATTGCTGGATGATTGAACTGCTAAAGCAAGTGGTCGTTCTTGATTTGACAAATTTGATGAATGCACAAATGTAACTCTATTATCATTAGCTGCCGAGGAATGAACTACTAAAGCTACTGGTCTTGGCTCAGATCCAGTACTCGATTGTACGGCAATAAGTGGCCGTGATTGATCGTTTGAATTTTGCACTGCTAGAGTTAGCGGTCGAGATTCAGTATTTCCCGTTGTGTGAGTAACTAATAATTGCCTTGTGTCACCAGGAATCACTCGAAGGCCTGTACCAAGATGTTGAAGAGTCGGTACTATTGTGGCTAAACCCTGACTCGTATTCAACATCTGAGCACTTATCGGTAAATGAAGTTGATGAGACTGTTGAACAACAGCCGGAGAAGTTGTAACTTTTTCCTATAAATTAATTTAAATTTAATTTCTACTTTTTTTTTGATTCATATTTACAAATGTATTAAATTTAAATTTAAATACCTGTGCAGGAGTCGGAATGCTTGGCGTTGAAGCTCCAGGGCTAGAACTTGCAGGAGGACTTTCTCGTGAGCTTTGTGCAAGATTCAACCCTTGAGTTTGACATACTACCGCCGCTGTAGCTACTTGACTTTGAATAGATGAAGTTGTGTTTGTTGATTGGAAGTTTTGAGGAGAATTTGCTGTTGCTGCACTGCTAAGACTGCTTGTGCTACTATATCGTGGACCACTCCGTGCTAATCCAGTTAAATCAACATCCATACTTTCTGAGACTATTTATTGGAAATTAAATTATTATAATATTTAATTTCAATCTCACAAGCATTCATTTTGATATTAAATAAATTTTCGTAAATATGTATATATATTTACCATTCTTTATAGCCAATGGATCGGGAGGAGTTTGTTCTTGTAAAAGTGTACTAAAATCAATGTGATCCCATGTAGCAGACAACTCTCTTTTCAATACAGCTACTCTTTGTTGGGAAGCAATTTTATCTCTCGCTAATTTTTCCATTTCATGTTCAAGATCTCTTTCCTTTCTTCTCAATGCCTGAAAAAATAACATATTCAATTTAATTTCAATTGCAATCATTAATTTAATATACATGGAAATAAATTCTCTCATCTTCTATCTAACTTTTTGTTAACAAAAATCAAATATTTATTTGCGTGCTTTAAAAATATATTCGTATTTGATTTTTGTTAGAATATTTAGATTCATATTTTATCTTCAAGAATAAATATATTGAAAATATTATTTATGGCTAAAAAATGTCACGTAAAAAGTTCCAGTTAGTCCAAAACAGAAGAATAATAAAGTCAGTTGATAAATTTATCCTAGAAATTGTTTACAGAACGATAAAACACGTGTTAATATAAGTTCTATCGAAATCTTTCAATATAGTTAATTAGTATAATATAAAAACAAGTAAAAAAATTGTTAATTAATCTTTTGTAGATTTTCTTTATATCAAGTAAAGATCATTTCCACTTTTCAAGAGTTCAACCTAAGTTTTTAATGAATTCAAATCATATTTTTATCTCAACTATTTTCGAATTATTTAGAGTATTTTTTTACAATAGTTTTTGTTAAAATATTATATGGAATAAATTCTTCGTTATATAATTCAACTCTATCATGATTTCAATAAAGAAAGTTCAACGTTTATAAAAGACACGATGAATTGTGTAAAAAAAATATTATGCATATATTTCAAAGTAATAAATTAAGTTTTCATGGGTATCATGTGAGTAAAATATCTTTGGCTGCTATCCAAGATGTACACAATCAGACATTGAACAAATTGTAGCATCTCAGACGACCGTGCATAAACTATTGATAATACTCGTGGTGGTGCTATGACACTATGCAGCATGAGAGACATTCAGTATACACGTGGAATTGCACGTTGACACATATAATTCACTGACAGAACGCGTGGTGCTCTAACACTACAAAAAGAAGAGATACAAAGGTCACAACGCACGCGCCTACTTTGTAAATGTACTCAATCGCAACAATCGTATCGAGCTTGCGTATATTCATCGGCATTTTTGGCTACCATTAACCCCAGCAACTCGATACGCGTACAATCCTCACATCAACGCACCTGCGTATGTCATATTTCAACAGACACGCCCGAGTTATTATTTTAATCATTTTCTTTTCAACATTTTATAACATGAACATATAACAATAAACAACTGTCATAAATTAGAATATGTCTACATCTGGCTATTGTCCAACATCATTACTTAGTTTCTTATACTTTTTACATATAAATAATATAGAACATTTAATTCTTATTATACTAATACATTATCAAAGAACTGTTCTTAAATTTTTTACCATTTAAATGATTCTTTTTTTTTATTAATTCGATTTTCAGTAATTTTACGTATAAGAAAATTTTTTGAAAATTTTCTTCGAAAAATATAAATACGTATCTCTTAAAATATATAAAAATTAATTGATATTTTAATAACTTAATACTTTATCAGAAATGATAAATTTTGATGGATAACATGTCATAAAAGTTGTGCAAACTTGAATAAAAATATTTATAATAAATGTTTTAAGGTCATTGCAGATGTTGAACACTAATTTTACAAAATTAGGTCAAGTGATGGACAAGCTAATTTTATACTTAAAGAAATTTCAAAAGATAAAGAATAAATTAAATAAGTAAGAAATAGATAACTTAATAATTACTTATAATTTTGAATATTAAATGCATATAATTTCAATTTAAGATGAATAAAAAATAATATACACCTCGAAGTTTTAATAAAAATTAATTAGATGACACTAATGTTTATTAATATATTTTGTTAATAAATAAAATAAAATGATAGTAAAAAATTGTTTCAATGTTCTTAGTCTATTTTAGAATTCAATGCAGTTGAAATTTATTAATGCATCAAAAAACTATTTTTTTTCTTTTAAAAATGAAAATTAATTTTCTTGACAAGCAATATAAAATCACTTAGTACGCGACTTGATACTTTGGTTATTTTTAAATGAGTCGATCTAAGTTGAGATGTTAGTGCTACGACGACGAGAACACACTTTTCTTAGGCCGAGTATCTTATAAAGACACAGTAAAAATACTTGAACTGAAGTTTCGTTGATTGCCTATAGATTAAATAGTTCAATTAATCTACTTTTAACTTTATAAATAGCTTCATACAGAAATTTTAAACTTCATAATTTTCAACACTTCCTATCATCAAAGTCTCAATAAATTATTTTTCATTAACGTTAAAAAGATTAGCAAAACAATCAAAAACTAATGTATCAATTCTTGTAGTACTAGAAGTGTATCTAAGCTTGTCTTTTTCAAGACTTGACATTTAATGCAGTTGTTAAGTTGAAAATAATGCTACGATAAAAATGAGACAACCGTTAAATGTCAAATTAATGACCAAAACCCTGTTTGTATCCTGAGCAGTCATTAAACTACTTCATGAGACGTGAATAACGGAAATTGATGCATTACAATCACACCTACATTTTATAAATATTTTCCGTCCAAATAATGATTCTGAGTTGAAAGAAAGTTCATTGACATTTATTGAGTTTAAAATATCTTCATACAAAAAAATATAATTAAACGATTCTTTTCACGTAGACATTCCATAGCTTATTAGTATACGGAAAATATAATAAATATATGGATACCGTTATCAGAAGAATTGTGGTGAAAATGCTATTTAACAGCATGAGTTTAAATAAATTAATTGTGAAATTGTCTAACATGCTGTAATTACCATATTATATAACACATTATGTTAAAAAATGTCCATCAATACCACAGTTGTTATTTTAATTAAATCGTAGGTTCTTTCTTTACATTTTATCCTAAAAATTGTTTCCACTTTTTTCGTATGCAATTCGATTAAATTATTCTAATTTACTTAGCAATGATCATGCCTATTCTTAGAAAGTAAATAAAAAAAAAACTTTTTTAATGTTCTATTTAAATCATACTTCATGGAATCTAGCTCATATTAACTACTTCATTTTTTATTTACCTGAATATGCCTAATAGCTGCATGAAGAATAGATAAATTTGATGACTTTTTTTCATCTTGAGCAGGTAACTGCTTCTTTAGTAATTCAAAACATTCTTTCAAATGTGCCCTTCTATTTTTTTCCAATTTATTATGCACTTCTCTGGTTCCCGATCTGATGACACACGGCCTAAAATTAAATTGTCATTTATATACAATACCACATCAATACCACTACCATCATTTATACAAGATAATCTAATTATTCAAACTTACCCATTTCGGTGTTTTTTATTGTCATGTGTTGTTTCAACGTCAACAACAAGAGGTCCTCCCCCGCTGCTACCAGTTGGTGTGTGATTTGAGTTATAATTTTCTACATAATGATTGTGCGTACTACTGTTGTGATTATTGTGATGTTGATGAACTGATTGTGGTTGATAATGATGTATGTGATGATGCTGAGATGTTACATGAGCCGATGCAGTAGAATTAGGGTTGGTTAATGTACCTCGAGCATTAGCAATCACAGGACTTCCTCTTAGTCCTATAGAGTGATTACCATTTGCTCTATTATTCTCGAGTGGTTCCTCCTCTGTAAAAGAAGGAATATTCAAATTAGTCGTATAAAAATGCAACCATTAGCATGTATATTTTAAATGTATATCTATGATAAACAAAACAGCTTTGTATGTTCGTAAATTTATTTTTCTTTTTGTATCCTTAAATTAAACTACTTTCAACACATGGACTTACTCATCCCATAGCCACAACTCATTCATGTACTAAGAAACTTGGCATCCTGATGCATTGCTTAATCTATTCCCGGATCAAGTGCTATAGAAAGCAAGAATGAACCAGAAAAAAGAAAAAATTTCCTTGCCTAATTTAACCGCTTCATCTGTTAATAAAATTTAGAAAAAAAACTTTCATATACATTTTGACGAAAAAAAAAAAACATAAATTTCATAAGAATTCACTTTTATTCTCTATTAATTAATTTTCAATTTATAATTTTAAGTGAGTTGATACTTTTTATAAAATTATATGTTTTATCATTAAACCATATCAATGACAGCAGATCTTTCTAGTTAGTGTGACCTTCATTTAATTATTTATCGCTAGATTGTAGTGCCACATGACATCTCTTTTCTTCTCCTTGCATTTTTTTTAATTATCTATATTTCATTAATCATTAATTATATACAACTATTCTTACTTTTTATGAACGACCTCATTAAAAATATTTTTTTTATCATGAATAATTTTCGATTAAAACCAAGTCATTTTTAGTTGAACAATCAATCGATTACGTCAATGATTTACATACAGTAAACGGAAAAGACAACATAATACAAAATTCGTAGTATAAAAAGTTTAAATTTAAATAATCAATCTCATCATTGCTTTAGTAATAAGCATATTATTAAATTTAACGAAAAATATTTTTTTCTAGAATTGTATCGGATTTTCTAATGATAAATTGAATTGGGTGTACTCCAAGTGGGGGTAACACGTGGTTGAGACTATCGGGCTGCGATTCAGGGAATGGATACGCAAGCACTGCGGGGAATAAAGGGGACACAGTTAGCCACGTGACTTCTGGTTATGCTGCTGCACACAACTAAAATTGCTGTAAGTGGGGAAAAACGACGATACTACAACATACCATCGACTTTTCTATAAATTACATTTAAATCCCAGTACATTAATTAAAATGATTACATCTGAAATTTGGTAAAAATATGTTACTGAATTTATATAAATCAATAATATTTTTAGTTACATACTTTTTTCTCATTCAAACATCAGTAAATCCTCAACGCTACGACCTAAAAAATCTTGCGAATTTTGGCCTTCAAAAGGCGACTTCGATGACGACAATTTTACCTGCAGGCTATCGGCATATTTTTTAAAGTTCGTGCATTCATTCTGTAGTCAAGTGTGGAATATTCCAGAGCAAGTTAACAAAATTTATAGCCTTGTATTTTCTCGAAATAAAAAAAACCGTATAATCACTTATTCAACATTCAAATAAAGTAATCAATTCAAAAATGACTTTTTTTAATTTAATCAATCCTTGCAATATGTAAATGAATGAAGGATCTCAATGTTTGCTATTTTCAACGCGACTACGCATATTTCTCACCCATCAGTAAGTAATGTCGCATCCATTTTTTCTTGGGTGGTGGTGACATCCGAGGTATTGGCTTCTCGTTGTCTGCATCTACATTAATAATCTCCAACACCGGAAACCTCGTCAATTCATTGTTGCTCATAGTCTCGTTACTGTCATTATTATCAACGTCATTGACGATTCCACCTCCAATATTCGACCCGGTGTGGGTTGGCTTCGTCACGCTTAAGCTCATGTGCTCGCGAATCAGTGGTGCACCATCTTGCGTCATCAACAGCATGCCCATTTTTTTTTAAAATCTTCAACGACAATACCACTAAGTATACATAATACTCCTCGAGATTAAGTGACTTTTATGTGTCTTTTAATTAATTTTTTGTTGTACAATACTCCCGGCACGTTCATTATTCATCAATTTGACCTTTTAATGATAAAAAATTATTATTGTGTAAAATAATAATTTGATAAAATTTGCTAACATTCAAGATGCATACTAGAGTTCTCTCAATTATAAAATTTACTTTGTTTTAAATTTTATCATATACTCGAAGATTTAATACGTTTACTACATTTTGCAAGAGTAGTAATATTTTTTTTAACCTCGGTAAAATAAAAATAAGATATTTAATTCACACTTAAATAATTAAAATTCACATATAAAATAATTCATAGCAAAATTTTTTATAACATGTACTACAGAAATGTACTCGCGTGTAGTTGCACACGCGCACATACACAAAAGTGTCCATAAAACGCAATTGTAGACGAGAATGAATGAAAGTAGTGCCGCGTGAGTCGCGAATGCCGACTGAAATCTAAACTTAAGTGCCGCCGTCTCCAACCTGAGGATGACGTCGTCGTCTACGCCTCTGTCCCCTCTCGGTGTCTCTTTACCATCGTCGACGTTCTGACGGATTTCTCACACCCTGGACGTACCAATTCCCCACCCCAAACCCGCACCACATTCACTAGCGTCAACGTCCGTTTGTTTCTATCTCTTTTTTTCTCTCTTCTACTCTCTTCACTACTTCCATCTTTTCTTATCCGTTGTCTACACTTGTCACCGTGTATTAAATACTGTCAACCCATATTTAATATATAACAAAACCTTTGCTTTTAAAAATAAAATTCAATACTTTTCGTCTTAACAATCATGGATCTACTTTTATTTTTTTTTATTAATCACTATCGATTTAACAGAATTTAAAATCTTTAGAGTCAAAGTTTTTGAGGTAATGTTTTTTTCACACTTTTTTTTTATATTCTTACATTAATCCATATGACTCACCGTCAATTATAAGCATTTTCTCCTCACAAAACAGGTCATCTGGTTCCACTCTTTCTCTCTTCATTTTAGCACCTGTTTGAAACAAAAAAAAAAATATTTAGTAACCTTGTACATGAATAATAAATAATGTTATTGTCTAAATTATCATTTGTTTAGATGATTGTAACATTACATTAGGGGGTTTTTTTTTTTTAAATATGAAATCAATGTAATGATAAAAAAATATATGTCTGGCGATTATACTCAATGTAGAATTAATTGTGTAATAATCGTTATTATTAATTGTCCTATTAATGATTAATTAAAGATAATATTTATTCCGAATTTATCGGTCGACCTTGCACTTCCTTCAAAGCTAGCGCTTCCATCTCGTGGCAGTAATACGAATGCATTTCGTTCAAGGTGACCGCGCGATGACGTTATGCACGTGTTCATTAACTCTAAAGTCATAACAAATTAAACAGAAAATGAAAGTTTAATTTCTATTATAGTTAATAGTGCTTTTTTTTTCTTTGTTTCAATAACAAAAAAAAACCAATAATAAATATATTGAAAGAATTTTTGAAATAATTTTGAAAGTTATGTAGACTTAAATAGAAGAGAAAGCGAGAGAAAATAGAATGACAGTAAGATCAGGCAACAGTAAAAATTGGTGATGTCTAGGCATATTCTATCCACGTGTTAGAGTGATTTGGGTGCATTGGAGTTGGTAGACGACTAGGTGCGGTAGATTTGGCGGGAAGGGGAATAGAAGGGAGGTCATAGCTGGGTCCTCCAGGTCGGAGTATAAGCTGGCAACGTTGGAGATTGATCAGGACGCCACGCGGCCAGGGAACACATGGTGGGGAAGTCGCCGGGGACAGAGTTCTTGCGCAGAAAGAGAAATATCGCTCTGGCCGCGTGCTTTTCCACCGTTCTTGACGTGCGTTGTCCTCTCCCGGCTGGCCGGCTAGTGATCAACCGCCTCCGCTTAATGCTTAGCTGAGGACGTGATGCAAGACTTGGTCATTCATCGTGCTTTGCCTTCAATACAATTATTGACGTTTCGAAAATTAAATGGAACTTTCTCATAAGGTGTTATACGATTTACAATGAACACCATCTCTGTTTGTAAATAATTTTATAATAAACTCTGTAAACTATCGCACGTGGATGATGAGCAACATGTATTCAGAATAATAATAATAGAAAAGAGAAAACGACTCATCTAAAGTCACTGACCGAAAACCGGTAACTCCCCCGCTAAAATGCACCATCGCAGTCCATTCCCTTCTCTTCTTTTTCATGTCCTGTTTTTTTTTTCTTTTTCTAGTCCCTAGCCGGCGCTACACTCTAGAAGAAGAAACAGCAGCTTGACCGGCTGACTCCCTACCACAATAAATTCACAACGATCTTCTACCGCTCGAGTTCTCTCTTGTCAGTACTCTCGACTTCCGCCACCCTTTGTATATACTCTGTATGTCGCGGTCTTACGAGCACGCGTACGAGATAGTTCTTTTACTTAAACTCTATCCATCTGGAAATAGAAAAAAATTATCTGCACCTCAGGTGCACTTCACTAAAAACAAGACTATTCCTAGTAACACTAATCGTTGGTTAACTTTCACGATTTATAACCAAGTTTTTACTAACATCAATAACATAGATATTTTTCTAATTAAACAATACATTTTTATCACTCTTCATTCTTTTTTTTTTCACATTCATTTCTTCAATTTACTTTTAATTATGATGAAAATAATTTTTCAACATCATTCTCAAGATTTTAACTACCAATAAGCTATTATTTTATGGTAAGTTCAATTATTAATTCAATAGCAATTATTGAATCATTTCCTTTTCTTTATATTAACTCTGTGAATAAACGATGACATCTATTTTCATTTGCTAAATAATCGATCTCCGTTCAGAAAAATATATATTTATATCAAGAAATTATCTTGCATGTAGTCTAGCATGTTTGTGTTGAGGAGCGAAAAAAAAAAAACATTCAAAAACATGTCTATGCCAGATATTTGCGTGCAAAAAGCATGTCGACGTGACGGAGACAATAGCTAGCGTGAAAGATGCTTTATAATTCTTGTAAAGCAGCTTGATGTTTATTTATACTAGTATTTTATCCGTTGGGTAATTTTTCGGTGCGGGTGTTATTTCCAACTAGTCGTGTCGTTGACCGGTAAAGTGAGAAAAACGCAAACATTGAATCTTGAAAGTTTACTGAAGAAAAATTATCTTTACACATGAACGTTTATTTTATAATCTAAGCTAAACGATGAGAATCACTGTTGGCAGGGAAATCATACCTAATTTGGAGACGACAGAGACGCGTGGGTCAACGCGTGCGATTCATATGGCCAGCTTAGCGTCTCTCAATCGACGCCGTCGCAGTCACGTGGTCGTGGAGGTCAATAACCGGCCTCGCGGTAAGCTTAATTATTTTTTTGCTTGAATTTTTTCAAATGACAACGACCTCGTCAATTGTCAACGCAATGTTTTTATAGTTAATCGACTATTTTTTAATGTACTGCATTTCGTTTCAGAGTTCAATAACGAACAACCTCTAACACAAGGTGTATTGTTAAGGCAGACAGTGTACTCTTGCTGAAAAATTCATTCGTAGGTCAACATATATAAATAAAAAGGAATCCTCACTGGTTAACAAGTCAACTTTGTAGTTCAAAAAAACACATTTACCTACTTATCACTTGTTAATACACATACATTTTACAGCACACAATAAAATATTATCAACTAAAAGTACATGTTAGTACCTATCAAAAATACATTTGTCTTTTATTTATCTAATGTCTTCCAAGTGTAACACTTTGATTAAAAAAAAAATGTGAATGAAATATGATGAAAATAACAAAAACAATGAAACTTTTAAACAAAATAATATCTCATAAGTACTCACCACGTGGCTCATTTGAATTGTAATGGTTAGAATATGGTGCAACAGCAAATGAATGATCAGAAGAGGAAGATGTGCTGACTGCACGTTCTCCACTCTTTTCTTGCTGTTCAACATAACGTGCCGCTTCCAAAAGTGTCTCAATACTCATCTTGACGTCAGCGTTTCTTTACTCAATGATCGGGTTTAAATTCGATTACGAGACGACTTGTCTCTTACCGTACAATCACAACGTAACCTGAAATCATAAACAATCTTTTAACAAAATGCCATCATTAGCGATTGAAACAAAAAAAAATAAACCTATCATTTTTTCAGTAATTTGTAATTATTTTTATTTTTACTTTCGAAATATTGTGAAAAATGTTGATAACCTTCAGTTTGTTTATGTGATTTACACATTTGTCTCATATCTGTGGTCAATTGAAAAAAAAAAAAAAAAATCCATGATAAAAATATTTTACTGAATGTATATGTTTTATCATTTTGCATTTAATTTTAAAAATATGTGAAGGTATTTTTCTGGTTAAACTAAAATGTAATTAGTAATTTTCTGTACAATCACTGTGATAAAAAAATGAGAAAACTTCTGTCATGCA
Organism: Chelonus formosanus; assembly: GCA_028641665.1. Taxonomy (NCBI): domain Eukaryota; kingdom Metazoa; phylum Arthropoda; class Insecta; order Hymenoptera; family Braconidae; genus Chelonus; species Chelonus formosanus. The sequence goes on along the minus strand of CM054004.1, from coordinate 7,584,991 downwards.
ACATCAATAACATGACAGCCATGCCAACAATATTTCCAATCAAAAAGTGAAATTAAAAATAAATCTATTCAGATTTTTGGATAAAAATTATATCCTTTTTTGAAGAAAATATACATAATATTATTTTTACTATTAATATTTTAATAGTAATAATATTGAATGATGCAAAAAAGTTCATTTACGGTAAACATGATACCGAAGCATAAATATAGAGTATTATTTATTCAGGACAAACGTTCAAAATAATAGTATTAAGTAGGAATTAATCTAGAATTGATTGCTTACAAGTGGAACAATTTAAAGAGGATTGTTGATGAGAAATAGTATATAACAACGAATTTGCTGGTGCATCACATGATGCTACATCTACTCTGTCACGTGACGACTTACAAGACGTGACGCGATGTAATGCGACGTGAGCAAAATATACCGTCTCTTTCTCTTTTTTCCCAATTCTTTTTCTTCATGTGCCGGTGCTGTTTTTTTAACGCCCTCGTTGAAATGTGCCACCAGCGCAGGCGCAAACAGATGGATATTTTACTTGCTTGCATTTCCATACTGACAAACTTTAAGATTTTGTTTATCAATTTTTGTTTTCATGATTATTTATCAATTGTAATTTAATTGAAAGCATTTTGATTACACTCATTTCACTCGAGATATGTTATCATATAAATAAACCTCACAAAAGATAGATAAGAAAAATTGGCCAAACAATAATAGGTAAAATAGTTAGTAATAAAAAAAAACATTGAAGAAAACACGTGTGATATTTAAAGAACAATCAGTGAACACGTGCGTTTGAACACGTGTTTTTATAAGGAATTACACAGCCATTTAAAGTCTCTCATTTCTCATCACTATTTTGGAGTAAACCTAAACGCCAAAGAGGACGAAAGAAATAATACTACGTCAGGTTCCTCCCACTTCAAGCTGGCACGGAGTTGCTCGACCGATTGCAAGGCCTCCTTCACACTTGGCAACGGTCAACTCGTCGCGATTCTTGCAAGATACTCAACGGTAGTAGTAAAGAGAACTGAGCCACAAGATCCCCCACCTTTTCTTTGTACACAATCCAACTTTCAAGCGTGTTATGTGCAGATGGTTCGTTCTGTAAAGAAGAAACTCGGCAATTTCTAATTCAATTTTATGTTCCAATTTCTCCTTTTTATCACTAAATTAATTTATCTTCACAAATATACGAATCCAACACCCATCAATAAAAAACAAGAAATAATTTCTTGAAAATTTTTTCGATTCAATTTAAAGGACAAAATAATTTCTTCCATAAATGCCACATGTTTGCAACGTCACTGCAATTCTGAGTAGAATATTATCAGCATGATATGAAGAGGAGTATTGAAGATAATGGAAATACCGTTGCGTAGACATAAAAAAAAGAGAGTGTAGTGTAGGTATACATACAGAAGGACGAAGGCAAGCGAGATAGCCTGGCGGGAAAGGTACAGATTCAAGGGGACGGAGAGGAGGAGGAAGCGTTGATTTGGGAGAGCATGGAGTTAGTGCACCCGTCGTAAGGAAAAAAAACCAAAAAGCCTGAAAGAAGGAAAGAGATAGAGAGAGAAGCTAGAGAGAAGGGAGCTAGAGTTGGTGGTCGGTTATACATGGATTGGAAGGGATGCGATACGTTGCGACTCAGATTCGGAGTGTGGGACATGCTGCGTGCAAAAATAGGTAAAGCCGAGCTAAAAAGGCGTTGTAAAGCGGAGGCATCCTCCACATCGATAGAATGTTGAATTTTCAATAGAATAAAGGTGAAAATATACTGCATTGGTTGGAGTATCAAAAAGAGAGAGGAAACAAAAAGAAAGGAAAGCGGGCTCCTTGAATTGACAAAACCTACACAGATCCTCAAAAGCACGTTAGAAAAGCGAACCGACGCATGCACTTTCCACCAATGGTAACGCTTACTATCAATGACGTCATAAGAAGAAATAAGCCAGGATTGGTTGGTTCTATTATGGCACAGAAAACACGCCACGCAACCACCTATACACATGTTAATTAAATAGGCGATAGTTTGTATGAGAGATAATAGCTCACGGTTGATGCGTATGCATTCGGGCGTGGTGCATGATCATAATGTACGAAATAAGAAAAAAACTTACGAATGACAAGGTTGCGCCTGAGTCACAATGGAAACACCGCGCGCTGGCCACTTTCACGGAGAAATCAATCCCCGGTTGAAGGGAAATATCTTTTGCGGGGTATTGGCACCCAAATCCCGTTATTAGCTACACAAGACACTTACGAAAATCATTCAAATTACGTTGAGATGTCTTTTCAACGAACAAGTACTCTTTAATCGTTCAAACCATTAAATACTTCTAACTTGATCGATCTGGCGCGTGGCAGAAACATTTTACAAGTGTTAACCACTGCGCATCAACAGCCATGCTTGCTTGGCCACGATTCACGTGTCCGGGACCCGAGCTTTTAGCCAATCATAACTGCTTTTGTGACGTCACACTGCTGTATCGACCAATAAACGTGGCCCATGTGACGCAGCAATCCGCCTGGGTGTGTAACACAAGTGTCGGAACCGCTTTCTGTCTTATGTCCGACTGTTTTTTATTTCACTTTTATCTCACTCACCCTTTGTCTTATATCACATTTATTGTCCCTTCACTGTTATTAATTCCTTCATGAGGATTTCGATCTAATTGCAAATATACTCTCACCTTCAATATGACTTTATTTACGTGATTACAGAGACATACACCCGATGCCCGGCTCGCCCGGGCAAATACTCACTCGATCGCAGCAGCGTCACCCTCTTCTGCCACCTTTTGTCATGCTCCTTCTCTGTCACATGGATTGCCCTCTGCGATGTTGCCACTTCTTCTACCAACTTATCGCCTCATTATTGTTTACTTTCTCGCTCCCGCCAAATATATAAATCTCTTCTTCTTTCTTTCTCTCTTCTTTAACGTTTGTTTAATTTGTTTTTAGCTTTGTTTTTTTGTTTTTTTTTATTTATTAAACATTGATTTAATTGTATTATTTAATGAGTATGAAATATTGAAGTTTACACTATCTCATGTTAACAATATATTTAAATAGAATTAACTTCACAGTTTTGAGATTTTTTAAAAAATTTATTACAGTTACAATTATTAAAACATCTTATATACATGTATATGAATTTAAGGGATTTCTATTGTGATTTAATCATCTTTTGTACTTTTTTATTATCAATTAAATGTTAATATTATTATATGATCATTTTAATTTAGTCAATTTAATTTTTCAATTCTGAATCTTTATCAAAAGGGCGAACAAACATTTAAAAAATTTTTAAAACATCCTTATAAGTATCATTATGTTGAAAATTTTTTTGTAACAGCTTCCATAAAGTAGTTGTGATATGCAACAAACATTGACAAATCTTATAAACAATTACTTTATATCTATAAAAAAATTGACTAGAAGGTATCATTTTATCATACCTACTTGAAGGAAAATAATAACATTAACTTATCGAGAATAATTTTAACATTTGATTATTAATAACACTCAAATTAACTAAAAGTTTTAAATACATACACACGCACTTTCTCTCTTTTTTTCTCTTCTACCTCCATAAAATTTGTATCATGGCTCAACACTCTTAAAAAATGAATCAACGTTTTTTACACAATTGAAATTCTAAAATATCTCTAAAACCTTCATTCATTTTTAATGAAAAAATTAACTAACAATAATTCTAAGTTTTAAAAAAAAAAAAAAAAGACAAAGGAAAACAAAAATTTTCACTAAATTTTTATTAATTAAAGCGTCAGCTATCTACTTAAATTGCTGACATATAGATGTTTAAGTTCGGTCTTTGCGGTATTTTCAAAAAGAGCTGCACGATTCTGTCCCTCTCCTTTTTTTACCCAATGACCATAAACTCGAAAAGCACAGCCATCAATTACCTGGCAAAAGGAACAAAGACTTTAGTAGAAATTCTTTAACATAATTTATTTTTCCAAAATGGTTAATTATTTGTTATTGTGCAAATAAAAATGAATATTACTTACCTTTCGAAGAGCTTTAATTCTATAAGGATCTGTACGAGCAACTAATGTAGACAAAGGTTCTGGCGTGGTATGCAATCGTTTAATACGAACAACAGCTCGAACACAAATGATTGCAAGTTGGAATCGTTTCCTGGCATTGAATGATTTAGCTTTTAATTCCTATATAAAAGTTTCAGAATTATTATTTTTTTTCTTTTCAAATAAAAATTTTAGAAAAAACATGTTATCACAAATCCACATCTTCTATGTCAGTTCTATCGTTTAATATTATTAAAACATACAAAATCAAAATCAAAATAATTTAAAAAACTTTGGTAGTCATACAAATGACATGTTAAAGAAAGATAATAGCGTTTTGAATGATCGGATTTTTAGTAAGTTTCTGATGAATTGTTATTGAAAACTCTTGAATAAAGTTAAAGTGTTTAATACTAAATTTACAATGAAAAAAAAACAAATAAAAAATAAGTAGAAAATTACCAAAGCTAATTGAGAAATCCTACTTAGACGTCGCGAATTAGATGATAGAGAACGCTTGAGAGGTGAAATATCCTGATCCCATAGCTGTAATGTGATGTAACAAAAAAAATCACTCAATTAAAAAAAATGAACCCTAAAGTATGTTTTTCTTCATTTTTTTAAATTATAAAAACCTGTTGTTTTAGAAAAAAATTAATAAAAAATATAAAATACAAAGTAAAATATAAAATTTTTCTCGTGGTTAAAACAGGAATATGAAATGGTCATGGATCAAATCCAACAACCAAAAACTAGCATAGCATTTTTAATTTGAGGCATTGAAGCTTTAACAGTTGGTGTCGAACGAAACCTTCACTAAAGATCTCCTTACCTCCTCTTAAAATGGGAAATATAAATAGAATAGAAGAAAATAATAATTTTAAAAATAATACTCACTACAGTGTGGAAAAATGGATGATCCAAAGCTTCTCTAATAGAAACTCTTTTTGTAGGATCAACAACTAATAATTTTGTGATTAAATCTTTCGGTGCATCGGTAATATCTGCCCATTCAGGTGATGTAAATGAGTATTTTCCTTCCATTATATTACGAAGCATAACCATTTGCTTCCGATGCCAAAAAGGAGGACAGCCAACCAATAATGTAAACATAATTACTCCGCAGGCCCAACTACATGTAAACATAGATAAATTAGCCATGAAAACAATGATTTTAGGTGATTAGATATCATTTAAAGATTATGTACATGTCTACTTCATATCCATAGCCTTCCGCATTTTCAAACATGTTACATTTTAATACTTCTGGTGCCAAGTATCCTGGTGTTCCGCATAAATCTTAACACAATGTAATTAATGATTAGAAGTAGTTTTCGGTGATTACTTCACCAAAACTGTTTGAATTATTAATTGCATACCATATAATTTATCTCCTTTTGTAAGCATTCTTGCAAATCCAAAGTCTGTTATTTTAACATTTAAATTATCATCAAGTAAAATATTTTCTGGTTTTAAATCTCTATGTACTATTCCTTGGCTATGAATGTGTAAAACGCCTTCAAAAACTTGTCTCATTATATACCGAGTTTTCTTTTCTGATAATGTAACAACTGAAGTAAGATAGTCAAAAAGCTCGCCATTTTTACACAACTCAAAAATCAAAAATATAAATGTGCTTGATTCAAATACATCATGAAGTTCAACTAAAATATTGAAAAACATTATTCTAACAATAAATTTTGTATAAAAAAAACCTCATGGTAAATCGATAATGATTCAACGATGCATAAAATATTATCAATAAAATTTTTTACTTATATATGAATGTCCTGCAACTCTTCTAAGAATATGGACTTCTTGCATTGTAGCATCTTTCATTGTGTGACCTTCAGCTCCATCATGAGGTTCATTACTTATATCTATAATTTTCGCTGCGTATTCAATTCCTGTTTCTTTTTCGATACATCTTCGTACTGTTGAAGAGATTCCTCTGCAGAAAGTAAAATATAATATAATACTTGTCTATTCTAACTTAATTAATTATAAAATTAATAAAATCAACATTTTGAGGATAAAAAATCATAGAAAAACAACATTACTTTATCTACTTGTTTGATGACAAGTCTGATAGGTTATCTTGTAAGGAAGAAAGGAAAATTGATAAATCATGAAGTTATAAGTTATAACAAGTTATCGAGATTTATTTATTTCTTCGTGATACTTAATATAAATTTGTCAGTAGTTATAAAGGGTTTAAGACGCAGATAATTATGTAATTTATAAGGTGAATTGCATAAATCACACAATATTCATGATATTTTTGCTAGAAATAGGAACATTGAAATGAAGTGAAACAATGGATTAATTATTAAAATAGAAAAATATCTAAAAATTAATTTTTAGTTATAGACAAGATATTCTCACATAGTATAATAATAAACAAACCTTCCCAGAATTTCCTTCGGTTCATACTTAGCATAGAACCCTTTTGCAGCATCTTTGTCAGGTAATAAATCATCTACTTCGTCTTTTGCCATTTTTTCATTTAATTTTTCTATGTTTACCTGATTAAAATTACAGTTACACTTAACGTAAATTCATCTTAATTCATGATCCAATTTCAAAATTACAAAAACGTTTCATGAACACAAAATACACTTCTGCATCTGTCATTTAGCACCTTTGTGTATGTACTGAAGCATGAAATACCCTATATTTTTCTTTATGTTGGTAGCATTGAATTATTATTTTTAAAAAGATGTACAGGGGGAGTTAGTATTAATTTCCCAGCTGGATTAATTTAAATAAGTAAAGTTTTTCGAGATTTACAATATTTAATGAAATTTCTATAAGATAATTATAAGCAATAATAAAAAACAATTTTATTAATTACAAAATTAGAAAATTACATACGCGTAACTGGTTTCAAACCAAGTAATGAAAAGCATTGTTCAAGAATAATAGCTGTTGCTTCACACAATAAAATACGGCTCATGTTGACTTTAACAATCTCGCCTGATTTATTTTTTTCAACACAAAAGCAATTATCATAAAATTCGGAAAATGCACACGCAATTTCGTAGCAGTATTGACAGAGAATATGTAGAAATAGATCTTTACTGATTTCCAAAATTATATCTGAAAATTTAAGTAAAACTTTTGCTAACTTCCATTCCTTTTCATGATCTAAATAAAAAGGTGTCGTTTCAACTGCAGATTTTATTTGTTCAGGTGTTAAATTGGCAGTTCGAGCAATTGATCTTATTCTCGTTAAGGCATAAAGAAGATAAACCGCCGTATTTCCTTTATCTTCTAGCATCTTATCAAATGAAAAAACATATTCATGATTTCGATTATGCGATAAATCTGCATATTTAATACAGCCATAAGCAATTGATTCTTGAGCACATTTGATTTCTTCTTCAGTTAATTCTTTATCACGTCCTTTTTCTTTCAATTTATCCAACGCTCGTTTCAATCCTTCATCCAATAAATCTAAAAGCTTAACAGTATCACCAGATCTAGTTTTAAATCTTTTTTTGTCTTCTCCTAAAACAACACCGAATGTTACATGAGTCATTTTTTTATCATGAGGCAAAATTCCAGCACGTCTTCCACAACTCTCAAGCATTTGAAAATGTATTGCTTGTCCAGCATCAGTGACTACTATAATCCAGTCAGCCTTTTGATCATTAATTCGATGCTTGAGCGCTGCCATATCAGAAGTATCATAAGTAAATCCTCCATCTGATTTTACGATTGTTAAAGGCACACCAACATTTGGCTTTTCACCCCACATTATTTTACGTCCTTCATCTTCTTCTAGCATATTTTTTTCCTCCAACTCTTTTACTATATTCTCCATCATTTTTTGATAAAAAGATTCTCCTCGTTCAATTATTTTAATATCTAATCGTTTATAGAGTTTATCAAATTCTCGACGAGACACATCACAAATTAATTGCCAAGCTTTAATGATCTCTGGGTCAAAAGCTTGTAATTTAACAACACAGCTGTAGGCTCGTTTTTTAAATTCTTCGTCTTCATCAAATCGTTTCTTAGATTCTTTATAAAAACTTTGGAGATCAGCAATGGATGAAGACTGAGTTGAATAATTGGGAAATTTATCTTGAAGATGAGCAATTAGCATTCCAAATTGAGTTCCCCAATCTCCAACATGGTTTATTCGTAATACATCATGACCTAAATATTCCATTAATCTACAAATACTGTCACCAATAATTGTTGATCTTAAATGTCCAACATGCATTTCTTTTGCAATATTAGGACTCGAAAAATCAACAAGAATCCTTTGTTTTGGAACTTCAGGAGGAACAGCTTTGCCTAGCTTTAGTAAATTAGTCAAGGTATTTTTAGCATATTCACGACTTAAAAAAATGTTTATAAATCCGTTGACAACTTCTACTTTGTCAATTAACGGGGACGATGAAAGGTTGCTAACTATATTAGTTGCAATTGTTTTCGGCGGAGCTTTCTTACCTATAAAAGTAAAATAATTAAAATAAAACTAAATCATTAATTTTATAATTTAATAAATGACAATAATAATAATACCTTGAGCTCCAAGTAATTTACATAAAGCCATAGCACTGTTACATTGATAATCACCATATTCTGGATTACCGGCTAAAGAAATAACCACAGGGGGATCAGTAATATCGGGATAAGCTTTTCGAATAGCTTCTGCAAACAATTCCTTTAGTTGATTATTTATGCTCATCATTTTTTCACTTGTTGATGAACTTTGTCCACTTTCTTTTGCTCTCAAAGACTCCACGTACTAAAAAAAATGATTATTGCATAAATAATATCAAATATAAATAAATTTAATTATAAAGCGATACGTACTCTTTTTAATACAGCCACACGATGTTTTAATTTGGCATTCTCTTGTACCAATTCATTAAAATCCTCAGACAGATGTTGTTCTTTAGGCTCTTGAGTAATATTAAGTTTTAATTTTTCAATTTCTTGTTTTAAATATTCGATATCTTTTTCCTAAAAGTTGAAGAGATAATTATAACCTTTGAATAGTCTGGTCATGTTAAACTATTTCTACTTAAAATATTTAAAAAAAAAGTAAATAAAGCAATAAATTACCGCTGTATCTGCTCTTCGTTCAAATTCCTGTATATTCTGTAAAGACATACTGCAGGAAGTTTAATTTATAAATTTCGCGAAAAAATCCACGTGGAAAATTTTTTGATCATTCATAAAACAAAAAATTGGATACATCAAACCGTCTATAGTGTATTTCAAGTTTTTAGATCTATCAGCGCCTCTTTTCTTATAAAATAATTGAAACTAAATCGAGTTATCTTCTACATTACCGATAATAAATGCGCATACAGTTTCTAACTTTGCAAATAATATAAAAGATTTTGATTCTTATTTTCAAATATATCTGAATTGTTACCCTTATACAAGAAATTTTGCTAAATCTTTGAAAATTTGGCAGGTAATGAGATATTTTTATTGACGCTTTTTGTTTCTTTATTTTTAAAAATTTTTGTATACCACGTCATTGACTAACTGTTCTCTAATTTTTAGAAAATAATTTAGTCACACTTGAACTATTTACTATAATTCTTACTAAATTAATTTTTTTTATTATGTTCTACAATGGATTTTTTAAAATAACAATGACATGATTCCACCGATTGTTTCATTACAACATCCCAGTTAGATTCTGAAGAAGGGCTGGGCTCCGGCGCAAGTCCAATTGTAATCCTATCCTTCGTTACATTAGCATCAGGAAGAGAGGGGAAGAGTTCTCTTCAATCTTTTCACTGTGACGTTGCCGGTCTGTCAAACTACTTGCATATTGAAGTAAAAAAGGCGAAACTCAGTGAGTGGGCTCATAAAATTAGAGAAAGTGTCTCTGGAAAGAGGTACTATTCATTATACAATTTAAAATTGGTAACAATATAATTATAATGTATTGATCGATGTCTAATTCGTGTCAGAACGTAACGCAGCTGTGGATACTTTCCCCACATTCAGATTAGTTGAAACTTAGTCGTATAACTCACGGCCATGGAGGACGATCTTCCAACCGAATATGATGTCGTCGTGGTGGGAACTGGTATTGATTTATTTATAAAATTTAAAATTGTTGCACAAAATGATATTGTTTTATACTCTTACTTACTTGTTATATTTTTTTTAGGTATGACGGAGTCCATTGTTGCCGCAGCTGCTAGTCGAATTGGCAAAAAAGTTCTCCATTTAGATAGGTACAACATTTAGATATAAAACTGATTTCTTTCATTAAGAAAATTATCTTCAATTTTGCTTTTTTTTTGTTTAGTAATGAATATTATGGAGGATTATGGGCTACTTTTAATTTTGATGGTTTGCAAAAATGGATAGAAGACTTGAAAGCAGCCAAATCTGTTAGCAATGATGTTGATATTGAAGTTGAAGAAGGAGAAAAATTTTTAAAAGCTAGTAACCAATACTCTACTGTTGAAAATATTGAAGAAACTTGGTTTATTATAAAGTAAGAATATTTGTTAGTTTATGGATTAAAAGTTTTTCATATAGTAAAAGAATTTATTTTTTTTTAGCGATGCTGATTTGCCAGCATTGTCTTCTAAAGACACACAAACAGAAATTACTGAAGAGAGTGAAGCAACTGATGCCGCAGAAAAAGCGGACGATGAAAAAAGTGAAAATAAAGACGGTGTAAAACACTGGACTATAGATCGTATTAAAAAAGAATACCGACGATTTAATATTGATTTGGCTCCTAAAGTTAGTACTACAAATTTATAAACATTTGTAAACTTGGAAAATATTTCAAATAATTTTCTACATTGTTCCAAATCGAATGTATAAACTATAATTCTTTGCAGTTACTATTTGCAAGAGGAGAACTAGTCGAACTTTTAATATCTAGTAACATAGCTCGTTATGCTGAATTTCGAGCTGTTTCTCGAGTTGCAACATACATGGATGGAAAACTTATCCAAGTACCCTGCTCAAGAGCTGATGTATTTGCAAATAAAACTGTCAGTGTCGTTGAAAAAAGAATGTTAATGCAGCTATTAGTTTCATGCATGGAGCAAGGCGCAGATAGTCCAGAATTTGATGGTTTATGTCTTTTATTTACACTCTTATCAATAATTCTTTTAGTTTAAAATATTGAGTTCTTAAATAAATCAATTTGTTTTAGGATTTCGAGACAAAACATTTTTGGAGTATTTGAATACAAAAAATTTAACACCAATAGTAAAACATTATGTCATGCAAGCTATTGCAATGGCAACAGACAAAACATCATGTCGAGACGGTGTTAACCGTACGAAACATTTTCTTAATAGCCTTGGACGGTATGGAAACACACCATTTTTGTGGCCTATGTATGGAAGTGGTGAACTACCACAATGTTTTTGCCGCTTATGTGCTGTATTTGGTGGAGTTTATTGCTTGAAACGTCAATTGGATGGAGTAGTAGTTGGAGAAGATAAATGTAAAGCAATTATTACCGGAAAACAAAGACTTGCTCTGGAACATTTAGTTGTTGGACAAGGCCATTTACCTCCTGAAATCGTTGCTTCTGCAGGAGAACAAAAAATTTCTCGTGGTATTTTTATTACAGACAGGTAATTGTTTTATTTGTGATACTTTCTCTCAATTATAGGAAGTTTATGGTTTAAAAAAATTACTTTTAGATCTATCATGCAAGGAGAAAAAGAAAACCTGACTTTACTGTATTATCCTCCAGAAGAACCAGGTCAGGAACCAGTAACTTTAATTGAATTAGGTCCATTAACTAATGCTTGTCCACAAGGATTGTGTAAGTATTAACATACAGTGTGCAACTATCGATTGATAATCAGTTATAATCTATGTATATCTATTTTAGTCATGATAAATATGACTTGTAAACGAACCAAAACAGCTAAAGAGGACTTGAAGTATGTTGTGGAGAAATTTTTAGCATCCGAAGCTATTGAACCAAATGTGTCACATCTTCCTACAGACATGCACACACAAACGTCTGATAAAGCTCATGAAGGAGATGAAAAGTCTGACGAAAAAGATATTGAAAATCTTAAACCTAGAGTATTATGGTCTCTTTATCTTAATTTACCTGCTAGTGATATTAAATTGAGTAATTCGGCACCGAAAAATATTCATCTTTGCTCTGGACCAGATCTAGAACTCGATTTCGATTTTGCTGTCAATCAAGTAAATTTTTTTAAATTTTTTACATTGTATATAACGGTTAATAATTTCTCATAATAAATAATATACTTTTTTATAGGCCAAAGAAATTTTCAAAACTATGTACCCAGATGACGATTTCCTTCCTCGTGCCCCCGATCCTGAAGAAATCGTTTTGGAAGGTGATGAGACACCTGGACCTAAATTTGAAGATGTTCCTTCAGAGGGCGAAAAGGCTGACCTGGAAAAAGAGGAATAAATTTTATTCTGTTGAATAATCTATGAGTGAAGCTTTTGCGACTTCATTGCCGCACAAGCATGGCCTGCATTTGTAATTTTTGTTAGTTTTTTAATCATTATAATCACATTAATACTTTACTCTCTTACATACTAAAATCATTTTTATTATAGACATGATAAAAAAAAAATTATTTAATCTTCAACTTGTGATTTACAGAATAATGCATTTTTCAGAGACTTAATTGCGTATTATTAATTGTCATTATCATCATGATTATTATTGCATTACTCTTACGATTGATTAGAATATCTTGCACAATATATAACCGGTGATAATTAAAACATTGGAACTTTTTACTCATTCACATACGATAGGAAATGATGTTTTCATGCATACTGTTAAGAAATTTTAAATAGGCATATTATATTCAGTAATATCACTAATTTTAACGTTAAGTAATTATATAAAATTACTGCCTAATTAAATAACAATTATTTATTTGAATGATCAGCTACTTGATACATTTAAATTGTTAATTTCAAAATTTTTGAAATTACTATTACGCAACACAATTCAAAAATGAAAAAATAATTTTAACTGTATAAGGCTGTGAATTGAATTTCATTTTTCAATATATTCAGGTACAATGTTCATGATTATGACAATTCTCATTTATACATTATTATAAAGCATAATTCGAAAGATAAAATAAATTCTACACACTGCTCATATTTATTTTATTATATACAATATAAAATATTAAAGTGAGCGATCATTCAATAGATTAAATACAAATATTCATATGATTATTATCATGTCTGATAATTAATTTTGAAGTGGATCAAAGACATTCAAAAGTACTGAAAATATAAAAACCTCAAGTGATATATTAAATAAGCTTCTATATTGTAGCATGCATGAGACAGAAAATTGCTATGTAATTGAGACAAACTGCTTTTCACACGATTTCTATGCATTCCCGAAAGATTTTGTGTTGTAATAAAATTGCAATGAATACTAATAAGAAGTTACAAAATCTTACATGTATTTAATGCTTTTCAATTAATTAAAGCATAAGAGATATCAATCATTCTTCATTTTAAAATATTTTTCTTGACATTTTTTATTTCATTATATTCGATCCCTTTAGTAGCTTAAATTTATTTAATTAAAATAACATTAAAAAATGTTTAATTGTGTAAATATAGAATCTTTGTTTATTTTTTCACATAATTTAAGGTTTATTATAAAAATGATACTTTTTAAAGAAATTAAAAAGTAAATTTCAATGGATGTCGCTCTGAAAATAATTATTATAATACTTTGTTAAAAATAATAAAAAAATCTGGCATAATAACATAAAAACAATTTTACAAAAATTAAAATAGAAAAAAAACAACGAGACTAGAAACTTTTCAACACTTTAATAATATCATTGTATACGAGTGTTTTCGCATCTCGACCCCAAAGATAATCGACGTGGTTAAACTTATTATAATTTATTCGGGTTTTCATTACAACATTTGGTAATGCATTAGCAAGTCTTTCCACATCCTGAAAAAGTCAAATAGTTTCATTGATAAATTTTTAAAAATATTTATAAATGTAAGTTTTTTTTATTAACGATTTATTTACCGAAGGATGATTCAAAAAGTCATTATCACTATAAAATAATCCAACAGGAACCGTTACTTTTGTCAAATCATATTTCGGAGGCTCCGGGGTTCCATATTTTTTTAGATTTGTTTCTGTTCCATAATCAAACTGTCGAAATAATCCTATAAAAAATATTGCATTCAATTAAATCACGATTGTTTACATGTTGTTTAAATTTAACTCTGATTTCATATATCATTAAAACTATAAATACCAGATTTGATTGTTTGGCTGTAATGTATAATTTGTTTTGCAGAAGCACCAGCTGGAAAGTGTCCAAAGACAATTGGCAATATTGATTTATCTAATTGATCACTACCGAATCCAGCTATAGAATAAAACCAATAGCTGCCCAATATTTTTGCAAATTTTTCTGGTGCTTTCCGCATTAATGTTGCAAACGCTAAAACTTGAAGTTTATTTCTTGGAAACCATTGATTTATATTACAATAAGATGAAGCCCACTGAAAATTAATAATTACGGATATTAAATATAACAAAGAAAATTGAGCAAACTTATTTATATCATTATATAATTACTTTCATCACGATGTTGAAAGGTACGACTAATTTGAGAAGTGGACTTCGATGATTTGACAAAAAAGCTATAGGTGCCATACATATTACTCCTTTAATTCTTTCCATATATTCTGGACATTCACTTCCCATCACAAACATTGCAGTTGTTCCTTGACTATATCCAATATAAGACATGCTCTTATTTCCAGTTTTTTCCGTAATATAATCAATTATTGCTGGCAAATCATAAATTCCGATTTCATGCCAACTGTAAAATAATTATTGTTAGACTCATCTCCTATTTTTTTATAAAAGGACTTAAAACATATTAATTACCTAAAATCCCAAAATTCTTTATCCTTTGTTGTGTATTTTTTATGACACCTGGAATATCTATTTCCTCTTGCATTTGCGAGCCAAACATCGTAGCCTTCATCACAAAGCACGTATGCTGAATTCCATTGAAAAATAAAAGTATTTTACAATTGTGTTTATTTAATAAAATTGAATAATATTTATAATAAGCAAATTAAATGAATACTTACCAAGAGCTCGTTTAGGTCCGAGAAGTACCCAATCAGCCGAACTAGAAAGTAGCCCATGATGAATGAGCACAGTCGGTCTGTTCGTAATTTTTTTTTTACTTTGATTAATATCTAGAGATTCTTGAGTACTATTAGGAATTGAACTATTCCTTTGATTAGTTGTCGGCACAAATTCTTGTTTATTTGCATCATTATTTACATCCTTATTTTTTTCATCACCTGATTTTGTTTCCTCGTGTTGTGGTGGTAATACTCGATGTACTTCTAACCGATAGTTGTCTCTAGTCCAAATATGATGTGTTTCAGCTTGATATCCATGACTGAAAATGAGTTCAGGCTGCAAAGATAAAAATAAAACAAATACTTATCTAGCATATAATATCGATTCTTCTAGATGTTTGATTAATTACTATAACTGACATATAATAATATATGCAAAAATTAACTATAAAAAATTAGAGATAAGATTAGATACCAACGTCAACGAACACGTGGTCAGTGACAGCAAAATAATAAACAATGAATACAATGGATTCATAATAGTATGTTTGTTCAACTACTGATAATAACATATACTTTATTTTTTTGTAAATAAAATTCCATCTTATTTTTAAATTGTAGCAATTATTCTTTATGTTTTTTCTAATTCATCTCAATTAGGTACAATAAGTTTGCAAAGTTTTTTTTTATACAGAAAGCACATATTTTGATGATACTTTGTGTTCTAGAATTTAATAGAAATACATATTTTAATGGTTTACTTACAGTTGTCATATGAACTTCGTCATTACTTGTAGATTTATTTATATTGCTCATGTCATAAACATTTATAATATTTTGAATAGTAGGTTGTAATAGTATATTTTTCACACCTAATATAGTCATCGACCGATTAATAATAGGTTGAATACTGCACAAAATTGGGGAAAACATACGTGTTATTATTGTTTTATTGTCACGTAAAAAAATAATTCACAACCCCATGAAAAGAAAGTAACTTTCGAATTTTATATAAAAATATTTTGTAATACAAGTTCTTCTCGAACTTTAGAGCTGTTAATCATATACGACACTTCAATTTTGCCTAACATTTAAACAAAAACGATGTTCAAGGACACAGATTAACTGCTTTGCAAATAATTGGATAATAATATTCTATATACATACATGTAGTATTTAAAATTTAACTATTACAATTGAATTTTTTAGGTTATTTGGATATTATATTTGACATTGTTTAAATGTATCATAAATTTTCAAATACTCAATTTTTATCAACACTTAATATCCACAATAATCAACACGAAGATCATTCAGCAAAAGCGAAACACAATAATAAAATATAAACGGATTGAATGAGCAAACTAAACGACCACTGACGCGTCCTAACCTTTACAATGACGAGAATATCCCTACCTCTCTGTTCATGTGGACTACATATAAGAAGAAGGGGTACCCATACATTCTTTATTCTAATCTATTATCTATTATATTTATTTTCAAGTACATTAATGCATCAGGTACATGTATTTTTTGTAATTATTGATTTTTAATATTTCTTGAATACCTAATTAGTTTTATTGGCGCTATTGACGTTTTTTATGGAAATATTTTAAACTAGACAAAAAGGATTTTCGGGAATTAATATGAGATATTTTTCACGGAAAATTCCACTCGTCACGAGACTGATTTATTACATATGTTTCAAAATTTTTTTTTTATCTTATAGCCCAGATAAATTCATAGAAAGTACTTAGAATTTCGCAGAAATTTTTAAAGGGCCTTTACAAAATAAAATAGTACTTTCTTTTTCGATTCTCTTACCCTTGTTGCTTTCAATTACTTATTCAAGTATTAAAATTTTTTTTATTAATTATTTAATGTGATTTTGTTAATGGTAATAATTGTTACACGAAGATAATTTTTTTCACTAACTGTAAGCGCAAAAAAATATAAGTGCAGGTTCCGAAGTTTACAAGTAAAAATATTTCTATTCAACAGTGAATTTTGAATTCTCGAAAATAAAATTGAGTACTCACGAGATACGCAGTAAAATAATTGCTTATAAAAACTCAATAATTACTTACGATAAGTCAATAACTACTTATGATAACTCAATAATAACTCATGAAAATTTAAAATTCATTGGTGAACAGCAATATTTTTATTTCCAGAGTTAAAAAAAATGTATTTACCATTTTTACTTATGGCCAGTGAAGAAATTATTTCTTATAGGACTTAATGAATTTATCGTGAGCAAAAATTGAGCAATCTTTACAAAATTAATTCAAAGATTTGCACGGAAACGTTTGATGTATTTTTATACGAACATAAAAATATTTGAAAATAACAAAAATTGTGTAAAGAATTTAGCATTTTAATGATATAATTCGCTATTTTTTTGTTGACTTATTTATTATCATTTTTTAAACAATCAAAATTTATAACAATTTAGAGCATTTACCATTCAATCAGATTAATCGTAGTACTACATTTTATAAATAAAAATTATGATCTATTTTTGCTTAATCGACAACTTTCTTTTACTACAAATAATAAGAACATCAATAAAGTTTATAAAATCATAAAACAGGGAAATGTAAAAAAATATTTATCAATAAAAGTCTGATCGTCAATTAATAACAATGAATTGATGACACAATTGTCATTGACATAGAGTAAATAAATTTATCAAATTACTTAATAACTGACGCATAAAATTGCAACAGAATAAGAAAATTGTAATAATTTATGACAAGATATTTCTTCCTGACCCTTTGATTATTTTTATTCATTGTTAATTAAAACTATATATTGCAAATTAAACTCTTTGTTTTCATCATTATTATTAGGTCATGGTAGTCATCTCATATTTCTTACAATGTTACTTAGTTATCATGTTATTTGTATTTGCTGAATATAATCATTCAATGCAATGCGTTATACGATCTCTTTTGATTATAACATAATGAGGTTTGATGTAATTCAACTACTCACTTCTATACACATCTTTTAATTGGATTATAATTTAGATGGTTTGCTAACATATATACAGAAAAGATCTTCAATGTTTAGTTGATAAATAGAAAAAAATTACACCAATATATATTGTTCATTTTAAAAAGTATTTTGATAGTTTAACGAAATACTTTATTATCTCATGAATAATTTATATATTGTCAATTTATTAATTTTAAGTTTGCATTTTAATTATAATAACTTCAAGGTTCGATGATAGTGTTATGATAACAAAAAAATTATTTGGCATCTCTTAAATGTATTCTTATAAATAAATTTTTTTTTTCAATTTTTTTTACGTTGTTTCATGACTCTTATGGCAGCTTTGTCATTCAGTACTTTCATAGTTAGAAACATATATTGGCGTAATGAACATTTTTTATGCCATTTGATTACAAATTATTGATTTCATTTTGTTTCTCAATACTTAAATTACGTGGTTTACTCAATAATTATGTTGAATATTCTTTCATTTTAATCATTAAACCACATAGAATGTCCAATATATTACATTAAATAATATGAAACTGACAGGAAAAACAACTCTTGAATATTGATCTATTACATTTACATCCTTGATTTTTGGAAATGATGATCGGAGTACTGATGCACTTCTGCGTAATGCATGAAGTACCTGGTAAAATAAAAATTCTTTTAGTTTAATATGTATCAACTATTTGCTAAATTTGTGGATTATTTATCGATCCTTATATAGGATTAAAAATTGATTTTATATGTATTCTTTTGAATCTAACTAATTTAAAGTTTAATAGAAGCAATTAAATGAACCATTATTCAACCTTGGGTTTCTGTCGAGGGCCACGATATCTCAATCCAATGTTCTTCCCATGAGAGTTGTAGCCCATAGTTCTAGCTGGCCGGAAACTAGGTGGAAATTTGGAGCTATCACGAGGCTTTGATAGTGCAGGTGTTGTAGAACCACTTGCCAATCCAGATCTACTTCTAATACTTGGCAACGGAGACATCCTCAAGTCTTGTAACTCAATAATATCTGCTTCTGTAGTTCCAGGAATTTCTGGATTTGTTTTACTACCTTGATAATGCACAAGATTGATTATATGTTTAATCAGGATAAAAAAGCTCTTATGAAAGTATTACAATCGCTTATATGCTACGGATTTCAAACCACTTGTAAATTAATGCAGCAGAAAAAGCTCTGATTACAATTTTTTTTATTTTTTTCTAAATAATCGGCTTATAGTAAAAAAATTATTTTTTTAATCCTTGAAAAAAAATGAAACTTATTTTTTATGATATAACCTAAAATTCTATCTACTATAAATTGAATATTTTTATTTAGAATTGATACCAAATATTTCAGTGATATTCTATTTTTATAACATGCACATTCTTTTGATATGCAAGAAAAAAATTCTTAATATTATTGATAATATTAAAAGTGAAGAAAATAACTTATTCTTCTAATTATTCGTAAAGTTAAAATACTAATTATCAAAAAGTTTTTATTAATTCTTCGACTCACCCGTTAATGAAGCTGATCCAACTTTTTTATCACACATATCTCTTTTTCTTTTAGTTTTTTTCTTTGCTCTTGCACCCCAGTAAGTATAATTAACAGCTGCATATTCAAGCAACGCCGCAAACACAAAGACAAAGCACATAACAAGATAAATATCGATAGCTTTAACATAACTTATTCGCGGTAATGAACTTCTTACTCCTGTAGATATTGTAGTCATTGTTAGCACCGTAGTTATCCCTTTATTAATACATAAATAAAAAAATGCATTAATCAATAATCTGTTATTTCATCAATTTTATTAATTATTTAATAAACTACAGTTTTTCTTTATTACCTAGTGCTACTCGAGCGCTTGTGGCTTCATGATTAATCCAAAAACTTACCCAGCTGAGCATAACAATAAGAATGCTGGGTAAGTAAGTCTGAAAGACGAAATAACCAATATTCCTCTGAAGTTTGAAACTCAATGATAGTCTTTGATAGATGCCTGTCGCAAGTCGTTCTTTCCGGTCGTTCGTTTCGTATCCGAGTATTGTAAATTGCGGCAATTCTGCTTCTTCAACACCACGAACGGGTGTCTCTTTCCAATACATTACCACATCAAGGACTGTATAACCATCTGAAACATTATATAAGTCAAGTTATGACTCAGAATTTTTACGCTTGAATAAAAGAATTCAACGATAAAATAAATACTCAATTTTCTTCAAAACTAAGAGTGAACCAAAATCGTCTTCGGAATAATCAAATATAGAATTAGTGCAAATGTTTCAGCGATTCAGTCAAGTAAATTACAGATTTCAAAGTAATACAGAGGATTTTAATTGAATCCGACGAGAATATTGAAACGAATTAAACGATCGCAGTCGTTGAGTCAACTAAGCAGAGACCTATTAGTTGTACTCAGATGACTAAATTACACCGAGTTGTATCGACTTTCTCACTGACTAAATAATTACTTTGAAATCTAGTCAAACTGTTGATACTAGTTGTTTACAGCTTTTGCGTAGATAAATAATTACTATACGTACAGCTCTCGATTTCGACTGTGCAGTTCTGGGAATCAAGAGGGTAGTAATGAAGGTCCATCATACAGGCCAACGTTGTAGTAAATCTCATTCCATATGTGACAGATCCATCACTTGCTAATCTGACCAGTTTGTTACGTTCAGTCACATCGTGAAGAAAGCTGGGAACGAAACCTCTTTAAAATTGTCATTAAAATCTTTTATAAAGCCCTTGAAGGATTTTTACTTAAGGTAAAATAACCATATAATCACTTCTTTGATGATAAAAAAAATTAATTAAAATAATTATGATGCTTTGTTGTTTTTTGAAGCAATCTATGAAATGTTTTTAATGATTAAAAAATAGTTTTCTTGATATCCACCCGAAATATTACTTAACTGTTACAGTAAATAGGCGTAAGACGTATAAAGGAGGTGTTAAACTACACAAGATAATGGAGATAATCGGAAAAACGTGTTGGCGATGCAGGCTGCTAAGGGCCCTCGTTCAAAAAGAAGCATTTTACGCCAACCTTTTTAGCTATTAACCCACATACCTCATGATCGATCACATTATACTCTCACTCCTCTTATTCACCTGTTTTTGTCGTTCGCGAAGAAAGTATCCGGCACCCAAATCTTCTCCGCGAAATCACCGCTCAATGTAAGGACTTCATTTTCCTGTGAAAATGCTAATCGTTCATCCTTCCAATATTGATTTAAATACATTGTTATTGTGTAATCCTAAAAAAAATATACATATGACATAAACAAAATTCTCCTCTATTTCCTATATATTTTTGACAATCTGATATAATGAAATAAAAGCCTAGAACATATTTTTTTCATATGTTTGGATTAGAAACAATATTGGAAGTAATTTAAGAATAGTTTTTATGAACTTTAAATTTGATTCAATTTAATCTAAAGGTAAAAAGTTTTTTTTTTAATTTACAGCGTTTGATTAAAATTCAGAATACTAATTAAAAGTTAGGAAAATGTTTGGCAATCCTCAGAAGCAAATAACTTAGTTACATTTGAATGGAGGATATTTCAAAAGATAACTTTTATAAAATATTAGAAAATTCAATTTTTAAAAAAAATCTTTTTTATAAAACAAAAAAAAGTCCTAAATTAAAAAAATATGTATGACGTTCAAATTTATTTATTAGACTATCTGTCCACCCTCTATGAAAGAATCGATGAAAATCACTCGAAACAGTATATATTCACTAATTGACTGTTATAGAATCATCACTGTTTGAATTAATGCTATAATTATTGCTCCAAACAATGAATATTGACTGAATTATTCTTAAAGAATGTAGATAAAATTACATTGGAATACTATAGTATGTAAAATAAATAAATAGTGTAATTTACCATATTCACTTCAGATATTGCATCAAAGCTCGCAATCGTTAGATCCATTCCCACATGGAGTGGTTCACCTAAAAGACAATTTTTTATATTGATATAATAAGCACTATTGTTGACTAAATTGATTGATAAAATTCAAGAAATAAGAAGAAAAGAATTAGCTAGATAGGTGAACAGATTATTCGATTATATATAATGGCACTAATGATCGTGTCAGATTGAATGGCGTGAAAGGTTTAATTAAGAGCTTTCATGTCTATCAAATACACGCGACTGCAAGACAGAAATCCTCATCACAGTTTTTTATCCACAATATTTGGATGAAAAATAAAATAATCTTTTGGAATCATTTTTCTTTATTGAATAATTGGATCTTATAATATAATAATGATCTTGTTATGCTAACACCTAAATAATAGCGTCATTTATTTATTAAATTTTTCAAAATAGCTGTAATATTATACTAATGATGATCTATAATGATTATCTCATTATTTATAATATAAACAAGTATTAATGACTATTGTCAGCGTAGATTGAAAACTGAAGATCTTGGCCACGAAATTATGCAGAGAAATTCAAGTTCCTCTTAATAATTGTAGTCCAGGCTTTACATATTTATAAGGATCTAGAAGCTTGAGTAATTAGAGCATCACTTTTAAGATATATAACTCATAAAAAATATGTGATTCGATGAATATCATCTCAATGTCATTATCAACTTTTTTTTCATTCTTATGATCGATTAATTTTTTCTTCAATGCAGAATGAAAATAAATTTTACTTTTATTCCGTCGGATACTTTTAGGTTATTTTAAATAATTATTATAACTATGATAATAAATGAATAAATAGTTAAATAGACTTACCACCAAAATTCGGTCTCAATCGGATATCATAACCGTCAAGTATCCTAGAAATAGTTTGAGTGACGTTCTCCAGCTTATCAGATATGTTATTACGAGTAGACTCTATATAACCCCTGTAGAATAATAAATTTAATTATTCAAACTGAAATTCACGTTCATTTGTCATCATATTTTGTATAACATTCGAGTAACTCCCAGTCCAATTTTATATAAACTTTACTTGGAAAATCATACTCTGACTGTGTGTATTTAATACAAATTCTTGTCTTAGTAGCTTACACTCTTCCTTTGATTTTATTCCTTTTCGAATCTCAGTGTCACAACTCTGACTAATTAAGAGAGTTAAATTACACTACTGTGTAACTAGTTTCACCGAGTCTGTTTACTTTTTACCTTCTCCAATATCCTTTCTAAGTAAACTTCTTTATTATGTATGCTATTCACCGTGGCGTTTAATCAGTTATAATTATTTGCTTTCCCTTTCAATTGTTTATTTTTTCTCCATATTATGTCAGTTGACAATCTTAAATCATCTGTTTGCTTATATCATTTTTTGATTAATCATTTCAAAGCTACGTTTTTTTATTTCACTACCGAATGTTATCTCTCGGCGCAGAAATTGATTTAGGCTGGATTTTAATTTTTATTTTAGGATCAATATTTTTAGTTTTTTTAATTAATTCTTTCTATTAACGTAAACGTTTGATTAATTAATTTAATGGATATCAGCGGTGGAATACAAGAATTTATTACCCTAATAACATCAATGACTCCACCACAAAGACTTCTTTGGATTGTCCTGATACCACTGAGTGTTCTTTTTGGAATTGTTATTGGCATTGCGATGGATTCCGTTTCAAGACCATATCAGTAAAAAAAACGTCTATCTTGCTTGATTTGGATTTAAAATTTGGAAAGACAAAGGTGCATAAATGAATGGAAAATTAAAACCATACTTACCATGCAGTAAAATACTTCAGGTGAACAAGCAAAATTATTAATAAAATGTCACACGACGACATCCTGTGGTTCCGGAAATTCAACTTGTCGTCACTCGACGTGAAAATACCTTGTCATCTTGGCATTTCTGAAGGCGATGACTTAATCGCCTGAAAAATACTTTTCACAAATGAAGAGAAAAAAAAATAAAATAAACAAAAAAAAAACAACTGTATGAAACCGGTAATAAAAATCACTTCACCCACCTGATTGAAAAGTATTTAAAATCATTTATTTATTGATAAATATTAATGTTATTTGTTGTTATAATATTTATTATAATGATCAGACTAATTATCGTATATACCTTGAATCTATTGTTTATTTATTATTATCACGTTCCAGTCCAGATCATCTTGGCGCGTTGCTCGATAGCGCGATTACAAGATCAACAGAAGAATTTAAACTATGATGAAAGAATAAACTTAAAACTTCACAGCACACAATAAACTTTTTGGTGAAGTCAAATAATAATGAGATAACTCATTCACATCTCTAAAAATTCATATGATAAATGGGAGAAAATTTTCGTCATACTTAATACTGTTTGGCAGCTAAATCGTAATTTAGACAGGAACGTCTTGCATTGAGAGTAGCATCCGTTCCGCGGTTACTCTCGGGATCGTCACAGGAGAAAGGGAGGATCGTGGCCTGAACCATGGCGCGTATGCGCGAGCTACAATACTCAATCCAAGAGCCGAATTACGCCGACGTAACACAACCCAAAAATCATCTCACATTATCTCCTTCAGTTTCATTTTAAATGTTCCATCTTTTATTCTTATTCACCAATTAATTAAGCAGTCAATACGTAATCAAGAAGCTTCGGGAATTAAATATTCAAGTAAACATCAATTTAAAGGAGCTTCTAGATCTACTAATTGATTACTTGAATCTGCTAAAACAAACAATTCTAATTAATGGCATTCATTCAGCAAGAAAACCTTGAGATGCGATATCTCGATATTATTTAATTTGGCTGACTTATTTGACCAATTAAATTATCTCTCAACTAACAATTTTAATTATTGAAAAAATAATTAATGGATCAAATGAATATAATAATAAAGAATGTTTTGGGGGAAATTTTTTTTGAAATTATTCCAAGTATTTAATGTTAATACAAGTGAAATTTGATTGCAAATTCCATTAACGTTTCTCATTTTCTACTTTCAACTTCGCGACCCTAAATAGAATATTACAAATACTTGACCTAAAGTATTAATTAACTTTTTGAATAATAATAAGAATTATAAGCGGTTTGAGTTTATCAATTACTCGCTTAGAGCGCGTGTCTGATTAATTCTTGATTCCTTGCAGATCATTCTGCTGAGTATTTCTCTAGCTGATGGTGAATCTTGTGCTGTGATTTTGGAGCTTGCGCGTCGCTTGAAAGCTTACACCGGTTTATGGAGTCGCGCCGGCAGCATCCACAATCATCAGGGCATATCGTTGGGGAGTTGCCATTGTCAACCGTGACCTAAGGTGGGAGAATTACCCACGCGGTTTTCTCAATGTTGTGCCGATGTCAATGATTCGCGTCTCGTCTCACTGCCAAATAGTCATCGTCTATTGTTTTTTTGTTTCATCTCCTAATCTTTGCGACAAAAATTCAAATCACCGCTTCGAGGAAACATGAAGTTTATCACGTGAGTAATTTTTTTTAAAATATGTCTACTTTTGTCGTTGATTTATTTTATTCATTCTGAAGTTTATTTAATTTTAATTCATTATTTCATTGTGATATTGTAGCGAATTGATTTGTATTATAAATAATAATGCGTCATTAAAATTGTATATTGACGTCGTGTTGATATGATGAATAACAGCAGTGGTAAAGTTTGACGTAAAAAATATTTATATTAAACTAAAAATTAATTATTCCAAGTAAAAATCAATTGTTTTATATTTTTTTTAGATATTAGTTTTTTCTGTAAGTTAAATTATTATTTATTTCTATTTGACTAGCAAAGATTGATAAAAGAAAAAGTAGAAATGCTAAGGGTGAAAATGTTATAAAATTAATATTTTAATTGATATTTGTTCCAATATTTATTTATCGTACACTTTTAAAAGACATATTGAAATAAAATCAATATGATTTATTAATTGTTCTCTTTAATTGAAAAAATAAATGACAGTCATAAAAATATCTTAAATGTATCTTTTACTCTAAATTACAATAAGTTCTTCAAAAGTATACATTATTTTTCTACGAAGAGATGTCACAAGGGTACTAAAATTTTGAATGACAATAGGAAGGCTAAAACAATTATTCGTACTTCCGCTTCATATTCACTTTTGCCTTAACTCGCTTTATTAACTTGTCTCCTGGTGAAATGTTGAAATGACTTTTTTCTTTTCATTATCCTGTTAAATAAAACATTAGTAAAAAGAGAAATAAAGACATAATTCATAATCAACTTGATAATAATAATGAACATACAATAAATGAATATGTAGGATTGAGTTTCTATTTTCTGGATGACATGAACGTGATTTCTACTTTATAACTGCAAATAGTAAAGCGTTCCTAGATACGTAGGTGACACAAGTACAAATTGACATGAAGTGTAGACAAGAGAATAGATCGAATATTATCTCATCAACACTCAATAAATTAAAACGATTTTATTTAAATTATTTCATTGAATAAATAAATAAACAATAAATTTAATTTAAAAAAAAAATACATACACACGATGAACTTTATATGGAGATAACTTGTCAATGAAAAATGACTCATTTTAGCAGGATTTAATAATGAAATGTTAATTTATAAGCTTTTGTATTTTAACACGTATTCCAATCAGTTGAGAGGAAGCACATTAAATGTACTCTTAAGTAAACTTTCACTTCAAAAGCATCTATCAAACCACTATAAATTTGTTACGTGTTCTAGTTTGTGTTGGATACAAAGAAGAGGGGAGTTAAGCGTTAGCTTTTATCAAGAGGCTTTCGACAATTTCAATAAAAACTGTTTTTTATCGTGACATTGTCGACAGATAAACTTCCGTTTAGATGACATTAGAACGTGATTAAAACACAAAATTTTTTGTCAATTATTATAAAAAAAGTTTCATTTTCAAACTCTTACATGAAATAAAAATTAATTTTTTTATCCTCTATTAAAAGTTTTTATTTTCTTTTCGTTTTATAAATGAGCTTTTAGTTCTAATCAAATTATCGTCATGTTTTAAGTGAAAAAATAGACCAAAGTAATATGGATAAAATTCGTCGAAGTAGAAAATTTATTTATTAAGGACTTCAACTGAAATAATAATGAAAATCGGGACAATTTTCTTGTAACTCATATATGTAGTGTTTACACCAATTTCCCTTCGTTTTTTTATACCATTAAAATTAGTGGTTTCGTCTAGTCTTGTTCATTCGTTTACTATAGAGACGAGACGAACCAAAAAAACGCCAACTTCGAGTTAATGGAATGATGAACGGGAGAGTTGAAGAGAAAAAAAATGTGAAAAGTTAGAGATGTAGGTCGTCCGTGTATATTTCCTCATTCCCCAGGCGCTTTTCGCTTCGATGACTCGTCGTTACGTTCTTTCATGAGAGAAACGATTTCCCATTGCAGTTATTTGTTAAAAAAAAAAACACAAATGCAAGTAATCGACATAAAGAGTTGTCGAATTGTTGGTAAAATCAATCTACTTCTAACTTATCTGATAGAGTTCTCAAATAGTAGATGAACTCAAGACGGATCACTGCTCCATTCTGTAAGTGTTACATATGTACTTGACAACATTTTTATCTCCAACTCTTCCGCATTTACTTTTATCATTTACTATTGAGCCAATATGATCAAAAATTTATAGTAGCAAAAATAAATATTTTTTTTTTTATTTCTGTATCAAGTTTTTTAGAATATTAAAAATTTTTATTGACATTTTTTTCTCGAAGATACATTTCAATTAACATCAGTAAAGCTCTTGAAATGTATCTAAAGTTAATACATCCAGTTGGATATTTAGATTTTTTAAAGCTTTATTTATGTACAGAAATTTTTCATTAAGATAATTGATTTTATTCTAACGAATAAATTTAAGTAGAAGAAGAATTGTGGTGTAATGTCTATTGAAATTCACGGGCTCACGTAAAGCCAATACAAACTTTTCAGTCAAAATTGAAAGCAGGGACAAGTGAAAATGACAATGGCATCAGTGGTTGAAATTCTAGGCAAGATCGAATTTATTTGTAGCCTGAGGAATTTTTTATGAAGTTGATTTTTTAAAGCAGCTTAAAATGAACAAAAGTTAATGAAAAAAATGAACTTGCACAATAATCGACAAAATGTGATGTTACCAAGCGTAAAAAAGTTCACTCGAAACAGTGACGTTAAGCATTTCAAGGCGATGCTGTGTCAGCGGACGATACACGAGGGTCCTCTTCTTTTACTCTTAACTCTGTTCCTCTTGGCACAGTTTAACGTACACGAGAAAACGTCTGCTTTGCCTTCTTCAATCTTTTCTTCCAA
Source organism: Chelonus formosanus (assembly GCA_028641665.1). NCBI lineage: Eukaryota > Metazoa > Arthropoda > Insecta > Hymenoptera > Braconidae > Chelonus > Chelonus formosanus. The sequence continues at coordinate 7,556,546 of CM054004.1, read as the reverse complement.
CGTTTCTTCTTTCTATTTTGTCATAGATATCACTGGTACTTTTTAATGCTCCATCGAACATGGAATTTATCTCGTGAAATCGCACTCACGTTTCATTTATTCTCTTTCTATCATACCGTATGCTACCATAAATCTATAACTTACACTCCTTAAAGTCACTCCACCAGTCTTTTTCGTGACATTCATGCTTTTGAGTAAAAAGATCCGACGTTCTGTTTACACTCGACTCGCGTTTTGTCTGCTGATCTGCCAGCTTTACTACTTTTCTCATGCGAGGAATTTAATACGGTTATGTTGGCACAAGATTCCTTCAATTGCATTAACTGTTTTCTCAATATTATTTCATTATTTATTTTCATGTTGAACCAATCAATTATTAAGATTCTCAGAAAATTTATAGAAAAAACAATTCTACGAATAAAATTAATTTTATCAAAAAAATTAGTCTAAAATTATAATATACACTATTCCACATTTATTAAGTCACTCTAAATTAATTAAATCCTTTTTTTAGTTATTTTTACTCCACTTTGAATAATTGTCTTTGATTTACTTACAAAATAAATGTAATGCCTCATTAAAAATTTTCTATTAGTGCATTATAGTTTGCAGTCAAATTCACCATTACTCATCCACTTTTTTATTTTTAATAGTCGTAATATTTTCAACAAAAATAATAACTTTATTCTCACAACTGTACTATCAAACACCATCACCTTAACTTTTGCATTTATTTCCACGATTTAAACTTGTACTATGAACGATCCCATTTTTTTAAAAACTCTTTTTATTTATTTATAAATAAATTAACTCTCTATCAAATTATTTTAAGGGCCCAAGCTATGTACAGTTGTTTAAGGAATGTGGATTACTTGCTTCAAGCGCAGATAATGCTGCATGCTTCACGTAACTCGTTACGAGCAACCCTTAGATATATACATGCATACAAACTAGCTGATCGTGTTAAATCCCTAGAGATGGTCCGTTTACGAGCATACCAGTTTCGCTACCAACAACTTCAACTTTTGGTCATCAAACCTATTTTTATAACTTGGACATTGTGGTAATAGATGAATTGATAATACATTCTGACTGTTGAGATATTGTCATGTCATATCCCAAGCATTAAATATTTATAGAACTTTTGATCCATCTTTGGAAAGTTTTTTTTCTCTCTAATAAATTTAAGAATAATATTAGACATTAAACTTGAAAGATTCAAAAAGATTGAGAATCAATGAAACGAATATTTTTCATAAAAGATTAAAATTTGTAATGACCATTGCAGATTGTTGGTTTTATTTATCCCTTTGGGGATGTGTCAAAGCAGTCGTAACCGCACAATTCACCAATTGACTTCTCCGGCGATCAACTTGTCGTTCCCAAAACGTGATAGAATTATCAGGGGAACAGTTAACGACATTGTCTCGAAGAACATCACTATGGTTCTAGAGAATCTTCTAATGAACTATGAGAATAGTCAATTACCAACTCATGGAAAAGGTACGCAATAGTATATAACTTTTCAGCAACTTTTTGATTGATTAGCTTAATTATATATGTATGTAAATAAAACTTTTATTCCCATAATCAATGAAGACATTATCATTACTATATTTTTCGTCATTTTTATATAAGTGTATGTGAATATTCTGACATATTTCATATTCAGAAAACTCATAATATAGAAAAAGAATATTTCAAATCGCTGTTAAACGTGTCGTAGCCTTGAAATTGTGCTCTCAAAGCAACAAGAAAAAAGTTTCGCTTTAAAAATAGGAATAGCATTAAAATGATGAATTTATTGAAGCGTAAGATAAAATCCTGTGTCCAAAATCAGACCATTAGTGTGGATTATTACTCACACCGGGGAAACAATTTACCTCGTCGCTGCAAAATCTTTTTAACGATAAAATTTCAAATCATTCTCCGGTCATGTACGATAATGAAGCCTCTTACATTCAATCCGATTTTGCAAAGAAATGCAAGAGCCTATCTTTATCCCTAAGAGCAATGAAATATGGTTACATATGGACTTGATTACATTTTCCTATAGTGTATTGTAATACGACTCGTCTATTATTATCCTATAGGTAATTTATACAATGAGTAGTTCTATAGAACTACTAATTGTATAAATAATTACGAAGTGGTCCTGGTCTCTTTTTTGAGTCTGAATTTACCCCCTCATAAGTGCCATATCAGGGGATGCGGCTTAATAATAAAGTAAACCATGCTTAGAGCTCCATAATAAAACCGGAGTTAAATTGCTACCTGGAATAGTGCTGTCCGCATGTCAATTTAATAAAAAATTTAGACTCAACTATAAATATTTTAATATAAAATTTTCCAAGTTTTAACATGTATGAACAGAAACATTCTGGTGCTGCTACAGATTACAATTCAGTATTTGCAAATACTATTGTAGACGAGATAGACTATAAGTCAAACTGTGCGAAAGGTAGACTGCATCTAACATCCTTTATGCACGATATGACACATATATCTTTTCACGATTTATCTTTTTGATAGATCATCTTTATCAACACGGAAACCATATGAATATTTAATCGATAATATTCTTTCTTGTGTGTGTCCCATTAATGTATTGACGTTCATCCGATATTTGTTTTACCGTGTGTATTCATGCATTGTCAAAGAATCTCTGAAGAAATTTGTATTTGTACACCAATTCATGTGGTATCATTGAAGACAACTGATATTGCATACATGATATTGTTTGTTTCGTTCTGATTTTAATATGATAATTTTTTTTTTTGTATTCTTTATATACTAGATTTTCCCGATTCGATATTATATTCTGAATCGATTTTTTTTGTGAGTCTGATTTTTAATACCGGAATGTAAAAATGTTTTAAAAAGTATTACTATTTAGACTTTGGATGTACTTTACGTTAAATTATAGCCAGGTGTGACAAAATATTGGTCAAATGATTTTTTTCTTTTTTTTAATATATTCATCCTGCCTTTAGAGGAATTAAAATTATTTTAAAAAAAGTAAAAAAAATTCATTTAGACTTTAGCACGAATAGTTTTTATTTACATTTCATCGTAATTTAACGTCAATGTTTTTCGATGAAATAAGATCTATAATAAAACATACGTTACGTAAATTACAGTTTTTTTCAAATTGTGAATAAAAACACTACAAATTCACGTTTCGAAGCATGATAATAAAAATGATTCTGTCCAACAATGAATTTGAAGTTATTGTGAGAAAAATGATGACAACTTGCAAGACCTTGCAGTGAAATAATTACTAATAATAATTTAAAATTCAGTTTTGAATAAAAATACTTTTATTATTATTATTTCTTACTCACACGTTTTACAACATGGACTGATCACTTTTTTACTTACAAATTATAAAAAACTTTCTTCATATAAAGTTAAAACTCTGTACAATTTGTATAATTCAATTTTAAGTATCACTTTATATTAACTATTAATTTTTAATTATCTTTTAATAAATGAATAATTTTTTCAGGAGTTCCTACAGTAGTAAAAACCAATATTCTCATCAGAAGTATGGGACCTGTTTCAGAGTTAGATATGGTAAGTCAGAAGAAAATTTGGAATTTCATACTTTTTTAAGGATTAAAATTTTTCAGGATTACTCGATGGACTGTTACTTTCGACAATACTGGCGTGATTCGCGTTTAAGCTTCCTTGGACCCATCAAGTCATTGAGTTTAAGTATTAAAATGCTCGAGAGGATTTGGAGACCTGATACATATTTTTATAACGGAAAACAAAGCTACGTACACACTATCACTGTTCCAAATAAATTGTTGAGAATTTCTCAACATGGTGACATTTTGTATTCAATGCGATTAACTATTAAAGCAAAATGTCCAATGGAGTTGAAAAATTTTCCAATGGATCGACAGTCTTGTCCACTTATTCTTGGAAGTTGTGAGTATCATGAATCAATTGGATTTTACTCAACAAAATTATTTATTGCAGAAGTTATTTAAATAATTAATATTAGCATAATTATACTGATAAATGAAATTTTCTGTTATCATATATATATATATAGTCAAACTAATAGAGAAAAATGTTTTATTCTACATTTCTTTTTATTTATTCGGATAGAAAATTTGCAGACAATACAAAATCATTGGAACGTAGCATCTCAATTTTCCTAACAGGTTCAATAGTATTTGCACTAACTTTCCTATTTATTTGATGCGATTCCTAATATTATATTGAATTATATTCTATTGATAGCTTACTTATGATGTAGCAGTAAAAATAAAATTTAAGTACCTAGGTTTTTATCATATAAAACGAAATAAAGTTATAGTGATATGAGAAAATATCAGACACCTGGCAATACGATAAATTTTTATTTTTTCTTTCAGTTTCTTTTATATTTTTGATCTCTCCGTCAGATGTACAAAAGTACATGAACCAACGTAAAATTTGTATCAGGATGTCTCATCGATAAGATAGGCAAGGATTGTGACATTACATCTGCACACATATACTTACAAAAGATATTTTTATACTTTTCAGATGCTTATACAACGAGACAGTTGGTGTATGAATGGCAGGGAGGATCTTCAGTCAATTTTGTTCCAGGCATGGCACTATCTCAGTTTGATTTAATGGGTTCACCTTACCGAAATCTTACATTTGTACGACGGGAAGGTGAATTTTCTGTACTTCAAGTATCTTTCAATCTTCAAAGAAACACTGGATACTTTCTCATTCAGGTAATTCTTACGGAAAATCATTAAAGCTATTATTGATTATGAATAATTAATCAACTCTAGCATAGATATGACTCTAAAGTTTGCGTAATTTATATCTTGATAAAATTAGATTTTTATAAATAATATTAGAACATGACGATAATAAAGTGAGAGATAATTACAGAATCTTTATTTTTATCACATTAACTATCAACAACTTCTACCATTAATTTTATAGAAAAACCATATGCATTAGAAATTATTATCTGAAAAAATTTGCCCACATATATTCATACTCACACATACTCTATAAAGTATGTTTACTACAGCAAAAATTTAATCGAGAAATTTTATCAGTCAAATTCTCTTTAAAAACACTTTAGAAGTAAAATCGGAAGCATAGCTGGAATCTTTATAATTTCATTTTTTCTTAAGTATCTGGCTTTATCACAACTTCCCTATTCTTAAAAATCGTTTTATTTAAATTTTCATTATTTATCTAGGTTTATGTTCCATGTGTTCTTATTGTCGTTTTGAGCTGGGTGTCTTTTTGGATCCATCGAGAGGCTACAAGTGATCGCGTTGGATTGGGTAATTAATACCTCTTTTTTTATTTGACATTTAAAGTCTTCAAAGATTTTGTATCAGTGTAGATTAATCGAATACAAAAAAATCTATTACAGGTATTACAACTGTACTGACGTTATCAACTATAAGTTTAGATTCAAGAACCGACCTTCCCAAAGTACGTTATGCCACAGCTTTAGATTGGTTTCTACTAATGAGTTTTTTTTATTGCATCGCAACGCTTTTGGAATTTGCTGGAGTCCATTACTTTACAAAAGTCGGAAGTGGGGAAATACCTATCGATGAAACAGAGTGGGAAGATTGGGAACAGGATCCTGATAAGGAGTATAATGATACACTAAGTCCTATAGCTACTTACAGTTCCCAAGCGGTACATCCGGAAGTCTCTACAAGAAGACGTAGCTCCATGTTGTGCTCTATTTATAATGTGAGTATGAAAAATTACTCGTGGTAAGCAAAAAAAATATCCTTGACTTACAGTAGATTTACTCATGAAAAATAGGCATTCTCGTCTCTCTTTGCTGTTATCAAACTACATTTTTCATTGATGTTACAAAGAGAAAATGCAATTGACCATGAATTCCAATGTTATTATTTGTTTTATGCTGAATACTTAGTATTTTTAAAAACAGGAAAATTCAGCCTTTGGATTGGACTCCGGATACTCTATATCTGCAGCAGTAACGTGTAAACCATCTACCATGGAGAGACATACTCAAACTGAACTTTATACTCCAAAATGGAGACAATTTTTATATTGTTTAGCAGGCGATGATGCTTTCAGGCAAGTTATTTAGGAAATTATCAGTTATAATTATAAATAATTATGATAATGATTGAAATAATTGTTTATAAATAGAAGACAACGTCAACGTGAAGCAGCAAGTGGTTGTCGTCGACATGGAGAACGAGTTGAAAGACACATTAATAGTGTTTCCTACATCGATAGAGTAGCTAGAGTAGTTTTTCCTGCATCATTTACTCTCCTCAATGTTTTCTATTGGCTCGTTTATGTCACATATCAAGAAGAATTTAAATGGCAAGATCCACCAATTGGCACTAGTTCACAATAAATACATATATGTATAAATAATTATTGGTTGTATTATTTTGTTTTTAATCTTACATCAAATATGAAATAATTATGTATGTTATTGAGAAAAAATAATTACGCGTAACTAGGTGTTGGTTCCAAATTGAAAAAAAATAATAACTTGCCTTTATTTTGATTATCTAATATCTAACAACTTTTAAAATATAAAAATTCATAATACTTTGTTTATGATGTTTTCACAAATTATTAATAAATCTTTGAAAACTATGGTCGTTTTTTATGCAAAGAGCCTTCAAAAAATAACAATCATAGAAATCATTGCCCGACTTTAAAAATAGGCGTGAGTGCCTTCTAGCGCTAAAAAATAATATCAAAAGTCCGAATGAATGTTCAAAATAGGGCGTGACATCCGTTGCTAAATAACTGCAACTCCGAAGCAAATCTGAAAGCCGCGAAATTCAAATCAATTACTCGAAATTGTTTACTTTCAGATGTTACATTACTTTTTCGTGTACTAAATTTAAATGAAAGTCCAATTCATTAGAAACTGATGACTTTATTTACTTCGATATGATAATAATATATCCCTCATTGCATGAAAATTTCTCTCATTTCATAATAAATTACCATCCGTACACATTATAAAACTCGAATACACTCACATAAGAAGATTACAAATTGCTAAATAATCTAGACGCAGTAGAATCGAAAAGCAATCGAAATAATATAGACAGTATCTCGTAGATGGTAGTGCAAATACCGTTTCAAATTGTTATAATTCAATTTAATTTTTTGATATTTATTTTTGCAGACATATACAGAGATAAGAATGCAAATGTTAACAGTAATTGATAATATGCGGAAAAAAAATTATACAAAAACTACACTTTCGAAAAAATGGTATTACACTGAAACTCTCATTACATTTTGTACAAAAATTTTCTAAACTGAGCCTATACAAAGAAAAAAAAATGTGTAAATCGAAAAGTCCCATAACGTACACTCTTTGTCTTGATGCTCAAAGAGATAAAATCAGGTAAAAGACATAAAGAATCAATTCGTGCACTGACAAAATAAGATTGAACCACAAGTCGACCCAATCTAAATATAAATCATGCTCCAACCATCATACACGGCCAACAGAAAACTAGTTATTCCAGTTTAAAAATTCCATAAAATCGAAAGTTGACCTCATTTTCGCATAAATTATGCGCTTATCGAAATTTCAAGAAGTGCATTGGGAAGCTCTCGCTCTCACGAATCCATTCATATCCTTACTTTCGATGAAGGCACGGTAGATCCGAAGTTATTAACAAAAATAATAGTTATACTCCATCGAATCATAAGAAAAACTTCAAACGCTCATATCTCGAAAACTATGAGAGATACGGGATTTTTGATGGGGTGTCTTCCGGTAGGGGGTATGGTTTTTTCTCTTTGAATTCAAATCTTTCATATGAGACCTCAATCAAGTCCGTAGCATCATTAGCATAGAAATTATGTATGTTTTTGGGTTTAAGGGTTTTTCGTTAATATTTTATGATTGTTACGATAGAATGTGGTTGACAGCCGTTATTTTGGAACCGTATCTTCATGAGCTTTCCAATAAGACCCCTCATTTTATGATTCAAGCATAAATTATGATACCAAGATTTCCAACGGTTCGATTGAATATTTTTTCACTTTCAGTGTCAAAGAACAAATTCTCTGTGCTTGCTCGTCCGAAAGTAATAGATACAGCTAAGAATTTTAAAAACACGCTTTTTAGATAGAAAAAAAATGAAACCGGAAGTTGGCCTAATTTAGGCCAACACAATGTGTTTCATGAAAGAAGTCTTAATACAAATTCTAATGAGAGTTTCAATTCAATTCAATTTTTTATGGATTCACAGAAATGAATTTTACAAAATTGCATTAAACTTCAAAAATTCGAAACGGTACCTGCACTGCCATCTGTCGGTTATCATTAGTTTTTTTCGCTTTGTTGAATTGCAGACTCTAAGTTATTCATCGATTTGTAAATTTCAAAAGTGAGTGTATTCGAGTTTTATAGTGAGTACAGAAAGTATTTCTATTGCATTTATATGTAATTCAAAAAGCGAAAATTTCTATACAATGAGGGATATTCATGTAGTACTGGAGCGAATAAAAAAATTAGATTTTAATAAATGTAACTATGGTTAAAATCAAAGGAAAAAAGTATTCTGAATTCAAAAAAAAAACAAGTAGAATAAACATTGATTGATTCAAATTCAGCGGTTTTGAGATTTACTGCTGAATTCAGAGAGATGACTGAGAGAGCCTAAGCCATGAGGATGATTTTGTTGAAGGAAGTGTCACCGTGGTACCCTGTTTCGACCCGGAGGAACTGGAAAAAACCGAGGTCGTAACTCTGTTCATAAAACAGGGTGAAATTTTTACGGACAATACACACACGCGTGAATGCCTGGATTATACCTGAAGAATAAAAACCGATTATAATGGAGTTTTTTTTTAATAACAGTTCCAATCATACGTTTTTGAAAACATTGATCGAATTTATATGAATGTTTCGTGAATGATAATTATTTTTTTATAATTAAAAAAAACAGCACATACTAGTCGAAGTAAGAATTATCTATAAAAATTAAATAGAACATAAATAATTATAAGTGTATCTTTCAAAAACGGCCCACTTCCGGTTTAATCGATTTTTAAAAGTGAAATTACTCGCTTCCTGTTGACCGAAAATGAAAAACAAGCATATCATTGGATTCGTGAGATCAAGAGCTTTATTATGCATGCCTCGAAATCATGATTAGCACATGATTTATGCTAAAAAATGGCCCACTTCCGGTTTAATCAATTTTTAAAAGTGAAATTACTCGCTTCCTGTTGACCGAAAATAAAAAACAAGCATATCATTGGATTCGTGAGATCAAGAGCTTTATTATACATGCCCTAAAATTATGATAAGCATACGATTGATGGTGAAAAACGGCCAACTTCCGGTTTACATGCATGTCTTGGAAAAAAAACCAGTACCCTTGAATTTTTTTTTAACCTGTATTTCTTAGGCTACAAAACTGTCAAAATCAGTTCTCTTACTCGAAATTCGAACAATTCTTGATCTTAACCCCGAAAAATCTTGAAATCATAATTTATGCTCAGATCATAAAATTGAAGTCGTCATATGATAGATAATGACGCAACGACTCCGAAAAACTAGGGGTTGACTATGTTTCGGTGTATAAATGTCATGTTATTCGCAAAAAACCCTAAAACAAAACATATGCATAACTTCTATGCTAATGATGCTACAGGGTCAATCGTGGGCTCATATGAAAGATCTAGACGTGAGAGAAAAATTCGATACCCCCTACCGGAAGACACCCGGTCAAAAATGCCGTATCTCTCATAGTTTTCGAGTTATGAGCGTTTAAAGTTTTTGTTATGTTTCGTTGCAGCATAACTTTTTTTTTTTGCTAACAGCTTCAGATCCACTGGGCGTACGGTGATAACAAGCATATCATTGGATTCGTGAGATCGAGAGCTTTATTATGCTTGCCTTGAAATCATGATCAGCACATGATTTATGCTAAAAAATGGCCCACTTCCGGTTTAATCGATTTTTAAAAGTGGAATTACTCGCTTCCTGTTGACCGAAAATAAAAAACAATTATATCAATGGATTCGTGAGATCGAGAGCTTTATTATGCTTGCCTTGAAATCATGATCAGCACATGATTTATGCTGAAAAATGGCCCACTTCCGGTTTAATCAATTTTTAAAAGTGAAATTACTCGCTTCCTGTCGACCGAAAATAAAAAACAATTATATCAATGGATTCATCAAATCGAGAGCTTTATTATGCTTGCCTTGAAATCATGATCAGCACATGATTTATGCTAAAAAATGGCCCACTTCCGGTTTAATCAATTTTTAAAAGTGAAATTACTCGCTTCCTGTTGACCGAAAATAAAAAACAAGCATATCATTAGATTCGTGAGATCAAGAGCTTTATTATGCATGTCTCGAAATCATGATTAGTACATGATTTATGCTAAAAAATGGCCCACTTCCGGTTTTATCAATTTTTAAAAGTGAAATTACTCGCTTCCTGTTGACCGAAAATAAAAAACAAGCATATCAATGGATTCGTGAGATCGAGAGCTTTATTATGCTTGCCTTGAAATCATGATCAGCACATGATTTATGCTAAAAAATGGCCTACTTCCGGTTTAATCGATTTTTAAAAGTGGAATTACTCGCTTCCTGTTGACCGAAAATGAAAAACAATTATATCAATGGATTCGTGAGATCGAGAGCTTTATTATGCTTGCCTTGAAATCATGATCAGCACATGATTTATGCTAAAAAATGGCCCACTTCCGGTTTAATCAATTTTTAAAAGTGAAATTACTCGCTTCCTGTTGACCGAAAGTAAAAAACAAGCATATCATTAGATTCGTGAGATCAAGAGCTTTATTATGCTTGCCTTGAAATCATGATCAGCACATGATTTATGCTAAAAAATGGCCCACTTCCGGTTTAATCGATTTTTAAAAGTGGAATTACTCGCTTCCTGTTGACCGAAAATAAAAAACAATTATATCAATGGATTCGTGAGATCGAGAGCTTTATTATGCTTGCCTTGAAATCATGATCAGCACATGATTTATGCTAAAAAATGGCCCACTTCCGGTTTAATCGATTTTTAAAAGTGGAATTACTCGCTTCCTGTTGACCGAAAATAAAAAACAATTATATCAATGGATTCGTGAGATCGAGAGCTTTATTATGCTTGCCTTGAAATCATGATCAGCACATGATTTATGCTGAAAAATGGCCCACTTCCGGTTTAATCAATTTTTAAAAGTGAAATTACTCGCTTCCTGTCGACCGAAAATAAAAAACAATTATATCAATGGATTCATCAAATCGAGAGCTTTATTATGCTTGCCTTGAAATCATGATCAGCACATGATTTATGCTAAAAAATGGCCCACTTCCGGTTTAATCAATTTTTAAAAGTGAAATTACTCGCTTCCTGTTGACCGAAAATAAAAAACAAGCATATCATTAGATTCGTGAGATCAAGAGCTTTATTATGCATGTCTCGAAATCATGATTAGTACATGATTTATGCTAAAAAATGGCCCACTTCCGGTTTTATCAATTTTTAAAAGTGAAATTACTCGCTTCCTGTTGACCGAAAATAAAAAACAAGCATATCAATGGATTCGTGAGATCGAGAGCTTTATTATGCTTGCCTTGAAATCATGATCAGCACATGATTTATGCTAAAAAATGGCCTACTTCCGGTTTAATCGATTTTTAAAAGTGGAATTACTCGCTTCCTGTTGACCGAAAATGAAAAACAATTATATCAATGGATTCGTGAGATCGAGAGCTTTATTATGCTTGCCTTGAAATCATGATCAGCACATGATTTATGCTAAAAAATGGCCCACTTCCGGTTTAATCAATTTTTAAAAGTGAAATTACTCGCTTCCTGTTGACCGAAAGTAAAAAACAAGCATATCATTAGATTCGTGAGATCAAGAGCTTTATTATGCTTGCCTTGAAATCATGATCAGCACATGATTTATGCTAAAAAATGGCCCACTTCCGGTTTAATCGATTTTTAAAAGTGGAATTACTCGCTTCCTGTTGACCGAAAATAAAAAACAATTATATCAATGGATTCGTGAGATCGAGAGCTTTATTATGCTTGCCTTGAAATCATGATCAGCACATGATTTATGCTAAAAAATGGCCCACTTCCGGTTTAATCGATTTTTAAAAGTGGAATTACTCGCTTCCTGTTGACCGAAAATAAAAAACAAGCATATCATTGGATTCGTAAGATCGAGAGCTTTATTATGCTTGCCGTGAAATCATGATCAGCACATGGTTTATGCTAAAAAATGGCCCACTTCCGGTTTAATCAATTTTTAAAAGTGAAATTACTCGCTTCCTGTCGACCGGAAATAAAAAACAATTATATCAATGGATTCGTCAAATCGAGAGCTTTATTATGCTTGCCTTGAAATCATGATCAGCACATGATTTATGCTAAAGAATGGCCGACTTCCGGTTTAATCGATTTTTAAAAGTGGAATTACTCGCTTTCTGTTGACCGAAAATAAAAAACAAGCATATCATTAGATTCGTGAGATCAAGAGCTTTATTATGCATGCCTCGAAATCATGATCAGCACATGATTTATGCTAAAAAATGGCCCACATCCGGTTTAATCAATTTTTAAAAGTGAAATTACTCGCTTTCTGTTGACCGAAAATAAAAAACAAGCATATCATTGGATTCGTAAGATCGAGAGCTTTATTATGCTTGCCTTGAAATCATGATTAGTACATGATTTATGCTAAAAAATGGCCCACTTCCGGTTAGATCGATTTTTAAACGTGGAATTCCTCGCTTTCTGTTGACCGAAAATGGAAAACAAGCATATCATTAGATTCGTGAGATCGAGAGCTTTATTATGCTTGCCTCAAAAATATGATTAGCATACGATTTATGCTAAAAAATGGCCCACATCCGGTTTAATCAATTTTTAAAAGTGAAATTACTCGCTTTCTGTTGACCGAAAATAAAAAACAAGCATATCATTGGATTCGTAAGATCGAGAGCTTTATTATGCTTGCCTTGAAATCATGATTAGTACATGATTTATGCTAAAAAATGGCCCACTTCCGGTTAGATCGATTTTTAAACGTGGAATTCCTCGCTTTCTGTTGACCGAAAATGGAAAACAAGCATATCATTAGATTCGTGAGATCGAGAGCTTTATTATGCTTGCCTCAAAAATATGATTAGCATACGATTGATGGTGAAAAACGGCCAACTTCCGGTTTACATGCATGTCTTGGAAAAAAAACCAGTACTCTTGAATTTTTTTTTAACCTGTATTTCTTAGGCTACATGACTGTCAAAATCAGTTCTCTTACTCGAAATTCGAACAATTCTTGATCTTAACCCCGAAAAATCTTAAAATCATAATTTATACTTGGATCATAAAATTAAAGTCGTCATATGATAGATAATGACGCAACGACTCCGAAAAACTAGGGGTTGACTATGTTTCGGGGTAAAAATGTCATGTTATTCGCAAAAAACCCTAAAACAAAACATATGCATAACTTCTATGCTAATGATGCTACAGGGTTGATCGTGGGCTCATATGAAAGATCTAGACGTGAGAGAAAAATTCGATACCCCCTACCGGAAGACACCCGGTCAAAAATGCCGTATCTCTCATAGTTTTCGAGTTATGAGCGTTTAAAGTTTTTGTTATGTTTCGTTGCAGCATAACTTTTTTTTTTTGCTAACAGCTTCAGATCCACTGGGCGTACGGTGATAACAAGCATATCATTAGATTCGTGAGATCGAGAGCTTTATTATGCTTGCCTTGAAATCATGATCAGCACATGATTTATGCTAAAAAATGGCCCACTTCCGGTTTAATCGATTTTTAAAAGTGGAATTACTTGCTTCCTGTTGACCGAAAATAAAAAACAAGCATATCATTAGATTCGTGAGATCGAGAGCTTTATTATGCTTGCCTTGAAATCATGATCAGCACATGATTTATGCTAAAAAATGGCCTACTTCCGGTTTAATCGATTTTTAAAAGTGGAATTACTCGCTTCCTGTTGACCGAAAATACAAAACAAGCATATTATTGGATTCGTGAGATCGAGAGCTTTATTATGCTTGCCTTGAAATCATGATCAGCACATGATTTATGCTAAAAAATGGCCTACTTCCGGTTTAATCGATTTTTAAAAGTGGAATTACTCGCTTCCTGTTGACCGAAAATACAAAACAAGCATATTATTGGATTCGTGAGATCGAGAGCTTTATTATGCTTGCCTTGAAATCATGATCAGCACATGATTTATGCTAAAAAATGGCCCACTTCCGGTTTAATCGATTTTTAAAAGTGGAATTACTCGCTTCCTGTTGACCGAAAATAAAAAACAAGCATATCATTAGATTCGTGAGATCGAGAGCTTTATCATGCTTGCCTCAAAAATATGATTAGCATACGATTGATGGTGAAAAACGGCCAACTTCCGGTGTACATGCATGTCTTGGAAAAAAAACCAGTACTCTTGAATTTTTCTTTAACCTGTATTTCTTAGGCTACATGACTGTCAAAATCAGTTCTCTTACTCGAAATTCGAACAATTCTTGATCTTAACCCCGAAAAATCTTGAAATCATAATTTATGCTTGGATCACAAAATTGAAGTCGTCATATGATAGATAATGACGCAACGACTCCGAAAAACTAGGGGTTGACTATGTTTCGGTGTAAAAATGTCATGTTATTCGCAAAAAACCCTAAAACACAACATATGCATAACTTCTATGCTAATGATGCTACAGGGTTGATCGTGGGCTCATATGAAAGATCTAGACGTGAGAGAAAAATTCGATACCCCCTACCGGAAGACACCCGGTCAAAAATGCCGTATCTCTCATAGTTTTCGAGTTATGAGCGTTTAAAGTTTTTGTTATGTTTCGTTGCAGCATAACTTTTTTTTTTTGGCTAACAGCTTCAGATCCACTGCGCGTACGGTGATAACAAGCATATCATTGGATTTGTGAGATCGAGAGCTTTATTATGCTTGCCTTGAAATCACGATCAGCACATGATTTATGCTAAAAAATGGCCCACTTCCGGTTTAATCGATTTTTCAAAGTGAAATTACTCGCTTCCTGTCGACCGAAAATAAAAAACAAGCATATCAATGGATTCGTGAGATCGAGAGCTTTATTATGCTTGCCTTGAAATCATGATCAGCACATGATTTATGCTAAAAAATGGCCCACTTCCGGTTTAATCGATTTTTAAAAGTGGAATTACTCGCTTCCTCTTGACCGAAAATGGAAAACAAGCATATCATTAGATTCGTGAGATCGAGAGCTTTATTATGCTTGCCTTGAAATCATGATCAGCACATGATTTATGCTAAAAAATGGCCCACTTCCGGTTTAATCGATTTTTCAAAGTGGAATTACTCGCTTCCTGTTGACCGAAAATAAAAAACAAGCATATTATTAGATTCGTGAGATCGAGAGCTTTATTATGCTTGCCTTGAAATCATGATCAGCACATGATTTACGCTAAAAAATGGCCCACTTCCGGTTTAATCGATTTTTAAAAGTGGAATTACTCGCTTCCTGTTGACCGAAAATAAAAAACAAGCATATCAATGGATTCGTGAGATCGAGAGCTTTATTATGCTTGCCTTGAAATCATGATTAGCATACGATTGATGGTGAAAAACGGCCAACTTCCGGTTTACATGCATGTCTTGGAAAAAAAACCAGTACTCTTGAATTTTTTTTTAACCTGTATTTCTTAGGCTACATGACTGTCAAAATCAGTTCTCTTACTCGAAATTCGAACAATTCTTGATCTTAACCCCGAAAAATCTTGAAATCATAATTTATACTTGGATCATAAAATTAAAGTCGTCATATAATAGATAATGACGCAACGACTCCGAAAAACTAGGGGTTGACTATGTTTCGGTGTAAAAATGTCATGTTATTCGCAAAAAACCCTAAAAGAAAACATATGCATAACTTCTATGCTAATGATGCTACTGGGTTGATCGTCGGCTCATATGAAAGATCTAGACGTGAGAGAAAAATTCGATACCCCCTACCGGAAGACACCCGGTCAAAAATGCCGTATCTCTCATAGTTTTCGAGTTATGAGCGTTTAAAGTTTTTGTTATGTTTCGTTGCAGCATAACTTTTTTTTTTGCTAACAGCTTCAGATCCACTGGGCGTACGGTGATAACAAGCATATCATTGGATTCGTGATATCGAGAGCTTTATTATGCTTGCCTTGAAATCATGATCAGCACATGATTTATGCTAAAAAATGGCCCACTTCCGGTTTAATCGATTTTTAAAAGTGGAATTACTCGCTTCCTGTTGACCGAAAATAAAAAACAAGCATATTATTAGATTCGTGAGATCGAGAGCTTTATCATGCTTGCCTCAAAAATATGATCAGCACATGATTTATGCTAAAAAATGGCCCACTTCCGGTTTAATCGATTTTTAAAAGTGGAATTACTCGCTTCCTGTTGACCGAAAATAAAAAACAAGCATATCATTAGATTCGTGAGATCGAGAGCTTTATTATGCTTGCCTTGAAATCATGATCAGCACATGATTTATGCTAAAAAATGGCCCACTTCCGGTTTAATCGATTTTTCAAAGTGGAATTACTTGCTTCCTGTTGACCGAAAATTCAAAACAAGCATATCATTGGATTCGTGAGTTCGAGAGCTTTATTATGCTTGCCTCAAAATCATGATCAGCACATGATTTATGCTAAAAAATGGCCCACTTCCGGTTTAATCGATTTTTAAAAGTGGAATTACTCGCTTCCCGTTGACCGAAAATGGAAAACAAGCATATCATTAGATTCGTGAGATCGAGAGCTTTATTATGCTTGCCTTGAAATCATGATCAGCACATGATTTATGCTAAAAAATGGCCCACTTCCGGTTTAATCGATTTTTAAAAGTGGAATTACTCGCTTCCTGTTGACCGAAAATGGAAAACAAGCATATCATTAGATTCGTGAGATCGAGAGCTTTATTATGCTTGCCTCAAAAATATGATTAGCATACGATTGATGGTGAAAAACGGCCAACTTCCGGTTTACATGCATGTCTTGGAAAAAAAACCAGTACTCTTGAATTTTTCTTTAACCTGTATTTCTTAGGCTACATGACTGTCAAAATCAGTTCTCTTACTCGAAATTCGAACAATTCTTGATCTTAACCCCGAAAAATCTTGAAATCATAATTTATGCTCGGATCACAAAATTGAAGTCGTCATATGATAGATAATGACGCAACGACTCCGAAAAACTAGGGGTTGACTATGTTTCGGTGTAAAAATGTCATGTTATTCGCAAAAAACCCTAAAACACAACATATGCATAACTTCTATGCTAATGATGCTACAGGGTTGATCGTGGGCTCATATGAAAGATCTAGACGTAAGAGAAAAATTCGATACCCCCTACCGGAAGACACCCGGTCAAAAATGCCGTATCTCTCATAGTTTTCGAGTTATGAGCGTTTAAAGTTTTTGTTATGTTTCGTTGCAGCATAACTTTTTTTTTTTGCTAACAGCTTCAGATCCACTGGGCGTACGGTGATAACAAGCATATCATTGGATTCGTGAGTTCGAGAGCTTTATTATGCTTGCCTCAAAATCATGATCAGCACATGATTTATGCTAAAAAATGGCCCACTTCCGGTTTAATCGATTTTTAAAAGTGGAATTACTCGCTTCCTCTTGACCGAAAATGGAAAACAAGCATATCATTAGATTCGTGAGATCGAGAGCTTTATTATGCTTGCCTTGAAATCATGATCAGCACATGATTTATGCTAAAAAATGGCCCACTTCCGGTTTAATCGATTTTTAAAAGTGGAATTACTCGCTTCCTGTTGACCGAAAATAAAAAACAAGCATATCATTAGATTCGTGAGATCGAGAGCTTTATTATGCTTGCCTTGAAATCATGATCAGCACATGATTTATGCTAAAAAATGGCCCACTTCCGGTTTAATCGATTTTTAAAAGTGGAATTACTCGCTTCCTGTTGACCGAAAATTCAAAACAAGCATATTATTGGATTCGTGAGATCGAGAGCTTTATTATGCTTGCCTTGAAATCATGATCAGCACATGATTTATGCTAAAAAATGGCTCACCTCCGGTTTACATGCATGCCTTGGAAAAAAAACCAGTACTCTTGAATTTTTTTTTAACGTGTATTCCTTAGGCCACATATCTGTCAAAATCAGTTCTCTTACTCGAAATTCGAACAATTCTTGATCTTAACCCCGAAAAATCTTGAAATCATAATTTATGCTCGGATCATAAAATTGAAGTCGTCATATGATAGATAATGACGCAACGACTCCGAAAAACTAGGGGTTGACTATGTTTCGGTGTAAAAATGTCATGTTATTCGCAAAAAACCCTAAAACACAACATATGCATAACTTCTATGCTAATGATGCTACAGGGTTGATCGTGGGCTCATATGAAAGATCTAGACGTGAGAGAAAAATTCGATACCCCCTACCGGAAGACACCCGGTCAAAAATGCCGTATCTCTAATAGTTTTCGAGTTATGAGCGTTTAAAGTTTTTGTTATGTTTCGTTGCAGCATAACTTTTTTTTTCGCTAACAGCTTTGGATCCACTGGGCGTACGGTGATAACAAGCATATCATTGGATTCGTGAGATCAAGAGCTTTATTATGCTTGCCTCAACATCTTGATAAATTATAAATAATTAATATTTTATTTTTAATCATACAAGGTTAAGATAACAGTTATGGAACTAAACAATGATGAATTATTCGTTTTCTATCGAATTTTCGTAGATAATTTTTACTTCAACCGGTATTTGCCGATTTTCTAATTATAAGAAAAATAATTACAACTCATAAAACATAATGAGTTTGTTAAATTTAGTAATTTAATTACTCAGGTTCATCATTTTAAATATGACCCGTGATTAAAAAATTTATGATTAGAAACTTTATTTCAAAAAAAAATCTATTTCAGTCGGTAATTACTCTCAAGTTATGAACCAGGCATTTATGCGTTCAAGTGTACTATCTGTAATAATTCTATTCTGTTTTACGACAGAGTCACGACCTCGGTTCATTTTAGTTCCTCCGGGTTGAAACAGGTCAAGATGGCGACACTTCCTTTAACAAAATTATCCTTATGGCGTGGGCTCTCTCAGTCTTCTCTCTATTTGAATTGTAGTTTATCAGCGACAGATGTCACGTTCTCGTTTAAATAATTTCTGCATTACCGATCTATGCAGCTCTAAGAAAGAGCTCTGGATGGGAGTTGACAAAAATGGTTTTATTTTTATTTTTCATGTTACAATAAAATGAAGTTTTTTTTGTATGTCTCAATGCTTATTATGCATAGAATTAAAAAAAGTTTAATAATATTATCTGAATGTGTTTCATTGTCAGATTATGCTATTCATTGGATTAAATATAAAAGTATATAACAAGTGATAACAGTACTTTAGGTTACGTGAACCGTCTGTCAGACATGAAGCATTGTAATTGTAATTATTATAAATTTTATTCATTGTGCCATATGGAGATGATAAGACTATAAAGTATCTAAATCACTGAGATAAATGCCTCACAAGTCACATATTAACAGAGATCATATAACGTTTAATCGTAACAGTATTGATACTATTGAATATGGAGTGAGCAAAATACATCAAATTATATGTTCTATCATAAAATATTGAATTTTTAAGTTCAAATTTCTTCATGTTTATGTGTTATGAGTTTTTGAAGTATATTATTATAATCTTATTAAGATTCTCGGTAAAATAGTTACTTTGAGAATGAGTATCTTAAAGAAAAGGTGAGATGTTTGATAAATATCTCTTGATGCCCTCCACCACTATCACTTGGATGTCAATTAATAAGTTTATTTTTCAGATTAACGGATTTCGAAGAAGTTTTGAATGAGGAAGAAATTGACTTAATTAGTTTAAGAAAATTATGTTTTCATGGTAAAAATGAATCCTGCAATAATAATATTTTGTCGGAGACTGTAACTTGTCAAGTCTAAATTTTATCAAGTAAACGATGACTTGAGATTAAAATTTAATTTTAGGTATTCCTGATGAAGGTGGTTTACGATCATTATGCTGGAAACTATTGTTGAATTATTTACCTTTAACTAGAGATGATTGGCCTGATGTACTCAAACGAAAACGAGATTTATATAATACTTTTATCGGTAAAAAAAATTATATTACGTAAAATCATTTCTATTTATTTATAATTTAATGTTTCATTATTAATTATAGATGATCTGATAGTGATGCCAGGTGAAACTGCTGTTGATGGAGAGAGAGTTGATGTTACTTTTCATGATCATCCTTTAAACTCCAATCCTGGTAGTAAATGGCAAACTTTTTTTAAGGATAATGAAGTTTTATTACAAATCGATAAAGACGTTAGGTATATCAGTTCAAAAAGATATTTCTTGTGAAATCGAAAAATTTTTTATTGTATGGATAATTTTTATTAACTTATTTATAGACGATTGTGCCCAGATATATCATTTTTTCAACAAGGTACTGATTATCCATGTCAAGCTATAGTAAACCCCAATGGCCCCAAACGCCTGCATTCGCGAGTGCAACACACAGTACTCAGAAGTGCTAATGTTGAACGAAAGGGTTTAGGAATAACAAAGGTATTTTGATTGATTTAATTACCATTAGACAAAACTAAAATACATGTCTGTTGAATTATTATTTTAACAAATATTTGTTTTTCACTGCATTCAATAATGCAAAGTAGCAGGTACAGTTCTGTAATTTTAGTTGAGAATTATTTAAAATAACTAGTGTGTTAACCATTTATTTTATTATGTGTAGATAGCTGTTTCGGTGAGAAAAGCACCAGAAGATTATGCTCCTCTAACTGAAGGTGGTGAAGCACATTGGGAAGTATTAGAAAGAATTTTATTTCTTTATGCCAAATTAAACCCTGGCCAAGGGTATGTTCAAGGTATGAATGAAATTGTTGGGCCAATTTACCATGCATTTGCTTGTGATCCGGATCCTAAATGGAGAGGTTAGTAAAAAAACATATAAATCATGCTACATTGCATATTTTATTATTGTTAATACAATTTATGAGTGTCAATAGCTATTTGAATAATTTTTAGAATATGCAGAAGCAGATACTTTTTTTTGTTTTACCAATCTTATGAGTGAAATAAGAGATTTTTTTATCAAATCCTTGGATGAAGCTGAATTTGGTATAAATGCTATGATGATAAAATTAAGCCAACAAGTTAAAACAAATGATCATGAAGTATGGTTACGTCTACAACAACAAGACTTATGTCCACAATATTATAGCTTTAGGTAAAATAATTACCTGTTTGCAGAAACAAAGTATTTAGTTTTATATGAAAATAATTTTAGATGGTTGACATTACTTCTCTCGCAAGAATTTCCACTGCCTGATGTAATGAGGATCTGGGACTCACTTTTTGCTGATGAGAAGCGGTTTAGCTTCTTGATTCATATTTGCTGTGCTATGATTTTGTAAGTGATTAATAAAAAATATTGAAAAACATATTTATTCAATTAGTTATTTATTTATTTCAGATTGTTAAGAGATCAATTATTAGATAATGATTTTGCTACAAATGTGAAATTACTTCAGGTAAGATTTTATTTGATGACAATAATATTAGGATTGTTACAAATATTTAAGATTTTTTTATATTACATATCATGCAGAATTTTCCTTCAATGGATATCCAAATTGTGCTCTCCAAAGCGGCAATGTTAGCAGGGAAGACATTAAATACTCCATAATAAATACTCCTGATAAATTTCAATTCTCATTTCATTCATAGAAACGAATTTATGTAAATAAAGTTGACTCATTAATATCTTCCTTCAGAAGTAAAACAATGTTTGTGAAACACATCCCAGTCTAAATTTTAAAAAAGTGAAATAAGTACAGTAATATTTCTTACTACTTAAACATTCTGTTTATTATTAAGTATCAAATTATGATTTTACAACATAACTATCACAGGTAAAATTTGTGAATTAGACATAACGTTTATATTTATTTAGTTATGAATTGAAAATTTAATTGTTTTATATATATATATATTCATAGTATAATAGTTGTTTCTAAATGAAATATCTTATGCTTATTGTAAAAATATACTCTTCTTTTATAAATGAAAATGAATTTATTTAGACAATAATTTAGGTAAAAAATCAATTTTGTAAAATAATTCGATATTTCGATACGTCCAAATGATTATTGTAGAAATTATTTACATAATTACAAAAATGTGAATTTTTAAAAATTATATTATATAGTTTTATTTTTATAATTATTCACTATATCTCTTTTTTACTTTTCAATAAACAATGCTATAAATAAATATATTTCATATTTTCAATGATATTGTGATTTTGTTCATTTATTATCTATTTAATAAGTAGAAGAATCCATCTCATCAAAAACAGCCCCCCTATGTTTTGTTTAGATTTTTAAGTTTTTTAATGCTTTTTAAAAATTGTTCTTTAATCATTTCTTTACGAGTTACAAAGGTTTAAAGTCGAAAAGGGGATGATGTTTTGGTCCTCCTTCGAACATGGGTAAAATCCTTTTTTTATGGAACAAAATTGAAACTAGCTCTAATGTCGGCATAAATTATTCTCTAATTATACTTATTTTTGAAAAGAGAATGAGACGGAGCTCTTGATTTCAATCTTTACTAACTTCAGTTACTAACTTTCGATGTATCGAATAAAAAAAACTGCACTCGATTTCGAGATGTATCAGAGACAAGTTCATTGTTGATATTATTCGTGAATCTATTAAAACAGCAAACTATTAGCAATGCCCAAAAATGTTTTACTACTCCGGACTAAATGTCAGTCCATCTATCATTGCAACTGCATCATTAGAATATCCTGTGATTGATAAATATTCTCAAATAGAATTTAATGATATTATTGATTTAACAATTAGTTGGAATTATTTTTTAGTATGGCAAAAGAATGCTGTATTTATATCAGGAAATATTAATGGAAATTACAAAACTGAATTATTAACTATTCCTGGATTTCCTTTAAAAAAGTAAGTTCAGTTTGAATATATTATAATTTATAAAGAAAATTATGTGATTTTAATTCTATGATTTAGGCTTTGTTCTGTTGTTGCTGGGAAGACAATGATAACATTTATAACTGATGAAAAAGAAATTTGGCAGTATAATGTTTATGAGAAGATTTGGAAGAAAATAAAAAATTTTATTGTACAAAACGTTGACAATGAATTGGAGCATGTAATGAAAGTAGAAGGACATCACAGTGTAATAGCTTTAACTAATTTAGGTGAGTATAAGAATATTATAACATGAAATGAATAAGTTTAAAAATAATGATTTTGTAGGAAGGGTTTTCAATATTCCCAACTTAGTTGAAATGCCCAAAAGAGTTAAATTTATCGATATTGCTTGTGGATTCGAGCATACTATATTGTTAGCTGATAATGGAACTCTTTACTCAATGGGATCAGGCAGGTTTGACAGACCATTTTAGTTGATTCAGTATTGATATTTTAGTAGTTGTGAATAATATATTGAAGTATGTAACAATGATATTTGTAATTATGAGTGAAGTTGAGCTTAATTTTTACAGTAGAGGTCAATTAGGACATGGTGATTTAGAAGACTGTGATGAACCAAGATTGATTGAGGCATTAGCTGGTCTTAATATTATGAAAGTATCTGCAGGTGGTTGGCATAGTGGAGTAATTACATCAGAAGTAAGTTAATGTAATTTATTAAATTTTTTTTATGCAAAGCTTAATCTTTTAAAGGGGGATGTATATACCTGGGGATGGAATACTAATGGAGAACTTGGAATAATTAGTGAAGGGAAGATTATTACCATTCCAACAGTCGTAGATTTTACAGATAAAAAAGGAAACCCATTAGACATAAAAATAAAAAGTATTCAGTGTGGCAATGCTTTTACCATGTGTCTGTCAGGTATTATATTATTGAACTCCGAAAATTATATATGAAAACATTTAATTTTTAATTCTGATGAATAATAAGTTATCCTGTATATCTTAACAGATAATGGAATACTATTTGGATGTGGATCAAATAAATATGGACAATTAGGAAGATCACCTCAACAGTTTTCTCATTTAGAAAAATTTATAGAATTAAATGAAAATTTCAAAGGAAAAAAAATTCAGTTAATCAAATGTCAAGAGTGGGGTTCATTAATTAAAGTGGAATAACTAAGTACACAATAAGTAAATTGCTTGAATATTTTTATAGATCTTTTTTGCGTTTTTAAATTTAATGATGTTAAAAAAAACATGAATTCAAGGAAAAAATTATACCATAAATTTCAACTTGAAAAAAAACTATTTAAATCACAAATAAAAATGTAAATATTGAATAAATTTACCTTGAATTGAATTAATTTTTCTGCCAGCCAATTAGTGGCAATACCTTGAGTATAGCTATTATTTATTTTTTTTAAAAAAACATTGATAAATATCCAGTGCAAATTAACTAAAAAAATCTAAAAATATACACTGAATTAGAGTAGGTTCTCAGAAAACAATCAAACCACTTTAAGATTGCAGTATCTTGCAAGATGTTGAGTAATACTCTGAATGAATATTAAAATGATTTGATAGATGTAATGAATAATGATTAAATAAGAAAATAAAGAGATAAATTTTTTTTCAAATCGATTTTATTAATTTTTTTCCATATTTTGTTTAATATTTTCAGAAAATAACACTCCAAAGCGAAAAAACCGTATATTCTCACCAATCCCAATGTGTGTATAATATATATATATATATTATACTTTTTTTGTATATATATAATGTATACTTTTACTTTATATATAATAATGTTACGTGGAGTAGCGCACACTTTAGACTGTTATGTATTGATACCTTTATAATTTTATCGATAAATTACAAATATTGAAAAACATGAAACAGATACAAGCTGGTCGGTGCACGACAACGAATTTTTACCAACGAGACTTTTATTGTAAAATTATCTTCTATTCATAGTAATTACATTTTTTTATTCAACTATTAAATTGATTCAAATGTATGAGTTTCTTTGATATTCGCGTGGATCTTAGACTCGATGTTTACAATATCGATTATAAGTTAATGTAACGAAAGCATACAGATACGAATCACAGATTGACAACAAGGAGTTCCAAGATCGAGATCAATATCGAGAATAAATATCACGAATTGGTTTCATCTATTACAATTATACATATAGAATTAGAAAGCACATAATTGAATCAATTTCAGCAGTTGAATAATTTTATAATACATTAATAATAGTAATTATTATTCTCATTAGTTAGTAAATTCATCAATTGTAGTCACGAGTAGTAAAATTCGTAATCGCTCGAGCCTGCTTGATTTACTTATTATATTTTCACACCGAAGTCAAAAAGGCAATACGCAGTATGAACTTACCTAGTACATGTGTGTATCATGAGTGTACGCGCGTGTATTATTATTTTACAACTAATTTTCATTTTTTTTTTTTAATTCTCATCTTTTAAAAATGCTTAAGTGACTCTCAGTTCTCTGTCATATTCATTTATTATGCACTCGAACACTTATCGAGTTTACAAAACTCGTAAAGTGAGTAATTATAATTTTTTTATATTTTTATTTTCATCAAAAAATTTTCAAGAGGATTTCGAGGATCATCGAGTTCTTCAGGGCGGGTAGGGTGAGGATTTCCGTAGAGAGCAATCGTATACGCGCTACAAATTATAAAAAAATATTTTCAACTAAAATTAGTTGGGAATTATTAACATAATTTATAAATATAAACTTTTTATCATGAACAAAAAGGCTTCGTTATTTGGATTCATCTACATCATAAGCAACAGTCTTACATAATTAAAAATTTAATTTCCTATTTGATTAAGTTCGATTGAAATCCAATTTCGGAAGCCCTTATTTTAATAAACTCAAAATTTATTTTATAAAAATACATTACAACATAAAAAACTTGAACTAAAAAAAAAAATTAATATTTTCCAGAGATTTTTATTGAAAATAATACAACAAAATGTTTCATAATGATAATAATAATTAAAAATAATTAATATTTATAGATACGTACTGTCTTACTTGATATCTATAGATAATCATCGTGTCTTAAAACGGCATTTAAATAATAATAATAATAATAATAATAATAATAATAATAATAATAATAATAATAATATGATTATCATTAATAATTAATAAATTTATAATAAAACAATGATAATAATAATGATAAAAATTAATAATATAAAGATAGTAAAGTTAATAATTGTTATATCATAAAATTATGTATTAATAGACAAACCTCATAGCCTAATTATTCGTGAACCATTCATCATCGTCTTTAACCGCTAGCTATGGATTCTTTTGCTTAGCAATGTTTAATGGGATAATTAATTAATTAAATTACACGTTGCTTGGATATGCACATACAGATATAAAGTCATTTTTGGTCCCACCTAACTGCAAACATTATATTCATACATTTTTCTGTTTCAAATGGTTTGTACGTGTATTAAATCGTGTGTACGTGTCAGGGAAAACTATTGTTACTTATTGTAAAATCGTGCCGTCAAGTTTTTTTTATCCATTTTTTTATACAATGCGTATACACGTCGTAGTATGGTTCGCATACATTAAGTATTATAGCATAAAAGTATATCAGAAAATTTATTCTTCACATTACACTCGCGAGTCGCTGAAATTCTCTACGTTCCTCCATTTAACTTACTTTCAATCTTAGACTCTTTTTTATGTTTTCTTTTAGTTTTATTACATCTTGTCATATCCTGATAATTTATTTACCCACATGTTTTATTTAATAGCCATATGATGAATTTTTTTTCTTATTTTCATTTTCAAATATTCCATCCTATTAATTATTTTTCGACAACTGGCATTTTTTTATTACCAATTATTATTTGATTCTACTTAATTAAATTAATATATTCTCACTATCTTTATGTATTGGAGATAAATATCTGTTGTAATTAAAATATTCTAATACATAATTATTTTGATCGATAAATAAATTGTTATGATATTGATAGGTATTACCGTAACATTCGTTTATCTCCAATAATTCAATAATTAACAGCCAATTGAGAAAATTTCGTTTTAGCGCCACTTGGTAAACCATGGGCACAAATTTAATCTAATTAAGGCGTTACAAATTTTCACTTTATAATTTTTTTTTTCATGAATACTGGTATATCAGTCTCATTTACATTAGTCCCACGATTCATAAAGATCGAGATCAACATTGCTCTCATTTGTAAAATGAGAGGAAAGTCGTGCTTAGCACATGGAATTGAATTCTATATATTTCAATGCCAGTTGTATATTTTTTTAGGAAATGCGAGGATTATTTTTAACACTTTCCTTTCCTTATTATTTAATTTAATATTTTTTTTTTAATTCAACTAATCAGATAAATAATTTTTAATTTTACACATGAATAAAAAATTATTTATTTTTCCTCGCAAAATCCTGTTTATTGAACACAATTCATGCGTATCTCTCTTATTCACAGAAGTACGAAGAGAAATTCGCTAAAATCGCGTGTTCATCTTTATTATCAACATATTTCAATAGTAATAACCTCACAACCATTTTGACAACAATCAATCATTAACAAAAAGAGCATATTACGTTCAAAAAATGTTTAAAAATGCGCCGCCGTATTAAAGGAGTTTTAATCCTTAAAGGTCGGCGTATCACATGTTTAAATTGTGAACCACATTTTACTACGGCGTCGGTATTATATATGCGATTAGATATTATTCAATTATTTACTAATTCTTTATCTAGTTATTAAAAATTTTTTTTGTTAATAATAATGATAATTTTAAAAATAATTATCAAATGAATAATGAAATAAGAATAATTATCCAATCGCATATTTCCATAACAATTGCATATCTTAGTTTTCGCAGTGACTTTGTGAAAGTGCATATCACGAAATAATTTGGAAAATTCACTTACACATTCGTCGACGCATTTCTGTAACTTTTATAATCAATTTAACTCTAATTAATGTCTTATGACAATCGTATACAGTCGTGTATAAATTCACGATATTATACTCATAAAAAAAAAACATTTCAACGAAAGTATAACAATACTCAAAAATTAAAAGACAACTTTACAATCTATTTTTTTCCATTATCCTAAAGGTGTTTCACTTGGTCTGTACAATTTACATTTATTATTTATTATCCCTTAGAAAATATAAAATAATTAAAAATATGTTGTATTTGTTATACAAAGAAAAATTCGTATCATTAATAAAACCTCTTCTTACAATTCATTTCTGCAAAATGTATCAATATATTAATTTGCAATTACTTCGGTTTAGTTTTCATGTATTATTGTGTATGTGAATGAGTTTTTATGTAGAAATAGTTATGTATTGTTCATCAGTTATTTATTTTATGCATTTTTAATATTGTAATCTGAAGATATCTGTCATCAGACTGTAACGTTCTTGTAAAAGTCCGTCCGCATGTTTTTTTCTTTTCACTCAATTAATTATTCAAAATATATATATACGTACACAGTTGAATATCCGTTTCTGTCTTACTTGAACTTGGGGCACCAAAATAGAATAAAAATTCTAAAAATGTGTATATTAGAGGCGCAATATTTTTGTATATTATTTTATTTGTCAACTGTTAATATTATGTAAAAAGTATTACATTTAAAAAAAAGTGTCAGTAAATATAATGATCAATGATCGGTGGCATAAATCATTTACTAAAAAATACAAATAATAATAATATGTAAATAATAAAAATAATAATCATGTAATTAATCATGACATGAGTGATCATTACCTCTAAATAACTGAATATTTCTTTTTATTTATTAAGATTTATTTTATTAAATAATAATTGCAATTTTATATAGAATATAAAAAATATTTTTTGACGTTTTCTAACTACTTAGATGTACATGTATAAAACACTATATTCGAATGTAAATTTGTTTCTTTAATGCATAATTATTTGCATAAGTATAATTTACAAATGAAACAATAAACTTACATACAATATCCTCCACGTGAGGAAGAAGTATGGACAAATAATAACATCTACGGTGAGCGGTGGGTGGGTGGGTTGAAAGGGACAAAGATGATCAGATACTCCGAGAACAGCTTGAAGATTGCAAGTGCCATTCATGATATTGAGATTATTATCAATTACACTTGAGGCCTTGCGCAAGTCCTGGAGAGCCATTTGTCGAGACCAATAAAATGACGTCTAAGAGTTATTAACGAAAAAAAAAAAAATAATAATAATAATAATAAAAATAATAAAATAAAATTATAATATTAATAATTATAAAAATTATAATAATTATAGTATTACTAATTAATGGAATAAAAAATGAAACTTGTATTAAAATTAAAAAAATGAACTTGATAAAAAATATAAAAATTATTTCGATTTAAAAAACGACTAAAAATTTATTAACAGAGGTAAATTTATGCCTTATTTATATTGTACTTGAAGAAAAAGCTTTACAACAGATTAGAAGATTATAATAAGAAGAAAAAAAATCAAATCTACAAGTTGTTTAGTTGATTATTTGTTTTTTCTTTATACCGATGTATATGTGTGGTGACTGGCTTATAAAAAAATCTTCCTTTTACATGTTGATATTAACGACAAGATTAAGAAGATCGAGGTTTTATAATTATGACAAGAAATAAGATTAATCAGTGCACATTAGATCGAGTTACGTCTGCTGTGTGATTATGAATAATTATGGATACACATGGGTCCTTAGTAACAAATAATGAGGTTTGTTTATAATTATAAATAAAAATACCTCTTTTAAGGATATGTGATGATATTAATTGTCGATTGCACCCTATCGGCCCTTATTTCAAATTTTGCGAGAAAAAAAATATATCTATAAGTTACCATGGATATTTGGTTAATTACGTGCAAAATTTAGACCGTAATTTGTAAATAAATCGTTAAAAAATCTCCTTTTTTTTTTGTTTAATTTACTGAAAGAGTTCTTGTTTTTATTTTGGAATGAATTATTTCGTATTGTTTATGTTTTCATCTTGTTTATATTAATTGTATGAACACATTCAACTTTTGATTGAATTTTATATAAAATTTGTTATGTTGATTTATATAGAAATCATCAAATAAAAAATTGTACGTAAAAAAATTATTTTTTGTTTTATTTAAACCTGATGAAAAGATTAAGCGTCTTTTAGTTTTATGAGCGAGTATAAGTACATTATAAGAATTAATGCAAGTATAAATAAATGGAAATTTGTTACAAGAAAATTATTAAATACATTTAAAACAAATGAACATCGGTATATCAATATATAATCATTAATTGGCATAATTGATAATTGTTAAATCTACCGTAAAATAAATTGCACAATCGCACTTTGTTTTTAAGGAAAAAAATTAATTTAATTTCAATTTTTATGAAAAATGATTGAAAAAAATTTATTTGAATGAAGAATAAAAATATAAAATAATATTAAAAAAAAATAATAATAAAATGCAAACAATTATTTTAATAATCATATCCGCGGACAGACGTTTTTGTTTCTTTTTTAAATATTGTTTTACAGTCTATATAAGTATATGAGTGCACGTTTTTTCTTTTTTACGTTCACGTATACGTATACAGTAAATAGTCCGTCTTTCGTTATGGTTTTTTTTTTTTAAATCATGTCTTGTTATGTAAATGTGTTAAATATAAATGCTGTTTACACATATATATATTACACAATAGAACACCATCTCAAGTAATCATTCCCTATTTTTATCATTCTCATTCACATATACATATTATTTATACATTATATATATATTTATATATATTTATGTATACATATTATTAAATATATATACATATTTTTTGTTCTTTTCAGTAGGATATCGCTTAATGTACACGTTTATGTTTGTATACATAAAATTTTAGTAAAATTTTTTTTCGTAAACGAATGTCTAATTTGTATACTAAATTTTCGATTGAACTTTTTTCTGAAGATTTGTAGAATATTTTGGCTGATTGTAAAACCACCATTTAATTCTACAGTATACTCGTATTTATTTGCACATTCGCGCACATATATTCGTTACAACAATAATTAGTCACTCGTGCCACTTCTGTAATTAATTAATGATGATCGAAGTAGTAATTTAATTATACGCAATAATGAATCAGTATCATTAGTGAATGTATCCTTATATCTATTATACTTAATTTTACGATAATAATTATTAAAACCATAGATATAATAATTAGCAAACTATAATGATTGTTTTAAATGATGATGATTTTGAGAATTGTTTATCAGTGTATACGGATTTGTTTTTTTTTCTGTTTAAATATTTGCCTGTATGTTTTGTTTTTTTTTGTTAACTATTATTAATGAATTATAGACAGTTTGTATATGAGATATTGTGGCGGAAAGAATCGGGTAATAGGATATAGGTATTCGACGTAAGAACTCTACTATTGGTCTTTATATTCTATTAGTCGCGTTGCACCTCGCGTGTACACTGTAAATTCCATTTTATAATTCAATCTTTAATGCATAATTAACTGTTAACTTTCGAACTGTGAATTGGTAATGCCCTCACTTGTTATTCTATTTTTCCTACGGATTCATTGTCTACATCGGTTTCGCTAATAAGTAGAAATAAAACATTCTACAAATGATACAAAAAAGCAAATAAAACACTTGTATATTTATTTTATAATGAACAAAGATAATTAACAATTGTGATCGTCGCTCCTCTCACATCGCTTAATGCTGAATATTAATTAGTCTATTGGAATTTCTTTTCTTTCTTTTTTTTATTTTATCTATAATAATAATGGTAATAATAATCATAATCATAATAATAGTAATAATAATAATGATAATCTTAGTATATGAAAATGTAATATTTTCGCTTTGAAAGTGTCCAAAATGTTTGGTCTGCAGTATTAGAGTGTAAGTTTTATAAGAAGGAATGTATTTGAAGATAAAGTTAGAACTATAATAATGCTCCTCCGGCAAATATATATAGATATATATATATATATATATATATATATATATATATATATAAAAAGCATGAACGAGAAGAGAGGAGTTTGTCCAAGCGGGAGCAAAAAGTATATTTTTCATACTATCTACTCAATCATCTTTAACTATAGGAATTTTTCATACAATAAAACTTTTTCCAATCCATTCCTCCCGCAGGGGCTACGTCGAACACGTTATTTTCTCTCTGCTCGTTATCTCATTTTTCTAGCAAAATTCACAGATCTCACGGAATTTCTCTCTCTCCCGCTTTGCCATTATAACTCGACGATTACGACAATTGTAATATTATCATTATTATTTAATTCATTTTTTTTTGTTGGTTTTTTTTTTCAAGAGATTATAAAAAATCGTGTGGCACATTGACGGTTGGAATGTTACTTTGTTTTATTTTAATTTTAAATTCAATAATAATTATTATAATAATATAGTACTTTTTTCCGTAATTAATAATATACTTTTTTTTTTTAATATGTTAATATTACGTTCATATAATATTTGTATATTTTATATATATATACCATTTTCTGTATATTATATTAATTAGTATATTTTGTTTCTCTGCACTTATTGTTTTATTTCTGTGCTGACTGCAGGTTTTGATTTAAGGGGACATTCGTTCCATCTTATATCAATATGACGAGCAATTGTTAAAGATAGAACGATCCACATTACTATTATTATTATTTTTGCATTATTTACTTATTGTTTTATTTACTTGAAATTTTTACTTTGCTCAATCGCTGCTGGATATGACGTATTAATTGTACATAGTATGCATTTGTATTCATGGTTTGAACGCGGCGTAGCTGTACATTTCTATGTATTGTCACTGTTTTTGTTAAACAGTTAAAACAATGTCAATTTGTATATAGTTTTGTAAGCATGCCGGTTAATGTCTATTGTTCGTATGTGTTGTAGCCGGTTTTATTGTTGCATTGTGACGTCGATGAGTTTGCAATCGACGTTAAATACGTAGCATCGCGCCAATTTTAACCACAACAAAAATCATCACAAATTCAACTTTAACACATTTGTCTATTTTCCCTCTTTCTACATTTTATCAAGCTACATGTGATATGCAATCTCATTGGTCAAGTATTCTACAGGGAAAATATCAGCTGACGACCATCATTACACTCTCTAAAAGTATGTCATATTGATGTTAAAGTCTATCTTTTAAATAAATATTTATCAATCATAGTTAATTCGTGATATTTTTCATTGTAAGTGTTATAAAAATAGACGCTTAGCTTTTAAACTGTAAGGAGACGACCTGGTACCTGGATGCTGTATTATCAAAATACAAGCTGTAGAGAGCAGACTGTTGGTAGAAGTGTATATACTTCAAAACTGTGTATGAGTGTTGTATTCCAGTGTATTCTATTGCGTGTGTTCGTAATAATGTGATTATTGTGTGAACTTATCAAACTGTAGGGAGCAATTGCGCAAGGGAGGTACTTTACTGGGTGGCATGTGGATAAGTATAGTTTTGGAATATTACAGTAGTTTTGCAATACGGTAGGGAGAGTTTGGTTTCCGGATATTTATTACAATAGTTTAGTTATTTATTTTTTTTTTTTTTTCGAGCAGTAATATATTTTTTTCATTTTTGTAGTATGAAGAGCCCGACCTTTACATTGTATACCTTCATTTTTTTTATAACTATCGTTTTTTGTTAATTTTTTTTTTTTTAAATATAGAAACATATTCATTTTTTTTTTTTTTTAGTTATTTTATTTATTTTTTTTTTTGGAAAAAAATTATGAACGAGCATATTTAATTTACTATCAAAAAACCAATTTATCAATAAAGATATATATATATTTATATATTTCTATGATATTCTAATAAAATATTTACATATTTGTATTATATTTTTTAACTGGAATGATCATCGTAATTATTTAGTAAAGAAAAAATTTTACTAGCACCAAATCTACTGAGAATCTTGGTCCGCTGTAGTTTGATACTTAATAATTTTACCACAGCTCGTGAAATCAAATATATATATATATTTTTTTTTACTTGTTCTTTTGTTTTCTTTTTTTTTTGTTTATTGTTAATAGATTATCCGATTGATAAAAAAAAATGCAGAGGTCGGGCTAATAATAGTGATAGAATAGAAAAACACGATATATTATGTATAAACAACTAAAGCGCCACGCTATTAGTACTTCCTGGTCCTAAATATGTAGTACCAAGATCTTTTTTTCCAATACTTAACACTAACATATTCAAACTAGGCTTAGCCACTGCATTAACTTTTTCCACCGTGTTAAAATTAATTTTTTTTCTAATAATTTTATTATTTAAATACTAATTTTGAAAATTTTAAAATTATTTTTAAAAAATTAATTTAATTGATTAAAAAATGAATGGTAATTATAATGAATTATCTATATAAAAAAATAATAAAGATAATTTTGAAAATAAATTTTAGAGTTAAAAATAATTAAAAAACTCGGTGGATAGGTTTGCATATGTGGTTTTCCCCGTGTTGTCATTCTCGCGCTCAAATATATTATGACGTAACTGACATTAGTTCATAATTAAATCATGATATTCTCTTCATGTCTATCTCTCGATCGATATCGATCGTCACAGCGTATACATGGTCGAGCGAGCTGCGCCTTTTAGAGTCATTGCATGACTAAAACTTAGAATTACGAATTAAAGCCAATTGGAAGGTACGAGGACTACAACCGGCCGATGAGAGATAAAACAATTTTAAAAGTATATCTTGCAAGATTACATTGGCATCAGTTTTATGAATTTTAACATTTTTCAGTTAATAGAGGTTTTGCTTTTTTTTTAGTTACATCATTATTATCAACATAAACTCATCAAATTTTAACCTATATTTGATTGATCAAAAAAATTATATTTTATTTTTTGCAAAATTTATCTATATAATATGGTCATTTAATATTTTCTGGAATGTTTACATTTCATCTGAGATCAAAGTCAGTTCAATAATGGATTAAAACTTTGAAAGAGTTTATAAGTGACGATGATGATGATGATGATGTAGGAAAATGACTGAAAATGTTAAAAATATTGAATTAATGTCGGTTTCACGTCATTTTTAGACTTCGTGGCTTTCATTGAGGTTTGTGTATGTATGTCTATGGACGACAGGCCAGCACTTCGTTGATCACGAAAATCCCAACATTCGAGAATGCATAAATTGAAAATAGAATTTTTAAAAAACGGTAACCTAGCGCGTAACAGTTTTTTCTTTTTTTTTTTTTGTTAAATATTTTTTAATTTTTTTATATCATTAACTACGACACAAAAGTATTTTTAATCGTCCCTACGATCCTCTCGACGTGTTTGTGTTGTTCACTGTGTACCTAATTGCACTTATTCGACATAACGAAACGTAAATTAGAACTCAAGATGGCAATCGGAATGGCCCTAAAACGCAGGAGGTATTATTTTGTTATATTTTTTTTTTCTTTAATTTCATTATTCTTCAGCCATTTACTATTCTGTAAACTTTACCTTTTTCTCGCATATCTAATCCATTCACTGCATTTTTTTAATCTATTTTTAAAAATCTTTCTTATAAATATATTATCGTTGAAACTAAATGTTTGCTTCTACATCATATTATATGTTTATTACTGTGTGTGATCATAAAAATGTAACTTTAAAACTTAGGCACAATTTGGAACTGTTTAGACCATTCTCACACCCCCTATCCTCTTCATCGCGGGTTCAAGTATCAATGATGATCCTGGAGACACTTTAATGGACATGTTTTAAACAGCAAAACATGAGTTTGAATAAGATATGATTTTTATGTACCTCCACAACAAATATAAATTATTTTTCTTTATATTTTTTTAGTTTTTTTTTATCTTTGAGAAAATAATTATTGAGCAATAAATTTGAGTTTATTCATAAATAGCTGTTATAGAACTTGATTCAGAGGTGTCTCAGATCATATCAATACTTGAATATCATGCATTAACCGTACCGAACGTGATAGTATTGTGAGGTAGCTGACATTGAGCCGTTTCAGGGCCAATCGGATTGCATTTCCCGTACATATTATTTAATTAATTATTTTAATCAGCTGAAAACTATCACGACTAAATTTATATTTATGATTTTGGCAACTTGTTCAAATAATAATATAATCTAAACTTAATTTATTTATTTCATATTCGTGCTATTTAATTAGAAAAATGAATCCGGGATTCTTTCAATCCGATTTTCCATTTAATTATCGCCATCTTGATTCTATCCGACCACCTGTGTAAACCTCGCAATTGTATTTTTGTTTTTTAATTATCTTTTTCGCATCGTAATTATACAATATAGTATCGGTAATCTTATACATATACACTAGCAGGTTATAATATGTTTGTGAAAAATATACATCAAAATTTTGTTACTTTTTTACATCACAGATATTTTAATATAATATATTTTCATTTAATCTTAAAACTTTGCCCTTCTCATTAACTAATTCATCACGCTGGATCATTGGCGCATCGTATACGATTACACAGAGATTGAATTTTCATTTTTTTTTTTATTTAATATTAACAATTTAAATAAACTTTTATCATAATTTTAAATCATCCAAATTTATTTATATACTTTCATAATTATTAATAATGAAATATTTTGATTTTATTGCACAACTTTTTAAATCAATTATCAATTAAAAATAATTTAATGTAAAATTCCATCTCTCATGTGTACTAGTAATTGATTGCGTCTTTCCTGCCGGTGCTCATTTCTAAATAAACTTTTTTTATTCAACAAAATGACAAATTGTAGCTAACTATGATTATTTTATAAATAGTCAATAATAATTTAACGTGAAATCTCAAGAATGCAGCACCAGCATAAATAACTAAAATTATTTTATTTTTTTAGAAACACGTCGACCGTCAAAAATCCGACACCTCTTTTATTGATTAAATACAAAGACTGTATCGTTCGTCGCAATGAATCGTAATTGTATGTATTGAAAATTAATAAATAAATTAAAATTTAAGGTATGTGATTGATAATAATAGTATTATTTTTGAATTATTCACATCTTATGTTTAAATTGATTTGATAAAATTTGAACTCGGATTACAATGAATTTAGAAAGATGAATTAGAATGAAATATATTCGATGAGGGAGAGAAGATTGAAGTTAAAGAATTTTTTTAACTCGCGCGCGGTTAATGAACATTCAGAAGATATAAATGTATTCAAGAGTAATTTACACCAAAGTCATTTTATAATTTTACCGTAGTCGCGTTCATTTAAAAAGGATGTCTGGGGGACACTGGTTAAGGGTGACGAAGTAGGTAGTAGGTTCTTTTAATTACGTTTACACACAATCATAATTAGTGCTTGCTCTCCCGTGCTTCGATTTTAACCCTAAAAAGAGACCTTAACGTTTACACTCGATAACTTGAAATTTTAGTATTTTTTCTTTTGCTTAAATATGTAAATTTAGTTTAGTTCCAAAACACCAAGATAAAGTTAGCCTTGTTTAATACGTTTTTTTCGTAATATAATTTTTTTTTTTTCGTTAATAAGAAATTTTTTTTTTAACACCGAACATATACATGCCTCACATTATATACAGCCAAGAGTTTCAGTCGTATAAGAGTCATATAATGAGTGCGTAATTAATTTTCTTTATATATATATAATATATATAATTTTGTTTTGTTTAATATGTATAAAAAAAATGGCTCTTCCACTGAATTTCTTACGTTCACTTGCATGTACAATATCATAGTGGCAATAATACACGCACTCTAATTGTTAAGGTAATTTATTCTTTACAATTTTAGTTATTTTTTATTCTTGCATTTAAAAGTTTGGTCCAAAGGAACATTAAAAATTTTAATTACCAATAATTTCTGTTATGTATGTATGTGTCATTATTTTTCTTTTCATTTACTTTCTTCTCATTGTCTTTTACTTCTCCCGTTGTCCATAATGAATTAAAATGCATATGTTTAATTACTAAAAATATATTTATGAAAATGAATAAAAAAAATGAGCAGTTGGATATTTCGTATTATATTTATATGTATATATAATGAGGATTAATTGTAGAATGTGTATCGTAGATAGTTCGTTTTGTATTATTCATTGTCTTTTAAATCGCGTAAAAAATGATGGGATTTATTTTTTGAGACTGAAAAGCATTTAAAGAACATTATCATTTGATATCTGTCGGTTTCAACTATTTCTTGTACGATTCAAAGGACGTGAAATGATACCGATCGATCGTGCTAGTTTCAAACATTATTTTTATGGGCGCTTTATTCTACTTTATTTTTATCTTTTTTGATCCATTGCAATCGTTTTCACGTGCTCTAGCGAGTCATCCGACAATAAGAAGAGTCTATAGTTCATTGAAGAACACTACACTGCCACGATTATGGTAGAAAAGTTTCTTCATCATATTAAAAAAGTCGGATTTAATAGAAACCGTTGATAAAAGACCCGCATAGAGAGTGCATTTGGTAACTTATTTTTTTTCTAATATTTTATTTAATTATTTTTTTTTTAAATTCACCTAATTTTTCATTTTTTTATTTCATTATCTTCCTATTATTTCATTTAATTTCTTTAATTATTCACAGTGCGACACTGCAAATAGGACGATTAATAATTCATCATTAAACAACTAACGAAATTCCTGAGAATGCATTGTTATAATCATTTAATTAATTTATATTTTCTTTTATTTATTTATAAATATAAATATGACTTATTAAATAAACATTTAATTTTTATTTTTATTTAATTCATATTCAATTGTTCAATTGAACATAATTTTTTTTTTTAATAGTGGTCTATAAATTCCACTAATAAGTAAACAATCGAATCGTGTCGTTTAATGATGAATAATAATCGTATTACACACTGGCGGGACGAGATTATTAATTTGACTATAAACCTATAACTTTTAAAAAATTCTTATCTATGTTCATGACAGAACGTTTTCCCAAAAAAGAATTAAAGTTTAATAGAATATTGTCGCCATGTGAAAACGTATTATGTTTTTGTTAAAATTTTCTATTTCTTTCTTTCACGCTCTCTTCTTAAATCGTGCGCGCCAATAAAAATCTTGGCTTTTTTATTTATTCTTTTTTTTTTTTTTTTTACTATTTGCATACTTCGTAATGATCAAAAATATATGTTATATATAATATATTATTCTTATATAATTATGCTGTTTTTTGATAGTTAAGTAATATTAATCATAGGTAAGTAATGTTAGGTAATTTTACACTGATAGAGGATAAAAATACGTTGTGTTAATTTTTGTTTTTTTTTTGTTTTTTTCACCTGCCCTTCATATTAATATTATTACAGTATAATATAATAATTAATGAACCATGTGTGCTTATAGGTTCAATTCATGTATTAAATGAGTGAGTGTGCGGGTATAGGTTTAGTGCGCGCGTTTTTGTATCAGTTTTTTTTTTGTATAAATTTGTAGTGTGTCAATGTTTCTTTTTTTCATTGTTTGCATGTATATATTTGTCTGCATAAGAGATATTTTTCCCACGTGTGTAAAAGTGTATATAACTCATGTAATTAGGTTCACGGTTAATCGTAATAATGATGTTCAATGCATTTCCCTAATCACCAAGGTCGAAAAAGTCATGTCACGTTGAGTGAATTATTAGCGTCAAATGTAACGACTTGAATTCACGACCGAACGTGGCGTATTACTTTTGGAATCATCAGGTTTTAAGTGGATTGTTGAAACGTACAACTTGTAATTGTACGATTTTTTTTAGTCTCAGTTTCTATAACTAATCTTCCCATTATCTTCAGGGTATAATCTTATTTGCAAAGGTTAAATGAATTCCTGAAG
Source organism: Chelonus formosanus (assembly GCA_028641665.1). Taxonomy (NCBI): domain Eukaryota; kingdom Metazoa; phylum Arthropoda; class Insecta; order Hymenoptera; family Braconidae; genus Chelonus; species Chelonus formosanus. Next base: position 7,516,532 of record CM054004.1, on the reverse strand, counting down.
CTATGGTATGTAATAATTACACGCGGGATTTTAATTAACTATGATCATGAATATCTTAAAAACCAAATGAGCTTTTGGATGATATAAAAAAATTCTTGATCAGAATTAAAGTTTTGAGTAAATCATTGAAGAATGTAGGTGGTGGAGGAGAAAAAGATTAGACGCGACGCGATCAATTTCATTCAGGTGCACAGATTGTATTATCATAAAAATGTAAAATTTTTAGGAATGAGGATTTAATAGGATTCAACTGTGTTGTTACTGTAATGTAACTGTATACTCTTGTTTTGTTTTGTTAACGAGAAGATACTGACTTTGTCTACTGCTCTACGGAGTCTTCCATGCTGAGTACAGCTCCACGTGGCTCCTGGACAGGCTGAGTTGATGATTGAGAGTTGTTTTGTTGATTAACTTCAGTTGATCTGTTATTAACACCACTAGCATTATAGCTTCTTTGCAACTGTACAACCAGCTGTTGTGAATGTTGCTGAGTTTTCTGGTCTACTATAAGCTTACTATCACAGGCACTTTTTTTGTCAGTTGATACAGAATAGAGATTGTGTATGTCCGAGTAATGATTTAGTTGCTGTTGCAAACTAAGTGTCTTTCTAGGCTCACGATCTTCTTGATTACCATTATGAACTTCACGTTCTCTGCTACCTCGATCTACCCTAGAGTCTCGTGTGTCTTCATCTCGACTGCCAGTTCTTGATACTGACATTGGTGTAGGTGGTGATGTTAACCGATCACTGCTTTGATCATCGGTTCTTGCTCTATCCGTTGGTGAAGGACTGAGATCAACTGTAGGTACCCTTTCAGGTCTTTCTGGTAGCGATCTCGTCGATGCACCTCGATAGCTTTCATCTTCACTGCTATCTTGAGTAGTTCGTGGCAATGGTGTCCTCCTAGAATTCCGACAAAGTTGATCTATAAGAGCTTTACCTCCTTCAGAATGATGTTGTCCAGGGGTTGTTGTTGCTTGATTTCCGTCAGCCGATGATCTTTGATCTCTCGGAATGCCAGTTTCAAGACTCGACCTAATTAAATTGTCTAAAAAACTTCCATTTGCACCACTACCGTCATAAAGACTTTCAGCAAACTCTCGGGTTGTTTTTACTATCGACGAACCCCGAGGAGTTGACGTTCCAGGTTCGGATGTAGAGCCTTCCCTCTCCCTTTGTGATTGATGCTGCTGTTGTTGTTGCACTATCGCGCTCCTCTGTTGTTCTTGTAATCCTCTCATTCTTTGGGGTGCAAAATACTGTTCTGGAAGCATCGTTGGTACGTTTGATGCTCCAGGAATAAAAGGCGAAGGCATGAATGGCGTTGGACCCCAAAAATTAAAGGGATGTGGAAATGGTAAATGTGGCATGCCTTCTAGAAAAGGTGAAATTTTGAGACCATTCGGGCTTGGAATGCTTCCTGGACCAGGCGTAAAAGGTTTTTGAGTTTTCAGAGGAGGTTTTTTATCTTGAATGCCCGGTCGTAATGCTGCTGGTGCAGTTGCGGGCTCTTTCGCTTTATCATCTGGTGGTTTCTGGTCCCTGTTACATACAAAAAAGTACTCATATGTATTACTTGTTTTTATATTCGATAAAAAAAAAAAAATATTTTAATCAATATTTACCTTTTCCGTGGTCGCATAAGATGTCTCTCTTTAACTTTATATTCTAAAGTGGAATGTGGTACACCATAATAGCTTCCCGCTCTGTGCACGCTCATCTCTCCTCTTTGTACAGCTCGAACAGCTTCTACAAGACTATCTCTATCATAATTTCTATATTTGCCCCGTTTTGGCCTTGTACCCTTGCCACCGGAAACTGGTTTCGATTTATTTTCTTGTGATTGTGGCTTTGGTTGTTGCTGTTGTTGAGACTGTGGCTGAGGTGGAGTGTATCGTCCTCGTTTAAAAGGATTCGTTTCACTGAGCATCGAAGCTGAAGTCTGGCCAGGAACTGAGGTTTGTCCTGGTAAATTGGACTGACCTTCTTGAAATTTAGAACTAATGCTCTTTGCAATAACATCACGGAAGTTGACTGCTTTACCAACCAAGGAATTCGTCGGACTACTCGTGCCTGAAAATGCTGGACTTGCTCTCTCTAAAAGTCCAGGACTAGCTGCAGCGCTGGAAGCAGCAGCAAAGCTTTGAGCGAATGCAGCTGAGGTCGGTTCCCCATTTTTACTTGAGCCTGGTGTGCTCGCTGGTTTATAGGACGGAATCTTGAGTATGGCTCTGCCCTGAGCACTGTCACTCGCTTCATCTTCTAAGCTTGGATTAAAATCATCATTTGTCATGGGTAACCTTTGTTGTTGTGACTGTGATTGTTGAGTTTGCGATGATTGAAGCAAATGAGAGTGGGGAAGGTGATGTGGAAGGGCTTGGTCTCCATTAACATCTTTATTTAATCTCTTGTCTTCACTCATAAGTCGCTTCATGACTTCGGGTATTCTATAATCTTGAGTTTCTAAACCTGTAAAAATGAAATATTTATATTAGTCAAAAATAGCATACATTGTTGTAATTTACAGATAGCATGAAGGAGAATTGAACTGGACTGGCTTCTATTGATTCTCGAAGACTTACAGTGTTGCGGTTGCAGTCATCGTGTGCCATGAAATGGTCGAGTGCAAGTGCCAAAGGCAAGCAACACTCGGGTGGACACGACCTAAATCCACTTCCGGCTTCGATCGAACTGACGCGAATACCAGGTAAATAAAAGAACTAAAAACTTACCCTTGAATGGTGCAGCCGCTGCTAACATCTTTTGGATGTAAGGCCCAATGTTAGCGTGCTCAAAACCGGGCCATTCTGTTCCTGTGTCTTGTCCTCGTTGAAGCAGAGTCCTTAGAGATTCCCCACTACTGGCTTCCAGTGCTGAGAACCTCACAAGATCCTCAATTGAAAGCAACGGCTTCAGTAAGGCTTTTTCTACTTCTTTCTCCTCTTCAGCTCCCGATAACTCCTTGTCCTCTGCCTGTTGAAAATATTCAATCTAGCGTCTTCTACTCATTATGAACTTATTTTTTAATATAAATACTCTTATGATTGTAACATTAACATTACTGTTTTATATTTTTACTTAAATTAACTGAGATAATTTATTAAAGTGTATAAATATGGATTATCAAGCTTTTATATTCATGCGTGTAAATTTAAAATTACATCATTTTATGATAATTTGATATATTATTATATTAGTTATTGAAAGAATTTTTTATTGCACATATTAAAAAAAAAACTTGGTATTCCATCAGTATGCACTTATTCATATTTATTCACTTTCCTCTCTTTTTTTTATGTGTTATATTTTCCATAAATTGATATTGTTTGCGGTAATTTGTTGAGTATTTATGTATAAATATATGTATTTATGTGTTGTCAGACATGTAGCTGATATCAAATGTTCTAATTGAGTGCACAGTAATCAAGCAACATGCAGGAATTCACTAAGATAGAACAGGTTCTTTTATAACACATCTGGGACCATTTAAAAGTTGAAAGAAAAACAAAGTAAATAAATTGCACAATGTATATAAATTATAACAGTTATGTCAGTCATTCATATCAAAAACATATATAAAATATATACTAATAATTACAGTATTCATTGCTAATAATTTATCGATTCTAAATAAGACAACTAATTTATTAGCATTGAATACTGCTAAGTATTATAACTATACCTCGAGAATTTTAGTTTTCATTATGCATGCGCTTAAAATGATAGTCTAAACAATGCGAGAATCACTCTGACACCTTTAATACGTGACTCACAGAGTATTTAATTAATCGTTAAAAAAATTTAATCAACAAATATATTTTTATTGTATTTAAAAAGAAATATTCAACGATTATCATATATAAAAGAAAAGTGTGAAGAGCTTTATTGTTTAAATTACTTTTTTTAAAAATAATTTATTAATAATATTATTTGCTAATTAATTGTATTACTCTCGCGGTATCTTCCCAAAAACTTACCTCATTAAATCTTGTAACACCGCTAAATAGTTAAACATCAACTACAAATAGTGATAACATGATAGAAAAAAAAAAACATAGCCCATGCAAAGACATAAAACAACTATTCAGCGTCACGGCAATTTTATTTAATCCCGTTTAGACATTAAATGTATTTATTCGTGAATTGATTTTTCCCACAAAGTATTTTATACTCAATTATTTTTGATTACTTAATACAACTATTTTTCCTGGTATGCTTGAATATTATGTCTACACGGGCTCTTGAATCGCCATGCCAGAGGTATGTTTTGGGGAAGCTCAATTCGCTCTTCCTAACCAAAACCATTTAAAAGAATAAAATAAACAAAAAAAACATTACATTTTACTGTTGATTGATCCAATTTAATTAAAAGATTGAAAACAATTTGAACGCGTAACCGTTTTGACCGTGAATTCAACATCTCCACCCTATCACTGTTTTATCCCAAACGAGAATTAATTGAAAATTTTCAATTATTTCTATTAAAAGTCGTTTATATATACATAAATAAATATGTTTTTTTGTAAGCAGTACAAAAAAGCATATTTTTGTTTATTATTAACCTGACAAAACTTGAAAGAAGATACTCTCACACTCTTAGGATACCGGTATATAAGATCTCACAAATCTCTTTTCTATATGATTTTTTTTTCGAAAGTATTGTCGTAAAAAAATGCTCGTTCTTTTGTCCCCAAAACCTACCTCGTCCACTTGCGCGGGCGGAGTGGTTGCAGAGGCATTTTGGGTCGTATTTGGTGTAGTTGGTGTTGTTGTTGTTGTTGTGGTGGTGGTGATGGTGGTGGTGGCGGATGCTGGGGCACCGGACTCGTGGGGGTGTGAGTGGGTGCTTGTCAGGGATGCATCCCTTTCACGTTCCATAGCAAGTTTGTAGACCTTGTTGCGAAGTGTGCTCCTTGGTATTCCATAAATCACAGCCGCCCTTCTGGTGCCAAGTTTACCGCTTTGAATATCTCTCAGCGCAGCTTGAAGTTCTTCTTCAGTATAAGTTCTCCTTCCGCTACCCACCACAGGCACACCACCAGCACCAATTGGACCTGTCAATCTTGGTTTGGCGCGATAAGACGAGCTGTTAATTGAAATATAAAAGTTTTTAGTTTTTACTATTATTTGAAAAATAAACATATAATCAGTCAATAAAAACAATACTTTTGGAATGTCAATAATTGAATGGAAAGATTATTTAAACAGAGGTGTCAGTTGTGAATTTATCAATAAGCCATCACTGTATATTTAAATGATTAATATCAACATGTAGTGAAAGTAAAGATAAGTATCAAGGTGTAGAACAAAATATATTTGGACAAAACAAACTTTGATAAGATTAAGTGTATAAATTCTGTTCCGGGCCAATTAAAAGTCTCCTGTTGCTTTCGCTCAACGTTTAAGACATAACGTTAGGTCATTGGCCTTTCTGGTTAATGCCCGAGTCAAAATCCGAGCTGATAAAAGTGCATTTAGTTTGGTAAACTTTGCATTTCGCTTGCGATATCGAGACACCCACCCATGATCAATTGTCGAGTGAATGAACTTGAAATGTATTTCGTCAGAAACTGATATTTCTGTTTGTACCAGTGGTTCCCTATATTCAAATATATGTATACATAAGATAGACAATAAGAGCAAAACTTCTCAAATGGGTATTTCGAACAAAATTCGAGGTGAAAGACACTCTTTTGTCGCAATCTTATCTAACCGTGACTTTAAGGCAGCTTGCATTTTCTCTCTTTCTTATTTGCCGACTGCAACAATTCTTTCACTCTTTTGTTGAGTCAAGAGGTGTAGATTACGGTGTAACTAATAATAGAAAATGATAAAAAATTTTACGCGCAAAAAGATCTGTATGAGAACTGCAAAAACATGAGGGTAATGCACGCTGTATTTTCAATATAATTCGTCTTTTATTTATTACTCTCAATACTGATATTTTTATTTTAATTTATGTTTTTAAATCCATCAAAATTTATTTAATTTTCATAATTATAAACAAAATTCTACTTCTTTTTTCAATAGTTAAGCTTCAAATCCAACAATTTATCCGAATATTATTTTATTAATGATTTTTTTCTAAAACAAATATTGGAGAAATAAATCAACAAATGCTACAAAAAAATTGTAATGCAGAACGTTACAATATATCCAGATGATTGGATCCGATCAAACTTTTTCTTATCTTTGCTTTTACTGCATGTACTTGAAATTGAATGCAAATACATCGTAAGGAAGCTTTCATAAAGGATATAGAAGGGAAAGACGATTCGAGGACAAGGGACAAACAAACATGTCTTTGACAGCTGTCGATAGGAAATATACACACATACTGGAACTTGAATTAAATCATTTTTTTTGCCTACATAAATTCAAAAAGACGGAAATAAATAAGTACTCACGCAAAGATACTCTTGGGATCTAACCCCGTTGGCATTCTCAGAGGTATTTTCTGTTGTTCCAACATGGATATGTTGTTATCCTAAAAACAATTTTAAAAGCATTATTGTTGATTAAAAATTTTATAAACCTATCAAATATTTATCTATAATTAAAAATGAATAAAAAATGTTCATTCTATTATCACGAAATTGATAAAAAGTTAAAACAAATAAAAACACGAATGAAATAATAATAAATGCATTAATTTATCATGTAAAACGGAAATATAAATTTATCATGCATATATTGATTTAATTATTCTCTTTTTTTTTTTTTTTAGAAAAAAATATAAATTAAGATAGAAAAAAAAGATGAACCTGAGAGTTTTTCGGTTTAGCCGAGAGATCAAGTGGCTGATCGGCTATCTGGCCGGTCTCTTGATGTATCTGAACACCCACGAGAGGTGTTTCCCTCGGAGGTAAGCACCACTGTGGCAGTAAGGTTGGATATGTACCGCTAAGTGCGGCAGCAACCACTGAGGCTGCCATCGGATCAACTTGTACTGACATTGGTGACTCTGCAGATCGCGAACTACTGCTACTCTCACTTTGAGGACTCTAAAAAAGCAATGCATCGAAATTTCAAGATCTCGCTTAAAGATACATGAGTTGATAAATATTTAACAAAACTTTCTATTAAAGTTTCATTGGTAACATCAAAGACGAAAATAGCTGAATGAGATATAAATCGATGATGAGTTAGAGAACTCACAAGCGGCGGCTGGTCGTCGTGAGGCAGTTTTCCATCTAGACAGAGGTAACACTTGTCCAATGGCTTCCAGTCCTCGGGTGGTGGACTTGCTCGCCGATGAAAGTGAAGTGTAGGACAGTCTGTTGGTTGCTCTTTGACACTGATTGCTAGTCTGTTTATTCCAGTATCTACCACACCTCTCGTCGTTTCTCCTCCACAGTTCACCTGTTGCGGCAACTCCTGAAGCTCTTCTTCTTTTTTTACTCTCAGTAAACCTGGAGTCACTTGTACTCGTTCTAGACCAGCTTCCGTTGATTTTTCCTGTAACATTCAATAAAAATCATTACCACAGATAAATACACTTTACTCTATATTTATTTATACAATAATTAGAAAATAAAAAAAATGAAATATATATCAGTCTATTAATAGAAAGAAATGACATGAACTGAATCTCACCTTGATATCTTCCGTATCCGTTGACTCGTTTTTTCTGCACGTATCGTTCTCCCTCAATGGACTGATTGACGTTCTCACCGAGTTCTCGTCTAGTTTGAGCCTTTTTTCTGCACCCTCCTGATCGTTTTCGCCGTTCTCGTTTTTCCCTTCGTCTTCGTCTTCCTTTCGTTGTCTCTGGTGCTGTTTTAGATTGGCAAGGACTTGCCCGTGTTGCAGAGACTCTAAGCGTGTGCCGTTCTCCTCCGTGGCAGCCTCGACTTCTGTCTTGATGTCTCCAGGCTTGAGACGTAATTCGTCGTTCTTGTGATTGGTTAGTTGTTGTTTCGCGACAATGGATTCGGGTGTTGTTGTTGCTGTTGGACTTGGACCCGAGGATGCTTGATGATGACCAACCTGGCTCAAACTCCCGGCTGCCAAATTGCAGGTTGTCGAGAGCGTTGGATAAAGCCGGTGATGTGGCTGCGTGGCTGATTCGCTCCGAGTGCTGCTGTACAGGGTGTCCTGGTATTGCTTCCATCTCCTACGGCCCATCAACTCTTCCGCTACTCGTTCCAGACCTGCGACACCACCGCAACTACATCAAACAATGATGAGCGAGTTTACCGCTCTGCTAACTCTCAACATTCACTCTCTGTCTTCAAAGACACTTATCCGACACTCATGAACATTCCGAACTATTTTATCTAGCCAAGTATGAACTTGAAAATTCGCTCAATCAATTCAATATTAAACCATTATCTTTAAATAGATGTTGCTTAATAGCATGATTGCTGCTCAAGAAAATTATAGCTTTGAATATTAAATAACAATAATTTTGCTAATAATTAATTCAATTTCATTGATTTAATGCAAAATACACATTATATTAACGCTCTTGTGTATGTTTTGATAAAGATATAAAAGTGATAAAATAATTTTTTCTCAATTATCCAAAGGCCGAACAAAATTATCAGTGATGATGTGACGTGACTGTGATGTGTCCGAGTATCTATCGTGTACATAACTAATAGAATAATATAATACAACTACATTTAAAATAGCCGGAAAGATTTCAAGTACGTTCAATGGTGAAGCATTTAATTCAGATAAATCTTATGATTCTGTCTTTGTTTATTATTGTCAGTCAATATAAACTGTAACTATATTTATAAATAACTAGCTGGAATTTTTTTCACGTTTCTCTATACGATTTTGCATACGTTAAAAAAGAACATGAAGTTTTTTTTATCGTAAAATCCAATGATTCATATAGGTAAAAAAGTCACGCCATATGTGAGTTTGTGACCTGCGTGCAATCTGTAGGCTTTTGCAATGTAAAATATGTATTAGAATGATTTTTCATTACAGACTATATATATACTAATATGTCTTTAAAATAATTGATTTCATTATCAATGATATTCCTGCAAACTCTTAGAATTATGTTAATAAATAAAACATAATTTCGTAAGAGTTTTACTTGAGTTTTGAAGTAATTTTTTTTAACTTTTTAGAGACACAAACGAGGTTCGGTAATAATAACGTAACTAAAAGTAACCCTTGAAGTGAAATACATTAGCTAGCACCCTTAAGATACCTATTCTAAGTGTAGAATAAGACTCTTTAAAGGTCAATTAAATAATTCTTAGGAAAAAGAACAAGGCGACAAAGTTCTTTGAACTTGTTTTTTCACTTGAAATGCATCGGCATCAAAGTAACGTTGGTCTTTCTCGATGCTGAATAGTCACCCAGGAGGCGTGAAAATGCAGGGTGAAAGCACTTATCATGATGGTAGTTGGTTATAAGTTGATATAAGTTGAGTGAAATGCATTCTCTTCAAGTATTGAAACAATTGTAAATAATCAACAATTGAAAGTTGACAAAAAAAAGTGCGAATAATTATTTTACAATGATGTAGAAAATTTTTTTATTTGAGTGAATAAAATTTTTATATAGAAAACATAGTAAATTAGTGGAAAAAGTATACGCAGTGAAAAATATATTATAGTTTGTAGATTACACCAAATAGCTTTTTATCTGACCTACTGATAAAAAATTGCACGCTACAACTCAGTAGGGAATTGGCGAATTTGATATGATCACACACTGCAATAGAATTAGAATAAAAAGTAGAATAGATGAAAACTGCATAAGGCTGATAAAAAACAAATTGCAAGTAATTGGTCGATTTTTTATTGGTATAGACAGTAAAGTGAAATAAAAGATATGTGGTCAATATTTACTAAAAAAAAAAAAAAATGTCTGCATTGTATTTATAGCTTGGTAGAAGTAATAAGACAATACAGAAGCGTTTGTTCAAATAATTCAACGAATAGCTTGTGTGAAAACATCTGAATAAATTATTATTGTTTGTCAAATGTTTTATAATGGTCAAGCAAACGTGTGGTCCGCATCGAGTTTAACTACTGCGGCAGGATGTGTTCGTGCACGCATAGACTATTATTTAAACGCTCTACTTCCAAACGACTTATCAAATTTATCATAATAATAATTGCATCGCTATATGTAATTTGTTTGTGGAAAAAAACTCATTGATCCGTTGAATATACCTATACTTATCTACATATATACACACATATGTTTTTATGTATGTCAATCTAATGTAAATTTCATCAATTTTTTTATTCGTATGTCCTTCATCTATTTTTTTGTTCGCAAGTATCGAGCAATTGGTTCAACTTTACTTACTATGTTATTACCAAATGTCCAAAGTTTATTTTTCGTTGACTAAAAAAATCCTCAGCGTTTTTTGTCTTGAAGTAGATACTGTGTGTCGTAGTCAGACGCCTTTTTTTGCTTAGATAAAGAACATAATTTACGAGTATAGTCTATTGAAAAATTATCTAATTTTAATTGATAAATAGATTTATTGAGAGATGATATTTTTATGATTGAGAAATTGATCGTTCTTTTTTATTTGGAACACTGAAAAAAAAAAAAATATTCATTTTTAAGAAACTATCAATTTAATTGAATATAAAAATGTTATATATGAAATAGATTTTCCAAAAGAAATGATTCATTATCCACACCAATGTCATTTTAGTTGTTACGTAGAAATTTCTTATCAGAAAATTATCAGTTATACATCAACTCTAACATTCAACTTTAATAACTAATAATCAATATAAAATAAAATCCTTTATGTCAACACATGGTAAATTTTGTGATTTGATTTCTAGGTAATTATAAAAGAAAAAAAAAAGTTTGCGAGTCATCATTTACATACAAAACTTGACGTGGAGGGTGCAAACTTCAAGGCCAATTGTATGAGTCATGTGAAAAGTACTGACTATTATCATGATGATAATTTTGAACAGAATTAGACGTATTTTTTTCTCTTCCTGCACGATTACACATTATTTTTCTACACTCAAGACTAATGATTTACTTTTTCCAAGATCAATGTGTCATTCAATTTCCGTGCCTTTCTCAATATTACCAACCACAACATCAAACTATTCACCTGTCTGAGGAACTTTAATTCAATTTTTTTTACTCTTTTATTTTACTGTGTCAATGATAAAATTAAACGAAAAAAAAGAGGAGAAATACGTGCATTATAAAACTGGGGAAATCTGACAAAGTTAAACGTGAATTTTTTAGCTTTTTTTTTATAAAAATATCAGTACTTTCGTGATGCACGACAGTGGCTGACTTATTTAATTGACGATAATTCGTAATCACGTATACTCATTATTATAATAGAGTAAAAATAATAATAAGGAATTTCTAGAAGTAAAAACATAGCAATAGTAATAATAATAATAAAACCATAAAGAATTAATCACCAAAACGTTAGTGATCATAGTGGTTTAACCGCAAACCTATTCTCCCTATGACTATGTTGAGTTAATATTCATGGCGTACAAAGTCCAAGTGCGTTAGTAATTCTAGAAACGATTAGATGGCTGTCTCTGTAGCCACGACAATCATTGTACGTCGTCTCCGTCGCCTTGGTTGCTGATAAAATTCAACTCAGGATCAACGAGTAGGCGACGGTGGTGCAGAGAAAAAACCGCAAAGATATCAAATCCGAGGACACGAGTCGTTACGCCGGAAAACTTTTAAAATATCATATCAAGAGGAATTAGAACTCTGAACAAGATGAAACGAGAAAGAGAAGAGGGGAGCCACGCCCGGTTGAACGTCGTTAACGTCGCAAAAAGCTATCAAGGACGACCGGGCGTCAGGAAAATGGGCGATCGCATGGAAATAAATTCCGAACCTGTTCTTTACCAACTCATACATTTACTCTACCTAATACAACACTCATTATATACAGTCAAGAATATTCAATAATTGCAGTATAATCATCAGATTGGATCATCAGTGAATCATGGAGCAAAAATTATTCGGCTTTGCAAGAAATAATCTAACAATTTATCTCATTGATTCAGTGATTAAAAAATCTCCCATTGTCTGATTTGAAACAAGTAGCTTAGTAACTAATCTAGCACACATACACATACATACACACTCACGTACATATCGGCCAATCAGAATAGTGTAATTTTTAGCAGTTGTTCCCTCTCTCCTCATTCATAATTTGACCCACGTCCTTTGGTCCCCTTTTTTTGCTTCACAAGGATCTAATCGACTCAGCTATTGGGCCAATCGCGATCCAGTTTAGACGAGAGTAGAAGGTTAGGAAATGATATGGCGACGAGTCTCAACACTTTGCAATAGTTTTGTGGTGGGGTCGAGTGAAGTTGCAACGGGAGAGAGAGAACACAAGGCTATCCTTTGTCCGAAACTCGCGTGCTAGCTTCGTGCAAATGGGCCGTATGTATTGAGTAATCTCTTTTAATAATCGAAACTGCAATGAAGATAATTCACAATCAAAAGGAGAAAATACATTATTTATCATTCATTATTATTATTATTATTATTATGACACTGAAATTGCATTCAGCTGCTTTATTTCGTTCGTTGTCTTTTTTAACTTTAATTTTATTTCCTTTTTTTATTACTTATCAAATGTGTCTACGTTGTTTGCTTGTGATAATTAACTTTTTATACAAGTATCTCCAATGACTAGTATTTTCTATGCTCGAATTTTATCATCACTTGAATCTATTATTTTTTTTACAAATATTATCAGAATCATTTCACTTTTTTAGTTTGAAATAAAATAACAGACATAATTATTTAGTTTCACTTAAATTACATTCGCCGAATTTCAATGGTAAATTTAATGACGATACGCAAATATATCTTTTCGCAGTATTGCAAACTTTTGGGATCAACGTTTGGTCGTGTTTCAGCGACATATATCTTTACTCATCTTTCTCATAACAAAGTAAGCGGTAATCGGATACATTGACGCATCCGTAAATATATTTGAGAATGACGATAGATGACAATGGTGACCCATTTATCGTACTTGCAAATGTCTAGTGTTACCCTATAGAAATGGTATAATGGTGATGACATTGTCATAAACTATTAAGACATTAATTTCGCGAGTGGCACAAATTCTATCTACCGTCCATAACAACTTTTTTTTTCTTATAATTATCTTTATAAACCTAACTAATGTGTTCTTATCAATTATCTCATTATTATCGTTTTTAAAAATAATTTATTTCACTTATAAAATGATAATAACAATAATCTCTAATGAAATAATGATTCACACCACTTCAATAAAGTTAACTCGATGCTTCAAAATCGACAAATTTAGTGTAAAATAAAAACGGCTTTTTAACGACTGAAATGTTTATTCGGCAAAAAGAGTGTAGGTTTATATAAGTACATAAAAGAATAAAGAGAACAAAAAGCAACAGATTGAGAGAAAAAGACAGAAAATCACAATGGGTAAACTCTTGTCTGTACATTTCATTGTGTTCTCTCGTATAACACACAGACTATCAACGATGCACTTTCTCACTCTCTCATTTGCCTATGCAAATTTGTCGTCATCTTCGTTGCACTCAGTTGCATTTACATGTGTCACTTGGTCGACATTCGCTTTCCAGTGGCTCGCCACCGGCTAATATCATCGTTATGGATATCACGGTGGGATTTAAACGATCCAAAATTGACTTGCGTTCTCTCATGCTATTCTACTGTCACTTTTGTTTATATTTTCGCATATTATACTCACACTCTATTCTACTCTACTTCACTTACTTTATTTATTTAGTTATTATTTATATCTCTATTAAATTAATTCAGTGTGTGAATTTTGAATGATAGTGTTTATATCAATGCTTCTGACAGTCAAGGGAATTTTAGTATTTCTTTTAATTTCAAAAAAATTCATTTAATAATCATTGAGGATTAATATTCAAGTAATTTGAAAACTCATGCTTGATGAACACAAATATTTAGAATGGGTTATTTTTGAAAATTAATCTCTATGAATAAATTTTTAACTTTGATAAATCCTGGTGCAAGAGCAAAAACTTTCTGATCACTTTTCGCAGCTTGTAAATTTATTTCAATAAATAAAAAAAAAAATTTCTATATAGCAAGTGGGAGAGTCTCGTCATTTTCGTCAATTTAAACTCACCCTCCGCTTCCACTTGCACCAGCTTTTTCTTTCTTCAATCTATAACTCACCCCCGCACCCAGTTACTCAGTAGAATCATCCCTCTTTCGCCTTTCACGTTTCTCCCCACTTTCAAATCTAAGTGCACATTTCCCACTCTTTTACGACTGCTTTTCTCCCCACTCAGTAAATCGAAGCGAGGTCAATCGACAGAGGGGGTGCGAAGACGAACCCCCTACTTCACTATACAATTTTATCCCTCTTCTCTTTAACTATCCCCTCTTATTTTGTTACCAGCAATACTTTTTTAACGCTCTTTTATTTATAAATTTTCCCTCACAGTACCTCTACATTTTTCTTTTCAAGAATATTCGTTCAATTTAGTAGTTTAAAATAAATTATAAATCGAATATATACGAATTGTAGTAAATCTACAATCAGTATGGAAAATCATTTTACTAGGGATTAGAGTGCTTGAATCAAGGGTAATTTTCATGTAAAAAATTGTCTGGAAAATGGGGAAAAAATCAGTCTAGAATATAATAAGAATAATCTACATCAATTGTAGATTTACCATACCTAACTTGAACTATAAGTTCATGTCATAAAAAATACCACCCTTTACCTATCACCATTGGACTTGATTACATTTCTTACTTCTCTATTTGTGTCCCATCATTTGTGTCAAACTGATAGGGTCAATCGCATAAGTGGGTAACAAATGATTCTATACATCAAAGACGTGATTTCATCCTTTTCCCTTCGTCGCCTTCTCCTCCTCCTTTATTTTATCTTTTGAATATTTTTTTTCTCCATCTCCCTGCCCCTTCTTTTTTACTCTTCTTACAGCCACTCAATATCGTTTCATTACGTACCCCACTCCAACTCTGGCACGGTGGGTATTGCAATCTTATTCTCCTTTTCCTTATGCTTTTGCGTTTAATTTTTTTCAAGTCGTTTTTTTTTCTGCCCATTTTTTGTTCTATTTCGCTTCTCTCTTGTGTACACTCTAGAACTATAAGCCCTCCCTTGAGTTTACCACCCCTCTCAATGTCCTGTTATACGACAACGACGACACACGAAGGCCCACGAATTTTTATTGTTGCTATTCGCGCTGCCTCTTTTATGCGCCTTTTAACGATCACCCTCGGCGCAGCTGCACACCCACCACCATCTCCAGGGCCATAGTAGAGGGTTGAGGACCCCCAGGCGATAAAAAGAAGGAGAAGAAAAATTCGCCTTCAACATAAAGACGACTTTTTTACTTTAATTTTTTTTCTTTCGTCTACATTGCATACTTTTTTTTATTGCTTCTACAGTGTTTTATATATCGATCTGTTGAATATAAGAGTACCATTTCTCGACCTGAATTTACACAGTTTACAATAATAATAAGTTGGTAGCATAACAAAACCTACGAGGTACCTACATGTTAAATCTATACAGACACGAGTATTGTGAATAACAACTATTATACTATCATGTATTTTATCATTTGAAATTAATTCACGGAAACCGTAACCGGTAAGCATTCGGTAGACGAATTCCAAAGGTACCGCGAGTAACACGAGCAAGCGCACTCGGAAATAATAACGACCACGCTTGGCACGCGACGTGATAACACATGCCACACGTGGGGGGGAAGAAAAGAGGACGCGACATGCGGCTTATGACATTTCGACATCCGGCTTGATTGACAACAAAAACATGAACAAATATCATTTGATAATATTATTATATGAATTATTTGTATTTCATTTCATGACATTTATATTTATCTATCAAGTGGAATTATTTTTATCATTTAATAAACTCGTATGGTTGAAGAAAAAAGTTGACAAATTAAAACATACCTACATATATGACTTAGATAAGTGTTTAACACTTTGTCTGAGAACTTGAAAGCTGCACCTTGGTCAATGCAAGGCAAAACGACATCGTCTGCAGGTCGTTGCGCTCGATCGACATCATTTTCTTTAACTTGCCTTTCTCGTTATGGCATTCCCGGCAACTCGGCCTCAATCGCGATTACGTCTTCAAGTATATATACATACACCATACCAGTAGCCGGTCAGTACCGTGACCGTGGGCTTGTTCTCGACATAAATCCAAGTCCCCATTTTCTTCATCACTCATGATTACGTCTAACTACATTTATTCTTATAATATACCACAATATTATTTTAAACTAATTATTTTGCTAATTTGAAATCCAATGAATTTTATTCAACTCAACAAAAAGATGGTAAAGTTGCACAAGAAGAAGAAGAAGAAGAAGAAGAAGAGAAAGAGTAGGAAGAATAAAAAATATTAAATGATAATCACTCGTTGATTACACTTGTTTCTTGAGTTCACAAAAAATCAGTTCCTCTTGTATTCAATATGACATAGTGATTCTTGTTATCATGATTTTTTATTGTTTTATCCTAACGATGAAGATAATAATAATAAACAAATCTAATCACATAAAATTCAAATACACTCAATAATGTATATCACAATGACACTTTTTGTTGATTTTCATCATTTGAATTAATATGATAGATGAATTTCAAGAGACTCACATCCATGACAAAAGACTGTGTGGACGATTAGGCCAGCAGCAGATAGAAACGTGTCGGGAGGAAACGAAGTCTCGAAGGAAAGAGACAAGGGGAGGAAAGATAAAGACGAGTAGTGGGGGATTGGTTGTGTAGAAGGGATGGATGCAAGGGTTGTGGAGGGAAAGAAAGGGTGCATCTTGGGGTAACTATAGAGAGAGGGAAGATGAGAAACAGAGAAAAAGAGAAAGGGAGATAGAGAGAGAGAATGATGCAAGTAGGTAGGGAGACTTGGTAAGGTGGAAGAAAAGCGTTCGGGCGGCGGCTTGTCCGTGGTCAAGACACGCGGTTTGCGCAGCACTTCCGCTCAGCCGACGCCCGTGCGTCGCGACGCCATTCGATCATCTCTTAGTCTTACACGATAATATTCCAAATCTACATTGAAAAATATTCCATTATTTATTCAATGAAAAAAATTCATGAAAATGATTAATTTAATTGATTTAAAATGTTTAATTGAGCATTGAAAACATATTGATATGTGTAGAGGATAAAAATAACTGTAATATAACGGCTGGAAGGATTTAAAATGATAGTGTCATACTTAGAGGAGTTAGAGGAAAGGTATAGTCAGCCAAAGAGTATTTGGCGTTTTCCACTTGCAACAGGTCTCTCGGTCTAGTCGGCTGCTTCAATCCATTCTCGTGGTGTCGGAGGAAAGTGGGAAGGGGATGTATCCGTGTGCCTCTTACTATCACACAGTTCCAACAAACTCCAACAAAGAGTTGAGAAGAGTATGAGCATTGCATAGAACTACTATTATGTACGTTTGATCACAATTGACATCAATATTTTCTTTCTTACTTTTTTTTTCGTTTTCCAGCTTTCGAAATTATCATGTAATAATAATACTAATAATATGAATTCATGAAATTTTATCGTCTTAAAAATATCTTAAACAAATCATGTTATATCTTTGTATATCAACGTGATAATGCATGAAATACGGTGGTATTAAAAATAATCTTGTTATGGAGTATTTTTTTCTGGAGCTTATATAGTTAATGCAACATTTATAAACAACAATGCAATTTATAATGTAAATTAAAATAAAACTAGATTAATATTTGGTGTTAGTATGAGAGAGAAAAAAAGTTACGTTAAAATATTGGACAACTTTTAGTGTTCAAGATAAGCTTTGGTAAATATGTAAAACATAGAGTGTACTTACCGACTACGAAGACCATATTCTTTGTCCATCGCAGCAACTCCCTTCGAATATGTCTACGTTCCTGTATGCAGCGAGCATAGGGGCAATCCGCCATTTTTAAAATCACATCTTAGGATGAATGTATGTCCGCTGTGCGGGGTGTGTTTGCAACCAATATCTTATGGTTTCCGTTTTGAATACGTGAGAAGTTTCCGGGTAATGGTTATGTTTTTTTTCTCTAGTCAGTCCACGTGACGCCACCTTGTTAGTCTTTTTTTTACCTCTTCTTCTATTCCCTTACTCAACGTTGATGTCCGGTTGTGCGCGTGATCCTGCAAGCGCACATCCGTGTCTCGTGTTTTAATAGATCTAACTAGTGATTGGACTTAGTTGATGAGGGTTAGACTTGAGGTGGTAGCGCGGGAGGAGATAGTCGACAAATAAAAGTTTCACTTGATGTAGAAGAATATACCAAAATTAGTCATATGAATTGTAGTAATGATGTGGCTTATAAATAATTCGACTTGTGTATAAAGTGTCTATTTCTTGGCAATAGTGCCAACAATATTCTCACTCCCGCGCGCCACTTGTTCATACACTTAGCCACTTCAGACGTCCTTCCGGCCTTCCTCCAACAGTCTCTCCTTCTTCTCCTTCGCCGCCGTCTTTTCGTCCGTTCAACTTCTCTCGTCGTTGTTAGTTCTTGATTTATTTCCCAACTGTGCGTGTACGCCAGTGCGATTGATCTTGATAATAAGATCAATAAACACCACTTTTTGATACACCTGAAATCAAAATATTAAAACATCAATGACATGCTATATTCATGATCCATAAATATCATTTAATATTAGAGTCCTCGGGAATATCGACAGATGCAACTTGGTGATGTGAATAATGTCACAAATATAACAGACTTATTCTAGCTATTTCTTCTTTAATACAATCATCCATTCGTTCAAGAACAAGAGTGACCAGCAAAATATATAGACGTGTGTGTGTGTGTGTGTGTGTTAAGGTGAGCAGGGGTGACCGTTGAAGTGAGGTATAGCCTCGTAGCGGAAACGAGTGTGAGGAAAAGAGAGAAAAAGAGAGAGAGAAAGAAAGATAGAACCAGGGCGGAAATATGTAGGGGCGTATTCGCGTGGTGAGGAGGACCGCAGGGAAAGAGGAGAAGAGTGCGCCTAATATGCAACAAGAGAAAAAGAATTGGCGATCAATAGGTAGTAGCTGGTAAGCGTCCTTTCATCCATCCCCGCCGCCCACGGCTTTCCCCCTTGTCCTTTCCACCTGCACATTTCCTCCCTTCTTCAATCCCTCCGCGAGACACCGCCACCTTTGTCGCGACCAACGGGACATCGTTCAAACCACGACGTTACTTTTATTCTTTCTAATTGTTAATTTGCTTCATTTCCTTTTCTATACTTTCACCCTTACAACATTTTATCAATTATATTTCCAAGTGTACCATGTGAATTTTCCGTCATTTCGCTTTATCTTTTTCTGGGTTAAAAAGTAATCAATTCCCCTACATTGATTGAATAAACTTTTGTGATAATACTTAGAAGGATTTATAAAGACGTCATTCAACTTGAACTAATATTATAAATGTTGGCTAAATGACAAAAAATAAAGACATAAACTTTACCAAAAAAAAAAGAGTCAAAGAGAGAAAATAATTGTTATATTTGCACAGCTAAAAATACTCGTGGAATTATTGCTGTAAAATTGATAGAAAGTGTTCCAAATATTCCTACCCTTTTGAAACTCGAGGTCGTACGATAATGTTCTGTAATAGAAAAGAGAATGAACAGGAAATTACGTAATATAAAAGTATGCAATATGAAATTCAATTTTTTTTTATGCAACAAAAAAAATGTAAAAAAGAAAAAAGAAGGAAAAACTGTAAAAAACATTTCATGCCTGGAATTGACAATTTTATTATCACAAATTTGAGTGAAGAAGGTAGTATAGGTTGAAGATTCAAGTCATATAACGAGTAGAAGTTATACTTTCTAGTATCAAGAACGATCAGCACAACTAACGCCTCAACTTTTTTTATCATATCAAGGGATGATGTAGCCTGCTAGCTGGTATTCTTCCCTCATTCTGTCGATACGTTAAATCTACGTGCAAGTCACGGAAATAGCGTGACATAAAATTTCAGCGGTTCAAGATCAAAGTAATTGAAGCACCCACGTGCGTATGTTTATTGCAAATATAGAAGCATGTGTCTACTTGGCTATTCTGTCGATCAATATATTGATGAAAGAACTTTCTCATAGATATAATAATGATAATAAACATTATTCAACTATTAGATGATTTATTAAAAAAACAATTCCAGTTCACTAACTAATTCAATGGTATTATAAAATATTCTGTGAAGAAGAGGCACTATACTTTTTCAACAGCGCGGTATAATATTGAGGTAGTAGAGTACTTGCTCATCACTAATAACGTTTCTTCTGAGTTGAACTTATATCCTCACAGCCCTTAGGACTGCTGCTAGTCGTTTTCCACTTTACTCACTTACTAACGAATTTCATCACAGCAGTCTTGTCATTGCAAAACGCAAAAAAGTTACCTCAAGATACTTTTTGATATCACAAGATCTTATTACAACGATAATGAAGACAAGGGGCTAGAAAAAAAGCAATAATGACTGCACCAAGGTAGAGAGAATAGAAATAGCATTGAAGAGAGAGAGAGAGAGTGAGTTTAAAAAGAATTAACAAAGCTCCAAAGCTGAAGAAGAGAGTGTTTGAGACATATAAGGGAAAAAAAGATAGAGAGGAAATGGTCGAACCAGTGGGCCGCAGGGCCTCGAACGTGCCCTTTGTTAAAGCCGACCAGGGAAAAGTAAAACTCTGTGCGTGTGTGTTGGCTTATATACGTATATAGTTTATTCAATGTAAAAGAAACTGGAATATTTTTCAGAGGTGCAAGGAACCCATGGCGAAGCAGGAGAAAAATACGAATGAAAGTGTAAGAGCGAAGAAGAGGAAAAAACGTAGAGCGTGGGTGAGATGAGGAAGCAGCAGTAGAGGAAGGAGGAAAGCTCAGGAAAAGTAGTGAAAGGTAGACGAGAGGTGAGGTGGTGATGGTGGAGGGGGATCGCGTACTCGGTTTTTTTCATCCCGAGGGTACGAGAGGTGAGGGTGCGTTGGATTCGGTTACTCGGTCTCACCCCTTGGACCTGTTTTTCTCTTTCTTTTACTTCGTTCTCGCTTACTCCCTCGAGCCACCTCTCCTTGCTCTTCCACCAGCACCTCCCTTCCAACGCGCCTCAGCGCAGTGCTTCTCGCTTTTTTTTTAACGAAGGATCCGCTCAATACCTCGGCTGTCATAACCTCCCGGTGCCCAAGCTCGCATTCCCCGCCGCTTCTTCCTCCTCACCTCCAACGTTGGGTATCCGCCCACCCTCATCTCCTCCTCAACCCACTCATTTCTCTTTCCAGTTTTTAACGTTTCGTTCGACGTTTCCTCAACCCAAGGGAGAATAGAAGGACGTGGAGGGTTTACTAGTCTCTCTCGTTCGCACGCGCCGAATCAAGCATGGGAGAGAAGTGAAAGGGGAAGTTAGTGCATTTGGTCGTTACTTTGTTTTACGTTCTTCCTCTCGTACAAACACCCTGTGAGATCGCCTCTGTACGTATCCATCTCAACCGTCCACCCTTTTCTCTCCTGTGTTCTTCCATCACCCAAGATCCACCCCCCATACACTCTTTACCTTTTTCGCTCAACGCCTTTTTATATTATGCTTTTTTTGGTTATTTTCACTACTCATCCATCTTTTTCTCGAGTTTCCTACCCAGTCACGAATCTCTCACTTCTTTCACTTACTCTTGACAACCATCAGCGTGTCAAATTTCCTAGAATATCTTGAGTTTAGTCGCACGAAAATATTTTAGGGATTATTTTTTTCCAGCGAAAAGTCAATTCCAGAACAGATAGAAAAAGAGGAAAATGAGGATGAACGTATTCTTTTGACAAGAATGCAAAAAATATTGAAAGAAAAATATGTGTATTATGTACAGCTTTCAGAAGCGAAAAGAAATTGACAACCGACAGTTCTCTAAACTTTTACGGATTCTATTTCTCCTTATGTTTATATAGATTCTTTTTTTTTATATTTATGTAAAGATACTCTTTTATTGAAATTGAATTGTCTCAAACAAAAATGAAGTTATTCTGAGTAAAACAAAATTTGAAAATACTCAAATTGACTTTATAGATATATAATACCGCTCATTGAAAATTCCGTGTTAGATACTCAAGCGTAGTGTGGCGAGTCTTTGGTTCTCTCTAACTCTCTCTCTGACGGGAAGCAACAGTTCGTTCTACCCCTCGCACTCCCTTGGCACGCGGCCTGCCGCCCCTAGCATTCAGACGCTATCCTTCTTTCGTTACTCTCTGTTCACGGACTACCAAAGCACACCAGTTTTCTCTCAAGTGTCTACTAAATTTAGGCACTTTCTCTGATCTTTTTGCTTTGGGTTCAAGACCATCCATGCTTTTTTTTAGTCTTTTACTTACATAAAGGGGATGTTCTTCTTCTTCTAAATATCAAATCATACGATAAATCCTTACTTTTTCTCATCTCGACATATAAATAATTGATTTCGTTAGAAAAAAACAAATATTTAATAAACCATATATCCATGTAACTGGTAGTTTAAATCCGTTTAAAACTTTGAATTTACATTCATTAATTTATTTCTAGATGTATTATGTTGAATTGAGCAGATATATGAGTAGTGAAATGAATTTTTTGTTGAATTTTATTTCACATCAAAGTTATACGAGAATGCAAATTGAGTTTAACCACAGACATGAATATCATGTTTTATAAAGTATAAAATTGATAAACAGTAAGGGAAGTGATGCGATTTTAATCAGTTTTATTACAGGCGAAAATTTACGACACGTGAACCGCTTGCTAATGGATTAAAGGTTTCAATGATCGCTTTTTCGCGTGAAATGTAGTGGTATAGTTGTGTGTCAAAATATTGAGTACACTATATATACGTACATGGATTGGATCAAAAAAGGGAATGGCAAAATCAAGTAATAATTTTATCGGCGAACTGCATGCTGTTAAAACACAACAATCTCTATGTAACAAGCTTCAAAATTTCATTTACAAATATCAAGTTGGAGTCACGTTCGATATTGTTATGTTAATTGACAGTTTATGAAATTATACTCTTTTTGATAGTTAATAATTAAACATTCTATTTTTGCTATTTAATCACTTATTCATTTGTCATCAGACAAATTTTGTAATTAATAAAAAAAAAAAAAAAACATTTGAAATGTGTACAAGAGAGAAGATTTGAGTGCCAAAAGGAAGTATTTGACGCATATTTTTTAAGAGGATATAAGAGGGGAAACGCGTCAAAGAATCCATCAAATTAAAAACGCAATTATAAAAAAGCGTCAGGCGCCTTTGTCGTAAAGCAAGCGCGAACGTTACACACACCCCCAAGTTCTCTCTCAATTCCCTCGTCGTCGCGACGAAAACTACCAACGTGGATCATGGGTATCCCTGTTGAGCACCCTCTTCATCCGTCTCGCCGTTACGACATCCAAAAAAATTCTATCGATCTCATACCCACCCCCTTACCAAGCTCAATTATAAAACGCTTCGAAATATGCGACCCTTGCAAAGACGACATATATGGGATCCTTGCATAAAAGGTGTTGCTTGTGTAAATGCATGACGGAGAACATCGAGAGAAAAAAAAGAAGGGCGAATAAAAGCCAAAAGGGTGAATTTTCGTATGTGGTGCATTGACGAAAAAAGAGCGGACCGTCTCCAAAGGCCATCCGCTCCATTGTATATACACATCCATATACTCATATGCACCCATGCACAAATTTCTTCCCTCTTTTCCCTCCTTTGGCCCCGCTACTTTTTCTCCTCTCTCTTGTCTTCTTCTTCTTCTCAATTTTTTTCATATAACGTTTTCAAGTGCACCGACACTCTACGCTTTGACATTTTCTTAGACGTCTCCTTGTTTAGCACTGAGTCTCGAATAAGAATATCTCTGCAGGGGTTCTTGTTCCTTTGTTCGTTATTATTTCATGCAAGTCTTTCGAAAATTAAATGTCGCTGTTGATGGAAAAAGCCAAAAAAAAAAAAAATACGTACGAAGTAATAACAGTACAGACTGCGACTACAGGGTGAATAAAGATATAAGGAAAAGACAGGTAAAGTTGTAATTAAAGATTAAAAAAAATAATCATCATTTTTGAAAAATAATAATAAGTGAAAAAATTGTCATCTCAAATGACTTTTTATCATGAATAATTGTGTACATTTAAATGATTACATTGGAAAAGTATGTTTATGCCAGCTTACTCTTCATGCTTTCATGCGAAAGCTTGTGTACAAGCATCAAAGAAAATTTGTTGAGACATTTGTTGAAGGCTGTCGATACTTTTTAATTAGAAATTGACGGTAAAGAATTAAAAAAGAAATATGAGAGTGAAAAAAAAAGGAAAACATTTTCAACGAATACGTATCCTATAGCTGGTACCACAGAGTGCAAGTTAGAGAAAGGTCGTTAATTATTTCTTACTGCCTGAAGGAGATGATTAATTGGCACGAGAATGGCATGACAGATCCAACGGTATTCGTCTCGTTCCTCCCTTCTTGATGGTCCTCTCGACTCCTCTCTTATCACAGCACCCCGGACAGTCCCTTCTCCCTCTCCATTTACCTTACCTTTATATTGATCGAATATTTGAAAATTTTCAGAAACAAATGGAACGAACTAGTGGTTACGAGTGGGGGAAAGAAAAGCGGAAGAAGTGAGGATATGGTGGGGAATATTGGGAAAGGAAGTGGGGAATGCACCACTACCGAACATAGAAAAGAGAGTAGCCAGGGTAACTAACGTTTCACTCTCCCACCCTATCAAGCGAAGATGACGCCCGTCTTTTTGTTTCTACGAATCGTTTTTCGTTTTACTTCCCCTGCAATAGGGAGATTACTACCCCCCCCCCCCCCCCTCGTTTCGAAAATTACGACTTCAATATTACCATGCTTGATAGCTTTTTCTGTTCTTTCTTCTTTCCCTTAATTCCACTGCTACTACCATATTCTCCATTCCTATCTTCACTTTACCGGCGAACCGCAACAATTTAATTGGTAGCATTTTTATTAAAAAGTATCGACAGCCTCACCTTGTTTTACGGCTCTACGAATTAATGCTCCGGGTAGCACCACCCTCACCATTTGAACTATCAGCCACGGGCTAAATCTTTTGTTCTTCTCATTTTCACTTTATTCTTATTTTTTTTTTTTTTCCTTTTCCTCTTTTCAATTTATTGCCTTCCGACAATTTTATTCAATTTTTTGCCATTTAAAAAATTAACAAATAAACAATACACAAACAAAGCTAATTATCAAAAATGTTTATTTAATTTATTTTAACAAACTCATTAACTTATTGGCTGTGATGAAAATTAGTTACGAATACATTTGATGTTAAATTCAAAGAAAAGTCTTCGATTAACTGAAAGTTAAATACCAAGTTTAAATTCGTAGCAATCTAGTTGGCTCATTCGTACTGAGAGTTACGGAAGATATATGACCTCGTGTGATTTCACGACGTTGAACGTGACTTTAGTAGAACTTACACCCGGTATAAACGAGCCAGCACCCACACTTGTACTCCAAAGAATTACATTATGCAGCGTTGATTGTGTTATACTTGTTCTCTACCTATTTATGCACCAACACATGTTACACATTTTAGACGTACACAATGTCAAACTTACTCAACAGTGTGTACTGAATGACGTGAAAATCCTATGAACTCATTTTTACAATAATGGTAATATATGCCAATATACACAGTTGATAAATGTCTTTTTTATCAATTTCCTCAGAAATATTCCTAATTATTATAAGCTACTTAGTGTAGTCACCAGTTTTGTAAAAAAATTAAATAATTAAATGAAATTATAGTTAAAAGTTGACTTGAAACAGTGCTTGGAATAAAAATATTAATTAAACGGAAATTAACTTGAAAATATCATGTCTTTATGTTAACTAATTCTAATCAATTTATTGAAATTGATAACTTGTTATTGAATTATGAATTAACAAAGTACTATCAATAAATTATTAAATAGCTCATTATTCTTTTTTTATTTTGTTTTTCAAATTTCTCAGCAAATTAAAAAAACAATTTTATTCTTGCAATTGTTGCGTTAAATAACATCATGATTTGATAAAAAAAATAAACAAATAAATGGAAATGACATTTGAATGAGATAGAATTATCATGAATTCAAAGTCTATTATTACTTCTACATACCAGTTTAAAAGTCAAAATAAAATGATCCATTATCAAAATGAAATTCTATATATGTATGTATAGTTTAACAAATTTCATGAATGTCTCGGTCTTTGTATCTTCAAATATCATCACGTATGTCTCGATAATACTGTAGATTATCGAGTGCACGTGCCAGAACTCGCGTCAGAGCAAATATATCATGACAAAGCTGTAGTAGTTCTCTTTCTCTATATATATACCACTAGCTTATTCCATCCTAGTTTGAATTCTCTGAGGTACTGTTAATTAATAAGACTCGAAAGCTCATCGATGAAGACAATTATATATATATATATATATATATATACAATAATAAATGACAATTTTAATCATTATACGACTTTTATTACAATAATAAATATTATAAAGATGATAGAAACATTTTTGAAATAAAGTTTTTTTTATTGAAAACTTTTCTTGAATATTTATTTAGTTTTGCTATGCAGTAGTTTCATAAAGTAGAATTTGATATGAGTAATAATGGGACACATAACACATTGATATGTGTGTTAGTTGTTTTCCTCCAAAATGTCGATTGACAGGTTTGTGTGGTTACGTAAACTTAATGATGCAGATAGCCAAACTAAAATGGGGACAGTTTGTCCACTACCACAAGCTTGTCCAACGAAATGCATTTGCGTGCTTTACTGTTCGATAAATAAACATATTGTACTTGTAGAAATAATTCAACAGCCTATATGTAAAAAAAATTTCTAAGCTTTATTAATTGAAATGTATCCATTGACTAATTAATATTATTATAACTCTTTGCTAACATTCATATTTGATGATTATCAAACTCAGTCATGCTATTCTAATGTACTCTACTGTAAGCTTTGTTATGTAAAAAAAAATAATTATTAAAATATATATGGTTTGAATAGATTTACAGTAGAAAGTAATAGATGAAATTAAACATTACTAAATGATATTTGTGAATTGAACTAATGTTAAATGTCCATATGTTTACAAGTGTTTTCGATCATAACTAGGTGATGTTTGGGCATTTATAATAATGATATAGTATAGTGATGATATTGGTGAAAATCCCCGACTGAATAGAGCATGCAAATCTGAACAGGCAGACAGCCAATTAGTGTCATTGATCGTCGACAACTATTATGAGGTTGAGTATGCGTTGCCTGGCAAATGTCGAGGTGGACAATATTTGTTTATTGTAGATAACACTAAGTAATAGTAATAGTGAAGTTTTTGACTCAGTAATAGTTTCAATGATTGTCATTAGCTGTTTTGAAGAACCTACGATGGGTATTGGAGAGCACAAAATTATATTGACTACTGAGTGCAAAAAAAAAAGAAAGAAAAAGAGAGAAACTATTTTGTATTAATATTTAATAGTCCAGAGAGTTGTTGTTACAGCAGTATGGCATGCACGCACGCAAAGAAAAATCGTACGAACTCTCAACATTTTTTTTCTTTACTGCTCTCTCCACCTACTTGAATATACAATTCAGTACTAGCAGGATCAATGATCAAGTTCTAGTAAATATGGATGACAAATTGAACGAGTCATTCAATAATTTCTTGCAAATCAAGTTGAAGGTTTGATAACCATAGTCAACGAATTGAATGTGAAGTATGCAACTTAAGTGATGTAGTGGTAAGTGAATCCCGTTGAAAATCATATAAGGGGAAGGAAGCGAGAAAAACGGCAAGATCCAATTAGTGCATAGCTCTTGAAATATATACCAAGTTATAGTTAGGTGTACAATGCAAGACACTGGTGATAGTATGTAGACATACACACATGTATCGACTTATGTTTGTATATTATATATATATATATTCACACGAGCATCGAAAATGCACAAGAGTTCTCAGCTTTAACACGCAGTTCGTAACACTCTCTAGTCTTCCACTCGAGTGAAAATGTTGTGAGGGTGCAGCTAAAGTAAAGGGAATGTAGTTGAGGAGTTGGAATAGAAGAGGAAGAGGAAGAAGCAACTGAAGGAAGAAAAAAAAAACGAGAAATGAATGAAGAACGAAAGTCACAGCAGAGAAGTTAGACTTTCAACTGACAAGGAACCGAGGACGTGATGCCGGGCCGTTCGGCACATGGAGACAGTTACATAACTCTAAATCTGTCGGCCATTTTGCTAACTCGAGACTGCCATCCTCCTCACCCATGCTCGTTCTCTACTGCCACTTCTTCCTCCCCCCTTGTCCCCCTTTAGCATTCAAACTATTTCGAATGTCATTCCACTTAAATGATGCGCTCGTTTTACATTCTAACTACGGCCATATTTATTCATGCCATTTGATAAAGATTTTTTCAATTAAAAAATATTTATTTCAACTATTTTTAACACACATATGAGCTTCAATATGAAACTATGTTTACCATAAAATATTTCGAGCAATGACATTATGAGTTCACCAACGCTTATGACTGTTTAAAAAATTAATAAGGATATAAGAAAATATAGACAACTACCACACTAAAAGTGCTTACGTTCTAATATGACTTTAAATTGAGGTCAAACCAAATTTTCTACTTTAACCTACTGAATACCTGGCGAATTTAGCTTTCTAAAGCAGCAAGTAGAGACGACATTCACGAATGTGGAAGCATTTCCAGACACTTGGGAGTACCTTCTTCACCGCGAATCTGGACTTCAAAATTAGTCGTAGTCTATCTTTCTTTATCTATCCATCTTTCTCTCTTTTTCCTCTCTAAACCCATCTCTCGTGGGGTACATAAACGACATGAAGCTTGGCAACCTACACCTTGATGTCAAACGATCTCCCCGTGCTTTTGAGTTCAACGATCTAAATTATAGCCTCTGCTATTTCAATGTGTACTGGGAAATTTGTGAAATTCGTAGATAATTAATTTCTTTAAGTTATCAAGTGTTATTATTACAATTCAAGACTGTTATTACGACATAAATATATGGATATACATAAAATATATACGTATGTATTGCTTTCCATGTATGCAGAGTTAGTAATTTGTAATCTGATCTACAGCTAAAACTACTCAATTTCTCTATTTATTTCCTTGTCCTACATGCAAAAAGTATGATAGAAGAAGAAAAAGGAAGGATGAGTTATATTTGAACTGATGCAGTGATTGGAACACGACGAATATACGTGCTGACTTTTTCGATTGCAAGATGAATAGAAACGCGATACCTTACTGCAAAAAAGCTAATAATATATACGAAATTGCGTACTATAAGCAATAAGAAATTGTCCAAGATGATCACGAAAATGATTCGTTATTTAAGTGTGATTATCATGATCATAAAATACAAGAGAAATTTTATATTAATATCTTTCAGTTACTAATAGATTTACCATTATAGAAAATAACTTTATAATAACAATAATGATTATTCTCTCACGTGTCAGTGGTTTTTTTCCTACATTTTATGCACATCAAACAATTATAAAAATTTAAAATGTCTTTTCATTTTTAAATGAATAATTCGTTTATTGGACATATTGTAGCTTTGATTTAATTTATCTATGTTATTTTTAGTATTATTAATCTCATTAGTAAAACATAAATTACGAGGGAGTGATGGAATGAGAGAGATAAAGAGGGAGAAAGAGATCGAGATATATATTTATATGTAGTTAGAGCGATTGAAACAAACTGTTGAACAAATTGGTTCTATCCTGGAATGTAGAGAAACATGCGCATGACCAATTGAGTTTTCCGGATGCACGTTGGTCCATTCCGGTTTACCCGTGTTCAAGTTTTCAACGAGTGAGCATGTACATTGAAAGCGCGACAGGTTTCCACGTGCACGTGGTGCGACCAGCAGCCGGCACGAAACGTGAAACATTTAATAAATATAACAAAAGATGGGAAAAATGTTCTTACTATTTCATCTATGATTTCTTTTTACATCGATAAATAAAAATAAATACATTATATATTTATTCGATGAATTTTTGGTTTTGAATTAAATCGTATAGTTCACGAATTTGCAAGTAAATAATGTGGCAATTCAACAGGCATCGTGGCAATGAGAAAGACTAAAGGAAAGAGAAAGAAAGACGAGTGTGCTATATTGTAGAAATGGCTGACAAAAGCATATATGATAAGAGGAGTGTTCGGAGCACGTTTTCAGAAGAAATTTAAAATTCGCAGTAATGTAGATATATTGTGAAAACATCGTAAGATTACATGAACAAGAGTAGAGAGGAATGAGAGAGAATGACAAAAAGTAGTAAGAAAATAAAAAGAAAATGAAAAAAAAATCAGAAGAAGTGCAATTATGAGAAGTGGAAAAGTGGCGACGTCACAGTAATAATCTTCAAGTGTTCTTTTCGGCCATTTTGGTGCCCAAGAGTTGCGCTTACGATATCTATAGTCATCACATCATAGGCCATTTAGTTTTTATCCAAGTTGAATTTTTTTATTAATTTACTTCTTGAAAAAAATTCATTTTTTTTTTTCAATAATTTTCGTCTCTTTAACAATTATTTAAAAGATTTATTCTTCAATCGTCGAACACATGTGTATCTACACAAACGCGTATTCAACATTTTCAAAGTAAACTCCCCTTATACCCTTCGTCATTCCATTCTTTTCTGTATACCACGCTGCACCCTCGAAAATTCGCCCTTGTTCACGAGTGTACTCGTCGCGACGAGGCAACAACTCGAAATAAAATCTCAGTAGAATGAGACTACGAGACAGACATCACTGTATATAATACTCACTGATCTACTATTACTCTTAAAGAGATGATAGCAAAGTATGTCTAGATTTTTCTTCACTCTCATCTTAATTTTTTTTATTACAAATATACGTGTGAATGAATGAATATTAATAAATGGACATTTTTTGAGGACAAAATAAATATTGTTTGCGAATAAAAATTAATTGATAATCGTTATATACTTATAACTATGATTAGACATATCAAGACACTTGGAAAAAAAAAATGAACACGAACCTTTTGCTGCACTCCCGAATTATTAAACCGGATACCAAGCTTCCTGATGATAATTAGAAATCTTTTTTCTCTTCATTGCATGAAAAAAAGCACATTTTTTAAATTTATAACTTCATTTCCACCGTTATAACTGTCAGGAGAATAACAAAAAAATTCGAGAGCACGAATGAAAATTTTAATCGTCAAAGGATCACACTTGTGACAGTAAAAACACACTTGAATTGAAAGTAATTTATTCATAAAACACGTTGATCACGTAATTCATATTTGTTATACATAATAATAAAAAAGATATTTTAACAAATAAAATAATCAAAACAATTCACTGTTCATTTAGTTGAAAAGTGTATATTATATTATGTAATAATATTCCCTGACAATTTGAAAAAATTTGTTTATAATTTGTGTATATATTTCCGGTTGTCACAGTTCAATAAAAGCTCCTGTGAAACTTATCTCTCCCGCCGTCGGGAGAACAGCAAAAGAAAGCGCGAGCGCAGACTCGCAGAACGATGATGAAGACGAAGAGGAGGACACTGTTGTTAGTCGTCGTCGAGCGCGGGTATTATCACCTGGGCAGTCTTGTGTGTATTCACCTCAACAAAAACTTTCTTTGAGTATTACGAAAATCCAACGAAAAAGAAAAAACTCAAATTCAAAAGTATATATTCCCACTGAATGCACTCGTAGTCTTTGGTTGATCGTGAGAGCAATTAACGAGATCTTGAAACGAACTTGAACCACAAGAACACGAGGACAATGATGACGTTTATAATCACTTATTGGACCGAGTCAAAAGTTCACTAGTATTTTCACTTTCTTATCTATACATTAATTCTTAAACTCACCTTCCATAATTCTAAACAGAGTCTATTATTTATCTTTAGAATATTTTAAATTTCTTTACTAAAAGCCCTTTTTTTTCACTTGATCACTTTTCATATAAATCCCTATTATTTACTCTTGCTCTCTCCCTCTTTCTTATTGGCTTCTCTTCACTTGGATGCACATGTTCTTCTTTCTCCTTGTAATATACCCTCGACGTAAATCGTGTTCGGGATGTATACTAAACGCGGCCACGAAGAGAGAGAGAGCACCCAGGGCTCTCCCGACTGCTCCGTTTGGATATGCGTTTGCGAGTTGCGTTGGGTCGCGCTGCGCTCCCGTAACTGCATCCGCGTCTGCCAGCGCAACTTGCGCGCTGCGAGCGCCGCCATCCAACCAACCCCACCACAATCTATGTCTCCTCGTGTCCCGCCAACCACTACCATCACCACTGCTGTTGCTACTACTATCACATTCAACCACTGTACACTTCTCCAGTCGTGCGCCCTACACATTTCCCAAGTAGTACTACTACCACCACCACCACTACTACTGCCGATGCATTTTCATCTGCACATGAAACGAAACACGGACCATTACTACTTCCTTCAACGCCTCGTCACAGTAGTAGTGGTCACTAATACACAGACCACTTGAAATCGTCTACGCCACTTTCGGTGCAACGTACATCGTTCTTGCGCGCACACTTCTTACATGTGTACGTGCCGAATCCGAGATTTATCATTGGATAGAAAATTTACTCTCTCAAATGAATATATCGACAGATTAATTGGATACTCCAAATTTCAATGACGCATTTTTTATATCTCTTTTATCATGAAAAATACGTGAATACGTTCAAGTAATTGATGTAAGAATAAAAGAATCTTTGAAAAAGTTTTAATATTTTATTTATTAAAACTCGACTTGAGAGAATATATAAATAATTCTTTGTTTCATTTCAAGGCTAATAAAATGTTTCTCTGACGAAATATTCTTTTTGTCTTGAGTTTCGTGCTCTGCTTGATATCGTACTTACAAACTCGTGGGTACTCGTGACCATGACACTTTTAATAGAAGACAATTTGGTGCGTTAGTGATGCGATTTGAAATTTAAACATTCACGCGTTATCATCAAAATGAAATCTCTATATACGAGTTGACTTTTTACGTATAAAATAAAATTGTTTAATATCAATTACAGCTGGCAATTAACAAATAATGTGTATAGATGAAAGGTAGAGATAAAAAAAGGAGTTCAAAAAATTGACTGTATATATACATAAGTGTAAATGTAAATTTTAAAGCAGTTAGTCATCGAGTTATGATTGTTTCATGGATTTTTTTTCTTACTCTCCAAAGTATGTAGTATATAAAGTCACATGGGAGAAGGATACCCGAGTAACCACACAGTTAATCTCTCGTTACACTCTTGACTTGCGTATAAAATAATTGTTTTCTCTGAAATCAAAATCATTTGCCAATTAACGTGAAATATGATTCTTCAATAAATCATAATATATCAAAGCGTGAAGAATTTAGTTGAGTAATCATTTGAGTTTCGGAGGAGGTCGATTGGACTTTCAAGATGGTAGACTAACAAGATACACACAAGTGTATAGAATAATGTGGGTAAAAAAGAGAGAGGGTGCAAGAGAGATGAAGTGAAAGAGATTAGATATTACGCGGCGCCTCCCGACGCCTTCACTCATGTGTTGCTTCTCGGTGTGGTGTTGCGCAATTTACGCGAAATAAATGTCTTTTCCAGAAAACGGGACATCGAGAAGTTTGCGCCATTAGAGCTGCGAGCATAGCGCAAAACCGATTCCCTATACTTGACATTAAATTCCACGGCGGCCTTCTAAGCTCTCCCCCTCGTACGTCGTGCCTTTCTCTTCTCGTTTAAGCGAACCAATGCCTAAGCCACGTCCCGAAAAATGTCCGCCCACGGCGATCACGGAGGTGGATTTTCGAGGTCTCTCGGTTATGTTGTTGAGCCTGCACACGAGAATACAACTCATGGGTCCACCATTTTTATACTATTTTCACGCCAACACTCATAGCTATTTTTCACATGGCATTTTTCTCTTGTCCTAACCATTGCAATATATTAAATATACACTCTAGCGGCTATTTCTCACGGTGTCATAAATATTGTAATAATTTATCATAAATAAGAAATATGGAGATATGATCATTTAATGATTGATAATTATTACAATGTGTACAGATAATGCCGGTAGTTTCGAGCAATGAATAAAAATTAATGGAAGGTTATTAAGTCACAACAAAAGAAGGAGCAATGCAAACGTGATCGGACGGTTCTATGGTAAGCTAATGGCATGATATCGTGGCGAGTCTTTGCAACTGTATAACGCCAAAGTCAGAATGCATAAGAGAAAGAGAAAGAGAGAGAGAAAGAGAGTCGAATGAAGAAGAGAGAGAAAAAGAAAGAAGAGGGGAATAGGCTCCATTGGCTCTATACATGCATGTGCAGTTTGCCTGAGGCTCGCGTGAGTCGCTTGCTTGGTTCCAATATCTTCTATATATGTGTGCGTATTCCACTGCTAGTGCGTGCGTCGAAGCCACGTGACGTCTAAATTCAGTCAGCCATTTTGGAGCATGATTCATTTGTTTAGAATCGGTCGGATAGTAGTAGGAGGCGGAGCCTCACGAAATCTTCCTGGGTGTTATAGATTTAACCAAAATGCAACCTTCCCTGCTCCACTTATCCATACATCATAAGTGCATTTTTTTACACCACTCAGACTTTATTGCATCTTCATACTCCAAATAATTTGTCATCAACTTCTTTTTCATTTCAACTTTTTGTATAGATTGTCGAAATATTATTATTTAAGACGAACACATCCTCTTGTCAGAGAAAACTCTTACACAAGGCTAAGATCCAATACCCTCAAGCTACATGATAGTTTAAACATTATTCCACTAAGAAAACAAGGACTATGAATTATTTATTTGAAACTGGGGAAATATGAGAATGACAGCAAAAAACAATGCGAAGGACAGATACTCATCATTATCATGATTTGGAGAAATAATCTCAAAATATCTTTCTTTCTTTAAGCACAAAAAATCATTGTTATACTTGCATATACACTTTCACTTTACTCTTCAATACCTGATTTATTTTAAAATGGCATTATGATGAATTTTAGTGATCATCATAAAACCTTATATTTAATCAATCTGAACAGAACATAAAAATCATCTTTAACTATTTTTCAAACAATAAATGACATTTTTATCATAATCAATAGTTGATAAACAAATTATTAACTAGTCAATATTTATAATGACAGAATGGTTTTTTTTTATCAGACAAATTTTCACTTTTATATCGTGAGAATGTTTTTTTTTATTTCTCAGATATTGCAGTAAATTGAAAGTGGTCAATGTTTTCCTTTTCATCTTCATACACGTCTCAAGGTCATGTCTGCAGAGTGGGTCAAGCAAACTACCGGTCATTTTTTTTTTGAGACTCTTTGTCGGTGTAATGTTTGTGGGCTCGAAATGAAGGGTCTCGGCCAAAAATTGCTCTTCCCTCTTTTTATAAATTTCAAGGAGCCCATATCTGGTTAGTGCACTCGCTATTGCACGCTACACCGCGCAAGTAGCGACCCCGGCATTCTGCGGGTATCCAGCGTGTCGGAAAGGGAACGGACGCCGGCTGCGAAAAGGCCTTGACCGTATCTCCGCTTATCGCATCAGCCGCGGTTGCACTCCAACAGCGTCACTGTGCGTCACACGCCACGGACGTTGTCAAGAGACGAATTGGTTGCAGCGATGAATAAGACCACGATGGAAAATTTACTTAACACTAAAATACTCTTTTATTGTTCTCCGAAACATTCACTTTTTTTCACAACTACGATTTTTAGATAAAATATATTTATTACTGTCATGCAATTATATTTTCATTTTAGTTCATAGAACCACATTTATTTTAGAATGAAAAAAGTGAAACATAATGCAATGAATTATCATTACCAATAATAGCCCGAAAAAATTTAAATTATAATGTAAATTCTTTATTCAACAACTTTAAACGCAATTGAACTAATTCTTTAGGCAAATTATTCTGCATTGTGGTGACTAAAATGAAAAAAAATCTCTTTTACTATCATCCCTAATTTTATTTCCATTTTTCTGATATTCAGAACATGAAATCCGATGTAAAATTGTGCAGATTTAACTTAAATGAATTTAATATGCATGTCAGAAATATATATACATACATAAATACTTGAACGTTTATATACTGAACAGCAAAAAGTGTTAAATACGAGTTTACATAAAATACATGTTTTAATAATATATAGTTGTGGATATATATTATCAAAAAGACATTAAAATATAATAATGTCTCATTACTGAAAGAATTTGTAAATTAAAGAAACTCTATTTCAAGTTAATAATCCATTATTATACAAAAAAATACATAAAATATGTGAATAATTCAAATTTTAAAAAAATAATTCCACATTTTCATTATCTAAAGTTAATAATCAATTTAATTTTAAATGAAAATAATTTGATTATTCGTGAATAAGGGCTACAGAAAATAGATATGCTGTGTAATTTAACACGTCGGAGAATTTAGAACGATCAAGAACTGCAGCGACAATCTGAAATAAGTGCTAAAGCAGAGCAGCATGGGTTAGCACGAACAGCATCATATATATTACATAGCATGCATAAGATGGTATATTCAAATGTGCTTAGTATAGTTCTACGACATATTTTGGAGATACCTA
Source organism: Chelonus formosanus (assembly GCA_028641665.1). Classification (NCBI taxonomy): domain Eukaryota; kingdom Metazoa; phylum Arthropoda; class Insecta; order Hymenoptera; family Braconidae; genus Chelonus; species Chelonus formosanus. Next base: position 7,479,797 of record CM054004.1, on the reverse strand, counting down.
CTTGTTGCGCTCAGCAAGTGCGCTTATAGAGAGAAAGAGAAGTCAAGAAGTGGTATATAGGTTAGTCCTATATATAATACGAACACGTGCACATGATGCTTGGAAAGCATGTACATGCAAAATACCAGTGTGTAGTGTAATGTTGGAAGACTACGTGTGTATGTCATGTATCTGGATAATATACTATCATGTTAAATGTAAAACGTATATTTTTCAAGACAATTTAATATTGATATTCATTAAATAAATCCTACTATACGCTAATGAAATGAATAATGAAAAATAGAGAAATCAAACACTTGAAGAGTCAATTGTTGGAACGAGTCCAAATTCCATCGTAGTACATTTGAACCAACTTGTTGCTGGATAAAAAGTCAAGAGAACAGAGTAAGAAAAGAAAAGAGAAAATGAGAGAGAAAGAAGCTGCAGAAAAGTAGCTGTGCTATCATTAACTCAAGCTTATTTGCGAAATTTCAAGTTGCCCGAGAAAGAAGCACTTGTGTTAGAAAAAAAAAAGGCGAAAAGAAGAGAACGAGTTTAAACGAGAAGTCGATAGTAACTGGCACGAGAGTTTTAGCACATGGAAACATTTGGGGCTTATATACGCGCATATTTCGAGCGATATCTACTTGTTGCTCTATGTGCGAGAAGCCACGAAAGTTGGTGTTATAATAGTTTTGTAGACAGATATGCTTTATACTTTAATGGTGATATTAGATTTAGATAGAAATAAAATTTCTACATTGGATTAAGTAAAGAGACTATTTAATGACTTTGTAATATTATTCACCAACTCCCTTCAATTAGGCTGTCTATTACATTGTAAACTTATTTATTCTGGTGATGAAATGATTATTTATGAAAAAAACACCAAAAAAATATATATATTACATAATGTTTTTCTAAATAAATGATTGATGATTAATTAATTAATTAGTCTTCATGTATAAAAATGCCAAATAAAAAAGAGAATTTTTTCGATTGATAAGAAATTTGCAAAATGCTTGAATGAGTTGTATTGACATTGTGAAGTTGGCAAATATACAAAGTTAAGTCACAGAGTGCACGTGTTTAATGTAGTCGAGACATATCCTAAAGCAAGTAACACACGATGCAGCATGCCAGTAGTAGCAGCCGCCACGCCGGTAGTATGAAAGCCGTTACTACTTGTTGCTCGCCGGTCCTATAGTCCCTATAGTTCCTATAAGTCCTATAGGAATGACTCTACGTACTCTATCGGTCTACAAATGGTGTGGGGGTTGGGAAACTTGGCGCACGATAGACTGAGAGAAAGAAAGAGGCTGAGTGTAGCAGTACACTTAGCGTCGTTTTTCCTGCTTTTGAATGGCGCCGTTCCAACCACTCTGACGTTCATCTTGACGCCTGAAGATTAAAGCTACTAAGGTGTGTCAAAGAAATTCACACTCGAAATACATACACTTGAACTTTCATACATTTGCAATTGCGTTGTAGCAAACGTCATTGACACAATGCACTGAAATATCGATATAAAAAAATATCAACGATAAATCTAGCCATTTATTTATTTACATTGATGATTAAAAATTTATAAATATTTTTTTTCTCTGACCATGGTCTGTTTTATGAATACATACTCAGTCTGATAAGCGCAAATGAATGCTTTGTACAGACTCATCAACGTATTAGCGTGCTTGTATGTATATTTGGCGTCGAGTGTTTGTAATGCATGAGAATACGAAGAGGAAAAAGGAAAGAGAAGAGACAAAGTAAATGTGTGCACTAGTGTATATAGAGTGGTATACATACGTAATGCACTGATACAAGGATATATAACTCGTTGCAGCATTTATGTAGAACACACTCACTCTCAATGGGTCACTCTCACTCTCTCCCAACTGAGAGGGAAATTTGGCAGCTGTTTTTAAGCCCGGTTAACTGGCGAAATTACTCGAGCCCTCGTGGTGTGCTTACTTGCAGCCGCCTTTTCAGCCTCACGGTCATATACTTTTCTCTCTCTATCCCGTTCATATTTTCGTTTTATTTTACTTTTAATTCTCTTTTCTTTGTACTTGAAAATCTTTCGTTTAACTAACATTTATCCCATCACATTTACTACTACACCCATTATATTACAAAAATGATAGAAATATTTTTTTTTCTTTTTTAGAACAAAATTCATCTAAAAATGACGAGTCATGCAATAATATATCTGATGATAGCTTACACGCAAGGACTTTACATTATGCACGTGCGAGTTCACGAGTTTGTCGGTTTGGCAGCGGATGCAATTACTCCCCACTTGAAAACAGCACATACGCAAACTCATAAGTCCCTTTTTCCTCTACATCATATCGTATATGTATGTATGTGAAATTCTCTTTCTCCCTCTTTCGTTGCATCAAGTAAAACCGGTCGTCGCACTCGAGAGTTCTTTTTGTTCGTTGTCCTCATGCACTGACCTAGGTTAACTCGATGTGCAGTGCCGAATATAAAGCGGCCAGTTCCACTGACCCCCTCCCCATCCCCTCGATACAACGCGTCACCCTTCCCTTTCGTCTGCCAGCCAGCTGTAGTCCATTGCCAAACTCCCAACTGTGTGAAACCACTCATACATTTAAACACACTCGCCAATACACTCACTTGGACTCTTTTTGATGCAGAATGCACAAGAGAACGGGTCGAGGGCAGGGCCACGGCCATCCAAAAATTACCGCACCCTTTTTTCTCTTTTCCCTCACAATTTTAATCTTGTTTTTTTTTTACATTTTAATACTTTGTATTTTATAAATTGATACAATGAAACCATAACGTATTTTAGAGCAATATTATTGATAAATAAATTATAAAAAAAAATTTCATTTAAAAAAATAAGTCAACTTGATAATTTTATCGACTATAAGTTGTATTTTATTCATGTTTATGTATTTTTTTATCAACTTTTTTTTTTTATTAGTCATTATAAAACTAACAAGCAGTAAAATAATCTCATTTATGAAAGCAATTTACAATAATTAAATTTTTTAAGCTTAATTTTGAATGTCCATAAACAAAGTTTATGTAATGTTTAAAAAAAAAAATATTGATAAGCAGAAAAATTTACAAATGAGTTATTATGTAATTAAAATGTTAAATCTATTATTCAATATTTTCTTTAAAAGAATATTTCGTTTATTCATTAGTATTATATTGAAGACAATTATGAAAATATGAATATAAAAATATAATTGATGTTTTAATATTGATTAAATAATCACTAAAGATCAATTTTCATTAGAAAACTATAGCGAGATGCTGATACAAGTATATATCCGATGCGGTTTAATTCTTGGCAGTGATTATGTGCTTGAAACACTCATGAAACAAAGCGGGCTCTGTGTCCTCTGAACACGAATGTTTCGCGACCTATCCCTCTACTATAGATATATATATTTTTTCAAGCATGTATTGCACTCATTTTCTGATACATATACATTTATATGACACATCTCTGCTTGGTTTATTGTATTCACGGATTTTATAAACGAAGCAACCCTCTCTATTTGCACTCAAGCGAATCGGACCACACAAACGCATGAAAAATGACGGGCGAGTAAACATACAATAAAAAAAGAAAGAAAATCAAGTATAGTAGAGGTGCTTTCAAACTGATCTCTCTACTTTTTGATTTTTTTCCCTCTCATTTTTTTTTCAATTTCTCAATGAATGTTTCCCCCTTCGATGAACATTCATTACGTGCATTTTGAAAAAAAAAACTTCGAATCAATAGCTACCTCTTTACCTAATGATTAATCAAGATAGGGACAGTGCTGCTATCTGCGCAAAAGTTTTTTCCATAAAAATTGCAGCAATAGCTATTTAGAGCTCAAGTATTTATAATTAAAAATGGATGAAAAAAAGTAAATCACTCACCGACTAATTGAACAGAGGAAAAATCATTCTTTATATTATCAATATCATCATCATCATCATCATCATCATCATCAGTGGTTGCTGCTGCATGTATATATCCTTCATATATTTTTTTATTACGTTAATAAGTTTAAAGCTTGCACTTTTCTGCACTCTCTGCACCCCACACTGCACCATACACTTATATTTATTCTATAGTTATTATCACTTTTTTTTTTAATTTTTTAAATTAAGTCCTCAATAAAAACTTTTAAAAATTATTCCATGTTCAATATATATATGTATAAATAAAAAGAATATTTTTCAAAATCACAAATAAAAACAACTTCACTGAATTAATTCAAACTTCTTCGTTCTTCTTTTTTTTCTATTTTCGTTAAATAAAAAAAAACAACGTAAGAGTAGGTTTGATAATAATAATAATAGAAATAATTATTTTTGGAAAATTAATCGATCATTTTGAACTAAACACATGTTGTTAAATATACTGACCTCCTGCACATTTCGTGCATCCAGATAACGCCCGTTGATGCACTAACCTACCTCACGCACAACAAGCGACGAACAAATGCGAGTACAGGGCAATGCAAAACGGACTTGTTGGAGAACTCGGCGTTTCTCCCCTCCCACATTTTCCTTCGTTGTCGTTGTAAGTTTCGACTTGAAGTGCGTGAGAACTGTGCGACTTTGCCACTTCTACTTAGTCTCATATTGAGTTAAATCACAGCTTAACAATTTCTGAAAAGAAAATGTTAGTTATTAGTTATGAATAAATTATATATTTATTTATTATTTTACATTTTAAAAAGTCGAAAGTAAAATAATTTTCTCTGTCTGTTAAATTCTATTCTATTTACGTGTATATGTCAGGCATATGAATAATATGATATCTTAAAAGATTATGTATGTAAATTTGATAAAATTAAAATCGAATATAGCTTTGCCACTTTGTAATATTTGGTCGATGTATTTATTTGTTTGCCGTCAAAACACAGCTGTCTATTCTGTTGTACAAATAAAATTTGTATCTGTGATGGACACATGTTGGCAATAGGCCGATTAATTGAATTCTCTGAGAGATTGAAAGTTTAGTACAAGATGAAAACACTCATTTTAATGAATTTATTTCAATGAAAATTATTTATTCAATCTTAAATGTCTGTTAAATGACCTTACCAATCTACGAATTATTTATTTACTTTTATTTTGAATTAAAATATTAGCATTTAATTAATTCAAAAAATTATCTATCGTTTTAAAAATAACCAAAAGATATCAATGAAAATTAATTAAATAGTGTTATGAGAGAAATAAATGAATTAAAGTATATTTATCTATCATTATGTTCAATAAAGAAAACATGTGAGAGTAATAAAAAATTTTTTGAATGCGGTTTATTAAAAAAGCAGTTATATTAGTGAGAAGTAAATATTTGAAAGTATTCGGAAAAGATTGGTTTTGATATTATTATCTTTGTACGTGAGTTTATGCCTCTTCGATTAGCGTCCCACGCACGTGGTTCTCCACCCGTTCACCGTTACTTACGTATATTGGTGTACATTATACCATCTCACCCACGTCAGTATAATAGAAACGATAGTAATGAGTGAGAAGAGAATTTACGCATGATGAAGAGAAAGAGAATTTCCGGTTACTATTATTGAAATAAACTTTAGGTAATTTAATAATAAATAATTCGACTTATAATAATATCAAATAAATTTTTATTTTTTTCCCCTCTCAACTGAATTCATCATAAAGAACGTCAGTCGTTATTATAATTTCTCTTTTTTTAGCTTTTTTTATCTTGCGACGAGTGCGATTAGCCCGCGACAACGAAATCGACCGATAGCGAGGGTGCTATAAGAGAGGTAAATGGCCTTCCTCTTTAGCCGTTCAGCCGAATTGTAGTTGCAGAAAATGCCATGATAGTATGTGAGGGAAAAAGAGAGAGAGAGCAAAGTGCAGCCGGCGATAAGCTGGGGCAAACACGACTTCGACTGCAGGCTTCGAGAAAGGAATAAAAGACTGAGTCAAGAGAAGAGGGAGAGAAGAGAGAAAGAAGAGGGAACGAGAAAATATAAAAGCACGAGGCAAGAGGAGAAGAGACTTCTTTCTGTGCTCATGGCAAATGTTTTTCATTGGAATACGTGCTAGGGTCGGGACGCACGTATAACGATCACGCGTTCTATATCGATTGACTTTACCCAGGGTTTATACTTTTATATAGTCAGGCTACGCGATGGATTTTATACTCATTGTTAGTCTCTACGGTTTGCTATCCTCTTCATATAATTTTTTTTCGACGCACGATCAAGCAGGTGGTACGTAATGTTCGTAATTGCGTATCACCGACCTGCACCGACTGTCTTATCAAATCGATCTCTATCGTTCAATCATGATTTCAAACTTCAACGTAATCAATCGATGTCACTTACGATACTTTCAACTTTATAATAACCATCCCAATTGTATTTAATTGTATGCTTATATATCCAACAAAGTTATTGTAATTACGGTACAAGTTTTGGGAGTAGAAATATTAAATTCTCTGAAATCAATAGAAATCATTTATTCATTGCAAGCTCTCTATCCATTTCATAATAATTTATTCATTTTTTTTTTTCAATTGTAATGATATTGTTCTCGTAAAAATCAGTTTTGAAAATAAACTTTTATATATTTTGATTTAAAATCTATTTGCCGAGCTTATTTTCTTTTCCAATAAATAATAAAAAGCTTTTTTGATCCATTTCAAAATTTATGACATCTTATTTGATACATTTTTTTTTTCTCTTACAACATTTCATGGACTGTCAGATGTCTTAACAGTTGCATTTGATATTAGCAACCCCTTCTAGAATACCCTTGAGTCTCAGGAGAACGTTGTTTCTGAGAACGATTTCGGTCAAGAAATATAGAGGAAATAGATAAGATAGTATGCAACAGCAGTGTAACTGAAAAATAAATAGAGAAAAATAAAGGAGAAAGAGAAAAAGAGGTATTTTGCTTCAACTACCAGAAGACAGAGGCAGTAGCGGTGGCGTTCACAGCCGCGAGATAACCGGAATACAGGTTTCCGCGGATAGAGTTGTGCCGTGACGACGGGGCTAATGGTAGGGGGTATACCGGTAGAGATGCTAATGCCGGCCTTGTGCCACATACCCGCTCCTGGTGCATGTCCGTGTGCATGTATATACACTGTGTACAAAATAAAAAAAAAGTACATCAGTGTCCGAATAACGATACCTTTATGTATGTATACACACGCACGTGCAGCTGTGAAATCATAATGATGCTTGATACTGTTTAATGATTTTAATAAAAATATGCTTGAGCTAATGATTAATAATTATCTCAATGATATTTATTCTCTTTTAACATCTTATTTCAATTTGATTGTTTTTTCTTTCATCTAATTTGAGTACCGAAATTTTGAGAAAATTGACATTCGAGTGGGATGAAATCAGATTTTTGATGATATGATGAGTTTCATGGAATATAATTTTTGCTGATGATTATGTACATTAGTAGTCGATGAAAGTTTTTAGGGTATTTAGGATAGAAGGTCGATTACCAACTACGAACATATTGAGAACACATAAAAGAAGGTTAGCCTGGCGGCTTGGGCTATCGCGAAAATGCGTGAAAAACTGGCTGTCCTAGAAATGTAATAGCATCAGCAGTCAGTGGCACTAACTGCCTGGACACACGTGATGTGCATGTTTGTATCTATATATTTATTTTTACACTTTTTTTTAATGTTTTCGACTATTCTAACTTCCTTATCCATCAGTCTGACAATTTAATTTAGATGTAAAATTAAGATTAAATTGTTTTCCCCAACTTTGTAAATTGTAGTTTAAATAACAGCTATGGAGCATCAATTATACTACTTGTAAAAAAAAAAATCTGTGTAGAAGGATTAAAATTATGATCTAAAAGATAATTACTCTTTAAAAACAACCTATTTTTATTTTTTATTAACATACTTCGACAAGGATAAAATGCAGTCAATCTTGTATTTAAATTGGCTTTTTTTAATCCAATAAATCTTTTAAAAATTTTATATTGGAATTTAATTAATTGGAACTAAGTTAATTTTATGTAAAAAAAGAATTTAACCATGCTAAAAACTTCTATCAATTTACTAACAGTTACATCATAAAGTTGAGATAATATATTTTCAGTATTTTTCGACATCAAGTTTTATTCATACATGCTGTCTGCTTTGTTCTGCAATTTGTTCAGTGTCGGATTTTTTGGGTGTTTCATCATGTAAGTTATTTTTGGTAAATTATTTTTTCCATACTTGTAAATCTGCTTAAAAGAGTGAAAGCTATTTTTTAGCTCAAGTACCATTTTAGTGAACTCATTGAGAACTTTTAGGATAATATTAAATTCAATTTTAAAATTTCAATAATAATTTATGAGAAGAAGAAATAAAAAATGTCAGATAAATTTGACTTAACGACCACTTATTTTTTACCACTAAAATCTTGACTTATGTCTTAGCTTACTGTATGGATTCTCAATGTTTCATAGCATTAATTTTGCTCTTCAATCAATAATTCTTTCAATCGAATCGACGCGGTCAATTGTAAACGGTATAACTTATATACGATTATTATGGATGCCTGAGAATCACGAGGCTGTGCTAAGTAATAATCTTTAAGCGTTCTAATGCGACTTGGAACCGGGCGGCCTCCAAGTTGAAATAACTCGACGCTGGTTACTACTCTTCCTCCCTCCTCCTCCGTCTTCTTTGCCACCCGATCAGAGTACAGCGCGTCGAATAAGGTGTGCGGGGAGACACCGCTTGCAAACCACCAACGAACCTCGTGCCAAACCGCCACGACAAAGAGAACCAGCTGCTCATTGGCGAAACTATTGCTCCTGGCCGTTCTCTAATACTTTAAAGTATATATCTCTATAACATTCTAACGTTCTCCCATCACAACGAAGACAACAAGGACGATCGGTGAATGTTACAAAGACATTTTGCATCAATATTATTATTCAATTGAAATTATTATAACCTGCTTAGAAAAAGGAAAAAAAAACCAATCACTCATTTCACACCGAAATGTTATGAAATAAGAAGATGTATATTTTTTCTTCATTCATTTGTTCCAGAAATGAAACAAAAAGCATTCTGTCCAATGAAATGCATATGCAAATATCAACAATTCGACATGAATACATCGATATGTGAACACTATACGGACACAATCGATTATATTCGCCAGAGGAAAATACGTACACTCTACATGTATTTTATTCCCTGGCACTCCTTCATTCTTGTTTTATTATTATTATTGCTAAAAGAGAAGGACGACAATGACCCGGGTGTTACAGCCATCACATAGAATTGACCGGCTTGTGAATGTTATTCATTTATTTTTTTAATCTCGCTTTCAATCGCAGACGACACAAGACGGATGGATGTGCAAATATCGATTATGAAAAGTGCCGAACAATAGGGTTCATTTTTTGTTATTGATAGCTATTGTTAGCAGTGTATAGAAGAAGATCGTCGACGTTTACAATCATGGGTCATAGGCACTACTGAAGGACAGCGTAAATAACTGATCATCTTCCTCAAATAAATTTTCATATTCAGTGAATCTTTTAATTGAAAGCTATGTCACGTCTATTTTATTATATTCAGAATTATTTTGTTCGTTTTTTTTTTTTTATTTTGATTGAAATACGAAAAATGTTCAACTAGAATACATAGTTAATGACATGGTGACAAAAGCTCGAAAAATATTTCAACATTTGCCACAAAGAGTGTTCAAGAATTTAGTGTTTTTCATTTCGTTGTCAATATCAACGATTTTTTTTGTGGTTTAGCGAAAGTTTTTAATTGCTTCCGCATGAAATTTTTCGTGTATGGAGAATAAAAAGAGTGACAAAATTAAGGGAGAAAGAGTGTATATTTATATTGGTATATATAAGTATACATTGAATGAGGTGAAGTGAAAGTGCAGTTTTGCTAAAGAAAAAGAAGGGGCTCCAGGAGAACCACAGTATGCACCGTTGCTTAGTGTCTTGGCTCAGAGGCCTCTGACCTTGTCCCAAATACTACGACTGACTGGTTCTCTCGTTGTTAGCTCTTTTGTACCTTATAACTTAACTCCTCTCTTACCTTTAGTTTGTCTCATGTCTAATTGTATCTGGCATTAGCGCTGTAAAAGTCTCCAATAATTCGCACTATCTAATATGAAAAATCATTATTTTACGAAGACAAACGTGATCTTTTATGATAACTAAAAGAAAAAAGAGTCATTTTATGATCAATAAATTTCCTAATAGAGTCATAAAAGATTTGCTTTATGACGATAAAAATCATACAAAAGACATAAAAATTTATCTAAAGAAAATGAAAAGCCAAAAAAAATTTGCAATAAAAAAAGTCATTTAAACAAGATAAAAGCATTCTTATAAGAGCCAAGAGCAAAATATAAAATAAAGAATAAAATATTTTCTGACTTGCATTATCGTTGATTTTTTCTTCAACTTCCAACCTATTTCTTTTAAAAATACCTCGAAGTAGTTATAGCAAGTTGTGGACAGACATACTAGGGTTCAAAGAGAGGTTCGGTAGAAATGCCGGGAGGATAAGTATAAGGTATGGAGTAGTAGAATAACCCTACGGCCATGAGGCAATTAAGAACCGGTGCATTTGTATCGATCTTTGTCTCCTAGAATCGATGTAATTAAATCAGATATTTCAGGCGGTACCATTTAGTGTGTACGACGTCCAAGGATTCCGGGAAACGACCGGTCGTCCGGTATAAGAACTGGGCTTCTTCTCTTCTTTTGCTTTTCAGACTTTACTTCTGCTTCATCCCTACCATACTTCACGTGTCGATCACCATCGTAAACATCTTCAACGCAACTTGAAGAATCAGTTCAGATGCTCCGATTTAATCTCACGTTTTTTAAACAGACTTACTTCATTCATCTCTCTTACACAATTCTAATTGAAGTTATAAATTACACTCAGAGTATTAAATTGATGTTTCATGTTTTAATATAATACTCTTTGCTTTTATTATTTTGCTTTTTTAAATATTTAATTTATTATTATTTAATCATTTTTGTGTTAAACTATATCTGCATGAAGAAAAATTCCCATGCTTTCCGGTAATTTGCGTGCAATTTATCGGCTAAGTAAAAAATATCAAATGCAGTAGAAAAATTCCCATACCAGTAAGGTAGAAATTACCAGACTTCTGTCAAAAATTATCATGTTTTTATTAAAAATCACTATACATTAATAAAGTTTTTCCTAATTTATTTCAGAAAAACTTCAGTACTTGTCATTTGCACTCACTTTACAGTGACGAGCATGAACATTATTCAAAGAAATTTGTTTCCGTATGATCAGGATAATACTGGTACACTAAGAGAAATATATAGTTGAACTTACTATTAATAGTTCGAAAAAAACTCAACTATTTTCTGTCAAATGAGAAATTAACACAGAGAGAGAATTTTTTCACTAAATCTAAATGCAAAAATGACAAGTACATGTTTCGAAATCTATAAGTAAAAATATTTCTGTTCAACAGTGAATTTTGGGTTGTTGTAAGTACTCTGTGAGTTATCCCAAGTAATTATTTTACTAAGACACCTCTTAAGTACAAAATTAACTCACAAGAACTCAAAATTTACTATCTAATGGAAATATTTTTTCTTATAAATTTCGAAACGTGCACTTGTCATTTTTGTACTTAGATTTAGTGAAAAAATTCTCTCCGTGTACAGGACTGTAAATCCAACTTTGGGATTAAACTATTATTTTTTAGAGTGTATAAGTTCAGTTGTGAAAAATAACTGGGCCATAACTGGATGATAAGACCAACTGAGCACTTTTGCTTGAGTAATTAACTTGCAACAAAAAACAGGAAAAAATTATTTTAAAAAAGATAATTACGAAATTTAAAAATTGTCTTTTTGTGTTTATTTTGTGTATGTCACATACTCGTGGGTGCGGGGGCCGCTACCAAGAAGTCATTAAGACTGTAAGTAACGGCCTGAATACCGGTCTTCGACGCTAAACCAAACAGAAGAGCATAAATCCCTACGAACCACCCACCAAAGACATCAGAATCCAAGCGCAAGCTTCTCATTGCTTGAGAAATTTCGCAATCACGGTTTTCGATTGATCTCTCCGTATCATTAGCTCATCTAATCAGGTCTCGTAGACTCTTCCTGTGTGCAGTTGCCAACGGCATCTATTTTCAATGGAAATGTATGTTTTATACAATGAAGCGTGTAGTGAACGAGTGAATAAACTTAAAACAAACTGAAATAGATAAGAAGAAGATAGTGATAGAAAGTAAGAAATAATTATAGGGAATAAGAATGACAGTGTATTTTTTTATCTTAGCATAATCATGAATAAGTTAATAGCCAATTATTAAACTGACCAGAAACTGAATGTCAAACATAGAACGTTCTAAAATGGCTGCGACAGACTAGGCCACATGATTTTTTGTCGTTTTTTTGTACTACGACCGGTTTAGACAAGGCTGTGATTCGAGACCTGTGATCTCCAACGATCAGAGCCCAATCACGATTAACAGAAGAAGGAACCGGTCCAGCCAATCAACGCACACGTCCGGTATTACAATGAACCTTGCGGTAAGATCCAACGTTACCACTACTATTTATTATTTTAATATTTAAGTTCTATTAATTACAACTTGCTCTACGATAATGCTTCATTTTATTCATCTTGGAAGAAACTTTCGCACTTCCTTAAAATGAAAAATATTCTAATTATCTTCTCTATGATATAAAATTGAATTAATTTGTTAAATGTTTTTATAGAAAAAATACATAAAGTATTATGATAAAAATGTATGTGAAGAAAAAGAGTTTCTTTATTGGTAAGGATAAATATATATATATATATACAAATAATCCGTTATTTTCAAACGGATGTAGTAAGAAGATGGAAAATACACTTCGTTCTCTTTAATAATAACAGTTGCAGGATCTATTAGTTGTGCGATTAGGCCGACGTGATTAGTGCCGTCGGCAGTATTAAGCGTCAGGTGCAAAGTCGATTAAACATGTGTATATTGCAAGCAAATATAAAACATTAAATGCATTTGAGTGTTGCAATAATCGCGAAAAAGAAGATGAAACACAAATCTTAACGCACACCTGCACCATCTCAACGAAAAACCTCTTTTATTTATTATAGTATTATCTTCAAAGATACTATTATCTATCTTTAACAACATGTCTCCATGTCCAAGTTATTTGCAGATCCATTCAAATTGATCGAGACTTTAAGAAATTTTAATTAACCAATTGAACTGGTTGGAAGGAGAAAAATACTTGTTTAATCAGACTTAGAGGGAAAAAAAGATGTATATCATATCTTTAATCTTATTAACTTTGGAAAATTAGTAGAAATAAGTCACTACATAAATAAGCTTTTTTACATGAAAAAATTACTGTACAATTTGAATTAAGCTGAGGAGATAACAGAAATGAGGAAAAAATATCCTTTCTTTTTGGAGTAAATTTTTGTTAATTTTTTTATAAAGACATTTTCTGTCAATGCATAAAAGACCTTTATTAAAAACGGAGTAATTTTTTTTTTTTTTTTAATATAAATCGTTGAATTGATCTTGCGATGTCGAATGAAAAAAATGAAGCAGCGTTCTCAATAACGACATGAAATATTTTTTTTGTTATTAATAACAGGAATGAAAAAAAATAAAAGGTTGATTGAAAAATAAATGTCAATTGTGAGTGACCGTGTCCTTTCGTCATGGGAACGGAGCGTAGTCCGACAGTGGCATTCGTAAGTTTCCCTCTTCTCTTCTCATTTTATATTATTCCCTTCGCCATTCGTGATGTTGGGGACCGGTGGCCTCGGCTTCTGCGCCACCAGGTTCATGACGTCACGCCCTTCTAAACAGGAGGGGCCTCAACTAAACATGGCAGTATATTTAGGCAGCCAATAAGATTACATCAGGTCCCCCTTTTCTACTTAAATAACTAGGCTCCAGCTTCATCAATTCACCAGTATAAAATTTCAGTAGGAACAACCATGAAACTGAGAGTAACATTTTTAGGCGTTGATAAAGATATCATACATTACGAGACGATAAAAGTCTTCTTAAGTCTACATGAAAAAGTGCAAAAATGACAAATTACTTTGATTTTAACGTTGAACTTTTTACTCACAATGAATGCAGATTTTAACGATTTATGTATTATGATGTATACGTGTATAATACTCGGTTTGATTCTACTCTTCTCTCCCTTGACAACTTGCCTGTCGTTTTCACCCGGTTCCCCTCTTTTTCATTCTTCCTTCACAATTGTGCTCGTCGAAAGGAAATCTACTGGGCGCAAGCATGTACTCAAATACATCAGGACGCGTAGATTGTATTGTGTATAGACTACTCAACGATCGGAGCACTATGTGAATACATGCATCATATGAATTAAGTACATACATATATATGTATATATATATATATAAAATAAATATACAGTCTTTCAGAAAGTAAAGGAATAAAGGTGAATGCAGCAGGACTCTTGCGTCGTGTGGTAATCGGCATTGCAATATGTTTACGTAATTTTTACTATTTTTTTTATTTCAACCGTTCATCTTTGTGTCTAACACTTCACAACAAATACAGCAAACACGTACACATGTGTCTCTGGTAATAAGTGTATACGGTTTGTTAACTCCAAATTTATTATTTGGTTATGGCGAAATAAATAATGTGAGAAAATGATGGCTACTCGAGAGATGATTTTCTCTTCAAGTATTTTGTATCATCATTTCTTTCGCATGTACCTTTGGTTTTTGTTGCATCAAGCGGGACCAGTTGGCAAGCACACGAACCGTTGGAGCATGCAGGATTACTGGCGCCAGAGTGTTGAATCGTTCCAAATAATTTTCAAAGTCTGGATAAAATTATAGCTAGAGTATCACCATTTTGATAGTCAGTTGAGGAATTGATGGTATTTTTTTCCTAGATATATATTTAGTTTTTTTAAATTTTCTTTTGGTGTATATAAAAAATGATGTGCACTTAAATTTACGCAGATGCTTGAGGCAATCTATTCCCCTCTGTTTTTCATTCCTCTGCTTTATTTATCCTGCAGCCTGGTGGTCGTCCCCTTCTTGTCTCTTCCACACCGCAGCATCATCATCGTGGCCGCGGTGTGGTGGATCACGGGACCATCCCGGTCATTCGAACCGACCAAACTGGTTTTCGCGGTCGTTTCTGATGCCACGTAGAATTTGATAGATTTCTGCTTTATTCCGATCAACTCTCGTTACTTATTGTTTTTCTTGTGTTCGACTTGATATTATACTAGTCGTTGCTCTTCTTGGTAATAAACTCCTCTCGTAGAGTGGTATATAGTACAGTTGAATTCTACAGGTGGAAACCACTGCGGGACAGATACGAAGAAACTTATGCGCATACCAATGCGCCAGTGGATCTCAACCAGAGTGAATAGTAGAAGTCAAGTAAGCGATGAAAAAACAAAGAAAAAATATTCGAATAACAAAAGACTGTCATTATAAAAGAAACAAAAAGGCACATTTTCAAAATAATGACTCGGTGTCTTTTCATCGGAGATTGATGAGACAAAAAAAAACTAGAAAAAAGGTAAAATATAATACAAGAGAAATGTGTGTGCATCTTCGGGCACCATTTTAATTGAAACGTCCTGCAACGCGCCTATCAGGCAGAAGGAAGGCCGTTGAAGTTCATCAGTCATTCTTGTGAATATATGCAGCAGTCATCGCGGTGCATTTGCAACCCCACGGAGCGCGAAATGACGTCCACGCATCAGGAAAACGGCCGAGTTGAAAATGGAGGGAGTAGAGACAGAAACCATGAGAGAGGAGTGTATTTTGCTGTATACACATCTCTTTCAGTTCCGTGGGGTAGGTCGTGATTGCTCAACGATACAAAGGGGTGGACATAGAACCCCCTTGGGCACCCTTCTCCATTACGTGACTCCTCCGGCTTCGAAGAGATACGAAAATACTGAGATGCACAGCACGATCGAACTACGCTTCTCTCGAATGAATAAATATACTTGGGGGCGTATGTAAAATTGTCTACAAAAAATGCCGAAGGGGTGAAACAACACATTCTCAGTGTTGGAAAAAATTTTAAGAAAAACACACTCAATTCGTATGCATTGTTTCACATCCAATCTAAACCATTCATTTCTATTTTCCTTCATTTATTTATTCTATTATTTATCTTGGCTATCTCTCATCTTCGACGCGTGGTTATTAATGAGGAATGTACTTTAAATGACACTGTGGAACGTACAGGTGTCTGAATAGTTGAGTTTTTATACTTCTTACATTGCTATTTGGTTATTCAGATCTGCGATTACAGGCACGAGATGTACGAGAGTATGTAATTTTTATGCAATAAAAATAAAAAGGGTCAACGAGAAGCTGTAGAATTATAAATAAAAGTTACTCGAAAAATGAAGTAACGTTAGGTATGAAATGTAATGTGTCTATAATGAGAAAATTTTTCAATGTCTCATAAAAAAATTAACAAATTTATTCATGATATAATGTGAAAATTTTTTTTAAACTTCTATCTATTTGTACAAAACGTAACATCTTGACATATTTCTTCAAGTATTTTTTCAATAAATTTTTTCAGTTAAATATAAAACCCAAGTGACAAATTTTCTGTACAATTAGATGAATTCATTGCAATAAAACTTCAATTTTTTTTCCTTTTTAAAAAAACAAAATTCAAAAAAAAGAATGTCAAGAGGGAAACACCCGTGACATTCCTCGCTAAAGTTATGATAAGAAATTTTTCTTCACGCTTCAAAAAAAAAGAAAAAGATTAATTTGTGGAAAACAAGTGTTATCTTTAGAAGAGGGCCTCGTAAGGCCTCGATAAATTCTTATCAAAATATAATTGCGTTATCGTAAGAATTACAATGATGAGTTCGTGAAAATTTATTATTGAACCTGTTGGATAGTGAAATTTCAAGCTTCAATGGTATTTAATAATTGAATTTCTAAACTAATTAAAATGATATTTAATTTATCAATGATTTATAAATAATTATTGGCAAATCAATGCAAATGTTACACATCATTACATTTTAATTTTGCAACTAAACGATGTAAAAAAAAAAATCAAAAAGCTCTGTTATATTAATAAATACTGAACTTTTTATCTTAAATATAAGTAAAATGTTTACTTTCTTATCATAATTTTTACGACTGTTTACACATGATTTTTTATTATATTCGCGGAAGTCAAATGCACTTGAATGGTATAGTTGTAACTATAAAATTAACAATACTTATTTGTTAGATATATATATATATATATATATTTAACGAATAAGTTGAGTAAAAAATACTGAGAGATGTATTACTTGATAATTCTAGAAATTTTTATCCACCACATTGATAAGATTTAGAAATTTAACCAATTACGTTACCTCTTTTAAGCTGGTTAATTTTTCAAACAATTGCGCAAAATAAAAACGGATAAGGAATATGGAGTTATTACAAAAAATATTGAACTTTCTTATTCATTAAGTTGAGGTCAGAGTAGAATTTAATTATTGATAATTTTCCAAAGTTAATTAAAATTTATTGCTGGTCGACGTAAAAAAGAAAAGCATTCGATTATGTAGATTTTTTTTTTTTGACATGACCCGGCCGGAAAAATCGAGAGACCCGTTTGACCTGACGCTCTTGCGCATGTACGGGCTTCTTATTTTCCCCTTATCTCAATATAATATTAATTGAGCAAGTGAACGCGCGCAAGTGAATGAGAGAGATAGAAATATTGAGCTGTATCGACTTGCATTACTGCAACGACCAGAGTCACTGACGATATTGCCTTCAATCTAAGAAGGATTTTGATTTTTTTCCCGACCTTTCAAACTCATTGGCCGCATAGTCATTTTTTGGGATTGCAATGAGATTATTTGTAATGAATTCACGTAATACATTCAACTTATGTACATTCATTTTTCAATAATTATCAATATCTATAATAGCCAATGTGCATAGATAAAATTCATTTTACAGTAATTTGGCACTAATTGCTCAAGTAATTTATTCAGCTTTGTCATAAAAAATTGAGCAAATTGAAATATTATTTCTTCAATAAGTCATTTTAAATTTACAAACAAGTGCCGAACAAATTAAAACTTTGTTTACATTTAAAATTTTTCATTAACATAATTTTTTTTGATCGATTCATGTTTTATACATATCAAATAAATGTATTTTATATCATTTCTTGTAGTTTCCGTCAGAAAGTTTGCGTATGAATGTGTCCTTCAGGTAAGTTTGCCAAGAAAAATGCACCAATCGCAATACTGAATCTACTTGTGAAGAATAATGGAAGAAGAAGAGAATAGAAACAACTGCCGCGAAAATTCTACAAGTAGCATCTCTTTCTCGTAATACTAAGAACGTTTTCTTAGACTCGCCAGAAATGCCGCCCTATACGTCTGCAAACTTACAAACAGAAAGAAAGAGTAGTACGCGCACGTTTGCAAGGCGTGCGCAAAATGCACATGGAGTACCAGATGGTGTATACGCGCATCTATTGCTCGCTGGATCAGAAAATGTCCATGAGATTCTTTAAGTATATAAGTAAAAAATTATCCTTATGGATATAACATAACTATGCTATTGTGGTCAAAAGTCTATAAAAAAAATCCAACCTGGAGAAATGAAGGGAGATGGAGCAAAAAAGATGATGATTTGAAGAAAAAAAAATTAAAGCTTGATTGAACATTGATTCTTTTTTTGTATTTCATCCACAAAAGAACGGCAAAACGATCTTTTACTCTTTAACATGGTGGGGTATATCCTGTCGTTAGTGAATGGTAAACGTGAATGGGTCCACAAGGGAATATACTTATCGAGACGAAAGTAAGAGGCATCGCGATCCTCGCAGTGCAAACCTCCTCTCGGATTAACTTCTCACAAATATATTATTGTGATATTTGTACCACGAAGTACATATTTAATCATCATCCCATTTAACTATATCAAATTATTATCTAAAAAATTCCTTAACTCGACTTTAATGAATCACCTTTTTTAATCCGAGGAATAATTCAATCAGTCATTATTTATTGAAGTCAATAGATTCTAGAGTAATTATTATGCACCGAAATGATCAATAGAATGTTAATCGTAGTCAAACTTATTGAAGTTAAATTGAATTTAATATTAATTATCTCAAGTATTTCATCGAAATTAATAAAAGTTCTTATTGATTGATTAAGTTCAACAATTTCTACATGCTTTTTGGAGTAAGTGTTATATCATATCGTTTTCTGCACGGAAAAAATTTTATAGGAATTTTTATTAATTAACTTAAAGTAAAATTTACTGGCCAAAAAAATTAAAAATTAAAGGAGAAGGTTGGATTATGGTGTCGGTCTTTAATAAAAAAAAAAAATAAATAAAAATAAATGTGGTCCATTCGTCTATTATGTGAGAGATAATTTAACAGAATATAATGTAGTTGAGTGAAAACGAAAAGTAAATTATGGAAAATGTAGAACAATGAGTTACTTTTTGTTTGTACTCAATTACATTATAATCTGTTAACTTATCGCTTACGCAATAAACGAATGGACCATATTAAAGACCGGATTATAATCCTACCTTATCACTACAAATCTCAAATTTGGAAGTGTTTTATTTTAATGCACTGAAAGTATTTCAAAATGACGTCATCAATTTGATTAATATTGTAGTCACTTTTTAAACACTTCCAAATATCTAAAAAGTGACTACAATATTAATCAAATTGATGACGTCATTTTAAAACACTTTAAGTGCATTGAAATAAGACACTACGATTTGCAGTGATCTTTTACTAGTTTTTTTACAGTAAAAATTACCGAAAAATAGTAAGAAGTCATATGTTGGTTGGTAAAAATTTCTAGAAAAAAAATTTATAAATTCAGAAATTTACTTTTCATTCAATATATCCATTAACAATATTTACACTGACATTAAATATTAAATAAAAAGTAAATTTCTGAATTTTTTTCTAGAAATTTTTACCAACACGAATAGTACTTTTCCTTAAATTCTTTAGTTATTTTTACTAAAAAAAAAAACTAGTATTTTTAATTTTTATGGCCAATAAATTTTACTCTAAATTGACTAATAAAAATTCCTACAAAATTTTTTTCTTGTAATTATTAAATAATCAATGAGCTTTGAATTCCCTTCAAGTGAAAATTAAATCAAATTTCGAGGCTAATGGTGGAATTATTAATTCAATATCTTAAAAAGAATTGCTAGAGATACAATCGATTCGTGGAATGAAGGAGAAATTGCGGTAACTAGTAGGAAAATCATTAACGACATCATTTGAGAATGAGATTCTCGAGGCATAAAAGTAATGTTCAATAGACATCACATAGTGGGGACAGGGTCGATTGGATAAATGGATAGATAGTAAGATAGAATATTATATACTGCAGTAAAAAATGAAAAAAAATGATTAGTCTTATTCTCTTCTTAATGCTTTCTCTCTCGTTGTCAGGTATTTATCTACAATGTTCAACAGGCTCCCACGATCAGTTCATGGTCTCTATTACTGGCTCGCGCCAGTGCTATAAGCACTGCAATTGACTATTATGCACGAAGGAATCGCGGGGACGGAGAGTCAGGACCAAGTCATTGGGGAACCGATAGATGGACGTTGCGCGTGCAAACGCGCCCTTATACATTTTCAAGCCTGACGGCTTTGGCCTTGTGGTGTGAAAGGCACACGGAAATCCACTGCGTCCATCTTGTTACGTAAAACCCAAGTTTTCATGAGATTTGTCTATAAGAACTAGTGTTTAGAGGTAATAATATGTTATAAGATCCAAAGAATGCCTGATAGAATTAGTAATTGATCTGTTGATAGAATTTTTGACATGGTAATTAATTTGATGTTGGTTATTTATTTATTATCTTTTTTGACTAAAAACCACTGAGGGAGGTTCTGATATATCATGACAGTGTTTCACATATCTGAATTAAACTACTGTGTACAAATCCTTGCATATGCACCAACTCGTGCGTGCAACGATGTATATCCATGGGTGTCCATTTATGTTTGTTGAAACGTACTCGGCGTCAATTATGCATGCGTTACATCCGGTTGGAAGAGCCGAGAGAGGAATCGAGAGAATATGACACATGGAGAAAAGGGGACCGAGAAAAACAAATGAAAAGAGGGTTACACTTCTAATGAGCATAAATGTCAAACTGAATTAAAATTAAAAAATCAAATGAAAAAAATTCTTTTTTTTTTTCAACAGAATATTTTATCGTACAGCGAATGACTTGTGTGGAGGTATATTTTTTTTTCTCTTTCATGTAGAGGTGCAATAGCCTCTTGCGAAAATTACTGGTGGTTTGGCCTGGAAAAATAAAGTCAATGATAGTCTGTGTGGGTCTCTTATGATAAAAATGACTTTATCATGTTTACATGAAATGATAAAGTAATGCACAAAAATGAGGTTAAAATTGCAAATTGCATTAATATCGAAGGTAAAAAAATTATTCTATTATTTGTTTCTAGTTATGGAAAATCCTAATTACTCTTAATATGTTACACTCACGCGTAAAGTAAACGTGGAGGATAACAAAAGATCATCGAATTGAATCTAGTGATGTGATGGAAGAGAAAATTCAAAAAGATTTATTAAAGCATATTGAATTGATAGATAACAAAAGAATATCTTCAACTGGATTTTTTATTTTTCATTTTTGTTTGGTTTTTTTTTTATAACAATATCTTTATTCACTAACCACTCAACGGGCAGACTGGCGCGACGATATCCATGAATTTTCGAGTGGCCGCAGAATTTCCTGACGGATAAAGAGATAATTGGATTCGTCGAATCAATTTTTATCAACACGTTAACAAAGTGAATATAATATATAATGATGATGAAATATATATCTAATGCAACATATTTTATATACAATGCAAGATAAAAATAACAGATAAGTTCTAATTCTATTTTTGCACGACCGCGAATCATTTCCGGGATGAGATAACGTCATCTATAAAATATAGTAGTGACTGTAAAACTTTTGACAGAATAAATACAAGTGGGTCATATCTTTGTCCTCGTATTACAGAGGAATAAAAGAAGAAAGCTGAAGTGATGTTAATTGCAATAAGTGCAAGTAAGAGAAAAATGATAGTTAACTTTGTGTCCGCCGGTCTTTCGTTAATTAATAAGAATCGAAGAAAGAACGAGACCAAAGAGAATATGTCTGATCGTGCCTTCTCTCCCTCTTCATGAATTTGATTGACGAGCGCATGAAAGCCAACAACCAACAGAGCATTGACCCGTACGTTTATTCGACGAGAGGACCGACGATGATGACGCACACGGGCCAAGACTAAACAACAAAAATGCACTTTATAAACAATATCGTTGGTATACGTACCATAGTTTATTCAGACAAAAATTTTATCACTTCAACATCTGTGGTAAATAAAAACAAATATAAATATCCCAAGCTTAATGAAATCAAAATAAAACTTTGTTTAATTGTAATATGAATTATTTATATTTTCTCATATTCCTTTGTTTAATAAAAAATAGTTAAAACTTTACTTCTTTTGTTTTCTTTCTTTTAAAATTCATATAAAATCATTGTCAATCTTATAATGTCCGGAAACTTGTATTTATTTCCTTTATTATATTTACGACGCCGCCAATGAAAATATATTGTGATGCCGGGACGAAAGAATTTGGTCATCAGTAATTGGGGCGAACGAACTGCATTGTGTATTCTCTGGCTGCACTTCAAGGTTACACTGATTGTCGGTCCGAATCGAAATGCATTCGTCTCAAAATGCTAGTGTCACATAATTTTAGTCTTCAGGTATTTTTACTTTTATAAAAGAATTTAAAAAAACATACTTCATGATAAAGAAGCAGCTTTTATAGAAAATTATTGGGGGAAAATTTTTTTTTTTTTTTGGCAAGTTTATATTGAAAAAATTATACATGGTCTCACTTTATACCACTTTTCCTTTACCACAAAATAAACCAACAAAATAAATTAAATATAGAATGAGTTTTTTTATGTTTCAATATTACAGTACAGCTATACCCTGTCTTTATCATAACCAAGAATTTTTATAGATCCTAAAAAAATGCCCGAGCAGTTTTCCAACACTAAGCTCAGCTATGCAGTTATTGTTCCAGAATTGTCTGGTGTATGCGAGGGAATAGCTACTGTATAGTCTGAGTATGATGGTTGTTTCTACTGCAGCTTCTAATCGACGCTACCGAACATCTTACAGTTTGAATCTACTAAATAGTTATAAAACCGAGATTATCCAGAAAATTATCAGTGATAATAGCTGTGCTTTCAAATATTACTAATAATGAAGCTTAAGCTTAAGAATAAAATAACCCAGTTTATATTGTATCGAGGGATTACTTTTTTTTATTTACTTTATTAATCGAAATGATGGGGCTGAATATGCTTAATCTTGATTGCAACCCTTCTGGTTTCCATAAATGGTTTTATGACCTCGAGAAAGATCGACAATGGCAATGACTGAGGTAAAGTACAACCGAAAATAAAACAAGAGATCGAGGTCATTCTCGGAGCCAAACCTGAAGGTCGACAGCGGGCCAAAGACCGAGTGAAGCATTTGGTAGACACCAAATGACCTCGAACAGCTCAAGGATCTTACATTTTTTATAAACTCAACCTTGCTGCATTCGATGTAATTACACTTATATTGTTATTGAAAAATTTGATTTTATAATGCTCAATTATCTTTCGGAAAATAATAGAAAAATTAATGTAATTAATTTTATATAAGAATTAGTTATAAAAAAGTATTTTATGCTGCAGAAAAAACTCTAGTAAAAAAAGAACAATATTTTTATCCTCAAACTTTCAAAGAAAATAAATTTTTACTCTAAATTGTACGAATATTTTTTAAATGGTTTTAAAATATTCCTATACCTCAAAATTGTTTAAATGATTCTTCATAACTTTGCTATGAAAAATATTGAAGTTGAATCCTATTATTTCTTAATTCCAATTAACTCCAAAACTAAGAATATTCTGAAAGAAAATTTTAATTCAATTTCCTTCATAGAACATTCTTTTTAACATGAACTGATTCTATCTGATTTATATTTTCTTTAGAATATTTATAAAATGTTCATAAAGTCTTCCTATTATTTATAAGCAGCATGAAACAATGGATTTTTTTGTTTACTGTGCGATTTTGATTTGAAAAAAAATTTCTGGATTACATAACGCGGTATTGTGTATTACCTTATTTGCGAAACAATATAGTGAATAATCTAATACTATTTTGTGGGTTGCATTTAATGTTATTTCGGAAGTCATTGTTACAAAGCGATAAATCCATGTGGCGCGCACAGCAAAACATGTATTGTGTTTACTTCACTAACTGAAACTAGCATACATAGCCTTATAGACTATGCATCCTAACGCTAGTAGTAAAGGTGCACTTAGACACAGACACAAACATTAACGATTGGTTCCAAGTGTACGTTGGTACGCACGTACATATAGATTTACGCACACTTATGTCACATGTATATATGTATATATATAAAAAGATAAATAGACAAACATAGACAATACTAAGTTCTAAAGTGAACGATAAAAAAAAATCATTCAGTTGTTGTGAATCATATAATGTATGAGAATAAAATTAGTTAAATAGAAAAATTCTATCAAAGTAAATATGAACGAAATCTTAATGAAAGTAATTATGGTTTTTAAAAAGTATTTGATTAATTTTTAGAAAAGGAATGTGTTTCAGCTTAAATGTTTTGTCAAGAATTTTCATTAATGTTGATAATTTTATTATTTAATTAATTAATTGAATGGAAAATTTTCATTCGTCTCTCAGACAGAAATATTTTGTGAAAAAAGAAATCTCATTATTGTGAAAACATTAAAATAAATTTCATGAAAATTATAAGGAAAAAATTAACATGCAGGGTATTTTAGTTGCAACAAATTTACATATTATTAAAAAAACAAACTCGATCTGTTTTATCTAACAAATTTTTATAGACATGATAAAAATCTAAATAACTCTTGCATAATAATATTTTTTCAATTGCATGTTTTTATTAAAAAACAAATTTTTTATCATTAAAAAGATGCATAAATGAAACTTTTCATTACTGACATAAAACTAATCATTCATAAAATAGACAGGTACCTACATTTTAAAGTATATTTCCGTTCGACTTATGTAGACGGAACTCAAAGCTATTAACTGCGAGATGATATAAAATTGAAATCGACGCAATGAGAATTCATCTGAGGCAAAAGCGATGAAAGAGAGACAAAGAGAGGAGAAGAGTAAAAGAGGAATGATGGTAGTTGGTCATGGCGCAACTATACGACCCACTAAAACTTCACCATTGCATAATGCAACCATGAATAACAGCGAACGTATGCCTACGCCACGAGGATCACGACTTGTTACTTCTTTCTCTCTTCTCACCATCAACGTCATCCAAATAGTTATTTACGACTTTAATGCGTAGGCAATGACAGGTCTTGAACAATTCCATGTCCCTGCCGATTTTCCTTACGAAAACAATAGACAGGATCTGTTATGTCTTGAGTAATAATTATTTTGCATAATATCGTAAGTTTAAAGAAAAATATGAATTAATAACAGAGACAAGTGAAATCCCTATTAAATATCTATTTTTAGTTAGGACATGAATATTAATTTTTCAAAATTACTGATCAAGAAAAATAGATATCTACTTTGTTATTTCACACTTTATTATTTTTAGAACAAAAAAAAAATTTCATTACCAAATGATGCATTTACTAAAATCAGATCAACTGTAGTAGTAAAATAAAGTGTTATGAAATGGTAATTAATCAACATCTTTGTTTTATACTTTGTACTTGACCTAATAGCTTTGTAATTTTAATTAATTAACTTTTAGAACATAATAATAAATATCTAATGACCCTAGAATATATATAAGAATATTTGAAGATGAATAAAATGTACAATTGAATTCTCCTAAGACTTTTGGCAGACAGTGTACAAGCAGAACTGACGAGGAGTGGTGAGTGTAGGGCCTCGGTTGTGTTGCCGCCAGTTGGGTGAGGTCAATGTCGAGTGTTTGCGAGTTGGACCGGGCCTGAGGCCGAGCGTTGGACCGGTGTTACAGGCCGGTGCATGTGTAAGAGCAAATGGCAATGTACATGGATGGTGTTCTCTCACACACACTCACACACAAGCACATTTTCTCATGAAAGTATGTGTGCGTTAGCTCGCGACAGAGTCCCCATTTTGTAGTGTTCACCAAGAGGTGCATCGCCCTCTGTTGCTGCGTCAAGGCCAGCGAAAATGCTTGCTTGGCATCTCTATCCCTCTTTCTTGTTCGCCAGCTATAACCGCCGAAAGCCTCGGCGACCGACTCCTCTTCCTCTGCCGCTCTCACCCTCTGCCTCTCTCGCGACCCCTGGGGCTCCTCGGGGCCGCCAAGACGGCTATAGAGCGGGACGAAATGAGTAGGGAGAAAAACGAAACGAAGGGGAGAAAAAGGAAGAGGCGGAGATGAAAAAGAAGGAGGGACCGGGTTTTCGGCCTGCGGGAATGTCTTAACCAGGGACACAGTAAGATAGGTTGGGCCTTATTTTATTTAAACTCACGAAGAAGATCCATCTGGAGAGTCCATTTAATGAATGAAATAATATCATTTGATATATTTTTAAATTTAATCAGTGATTTCATGTGAATTACGATTTAGTACAATAAAAAAACTTCATTTTGAAACATAAATCCTTTTAACATTGTCTTAAAATTCTCTCAGATTTCGTATTTTTCATTCTTCCATCACCTACTTTACGGTTATTTTTCTCTCTATCAAATCTTCTCTATACAACACATTTAAAAGCTGTTAAAAGCTTCCGAATTTATCCAAGCTTTAGAGAATTCAGAAGAATCCGCTTTCTTGGATCAGTTGACTCCCATTCTAATGTAACTTTGATGTTTTCTCTGAAAAGAAGTTGAGTTTATATCGTTATCCGTACTTTGGAAATTGAAATCTACAGGAAGTAACAGCATGTTGAGAGTTTGGTAATGCAGTTACAGCCAAAGTAACTACACACATAACGTAACAAGTCAGGTGGAGAGTTGGCTTGGTGTATAGATGTATATACTCGCTACTTCGTTGTTGTCTTTCTCTGTAGATTGTGTTCCTTGCCAGGATGCAAGCGATGTGCGTAATGTGCGACGTAACTTTACGAGCAACTGATACTGAGGAAGGACAAGGAGGGAAAAGAGAAAATAAGAGGAAGGCCGTGTTACGAGGCCATACAGCTAATCCGTTACTTTGTTTTTTATATTAATTCTCACAATGAAATCAAACAAGTCTATGAAAATAATTTACTGATGAAATTTTCTCTAAATTACAATAAACTTATTTCCTTACAGTATTAACACCACCTATAAATACACAAAGATCGATCCAAATTCTCAATCCAATACAAGGTCACTGCAATCATGATGCGCTACAATGCACCTGCGATTCAATGCATTTATTCGCACGCAATTTACCACGCGTATATACATTTTTATTCTGATCGTTTTGTCAAAGCGTGCGCAATTACGACTCATTTAGAAACCTTCTTCTTGCACTCATAATTATTTCTCTTTACCTCATTGAATTTCATTGTTTACAGTGTTTGCAGTATTAAAAGTCATTTAGTATGACTATCAAATAAATACACTTGGCAAAAATAAATTCAAAGAAATTAAGAGGGACCTGAGGCGAATGGCATTTAAGATGTTATCTGTTTGGGAGTGACGTTGAGAGGGTATGTATAGTATACCTATATAAAGACAGATATATAATGTATGAAAGACTATCTTTGCCTTTAACGTACATTATATTCATGCTTGTCACCCTCTTAAAATGTACCCTTTTTTTGTCCTCACTCTTTTTCTCTTTTTTTTCCATCTATCAAACAATTCATCTTCCTTCTCCTTGGAAAGCACGCGACAGCTGCTACTTGACGTCACAGTCAACTGAGAAATAAGATACAAAGATACTTTGATCATTCCAAATTATCTACTTTACTCTTCTCCTCTATTTTAATATTCATATTTTGTATCAGAAACGATTAAATGATTATTATCACTGATATTATTACGCAAATGTTACATATTAAACTGTTTGGGTATACATGAAAGTGTATATATATTGTAGTGACGAACTATTATTATATATAGTGGAGAAGCCAGTGGTTAATCGGAGTGCCAATGGGTTCAGCATCCACGCTGCATTATGCGGAAGCCAATGGCCCTTTGACCATGGGCCCGCGGTTAGAGGGCGTCCAACGGAGAGAAATACTACACGGTGGATGCGTCAGTAAGCGCGATCGATGGAAATCATTTCCACGCCCTTTGAGCATTCCTCTGTGTGCACCATTGAATGCAAAGTAAAAAATAAAACAAAAAATAAAAGAGAAAGAGAAGCAAAAAGAGGAAAAAATAAAAGGGAGCCGAAGACAAAGGAGGGTTTAAGGACCCCTGAATGACTTTACTTTCGCGAAGCTGGGTACACGCAGGTACTTGTTCAGGTACTGAGCACATGTACATGCAGGTGAAGAGGGGAAAGAAAGACGGAGTTGAGATTTCGTATACGAAAGAGTAAGAGCAAGAGAATAAGGCAAGGACCCGTACACAATGCGTGCTCCGTGGAATAAACGAGCTTGGCGTCTATCCGTGGTATGAAAAGAGAAAATAGGTTTCCTCTATGTGTACTAAAGCAAGAGACAGGATTTATAGGCTGATATACGCCTGCTGGTGAGTTTACTTAAGACACAAGGAAAAGTAACATGATAGAATTGAAATTTTGGAGCAAAATATACTTTAATTTGTTTTCCTCATTTTTTATCACGATTCCCTCCTTAGATGAATAACAAACCGCAATGGACATCTTCTGTATTATTATGGCGTTGCTAGGATGTGATCAGCATCAGTTTAAATTCTGTCTGGTAATGAAATGAAAATATATTAAAAGTCCAAACCATCACATTGGCGGTAAAGAATATAAAAGAGAAGAATGCAAAGAATCAAGCCATCGAAGAAGTATAGTAGAAGAGAAATAAAAAAGTACCTACTTGGTCTTCATTCTCGTCTTTGCTCCCTTCTATTGCATGATGATCCCTCCCTACCAACGTAGTCTTGGGCCGGTGCGCCAACTCAATTTCTCCTCTTTTGGTACCTAACTTCGTACTCGCGGTATATTCTTCCCCTACTATAACATCAGGGCCCCTCCGCGCAACATTGCGGGGTCCTACGGCCATTGATCCCGACCTTCATGCGCCGAACGAACGCGATCGCCGACGAAAGCAGACTTTCCGAACCCGAACCTGTAGCAACTTGGTTTTGCTTCGCTCGTCGTGGCCGCTCAAATGGTTGTCCCTCGCTCTTTTCCCTCTGCGGCCACCTCATGCGTCTCACTCCCTTTTTTTTTTTCATTTGCCTCAAGCATCTCCACTACCTCCCTTCTTATCCCGTCCATCCTACGGCGTTTCCTTTCGATCTTTTTAATCCTTTTATCTTTGTTTCTTCGTCCATTCTCATTCCCCTCTCTTCCATTCTTTTCTTTAAGTCGCTCGAGATTCTTACACGCACCGGACGAATGCGATTTCGAGCTACCAAGATGTGGACGTGTCCGAACTTGAGAATCCCGACCTGCCCTAACTTGTTTTTAATATGGTTGCTCTTCATCACTTATTTTTTTCCATCATGCCCATCTTACTGACTCCATTATTCTCATGAATTATCTGAGCTTTATTTTAAAAGTATTTCATTTGAAAAATCAAAGAAAAATTCGTTGAATGATAATATCATTTAAATTTATGTAACGAATAATATCAATTTAAACTAATATGATAAAATCTAGGTTTTAAAATTAATTAAAATATTAATTCCCTTGAAAAATGTAACCATATTAAAACATATCAGTTAAAAGAAAAGTTATTTTTCTTTTTTTTGTACTGAGAATTTTTTTGCTTAGTATCGTTATACTTTATCTGATTTAGTATAAATTTTCTTTTTCCTTTCTTTCATCTACATCTGTCTGAAAATATAAAACATATAACAAAAAATATAATACATATTTTATAAAATGTTCGCATTTTATTATTTATTTTTATTGTTCTGAATTAACAGAAGAATATATACCAACTTGAACTGACTTAAAATCCAGTTTTAAAAGAGTGAATAAATAATAGATACTGTTAAATATAGTTGAATTATTCGAATCTCAAATCAATATATGATGGATGTACTATCAGAGTAACGAATAAGGAAGGAGAAAAATATTCTAGTATATCAGATTACTCAAGCAAGACAGAGAGAAGCTCATAACCACAACACACTCTTCATATAGTGAAGTTGAAAATTGTGATGCTATAGTCAAGCTTAGTGCAGGCAGCAGGGCGTTAGGTGAATAAGATGATTCGAAACAAGGTTATTGGCTCCACGGAGTGCAGCTGCCACTGGTGCAACGCCTGCTGCCTGCTCAACGCTCCATGCCGACCAGCCAGTCGAAGCTTTTTTTTAGACAGCTATCTTCAATGCAATTATTATATATACCTGTACTACACTATATACTTAATAACAAAAAATTGACAACTATAAATTGTCATGTCCAACTACACTTTTTATAAATTTTCACGTCTGACACATTCACTAATATCTGCTGTTACTACTGACACTATTGATACATAGAATAAAACCGGTTGATTGAATGGCAAGAAACACTGAATGAATAATATATAAATTATTTTCGAACTAAAATAAAAAGACAAAAGAAATGGTGAGGTCTAAGAGAGAGTTGAGGGGGTCGATAGGTTATACATATTTTTTTTTTTCACGAGAATGAACGATGTGGGGTGGAGTTACTAACGCCCACAAAGTAAGGCTTAGGCCTACCCCAACGTAAAGTATATAAGCATAGCTATATGTATATCACTCTAGACTTGACCCAACCCCCCTTTTACCCTCAGTCATTGTAAACTACAGTAGTTCAACTACACGAAGGCGTGTACGTATTTTAGAACTACGAAAGCGGAGCACGTGTTTTTATGAAGAGCCCTGTTATAAGCCAGTAGAGGAAAGGGACACATATACACACATTAAGTTGTCGTTGCCAAGGGTGAAATAGAAAATGAAGATTACAATTTTACTTATAATGTCAAAAATATAAAATTTTTCAAAAATTAAAAAAAAAAAAAGGTTTCCATGACGATTGAAAAAATAATGGATTTCGATTAATTATTATTAATGTAAATAAAGATTAATAAAATTGTAAAAAAATTATGTTAAACTATGTATAATGTATTTTTTTATTTATTTCTAAGTACGCGTATATAATTTTTAATTGATTTTTGTTAGCTTCAATTCTATACACAGCTAGTCTTATTTTATTCGTTTTTCTGAAGCATTTCCTGTCACGTTGGCTCACAGTTTTACATCCACTGTCTGCTTTGAATGTCTCCACTCAATTCAGTTAACCTGTTGGTCACAAACGGAAGACGGATAGAGGAAAAGTATGGACAGGTGTCGAAGCAAGCTCCCACGAGAAAGGAGCTGTCTGTCCAAGTCTTCATTCACCCACCCACACTACTACGATCCATTCCCTTAGATTTTAATAATAATACATTGCACATGTTCTATCGTTAAATTTCCTTTTACTTGAATTTTTTTTTTTATTCAGCTTTCAGGTAATGACATATATACACACTTAACCACATCCAGACAGAAAGAAAGAGAGCATAAGCGAGAAAAAGTCTGGTGGAATATTCGTTGATATAAAGTTAAAAGGTTCGAGGAGAGTGTGTATGGTAAACGTAAAAATTTTAGTTGAACGAATTGACGTATACAAAACCTTGTCACTATGTACATAATATGGTACACTTATACAAGCGTCTTCTAGTTGTCATAGTATGTGGTATGAGGTTTAGTGTAGACCCGAGAGAAGCATTCGGGCGCACACGCGTGAAAGAGAAAAGAAAAAGACGGAAAAATAGTGAGAGAAAGAGAAGAGGTTGGTGGCAGTGGTATCGAAGAAGAGACATGTAGGAAACAGCCTCTGGATTAGAGAAAGAAAAGCATAGTAAAGCGAATGAAGGATGAAAACAAAGTTTTAACATTAGAGTAAGAGAGAAAACGTCCACCGGCTGTTATTTTTATAGTGTTACGGTAGGTTAGATCCGACCAACCAACACGCTTAGAGCCTAGCCCATCCCTAGGGACTCCAGTATATATGTATTCCGCCTGTGTGAATTTATTAATGCACGCAAAATTTCATGCAATGACGGCTACAGAGCGAGAGAGTCTCGATCGCCTTTGATAACGAGTAATGCGCGTGAACTCCCGCGGCCTATATTTAAAAGCGTCTTTCGACGGCACTTCCGGTCGTTTGAACATCATCTCTTCGCTCTTCTTATTCCTTTACGTTACACATAATATCATCACACACTCTGATATGACTACATACCACAGTCTAGCATTCATGTCCGATCGATGTTTGTAATCCTCATTAACATCATTTTCATCTTACAATTCTCGAGTCAAAATATAACACCAAAATTTATTCTCTTCATACTATTTCCATCCTTTCTATCTTAGATTCAACTTTTTTATCCTAATGTTATTCTGTTTCGCTTTTTAAGTAGATAAAAATTAGGAAAATAAAGTCTAATTTTAACTTTCTAATCCTAATACTAATTTTATCCTTCTGAAATAGGTAAAAATTAGGATATAGACAGAATAGCCTGATTTTAATCTCATAAATTGATTTGCTTATATCTAGTAATACTTATGGAAATAGTTGGAATAACTCCCATTACATTAATACTTTTTTAATAATATATATAATTTTAATGCTGATAGACAGCCCAATTAGAATTAAAATAAAATAAATAATTATAGAAAAGTATGATTATGTTAAATAAAATTACTTGAATCTCAAATAAAATTATATTGAAACCAGGAAAAGTATAAAATAAAAGTAGGATGAACCTAAGGTAAAAGAAAAATAAAATTAAGATGAAGATAGGATAAAATTAGTATGAGTTTAGGATAAAATTGAAAAATTTCCAGTCTACGGAAACACTGATTTCTTGTGTATTTCGACTTTAATTAGGATTTTTTTATCTTAAGTTAAACCTAAAGAAAGAATAATCTTAGGATAAAAATAGGATGAAAATAGGTTTTATATTTTGATTCGGGATCTTGTTGGAAATTAATTATAATATTATTAGTGATGATATAAAATAATATTATGTCAGCAGTTAAGTTGAGTTTTGGCAGTTGATTGAGAGACTCGGGTATTCTATACTAATAGAGAAAAAGAGAAGAGTCAATTATTATTACGTGGACGGTTTTTGACGATGTCAGCATCGAATCCTCGATCTCTCTTCTCTCTTTCATAACAACGAAGATGTACCAGCCTATACCTCTATTATATGCATCGGCCTCGCTCCTCAACGATTCACAGCTCTCTATAGTGTGCCGCATTTAATTCTGTTCAACGTATTCCACCCAGTTGAAGTTCTATTAAAACGCGAGACAATAACCTGACAGTTCTGATCGGCGTCGATGCTACATAGGACCGTGTCGGGAACATGTCCCTCTTTGCTTTCCTATCCTTCATTCAATATTTTCCTTTCTCGTTTCATTGATATATACTTCCACGAGCTTTTATTATACACTTGCTCGATTTTAAATTTAGAATTTTGGCTTTAATTTATATTTTATCATAAAATTACTTCGCTATACCATCATCATTATTATTATTATGGAGATTAAATAATAATAACTGCTTTAATTTTGTTATCAGAATGAATATAATTTTGAATCAATTTGATTTTTAATGAGGAAAAATTCAAATTTGTCATTTTTAAAATTTTAAATTATAGGAATATTATTATTAGGTTTAATGTCAAAATTATCATCTAGTTTTTGTTTTATTTAAAGATATCAAAAGATGATGAATATTATTTTTTAAAATGTATGAGTAGTGTGGGGAAGCATGTTAGCCAGTGGACATATTTTTTCTTGACAATGATGTAGGAAAAAATTATGGTATCGACTTCATTTCAACGGTAATCAACACATATTTGAAGGAAACGAAAAAAAAACTACTGATAATTCTAAATGAATGTGAAGTAAAAATTTTTAAAATTCTATAAAATTTCTCGTGTAAAACTCGAAGATTTAAAATTATTTACAGTTCATTGAAATAAAATGAATATGATAAATGAATAGAATTCTTCGTATAAATAAAATTCATAAGCAGTTGAAAGAAAAAATAATTAAAGTAATGTAGATGTTGATACTATAAATAATAAATAGCCTATGATTAATTGTCTAGATTTATTTATTATTCAATAGATTTGCATTACGATTAAACAACGTATGTGTATTTTTTCGTCATGATAAAATAAATGTATATTGCTTGTAAACGTATAGTATATTATCCACAGTATAATATCAAGTGTAAAAAGCAAAATTTATTTATATAAATCTCATGTATCGTGAATATACATATTGCTGAAAATCATGTAAACATTAAGGGCACATGAAAGCGACTTTTTCTTGAGGAAATAATTTCCCGGAAAATTAACATCCCCCGTGTGTGCATTATACATACACGTCGTTGAATAAAAACGAAGAGTGCGAATGACAGCAAAAGAAAAAGAAGGAATATTCGTGTTAACGTAGAGCTGGAAAACTGAAGAACAGAGTGAGAGAAGTTGGAGTAGAGAGAAAAAAAAAGTCGGGGTTGGAACGTGAGAACTGAGGGAGCGGAAGTGAGGGGATGAAAAAAGTAAAGAAGAAAAGGAAAAAATGTGGAAAAAAGAGAGAAAGAGCACAAGTGACGTTGAACGAAGAGACAACAGGGGGGCCACAGCGTTATAAGATCGATAGCTGATGTGATACCGACCCAACCCAACCCAACCGAACTCAGTCCGACCCTGGTTCGTTCACCCTCGCGGCACATTCGCGCCATTATCTCTTCCAAATGTCGTCAGCGGCGTCGTTTCGTTTACAGTGACGACCGAGCTAACCAACCCCTTGTAGTTCTCTTGCTTCCGACCTCTGTCACCTCTCCTACACCCTCTCTCCCTTTATTTTCCAGCATTACTATGGTCTTCTGTATTGCCACTACTGGAAGCACTCACCAATGTAACTCTACTTCATCATCTTCTTTTCTTAGTTAATGTTATATTTTTAGTTAATATTATACAAATAAAACTTAATTAACCATTTATCACAATCATTACTCTATTTCATGCCAATGAATATTTGATTAATTAATTATCTTATTCAGTTGCTGCATTGTGAGGTGCAATTAATGTCCTTAAAACTTACAAACGTGCATAACTTTGTTAGTAATCATTTCAATAGGATTATAATTAATTTCGTAGTAATACATAGAAAGCTTTCCCATATGTTGTTCAATAAAATTATTCAATTAATATTATTATCCACTTTTTACACATGTTTGTATTTTTTTTTTCAAATAAAATATTGTTGATCAATATGTTTTTGATCGATTTAAAATTTTTATGAAAAGAAAAAATTGTAACAATTTATGAATAAACTTTTTGATGATGAATTTTTTTTCTTTAATGATATAAATATTTTTTTTATTATCAATATGTTGGAGATAATTTTAAATGAGACAGATATTAAAGTTCTCTGAGTGGATGTAAATGTTATTTTACATAGAAAAGTATCAGAGATGAAAAACTCTATATAGCTGTTTTTACATACCTAATAAACGATCTTATTGAAGGCTATATTCTTAAAAGTTTGTTATAAAACGTCTATTTGAATGTATATATCTATATCTATATACATAGAGTAAGTTTCTTATTTTTTGCTTTTGACTATTTCGAAATGTAACGCCATTTAGGGGCAGCCTCGTCGTCGCCGTCTCTTTTACGAGCTTTTGCGGGCGTACGATAACGTAAACGGAATGCGCCTTACGACACCGTTCTACTCGCACATTGCTACGGATACTGCAGTAGAAAACGACACAGTGCCCACCTCTGTGCTTGGGATTTCAAGTGAAACGCCAGACCAAAGTGCGTCTTAGCGCGAAAATAAGGCGACACATCTACTTGGTAATCAGCCAAGTGAAAAATCCTAAAAAAAGTC
The DNA here is from genome assembly GCA_028641665.1 of Chelonus formosanus. NCBI lineage: Eukaryota > Metazoa > Arthropoda > Insecta > Hymenoptera > Braconidae > Chelonus > Chelonus formosanus. The sequence continues at coordinate 7,443,633 of CM054004.1, read as the reverse complement.
GCATATAAAATTTCATTTCTCTAAAGAAAATGTTATACAATTCAATATAAGCATGTACACAATATTTGCATGAACGATAAAATATTATTTAAACATTTAACATAAATTTGTTTACTTTTAATTTTCAATTTTATAATTAATTCTAAAGTTTCTAATAATTTAATTCAATTTGTTCAAACAAATTTATTAAATTGAAAACAAAAAAAAATGATATCAAAAATCATAAGAAAAAAGGGAGGCTGAAATTCAATCATTGAACAAATCTTTTAGTTATCAAGTTACTTTGTGATATAGTTCTTGGCTTCACTTGAAAAAGAATCAAACTAAATCGTAAAAAAAAAAAAACAAAAAAACACTTTGTATACATTCGGCCTAAGTCGTCACGCATTCACCCTCACCGAACCTAGACCTGCCTCAACTCTTTTTCTCTTGGTCCCTTCCTCTTCTCATTCCACCTTCCTTGCTCACTCCTGCCCTTCTTGTCTCACTAGAATTTCCCCTCACTCTGCTGTTCTCAGCACCACAGCCATTCTCATTGTCGCACATTCACGCAATGCAATATTTCTCTCTCCGTTAATCCCTCAATGTTCATCTCACTCTTGTGCTCTCTTGCTTCCTCTTCTTCTCTGCATGAGCGTACGTGCTGTCTAGCCTTACTTCCCCCCTTTGCATCAGCCGCTTTCCCCACCCGTACGACCATGAAGGGTGAACGAACCTACTAAATGACGGCCATGAAAACAGCCGAAGCTTGGGCACGAAGGATGAAGGAGCGATCAGAGACGCAAAGAATATTTTTCCTTTCTTTTATTTTTGTTCATTTTACCTTCGATCATCCTACCTACTTCTCTCACAATTATCCGAAATTAATAGTAATTACTAATTATTAGATTAAACCGAAAAAGGTGCACTTAGTAAAATTGACTATCTGAATTATTTTCTTCGAGACTCAAATAATTTCTTATCAACTGAATAATAATATTAATTAAAAAATTTTTTTAATACAAATAAATAAAATTATCAATTCACATCTGTCCTACATAATATATATTTATCTTTGCTATTACGTAATATAGAAAAAAAAATCTCTGATAATTTACTTTAATACAAGTTAGTTCTTGTTTGTATAAACATGTCAAAAGATTTTATTTATTAACAAATAAAAAAAAGGAAATAATCCATTTTTTCATTGAGGACGTCGAACTTGTTCAAAAGTTCGATTATAAAGATCGATTCTCAGCGTAATGTGTATAGACATGAGTATGTAGTTGCGTGTAAGCCAAAAGATCACGCGACACCTGCTAGCACCCACGATCAAACTATTAGAGCAAAGGAGATGCAAAAAATAGAAAAAATTGAAACTAAATGTCAAATGTGGCATTCGAAAGAAATGATGATTGATGATACTATAATTTATTATGATAAAAAGTGTATGTTTTAGAAAGATTATTAAATTGATTGTATCATAAATTAATTATAAATAATAACCAGTACCAAAACAATGTATGAATTCGCTAGAATAATTTTTATGCTCATAACAATAGCGTGATAACATTTTTTCTTAGAATATTTGTCCATTACATAATTGGACTACCTATTTCTCATTTTTTCCCCAACATTTTTGCAGTTGTCGATTTCATGTTCAAACACATTAATTCAGACACCTGGACAGATAGTTATCAAACTTTGATTCTTTTTTATATAACCTCAGACTAAATTTTAGCTTTATTTTTAGTCATTTTATAATTAAGTTAGATTTCATATCATATTCGAAATCACATATGTGCAGGCTAAATTTTTTTTTAAAAGTAACTTAAAATTCATACAAGCTTAAGTTCGTCAACGTTTTTCGTCTCTGACGATGTTAAAGTCGTCTGTAGTACCGTAAGCTCTTCGATAGTGTTTAAGAGTAGTGGGATAAATAAAAACTACCGAGAAAAAATGGTAAAATTTCTGAAAGAGAGAGCTAAGTTTTTCATACACACATGCACATATCTAGACACAGAAAGAAAGTGGGAAAATAAAAATGAGACTTGAGATTTTTTTCGACGGTTTTAATTTAATTACGAAAATTATGACGACATTACTGTACCAAAAAAAAAAAAAAAAAGAAAAACATAAAAAAATGCAGAAAAACCAAGTACTTTATAAATCGTGTTATTTTACACTTCTGAGAGCTTTAGTGAGATTTTCAAATTTAATCGAATATTTTTGTTTCTTTGATTTATTTACGGTAAACAAATTCATTGAAACATTTATAGAAGTGTATGCATTTCTAAGTAAATATAGATGTACATAGGCAGAAGGTATATAGAATTTGTTTATTATATCCTCAACGGAATTCGCATGTATTTAATTCCATTACAAACGCGGGTTTTATACGAACGTGTTGCATGACACTGCTAGAGGATATAAATTGTGATTAATTATTCCCGATAGAGGAAAAAAATACAAATTAAAGTGAAAATGATATTAATTATTATTGAATAAATAAAACAATGAAATAATCAAAAGAAGAATACTTCATTTCGTGCGATTCTTCAAATGATTAGAGCAATATAGCAAATAGTTCTCAAGATGTAAGAGAATCAGAGAATCGCATGGAATTGGGTTAACGGACTATCGATCGTAGTCACCTACGAGGATATACGAGTTTGCTGTTTCTCTGAAGCTCGCCAAAGACACCAATGATTGGAATGCTTTTAAGCTACCATTATTAACTAAGTAAAACATACTATTGTCTTTCATGAACGTGACCTTTGAAAAAATGAAACTTGATACAGCTACAAAAAATATTATATTTCTTTGTTTTATTGTTTCAAGTTTAGCAGGATATTTTTTTTTGTTCGAATTAAAGTTAACTGATCAATCATTCCAGTCATTTTCTTTCAAGTTATATGAATCAAGTGCAAGTGCAATGATAACTTCTCTATAACTTGACATATATTTATAAGTGAAATATGTAATCTCTTATACTTTCAATTATTCATACCAGTTGATTACCTCATGTTTGTCACTTACTGTTGCTGTACTGAAACATTTTATATAATTGTGATAATTTTTTATTTGTATCTGTTATTGAGAGTGCTAAAAATAATTCTATTTTGTAATAGAAAAAACAAATAAGAAAATTAGTTGGAAAAATATATATATATTTTTTTTCAATTCAAATATATATTTTAGATGTACTTATGTTGATAACACGAGACAAAGCATCAAGAACACACTGAAAAAATTATATAAAAAAAATTACTATGAATCATATTGTAGCTGACAGATCATGTCAGTTCTGGAAGAAGAATTAATATAATTTAAAGTAAAAAGTAATGTAAAATTCTCTTTATGGACATGAAGGAAAATTTATAGTAATTTTCAAAACCATCTCATCATAAAAGTCTGGAAAGGGCTTGGTAGTATATTAATAATATTTGAAGAATAATATTCATAATTATAATATCAGTTCTAGTTAATGCATTTAAAAACACTCTATCAATTATTAAACATAAATTTACTGGAATTTATTGAATAAATTTATCATAAATATTTTTTTTCAACATCTTCTGATTTTTATTGACAAAAGGTATTTAGATATTTATTAATGCAAATAAAAATAATTTTAAAAAACATATCCATGATGATTGTGTAAAGTAATTAAAAGCATTTAAGTACCATTATCAAGTGTTTCGCGGTCCAATACGAATCCAAGCGAACAATTTTAATGCTTGCGATTCTTCGGTTGACCGCATCACTCGTAGAGTGCTGGCCAATAAATTGCTTCCTGTCGTTGTCGCGGGCCAACCGACTGCCATCGGTTGAACCGGTTGTCAGAGTTCTCTGCAAGCATACCCGCGTACCGCTTTTCTCTTTTTTTACTCGCCTTGTCTTTTTCCCAAGCTTGAATCTGTTCATTCTGCTGGTTCACTGCCATACCAAGTTACTACTCGCTTGCAATAAGATTCAAGACGATATTCTAGAATTGTTCAAATGCTATCACAATTTATTTGCTGTTTTATTGTCCTCTAAAATTTTTACTGCTGTATATTGAAAAGTTTTTAGAAATCGTGAGTAATAGATTTAATTATTCAATGATTCAACTAACAGTAAATTAAATGAAAAAAAAATAATAATAATGATTCTACAATTTTATCTTATTTTTATTTTGTGATTTTATATTTTAGAGTTTAGAAAAGGGATTGATTGTTATGATAAATAGCTGGAATGTATTAATCACTCAAGATAAAAATGATGCAACACAGTAGCAAGAAATTGAGGGTCGTGACTCTGGTAGCCTACATCTCAACGTTATCTCTTTATATGTAGGTGTACCTATTACCCTCTTGTTTTCTCTTTTTCTTCTTCTTCTTCTTGGTGTTCTTTTTCTCTTACATCCAAGATCGTCCATTTTAAAAGTCAATGCTTATATCCAAAAATATTTACGGACTTTCTGATAGTCTGAATTCACATGCACCAGTAACATAATATATATATTCTTGCATTGACAATCTGAATTGTTATATTTCAGATAAAAATGGGTGAGAAAAAATTTTTAAAAGCTAACTTGATATTTATTATTCAAGAAAAATTTGAATAAACTTGCTATTTGGAATATTTAGATAAATTTTGAAGGTTAAATATTTGAATGCAGCAATGGCATTAGTAACAAGTGAAACTATCAACGAAGGAAATCACATTTCACAATTGAGAATTTTTTTCAATTTTTCTCCAACGTATTTTTATATTGGTATATATAACATCTCAACGACTACTCTGACTTCTTTTTACTTGGCCATAGAGTCTTTGAAAAATGTTGTTGGGCTCAGGTTCTCAAGTACTCTTTCTCGTGTTACGTGAGAGACCCGTGCTATGACGTATCGCCCTGCAGTACTAATGGCTTACCTTCGTTCAAGTTTCGCAGTGTATGCGTGTGCACGTACATACGAAGGCTCGTTCCTCACGCAGTCAACACGCCGTACCAAATGACGTATGCGTGTACGTAGAACGCGTACGATATGCGTGCCTGTATATACAAACACGAGTGAAACGTAAGTTGGTGTAGGTCCAGGGCCCGGTTCAACCAATCGCAACGTAGGAATTCGTGACAGCGCCGTAGTACGACCAATCCCCAGGTCCCTCTCGTCGGGTTACTGACCTTACCAACGCGTTAAATATCCCATCCTGAAAAATATCGTGGCACCGTCTTTCTTTCTTTCTTCTTTCATTACTCATCTCTGTCTCGCACGTTTTACTTCCATTCGATCGAGTTGTATCTCTCCGTATGATATGTTTCCATCTCTCTTGCTTTGCCAGACAAATACAAATAAAAAAGTCAATAGGTAAATAAAACGACGTAGAAAAAGAGATCTCATACCCCCTTTGTTAGTTTGACCACATTCGCGGGTTATACGTGACCGTTTCGTATTTCATTGATTAGTATTAATTACTTATTAAAAAACAACGATGATGTCAAGTTATACTTGCGTTACATGTCTTATCGCTTATTTTTAATCTACGTATTTATTCTCTCTCCTTTCCTCTGTATTTGATAAATAAAAATATTTATGCTGAGAGAGGTTTTTTGGAGTTTTTTCACACTCGAATTCAACGCAGAATAACTGTGTAATTGAAAATTTAACTCAGCTTAGTAACAAAGTGAAAAATTGTATTGTTTTACAGCAATTTAAATTAACGAAATTTTTTTTGCACAGATATTTAACCACGGGGATTTTTAATATTTTATAAAAATAAAAAAAAATTGTTTTTTTTAAATTTGAGTAACTACAACTTTAAATTGGTACTCACTGATGGACGAAAAAAAATGTTCAAAATAAAGAAATTCATTTACTTTACTTTAAATAATTTATTCGGAATTAAATATAATCAAATTCATTAGAAAGAAAAATAATTTTTAATTATTTTTAATAATATTGATTTTAAAAATGAAAGAAAAAATCTCAAATTTCATTAAATTCGTTTCTTTTGGAGTAATTTTTACTCTAAAAATTTTGAAGTACTCATCAAAAAAGTATATATCTATAATAAATGTTTTTTAAATATGAAAAATAATCTCATAGATAGATCAGTTATTTAAACGACTTCTAATCACTCAAATATTGAGTGATGTAAAAAGAAGATTGATAGATAAATAAAAGAAGATATGAAATAAAACGAATAAAAAGATGATTATGATGATAATAACAGCGTGAATATGGAGAGACAATGTTGATTGACAGTTTTTAAATGACAAGTCCTCAAGTTCGATTAAAGTTTTTAGCACTCCATAAAAGGAAAAAGAAAGAAACATAGAAGCAGTAGATAAAGAAGAGGCAGTGAACGAGATGATGTAGAGTTGCGTGTGTTGTATACTCGATAATATACAGATATTGATATGTACATGTAGACGGATAACGCGAGCCGCGACCACTAAGGCAGCCCAACCCTTGTGGACTTTTCCATCGATTACCTATCGCTTGAACGGACTAGGTGCACCCCGAGTACTCTATATAATACTCTATATGTCGTTCGTAATTCTTCCGTAAATATTTTCAGGTTAATTAGAGCGATTGCAACGCTCTTGTAATCTTACCGTTCACTTTGTAGTATAAAAATATATATTGAGTCTTTCACTATATAGTAATGTGGAAAAAATATATAACTTTTTTGCTTTTTAACTTAATAGTATAGATGGTGGAGATATATATTTTTCAGTGATAACATATTTTACAGTAACCATGAAGAAATGTAACTAGAAAGATTGAGACTTTGAAGCTTTTTCCCTGAAGTAGCTAAGAACCAAGGTGTTACATTACGACTCCCTGTCGACCGACCAATTCTACTTATCGAACTACAGACCTATCGAGTGCATCTTTTTCCTTATGAAGCCAAAGCTGTGCTTTTACATCGTAAATGTGTCATGCATTGAACCAAATAAATCAAAATCATTTGCCACGCTATTTCATAGTGTGGGTTTCGCTAAAGACCAAAAGACGCCGTGTTAAATAACTAAATGTACAAATCAATATATTAGTATTGGATACATGCAAGTGCATTTATTGTGAGAATAAAAAAGTTTGTAGCATAACGCTGATGTGTAAAATATAGGCTGCAGACACAGTAGAGTCAATGTAAGCCGATTATCTACCTAAATACGAAGCCAGAACGATGCTGCAGCTTAAATTGATGTAACTTTATTTTACTTTCATATTTTTTTGTTTATGATGTCTTATCCAAATAAAAATGCATTAACATACAAAAATGCATATCTGAAAGCTTGAAATAAAACGAAAAGACTAATGAAATAAAAAGATTGATAAGATGATGAAGATGAGAAGGTTCCATTTTTCTGTGGGCGGGATTTTGAAACCTGTTTGAGCACTTTGAAATCGCTAGAGAAATGGAAGAGTAGAAGCCGAAGGCAGTTGATGGTTGGATGGCCATAGATGCCAAAGAGAGAAGTGTATAAAGAGGAAAAAAAAAATTTTAAAAAAGGATACAAAAGGTATAGCCACCTCTGACGAGGATAAACCGACAGGACAACGAACATAAAGAAAGAAGATTGACAAAAAGTCGTTGGACTTTTTCTTACTTTTTTTACTTTTCTCATGCGGACAATCACCTATTGGCCAATCCGATCGACAATTTCGTGAATCATCCGAGCTTTCGTTCTTTTTTAATCACTTTTTCTTTTACTTTCGACCATTTCCTTCCTCACTTCTTTCATCACACAATCGAGATCCTAACTCTGTACATTGTAACGAGAAAAGAGTCGTAGTAGAGTTAGAAGTATAAAAAGAAAAGAAACACTAGAGAAACGACGACGTAAAACGGCTTTTATACGATTTACTCGTCAAGTCTACAGGGTAACGCTTCACACTTTGACAACACACATTTCTGCTACTGCTGCTAAAAAGAATTCAATGTGTTTCTTTCTTTGTATGTATGCTAAGTTGAAATATTGTGCATTACAATAATATGTGATAAAGATAAAATTGACATAAAACTGCTAATGTATCCCAATTCAATAACTAGTATTTCAATAATTATCTATTAGAAAACTTACATAGTTTTAATGTGGAATAAGAACTCTTTTCTCAAGCTGTCAATGTTAATGATTCTCGATTCAACAGTAAATCTATTTCGTAAGATGTTATATAACTTACTCATAAATGTACAGTTATAATTATATTTTATTTTGATAATTTCGCTATTATTTACTACACTGTAAATCGTAGTGTTTTATTTCAATGTACTTAAAGTGTTTTAAAATGACATCATCCATTTGATTAACAATGTTGTAACTTTGACAATGCACTTAAAGTATTCAAAAAGTGACTAAAATGCTAATCAAATGGGAGACGTCATTTTAAAACATTTAAAGTTTTTAATAATTAAATAATGAAGTGCTCACAATACTGAACATCATAAACAAACTATAGCATTTGAATAAAAAACAAGAAACGTTTAAAAGTCGTCTACGAAATTGCTATAGTTCATTTATGATGTTAAAAACGCTCCAAACACTTTAGGTGTATAGTTTCTAAACACTTGGATTTGTAGTGAAAAGAAGGTAGGATTATGAATAACTTTTTGATTTTATTTAATAAAATTTCACTCTGTTCAATTATCATTAATTATCACTTTTCAAAGTTACTTTTTATTGCCAATCACTGCAAATCGTATTGTTTTATTTCAATGCATCTAAAGTACTTTAAAATAACATCACCCATTTGATTAAGATTGTAGTCACTCTTTAAACACTTCCACGTGGATCAAAAGTGACTACAATGCTAATCAAATGGATAAGATCATTTTAAAACACTTCCAAATTTAAGATTTGCAGTGAAAAATTGAACTTTCAATATATTTGTGAGTTAGCTGATGGAAGACGGAGTGTGTTCGCAAAATAAACGGATGGTCCATATTAAAGACTGCACCATAATTTTATCTTCTTCAATACTTTTTTTTTTAAATTAATTATTCATATGAATAATAAAAATAAAATTTTAATATAAAATAAAACGTTAATATTTAAAGTTGAAAGTAAAAAATAAATGACAAGTTGAAGTTCCAATTTAACTCAATGAATAATAAATCAAATAATTCATACAAATAATATATTCGTATCCCTCTTTAACGTAACGATGAAAAGGAGGATATTTGTAACTCGAAATTATATAATTTATTATTTATAAACTTAAACCGAGATCTTAATGTGAAATCTGGAATTTTTTAAACATAAACCACCGATTTGAAATAATTATATCCTACAATTTGTTTATCTAATTATAGCTCTTCTCTTTATGATTTACTCCATAATTAATTTATCTATACATTATTTATGTCTATTATACATAAGAGAATATAAGTAATTTATTCTTCATGTATATAGAGTAAAGGTTTCATAGAATATTTTTATCTTTTTCTTCCTTTTCTTTTCGCTTTATTTTTTTAATACTCAAGCTTATTTTCCCAAGCCGCAGAGGCTCTTTTCGCTTGCTTTACACACGATAGCACGGTGCACCAGCTGCAAGGTACGACGTTCCAGGTGATTGAAACACGATGGTAGAGTTTGGAAGATTCCGAGTTACTTCGAGACCGAAAGCCTTAGAAGATCGATTGGCTGTCATCTTTAGTCGTACAAAAAGACAAAAAATAAAGCATTAAGATAATTTTATTTGCGTTTTATATACATGTATATATTTTAAATAGGCTTTAACCGAGTCTGCTTGAGGGAGTGATGAAAATTTAAAAAAATGATTATATTGCTCACATGTATAGTCATTGTAAAGAAGGTATATAATGTAGAATAAGGGTGTAAGAGCAAACGTGTTATAAGAGGTACGTACGTTCACAAAGCGATGCAACACCTGTCGTTACCCAGGAGCGAACTCGCCCGTGACTAATCCGCGCTCGTTTATACCAATTCTGCGATACTTTGGCCTACCTGTGCTCGATGCACATCCATCAATGTATTTGCAATCGGTATGATCGACATAGTTGATGCTTCATAGTTATCATAGACCAGTATTATTTTACTGGTAAATCGATAACGCGTGTCACGCGTGAACGACCCACTAACGATCAACATACGCGTTCGTAGTTGCATACAATTCAACCAGTTATATTACATTTTACTAATGATTCTAACCATTTTAGTGATCAGTATCGGCATTTTTCTTTTCCTCCTTCAATAAATGTTTCAATTAAATTCATCAATTTCATTTAACTAATGTCAATTTAATTGTTCTATAAATGACTAAAAAGTTGATTTAATTTTATTTTTTTTATTATATTTAAAAGTGATATTAAACGACAGTTTTATATTTTATTCGTCACGATAAAATAAATTTAACGACGGGTGTATGATAAAATGGAAAAAAAGAGAAAAAGTTTGTAAAATTTAAATGCAGATGAAAGTTCAAGGTAATTGATAATTTTTTTGCTGCAATGTAAAAGCGTAAGTTATTGATACAGACAAAACTTTTAAAACATGAAGCTCTTATATGATTACCAGAATCTACCCTAAATAGTTTGGTGAGGCTCGTCGAGAATGACGGGCATGAATTCGTGTTTCCGCGTCAATACTTTCTCCGGCCTCGTCCGGCCCCTAACCTTCCCCACTTGAAAGCGACGTACGGTGCGGTCCACGTAACAATAATTGGCCAGGGAGTGTAGTACAGGCGAACTAAGAAATATTTCTCAGACGATGTTAACATTCTAATTATTCAATTATCCTAATCAATATATACCAATAAATCGACTCAAAAGTTGCATCATAAAAATTCATTCAATTATCGACAACTTTATGATATATTAAACAAACTCCTTAACTATTAAGTTGACCCTAAAGAAATCTTCATATTCATTTTAGAGTATAGTTTACGTGCAGACATTTATGTGTTAAATTTACGGATACACAATAAACGTCAACATCTACATGCACTATTATGCTTACTAGATTTTTTTTTTCTTCAGAAAAAAAATTATTATTACACTTTCTCACATTTGATAATTTTTATTGCATTTATTACTATTCTTATGTTTTACGACTTTGTATTTTATATTATATAAATAAGGAATTTTCCCAATCGATAAAAAGAGCATGCAAGAGAAGTTTAAATTCATTATGTTGATTGAAATAAAAGAAAATAGTCAACAATAATCCGGTAGTTTTAACGAGCAATTATTTTTCCATGATATTTCAACCTTTCAAACAAGTTTCTGTGATTTAAAATTTATTTAAACAAAAAACAACAAAAAAACATTTAAAAAATATAAGCGAACGGTGTATGAATGACCGAAAAACTGTTGACCGTGACACGTATTTCAAACGATAGGTTGACTGGACGAATTTGTTTTTACTCATTGTGTGGTCTGGGTTATATCGTACGAGCACGTGGTTGACTATATGCACTTTCGGCTCATGCCCGAGTGTGATACGCTAAGGTCATTGACGTGGTACACTTTTATTGTTAAATATAGCTGACGCGCTTTGCAAGCTGCTTTTGCGAGTATTTAACACGCCTCTAAAATCTCTTCTTTTATTCTGCTGATTTTTTTTATTTACTAAACATTTATTTTTCATAAGCATTTTCTCTCTAATTATTTTCTCATTATTTTGGTTCCTCAGTGTCATATCATAACCACGATGAAACTGCTTTTTTACAGGAAAATAAATTTAAAGAAAGTAAAATTGAAAATACGCAAGTTTTATATTACAACCACAAAGTCACTTATATTCGGTGACTGACCTGCACCTCTTGTGTCTCAACGACTTCCAGCCAACCCAAACATTAATGTACCTACTGTCTGGCCTGAAAATATCGTGTTTGTAGCGTGACACATACGGGACCCACGACCCTCCTCAATAAATGCAATTTTAAAATGCCAAATCTAAAATCAAAAATCACTAACAAAGAATTTGATAACGACAACTAATAATTTTCAAAAAAATCTCAACATGTAATTGACATTGCTTTGAATGGGTTTTAACTTTTAGACATGTGGAAAAACTATTTCATCATTTTTATCTTCATTTTAATGGCAATTGCAAGCTACATTGATGTTCCAAAGCGATTAAACAATTTATCGTACAAGAAATTTTTTATTTATGCTTTTTATCAAATAATTATTAAATATTTTACTACAAAATAGTCAGCCATTTACAGTAATTAATTTAATATTTAATTAATACAAAGAAAAATTGTAATATTAAAATGAATTTGTTTGGAAAGTAAATTTGGCAAATTTTTTAACAAACAAAAAATAATAATAATGAAGGCATATTATCGTAAACAAAAAGCGTTCTAGATTTCGTAGTAATTTTGACAAGGCAAAAGGAATAAAAAGAGTAGAATGGAATGACGACAAGTGGAGAGGTGGTGGAACGGATGGCCTGAATGTTTAGCGTTCATTCATGGAAGTCTAAACTTGTGATTTGGCAGAAAGACTATAATGGAATGAAATAAAAGAGAGTCTTATGTGGTTGTCGGTTGCATCAAGTGTACCTAGGTTAAATATTATGCATTATGGATATTTTCCGGTCTGTTTGGTGGGTCTTAAAGCTCAACCGGTATAACCCGGCATGTTACACGCGTACCGGGTGACTTGGAAGAAGGGATGCGATGGCAAAATGGAATTATTATAATCATCAGGGCAAAATATATAGGTGGCCGGGTACCGAGTGAAGCTGCAGAAAAATAAAGAGCGGGTGAACGAGATGAAGCGCGTCTCTTTCGCTTGAATGTATTTACCTCTAAAGCAAGCGGCGTATAGTCATATATGTATTGCTTTATACCTTTAATATATTGCATGCTAGATAAAATTTTATGTCACGTATATATAACAAAAATAGCACGAAAACGATATATATTGAAGTAAATACATTTTTTTTTCACGCGCCTCATCAAAGGAAAACCTCTTACCCTTTAGAATTTTATATACATATACAATATAAAGTGTACAGGGGTAGGGTAGAAAATGCGATGCATTAAAGAAGTTTATTAATAAATTTTTTCACTTGCATCATGCATAAATTGTGGTTCGTCTGAGTTATGAGTGTTAAAAAAACCACGTTGAAGAGAGACACGAAAGAGTGCAGTAGTAGTTGGTTATTCACAGGCCGGCGAGTCCGGTAACTGCTTTTACCGGGTTTCCGGGGTGCGTGAGTCTGCCACTTATGAAACCGGCGCGCCTAGCCGGCCGCAAAGCCTTTTCTACGCGTATTGCAACTATTTTCAGTCAACTAATCTTTGTTTTTTTTTCTTTTTTTTTTTTAGAAATTTAGGTTGCGTTAAATTGTCGACGTCTTTTGCATTCGCCTGCAACGCGGTCTGATTCGACTCTCGTATGGTTGAGAATTTGAAATACGTAAATGTAAATACCTCGATATACTTGGTGCATCTACATAACCATTCATTATTATCATTAGAATTTTTTCATTTTATTTATTTATTAAATTTTCACATAATAAGTAAAATTAATGCACTTAAAGTGTTTTAAAATAACGTCATCCAATTACACTTTCAAGTGCATTAAAAGTGACTACAATGCCAATCAAATGGGTGATGTCATTTAAAAACACTTTAAGTGTATTTTCAGAGTATAGAAAAATAACTCACATGAAGTGTCTTCAATATTTATACTGCAAATCCCAAGATTTCACAAACGTGTTAAAATAACACCCGTAAAGTGTACTCAATGTAAAATGCCCATTAACAAACTATGCATGATTTGTAGACACTTTTTACACGTTTCATACAGTGTGAAAAATCTTTAGTTCGTTTATGGCATTTAACATTGAAGCAGCTTAGCGTGTAAAAAGTGTCTACAAGAGTAACACACTTGGATTTGCAATGTAATTACTATAAACAAATTATAGAATTTAACACACTCTACAATAAGTAAAAAGTGACTACAAAATGCAATAGTTGTTTGTATATAGAGTTTTAACATTAAACACACGTAATGAGCATTATTTTAATTCACTAGAATTTGCAGTGTATGTACTTATATAATTTATTTATGTATGATTTTTTATTTAATCAAAGTAGTGTCCTGTTTTGATATTTATATAATTGTAGAGACTATTTAATTAGAAACATTTTATATTTTAATGTAATTCCAGATAACATAAAGTTGTCTAATAAGTAACTTAAAGATTTTGGTGCTGTGTGAGTTATAACATTTGAAAAACAGCAACAACAAATCTAAAGTTTTAAAACTTATTAAAAACATTTTTTTTTAATATTAAAATAATGAAAAAAAGATTTTCCGATATAAGATAAGATAAAGATAACTATTGCAATCTAGTATCATTAAATTTTCATGCGTAGCAGCCACAAACCGTGCGCTATTTATTCATCCCTTCACCTAGAGTTTCCATCTTTCTTTCTCTCTTTGGTCTCTCTCTTTCTCTCGTTCATTACCAAGTATTCGTCTTGAACCCCTCTTTCTGTACATACATATAAACCCCATAATTAGTATATGTATTTATACGCAATAGTGAGGACGAAGAGTAGTTTTGAAAGTTTAAGACTTTACATTCATCCCCTTCTATCGTATCTATATATAGATTAATATAATTTAGCGATGATAATTGCTCACAATTACAGCTTACTAAAGGGTCAAAGACCGATGTCCTTCATTTATATTTTATGATGTTTTTTTTTTTTTATTTTACGTTCCACTATTTTGATAAATTACAAATTCTTCAACTGAGTGATAATTTCATTACAGATGGAAACTAGAAATTTTTTCAATTTAAAAAAGAGCGAAATAGTTTTTCTAAAGTTACATTTCATTGAAGAAATGCACAAAAACCTTTATTCTATTCTAGATAGAAGGAATTTTTTTTAGTCGAAATTCACAAGTAATTTTAATTCTTCAAAAGGATGAAAAAGGGAAGATATGTAACACAAGCACAGTGGCAATGCTTGTTGATACTTTTTTCAGTATATAAAAGATGATAGAAATTTTCGAATCATATGCATTTACAAACATTTTCTTTGTGTATTACTACCCTCATAATGGTTTACCAAGCACCAACGATCTCTTGGAATAAACCCCAACGGGATCCTCAGAAATCAGAACGCAGAAAGTATACACCATGCGATCAAATAAAAGCTTGTATATTTTCCCTCGATATTGAACCCTAAGCTGAATCTAACCTGTCTCAATACTGTACGCCTATCAGCATCACCAAGAGACAGGAGCTTGGGAGAGAAAGTATAGACGAATGTATACAGAATGAGCAAACGAGGAGAGAATGAAAAAGAAGTGAGAAAGGAAAGGTAAGAGCGTGAGACGAGGTAGGGGGAAGCCACCCCAACTGAGGTCGTTGACCCTACACACATCCGCCAGTCCAGCCTGAACCCACCCTTCAGGGCCGACGGTGCTCGGTGCCGTCTCACGGAAAAGTATTGCGTCCCGCTATCAACTTTTTTACTCTTTCCATCTACTCAGAGCCAAGCAAAGTTGCTTCGTGCTCTGGGGTATCAATGAAAATATTGAGAAATATGTTTTTTAAGGAGATTTAAGTTTACAGATAGTTACTTAGTGTAACAGAAGCACAGCTTCGTTATTGGTTCCACTACCTTCGATATATATTTATATATATATAAGAAATAAAGCAGAAAAAAACTGCAGATTAGTTTCACTTCGAGTTTTCTCGACCCTTTTATAACATGCAGTTCTACTCCTCATCCCCTCAAACTTATGCCTGGTTTGACATTCATCCACGCGCATCTCTCTCAGACTCAACTTCCGGGTTCTTTGCACTTTCTCGCGCATCAATTCAGCATACTTTTTTTTCTTATTGTAGATTTAATTTATAAAAATACACCAACTTTCTTGTTAGATTCATGAAGTTGATGACGTGACCCACCCTAAATTTGCATGTTTCAAAAGTCTAAAAGAGACTACGTAGGCATTAAAAAAGGCAGATTAGACAGGCAAAACAAGTTCCCCTTCACATATACGTACATATATAAACACATATACATACACCTATATAGATATATATACTCTTTTAAAACTTTCAGAATAGTTAGTGCAGACTGACCTACCCCACGTCACTGCGTGATTAATGTACAAGAGTAAGTCGTGCGCCCTTCTCGGGATACTGACAAGGGGATCCATTTTTCCCCCAACATGTGGTCGCACAAAATAAAAGTACCCATAAACGGAATGTGCGATTAAAAACTTATTGTAAAAAAAATTTACGGTAAACTCAACAATTTTCTTTGTTCTTTTTACCAAGGGAAATTATCTATTGGTTGAGTTTTTACATAAATTAACTACTTATATTTAATATTTACAGATAATGAATCATTGACAGATGTTTCTGAATTATTTTTTCCGTTCAAGTATTGTCCAAAAACAATTATCTTAATTCAATTATTTTTTTATTACTGATTTCCAAGTATGGTCTAACAGTGACATTTCAGATCAAGCCCAGTGATACAATTCTCTTTAATCTTTTTATATGTAAACACTGCAAATCCAAGTGTTTAGCAACTAAACACTGAAAGTGTTTGCAATGTTAAACACTATGAACGAACTATGGTAATTTTGTAGACGACTTTTAAACGTTTCTTGCCGTTTATTAAAATACTATAGTTTGTTTATGGCATTTTACATCGTAAACACTTAGGTGTTTAATTATTAAACACTTTAAACGTTTTATTACTAACACCTAAATTTGTCAGGATTTGCAGTAAACAAAGAATATTTTAAATTCAAAATTTTATCACAAATATTTGTTATCAATGATTTCCCATATTTATATAGTTTAATAAGTTTAAAACAGAATAGATGTTTGATCAGTAAAGAGAGGTAATTAAGTAAAAAAACTACTTGAAATTCTTTTCATTTATTTCGACAGGTGTTATGGATGGATTCAAATAATAAAAAAAAATTTCAACTCCATCTGATCTGAAACTTAACTTCTAAACAATTATCCAAACTACATTCAATAGTTTGATTGCTCTAAATAGAGTTGTTATTTGACTTTCATGACTACTAACAGTGTGATTTAATTAGTTTTTATCTATTATTATACGATCAGTTTAAAAAAAACGATCATGAATAAAGAAGTGATTACTTTTTATACATTCTAAACCTTTCGCAGAAATTAGAATATTATCACAACAAGCCAATGATATTATCAAAGACTATGTTTTCAACTAACAAGTACATTGATATCCATTAAAATTTAAAAATCTTCTATTTAAAAAAATATTCTGAAAAATTTTTTTGACCTGTCATAAAGGTAATTATTATTTTTATTAAAAAAAAAATATTTAATTTCAAAAATAAGTGGAGATGTTTTGTTTGTTTAAAAAAATAGAAGCTTATTCAAATTTTAGAATTGAGGATGAATAATTTGGTAAAGTAAAGGTCTATTCAAATATGAAAATAAAGAGATTAGCATAATCAAAGAACCATCAAAAGATAATGTAAAGAAAATTTTTAACATCTTATATGAAGTATATGCGATCATTGGTATGTTTCTCGTCCCTAACCCGTTGCACCTTAGAAAATCGTTTTCTATTCCGGTTACGAGAACGTAATATCCACTTTCCGGCAGTTATACTAGGCCCGGAGCCGCCCAGTATGCAAGTAAAACGTAGCGTAAATCCAACTATGCCAATGGGGTTAACTTCCTTTACATACAAACCACTATATCTTCTATCATCTTTTCTTTGTGTTTTCCTGTGAGCTTTTACTTTTTTTTTTCTTTCTCGTGAAAGACTTCTCAACTCGTCTAATGCAACAGATATCAGTTGAATGCATCATCTTATGAATAAAATATCTGTTTAATTACCGCAATATCTAAAATTCGAGTTACATAAACTTAGGAGGAAAAAACATTACTGACACCATCTTATTAAAATTGTTTCCTCGAAGCCAATCTTCATAAACTGTTGTGTTCGCACGCCTATCCCTTATGCATGATATAGAACTATTTATGTTCCACGAGCCTAATTTCTTACCCGGAAATGTAAAATTTGAAGTAAAGAGAGATATTTTAAGAAAATTATTCAACCAGAAAGAGAAAAACGAAAAATTACTAAACATTGATGTAGTTAATATCAACGTGTATAACTTTGCATCTGATAATTGATAATAATTATTTCATAAGTTCGTGTACAAATGATTGTATATGAGCAAGTACATTATAATTGTCAGTATGAATAAGAATGTACAAAAAAAATTAAAAAATAGTAAGAATTGAATATGCATCAATTTCTATGTTGCAAGAAATTTGTTACTCAAGAAAAGACATATAGTACTTGTAGATTCTTACGTTTTAAGTTGAAAAGGAAATAAATGTGTAGACAAACGTAAAAAGGTTTATAACAAAAGGTAGCAAAAATGCGTAAGAAATGCGAAAAAGTAATGTGTAAAAAAAGATGGAAAAGACAAGTTTGAAAGGAAAATGGGAAAGGTGATGATGAAAAAGAAGGGAGAAAGAAATGACGAAGAAAAAGAAGGGTGGGAGTATACACACTTAGAGACAAGAGGATGGTGGTGGGTTAAAGGTAGCGGGCCAGAGCCTCACTTTATTTTTATGCAGTTATTGATCTTCGTGGAAGCCGCTCGCCGGTCTCCCGTTACCCTTCTTCGTTGCTTGTTTCTTTCTCTTTCTCTTTTCACCCTTGATTTTCTTTCTCACTTAGTATCAACGTTCCATACACATTCATCGTCTCTCTCTTGCTTACGTTGGCTCACTTTTGTGTCGCTTCGCGCATTCTTTTCCTTCTTGCTCGCGCGTCAACCACGCCGACTCACCCCACAACGGTTCGGGGTGGCGGGTAACTAGCTTATCAAAAAATGGGCGTTGCCGCCTCTTCTACGGCATCTTCTATTATGATCCATACACCTGTATACCTTTCTCTCTTCTCCCTGTTTCCGTAGATCCGGCAATCCGTAAACCGGTACCCAGGGGGTGGCCAGGTATGTTGGAAAAGCGTGTTCCGTGGTGAGGATAGAAGCGAAATAAGATATCGAAGCGGGTGGGATAACACGACATGGAGGGTATAGTAAGGACGCGCACAACTCCCAGAACTCATCGCGAGACCCATCCCAGGTTGCTCTAAAAGACCCCTACCATTTCCTTCCAGGGTGTGTCCCATGCTTCTTCGATTTAGGGTAGGTTCGGGAACACCTCCTCGGCCAACGACGACGAAAGCTCACTAATACCATCACAACTACAACCAATTTCTCGATGCACAGGTGCATAAACGTCGACGCGCACGCACACCTCCAACCACCCCCTCAAGGTTTTGCAAACACACGCACACTCTAGCATCTCACGTTTCTTCTCGTCGAAATATATACATACGTATATAAACCCACGATCGATGCCTTGACGGTCCTTAATTATAGCGCGAGAGGTGCTTCGTGTTTTTCACGACAAACTTTTTTTAGCTTTTTTATTTTCATACTCCCTTCATTTGACATCTCTCTACCTTCGTATTTTTTACTCCCTCTTTTTAGCATACCCTTGCTATTTCCCTCCTAAGATTTTCAGTAATTTTCATCAATTTTTAAACTACACAGAAACTCAATCATCGTTTCGACAAGTCTAATTTATGCCAGAATAAGTAGAAATATCGAAAATATGTAAGTGCATGTGCAAAGCAAAAATAACGAGAGAAAGTACATCTAACTAAGATGAACACAAATGAAAAGTTAGAGCGAGTAAAAAGCCAATAGCAGGGGCGCGAGGGGGAGTAAAGGGATGACCGTGCCCTCGGCCGCGTAGCAACAGGCATCTGTTGCGATATAGAAGACGTGATAGATATCTACCCGCGCCATCTACTTACATACGTACGGTTGTATGTGCTTATAACTGTTTGAATGTTCACACGAAACTACTCTTTTACACTACTGTAACAAACTATAACATATGCTTTACTATATAACATGTATATACATATTAAATATATATATTTATTCTAGTATACTGTTTTGTATATACAGAAAACATACCAAGATTGAACAGGAGAACATCAAAGTATCAAAAGTAGAGTGTACAATATAGTATACATACATGGAATAATCTTTCAATAGTCAAATAATCACAGTATATTCCAAAAAAAGGTATCACGTGAATCTATGCTTTTTAACTGAGTTTAAATCTGATTTAATTCGTTTAATGCTAACTTGACAGATGTATGTATTTTTAACCAGCTCTTTTAGGGCTTTAGATGTCATTACATGATAAAAAAAAAATACTTTTTAAAATAGATAAATTTTTAAAATAAAATAACTTTCCATCAAGAATTAAATGCCATTTTTTTTAGAATAAAATGTATTTTTTCTAATTTTTTTTTTTCTGAACATTGAATTCAATTTTAGACTTTGTGTATATTATAGATATTATTGAATAAGAAAAATATAAACGATAAATCAAATATTCATTTAAGATTTAAAAAAAGGTAATACAATTTTAACATTCTAAATTTCCTGCAAAGGAAATGATTTTGCAATAAAATAAATACGACGATGTAATAACCGTAGTTTAATTGAGTTTATATTTAGACGTTTCAAAAATATTAATTTTTAAACATAAAAGTTATCAGCTTTTACGTATATATATGTATGTTCATTTTATATAGCATTATCTACTGATATAATCAGCGTTCTGAGAGACTGAGAAAGTGGGTAAAAACGACATTTACAAACTTTCTACCCCTTGTTGCGCTCAACCCCAAATCCCGAAAATTATGTAACTGGAATTTTGTAAAGCCTTAACATTTTTACAATCACTTCATATCGAATATTTTTTTTTTTTTAATCATCTAATCAAATCGTACTCATTTATCAAAGTCAATTTGTATTACGCAATAGATAGTCAATGTAAATATAATTTATTAGTTGTGATAATGTTTATAAATAAAGTATGAATTTTAAAGGAATATTTAAAAAGCTATATTATGTATATCGAAACATACATACATATATTAAAAAAGAGAAAGAAAATAGACTGGCATTAACCGAGGTGATTTGTATAGATGTGTAATAATTCGAGGGTAATTAGTAGCTGTGTTGAGTAATCGGACTCTGAAGTTGAGAGTGTGAATAATTAAGTTTCAATTGAAACTAAGGTAGGGTTAAATGCACTACGTACCGAATTCTCCCTCGAGTAAAGGTTTAATAAGGGTGAAATGTCTGCAATGAGGATAAACGTAACAGTAGTGTGTACACACGCATATAGCAGTCAAGTTGATCGATATTTGCAATGAATAAAAGATCGAGGTATTGGTAATAGATGATATCAACTAATGAAGATTATCCATAATAGTTACATCAACTGATGATAATATCTATTAAACAATTATTTTAGAAAATAACAATAATTCTTATAGTTATATTATTTATTTATTTATTAATGACGTTGAACTAAATATGTTAAAAACTAAAAGTCATCAAAGATGTTGCGATTCAATATGATTATAAATTGTAAAATAAAATTTGATCGAGCCACAAACCAATGCAATTCGCCTGTCGCTTCACCTAAAAGCGCAACGAGATAGACAGTACATATATGCCCGACAGGCAAGCCGCGTTATCATAACCCAGTGACGCCAAATATTGATTTTGACACGAACACTAACAGAGTTGATATTCATGTAACTGGTATGTTATATTCGCTTGAATGATTTGAATCTTCGCTGTTAAAATTTCAATAAACATTAATATTTAAATGCAAAAATAACAAAACTTGGAGATTAGAAATAAAGTTCGATCAAATGAAATATTGAAATTATAGCAAATAAAGTTTTACACTTTATGACATTGTTTTCATTTAATATTAAATTTGAGAAACAAAAAAAATAGCCATTAACAAATGTAATAAATATTATAATTAATACAACTATTCATGAATATTTCATCTCCGTTGAGTTATTACAGTAAAATGTGAGCATGACTTAAGAAGAAGTAAGGAATCAAATTGTTCGATAAATTGTAACTACTTTTCAACATTAACTGTCTTTGTACATCGAAAAGTGGATAAAGTGGATATTTCTGGACATGTCCTTGGTTGTAACGAACGACCAAAGGCGCGCCCTCAGTGCATTATTGGATACGGTGGGGAAAGACGTGTAGATTGGAAGAACGCGTGGACTTGGCGACGTCGCCAGAGCAAAAGAGAAAGAAAACGAAGAGCTTTACGTAGGATAATGCCCGAGGAATGCGCATTTCCTGCGGACCGAATCAATTGTGTATGTGTGTATGCCAAGTTACCTCACGAGGGCCTTTTCCAGGCCAATGTTTTCGCAATTGGTTAGTATCATTGCATGTGCAGCTCAGTGTAAAAGGAGGTCATGGTACAACCTAATAATAATAATAATCATAATCATAATCACAATATTAACAATAACAAAAATAATTATTGTTATTATACTGACAATTGTCATTTTATAATTTACTAACTAAATTACTCATTTATATTAAAATTATTAAAATATCCTGATTGTATTAAATACATTGTTAACTAACTCTATTATTATACTTTCTGAGGAAATTATATATCTTTAATTAATAAAAAAATTTTTATAATCTTTATTACCTCTTGATAGTAGATTACCGACTGTAAGTTTACCATTGCTAATAACAAATTCTTTTTTATCAGCTGTTGCAAAAAGTATTTGTTTAAATTTTTGGAGTAAATAAAAAATAAAATTATTCGTAAAATTAGAAGCTTATTGTCATAATAACAATAATAAAATAAAAGAAATTCTTATTTATAATTGAAAAGCATTGCTTGTTAATCTAAATCTCTATTTCAAATTTCACTTTAAATATTGATTTAATTTTTGTTGAATTGCAAAAATCTATTTCTTAACAAATTTTGATCAATACGCAATTGTTATTGTGAAATATTAAATAGATATCATTTATTAATTAAAATAAATATTTTTCATATTTTCTAATCTTTTTCTCGTGTTTTGATTACTGTCTCTATGGAGACAATCGAGAAACCTAACTCCTATTTTACTCATAACATAACATTGTACTTGAACGTTATAAATGTTATAGAACATAAGGAGTATATTAATTATTTGTTATAAATAAAATGAGATTTAAAGTATCTTTATGGAATAAGAATGGCCACAGTAAGCTTGTTACGGGTATTGCTTGGAATTCAATCGAAGAGATTTATTCTTGTGGGTGAGTTTTACGTAATTATGAATATACACATACCTGTAATAAAAACAAATATCTGTTATATGCTTTTAGCAATAAAGCAAAGAAAGAGATTTATTCAACGAGTAATTGGATAGTTACTCGATGTATTATGTGCAACATAATTGTTGCTCTTACTTATAAATATTACCTCTTATTCTATACAGGGAAGATCACCTTTTAATATGCTGGCATTTAGATGGTGGATCTGTTCATCCAACAACTGTCACAGAATTCCCTGTTAACTTTTATCCGACTGATATGCAGTGGCATCCTCGCTCCATACAAAACAATGGAACAAGTATAAAGAAACAATCACATGATATTCTTCTAATTACGACCGCTGATGGCAAGTATAATCCTAGGAAGAATTACCTTTTCTATTAAGCATTTCTATTAAAGTTCTTATGCAATATGTACATCATCTTTTTCTCTTTATATTTATATTATAAATAAAAACGTTAAGCGTCTTCCAAAAACGACGCTTTCATCTAGCGAGAGTTCACTCTAATGACGCTTTCTTCATTCTTACTTCTACTACTCTAATCAAATTTTACTTGCAACATGCGCAAAAAAACTGCGCATAACAACAAATGATTCAAGTTTAAATTATTTTGTTCTGAAAGTTTATTTATAATTTAAAAATTAAAAATAATTTTTATTGTAAATTTAAATTTATAATAAAAAAATTTAATCTAATATAAAAAAATGTTTAATTACAGGAAAATTTCATTTAATAAATAAAAACGGTCGTATAGAAAAAAGCGTTGATGCCCATAAAGGAGCTGTATTAAGTGGAAAATGGAATTATGATGGATCAGCATTATTGACAGGTAAGTACAACAATTTATTATTATAGTAATCGAGTATATTTTAGCATACATTAATTGTTTTTTTCTGGTAGCTGGTGAAGATGGATTTGTCAAAATTTGGTCAAAAAGTGGAATGTTGCGATCGACTGCGGTTCGTGAATCGTTACCAATTTTTGCAGTCATTTGGAGCCCGAATTGTAATACTATTTTATATTCTCAAGGTTCACAGTTATGTCTCCAACCTCTCAATTTTACTTCAAAACCTCGAAAGGTAATTAAAAGTAAAATTTAAAAAGTATTTTCTTTATACAATAATAATTAATGAATGAAATTCTTTTCTTATTTGTAGTGGCATGCCCATGAAGGGTTAGTTCTATCTGTATCATGGAATAGAGATAATAATTTAATAATATCAGGTGGTGAAGACTGTCGTTACAAGGTAACATTTTATTAGAATAATAATATCGTATTATATTAAAAATTTATCTAATAATGAATGATTAAAATAATGATAGAAATGATAGGTTTAATTCAAGATTTTAATTTTAAAAAAACTGATAGGTTTGGGATGACAACGGTAATCAATTATTCAGTAGTGCAGCTACTGAGTATCCTGTAACGTCTGTTAATTGGTGCCCAAACGGTAAATATTTTGCGGTTGGATCCTACAATACAATCAAATTATGTGATAAAACCGGTGTAAGTAGCAAAAAATTATCCTATAAATGTTTAACAGCTATTTATAATATAATATACATAGTTTTATGTTCATTTCAGTGGTCTTATTCATTGGAAAAAGTAAATACTGGTAGTATCTATAGCATCTCTTGGTCTAATGACAGTACTCAAGTTGCTATGGCCTGTGGAAATGGCTGTGTTTTAATAGCTCATGTTATAGACAGGTAATCAAGCAAAACAATCATTAATTATTTTTTATTCATAAAAATTAAAAAAAAAATACATCAATGATTTATTTTAGGAGGCTCGAGTGGAATAATTATGAAGCTATTTTAGTGAAACGAAAAAAAATTCAAATAAAGGACATTATCAATAACTCTCAAGAAATTCTTGACATAGCTGATAAAGTTGTTCATTTAGAATTTGCATTTGATCATTTAGTAGTCATTACGACGAACCAATGTCATATTTATTCTTCAACTAATTGGAATACACCAGTCATATTTGATTTAAAAAATTCCTTAATATCTGCTGTCATTCTTGCTGAGAAGTATGACTAATAAATTTATCGCTTTTTCTTTTAGTTTAAAATTGTACAATGTTTAATATTTGTTGAATTACAAAATTTCAGACATTTTCTCTTAATCGACTGGAATTCAATGACATTGTATAATTATCAAGGACGTTTGTTAAGTGTACCAAAGTGGAGAGGAATGACACAAGAGCCACTTTATCCTCCCTGTATTGCCCTTTGTTCTGACACCTTGGTTGTGAGAGACCAAACCAACGAAAAATGTATTATTTTATTATATTTTATTTGATAAAATAATTTGTTACAATTTATGTTTCTTTCAGTGTTACACATTCTTGAAATTTCCCACAATAAACCAATAACTGAAGCACAGCCGCATTCTCATACATGTAACATCAGTGAAGTGGCAATCAATTATGCTGGAGGACCTCATGAACGTCAATTAGCTTTTATAGATGTCAATAGAGATTTGTTTTTGATAACTATTAAAGCGAGTGGTTTCGGAAAGCTTTGTAAAATAGGTATTTAATGTTTCTAGATTTTTTAAAGATAATATAATTCTTTATTAAAATTATATAAAATTTGTAGCTGCAATGACTCAAAGTATTGCGTGGGCAATAGATTCAAATATTCTAACAGCAGTATTAGATGCTACTCTCTCTATTTGGCTTTGTCCGAGCTGCGTTCATTACAGTGATCGAAAAATAATTAGAAAGACCCGCATAGATAAAGAAATCAAGTATGGAGTAAACATTTTTTTAAACTACAATTACATTTTAATGAATGAATAAATTAATAATTGATTATTGGATTTAGCGAGTTTGGTAAACAACCACTCATTGTTAATGTTAAAAATGGTACAGTAACAATACGCCGTGGAGATGGTGCATTAATGTTTATTTCATTTTACACATTTTTCACAACACTGCATCGATATATCATGGATAGTAAATGGCAAGAAGCTCTATCTCTATGTCGTATTGTGCAGGTAATAATAATGACTGTTACTTTTTTTGTGGAAATTTTTTGCTAAGTATAATGATAAATAATTATTAACTTTTTATTCAGAATGAAACTCTTTGGACTTGTATGGCAGTAATGGCAACGGAAAATAAACAATTAAATGTCGCTGAAGAAGCATATGCTGCAATTGCAAGATATGATAAAGTTGATTATATTCAATATATACAAGTGAGCTAAATTTTATTCTTAACTACAAACGTTCAATTAGTAAACAATTTTTTAAATAAATTTCCTTGTTTTTTAAGCAAATCGATAACAAAATTATGAAATTGGCAGAAATGTCTTTACTTTCGGGTGATTTATTAACAGCAGAAGGAATTCTTCTTCAACATGGTTTCATTGATGAAGCAATACAAATAAATCTTCAAATGTATAACTGGAATCGGTATATAATTCATTAACAATTATTATTGAACTCCAAATATAATGATGATTAATAGAAAATTATAATCAAATTTATCTAGAGCTTTAGAACTCGTCCTACGACATAAAAAACCGACTGAAAAAATTCTTGAAGCGCGAAAAAAGTACTTGTTACTTTTAAATAAAGAAGAAACAAATGCTAGTTATTTAACTTTAATGAATAAAAAAACTCAATCTGCTCAATCAGTAAGTTAAACCTTTTTCATCAATATTTATTTTCAATTTATTAAAAACCATTAATATAAACAATAACAAATGTTGAATCTAGAATAACGCCATCAAAGAACCAGAAATAATAGAAACTAAGCAAGATGACGAAAATATTGACGATTAAAATACTAAAATTCGTATAAGTATTACTAGAGCGCCGATAAAAATTGTCACCAAAACAGTAAGTGATACAATATTTTGTTCCTGCCACATAGAATCATCTTCAATAGACCGACATCTTGTACTTAAAGCAATCTAAAAGTTTTTATGGGGATTCTTAATGAATAAATAAATTGAATTTTATTAAAAAAATATTTTCAATAAAAATTTATTAATTTATACAAACCCATCCACCATTAGCTTGTATCCATGTCGCCAAATCTTCTTCGAGAACTTCAGTCATAGCTCTTTGGATAGTTGCAATAAATTCTGGTTTTCCTTGACGAACACAATCAACAGCGATGCCTCCAGCAACAGCATACAGAGCGACTATTTTGCTCCAAGTCATCTCACCAGATCTTAACATTTCACGTGAAACATCCGTGATTGCTTCAGATGTTGCTTGTTCCGTTGAAAAAGAACCGCAACCAATTTGACGTGCGATTTTGACAAATAAATTTGGATGCATTTTTTCTAACTCTGCTCCAAGAGCAATTAATACTGGATATACTTCTGCTATCACTGTACTATCAGATGTCATTATACCACTTCTCATTCGTTTTAATCCTAGCTTTTTTTGAAATATTCCAGACCGTTTTAACCGACTTTTTATATACTGACCACATAATGCTGATCCCTATTGAAAAGGATATATCTTTTTGATGAAATTAAAAATTTATAAAACCTAATAATCGAAAACTGATACACCAACCTGCATAACAGCCAGCTCAATAGAAGCAGAAACAGATCTCCAACCTATTGTATGTGATATCTTTTTAGATACAACATCACCAACGTTACTTAATCTTCTTCTTGCTGAGCCAACGACTTGAAAAGGTAATCCATCAGAGGATCCAAATACTGTTAAATTTGTTGGTAAATTCAGAAGTGCTATACTACTCCTTCTATTGGCATGATTCGTATTCATTAATGGAAACTTTTCTTCAATCTGTTTATTTACATTTGCATTATTGGTTCCAACCATTATAACTTAATTATTTTGTTTCTCTGTAAATAAATAAAATATTAACACCAAAAGAAAAGATATAAATTAAATAAAGCTACTTCCTCAAGGAAATTTGTAAATTGTTTTTTCTTTTTAAAAGCCCTACAACATTATAATATTAAAATACAACACCTACAATAACATGTATTTTCTACGTAGCAACTGAACACGTATTTCAAACAATGCCAATACTCATATCAATCATTGTTATTTCATGAATTTAATTTATGAAACATCATTTGGCCTTCATGAACAATAAAAGAAGCTTCCAATACATAATAAATTGTTTTGTGTCGTGTTACAAGACATTGACTTTTTTCTTTACTCGATGACATACTGCAGGTGCTTATCTTCTTAGACTTTTATGCTAGAAGATACAAAGGCCAAAAAAATGATCAATAAATAATAGAATAAAAAAAGATTACATAAATATTTATATTTATAATCATAGTTTTTTAATCTCGTTTAATCTACATTGAGTTATGTATTTTTCATTTTCAATCTTCTTAATGATCGATCACATTTAAATATATTGCTTTAAATAAATGAAAAAATAATACACAAATATAAGCAGTTGAAGAAAACAAAAGAATGCAAGTTTACATTATTTTAACATACCCGGCATTGATATCTCTAAAATATGAATGTTATCTTCAACCTTCGGACTCGAACATGATTACTAATTATTTGAAAAACACTCATTAACACGTGAAATTTCCCATCGTTGTTGGAACAATGTATTTTAAATAAAAAAGTAATAATTTTTGATAATTCTTTAAATCCAGTATTTAAATAAATATGATATAAAATAAATTGTATATGGAGAAAGATAAGCTAAAGAAATCGTGCAGTGATTACAGCATTTTAAAAAAACGATTAGGTATATAATTAGAACTGTGGATATATGGCACTCGAAAAAAGAGAAATCGCAACTGTACGTTTCGACTTTTAACGCTCAACTGAAGAGAAAAGTTTACCAGTATATAATGATTGTAACATAGCGTATCGAAGTCGTCAGGTATAATAAGTATATACTGATTCGGCCGCTTATATCAGTTATGTATTTGGTAACAGACAAACACACATAACAGCGCAACTAGCTTATTCATGTCACGACTATCATTCACACCATACTAATTCCACTTTGCCTTCATTATTTTGTATTTTATTTTCACGCGTATGTATTTTTTATATAAGTATATATTTTTTATGTGTATATATCTATACTTTCAGCGATATTTTACATATATCTGATTATAAAATTGCTCGATACTATCATTGACTATTTGAATGATATACTTTTATCATCAGATAAACATAAAGATCATATGTATTTAATGCAATAATACTATTTGCATACCACATTGAAACTGGCTATTTCTACTTAATCATTGATCAATTATACACAAATTATTATCGTTGTATTTATATGCTCGAGATCGACTCATTTCTTTACATTAACTTATTAATCATGTTCAATATATCTTTTTTTCTCTCGAATGATATTTTACAAATGAAGATTTTGACCATATAGTTATATTCATACATATATAACGTATTTTTATCTCTTTTTGATATGCAATGATATCGTTAACTATTTATTTAAAAATGTCTTCATGCTAATCATACAATTTATTATCATTAACATCTATGTCTATATATTTATTTGTCAATTATCATCAATTATAATGATGATAATAATAATAATAATGGAGCTAATGATAATGATGATTTTACTATTATTAATATTATTATCATTTATGTCTCTTTGAAAGAAAAAAGCGTATTAATGCAGATATTTTTAACTAATTAGGTCTTTTTCATAAGGCTGAAATACAAATTGCATTAAAGCATGAAGACAGTTTAGAAATATATACAAATAACATGTAACATAAGAATTTATAATAGATTGCAGTTATCTCTCATAATCCTGTCATTAGATAAAAAAATTTTAAACCCTAGTACAATTGATTATAAATCTATCTTGTTTTTATCAACTGTATTTCGTCTATCTCTGTTATATCCAAATAGTTAATGTATAAATGAGTTAAATATAATCTATAACTGTTGAAAATGATAAAGAACAAGTTGCAGGTAGATAATATAATAATTTGTCGAGATAAACATTATATAAAATAATACATTTATACAAACACCAGTGATAGCTGTAAATAATATTATTATACATGAAGACAAAAAAAAATTATATATACAAATATGAACTAGTTCAGGTCCAATGAGTATTGAGAATAAAATTCAAAACTTTGAATAAAATACGGTATGTCGAACACCGCAATAAACTTTCTAATACTTAAGCTACTAATAAATGTTATTTTCATTATTGTCAAAATATTTGTTTCATTAAACTATGAATTTGAGGCTCGACATATTATTAACGAAAATATGTATTACAAAATAATTATTGGAGTCACAAAACTCTGTAGTTTTATGTAATTTTTGAATTTTATAAATTTAACTAATCCATAGCATATGTTTAATTTTAAAAAAGTCATGCGATGCATACGTAATGAGACAGAAAATATATTGACGACTAGGCACAGTCATTTGAATTAGTAATAAAACCTATACACAAGTAATATAAATATTATTTGTTTTTTGCTTTTTCAAATATAATAATAATAATTATAATATTAATAATTATTATAATAATATTTATAATAGACAATCATCTCACTCATTACTCTATTTTCATCAATAAATACAATTCAACGTCTGATTTTGAATTGTTCCCCTCAGACTGACTTAACTTAACTACTTTGATTATTAATATAACAGTTTACATATATATAACAACGAAATTATATCGAATAATATTATCCTGTAATAGTGACTAATAATATTAATATATATTTATATATGTACATATATTCTAAAAAATTTAACTGAAGTGTAAATCAATCATAAATTAATTAGATAAATTTCTTGAACATTTTTTTTAGCATTCATCATTGTCGGTTTAATTATCTGCATAAAAATTATTGTTGACATGTTCAAGCCTAATAATACTATGATTTTTTAAGCGGTTATAGATACACAAATGTTCACTTATACAGCGAAATTAAAGATCAGTAACAATTTATATAGTAATGTATATATTCATAGAGAGTTGCTAAATGGCAGTAGTTAATTGATTATTTCATTTATGGGACACAAATCCATTTAGGCCCCAGCAAAACCATATACTTCTAAAACTCGAATTTCAAAGTCACCACTAGCACAGAGTGGTGGATTATTGAACGTAGAACAATGATCAGTTTTTCCGAATCTAATATTTTCGTCCATCCAAATAGCTTGACCATCCCTAAAAAAATACTTCTTATAAATCTACTCTATATTTTATGAGTAAACAATAAATGATATTATTAATTGTTTTACTGATATTCCCATAATTTTTATATTATCATGCTATTAAAACTATTAAATAATTACCCTCCACCGATGGTTATCATTTTTGCATCAGCAGCCATAAATAATTCAGCCGAATGGTGCACTTTATTGTCGTTGTGTGATGAATCCATACCCACCCATGGATATTTTGCTCGTTCAGGATATAAACTAAATAAAAATGTTTCTCCTGTTCCAAAATAAGCTTGTCGCTGTCCCTTGTCATCCTTTAAATTACGTTCACACCATCTCGTTGAACAATAAGCACCAAAAACCTCAAAAAATACAACATCATTTTTACTTTTTGTTTAATTTATCATTTTTATAATGTATATATTATTAATTCAAACGATAATTTGTATGGTAACTTTATTTTTAATTTATACCTCATTGTTACAGGTTTTAATCATTAGCAGTGTAGGCTCATGTTGTTCTACTCGAACATAAAATGTTGTTAGTGAACATCCGTGTTCTTCAGTGGTGTATAATAAAATAGGCTGATACATTGTTATTCTCACAGGAAGCCATGACCAAAGTGTGAAAAGCTGTTGATCAAAAAAAATTACGTCAATAAAATAATTTTAACATAAAAATATAAAATAAACTAATATTCAATACAATATCAAAATACTTAACGTTATTAAAAATAATTATAAATATACTCAGCTATGATAAAAATAATTCATGCACGTAATTAG
Source organism: Chelonus formosanus (assembly GCA_028641665.1). NCBI lineage: Eukaryota > Metazoa > Arthropoda > Insecta > Hymenoptera > Braconidae > Chelonus > Chelonus formosanus. The sequence goes on along the minus strand of CM054004.1, from coordinate 7,411,497 downwards.
TGTTATAAAAATCTGTAATTTTTGCTCTTCATTGTTATGAATTTTCATAAAAACTTTAAAACTACCGAAAAAATTTTATGATCTATCATGAATAATCTATGTATTCTGGTAAATAATATTTATTTCATAATATAATACTGAAAAAAAATATATTACAACAAAGTATCAATGATGTGATTACAACGAATTAAAAATCAATTCATGCTTCAAACTTAATCATGCCAAATACTCGAACTATTAATTATTAGTAAATTAAAGTGATTTTGATAATTAAAAAATTCGAATTATGAAAATGCATGGAAAAGCAGAGCGTTTAAAAAGTGTAAATAAAAAAAATAGTAAAGTAAATAAAACGTTGATGAAAATGTCCTAATAATAAGAAGATAATAGCCTACTTCTATCTATTTATCTCATTTTTATCACCAAATATTAACGCCAATATAATAACATAAAAGGCAGTATATTTATGGACTAAATACATATAAAAAGATGAACGAAATAAGATGATTGACCACTATCCTCATAAAATAATAATAAACAATCAAATGTGACAGTATATTCAAAACGATATTTAAGGTACATACAAATAATTACAGTAGGTTTACTCTTATATTATCACAGAAACATAAAGAATAATATAGAACAAAGATATACAATTATCACTGACAAATAAAATTAACGTTGAGAAGCATAATACGAAAGATAAATAAATATTAAAATATTTTCAAAGTACTTTTGTAAACAATGATAATAGAGACATGCTCCAAACGATATCAGATATCTGATTGATAATTTATTTCTTGTCACTACATAGTGATTGATTTAACAAACGCCCGTGTATACTTACATCAGGCACATCTAAGATCTGGGAGTTAATCGTCTGTATAGGATATACTCCCATCGACAGAGCACGCGGTCCAGGACTATGAGCACCCTACGTCCATTGCCAATTATTTAGTCGGTCATCAATCCATTATTGCAGCGTAACACAAGACAACAATTGCCTACATCAATTACAAATGGCTTATGCCTTTTTTTTCTTTTTGTCTACATTAACTGCACCAGATTTTATTGTAATTATATTCGATGAAAATTAATTTTGATTTGTGTAAACAACATTCTTTTTGGTATCTGATATATAGACACATCGCTTTGTCGAGGATGTGGTCACATTATTTATGATATTACCAATTATAATATGAAATTATAATTTTTTACAAATTCAATCATAATTTGTAATTATTTCAGTCATTGACTACATTCTAAATGTAGATTTATAAAAAAGAAATATTACGGCTGTAATGACAATGATAATAATTATAATATTTATTTGATATAAATGCAATGTATTTAGAAGAATAGTAACGGCGACAAAGCTGACGCGACGGTTCTAATAATGAGTGAGTATATGTAAGTACAGTAGGTAATAGTTGTTTAGGTCACAATGGCAAAAGATAGCACATGAAATAAACGACACATTTGCCAAAAAGATATTTATACAATACCCTGTCTTTGTATGTGTCTTCGCACTCTTTCTGAAAACAAATCAAATCATTGAAAAAAAATTCGATCAAAATTAAATGGTTCATTCCAATCGTGTTTTACTTGACTTTTTCAATTGATTTCATAAATTATTTGTATATTTGATTATTGATAAGTATTTTTTACCATTTAAATATTTATTCGCTTCCGACTTTGTTTCAAATATAAATTAAATAGAATATAATCATAAAAATTCTGTCAGTTACTGTAAATATCTATTGATCAATACGAATAAAATTTTATTCCGAAGTCAATGTTTAAATAACACAACAAGGACATCATAGTGGAAATATCCTACAAAACAGTTAGTTTAGCCCATTACCATACCAACAAACATAAAATAGCCAAGAATAATAAATTGATTGTGAAAAAAAAATGTAAGTTTGGAAATTAAAAGACTTTTATAGAAAAATCGTCGAGTAATAGGCGAGTGAGTAAATTTATCATTAATGTAAATTTTTTTATCTGAAATACTGCATTAATTTATCAATTAAACCCATTGAAAATTAATGCAGATCAAAAGAGTATATGAAATGCTTGTAATAATATAATATTTAAATCAATCTTAAAGTACTTTATTTATACTAAAATAATTATTCACGTAAATGTGATTTAAAATAACTTACCTCACGAATTGTTAAAGTGTGTGACATCATTTGAATGTTAACTTGCGATTGACTTGTAGGCAAATTGTCCGTTGATCGTGACCTTGCAAGAGATCTTGAGCCTGAGAGTACGCTTCTACTTTTTAATGCCATTTCAGTACGTAAAAACACCCGTGATATGTAAGCAGAACTCAGTCCTCGAATACCAAATGCAGTCCTTAACATTTTCGCTGGGCTTACCTACAATAAGCTATCGATTTAGTAAATAATATAATTGGAAATTGTTTAAACACAGATTAATGAAAGTTACTTATGTTTTACCGGTATTTGACGACAAAATTTGGTAAGCGCGGGATCAACCCCATTTTTCGTTATTTCGTTCATCCAGTCTGACGTTTGTGATGATGAATGTTTGTAAAATAATAATACAATTGCCATAGCTACTCGATATAAAACCTAATATTTACCAAAAAAAATAGTATTATTTAATGATATTTATATAAATTACGTATAAACATTTTATTCACCTTTGAACCTTCATGTAAAAAACAATCCATTACTCTGACTAGATGTTGGAATGGTAATAGTTGAAGAATCCACCAAATCCAATCCATATAAATTCTCTCCGCTCGTGAACCAGAGCAATGCCTCGCTAAATGCACTGCAGCTGATTTCTTTTTTATGAAATAATTTTTACTTAATAAGATTGTACACTTAAGTTATTCAATGAATTATCCATTCAAAATAAAACAAAGAGATACTTACCACGTGTTTTTTTGTTATTTGCTCAACAGTTTTCCACGTTACTTCATACAGAAGTTTTGTTTGAGTAATGAACATTTTTTCTTTTGCTGCAACAAGACTCGCCATGCAATGATAGCATTCTTCCTCTGTAATAATGTTATATATAATCGATTTAATAACAAACTAAAATTCATACATATGTAATAAATGATAAAAACCTGTCATAAAGTGGAGTAAAAGCGCGGTGATTGGATAAAGCGTTGGACTATAAGTTATGTCAGGACAGGCATAGCCTAATACCGAAACCACTCTGTCAGCTACACTTCTACCCTTCCGTGTCAAGTGGTATGAGAGGCAATGAGTATTATCAACAAACGGTGGTAGCATTATTGACTTTTCTGGCAACTCTACAATGTTAATAATCAATAATTAGTAAAAGATATATCTATCAAAATTCTTAATAACATAGTCTTTGAAAATTTATTCATTATTAATTCATGTATAAAAAAAATACACCTACCTACTGTACCAAAAACAGTTGTCACCATACCCCAATAGAATCCATCTTCAGCTTTGGTGAAAATGCTTTTACCATGAGCATGTTGTTGACAAAGGGCTGGCCATAACTGTGCTCTAATTCCATTATTGAGAGGCCAAGCATTTTCTCGAAGAATCAATTTGACTTCTCGCTTTCTTCCTGCCTGAAGTAATGTGTTTATTTCATTGAATGTTTTTAGAGTTTGCTTTTTACTTGTTGGTGATTCTTGGTTGATGACAATATTAGATGTATCGACATGCGGTGGAAATACATCGTCGATGTCAGTATTTGTTTCCTCCTCTACAGCTGACAACATATTTGACAAATTATTTCCAGATGACTGCGTTAATAACATGGCAGAATCACTACGGCACAGGACCCTCGTCCATATTGCGAGTGATCACTGTCGTAGAGTAGATCTGCCTATGTCAAATCCACCGTGGTCTCTATTTTCATCTAAAATGACAAAAAAAAAATAAAAACCAATTAGTCACCAATTCTCATTACACAATTATTAATAACTTAACACATATATATGGTCATGTCATATTTTAATTCAAGTCCAATAAAAGATTTCTGATTATGTTAAGATGTATTTAAAGAGTTATTATTAATACTAAAAACAGATGAGTAATCTTTCATTACAAATACATGTAGCTTTCCTTTTATCAAACTCATTATATACATCAACATATTTATAATGATATTACTATGCAAACTCTCCCACCCCTTTTCTTTCTTTCTTATGTTTAAGGTGTATTTATTTTTATATTAATAATAAATATTGTAAAGCCAATCCAATATCTTGCCAGTTAATGAATGAAAAAATGTTATTTTACATCTGGAATACTCGAATTGCTTTCAAGTACAAATTTATCACAGCAAAATTTAATGCAATAGCACGATAGCATCGTTTAAAGAACCTATGGAAGATTGAAAATGATCTAAAATTAGTAACAGTGAACACGTAGCATAAGTACAGCAATCTCGTTCAGCTTGAAGGATTAAAGTTTATTATAGTTAGCTTGATCAAGCCATTTGTAGTTATTTCAGATGTTTGATAATTTCATAAATTAATTTCCATTATTATGTTCTATCGAAATACTGAGTGAAAAATTCCCACTTGAACGACTACTTTTGGTATTTTTTGAATTTATGTAGAAATGTCTTATTTTATACTTATTCGAGCACCTGCAATGGCAGAATCTCGAAATGTTTCCATTATTGAGAATGGATCAGGTGTTGAGATGGCAGAACTCCAAATCACATGACACTCTTCATGAACTATGCCAAAAGTATTCTTTCGTATATGAGTCGTTATGAAGTTATTTGATTGTTAATGTTGGTCCTCTCAACTTTTGTATTCCATCGGTAAATAAACAAATGTATTACGAAATAATAAGATATTAATGTAAAAGTTTAGTAAATCATAGTTAACAATTTGCCAAAAAACAGTTAAATTATTAGTGTATGTTACATTACTGATACTAATGAGGTATAATTTAGCAAGTATTTACAGTCAATAAACATGATTATAACTTGTAGCGATTTGTAAGAATTTTTTTTAAGTTAATATGAAAAAAACGAATGAGAAAAAAAAAATAAAAGAGTCTGCCTAAATTTAATTTTCATCCATTTTTCAGTAACTCCAAACTCCTTCTCTCCTAGATTCAGCATCCTCATTTTTTTCTCATCTTACAATCTTCTCACGTAATTTTTATAACGTGGTGTATGCATGCGTGACGCTGACATTGCCATTAATGCGGATGAAATCGTGGTTTCGGATTAACGAGATAAAATTGAAAGGGCGGAGCCTGAAGGGGCACTAAAGCACAGACAAGCTTGCGACCTCGCGAGTCACTACATCTCTGAGTATCTCAGAGGATCAAGCAACGAATGATTAACTTTACCTAGCCTATGTTTTTTTCTCCAAATAAATGACAACAATATTATTCTTATCGTGTCACTATTTGTTTCCATATTCCCCTTTCCTAATTTCATTTCAAAATCAATAATTCAGATAAATTTTTTATACATTGTCAAAGCACTATGTTTCTCTTAAATAAACAATATGAAATATACATAATTACCGCCAGAGTAGATATGGCCTGAAAAGAAGTATCTGCATCTTAAGTGTTGAAAATTATTCCAGAGGATATCAAAAGATAGCACAAAAAAATGTATGATTTGTTGCGACTAGATATTTTGATTAATGATGATATTCTGTGGCTGCTAAATTATGATAGTACAAGTAAAGTCTTAGTTTGTTCACAAACTTTTCTGAATTAATGATTTTTTTTATTAATATGATAAAACTTAACTACCCTTGGGCTGTTGTAACATTACTGCCTAATGCCGGATTATGGATTTTTCAACGTTTGCATCAACTTTTAGGTATAATAATTTTGTCAGATAAAATTATTTAACAATAAACAGATCAACGATACAATCACTCAATCGCGAATAATAAATACTATTCGTTTATTGAAAAAACAATTTTTAATATTTGTAACTGAATGTTCTTGAATTCCTCTATTACTATGTGAGGTTGTACATACACGCACTGAACCTAAAATTTAATAATAAAACTGAATTATTAATTTTAACAACACCATCACCATCACCATGATACTAATATTACTAGTATCACTTATTATATATTATTGTCTACAATAACACATACTGTGGCATTTCGAATGAACCGAGTGTTGAAGAAACTTGTCAATTATTCAGGTGTGTACGTGTGCAAAGATACAGAGAATCAGTGGGGTGACACTTTATTGTTCTCCTACCTTTCTTATTTCTCTCAACAGATTTGATATGTCCAACATTCAAAAAATTAAAATAGAATTTACTCTAGATAGTTTATTTTTACCCTATGACTATTGGTCAAACTGTTCTCTTAAACAAGTGGCTCCATCATGTTTACATGTTGAAATTTTTTTCATTTAAAATAAATTAATGTTCCTGGTTTATCGCAAGAATCAATCTAATTACGATGTACCAAAGTAAATGATTAAAAATAAGGATTAAAAAATCAATTAAAATTTTATAGATTATTGTTTTTTATTATTCAAATTGTTGATATAAATATGATGGTCAAATAATAATTAACTTTATCGACTGTCACATAAATATCGACGAGAAAAACTGAATGTTGGTATAAATTTCCTACATGTTAGTTTTGTAAAAAGTTTAATAAAATGTTTTGATAAAAATTTTCAAATAGAGAATAACGCTTTAATAAATTATTAAATAGAGATAATTGATTCTATTGAAAAAAGTTAACATTAAAAATAAAATACAGCTACAAAGTTTATGCGACAGACAATTTTTCCTGATTAGTTGTGATAATGTGATGATTATGTAAACAAAAGACGGAAATAATGATAGCCAATGATGTGATAATTGAGATAAAAATATAAGATAATCAATAAAAAATTGAATTAAACTAGAAAAAAGTACAGAAGTCGTTTTAATTATTATTGGAGATATTTATTAGAAAATGATTATGCATGATGAAGAATATTATGAAAACCGAAGACCTGTTAAAGATTTAGGTGCTATCAGAAATTTTCTAAGATTTATTTGGGATGGAGAAAAACGTGCTTTTCTTGATAGAACAGCCAAGGATTGGGGTAACAATTTCATGAAAAAGCTGTTGATACAATCATTAAATAATACATAGATTAGCTGATCAACTGAAGTTGTTATTTAATTATAATTACAGCAACTGTTGGATTATTTTATTTATGTTTCTTTGGAGTGTTATTCTCACTCTTTTCATTACAAATGTGGATTACATTGGATTATGTTACTCAATTTGGTAGACCATACATTGAACAAAGTGCTTTCATAGCAAAATCTGACATAGAAGCTAGATTTCTTTTTTTTGAAAAACCATTCACACGATTTGGTTATCCAGGTTGTTATGATCAATTTTTATCTTATTTATTAATACATTTTTTTGGTTTGAAAAATATTATTTTATATATTTTTTTGATATTAGGTTTAGGATTAATACCAAGAACAGAGAAGTTTGATACATCTATGTCATTTATTTGGCTATCAGAGAATCAAGATAACAAAGAACGATATTATATTGAAGATATTACTACATTTATAAAAGGTAATTGAAATTTTTTTTACTTTCTCCTTAGTAGTCTGTGATTTTCTACGTTGACAACTTGAAAATAAAAAAAAAATACTTTAAAATTTTGAATGAAATCTGATCAATAGAAAGATGGATCAGTAGACGAACAATAGCATGAATTCATAAAAATTTCATTTTTGACCTTGTATGGAGGGGAACCGTAAAAGTAGTAAGAGTAGATAATTCTGGTTTTCTTTATTCCAACGAAAAATAAAAATCAATATAAAAAATAGGTCAAACAAGTTATGATAAAAACTAGAATTATCTGGCTTTTTAAATTACAATACATGTTATTTTTACGATCTAATGAAAAGTGCAGTTAAGTTGTAGCAGATAATTGTTTTTTACAGAATACAATAACGTTAATAAGAAGATGAAATATAATATTGAATGTGTCAACAGCTCTCAGAAATATTCGAAAGATAAACCTTGTTTCTTCGATACAAAAGTTCTTGGGAAATGCTCTGATAATCCATATGGATATTCAGAACCCTATGAGCCATGTGTTTATATAAAATTTAACAAAGTAAAAAATTTATGTAATAATTACTCAAGGACAACCAATTTACTTACTTATAAATAATATTTTTGATTATATACAGCGATTTGATTGGATTCCAATTTGTTATAATAATACATCGGATTTACCAAATGAAATGCCAGAAGACTTGAAAGTAACAATAAAATCATCTACGAAGGTTGAAACTAATGAATATTATTATTTACGAATTTATGAATAGATTAATCATTATATAATTATTCAATTAGCCACATGTTTGGTTATCATGTGATGGCGTCACGAACTTTGATAAGCAACATGTTGGACCTGTGGAATATCTCCCTGAGCGAGGATTTCCAGTGTACTATTTCCCATTCATGGGACAGTCAGAATATCTTTCTCCTGTAGTGGCTCTTTTATTCAAAAATATCACTAGAAATAGATTAATTACCATTGAGTGTTATGCGTGGGCTCTTAATATTCTTTATGATCGGAAGTATGCCTTACGTTTTCAAATGGTAATCAACTAAAACAATTGATTCGATACTATTGGAAGAATAACAATCATACAAAAAAATCAATAAAAGTGTGAAAATATATATTTATATTTCTATCAACATAAAAAGTTTGCTCAATCAATTTACAACTTTTTTTTACATAAGTGATGAATTATCAGTTCAAGTATGTACATACAGAATAATATGTAATTTATTTTGACACAAAAAAGCTGTAATTAAATGATAAAGAATGTTTCTTTAATGAATGTTGTATGTTGATTCTCCATTGGCAGGGCGGGTAAGAAGACCGCTCGTCGTAGTATTCTATGTAGTGAAGTAAATAAAGGTGGAGAACGTACAGTCATGTTAGTAGTACCAGTCTGTACGCAGCTTGAAACAGACATTGGTCGCTCATACATACATTTTATCAAGCACCACGCGAGTGCCTCTACTACTGAGCATTATATCTAAGAATAATTAGAACAAAAATTAAAACCGCTGAAACTTATATAACAATATTGACGATTTCATTATAATTATAACATTATCAAAGTATTATTAAGTGAAAACAGATTTATTTAACTGTTTTAAAAATGAGTGAATTAAAAAACCACGTGGATAACAATATAAATGACTACGACTACATGAGACGTCCTCCCCCTGATCAAACTGGATGGGAAAAATTTTATAAATTTCTTTATGATACTGAAAATGGCACAGTATTTGGAAAAACCGGAAAACAATGGGGTAATTTATTCTTATTATGATATATTAATTCATTAAATTAATTGTTTTTATATTTCTCATGATATATCAAGTATGTCTGGTCAATGTTTGTGTGGATTTAAAGATTGTAAATATCTTAAGTTTACCTGTAACGAAAGCATTGACTTGTTTCGTCTCAAGGACTTTTCTTATGACGTTACTCGCCTACAGTTTTTTTTTTTTTTTTTTCATTCAACTACGATGGAAGATTGCTCCGATATACATACTCAAGAGATTTAAATATAATCCGATGATAATTCAAGTCTTTATCTATTTATTCATCACCATTATCAATTTTCTTTGTGTATTCTTTTTATTAATAATAATAATTCAACTCATATCATTTGATTATTCCAATTATTTATTGACAATCATCATAATTAATAAGACTTATATATTCATATATTACTATAGTTTCATATATTTGTTTAAAACTCAACAATTGTTGATGAAACTGGTTTGAAAATTTTATGACATTCCTAAGATAAGTAATCTTTTTGTTTTATCTCAAAAATGAAACTAACATTTCTTAATACGAAAACTATTTCGAAAGTATTTAAAAATTATTTATCAAAAACCTTCATTAGATATTAGCTGAGGTAAAATGACTAACAAATAAATTGCGTAAAGCTTAACTTAAGTCATAAAATGTTATTTTTCAAATATTAACAAATACAAATTAGATACTTAAAATAAGTAAAAATTCAATACCATAAAATTAACAATTTAATAGAAATAAAATTATAACAAATGTAAATTTATTCTATACATCAAATATCTACTTACAAGTCTTAATACGTCATTCTATATTTAGTAAAGATACTGGAAAGTTGCCCAATTACACAGTATTTTTAAATGTGTATTTTACATATTAACAGTCAATCGTTGTATTATAAGTGACCAATGATAATTTTACATCTTTCATATTGTTAACAATTTCTTATGTACACTAATGATATGCTATAATTTTTTAGGTATCACCGGCCTTTTTTATTTAGTTTTCTTGAGTGTTTTGGCTCTTTTATTCTCTGTTTGTATGGCAGGATTGATGGCAACAATAGATGAAGAAAAACCTAGATGGACCTTACACGAAAGTCTGATTGGAAATAGTCCGGGTAATATTTTGTTTATACATGTAATAACAATGATAAAAAATTTGTATTTATTACAATGAGCACAAGTAATAATTTTCCAATTTATAGGTCTTGGGTTCCGGCCAATATCCGAAAATACCAAAGAATTAGCATTAATAGTATATAAAGCAACAAATGATTCCCAAGTTAAAACATGGGTTAAGCGTATTGACGACTTTTTAGAAAGTAAAATTCTATTATTCTCCTTTCTATTATTCAATAATACAAATATTTATTAATGGATTATTTCATGAATATTAGATTACAAAAATCGATCCAGTCTTCCTAATGGTGGGAAAAATCAACAAATATGTAGTTATGAACATCCGTCTCTTAAACCTGGCCATGTTTGTGAAGTAGACGTTGAGCAATTTGGTCCCTGTTCCCCTGGAAACAGCTATGGATTCAACCAGTCTGCTCCTTGTATTTTCATTAAACTCAATAAAGTATGTATTCTCATTATAAACATACCATATATTAAATATTAATTAATATATTCCAACTTAATTTAATTCCTTGCATTTGCAGATTATCGATTGGGTTCCAGAATATTATGATGCGGATTCAGACTTTCCTGATACTATGCCCAAAGATTTAGTACAACATATAAAATCACATAACAATACAGAAAAAGTAAGTTGAATTATTTTCATATTTGTAATTTGACATTTTAAATATTAATTTGGAATGTATTTTATTAAAGTTAAAGACTGTTTGGGTAAGCTGTCATGGAGAAAATTCAAAAGATGAAGAAGCAATTAAAGGCCAAATAAAATATTATCCAGAAAATATTCAGGGCTTCCCTGGCTATTACTATCCCTATCGGTTTCTTCCTGACTATCTTAGCCCTCTAGTAGCAGTACAATTTTTGCGACCTCCACGTATGTATTTTTCAAAAATCTTTTTAAAGTTATTGTAATAGTTTATATTTGTCTATGTTTATTTTGATAACATGTTTAAGATTTATTTTTTCTGAAAACTAGGAAATGAAATAATCAGTGTGGAATGCCGTGCTTGGGCCAAAAACATAAAGCATGACAAAAAAGACAAATTGGGTATGGTACATTTCGAAATATTAATTGATGGTTAGTTTTAATAATTGTTATTTAAAAATACTATGATTATTTACTTTAATATATTTTCATGAATCGTGATTGACAAGAAAACTTATCAATAAGACTGGATAGCCTTGTAAAACTTATAAAATAAAACTTTATATTTTTCAATGAAAGTTACAACTTACTGTACTTATATACACAAAATGTATTTTTATATACATATAAGTTTATATAAAATTAAAGGATACATATTGTAGTGAAACTATAATAGATATAATAGTGTCTTTTTTGTCGATTCGATATTTTTATTACCTGGTAATTTGTATTAGAAATAGTAAGGCAAAGTATATAAACATGATATACAAGATTGATATCGAAATTTACAATTGTTATATTTTTGATTGTTATGGCAGTATATTTATAAGAAATATATAAATATGTATAAATAATGGAATGATGATATATTAGATCTTTCAAAAATAATGATGTATGCTTAAATATCTACTACGTGCAAATTTAACTTTTATTATCTAAATATGATTTTCTATTAAAATTTTTTAGTATTATTAAAATTATAACACCTGTATCTAAATTTAGATTAAGATACATATGATTGTATTTTTACAGTATTTAATACTATTCATTTATTTATAATTTGTCATTTAAAAATTTAATGATTATCACTTGATTTAATCAATGAGAAGCTCGAAATGAACGGATCCCAAACGATCATTTCGATTATGTTTTATATTTCGAGCCCAGGCTTTACACTCAACATTTATTAAAATACCAGCTAAAATCATTAAAAAAAAAAAAACTTATATGTATTACACAATTACAAAATGAATGATTATTATTACAAATCATAAGTGAATAATATTTTAAAAGTGACGAAACTTTAGTACTTACGTCTTGGTCGTTGAAAGTGAACAGCAACCAATGGACTGCGGTATCCTTCCTGATGCATGTATGGATAATAATATCCTGGGAATCCTTGACGAGGAATATAATTAATAGGCCCAATATTTTCTTGATCAGCTGGATTTTCCCCTTGACAAGAGATCCATACGGTATTTAATTCCCGTGGATTTGAAAGACTTAAATTACCAATAAGAGATTTTAAATTTCTTGGCATTTTATCGGGCAAATTTTTGGTATCATTATAATATTCTGGTGTCCAGCCATAAATCTAAATGGTACATCAGATTATAAAATGTGTTAAACAATGTTTTATTTCAGTAAATTTTTATTTTATCTCACCTTATTAAGTTTAATGAATACACATGGACTAGATGTATGATAGCCAAATAAGTTTTCTTCAGTGCAAGGATCCCAAGCTCGTACATCCATAGTACATACTTCACCAGGACTAGGTAAGTCATTGTAACTACATGTTTTTGCATGAGCACCCAAACCAGGTGTTGAACTAGGTTTCTTGTATTCTAAGAAATAATATTGAAATTTAATTTACCCCAAAAATTTGAAACAATACTTTAATTATACTAGTTACTATTCAGTATTCTATTTCATACTAAAAAATAATTAAGTTATTTAGATCTGAAAAAGCAGATTTTCTCACACAAAATGTTAATACTTGTGCAGTAATTTTGATTAAAAATATTAAATAATTTACTATTCAAAAATTCCTTTAGTGAATCAACCCAAAGTTGATAACTCCCTTCTTTGGTGCCTTTAAACCAAATAAGAGTACTTTCAACATTTTCTAATGGAGGCATAGGCCGGAATCCTAGACCTAAAATTCATAAGTTTGTTAATAATTTTTATAAATATCTTTTTTTCTAGAGAAAATTATTTATGACTTACCAGGATTTGTTCCGATCAATGAACGATCTAATTGCCATTTTGGAATCCTAGGATCCAGAGTTTGCCAGAAACCCCAAAAACAAATAGCTACAAGTGCAGCCAATACTCCATAAAATATCAAGTAAAATAATCCAATTTTTCCTAGAATTATATATTAAAATAATGTATTATAAATAGAAAATAAAAGAATAGTATAAAACAATCGTAGTATTCAAATATACGTTATTAAAGTCGACTAAATTGATGATGTTAACACGGGAGTTCAATTTATAAAAGGATTAACATGCCTGTACAATTGGTACAATTCAATTACTCTTATTCAATGTTACGTCAAGGTTATAACGTGTTAAGAATATAGTTTTCTACATTCTGAAATAAATATAATAAAAATATTTTCAAAAAATAAATACAACTACTTTATAAATTTTTAATTAAATTCACCTTTTATAGATAGTTTCTAATATAAATATTCTTTTGAACTATATAAATTTTAATCTTCTTCTTGATAAATAATAAAATATAATGAATGAACTTTAACAATTATTTTCTTGACTTTTTGTTTATTTGAAAAGTTTATTATTGTTTCTAATATTATATATAAAATATAACTTCTAACGGTGTCCTGCTGTTATTTGGTATGACTGATCCACGTAATGCCATAATACTTCCATTTAATGTCAATTGACCTTGTTATATACGTTTACGCTAAGGGAAGTTGAACAATTGCTATTCAACTATGCATCGTTACATGTAATTTAAATTTGGTGTTTATCACGTTTTTTTTAAAATCTCATTATATTTATATGTATTATTGTATCCGGAATTGATTGTATGTTTTCCTATTTGATTAGTTACTTGATAATTTTTAATTTCCTAAGATGTTATTGTATTGGATTCGAAAGTGCAGTACGACTTCATTATAGTGAAATCCTTTATAATGAACGGCTTCATACTAATCTAATGGACAAAATGAAAAGTGGAAGAGGGGATTAATTCCATAAAAGTGTTTTGTTTGTTTAATGTAGAATCAAAGTCGTAAGATTATAGACGACAATATTATGAAACAGAATAGAGAAATGCAGTAATTTATGAGAAAGTTCTTTTTTAAGTAATTAAAATATTATTAATTTATTGACAACGGCTAATAAATTAAAAGGAACTAGTTTGAATCGTATACTACGACTTTTATTCTTATGAATCATCGCATGCAAGTCTTGATAGAATATGAATGAATCAAAACTTCATTTTTTGCATATTATTATCTATCTAAAACAATCAATCATTAAACTAGAATAGATTAATAAAACTCTACTCGATTATTATCATCATTATAGTGGTAATAATAATGCAAATTATACATATTCATCATTAAGAAGGAATTAAATACTCAACTTGTTTATGTTTTCTTATGATTCCAGTTGATAAAATGATGATTTGAAAACATGAGAAAAAAGTGATATTCGTAAGAAAATAGTGAATATAAAAATTAAAAAACCTACCCCAACTACTGGCTGTCCTTCCCATAACCGCCCCAGTCTCTTTATTATATAAAAATGTTTTTATAGACTGAGATGTTGTCATACTAGGCGGTTTCTCATATGGGTTCATTAACTCTGGAGTTTGGTCCTTTTTTGAATCTTTTGCCACCATTTTTCTGCTCTTGTTTATGTTTACTTTGTTTACAATTAGGTTTTCACGATGATTATTGTATAAAGTACACAATTTAACTATTCCAAGTTGATTATTAGAAATAATTTCAACAGTTGATCACGAATACCGCAGTGCATAGGCTAAACTAAACTCGAATGAGGCGTCGGTTGATGAGTGTACAGCACCGTGACCAGTCCCCTTCTCTCCAGTGTATATACTACACCTTTTCACTCTTCTTGGTGTGTATTTTCTGTTTCTCTCTTTTACTCTTACACCATGTATTGTATATTACTACAGTACGTTACACCTGACGAATAAATTAAACAGATGGAAGAAATACAAAAAAATATATTCATATGGTGAAACATTCATTTAAATATAGTATGGTCAATTGACGTTGTCAATTTTACTAAGCATTATAGGAAGTTGATCTATGGAGTATTGAAGATAAATAAAATATTTTCTATATATTCAGTTAGCTACTTAAATTCCAAGTTCCATTAAATTGCCTAAGGGCTTCAAGTTTAGGCAACATTATCTTCAGTTCCAAATTAATTTGAATATTAAATGCATTATCCCTTATATTCTTTTTCTAGTATATTATTTTGGAGTTATTATTTGAAATTTAATTTACTATTTATTTTATCAAATTTTTGGAGTAATTTTGTGTTGCTGTGCCAAAAAAATTTTTTTTAATTATGAAATAAACTTATTAAAATTATATATGGTATTGTTATGTCATGAAAAATTAACGAATTGGATTATTATAATGACCTTTAAGCTTACAATACAGTATAAAACCATGAAGTTTTGTTATAAATGCACCCAGTGTTCTGTCATGATAACGAAAAGTGCATTAGACGATAGAACAAAAATACTTAGGGACGAATTGTGAGTATTGTCCTTCACTAATTGTAGCCTCTGTAATCTGGCTAGAACTAGTCACCTATATAATATTCCTGATTGTGAGTCACACATGGTGCTTTTCATCTAAATTGACTACATCCTGCCTAACGACATTACTTGCAGTGTTTTATGACAATATGTGTTATGTTATTATTATACCGTGTGTTAATGTGAGATAAGACGTTGAGTTTAATATCAAGGCTGTATATAAGTGATCATTTACGAAATTTTTTGTCAATTTTCTTTTTTTTTTTTTTATTAGTCCACAATACGTAACGACCGTAATTTAGCAAATCGATGAGTTTTTAAAATTGATAGTTGAATTGTATAATAATTATAGTATAAGTATCACGGCAAAAGTTATAATTCACAAAGTACAATTTATTATTAGTAATAATGTTATTATATTTAAAAAAAAAATTATTTTCAAATCAACATAATTTTTTGAAAATTTCATACAAATTACATAATAAATTATTCGGATAAAGAGAACAAAACTTTGGCTGATATTTAGATTATGATAAACTTTATAAAGTAATAATTATTGTTAAAACTTACAGCTTCTTCAGTTGAAATTTGAATATTTTCCACTGTCTCTCTCACTCTCACTCGAATTTTCGCAATTTATTACAATCGTTCTAAACTTCCATACTCATGGTTTTCACGTATCGTAACATCATCAAATATTTTGATATAAGAAACAGTTTTATCTTTAACGATAATAAACATATTTAAATCTTATATTTTTATTTATTTACTAGTTTAATCGATTCTGCCGTTTATTGATTTTTCGTTAATATTTAAAGCATTTCAAAAAATTGATTTAAATCTTTTTCATTTTCTATATTCAGTATCTAAAACAGTTTTAATAAATAATTATAACTATCGTTATGAATAGAGTTTAAATTTTAAATCAAAAAAACATTGAACATGAAGATAATCAAATTTTATTTAAATTAAGCTAAATGTATGCTCATAGCTTATAAATAAACGAAATATTAAATAATAATTTTTAAATAAAAGTAATTATAATATTGATACAATAAATACTAAAGCTTTGCAAATAAGTAACACTAATGATTTACATATATTCTTAGCAGTATGCTATTTTTTAATATTCTTTTAAGTAATTAATTTTTAATCCTTTTTCTTAGTTTTTATTATTTTTTAAAAGGTTTTCTTTATTTTTCATCACAATTTACCAATTTAATAGAGTACCTAAATATTATTATATCAACTATGTGTAACGTACGATTATATACTACAGTTCTAATACATAATAAGTATTATATTATTATATAATTTTTAACATTGCTTATATAATTAATAATAATCATTAACATAAACGAACTATATGAATTTTCGTTATTTAAATCTACTTGGCAAAAAAATTTTTTGAAATAGTGCGTGCATGATTTTTTTACAAATGCAAATAAATGATGTGTCATATGATATTGAGCCAAAATTGGGCCAATAGTTTATTATTAACGAAAAATTAAATGATCAAATTACTTAAGAGTACTACACTTCAATTCAGAGATAAAATACATAAACTTGACAGATATTGAATGCATTTGTAGTTAGGTATTTAGCAATTTGTTATTATTAATAACATTTCAAAGCATCAAATTGATTTTCAACATTCTCTTTATTCGATTTTTCATTATTCGCTTTTATGTTTGTCTCAATTGTATGTTTAGTTTCATAGACAAACAATTTTTATATTAAGTATATTTTATTTAAGTATGGGATGCGTTAACATAATTAATAAATCATAATATTGCACTAATTTTTTTAAGTTACAAATCTCAATATTTATAATTTAAATAATTAAGTATAAAAATGAGCATTCGTAATGAATGAATATAAGTATAATTCATAAAATTATCAATAAGTAAATAATTCAACAATAATTTGTATCAGATCGCTAGTTCGATCACTTACCAATTAATTAATTTTATAATCAACTCACGTTAGCTTTGTTTACTATTATTCTACATTATTAAATCAACACTCAAACCGATCATTCCTCTTTTTTTTATTGATTTTAGATGTTTAGTTTAATTTATCTCTTGTTTTGTGCATTTTATCATTCGAGTAAAATTGCAGCTTGATTCTATTTGGTATTATAAACTGAATAATATTGTGTAGTTAACGTGCAATCACGGCAGTGAAACATTAAAGACGACCACTATTAATATTACAGTTTTATTTTCGTAATTATTATTTATTAATATCATTTTGGAATATGTTCATTATGACATAAAATAAGAAAGGAATGATCGGTATAATTTTTATTCAAAAAATTACTTATGAAAAAGCATTGTCTGATTAGTGGTCGTTTTTGAATTAAATTGTTTAATCTACCATTAATTCAAAATGAACAGATCCACGTCTTTCTACCCTATCATGGATAATATTTCGAGCCCATGCTTTACATTCAATATTGATAAGTACATTGCCTGAAAACAATGACATTGGTAAAAAAAATGATTGGTCAGTAATAATAATATTTTTGTAATCAATACTTACGTTTGGGTGCTTCAAACCACACAGCAACAAGAGGGCTGAGATAACCAGGACTGTTTCGGTATGGAAAGTAGTAGCCAGGAAATCCAGATCGTGGTCTGTATTGAATAGGTCCAATGTTTTCAACATCAGCAGGATTCTCACCTTCACAAGAAACCCAGATAGTTTGTAATTCCTCTGGGCTTCGAATCTTTGCAGTTTTGATACGATTTTTCAAGTCATTTGGCATATTTTCAGGAAGATTTTCCGTGTCGTTGTAGAATTCTGGTTGCCAATCAAATATCTAAATATGATAAATCGTTAATTTTAGTAAAAAACAGATAATTTTTTTTTATTGAAAAAAGAATTTAATATAAATTTTATACTTTGTTGAGCTTGAGGAATATACAAGGATGATAATCAGGATACATGTAAGCTTTTTCTTTGATGCATGGTTCAAACTTTTTAAGATCAACATCACAAGATTTTCCAGGTGGTGCAGGTTTTCCATAATCACACACAACTCGAGCTTCATTCTTAGACATGATGTCATTCGACATTGGTGCCTGATACACTAATATAAAAGAAGAATAAATTTCTTGTTTTATTTCTTCATTAAAACTTTATTATAAACACTCATATGTACCTTCAAGGAATTTATCTATAGCTTTAGTCCAATGTTCATAATTGCCTTTGTTACTGGCTTTGTACCAGATAAGAGTACTTTCAACATTACTATCTGGAGGCATCGGTCTGAATCCTAATCCTGGATTGCTACCAATTAATGAACTATCCATTTTCCATTTAGGTGCAGTGTGATCAAGCGTTTGATAGAAAACGGTTAACATGGCTCCAAAGAACCCAGATAAAACGCCATAAAAAATAACGTAGAACAACAAAATCTTGGCTGAAATATATTAATAAAACAAAATAAAATATAAAAATTATTTAAAATAAATCATATGTTAAACAAAAATCATCAAAATAACACTTATAAACACAATAAGAATTTCTCAATCGACATTGAGTCCATTTGATGATCAACTAACAAGTCAGCAATTATTATATGATAGTTAATTGGCCTAAATTGAATCTTGCGTGCTACTATTGTCCTCTAATAAATTGATTGGCAAATGGTAAATAGTATTGATCAAATATTATCATTTACACAAACGTCATCAAGTATTATTTTTACTTTGATCTTTCCATTATAAAATTCACAAAAATTAATATACATATTTTTTTTTATCATGTATATGATAACACTTTGTGCATTTGACCGATCACTATCGTCATATAATACACATATTTGATGAAAAGCATTTTATTCTACCATAAATGTTATTAGAATAAACTTCAAAGCCACATAAAATGATAGTGGGCATTAAGAAGTGAACAAAGGGTAGCTCTATGCAATGAAATAGCAAAGGTGCACGATCAATGCTAGTCTTAGCAGATCACTAAATTTGTGCTTACATAACACTTCAAGCCCCAAAAAATTCAGTCATTTTAACTGAATTTTTTTAGTTTTAACAAAGCTTATCTTCTTTTAAAATAAAAATTTATTTGTTATGTCATCGTAGAGCATGAGCAGAAGTGAATTTCAAGTTATAATAAATAACAAGAAAGGCATATGTGATCTTTTGCTGAATATTGATTTCTTTCCAAAACCTTCTTTTGCGCTTTGCTACTGGTCATAGAATATTTTAAAGTAATTTGTCGATAAGTATATTACTTCATGCAGAAAAGCTTTTTTTCTTAAGAATTATGAATTAATAATTGAAAGAGGCCAATAATTATTGGATTATTAAATTTAAGAACAATGGGTGCGGCAGTATTAGGTATATAATATTTCTGTAGTCTAGTGAACGCCCGTGTTGCCCCGCGCGTTGCCTCGGAGAATATTGATTATGTCGTAATATTGGGGCCAAATGTTAAAAATGAAAAACCAAAAATATATTGGTAAGATCATTTTATGTAATATGTTGATATTAAATAGCTAATTTAATCACTAGACTGATAAGAAATAAAATCTAATTAATGTAAGAATAAAGTATGTATTGTTAAATTATTGAAATAAATGAAACTTACCCCAACTGGCTCCGGTACGACCAAGAAATTGTCCAGTCTCAGAATTCCATAGAAAAATTTTAAAAGCTTCCCATTTTCCAAGTTCTGGGGGTGGTGTGTAATATTGCTCAACTTTTTTCTCTTCCATGTTGATAAGATAAGTTGAAACTGATGAAAATTAACTTATTTAAATGAATAAAAATGTGATTTTATTTAAAGTAGTTTTGGAGTTCTAAGCAACAACAGCAATTGACTTATTGAAGAACGAAGGGGCAGAATAATGCAGCTCCTTCAAATGCTGTTGGTGAACTCAACGCCTGTGCTACTACTGCAAGCAGTTTACAGGGGATGAATATTGAGCGATCACAGATACTCCAGTCCCAGTTTCGTTAACTTAAACGCGCAAACGCAATACACCATATTATTATCAACGATTGTCGGATTGTCTGATAATGCTACTGCGCATCCGTTCAAATCATATAAGTATTTATTTAGTTCTAGGTACATACATATGTATGTATTAATTTTTTTACATCTCAAGATATTTATACATTTTTTTCCACTTCCGATTGTATGATGATACAGGGCCATACATTTTCCGTTGCTTTAAATAACTTTTCTCCCAGAAACTGCTTCTTATTACATATTTTTAATTTTAGTAGGTCACGGTTTGTTATGTCAGTCTAAGCTAGTTGTAGTCCAATCAACTACAAAAGAAAAACTCTATGTGATCATTCTTTTTGGGAGTAGAGATCAATTTTGAATTTTTTTTTTTTTAAAAATATATGACATTGCATCTATAAAAAAAATTGATCAAAAGAATAGATGAACAAATTTATTTTCAGGATCTTCTGTTTCCGTATATCTGACAGAAACAGGTTTACAGGAAATTGTAAGTTCTGTATATGAAATGGGCCTTTAGAAGTTATAAACAAATATATAATAATATGTAAAGAATTGAGGATTGATTCTTCCGTCAAAACGGTGTAAACAAATAGAGTTTTTCTTTCTTCATTCATTAAACTATTTATAACCTATGACTACATTTTATTTTGATTAACTAATTTTTGAACTATAAAAAAGAGTAAAAACATTTTTCATTATATATCTTTTAATAAATATTTTATTACAGAAGATTAAAATATTTGTAAATTTTTTTTATCTTCCCAGACAACAGAATATATAAATATATTGCAATATATTTGATATATTTATATTACAATATATTCATAAATATGTACATACGTCTATACATAAATTTTTAAGCACGAAAATTATTTACTTTTATATGTACATTACACGAACCAATTTTATATAAATTTTGTTTTTTTTGTTGATTTTTTCTCTGTCATGTCTCTTCATTAGTGAAATAATCACGTAATTTAGTGTTACTTTACATAAGAAAAAGGAAAAAAAAAAAAATATTAGAAAAAAATACGTATATATATATATATATATATTCCATTTGTTCAATTTAACCATATTTACCAATTCAAATGCATTATTTTTACAACATATGAAAAATCACTCGGAAATTTATTATTTTACAATGTTTGCACAAGCATCATCAATCAGAATTTGTCATTAATAAAGCCAAAAAAGCAAATAGTAATAGCACACTATACATTACAATAAATAATATTTTCCTTCACAATTACATTTGATTACATTCATTATTATTACCACAGATAAATATATTTATACTTTTTTTTTTACATTTAATACAATTAATGAGATTCTTCGTAAGCATAACGTCTCTCAAAAAAATTTCATTTCGTATAAAAACAAAATAATTTTATACAAGAATATTAATAAAATACATTATCTATTTGTTTTTCGTAAAAATTTACAATTGTGCGCTAAAAAAATCTATCGTTTTTCAAAAAAATTCACCAAAAAATTTAAGTCACTACGCCCAATATATGCATATGTATATATACAATGTATAGATGCAAAAATATATATACATATTTTTGAATGTATATATATATATATATATTTTTGAAATTATATATAGATACATACATATATGAGATGTGGTACATAAAACTAGTGTTAACATTTCATCAGAGATATAATTGTCGTTAGAAATTTTATGAGCTTTAATAATGAAAAACTGTGATATGATATTTAAAACAATAATTAATTGAAAACGTAGTTTCGTTAATAACTATTTCATAAATCTTATAAACTATAATTGAAATAATAATAATTAGAATAATTAATAATATTAAATTTATTCTTTAAAACTATATTTTTATATAATTAATTGGCAAAAACAGTTAATATATTTCATTTATTACTAGTATTAATATCATTTGTATAGTAGCAATTATATTTTAATAATATGACATTCGTTGCATAATTTGATTTCTACCTAAATAAACAAGAGAGCACTTGGGATAACGAGAATAGTACCCAAATGAATCAACATAATAGTTTTTTTGCTGAGTAATGCTCTATATTTATTTAATTAAAATTTCACCCAGTCTTAATCGCAGGTAGAACCGTCAACAAAAAAATGTCAAACGAAAAAACGGTTAATCAAATAGTTTAAAAATAATAATTAATCATGATTCTTATAACTGATCTCACATTTTGACATTTACATACACATTCAGTTAACTTATAGCACAAGTGTAATTACAAGTTACAACAATACAAGATAAAATACGCAAAATTAAACATTTGTTGTTTCGAACAATACAAACACTTAGTGTTACGTAGTTCATCCTGTATGTATAAATATAATCGAACACTTATGGTCATTTATATCCATCGTATACATTGAAATTGATATATACATAAATATTATACACATATATATATATGAATTTATATGCATACATATTTATATATGTGTAGAATATATTATATTATTATATTATATTATATGAATTAAAAGTTCATTATGTGTTTGAACAAGAGAAATGAGAATAAAATCGATAGGGTATAATAATGATACAATAATAGTTAGGTAAATGGGCAATAATTACATTCACCGGATTATAATGCGATAATATCATTTTTTCAAGTGTCTGTAAAAAATTCAGACATTTTCGTTAATTGCAGATAAATTTTTTACAATTAGATATGAGCTACTATTTATGTCTTAAATATGACATTCAATAGTTTTTCTTTATACATATATAAGATGAATCAAAATCATATTTTTTCAAGTGCCCATAATTAGTACGTCTTACTGTTGATATTTTTTTACAAGATTCTCTTTTTTAATTCTACTATGACTATTACTATTTTCACTCCTTTAATATACATATACATTAATAACATTCGGTAATGCAATAAAAATGAATTTGTAAAACGTAGATGTAGTATTAAAAAAAATTTCTTTTGATTATTATTGTTGTTTTAAGTCGAATTATGCCTGAAAAACTTATTTCTGTGATAATAGTAATGAATGTATATGATAATTATTATAAGAGTAAGAAGATGACAACAGTTATATATGTATAACATTTGTGAGTATAAAGATAAAGATGATTCGAAGAAATCACTCGTCTGGGCACTCTCCAGGTTGTTTCATTATTGAATAATCGAGTCGATATTGAGCTGAAATTATACCATTTATTAACTTAATTTACGAATCATGTAAGATATATAAATAAGAAAATAAATCAAATAGAAAAAATAAAAAACGTATAAGAAATTTTATTTTTTTAAAAACTCACCTCTTTTTGTAAGATCTTCCATAGTTTGATCCTTGCATTCATTAGCGAGATGGTTACTACTTCCACAATTATAACACGAAATTTTTGTTGGCTGGACGGCAGAAGTATGAGGAACAACAACGGGTGTAGATGGCAAATAAGTTTGTGATGGTGCAACACCTACAGCAGCGACAGCTGTTGTCCCCGTAGGTGGAGGCAAGGGTGGTGGAGGTGGTGGCGGTGTTCCTCCTGCAGCACCAGGTTGCCCTGGATATGGATACATCATTTCGCCATTCGGCTGATAGCTTTGATACGTAGGTCGAGAAAATATTGAGTGAGAAAAACCACTCGAATAAATGCCGCTATTGGGTCTTAACGTTGGAAAATGACCATGCGGGAGAAATGTCATTTGTGGATGATTCGTTGGCCCCGGGAAAGCTGATATACAATGGGGTGTTGTTGATAAATTTACTTGTGGAGGAGGAGCAACAGTACCACCACTATTTCCACTATTACTACCATTGCCATTACCATTACCCCCACCACCATTCATTACTTGATTTTTACGCATCATTTGTGCTTGACTTTTTTTCGAACGAGAACGTTCGTTCATTTGTTGTTGAACTGATGGTATATTTTGATGTGATACGGCTACCGCAGAATAAGAAAGAACAGAACTACCTGGAGTTTGGTCAGTTGTTCCACCAGACGTACTACAACTATCGTTGGTTATTGAAGGGGTAGTATTATTGTTTGGCCACGGCGCTGCGGGAGGAGTCTCAGGTGGTGAACGACTTCCGGTACTATCAGAACTACTACTTTGTGAACATTGACGATTACTATCAGCATCCAATCTTAAAGTTGATAGTTGAGCCACACAATACATATGTTGAGCATTACACCTGTAAAAAAATTCACTATTTTCTTAATAATAATATACAGTTTAATTTACATGCAAAGTTTAAAACAAAAACTTATTTCCGTCTTACAGTAAGATAACAAATAATTTACCTTGGATAACGATTTTGTATTCCAGCCACTGGAACTGTAAGACAAGCGTAACAAGGATTTTGTGTTGCATACATTGCAGTTTGAGGTGAGTGATATATCGATATTTGAGATGGATCTACAGGCGGTTGCATTGCTTGATAACGTCTTACTCCACCAATATTTGAAGGATGACTATGATGATGATGATGGTGATGGTGATGATGATGAATTGATTGATGTAAATCTCCGATCAATGGTTGTTTTATTGTAGAAATAGAATTTTCATTTGATAAATCACTTCCAGTCTGAAATTATAGTTTAGTATTTTTAATATTATTTTTTATTATTAAAAACATTAGTAATGGTTCATTTACCTCATTATCAGATTGTTCGGAAACTGAAGAATGAATTAAATTCCCAGTAGTGCTTTCTTTTTTATCGATGGTCATTTGACTTAAACCATTTGCAGCAGTTGTTTGGGTGCGAATAATATTTCTTAATTGACCCACAGCATTTGGCGTTAGTCCAATATCTCTTAAATCATCATCACTCATTCGTCTTATCTATAATGAAATTAATTTAGTATTTTTTTCATGTGAATAATGGTAAATTCTACTTAGTATGACATGAGATGAAATGTATTTCTATTTCATAAGAAATATTTACCTCTTCTAATGAATGATTTTGCAAGTTTCCTTTATAATTTGGCATTTCTTTGCCTAATGTTTCTCTCAATGAATCGCCTGATATTGATGATCGTATTCGTGAAAGTGGTTGATGTTTTGATGAAGTTGCTTGAGTAGCTGCGGTTGTTGTATTGTCAACGTTACTGTGTCGTGAATAGGTGCCAGTAGTAGTTAATGGTGAACTTGATGGTGGTGGTGCAGATTTCGGTGGAAGTACGGATTGTTGACTGGATGGAATATTTCTATTTGTTCCAATAGATGAACCAGGAAGTATATGACCACTTACATTTGTATTGGTGACACTAGTTTGATTACTAGATACATTACTGCTCACAGATATTGTATTTGGAGTCATAGGCGTTGTTGGACCAATACTTGAACGATCTTCAAAAGGCCATCGATTATTTCTGCGACCCAGTGGTGAATTACTTCGACTTGGTGATCGAGACTGAGATGGTGATGATGGTCGACTTACTAGAGGAGATGCCGGATAAGTTACCATATCACCTGTGTGATATACCATTTGATTTCCAATCATCATAGTTTGTCCTGTCCACGGTGCTATAGAATTAACAGCTGGAAAGCCAAGATGAAGATACTGCGTTGGAGTATTAGGAGGATTCATTGTAATTTGATCTGGAGGTGGTAAACACATCCCTGGAGGAGGTGGTGGCATTGTCATACTTGATGGAATTCCACTAACGATTGGATTATTTCGCATCTGCATATCACCAAAATGTTGCATAGGAGGTGGTACTGTACAATTGGTTGACATCTCAATTGGATCAGCCAAACGATCACTTGAGCTACCACATGGTCCACATCCTGGCACTGGTTTATATGACATATTTACTACAGGTTTTAAATTATTTCGCGATTCCTCTTCTTCCTGTAGTTTAAGATAAATATTACTGAACGCACTTTTCTGTTCATAATTAAAGGCAGGATGATTAAGTGCCATTGTATATAAGAGTAAAAGTTCTTCTAATAATTGTTCATCTTGACTGGTCCCAATTAATGAAATTATTTCCTGAATATCCAGATTTGCTAAACCTTTATGGAGCACTGTAGCACATTCATAATTACTGCCATGTAAAAGTGCCATATAGAGTATCAATCTTCTTCTTGTCTTCATGCCTATAACACCGAGATTCGCCAATTCTGCTAGATCGGTTGCATTATTTGCATGATGTTCAGCATCACGCAAATCATTGTAATCCCGTTTGCCTCTATCCTCAATGCATGTTCCAAGATATCGAACTTCACATGGTAAGCACATATTTAGCAATGTGCTCATAACATCGATACGTTTATAACTGGAATAAAATAATTATTTAACAACTAAATAACAAATATTAATATTCATAGATGTATATGTATATATATATATTTGTATATCTATATATTATAAATATTCATTTTTCATACCAGCTGCCTAATGTTAACATAATATAAAATTTGCCTATTCAAAAATAAACAAAATTACTACGAAAAATAAATACTAAACAAGAAAAAAAAATTCGTTCTACCATTCAACATTGAATTCTAAACAAAGAAAATAAATATAAAAATGAATAATCTAAAAGACAATTATAGTACGTTGATTGTGATACTACGGCAAAATAAAATGTAACGGAAATACTATTTAATATGAAATTTAATGTAAATAAAATGATTGAAATATATACAAAGTAAAAATACCTGGACAGATTTCTAAACCATGATACGACGTTCTCTTTACACACCATTGCCAGACAACATTGATACCACTTGGGATGAAAAAAGCGCCGATGCGAAGAACTTTGGCGCTTGAAAAGAATTATTGACGATAATACGATTAATAATTATAATATGACTACTCTTAGCTTTTAAAGAATCAATTCAACGATAATTGTTCAACTCGCTGGATTATAAATGGCAAATATTCACTAGGGATAATAATAACGGTGGTGGACGGTTGTATTACATACGACCATCACTCTAAATGCACCGAAAAAAATGAATATGCAATTACACTGATCACACCAGAATGAATTTCTGATCAATTTATTAGCTGTTAGGCACAAATCTAGAATCGTTAGAACCACAAATTATCAACTTTGGCAAGTCGTAATGCTAAATACGATAATGGCCATATTCCAAGATAAATTATATACGCATGTAGTAGCGC
Organism: Chelonus formosanus; assembly: GCA_028641665.1. Lineage (NCBI taxonomy): Eukaryota > Metazoa > Arthropoda > Insecta > Hymenoptera > Braconidae > Chelonus > Chelonus formosanus. The sequence goes on along the minus strand of CM054004.1, from coordinate 7,383,488 downwards.
TTTATTATAAGTTTCGCGTTAGTATGGAAGTACCCCGATGAGGGCACTATTCAAGATCTTTAATGTGCATGCGCACCGTCCGCGAGTACCAGCATGCATTTAAGAGGAAATATAAAAAGACACAAATTTTCATTTATTATTTGATCTAAATTTTCAAATAATCAATAGAATACTCTTTTAAATAAAGTCTTGACATGGTTCTTTATTAACTACATAATTAATTATATAATTACCAATGACAACATTACGTTTTTTAAACATCAGATTCACTTTTATTTTGTAATGATTAAAAATAGAAAATTGCGCGCGATAATATAAAATAATTATTCAATAATTCTTTCAAGTATTGTAGAATTTATGACATACGATATTAATAATTCTTTTATTATTTCTGCAAAAAATTATAAAAAAATGATTTACACTTTTCCTCATGATGATTAAGTCTTTTATTATTGTCTAAAGACATTTGTAATTGATTGCTATTAACGACAATGTTTTATTTTCCAATGATATTTATTTTGTAAATATTCAATCAATTCAACCTTAATAATTATGAATGTATCAAAAAAAAAAAGACAATTCTAGAACACCAACCTTTTATTCAGGTACTTTTTGATTATGTACCGTTAATATTTTCCACCTTAATGGTTAACATTGAATGAGCTTATAATTTTATCTTAATATTAAATACTTAATTCACAATTCCGACAGTCAGATAATTATTTATAAGCTGATCAATTAACTTTTCATAAAATTTCTTTTAAAAATATATAAAATTCTTTTAAAAATTATTTATATACTTTTTAAGATACATCTGATCAAGGTATTGTATTCGTAAAAAATATAGATTAAAAAATTTGAATTGTAAAAGACGTATATAATATATTAAAATCAATTAATTTAAGAATAAAATTTTTGCAATTTAAAAATATCATTAATAAAAATATATTACGTACATATGTATAGTTGAGGTATTGTGTTATATAAAAATATATGAAACATTATGTATATATATTTTCAAGTCTTGACATGAAGTGATAAATTAGTAACAATCAAGCTATCACTCAAATCTGATAAGCTCATTCTACCAGATGTGCTAGTAGTGATAATACTTGATTTTTCACTAGTGTGATGGAAATTTGATATGTTGGGAGTAGAAGTCCGCCCTTTCATGAGAACGGTTTTCTCAGTACTCTTACTAGCTTCTTTAATAGAGATTGAAGATACATCACTAAAACCTGGTAATGTTGATGTTGGGTTATTATTATTAGTTGGTTTTTTGATTGGTGACTTGGTTCGTTTAGCCATAGCTACCGTTATATCAGAACTAGACGAAGAAGTTAAAGCGCTTGCTTCACGAGTTTTTCGGGCTATTGGAATAAGCCATGCTAAACCCAGCCCCATAAGAAAATCTTCCATCTTTTCAGGAGGTGAAGTCATAGTATTTGAAGTTGGAGTACTTAAAATATCAGATATTCCCGAAAACCCGGAAAAGCTACTAGAACTACTTGAAGAAATCTTATCACTCTTAATTTCAATATTTCTTGCGCTACAATGAATCAAAAAAGAATCTAATGATTTTAATGTCTCGTCAACTTTAAAACGATCACTATTTATACCATGAGTATTTTTAGACAATGATATCATGAATTCTTTATTATTTTCTCGATCATTTTCGTCATAATTGTCACCCGAAATCGGAACAAGTTCATTATTATGCATATCTGACATCTTTATCGTTAATTCTTTTTGGACGGCCTTTTCGTTACTTTGTTTAATGGATGCTTCACCTAAATTCGATAAAAACGGTACGTTATTATTTTGCATATTTTTAATATTATCAGAAACCAGTTTTTTTGATAGAATATCATCCATGTGCGTTTTTTGAGATTTCGCTGATGGAGTTCTTACACTCGCCATACTTCGAGATGCAGTGTCTGGAGTATCTAATTCTTCAATTGTTGATAACTCCGGGCGCCTACCTTCAATTCTATAACATTTCAATCAAATATTTACATTAATTTAAAATTTTTCTTAAATATTTTAATACAAATATATAAATACGGAATCAGTTGGCCTTTTTCTTACCGATTTCTTAATCCATTACTTAGAGGAATTTTCGATATATCTTTTAATGCATGATTCAAGTTTTCCTGTTTAATGATCTAAAAAAAGAAAGTAAAATTAATAACTTGAAAATAAATTTACAAAAAATGTTGTTAATTAAATTTTGATTTTACTTTTGTAACTAGAATATTTTGCATCCTCTCTTCTTCTACTGCTTCTATTGGCGATGACGTAACTGGTCCTGAATTACTCCTTCCTGCTGAAGGTAATTCATAATGAATAGTTTTATTTTCAAACGATATGTCTTCAAGAGGTCTGTGTTTTTCTAATGTTTTGCTTTGCTCTAAAATTTCATTAGATAGTTTTTCTACCAAGGAATCAGTTTTTGATGAAGAAGTGGTTGGTAAAACTTCAGAATCTAATTGCTTTTTAAATCTTTGTAAGTTTATATTAACCTTTTCTTCTTTTACAATTCTAGGTTTAGTTTTAGCAGGTAAGGATGATTCATTTTTTGTAGAATTTGTTAATTTTGGTGTCTCAACAATAGGAGATAAATCATGCGATAGTTGATGATTTTGATCAATTTTTTGAAATTCAGTACAAGATTTCAAAATACGATTGCACATTGAATCAATATTTTCTTGAAATTTTTTCAAATACATTATATTACTCTCATAGGGCATTGATGGTAATGTTCTAATACTGGTTTCTGTAGTTTGTGTCATAATTGATGGTTCTTGATCTTGTCTAACTTTATGAAGCATATTATCAAGTGTATTCAAATTTTCTATACATTCTACTTGCATATCATCAAGTTTATTAATCATCAAAGAATCCTGTTCTGACATACGATTACTACGGTGAATTATTTCACCAATATCTTCATTAATTGTTCGATAAGAACGATTCTTACAAATACAACACGGTTTAATACAACCTGTACCATTTGAGCTTTGTTGGGGGCTATTGTGAGAATCAAATAATTGATGTTGCTCTTTATGCTTAAAAAGTGTTGTCTTTTTTTCTCTTTTCTTTTCATCATCAGAATACTTTACAATTCGAGTAATACGATTGAGATGTGGAATGTTAGAAGGCACATTTATTACACACATTGATGGCGTTTCTGGAGTACTTACTGGACTTATTTCATCAGCTAATTTTCTTCTACTATCACTTATTGATGTACATAATAATTGAATTAGAGATGTATTACTATTACTTTCAAGATTAGAACTTGGTTTTAAAGCTGATAAACTTGCATAAGATGAAGATGCTTCTGAATTGTCTGTATAAATAATTTTTTGTTTTACTGTGTAGGATTTTTTAGTAGAAGCTGATTGAATATCAGGTGAATATTGTGTTGAAGTATTTTTACTGGATGGATAATTGTTAATTTTTTGAGCTAAAGATTTTTTCTTCATTTTTTTAGGAGAACGTTTTGGAAGTTGTTTTGGTACTTTTTCCACTTGTGATTCAATACTATCTGTTGATTCCTGTATTTGTAGAGGACTACCTGCTCGAGAAGTAGGAGCTGACGTAGATGTTACTGTGTTAGTCGATAATTTTTTGGTCGGAGAATTAGAAGGAAGTGATCGAGCTTTGGATCGTGGTGAGGTTTTTTTTAATATATTCAAGCCATTCTGGTGTGCATGTTTAGTCGCATCATGAACTGTTCCATTAGCGACATTAATTACAATGCTAGGACGATTAAATGATTCAGTACTGCTTACTTCTCCATGAGTGATTATTTTTATTACTGGTTCAACATATTCTAATTTATCTGAATCTTTAGATTTTCTTGACCTTTGCTCAAGCTTTTCAGATAATTCAACTTGAACACTTTTATCTTCACCAACTTGATTACATTGTGATGTTTGAACAGCTATTTCACTTTTATCTACTGTATCAACATCAGCTTTCTTTTTTTTATCCTTTTTCTTCAATTTACTTTTTTTAGTGTCAGAAGGTTCACTAGTTTTAGATACATTAATAACTTTAATTTCTGGTGATCTTCTACGTTCAGGTTCACTCGGTCTATAAGAAGAACCAGCTTTTTTAGATTTGCTTTCATTAAAAAGTGAAGTCATACTGGCTGAAAGAATTTCATCTGGCAATGAATCCCCATATTCTTTTAATAAAAGTATTTTTTGTCTTTCAACTTTCTTCAACATATCTAGAATTTGTTCATTTCGTGATAAAGGTATATCTTCACGAAAATTGTCATCATCCTGATCAAAAGGTTTTTCCCATCGTCCTTGAGCTTTATTTATATCCGTTGGTTTGCAGCAGGATATTTTTATTGGTTCTCCTATAATTATTTCATCATTGCAGCAAGAACATTTATATTCACGTTCATCACAAATATTATTTAATATTTTTCTTCGTTGATTAAATAATTTTTGTTGTTCTATTCTGTTCTTAATATTCAAAGCTCTTAATTGTCTTTCATCACGGGTTAAATTTTCTAAATTTTTAAAAAAAATCTCATGTTCACGTTTAGTCCTTTCACGTTTAAATGCTTCAATACCACGTTTTTTTTGAATTTCTTCTAATTTATTTTTATGAGCTAATTTTTTCTCTTCTTGTTCCGCAATGAATCGAGCTTTATCTATAGCATTGAATTCATCTCTTACATTTAATTTTTGCACAATACCTTTTAAATGATCTTTTTTCCATTGAACAGTCTTATTTAATTTATCATCACGGTTAGCTGCACTTTTACAAGTTTTAGGAGTAGTTACTGGACGAATTTCTACAGGGGTATTGTTTGGAACAGCTGCAACAGCAGTAGTGTCAGAAAAATATGAAGAATCTTCACTCGATGATAAACTGAAATTACTGTTACAAACATTACGATTATTACAAATTGATTCCCCAGATGTTTGTTGCTGGTAATCATCTGGATTATAGGCTAAATGTTGACTATCTTGTTTTTGAGTTGACACTTGAGATTTTACACATTTTGAAGCTTTTGATTCACAATTTGAAGTATGTTGATTAACTGAATCACAAATGACATACTCAATATCATCTTGATTTGTATCTACGTTCACTACAAAATGATTGCGTTGCTTCGATTGATCTTCGTCATCTTTTACAGATGGCACGTCTTCTTGATGAATTTCAACAACTACTCGTTGTGGTGATTTAGGCTTATGTACTTGAGAGCTGGTTTTTCCATTTGTTTTTACGGTTAGTTTTTTAGGTGTTTTCTTACTGATTACTTTAGTTTGTTTTCTTTTTTTTGGAGAAATATATGTTTTGATCACATGAATATCATTATCATCACTTCTTTGTGAATCATGTGTACGTACAACTTCAGCAACAGATGTAGTAGAATCTGCTGGATCGATCGAAAATTTTGTTTTTGGAGAATTTATTTGCTTAGGAATATTTGATACAAGAGCTGATCGAGTATCTTCTACTTTACGTACTTGTCGTAATCTTTTCTGTTTTATTTCTGCAGCATTCGGCTTCTCAGCCTGTTTTAATGATTGAATCGCTTCTTTACCGCGTCTTTTAGCAGCTACACTATTTTCATATTTTCTTATCTCCGAAATAACATTAAAGTTAGGTTGAGTTGCTGCTGCATCATGTGCTAATCCAATTTCTTCCATTTCTTGTTCATACTTTTGTTGTATTTCCATAATTTTTCTGTCATGCATTTGTGCAAGTTTGGAGTTTTTATCTTTTTGCAATTGATCTAATGTTCTTCGAGTTTCTTCTCTAGTTTGGTCTAATACATTGCGTGATGTTTCATTGGATTGTTGTCGAACCTTCAAAGAATTTTACATTAATAAATAATATTTTTTTTTTAATTTATTTTTGAATTAAATTTTAAATTCTACCTGCAGTATTCGTAACCTCCTACGTCGATCTCGTTCGTATTTTTTTATCTTTTCTCGATCGGCTAATATTGTATGTTGGCGATGTATACATATCGGATGATTTACTGTAAGATGAACTGACATGTTTATATGTTTTTATTTATTAAAATGCACAAATGCATTTATAAAGTTATAACGAATTTTCAAGTTAAATTTGGATGGACAATTTAACGGTCATTGACAGGACCTGTATACAACTTTCCACATACAACAACTCAACAGTTGATTGGATCAATTCATCCGGTAAAATAGTCTTCATTACAGTAGCGCCCTCTAATCACATTTATTATTCTAGAATTATTTAAAGTCCGGCCTTTGTCAATACAGCAGATAAATTTCAAATCAATTTCAAAACATTTAAAAATGACGATGTTTTTCAAAAACTAAATTTTTTAACAATCTGTCCACATAAACTTATTAAATTTACCAGCAATCCAAAATATGACGTAATTTTTAACAGATGTTTATAAAAAACAAAATAACTACAACCATCTTATTGTTAGTTTTGAATATATTTTATTACAATTGTGGTAAATTTTATAAATCCTGATAAAATAATCAATATCAACCAATTATTGGTGCCTATAACGAGGTTGTGTTAAAACTTTTTGAAGTAAAATGAAGGGCGTTTCCAACGTTATTGCAAGAACATAAGCAAAAAGATACGTCAGAAAAACATTGCCTAGGTAAGTAATAAACTGAAAATGAATTACATAAAGAATTATTAACCTTATTATCTATGTATCAGACTTTTAGCATTCAATACAGTAAAAACAAAATACCGCTGGTGTAATATCCACGTGTACTGGTTTTTCAGCCATCATATACATTGTACTAACAATTATTGGATTAAGTAAATAAGCGCCATAAGTCATTCTGCTCATAGGAATCCAGGCTTTGAGTGAAAGAAAATTATTTATAATTCCTGTATGATGGAATAAAATTATATAAGTACACTCATAAGCAAATGATAATTTTAGGATTAGGCCACTATAATAACTATCACATAAGAACCATTATGTAATGCTAAATCAACGCATTTTTTGAAGTAATAGTAAAAATAATGACCTGCATTATTGGTATGACATGCAACTAACAACCAAGCGATACCAATTCCCCAAATAGTTCTGCCTAAAGCCATGTAAAATGCTGAAGTAACAACTGTTAAAATTCTTCTGTTTGATGTACCAAACAATGTAAGGAGATTGCATGAACTTCCCAAAATCCAAAGAAGACATAAAGTTCCCTGATAGAAAGAAAAAGTTTCAACTATTATTCAACATTTCAATGATAAATTAAAAGAAAAAATGAATGAAATATAGGCTGCATACTTTTTTAACAATCAATTTTCCTTCCAATCTGAATAATATGTATGCTGCAATCATTCCAACTAAATAAGGACCAATTCTTACCCATGGTGGATCATAAATAATATTCATCTTATTCCAAAGATCGTCTGCTCTATAAGATGAATTTTTTTTCATTTTTTGTGTCACTTTTTCTATAAATAAACCATATGAAAATTATGAATGCTTACGTGAAAATGAATTCATTAGAATATGATACATAGCCAGTAATCAGAACTGAGGAAATTAAAAGCCCAAATAGCAAAACTATAGCTAAATAGAAATATCTAGAAAAAAATTTTTTTAAACAGAAAATGAATATTATTAAGTACATAAAAGTAAATGAAAAAATATTATTCTTATTACATGTTTGATAAGAAAAGGAGAAATATTCCGACAATGAAAAATTGCATGTCATTTGATATGTACCAGCTCCAAGACAAACACTAGCAAGAAAATTTTTTTAGCTTTTATCAGAGTAATAAATCAATAAATATTTTATGATTCATAAATACCATTGTGTCTTTATCAAATAAATTATTAATATAAAGCAAATTTCTCCACCAATATTTTGCACACATTTCTTCAGGCTTTTCAGACATTTGAAACAGGGCTACATGAGCATAAAAACTTGTAAATATTTGAATTATTCCTAAAACTATCATATAAGCAGGAGTCAACCTGAAAAATAAAATTACTCATTTAATTCATTGATTTAACTACTCATCAGTATCTTACCTCACAATTCTTTTAATTATTAATCCAAAAAAATTTGTCCATTTAAGTTTTGTAGCATGTTGTCTTTCTTCCTTTTTTTTATTTGTCTCTTGAAAAAATAACCAAGCTACTAAAAATCCACTGATACAAAAAAAAGTATCCACTGACATTGCTCCATTACTAATTATTTGAGCACTAAAACCCTCTCCATTTCGCCAAGCTGTTATTCTATTATCGGCAAAATCATTCATGTATATCACAGTATGAATTAGAATTATCCAAAGCATTCCAAGGAATTTTATTCCATGAATAGCAGATATTGAATCTTTTTTTATTTTAGTTTTAAAAATCATGCCGGAATTCGTATAAACAGAAAAACATAACAGAATTTGGCAAAACATACTTGAAGATTTACAAGTATTTTTTATCGCAAGATGTTTATTTTGATGAAAGCTAGTTGGATCTTATAAAGATAAAAAAAAATATTAATCAATTTTATAAATAAATAAGTTGATACATAAAATACATAAATTCATAGTTATTCATACTTAAATATAATCCATCATTATTGTCGTTTAAATTCATGAGTCTTTTTTTTCTTACTAGTCTTTTTTGATAAATAATAATATCATATCCTGTTCCCAAAATTATCATCAGCCCTATTATTATTAAGATAATTCTAAAAAGGAATCATTTTTATTATCTATTTAGGAAGTTGGTTCTTGATAATATACTACTTACATAAAAATAATAGATTGCCAATTTAATAGCCAGTGATAATCAAATCTACCATCTTTGACGTGAATGAGACTAAAATCCGCTACATATAAATCACCTACCGGAAGAGCTCTTGTTTTAAATATTTCATTGAGAATACTCTGCAATTCATATGTTGTACAGGAAGCGGGAAGACAAAGTCCCAAAGTTATGATATCCTTGAAAAATATTTTATTTTATCATTTTATAATGAGAGTCAATATGGTCGTTGAGATATATCTGAAATACTATTTATTGAAGAATAATTACTTACTTCATCTGGCATTCTCACATGATATTGAATGGTACTATTATGTCTAAAACGTGCAATGAAGTAATTAATTTCATAAGGGGGAAATTCTTCATCAATATTACGATATAAGGAATTATTTTTCAGAAAACTTGGAATTAATTCCAAGGATTTATTATTTCCAAGATCTGAGCATTGAGTTTTTTGACCAAGCCAAAATTTATTGCCGTATATAAATCCTGATGAAGGCTTTCCATTTGCATCTAGGACTATAAAAAATGATTGATTACAATAACATTATTACAAACCTTTAAATAATATCCTTATAATTTACTATTCTTTCATAAAATTCATTTATACCTACTCTTTAAACTCCACAGCTTTCGATTATCAATTCCTTCCCGAAGCATATTTAACTCACTCTTACACTTACTAAAATTTTTTAAAATATTTGTCGTTTGTGTTATTATATATGCTGGAAAACTCTTTTCTATTTTATAATTTGAATTAGCTTTCACATTGTTAATAATTCCAATAAAATAAATGACTAATGTTATAAAACAAATTTTTACAGAAACTGAAGATAATTGAAACATTATTTTAAACTCAATTGATTTGTTATTTATAATAGAGTATTTAAATTTGATTACTATAATTTTCTATGGCTTAGATAGTCAGGGGATTGTGTTAGAAGAAAAGTGACTGCCAGTAAGGAAGGATTGAATATTTCAGGGCAGAATTGAAATGGAGAGTAAAATATAGTAGTAATCCCCTCTATTTTCTATAAACATAAGAGATGAACACATTTGATCTTTGATTTTAATATTTATCTACTTGATTCAATTTTTAAATAATTACAAAAATTACATTTCGGAATTAAAGTCAAAAATTAATGGTCATTTTTCATTAATCATACATAATAGAGAATTCAAGTTTATTTACAATAAATAAAAGATAAAAGTTGATAACAATAAACTACTATAAACTCGAAATACAAGCTGAAGATTAGCAATGTGAAAGTAGTGTGGAAAACGATGTAATGTATCGATGTATCATAGTACGGACGTTGCATCACGCTTAGAGCAAGTCTTATTCTAGAGAAAGTTGAACGTTTTCTTCTCAAGTACTTATACAGAAATTTATGATATTCAATTAAATGACATTTCTTTATATCAAAGAAACAAAAAAAGATAAGTTGGAATAAGTATTAATTCTATTCTTAAAATGTGTAACAATGATTTGGAATGTTTTACACTATTCAATTAATAATAAACAATGCCATTAAAATGTGATGTCTTATAAATAAAAATAAAATCAAACTTGCATACCCTTATCTTTTTATGATTCTTATTTCAATATTACCATTTTTTTTAAACTTATAACTAATGAAAAAATAATAATCAAATTCTATTAATCATAATGATCTATTAAAGTAAACAAGTACTACTAGTGAGTGTAAAATTATTATTAGATTAAAAAAATAATATTTCTTTGGAATAAAAAGTAATATTTTTTTATATAATACAATTGACAATACAGTAATAATTTTTAATTATTACAATATCATAAATATCACAACAATAATATCTGTTTCCACACGTAAATTAAAAATAAAAATAAACAATTAAAAATATAGTATAATTGGAAGAAAAAAGTCATAATATAGGACTGCCAATGTGATTTATCAAGTTTAATGAGCTTATTGTAATACCGCTTATCAATCAGTCGTAATATAGAATAATACTCATAAAGAGCAATGTAATTATTTAAAAGAAGAAAAAAAAATTTGGCAAGTCTAATTATAATTGAAACTTTCTGTAGCATATTTAATTAATATATTTGTTAATTAAATATTTAATTATTTTGTGTTTCGTTCTTTTTCTCATCTTCAATTCCTTCTTTTCATCACTGAATTAAAAGTATGGCAATCAAAATAAAGTGGCACGCAGACATTTAAAAAAAAAACAAAGTACTTTTGTAAAAAAAACACTTAAAACTTATAGTACAGTATTCATAAAATTTTTAAAATTTTCCCTTTCCATATTCTCATCTTTTACTCAACATTTAATTACAGCTGACGCTAGTAAATTGGAGAGAAAATGGTATGTAATATCGGCCACTTAACTATATAACAATTACTACACCATATATATACAATGCTAATTTTTTAAAACGGCCGGTTTGCACCAATATACTGGTGATTTGAATGAGCAGCTATCATTTTTTAAAATTTATTATTAATGATTATAAATACTAAGCTTTGTAAAAGACAAGAATAAATAACGCAAGCGAAAAAGCAATGCGTTTGAGGCTTCAATTACATTTTTACTGATTTAAGAATATAAATACACACAGATAATACAATTCAATATATGTAATAGTCAAAAAAAAAAAAAATCATAAATTAATAAAAAAAATTTATGTAACATCGATGCAATTTCGGCATTGAATACTTTTAACATTTATTGATTTTTTCTTAATTTAAAAATTAATTTGTCTTCTATCTAATGTTCTCAATAATTTGAGTTCATACTAGATTAACTAACCATCCACCAATGAAACACAATTATTTTATTTTTTGTGCTTCATTTATTGGAAGAAAATATGCACATTTTTTTATTCATTTTATTTAATTTATTACTTTTAAAATTTCTTTATTATTTCAAACATCTTTTACTCTCATATTAACATAGTACGTTGATGAATTTCTTGGAAAGAGGCTCAGTCAAGTCTTTATCTCCTTAATGTGCGTAATCTATCAAGGATCAATTTTTACCGGTCAAACTAGATCCACTCGCAAATTAAAAAAATATTTCCAGTCCTCGGCTTCTTGATTTTTACATCATTTTTTTTTTTAAATATTTCAATAGTTATTACTTTTTTGTTTATTTTTATTATCGTTAGTATTATTATCGTATATATTTTTTTATTTATTACTATTATTTATATTTTTTCTTTGTAATATTTTTAATTTTTTATTTTGAATCGATAGTCGCTTCACTACCGTGGCTCATAAGCTTCATAGACTAGCTCTGGTACCAAGGCAAGTGAAAACGACGTTGTCGACTGCCTTGAATACTGTCGTCTTGTTGTAGGAGCTTGGTGTTACCTGTTGTTTTCTTCCATTACCACTTGTTTGAACACTCCAGCAGACATTTGACTCTTCACTTCATGACTTCCAAGTGCTGTTGTACCATCTTTAGCAATGAACAGTTGTAATCCAGATGCTAATTACAAAAAAAATACACACACACAAAACATTAGTACTACATAGATGACATAATACAATATAAAACTAATAATAGTCAACACAAACATTAGATGAAATAAAAATTATCATTTGTTAATTAATAATATTTCGATAGAATAGTTGTAATTATAAAAAAAAATTGTAGCAGCTTACTTTCAGCACTTTCTGAATCTGATTGCTCTAGATTTGTTGCTGCTAATAATTCATCAATAAGGGAATCTGCATTTGGACGTGTTACTTCTACTCGACAAAGTGCGGAATTACCACTACCATCTTCAGCTTTTTTTCTTCTTTCTAAAGCTGCCTTTGCACGATCTAATGATCCTGTTTCACTTAATCCAGATCCTCCTGAAGGATTTCTAGTAAAGATAAATAGTTTTTTTTTAACTATTTCATTATTTTTTATAATTAATAAATATTATAAAAAAATATTTATAAAACTATCATTATTTATATTAAAAAACAAACAAAGCATTATTGCTTTGGTAATTTTCTTTATCAATAAAATTAGATTTTAATATTAAATTGAATACTTATAATAAAAAGTATACAAATCAATTGATGATAGAAGAATAAAGATAAACAAAAAAAAATGAAAATAATTATGAAATGTTCATGCAAAAATGAGTGAAAAATAAATAGAAAAATTAATTATATGAAACTATTAAAAAGCTAAAGGCTATAGCTAAGCCAAGGACACATATCGTACTAATAGAGACATTAACATTAACTAACGGTGGGGTAATGCTGTTTCGATGCTGTGCGATTACGGGTGTTACTTCCGGTACACTTAGCATGGACTCATCAGAGTCGGGGCTCGTAGTCACAGTTGCCAATTTTACACTCGTACCATCAAGCAATTTTCGATGCGTATGACTGCCGCCAATGCCCCTGCAAGAGGATTCAAAGCTGTCCAAACCAAAGCTATTTTTTGTATATTTTTACTACTATATTATCTAATATATTTATTTTACTAATAAATGAAATCAAAAAAAAAATGTGTATGTCTAACATATTGTTTATATGTTATACATAAAAAATACAAATTTATTTTGATTATTTAATCGTATTTTTAATATCTATTTTATATTTTAAAATATATTTACATATTTTAAAATTTTCCAATTAATTTTAAATATATCTCTTTCGAAAATATCTCTATATTTTGAATATACAGCAGTAAAGCTAGGAAATAATGCAATCGGCAAAATGCTAATAAAACATTGTTAGAATAGTTATCTAATTAATTATAAGCCTCACGAAAATTTAATTATTAGACATGATATCAAAGCAATAGTTAAAAATGATTTTTACATTGATGATTCAATAACCCCCATGAAGTTTAGTCATCACTAGCAACACTCTAATTGTGCAAGAAAATACTTGTTAGCAATTCATTTGACTATTGTTAGTACTACTGAAAGGCAAGGCTTTATTTTTATTTTCATAGTTTAATGACTATACACTGAAGTATATAGATAACTCATAAAAATAAATAAAACAAACATGAAAGATCAAAGTATAACTTGGAACTTTTTGAGTAGAGAGTAAAAGTGAATTCACTAACACAAATTTTTCTTTATTTTTATTGAAATATTCAAAAAAATTAAATTTTACTTTGAAAATAATATATTTGAATTTTTCTGCATATTAATTCAAATAATAACCATTCAGGCAAGAAGCTGAAGAAGAATAAAAAAATTTATAATTAAAAAAAGAAATTGAAAGACCAAAAAAGAAGAAATTGAAATAAATGAAAAAATCATAAAAATTTTGGCAATAAATAAAACCTACCTGAGGGTTTGAGCTGCTGTGGCAGAAATAAACGAGGAGGCTCTGGGAGTATCAGGTCTATGAAGAGGATCAGGAGAGGAAACAGCTCTAGCTTGATCCGCGAGTCTTAAAATAGGACTAGTCATTCCTTCTCTTTTCTCAATACAATCACAAGTTTTTGACATATTTTTCCAACTAGACTGTCCAATTCGTGGTTTAGATGTTGAATTTTTATCATTTTTTGTAAAAACTATAGAAGACCGGTCACTACCACTTTTTTCATTCTTACAAGAATGCCGAGTAATATCTTGAGGTACTTTAAAAGTTTTATCTTTGATTAAATTATTATTAGTTAATGCTCCGTTGGTTGGAAGATTTTTTTCAGTACTGTTTTTGTCTATTGACAACTTAATGACATTCATTGGCATTGAAATCGTATTATCTTGAGACGTTTGACGACCTCTACGTGATGTCACTGGACTCGCGGATAGCCAAAACCGGTTAGGAGAATCTGTGATAGTGATGTTGGATAGAGGTGAAGGTGGGGACATTTGGAGTAATTTGTTTGTAACATTAGGGTCAAGTTGGTTGTTGTAACATTCATTTTGGGATAAAGTAGGAAGGCGTGGAGCCCATATCGGCCAGGAAGGTGACCTATAAATATCATAACACAAATTTTTGAAGCATGCAAAAATGATAAAAACAAATTATAATTTTTTACATAAATTCAACATTTTTTTAAATAAAAAATTTACTAATAAAGTTTAATTAAATTATAAATAATATGAAAAAAATAATTAAACATATAATTTAAACATTTACTAAATCATTATAAAAATATCTATACTCGAAAATAAGTCAATAGACAAAGAATAATAAAATTGAAAGAGGAGAAGAAGAAAAAGAAAGGAAGCAATATTTTAATTGATAATCAAATTTCGAGATATTGCTCAAAGCATGGGATCAGATTTTAAGTTAGACAATGATTAATTAATTAGTACGTGATTTATAAGTACCATTAGTATGAATATTAATGTGTTAACCGATTTCGAGGCCTTATTAAAACCACTTTCTTTCATTTTTCTATAAACAACAATCATCATTTTTAAAAAAAGACCTTGTTCTTACCTGATATGACCACTGTCACCGCCACTACTACTTTGCCTGCTATGCTGACTATGTGAATTGAGTGATCCATATCCTGATCCTTTGCTTAGTTGACTCGTGTTACTACTATTTCGAGAGTGGCCAGACTCAGTATGAGCTTCAGTAAGAGCTTCTACTGTCATTACAGAAGGTATTATTTCGCTGACAGTCATTGGATCGTAAGACTCCGTTCCACAAAGTAATTCTAGAAAGATTAAAAATTTTTTGTTCAGAATCAAATAAATCGAAAGAATGAAAGGAAAAGAGAGAGAATATTGAATAAATATTTAGTTTCTGAAACGATTTCTTACCGGAAGAAAATAATGCTGGTCTCTTTTTTGGAAGACTACCAAACCCACTACTTGCACTAGCTATACTTCCAGCTAATGATCCACTTGAAACATAATCTTCACGATTTGCACTTCTTTCTGGACCAACTGATTCGTCCGTCGTCCCAGTCCCAGATACTCCTGGTACAACTCCTGGTACTGCTAATTGTGTTTGCTTTAATGATGGAGAAGGGCTAGAAAATTTCAATATCAATGAATAACTTTGTGAGATAACTTATTGAATAGAAAATAAATATCAAATGCTTACACTTTGAAAAGTATATCGCCTGAAAGCATATTCATTTTAATAGCTACTCTTAGCATTGAATTATCTTGTCTATGTCTTGTATCATAGCCTTCTAAAAGACATCGTCGTCGACAGAGACCAGCTCCTGCAAACTCTGCAAGATTAAGATCCGTGAAACCTAACTTCTGGAAGGACCTGCCTCCTTTTATTTCCTGAAAAAAAATATTTTTATAGTAAATGGAAGATATACAAAAGAAAAAATGATGCTGACATCTTTTTAACATACTTTTCTCACAGATATCCGTAGAATACATGGATCAAGGATACCAGTCGATGCATTTGCACTCATTTTGCATAAAAAGTCAAACTTCGCATTCCATCTTACTGTATGTTCCTGTACTTCTTCTCTGGAAATAGAAAATTTTATCTGAATAAAAACTTACTGAATAAAAATCATTTAATAAATATAATTATAGTAATTTTTTTTATCGTTAGTTTTTTATTAAGGAGAATTCTTTTCAAATACAGTTAAAAAAAAGTTCAGTTCAAGAAAAAACATAAAGATAAATACATTAATTAGCTGAATAATATAAGGAAAAAACTTCTTTCCAAATATTAATTCAAAATAGAAAAAGGTAATTAAATTCTTAAATAAAATAGTGTATTTGGAAGTAAATAATTTGTTCATGCTCTTGAATTTTTTTTTAAACTTATTTAAAAGTACAATTTACTTTGCAGGTTTCACTGGTGAAACTGATGAAAGTCTGCTACATACTAGTATGAATGTTCTAGATATATATGTATTACTCTGTGAATAAAATAGTATTACATGCTTCTTTTCATTCTCAAATTCAACGAATCAAACATAGAAAGAAAAATAAGACTGATGCTCCAGTGAGTGTGACCTAGAATATATATGAGGACTTGACTAACGTTTTAAAGATAAATGGAGATTTATTCTTCCAGACTTATTTGAATAGAAATAATAATAAATTCTGAGACTTAGCAACTAAAAAAAAGATTGTTTCACTTAAGCTACTGCTAAACATAATAAAAAATAAGATTTTTAAGATCAATTATAGTATAATGACTTACAAATGTTAGCTTTTTATATAGCAAGCTATAATATAGGATTTTAATGTTAGCACTTTGTAACCAGTCATGTTTGCATGCAATAAAATAGCTATTAAAGAATGACTATGATTTTGAAGGATCTAATTATTTGAGATTAAGTAAAGTAAAATGAAAAAGATGTTTAAAAAACCAAAGATAACTGCAAGTGACACGCATGTGTCAATATGAAGCCTGATGAAGAGTAAAATTTAATAACATACAATCGATTGAGTATCATTGACTTAAATTGTCATAGAGGTCAAGTGAATGGAACTTGACCATCCATGAGTACACTACACATTTAATAAATTAACCATTTACCTAGTATTATGATTACTATTCAACTATTACAGTAAGTAATTATTCCAAATTTCACAAAGTTATTATCTACTGAGTTATAACTTTAGATGTAATCATGATCAGTAATTTATAACTAAAATAGAGTTTATAATTTTACACTTGTACATGGATTATTTTAAAACTGAATAACTTTTAAAATATTATTCGTGTTTATCAATATACTATTATTTTTTTTTTTTCATTAAAAATGTAATTAATTTGTTATTGTGACTTTTGAAGATTAAATTTAGTCGCTTAAAATATTTTTTTATGAAACAACCGTAGGCAAGGCTATCCAAAGTTTCTGGTTGATTTCATAATCAACCTGTGAACATAGTTCTTACTTTCTAAAATCATTTGATCGTATTAAATGTAAATCTCATATAAGTCGTTGATTGATCTTTAGATAATTTGATATTATTAAGGATATTATCATACACAAAGAATTTATTTCAACTATTATATAAATTTTTATAATAACCTTTTTTTCATCTTTATTAGTTCCTAAAATATGTCAATCATAAATGTAATGACTTACAAATAACAAAATAACAATATAAATATGATTTAATTAAAAAATTATTAAAAAGTCGTTACTCCAACTTAATAAATCCATTTTTAATTATTCAATATTGTCTTTGGTCTAATTAAAATAATTATAAACACATTTATAATGTGATAATAAATTGACAATCCTATTACAATATACATGGACAATAATTATTATCTCCATCAAGTACATAGAAAACTTGCTTCTGTGACAGCATTAATGTTGACCATGACCGTCATCGTTACCAACTCAAGTACATAACGATTAAACACAATCATGATGATGTGTTAAATCATATGCCTACAGAATACTATGATCTAAGACCTGTTCTTTGCATTATATCATAGCTAGTATTCTCAAAACCCCCATCGTATTGTTTATAATTACACATAATTGATCAATGTCATTTATAAGACAGCTAGAAACTAATAAAATATATGTCTAATAAATCAAATTTAAAGATATTTATGAATTATTTCAAATGGATGGAATTAAAAAGGATATCCGAAATTTTACAAGTAAATTCAATAATGTTTTATCGTGGGGTAACTTTAAATAACACAGGTCAGACTGTTATTCAAATATTCCAATATGAAATAGTATAACTTCCGGAATTGTGGATACGTATTAATATGAGTACATATAATACGAATAATAAATTATAATTATCAACTATGTAACTATTCAAGTTTAAAAGTCTTGATGCTGCTTTTGTGCATGAATAATTTTAAAAATACACGTTGATGACTAATCTTTTTTATTAACAACCAAATACTATCATTGAGCTATAAAAAACTTTTAGATGATAAATGTTTGGTTTGATTTATTTTTTTTTTTTATTATTGTTAACATGTAGAGTTTTATTGCAATCTCAACAATTACAAGCAACTTAAAATCTTTAGTGATCTATTAATAATGAGAAGCATAAAAGAAGACATTTTATTGGTAGACACGTTGCTAAGGGTTATTGATCTATAAGGGCGTCCTTTTTCTTTCTCTCTTTTTCTCTCATTGTCACACTCGAGTTTATGTTGTCGAGGGTGCGGATATTATAGTGGGATGTATACAAGTTGTTCGTAAACTGGAGTGAAAACATAAATGAGTATATGACAAGAGGGAAGATGTTGTAGATAATATGTTGCATGAATATAATCAATAAATTCTAGTGACTTTTTGATGTTCAAAATCAAATTGACTTTGTTGATAAATAAATCTAGAGATTTTCCATTAGCAAAAGATATCATTAATTTCTGAATATTAAATAGAATATTGTCAGTTGGGCAAATATGATTGTATTAAATATTATAATTGGTTGTGGTTCATAGAATTAATTATATTAAATTAAGAATTAACTTTTATAAACATTGTATCATCACTAAACGTGATAATTAGGTTTTAGTATTCTTCACATATATTTATAACTTGATGTTTTCATCAACGATATTACTTCATAATTATTTTTATTCATTTCCATATTCAGAAAAATCTACTCCAATAATAAATATCTGTTTAATTTGTTGCAAAGACATCAACTGCTACTTAATAAGATTCTTATCGTTATCATATTATCACTATTGTGACTTCTCAAGCTATTATTATAAATTTAAACTCTTTTTGTCAAAATGAATTTACGATAAAATGTTAAGCTCATAAATTTTTTAAACAATGAATACAAGTTCCAAGGATTTACAAAATTTAACTATTATATATTCTACTCAAATCCGATAATTTAAATGAATTGTTGTTTCCAACCGAATGAAATATTTTTTTAATGGAGTTTAAACTCTTGCATGATTTATTTCACAAGTATAAAGAGTTGAAAATGATGGTAAAATACAAGCAAATCACTTAACAAATTTTTAAAAATGAAAGCTGTATAATTTGATTTCTTTCAGATAAAGTTGCAGCAGAACTGGAAAGCCGGTCAAGGACGTTAATCTTAAGGACGTTCAAGTGTAACCTATTAAAAGTAAAAATAAATTAAAGTTCTGGCTTCGATTCTGTAATTGGTATCTTGGATGAGACTGTAATATCTATTGATTTAATTATTATATAAATATAAATTACAATGTAAGATTCTAAATAAATGCTGTGGATTATGTGTAATTCAACGTCTCCTTATTCTATACTCGTAGCTAAATTCTGTTTAGCTAAACAAAATTGGAGTGATAGCGTCGTATTACTCTGATAAAAATGTCGACAGGACATTGTCCATTATCGTATGCGACTCTACACCCTTCCTAATATATATGTACATTTATTATTCATTTTATTTTTCAATTCAACATTGAATTATTTTATAATCCAAATATTCAACACTCTTCATTCTGGGATTGAGCCTACCAAGTTCAAAGTCATCTAAGACCTACGAATGATGTTTCTAAATAAATCTGATTTATCTCCATTAAATATGTTGCAATAATTCAAATCAGATGCTTAAAAACATTGACCAATCTTTCTATAAGAGCAGAATCTAAAGCCGCACTGCGGCACACCATTTACTTTCGCAATGGGTGATCAGCGACAGATCAGAAAGGCCATCGTTCAAGGACATTCCTGTATTTTATTCAAATTTTACATCAAAATCATTAATCCAACTATTAATTATATTATTTTAATCAAATATACTATGTGTCGTTTCTATCGAATCATTATTGTTTGGAATAATATTTTTTATCCATGTATATTTTTGTCATTCAAATAGTCATTATATTGGAATATTTTAGGATAATTATTTTCTATTCAACATTTTTCTTGAATTCACATATTTACATGACCTTGAGACTTTTTTTTTTTATTTTATATTCTCTTATCTGTTACTCCGTATTCTGAAGTATTTCCTGGACTTCTGGATATCACAGTGCCAGAAACGTCACAGTAGAATAATTTTGGCTGAAATTCAACAAACGCCTACGATATTCAAGATTATTATGAGTTACTTCGTCAGTTCACAATTTGTTGGAGAATAATATACGAATAATCGATAAGAATTTTTTGTAAAGAATATCATCCATACATAATGAAAAAAAAAGGTTTAGTATTATTGAATATAGAAGTTCGATTCAATCCGAGAATATAATTAACGAACTCTAGAATCTAAACAAAGGTTCGACATTGAATAGTCATACTTCATTTATCGGAAATATTGAAATGAATCAATTAAAGGTATATAGAGTATGCTTAATAGCTGAGTTTATAATTTCTAGGTCAATCAATTTGTCAGTTAACAACAATTACATGAGTAAAGATGCATAATAATAGGTAACATTTCTATCTGGGAAAACATTTAGTAATGATTAGGTAATTTGTCTAGTCATAAGAGATAGATAAACTAAAATCTTGAAGCAGTAGCATGCTACTTTGACAAGGTGATAAATGTCAATATACTGCTTTAAAAGTAAAAGCGTTCAAGTCCTTGAGAACTTCAAGTAATGATACTTGAAGTTAATCGAAGTATCTTGGAAAATGCATCTTTACTTTAGTATTCATTAATATCATTATATTCACAAAAGATGTTTATCTTAGTAGCAAATGAACTTTTTTTCAACAATAGAAGACACAAAAATGTCAATTAGTATCAAAATTTACCTAGTAGAGTGATCAACAAAGGATCCACCATCAAGAAGACGTAATTTGGCAAACAAAACAGCGTTAACAAAAGGCACTGCGGTGAGTTCTTCTAATCCAACTTCTACAGAGAATTTGTACTTCTTCTTCTTCATCATGAAGGCCATTATTTCATTAAGCCTCAACAGACACTTTACTTGAACTATAACAACTTTGAAACACCGTGATTCTTTTTCACGTTCCAATTCTGATTCAATCACCGTCTCCTTGGCCTCGTCCTTTTTCAAGGCCGAGTTATCTCCACATACTGTTTGCGTTTTCTTCAATTTAGCAATACGAGTATTTATATTTGTTAAATATTTAATATGTTTGGAAGAAATACTTTTGTCTACTAAAGTTTTTTTAATGCTTTATAGCAGACGTGAGAAGACACTTAGAAGTAAAAAACTTGAAATCTTTGCAAAGAAGAAAAATAATCTTTGTCATAATCTTCAGCATTGCCTTTTTCTATTTAATGATGAATCGTTGATGTGAATTATTGTTTTCTTCTTTTCTCGTGTCATGATTAATTTACATGGAATTGAATCTGTGAACAAAAAATATCATAAAGATTAGAAAACAGTGTGTTTAACAAAAAAAATTGCACAAATGATTAATGATGAGAGGAAGATCAATTTGTTACTTTTATTAAAGCTTTTCTGTAGGTCAGTAACCTTCGATCCGTTTTAATCTTTTTCTTTCCCTCTTTCTATATGACCTCCTACTGATTTCTTTCAACAGTTTGTATCACACTTAGAAATATACAGATTCAAGAAAATCCTTATTATGACGACTTTTATTTGATCAACTTTTACTGATATGATGATAACATCTTACTGATAAATGATAAATTAATGACGTTATTCTATTATTTACTCCACTATCTATCAAGGATTCCTTTGAATTTAAAGTTAAAGAGAAAAAGAAAAAAAATATCCAGAAAAATCACCAGAAGCTTAAAAAGGGGTGTTTTTTCATATCATTATTTTAAAGTGTCTACAATAAATTAAATTATACTCCAAAAACATTCATATCACAAATTAATCTTTTTTCAGTCAAAATACTATGAATGTATAATGTAAAAAGGACAAAATTAATTTAAATTTATGAGTTTCTTTTTTGGAGCACTTTAATGAATTCCATTAAATTACATAAAATCCCAATAATTAATAATAAATTGAATTTAAAATTGTCATTTTGTTGGTGTAAAAACATCCTGTCGTGAAAAAGCTTGGTGAAATTTTACAAAACGACAGATGATATGAATAGAAAATGAGTATTAGTTCTTCCAGTAAACAATTTTAAAACATTTTTTCGATGTTACTTCAACACTCAAAAATAGGACGTGTTGCATTAGAATCGGTATTCGTACTCTAACATTTCTTACGCAACTTACGAGAATTAAATCAATTGTATTGAATAAAAGGTATCAAAGCCTCTGACGTTGCATGGTTTTGTCAAAAGTTTGCATGATTACTTGCAAAACGAAAGAAAAATACTGTTTGCCATGTCTGATACATAAAGAGATGTATCACGAATATGACAATCGATAAACAGTAATATTTAACTAGTTATTTGTGTTTTAGGGAGGCTATTGTGTATTCATATTCATCGATCTTCAATGTGAAATAATATTTTGAAATGTTTCTTTTTATGCTTTCCAATAAACAGCATACTAAATTAATTAAAATTGTATCAAAACACAAAAAATAAACAACAAAACAGCTGTCTCAGTGATGGCAGGTGAAATGAAGATAAGAGAAAACACTAGAGAAATCTTCTATAACCTCTCTTTTATTTTCTCTCTACTTTAGTCCGAATGAAATGAGCTTCCCGTCTCTTTGTTGGTATCTCTCTGGACCTTTAATCGATGTCTCTGTCACTTGAAATTATTTAAATTAAACGCAAATTCTATCTTTGTTCTAGATTTGAGTTTAAACTTTTCACCAGATGCCTCAAGAAACACCTTGACACAAGAGGTTTCTCTTGTGACATCACAAAATGATACGAATTACTTAATTGATCTAAACTTACCAATTTATCTCAGATCCCACGAGATTGATTGTTAATTCAGTCACTTTAACCCACTTCACACACATTCATTATCATTTGAATATATTACTAATCCAATTTTTTAATTTCTTTTTATTAACTAATCTCAATATTATCCACTAAACCAAAATGATTTTTTTCTTCCTGACGTTACTTGTCACGCGCACGCACACAAAAACGATTAAAACGGTGTGATGTTCTGCTCGTAGTCTCTGAGACTACCTGAGATATAGAGTCTGGCACACGACAGCCATGTTTAAGCCGACCGTTGTGCTACCTTTGGCGAGTTCCAAAGAATACTAAGGGTAGATCTCACCACGTTAATTGCTGTTAAGTAGGGTTGCCAACTGTTGCAGAATTTTATATGTGGCGCCACCTAGCGGCGAAATAGAGTTTACTTCATTGGACTTCAGGCACAGCGCGAAATAGGAGTATTGTTGTTGTTCTCGTGACAAGTTTCTAGTGTACAAATTTTAATTTATTCATCTCTTTAATTACCGTACTGCTCCGGAAAGTGATTAGAAAAGTAATGAATTAATTTTGAATGTTAATTTTATTGAATTATTTATTTGCGTCCGTATCTGTCACTTGAAATTATTTAGATTAAACGCAAATTCTATCTTTGTTCTAGATTTTAGTTTAAACTTTCCACCAAATGCCTCAAAGAAACGGAATCGAATTTTGATATTTTTTTTCTTGAAAAGCATAAAAAAAACTCATTTTTTATTTTTACGTCATAAACGACAAACATTCTGACTTACATCCGTACCCATCGGTGGTCCGCCGACGACTGCTGATCTACTATTATCGGCGCATTATTAAGTGGACTGCTAGCGACATCACGTAATCGGGGGACGTAGTATGGGTTCGGGAAACCGGAATCCGGCTCCTTTGGACTTCTCTGTACCTTGGTGTTCTTTGCGAGTTCAAAAATTTACAAGCAAATAATCAATCCTATCGATAATTTTGCTACTTTGTTAACAAAAAAGAAAACTCTCAGTACCGATAGATATTAACCTTTATTTCCATGACGATTTTTTATGAGAATGGATATGTAGTAATGAATGAAAAAAATATGGAAAATAAATGCTAACATAACTAAACATTCATTTTCACGGGTTATAAATATAAGACCTAATTTTCAGTACTCCAAAATTCGGAGCCAACTATCCGAGGATCGTTGATAAAAGAGGGGATAGGAAAGAGAAGCTTTTCACAATGATACTTTGTTAATCCCCCTTAAAAATGGAGTCTAAGGGAAAATGGCATTATAACCTTTCCCCTCTTGTCCCACTTTTCTCAGATGTCCGTATCTCTTACATGCTAAGCTTCCCAACAAATGGTAACCGATGAGAAGTCCTTATCTCCCCCACTCTTTATCCAATTCATGGATCTTACATCTGTCGAGCCACATGTTTTTACGATAAATAATTATAACCTAATATGTGTAACATTTGTGCATTTATTCAATAATAAATTAACAATGTAAATAAAAGTGCATAGTAAATAATGAAGAGTTGTTTCACCACAATATTTTCAAAACGATATATACAAAAAATATACAGTGTTACATTGCCATTAGGAATAAATAATTTATTCTATAGTACACACAAAACAAGAATAAACATGAATGAGGCTTTCTTACGATATGAAAAAGGACAAGAAACCTTTAATTTTAGTTTTCGATACATTAATAAGGAACTAAAAATTGACAAACAATTTAATTTATTAAGGAAATCAAATGAAAATGTGTATACATTTTTAGAAAGAATTGATAGAAACATAGATAAAATTGTAAATAAATCAAAGCACAGATCTAAAAAGAAAATTAAAGTAACAAAAAAAGATGAAGAAATAAAAGAAGAAAAGGAAGATGAAGATGAAAATCTTGTAAATAATGTTGAAACAGGCAATATTGTTCTCCTCAAGGAAAATACAAAAGTGAATTTAGAAGATACTTGCATCAATGTATTCGACAATCCATATAATTTATCCATGGTTATTTTGGGTGAACCTTACACTATCAAATACAACACTCCTTGGATTCTCAAAATAAAATTACCTGCTATTATTTTAGCAGGATTTCCAGTCTATCCTTCAGAATTTGAAACATTGTATTTAGATAAAGATAAGTCAACATTTATTTGGTACAAATTTAATCACAACGATCCACATAAAGAAATACAAGTTGGCGAAGGATTTATATATTACCCTTCTGATGCTGATATTGGATTTGTATTAAAACTCAAGTGTTTACCACGTAATGATCATGGTGAAGGCCCTGAAATCGAAGTGATATCAAAGGTTGCTGTAACGACTGGTCCTGGTGTATGTCCATTTGAAGCAAGACATTTATCTACAAGTACTAAATTATCTGGGAACAATTTTAGAATGTTATCTTATAATATTTTAGCCAATACTTATGCAAAATCAAATTATTCGAAAGAAGTTCTTTTTCCTTACTGTCCAGAGCATGCTTTGGATATTGATTATCGTAAATTGTTAATTATCAAAGAATTGATAGGTAAGATAATTCATTTTTAAAATGATTACTTTGTGATCAACTAACATTTGACAAACAATGTTAAACATTTGTTTGTCTAATTATGTTGATTATTAATAACAATTTAATTTATCAATAAATTCTAGGATACAATGCTGATATAATATGTTTACAAGAAGTAGACAGAAGAGTGTATGAGCATGATATGAAACCTCCTTTCATATTGCTGGATTACGATGGTATTTACGGTTCTAAAGGAGAAACGAGTGAAGGACTACTTATTATGTATAATAATAAACGATTTCAGATGATAGAAAATAAAACTATAGTCATGAGTGAAAATGTTAATTCTAATCCTATTTTTGAAGAAGTCTGGAAAACTATTATGAATGAAGATGCTAAAAAAAGATTTCAAGATCGAAATACATCTATATTGGTATGTAATTTTAGCTTAAGAAGTTTTTATTTTAATATAATTATAAATAATGATTATCAGGTAGTGGTCATCCGCTCTATAGACAATCCTTCAGAAATTTTGGTAATTGGTAACACTCACCTTTATTTTCATCCAGACGCCGATCATATAAGATTATTGCAAGCATTTTTTGCATTGTCTACGTGTCAAAGTTTTGCTGAAAAGATCCATAAAGAGGTATTGAGGTTGACTGTGTTTTAATCTCTTAGTAATTGTTCATTCTTTTTTAGTTTCCTCAGCATAATATAACTATACTATTAGCTGGAGATTTTAATAGCACTCCTGGAGATGGTGTTTACAAACTGATGACTACTGGTCATATTTCGAAGAATGAAGTAGACTGGTATTCAAGTAAATATTGATCATAATATTAAAATAAATAATACTTTGATTGATCAATATAAATATAATGTATTAAATTATATTCGTTTTTAGATGAACAGCAATCAATCAAAGATGTTTCTCTTTCTCACTCCTTGTCCTTGGGAAGTGCGTGTGGTACTCCAAAGTACACGAATTTTACTGTCGATTTTGCAGATTGTTTAGATTACATTTTTTATGAAACTAATAAATTGGAAGTGAAACAAATAGCATCTATGCCGACTGAAGAAGTGCTTAAAGCTCATCGAGCTATTCCATCAGTAGTTTTTCCTAGTGATCACATAGCCATATGTGCTGATTTAAAATGGAAATCAAATTGATTTTTATAATTAAATTGTATTAGTTTACTTTAAATAAAAAAAAAAGTAAATGAATAAAAATAATTGTTGAAATTTTTATCAGTAACTAACAAACATTAATTTTTATTAACAAATTTATTTTTTATTACTGGTGTTAATTAACATCAAATGTTTAATAACATTATGCAACAAATTTTTATTTATTTAAATTCGTTTCAACTGAATAGTGTAATGAAAGGATCAAAAATAATGCCAATTATATTTTTATATTGATTTTAATTTACAATTTCTATGTACAAAGTTTATTAATAATTTTAATTTGAAATGAATTTAATTATTGATATTATCTACGAAAAATATATGTAAAGAAAAATACATACTACAAATTTTTTCATTTTTTGTATACAAATAATTCAGTGAAATTTTTTATTCACATCTTTACTTTTTATAGTTCTTAATTTAGTTTTATTATTGATTGTAGTTCTTTATCTGAAATTTCAGCATAAATCATGTTTTATATCTAAAAATGAAAATCACAGTTAGTCATACACAAGCCATTCAAAATAACAAGTTTTTTTATTGATAATCAGTATAATTCAAACAATAAAATCCATTTGAATATTGTACGACTTATGTATAGATGAACAAAATTTTTGTAATTTACTATTTATATAAGGTATCGTAATATTCAATAATCCATCTACTATCGTATCTTAAATAGCCATAGTGAGCTCATAAAAAAGTTATATTTCTAATTATTAGGATCAAATTCCTCTTCTCGGTGCACTAGGAGCCAGCAGTTGAAGCGCTGTCATTGCATCTGGGAATAATGAATGATAATTAACAAGCGGTACATACGCCGCTGTGATAACACGTCCAGCAAACCATCGTCCGTGTAAAGAATTTACAGCTGCAACTGCAGTAGCAATTGATGGACATTTAACGTAAACATTGCCTTGTGGTGAGGCTTGATCAACATACACATGGAGTACACCACCATGTTTATTGCATTCTTCAA
Organism: Chelonus formosanus; assembly: GCA_028641665.1. Lineage (NCBI taxonomy): Eukaryota > Metazoa > Arthropoda > Insecta > Hymenoptera > Braconidae > Chelonus > Chelonus formosanus. Next base: position 7,355,384 of record CM054004.1, on the reverse strand, counting down.
TTACATCATCACGAATTTCTCTTGCCCATGATGTGTTGGATTCACTGCAAACAAAAATGATAAATTAATATTATGCAACAGACTTTTCTTAAAAGAGATTAGAACATATGTTAATTCATTCATAAACAAATTAATTACAAATTAGTAAACAATATTTTTATCGAAAAACTTTTTGTTGAACTACATTAATTATTCATGCTCGAATCTCTTTAAGATATAAATTTATTGAAGTAAATAGATTTGTTTCGTTATCATAAATTTGTTCAAAGAAGCAAACTATGATGAACTTATAAATTAGATAACGATAACATTCTCTCGCATATTTGTTCCCCCAGCGTGAACAACTAAGATGATCTCACTAGGTCTACGGATATGCTAGACTTAAAATAATAATGAAGAAACTTACTTCTGTGGGTCAAACATATTGGATAACATAAAACATTGTGTAGCAATTGGTGGTGTCGTTTGTTGTGCTTGTTGGGGTGTATTCATCACCGGTGCCATATTTAAAGCATTAGCTGCAGCTTGAGGAATTTCTAATCCCGTTCCTTCTGCAAGTTTGAACATTAATTGTAGCCTTCCAGTTGCACCAAGATCAATTCCACTACGATCTAATTCATCTGTATCGAGTAGTGATGGTCCTTGAATAAGATCAGTTCGTTCTGTAACATTTCCAACTTTCATAGGTCTTCCAGCAAGTTCAAAACCATTAAGTTGTTCAAGTGCTTTTTTAGCATCATCTGCATTTCTAAAAGTTAAAAATCCGTATCCTTTGCTTCTACCCGTTTCAGGATCCATTATTAATTGAATATTGTCTATTTTTCCAAAAGGTTCAAAGATACCACGAAGCATATCTTCAGTAATATTAAAATGAAGTGATCCAACATATAATCGCATTGGTCCAGTTTGTCCTTTAGGCATCAAATTGGGCATCGAATTACCCATTCGATTTTTCTCAGCTTGAGTATGCTGTACAACAATTGGAACTCCCAAAAGTTTTTGACCTGATAAACCTAAAGCTAATGTAACACTTTCTGGATCTTTAAACTCTACATAAGCAATTCCTTTGAAACGTCTTGTTTTGTTGCATGTTATAAGTCTCACATCTTGTACTTTTCCTACACTTGAAAAAAATTCTTCCAAATCTCTTGCTCTAATGCGTTGACTTAATTGCATGCAGAATACTGTACGGGCATCACGCTCTTCTGGAGTCAATTCATCATTTCTCCTGTAATACAAATCAATAACTCATTAAAAATCTATAGTAAAAAAATTGTAGATTTTTCCAATAATCAATCTTTATAAATACTTACATTCCAAGTGGACTCACTCCCTTTCCAAATGGTCGAGCTCTTGGTAATGTGATTGGTGTTAGAGAGCGTTTTCTTCTTCTTTCACGATCTCGATCTCTGTCTCGTCTATCACGATCCTTATCATCCCTATCTCGTTCTCGTTTATCGCGAGAACGGGATCTCCTTTTCCTATCTCGATCGCGGTCACGATCTCGATGGTCTCTATCACGATCCCTGTCCCTGTCCCGCTCACGGTCACGACGATCTCGTCGATCTCGTGAGCGAGAACGCGACCGTGATCGATGTTTACTTTTTCTAAAAATAAATTAAAAATATTATAATCTGTACAGTACTATACAAAATAATAACAAAAAAAAAATTTATTAGACTCGAAAATCCGAGATAATAATGTATATTAAAGAATTTCTTAATTTATAATATCAACGTAGCTTAAATAATCAGAGTCCAGTCTTTATTTACCCGTAAACCGATTATTATTACATCGATTTTTATGGCAAACAAACTCGATACGAGTATGTTTCGACTATACTCACCATAATTTGGTAATACCGTTTGGAATTATTGAAATAAAGCGGCATTTACACTAATTGTACGGTGTCTATAACAAAGAGAATATAATCTTGAGGGTGATTGTCACGTCTAGACTTTTTTTTGTCTGTATACTATTTAACGCGCATGTTGTTTCTTCCGCATTATGAGAAAATTAAAATTGAGTAAGAAAATGGTGATAAAAATGATAAAATAACTTACCCAGATGATTTTCGGCTGGACCCATTTTCCTTGGACTTGTCTTTGGATGAAGAGGTATCCTGGTCCTACGAACAGCAAACAGTTGAATGCCATGCCAGCCAGCCAAGGTGGCAGGGACGCGCGAACAAGGGGACAAAAAGCAAATCGTACAAAGTTAGTTATTTGTAATAAAAACATATATTAATAGAAATTTATTTCTTCTTTCTTATTGCTGGTATTGAATTTTATTTGGATAGAACAACTTAGTAACAGTAAAGTTGATTATTGAATGTAAGCACGTCAAGAATCCTCGGTATTTCAAGTTGATTGGAAGTATACGCTGGTTCAACGAATATATTACAAGTTCAGGGTTGTTACCAGGGAAGGAGTCGGTTGATTTTTTTGCCAATACGATTCACGTATTGCAATTACCCGGCTCAGACTTACCAATTATCTATTCGGGTTTTAGGAAAGCATTGCAATCTTGGGTTGAGCATGCCTTGGTCTTAAACTACCAATGGCCAACCACACATCCTTTTTCTTCTGTAAAAGAGAGCCCTCGTCAAAGAACAGTATGTTTTTAAATAACACTTGATCTGACCCTAAACTACCCTATACTCTTTTCAAAAATGTTGAGATATTTCAATTAATCCTACTCATTTACTCAAATTACTGATTTTTCAATATGTGATTTATAAAATATTAAAACAAACTTCAAGAGAAATCAATGTTAATTTTTTTTCTCCTTATATAGAAATATAACTGCCGAAAATAATTCCTCTTGTAAATATCCAACGAATAAATGTTACCTTTATACAAATGTGTGCAAAAAAAAAAAGAAGAAAAATGATGATACTGATGACTTGTCTTAGTACCTCGTATTTCAAGTGCATTTGAGGAACTCGCTGTAGAACATCGTACGAGCGCGAGGGTACATGTTACGTACCATCTATAAGTACAGAAAATGGAGGTATTGATCAATAAGTAGGTAACGACTGTAGTGTGGTTCTGTCTAATATTTCTTTTTTTATACACATATATATGTACTAGAGTTATTAAAAATATATTATATTATATTATTATTATTATTATTATTATTATTGCTAAGTAATATTGTCATAGATATTATCATTATTAATTAAAACAACACGACATGAATTATTTATGGTCGTCATCATCGCGTCCACAATAATAAGGACGCGTAGTAGTCAAACATTTTAATTTGAAACGGAATTGACCAATTAAAAAAAGAAAAATAAAGCCACTTAACTATATAAAGTTGCATGTCAAGAAATTTAATCATAATAAATATTTTTATAGCAAATTCTTACCCCTTTTTTATAAGGTGCCTCCAGCATCGCCTCAACATCCAAGTCCTCCGCCATTGTACGACTTGGAGAGTTTTCTGAAATGCCACGCATTAGCAGACGTCCACGATATATGATATAATGAAGTGATTGATTTTATAGTGACGTACGGCTCGATTATAATATTATTTTAAGATATTATAATATAATAAAATATTTCCTTTTACGAGGCTGTAGTTCTGCTGCTTTACGTTGCTCCGAAATCGTCAGGATCCCTTAGTTCAACCTTCTCACAATGGCCTGTTCTAACAAAACGAAAATGGCGACTGCAAACGGGTGTGTGAATTTCCTTCCATTGACCACAGCGCCTTTGTGATATTCATCGGAAATGACGTCACAGAATCACTTGATAATGAAGAGAAAAATATTGCTCTGTCGGTAATGCAAATCGGCCATTTATTGATGGTCAATAATCAAAAATAGTGTTCCGTAATTTGTCGATATAATTAAAAATTAGTTTATCTACGTAATCACATTTCACATGAAAAAAAATTGATTAGACAAATTTATTACTGGTTATTATTTAATTTTAATAATGAAAATATTTTATCTAATAAACATTATAAAATATTCTTCTGATTAATGAATATCATGATAAATCGTCAGTAACTAATCGAAATTAAGTAGTGATTAAATGAATACAATATGTAAAATATTAAAATTTATTCAATATAAAAATTGAATAAATAAATAAGATGTTTTTTAAGTTAATTTTTAGAAGTTAGAATATTTCCTTTTGAAGTTAAAAAGCTAAAAAAGTTAAAAAATCTTATGAATGAATATAAAAATATGTTAGTGTTCAATCAGAATTACATAACTCTAAAAATTATATGTAACTCTTATTCACTGACCACTTTTTTAAAATTCTTTACTTTAAAAATACTGGTATTTATTGAATAAAACTGATCATTACTCAATAAATTCAGTATCATGGTCGTAATCAAAGTATAAAAACTCTCAACAACTCCTATTTTTGTAAACATCAAAATCACTATTATGTAATCCAGATTCTTTGTTAAGAACTTTCTGATTGTGTACCAAAGATAATAAATGACTGATGATATATCTCTGTTGTTATAGATAACCATTAACTGAGATTTTCTAAACAACTTAAAAATCATCAAGTTCAACGAACTAATGTTTACTGGTGAGTTAACAAATTTTAAAGAATCTAAGATCCAGAGTTGATGGAATTAGAACTACGCACTTAAAAGAGACCGTCGATTGTAGGTTGAGCAAAGACCATCGAGAGAATTCGGTAAGAAAGGCAGGGAGATAAGGACAACGAACGTGGTAAAGAAAAAAATGTGTGGGACAAGGGAAAGTTTGTGAACACATCGTTGCTGGCCTACCTCTTGGGCTTGGAGGTCAACGCTCTCAATCTCCCTAAAATTTGATGGGGTATTGAGAAAATAAGAAAAAAAGGAGTAAGGAAGGTAAGAAGAATGATCTACAGTAATCTTATAGAACGAATAGTCATTTCAACGTGTAAACATAAAAGCCTTTAATAAAATCAAGCTACCATACTAAATCCTATAAAAGCAAAAAAGGCCTATCATATCAAGGTACTTTATGATCCGGAAATAGACCTTCTCGACAAGCAACAGTGACGTTATTTTCAGATCGCTCATAATAACCGCTTGTTGATCTGGAAATAATTTTGGGATTACGACATCACATAGCATCATTCCTGTTCTTTACTATACTCCAATATATGGCCATGATTGATACACCTATATTTGTTAAACATACCTATATTCGAAGAAGTTTTTTATTGACTTTGACATAGATACTATTATAAAATTTTGGAGATATGATAAAAATATTTTTCTCCGTTTTTTTTTTATCAACAAAATAATATCTACATAAAAAAATAGATAAAAATGGTTTATCATAAGAAAAAAAATTCTGGCTCCAACTGTTTCTTGACTTAACGGGTAAAATGAAGAAAGTTAAAACCATAATTATAACTTATAATTTGTTTATTAATTTTTTAGTACGAGTTTTCATTGCAGTAAGGAATTAGCACGTGTGTGCTAATCCATGATGTACGTTCATTAATAATAAATCAGCTTTACTATAGGTCCCGTACATACATATAACCAACAGACAACCCTTTTTGAATTTAAATACATGATCTGTTTCTTTGAAATTATATACAAAAAATAATAATAACGTAACAACACACAATCACGTTGAAATTGAGGTGTATAGCAAATTTTTTTCTTATATCATTTTTGTTTTTGTATGAACTAGAAAATACCTCGATAACATAAAACTTTTTATACAATTCACTATAAACTAATACATAATTAACTATATACTAAATAGGCTTGAATATACTCTCAGGAATAGATGATAATAGTTATAATATTAATAATTAAATCTGCTGTTGGCCGACAATAATAACATGCGCTTCATAAGAATATCAATATATACCTATTCATATAATACACAACGCACAAACAGGAACCATACACTATTGCAGACACGTACAAAACACACACATTATTTTATTATTAATTTAATAAAATTATTAAATATAATAATAATAGTTACTATGATAGTAATAATAATAATAGTTTTTATTATAATCTTAATTATAGTAACGTATTCACTATACCATAAATGACAATTTTTATATGATAAACGATTTTAAGTATGACGTATTATTAACTTAAAAAATTTTCATATAATCATTTATTTTTCTTCAATGCTTCGGGCATATTTAAAATTTAAAAAATCAAAATAAATTTTTAAAAACAATCGAAACATCAAGTCCGTTTAAAAAGATAATAATTATTTTAAAACACTGTTTTTGATATACATATTTGATCTCATATGTTTGGGAATAATATTAAATCAAATTTAATGAATAATAAAATTTAACAAATTATAAAAATGGTTTCATTCATATTAGCTCTTAATGTTTTCATCACATTATAAAATAATAATAGAACTATTAGCTTATAGTTAACTAATAATTTTATTACTATTCTAAACAAATAGAGAAAAAAAACAAATAAAATTATCAATAATAAAATAAATAGAAAGTAAATAAATAATATACAGAGTAAATTCAAGTGATGTAACAGATAATACGATAATAATAATAATAATAATAATAATAATAATAATAATAATATATCTATATAACAAAATAGCTATTATGCACGATTGTAACATTGAAGAATTCAATGATTGCATCGAATAAGAATATTTACCATGAGAACTATGATACTTGATTAATTTAATTATTAATATATTTAAGTTTACAATAGTATTTAAACACCCTCTTATTCTTGAAATACTCCTGAGTAATTTTCGGAAAGTTCTACGTTATAATGACAAGTTAATAACATATGTAGTACTAAAAACGCAACATTTGGTTTTATCCGTGATTTTCTATTCTTTTATTGAATCAACGGAGATGTCATTGAGGCACTGCACGGTACGATGAGTAATGATGTTAAAGTATTTCTCAATTCTTTCTCTTTTGTTTTAAATTGTAACTTTTTTTTTTTTGAATAAGGAAGATATCAATGTATATATGTACTATGATTTAATATTACATACGTAATCAGTCCATTACGCTATTCATTATGATCATTATTGATAAATATTTATAATAATTGGCTATGTGGACACACATACAAACGTTTCATATATATTATAGAAGAAACACATGATTTTTTGTGTATTCATTTTAAATTTAAATTTTCACTTCAACACCTCCTGATTTTTATTATTTTTATCATTATTACTACTATTATTTTTTTTATTTAAAATCAATAATAGTGTGTTATAATTATGAATAAAATATCATACGAACATTGTGTGCTCACATATGAAATATTATATTAAGAAATAATTATTTACTCTTGTACTGGCAGTGGGCTCAACTACCTTCAATAATCAGGTAGTATGAAGTTGTTATCACAGAGATGTCAATTATTTTATACTTTTATTCTCTTTACTTAATAGAATAAAAATATGCTGATGATGATGATTAAAATGATATATGTATGTATCTATAGATCTATATATATGCAAATATGTAGTTAAATATTTTCGCTATTTTTGTATGTTTAAATTCAATAATATCTTTTCTTTAATATAACAGTAATAGTAGTAGTAATAATAACAAAAATTATAATATCAGTAGCAAGTGTTATATTGAAGTTAACTCCGTAATTGTAATCGAATAATGATTTATAATATTTAATGATTATTCGGCACGATATATATTTTGAAATCTAATACTAAACGCGGCAAAAAGTATTGGTGAAATGTTTGCAATTGTTTGTGACGTGTTCATTAATTAAGGTAATGAACTGGCCACCATTATTGCTTTGAGAATACTAAGAAGCACGAGCGAACTGAATAACAGAACTGTGTCTTTGAGTTACTAATTCTGTCCTTTCGTTTTCCATTGATTCCAGGATCATTTTACAACGCTTGCGCGGTGGAAGTATAAGTGTTTCTCTCACTGGTATTGCAAGATCTAATGGATCTGGAGATGGTGCTGGGCTCACTGGATTACTACTTGGTGGTGTAAGAATAGGCTGTCTACTAACTACCTCTATTATTCCAGCATCTTCATATGCTCTCAAAGTTTGTTCTTCAACTGCTTCAAGTGCTGCTTCAACTCTTCGCCTGGCATCATTCCCTGGTAAGTTCAATAGCGATGGCGATTCATTGACACTCGATACGTCATTGATTTGAAGGTTGTAAGATGTGTAGGCCGATGATACTTCTGGATAGAGAAAAACGTGATTCGAATCTACTGATAAGTTTCCAGGTGTAGTAGTGGTCGTTGATAATTGGAACAACGATCGATCTTCAGCAGCAGCAGCGGCCGCGGCTGCTGCTAAAAGTGCAGGAACACCCGATGCAGAATTTGTAGGAGGACTTTGATTATACTGCTCCCTTGGATAGAGGTAGTAAGAAAAGTCTCGTGTGTGCATATAAGCCTGAGTTTGAGCGCTTAACTCTTCAGTCTTATTCTCTTTGTCGCTATTGCTACTGGTGACGCTATTAACATCATTATTACTACTGACGGAATTAATATTTGAATTAGTGCTCTGAGATATTTCAATTACTGGCTCAATAGGTGAATCACGTGATGAAGTTGAACTCGAGTCAGAATGTGTTTTAATATGTAATTCCATAGTCTTTTTGGAATTGAAAGTTTCATGGCATAAAGTACACTTGTAAACTTTTTCACCGTAATGAGCTACTTGGTGAAGTTTCAGGACATGATTGTATCCGAAAGATTTTCCACAAATGTCACAGGTGTAGGGCTTCTCTCCAGTATGTGTTCGTGTATGAACTTTAAGTTGTTTTGAGCAGGTGAACCCTTTGCCGCACGCCTTACAAACATAAGGTTTTTCACCTGTGTGGGTGCGCATATGAATTACCAGTTGGCCACTTTGAATAAATGTTTTAGCACATACAGAACACTTGTGTGGACGTTCGCCTGTGTGTATCCTCATGTGTCTATGGAGCTTCCCACTGTGTTCAAATGCACGCTCACATACATCGCACTTATAAGGGCGTTCTTTTGTGTGAATCCTACGATGCACACTGAGGTTTTCTTTTACCGAAAATGACTTGTTGCAATACTCACACTGATAAGGTTTCTCACCAGTATGTGTACGATAATGTCTAGTTAATCTTGCAGGTACAGCAAATGTTTTGCTGCAAATATTGCAGCGGTATGGATCTTCACCTTCCTTACCATGAGAACGGAGATGACTTTGATAAACATTCTTTTGGTCAAAACTCTTTTGACACAATAGACATTGGTATGATTTATCTGGATTATTTTCAACAAGATTATCTGTTGTGGACGATGCAAATACACTGAGATCTGGACTACAGACTAAACTTTTAATAGGCTTCATCATCTCCAGGGTTGGTACTACATTTGCCATTGAACACATTTGAGACGTATCAGTTCTCCCAGCAGATATTGGTTCTGTTTGATAGTATCCAACCATTATTTAGACTTCTTTTGACGTTGTTTTCTGTAAAAAAAATACCAAAAAAATTAAATAAATAAAATAAGTTATAAGTGTTTATAGTAAACGTCAAAAAGTAAATTATTTATCAATATAAAAAGAGTAAAGTTAAAAGCTTTATTATTAAATAAAAAAGTATTATGACTTCTAAATTGGAGTAATGATGTAATGTAAGCTCTTTATCATTTCACGACTTATCAATAAAATCGATGATATAAATGGCTCAATCCTCTGATCATATTTGAAAGTTCAAATTGCCCTATTCAATATCTGTTCTCATGCATATGTATGTGGCAATTCAATAATTACGTCAATCATGAATTAGATAAAGGAAAAATGATGTATGAATGTGTATTAAGACTGATACTTTTTAATTAGACTTACAAGTTAAATATTCTAATAAATTACTATTTTATGGGTATGCTGATAATCACAAAAATAAATTTTTCATTGTGTACTTTTTATCTTTAAGCCATCTATTGTTAAAAATAATATTTGAGTGTGATAAAGCCAATAGCTATAAGTTATATCTAATACGTTTTATAATAATCTCGATATGATCGCGAACACCACAATTTTATTAATGTCGAGGGCTTACACGCGCTCCGCTTGTTGTTGAACAAACAGCGGAGGCAGCCGCATGTGGTCGGCGGTTGCGGTCACGGGCATTACGGCACGCCTCCACCTTGACGGCAACCATGTACTGCTGCCTCCACGTGTACTATTCGCATTTTTTTATAGCGATCACCGACCTCGTGCAACTCGACGCGTGGTAAGGACGTCAAGTTACATCACAGAATAGTACCCCCGGTACTACGAGTATACAATATTCAATTTACTTTTCTATTTGACATTTAAAAAATTATTTTTTTTTTTTTAATTTTTCTTTATTTTAAAAAATTTTTGCCCTTACTTTTGCGCTGCGTAAAGACGCGCGCCTGCCCCGAAAATATTATCGATCGTCCCCAAAATGCCTCATGGCACGCCGTGTACATATCGAGGGTCCTAACGAAGGGGAAATTTCGACTGCGCCATAACGATGCGCGTTATTTAGAAACTTTATATACATATGTATAGATACACATGCGTATGTATCCTTATGTGTATCTATTTGTATGACAATATGCATATATATACATCTGTATATATATATATATATATATATGTATATTTATTGTTTATTTATTTATTTATTTATGAAAATTTATATGTAATAAATGTGACTAAATGAACTAATAAAACATTTCAATTTTACAAGAGTGACAATCATCTAACAAAGAATTTTTACGTTTTTACGTTATATAAATAGAATTAAAGCTTCTTCTATCGAAAAACTTGTTTATAAATGTATTTTTATTTTTTAAATAAATATTTAAACCCAAATTATACGTAAATACTAGAAAAAAATGGCTATTATTATTAATTCATTAGATCATAAACTATCGTAAATTTTACATAGAAAAAACTCTTTAATTCTAAGTAATTTAAAATCCTGTTAAAACTTCCATTGAATTTAAGATAAGATTTAATTAAATCAACTGAAATTTAGTGTGATAAAAAAGATCATACCTGTTATTTAAATTTCAATTTTTCTCTTACACTTTCACTTAAAATTGACTTTCATCACTTTTTGCATAATAATTTATAAGATTTTAATTGTTATATTAAATGTTAAGTTAAAATAAAAAGATTGTTTATTAACACGAAACTCAAGATCTCTCACAACTTTACATAGCGTTCCGTAAATTTACCAGAGCCAAACTGAGATCGAAAACAAGAAAAACCTGAGGACCCACAAGGATGACCAATCACACTGTATAATGTTTACCTCCTACTTCACGACGAGCATAAACGGAGGTTACCGATGGTAGTCGAAGCATAAGCCCGTTCTGTCTCGAGTTCCCGTCCCCACTTCCGTACCAATCGAGACTTCTCACTCTTCGATCCCCTTGCCAACAACCATTGCTCCACGCGACCTACAATTTAGGACGACTGAAGCAGCTTGAGGCAGCACGTGGAGGCAGTCGTCGTGGTTTCTACTTTCAACGCGCGTGTGACCGTGACAGAGATAGGTGTCGTTTAATTCGCATGATGAAAAGAGACGATAGAGGGCATAGTCGATTCAATATATATATAGATATATTTACTCACTTGGATGTATATACAGATATATTTTAGTGGAGAGAAAGACAAGGAAATATGAGGTACAAGAAAAAGAAAAGTGCAGAGGACACGATGACCTACGGGTAAAATTGACGCGTGCATTCACAGATGCATTATTCATCCATAATATTCATACATACAGACCTATAAACTTCAAAGAAATTATCGCATAAACGAAAGATTAGATATAGAAAATGAGATAGGTAAGTGCTTACCTACAAATTAGAATTTTATCACATTGTTTCCATTATTAATTATGTGCTCTTGAAATATTTTGGTGATCATTTACAATACGATATGTATAATAATATGCGTGTAATTATATTTATGTTGCATTTATTTATGCCTATCATAACCTTTTTTCGTGTCATACATATTTCGATTTCACTTATTTCTCTTCTTGTTCCCTATTTACATTTTTTAATTTTTTTAATCAACGTTGTACCAGTTCTTTCGCAGATGTACTTTAATTTTACATATGTAAAATAGTGGGTATCTATATACCATGTACATAAATAAAGTTTCTCTTATCATTGTACGTCATTGCCTCACATCAATGACCGAGTCCATGTGTTAGCCTATATAACATTATTTTGTATACGATGCATTATACATATGTTTATACGCCTAAAATAAATACCTAAATAGTTTACATATTTGTTTCAGATTAAAGTGATATTTATTGATGATTAAATAACAATTAATTATCGTCCGAAAGTTTATAAATGAAGAGGTACGTATGTAATGAAAATAAAATAATTGAATATGTCAATACATTTATTGTATGCCCACTTATCTTATTTTCAATTTTTATAATTATTTACAGATTAAATATCATTCATGGTACCTGAAAAACGAGTATAAATAAATACATACTTTTATATATAATATATATTAATCGTATAATAAAAATATTGACGATTTCTTAAAGACTTATCTGATAAGTATCACGACATATGATGCTGTATGTTAATATTAACAACATTGCCAATACATAGAGTGACATTTTTTAAATGATACACACATACATAATTAACTTCTGAATATTCATATATGCTAGTATATGTGATTATGCTTGAAAAATAATATGTGACTAATCATTAAACTCACAAATTTGGACAGCGGTGTCATTTGAAAGTGTTAAAAGGACATAGTATCCTTGAGATTAATTAAAATTACAATACAGAGTGTATATTTGAAGTCAAGTTTCTATTTAAATGGTTCAGTAATACACAATACATAAAATAAAAAATTTATAAATGTTTCTTGAGAAGGTGAAAGTGCAATATGTTAACACTTGCGTGATTGTTCTAGTGCCTGTGGCGAAAAGAGTGAATATAAGGAATGTATTGAATTTTTTCGATGCGTATGTCATGTGGATTAAGTATGTTAGATTTAATAAGTAGGCTAAGGGATTGGAGGTATAATAAAAAAGACTAGTTATAATTTTCATCGTATGTTAACTAAAAAACTGTAGACACGTGTCGAGCAGTATTAATATCTATAACAATATTATACTTGACTGAGAGGCAACTCAGAGTATCAGAGCAATGACCTAGTGGAGCAGTTGCACGTGTAGACAGACGAAACCGTCATCAGCAACCGCTGACGTAGGGGCATTGGACTACTATACGTGCGTGTTCATTTCTCTTTTTATCTTTTCTCTCTCTCGTTCCTTTATCTTTCTTTCTCTCTCTGTACTGTTTATTACATTATACATACTTACATTGTCACTTAAACCATGTGCATTATCCTTGAAGTGACGTCATTATCTTTAACTATGGTTAATTAACGATATTGTGGTTTGTAATTTTCGTTAAAAATATAAATTAAAAAAACATCCTCATTCTTTATTGGATTGGTATAACTTCAATGTCAGATTCTCATACAAATTATTATTTCAGTATATAATATAATTAAATCCACGTGGAGCCAGATAATAAATAGAGCTTGGGAAATTTTTCTTCATATAATCTAGATTGATGTTAAATAATTGGAAAAACTATGCATTTAACAAAATAATCTTCTGCGTAGTATTTTTTGGATGATAAGTTTTTAGCCCCTCGTATTACGAAATTGGTGAGGCTGTTAGGGAGAAAGGAAAAACGATCTTTTCTCCTGCCTAGAATAAACCCGTGGTTAAACCAGGAGCAGGATGAGGGATTATAAAAAAAAGAGAGCACACAAATACTTTTCAACCTACATCTCCATTAATATGTGGGAACTTGGGGTGTTTCATTAGTGTATGTGTTTGTATATTCATATTTAACTGTACATGTATAGATATATGTTAGTTATACATTGACTTTCTGTTGTATTGTGTTGTGTATATGTATATGACGGGTCGGGGTCGTGGCCATACTTCATCAACGTAGTAGTAAATACACAGCAAGAGTAGAAGTGTAATGCAGGTTGCTGTCTGCGTTGTAGTTTTGTGGAGGGAGATTTGTATCTAGTGGGGAGTAGATCGAATAGTGGGGAACGGTCTAGAGCGATGTTGTACCTTGACCAATCTCAACGCAACTTGTTTTAAGCTATACCACAACGACCTTAGAACTCGTAATCGTCGTTAAAACTAAAATACATGTACTGAAATAGCGAAAAAGAAAAAAAAACTACTTTTAATCATAATTATTTTTTTTTTCAGATGCACTGTATTGAAATAAATACATCATCATCATGGAATATTATAACCTACAAATTATTTAAATAATTAAGAATCCTTTGAAAATTTAATAGAACTATTATATATGAAAATGTGAGTATATTAACAATGTTATACAATTCTTTTGACCTTTTATTAAAAAAGAATTTTTTCATATTAATTTCTTGAAATCAATTTATTCAACTACACTTTTTTGAGAAAGTCACACGAGAACATTTATATGTTAGATCAACTATTTCAAGTATTGATTAAATGATTTATATAACGTACAAATAATATAGTATTCGTTACGAAGCAGATTTAAAGAAATATTTAAACTTAATGGGTTTTAAATCTTATTGATTTTGATTATATCTTTGTATACTGTTGACAACAATAATATTTATTTCAATGAAATTTTTTCTGAAAATGAAAGAAAGTCAGTTACTACAAAATTAAATATAAATCTTACAAACTTTTATTAATAAACAATACTTCCAGTTATAAGCTGCTTATTTTTAAAAACCAATATGATGTGATTAGTTATAATTAGATTATTCAGGTCAACTTGGAAACGTAGAAGAACCCGTAGAGCAGAATAAAAATCTTTTTTTTTTTTTTTAGCTGTTACCAATTTTGACAGTCAGAGATTAAAGTCATCAAGATTACTGGTAGAAGAAGACTACCATACAGAAAATAATATAAAAGTTATCGATGTGCACTGAAGTGGAATTCGAAGGACAAAAAAGTAAAATCATTCAGGGGGAGAATGAATAGGTCAGTGACCGAAAAGAATTTTTTAACTATACAAATCCTATCTAGAACTTGTATATCGAAGTGACTAGCAATAACAGTTGGACCATCGAGGTCGTATTTCGAATATGCCAACAGCTTTCTCTTCTTTCTACTTTTCAGTCATCTATCAAATTATGTAATGATACAAAACTCCAGTTCAGCTGAACTATTCGGGTCATACACCTCTTTCAAAGTATCCATATTTCATCATAGCTGACAGAATAACCAAGTTCAGAGATTTGTCATAAAACCAGCTTGTATTCTGTTCATTAATTATTAATCTTTAGCTGGTTAATGGTTTAGATTATGTAATACATAATTTTTAACTAAAAAAAAATTTGTCAACACATGTTTATTTTTTTGTAGGTCAGCTACAGCATTGGCTACTCAGAGTAAAAAATGTCTCAATAATGGATGATTGAATCACCGGTATGTTTTGGCCTTTTTTTTTAACAAAAACTTTATTCAACAGTTTTAATTACCTTTTAGTGCTTGTTACATTAAAACAGACATTACGAATTTTTCATCTCAAATGACAAAACAGTAATTAACATATTTTAATTGCAAGTGATTATGTTTTTGTTTTCACTTTTCTTTTCTGGATTATTAATGTCTCTTGAATTTTTTATTATTGTAGCAAAACTTATTTAAGATGTAAAAGTAACTATTAACTCCTGTTTGTGATCAATTGCATAATAATTCATAAAAATGATATTTTTAAAATCAATTTTGAAATTTCAATTTAATCTATGGAACTAAAAAAGACTTATTTGTTGGACAAAATAATTTAATTTAGCATCATTCATTATGAACTTAAAATTGGATTTATATATGCATGACTCTTTAACAGATCCGGTGTAATTATTTTCATTTTTTATTTACGCTCTAATGAATTCTTTGTCACACGAATTTTGACAGTAGCACCTGCAGTGTCGAAAAAAATTTTAATGGCGTTAATCCTTTATTCCATTACGACAGTTACAGCTGTTTTATTTGCTTTCAAGTTTTTTTAAGATAGAATCTATCGATAATAGACAATAATAGTAGGTAAAATACCTATGTACAGTAGTACAATAAGAAAACGGTAAAAAAATATTTATCAACAAAATTGATTGACTTACAGAAATAGACGTTACCATTCGTAGGTAAGTTATCATCTAAACTGAAAACAATTTTTTTTCTCATATCATAAATGAAAGCAATAAAATAAATTATAAGATAATAAATCCACTTTTTATTGTAATAACATTATTTATTTACAATAACAATAATCATAAATGATAAATTCACATTCACAATTTTTCATCTGTCATTTGGCATTTATTAACGCCAAAAGACAAAGAAAAAATTCATTATATCATTCACCGTAAGAAGTAAAAAATAATGTCGTTGATTTGATTATATTATCATATTATGAATTAATTAATGAGCAATTAAACTATCGATTGTAGAGCAATACAAATAATAAACTAGTTTTACATTCTCAAATCTCCATGCACCAATGAATTTGTATGGCAGTGCTTGCAATGATATCCTGTTATGCTTAATTATAAGTCTATTTTAAAAAGTACTTGATTGATTGTAATAATATTTTAATAATTATTGAATGAGCAAGGGGCTTTGTCTAAATCGCAGGAACAAGGGACGACGAGAATTGGTCGTCAAACGTCATTCTTGCGATTTGAATTATTTTTTCTTTATTATAAATATTATTGGAGCTCTCTAATGATTATCTACATACCATCCATAAATTTAAATTGGACAGTACTATTAATTTAAATAATGGATGTAATCAGTCGTGCCTTGAAGTTTACGAAGCGCTCGCTGGTTGCTGCAATACGCTGAAAAATAATAAAAATCATCATTATAAAAACGACAATAATGTTAATTATAAAACTGTAACATTTTTAATTTTTATCTTTTATTCAATCTGTCTGCCAGTTTTATCCCTTTTCCTCCCGGTTTATGTGTAGTTGTAAAACATTTATAGCAGTAAAGTGGTTTCTCTTATGTAACGTATCCCCCTTCTTCATGATCAAACGCGCTATTTCATAGAGAAAGTCATGCCACATTTTTGCTTTTCATCAATTCCACTTGATATTATTGCACAATTCATGTTTAATATATGTAGAACGGTCGAGTCCATTGCTCTTACACTCAAGAGTTGAATATCTCCAGACTTTATAAAAACTGATAATCAATCCAGCAGCATCTAATTAATATTTTCTTAACAAGCAGATTACAGGTTTTTACTTTAATTTTCATTATGTACTTTCAAATAAATATTTCTCAATCAATCTAGCCAATACTTGTTAGCACTCGTATGTGATTTATAAAAAAAATTATTCGCTATTACTGACGTGTCAATATAAATTATGATTTCCTGGCTCGACAGATTGAATAAATTCTGCAGAAAAATCAATTAGTTGGTTTATGATATGTTGGATAATCTTACGAGAATTAGATCCTGTATAAGATTTGAAAGTCCTCGATTTGCAATAACTAAAAATCTGGTTGCAGGTCCAGGAACAGCTTCATCTGGCTCATGTTTTGCTCCAGTTCCATCACAGTTCGAGCAGTGGCTATTATCACCACCTGATGATGATCCGCTACTAGTAATCAACTACAAAAAATATGTTTTCATATTGGAATCATTAATCATTACATATAATTTGATATTTTAACATATATATTATGGAAAGTGAGAATGATAGACAGGTATAATTAACGTACTCTGATAATATCGAAGAGGAAATTTCCAGAACCACCGCTATTTTCACTGCCTGATCTTTTATTTCTGTTTTCATCATCACCGACTTCAATATTTTCTAGAGGTGTTAATTCTGACTGAACGGCTTCATTAGCTGCTTCATCTGCATCTTGATATGGTACTTTTACTTCATTATTTTCTGATGGACTGATTTCAATTGCACCTTCATCTTGAACTTCATTTTTTACTTCTTGATCGATATTCTGAAAACATTTAAAGTGAGTTATTTAATGCTTATTCATTTTTATTAGTAATTTTTCTTTATTTATAAATTAATACTGAACTAATTTAAATGCAACCTTCATGTAGAGAAAAATGATATTTATTTTATTAGTTTTTTTAAAACCAGTTTTCTTATAAGGATTTTAATATTAGAATCACAGAACTTGAGTGTAAATTACTTTTATATACAACTTAATAAATATCAAATAAGTTTACCTGTGGTATTTGTGGGAAAAACCGTTTTAGAAGATTGATTGCTCTTTTACTTCTTAGCAGCGTGGGATCTTCATTTTCGTTAATAAGAACTAAATCACCTACTGGCTGAAAATTCAATCAAATTAATTTTATTATAAACTCATTTTTAATTTGAAAACTAATTTACTTCTTAGTAAAAAATTGTTTTGATCAGCAAAGCACCTCTAATTGTTACTTTACTGATCAAAAATGTTTTTTATATCTCGATTATGTAATAACAAAGAACGAGGATAAGGAAAAAACGAAGGTTAAGAGCATATTGGTTCTTACTCAATTCTAAATAAATTACAAATAAAAAATGAAATTCTAAATACTGTCTACTAGTAAATAGTATGCGTCTAATGTTCAGAAATAAAAATGAGAGTAAGGTTGAAGGTTTTATGAAACACTTGGCAATATTTGCTGATGATAGTTAGTATTATTAAAAAAAATGGTTATTTTGAAATTCTTAATGTTAGGTTATTGTTGGTAATTCACTATTTTATTCACTCAATTAATATTCACTCAAAAATTAAGTAAAAATTTATGCAACATCAATTTGCATTTTTTTCGGTGTCTGATCAAAAACCAAATATTTTGCTGAACGATTAAATCACTACTCTCATCAATTTTAGAATGTGTATAATCGAAGGTAATGAGGAAGCAATATATATCTGAAGAATATACCAAATAAAATGTCATCGAGAGAATGCCGTGGTATAAGAGTGAAAGTTTAAAAGATAAGCATTGTGTGACACTTAAATACCGTTAATAAAACCTTTATTTAACTAAATTAAAAATTAATTTTTAATAATTTTCTTATCAAGAGAAAAAAATTACTATAATTTGCTTAATTAATAAATAAAAAAGTTTCTTTACCTGAGCTTGAGTAAGATCTCTTTCAGAGATTGGAAGTGAATTAGCAAGAGTAATTACACATCCAGCCACTAGGATAATTTGAATCGACCTCATGGTTTTGGGCACCTTGTAATGAAAAATAATAAAAACTTTTTTTCTCACTTCACTGTGGCTGCACTGTTATCCAAGACCAATCTGTAATGTATTAACATAAGTGAGAATAGTAAAACATGAAAATGAAAGAAACGTCTCTCAAAAAGTGGGGAGAAAGGGAATTGTAAAGAACTGGAAATGTAAAGATGCTGAAGAAAGGTGATGCTAGAGATGAAGTTCCACTTACCACACATAAAATACCGGAAGAGTTAAAATTTGAATATATGTCTTGTAGACTGGAGCTCACGTGCTCCTGTGCTCTTACTTTGCGACTGTTTGTATTATAATATATCTGACGGCGCCTAGTGAGCGGCTTTTATTAGCAGAAGGAGCTACAGCCACCACCTTTTCTGCGGTACACTTACTTGGATGTGCAATTTGATGAGAAATTTCAAGGAAGAAGAAGTATCTTAAATCAATGAAAAATGAGTTGACATAGATTTTATTATTCTTTCAATTTTAGATTCAAGTTTTATTACATACATTACAATACATGTCCTTAGTTATTATTGTTCTTTTAATTCATTAAATATTCTTTTATCGTTCAATTAAAATGCCATTTTCTAAGCTTCCAGTTTTAATATTTTATAGTAACCACTTTATTGCTTAGTAAAGATTTGATAAAATAGATCATTGTTCTAGCATTTTGTCTTTACTCTAAAGATTTATCCTTACGAAATGATGATTAATTTGGAAAAAATTCAAAAATTTACAATAATATTTCTTTTACAAATTTACCATGTTATAATTAACACACACATATTATTGATATCAGATTTTGACCGTCTTTTATAAAAAAAACTACTCACACAAATAGTGTTAATTTTTAAGTTAATACTTAGCATTAGCTTAATTCTTCTTTTTTCAAATTTTTATTTTTTATTTAATAAAAAGTAACTAAAATTAATTTTAAAAAATTTCCAATGATTTTTTTAAAATTCAATTCAACAATTATTGGAAAAAAAAGATCATGTTTAGAAACGAAAATCAATATTATGTTGACTCATTTATATAAATGACAAGTTTTTTAGATTAATTAAAAACACTTCAGCTTTGAAAAATAATTTTTTTTTTTTCAAATAATAAAATAATAAAACAATGATCCTTTTACGGAAAAAGTTAATATTTAATTAATCATTGGAATTTTACAAAAGTAAATACATAGATGTGGGAAAAATATTGATTGTTTGTTCTACTTAAATAAAAATTCAAATATTACAAAAAATCTTTCGGTATAAGATCAAAAAGAGTAATTATAAAAATGAGATAAATAGCATTTACTAATTAATAAAAAATTTTAAATACTTGTAAAAAGAGCTATAAAATCGATACAAACATTTAAAAAAAAAAGTATTTAACTGAAAATATAAATACTCTTGCTCAATATTATTCCCAATACTGGTAAAATAAGTACCATGAAAGTGTTTAATTGCAGCACATAAAATACTTTTACTCAAAATACTTTCCAAGTGTTCAACATTTATATCTCAATCATAATAGACAACTCCAAACCTTGATTCTGTTTATAAAAATAGTACAGTACCATGGAACCTTTGCTCTATATGCTCTATAAGCAGCACATCCGGTAAATTATAAACATAATCTATTATTTCATCATTTACTCAGACAAATTTCGTGTAATCATAATATTATATCTTTCCAATTTTCTAGAAAACTTTTTCTTATTTAATTTGTCAATTATGTGAGGAACTTATTCAGTAATACACTCATTTACCAATTTCCCTTCTAGTGACACTCCATATAAAACATTATTACCAATAATAATCACGATTAGCAGTTAATTTGTCTACGTATCTATAATTTAAAAAAATATACGTCAATCACAGTATTATTATTGCTACTAATAAAGACAGCTTTATGTTTACCATCTGTCTTAGAATGTGCAGTAGTTTACTTCAAAGGAAGAAACGACAATAATTGTCTTCCTGTTTCTTTTGTCTCTTTCTTGTAATTATGAATAAATTATTGAATAAAAAATTTCTTTCATCTGATAATTGATTCTTGTTTCACTAAATTACGATGTAATTGACTCGATTAATTAGTTTAATTAATTAGATTATATTTATTAAGTTGATAGTAAAGGAAGTATTGATTTTAAACTTAGCAATTGATGAAAATGATTAGAATGGAGTGTGATGAATGTTTACATTTCGTAAGAGATTTGGAATGTCTGTTTGTCAAGCATACTCATTCATGCCTAAAGTAAAAAATCAGTAGGAAAATCCCTGTCATTAATAAGCCTCTTATAGACGTTTATTTAAATCGAGAAGGAATCCCGTTTGAAGTTTGACTACAGTGTTTTATTAAATTATGTTGAAACTTGGAACAGATTTAGCTTTTTAACAGGAATTTAACTATAAAATTTCTCTGGTATGTTATCTTTTTCTGTATTTTATTTTATTTGAAATAAAATTGGAAGATTTATTTAGTAAAAATAATGCAAGTATTTCAAGGTTGTATCATTTTATGATTTCCTTGAATATTTGGTTCCAGGTCAATTCAGGGTTTAGGTTTAGGAAGGTCACTTTTTAATAGAAAAATCCAAAGTCAAAATTACCTGAGTGAGTTGATCATTGAAGTTATTTTGAAATACAACAATTATGAGGTTGATAACCATATTTTTACAAATTCTTTTTTAATGTTCTGTAGCTAAAAATTTGTGGAAAGAACTCTACAAATTGGAGATAAAATCTCTTATTAGTATTAATGGAGAGTTCAAAAAATATTCAATAATCAAATACCTGTATTTTGAATGGTGATTTGAAGTTGGTCTACAAAACGTCGAAGTTGTGGACAAGGTTGTTTCAGGTAAAGGGTCTGACCATGTCTGTATCTACTTATGAATGTAAATGCTGTCTAGCCATCTCCTTTGGGCAAAGTCTCTTCTCTTTGCTCTAATCCCTTACATCATTCAATCAAATTATGCTTCCATTTTTCCTGTATGAATATGATGCATAGGACCTAAGATTTTATATTAATACATTAATTCTTTGTTCAGTTTTGAATTGATTTAATTATTCTTTTTCTCATTTTATTTCAATCTATGTTCTGTTTTTAGATTTTTAAGTAATAATTATCGATATTATTTTCCTTTATGTTATGAATATTAATTTGCATGTTGAAATTAAATGATCGTTCAACTTTTTCCGATCATTTATTTCATTAGGATCAAGTCATATTAAGTGAGAATAATTGATACTGAGTGAAGTTTCATTTATGAAAGACTGGTTTATAAAAATGATCCTTTTTATTTTAATAAGTTTTAGTTGAGTAATAATCTACAAGACGTATTTTAAATTTACAGCAAAATACGAGTTTTTCAATAAAACATTATGGTAATACATAGGGAATAGTTTTTATTGATAAACACTTCAGAAAATCGGTATTAAAAAAATTTTTAATTATTGAAAATTGATATTTCGCGAGTAGATATTTGTTTATTCATAATATAAAACCTTGAGAATAATTTTCAATTATCATTCGATTGGTAAATAACCATAAATGATTAAAAAAATTAATTTTTTTTGAAAAAATTAAAAACAAATCATTTAAACTTGTAGAAATCAGTTAAAAATTTCTTTTGTTTAATGTCGAGCATACGTAAGAGTATCTTTAAATGGTGTCCTATTAGTACACTACCTAGTTAATAAAGATATAATTAGCATAATGAATTGTATAGTTAAAATGAAAATGCTATTTTTTTATATTATAAAGAAACTTACCGAATGCAATAACGGAAGTGCATATTATTAATTGTGTGCATTCTTACCAATTCAAATGCTATAACTTAAGTAGAAAATATCCGTGTGCATTCATACATAACATACTTGCCAGGAAGAATCTAAGGGTCTTCATTATCTTTTACCGAGTACCGCCCAAGTATCAGCACAATATAAAACGAACGTAACCAATTCGTACTTTCAGATTGCTTGTCATCCAGACACTTACAACTGTCACAAGCACTGTAAAAAAAAAATAAAGTTTTGAAACATTTATTTTAATTTTTTCATTAATAAAAAACTGTAAATAAATATTTAAATAATAAAAATGTTTAAAATAAAGTGTGTGAAGTTCTCATCAATATTTTTATCAACCATATTAGTTTTTATCTTAAGTGTAAATTCATCAACTTCAATCCCAATAGATTCTACTTCTAACAATGCAAACCCTACTTCTCCAAACTACATAGAAATCAAACTACCAGTGAAGATCACGAGCATGGAAGATTTAATAAGTTGGATAAAAAATGCTATGAAGTCAATGGCATCTAGGATAGACATAACTCTAGCATCTAGTAATGAATCAATATCATCTAAAGAAGAAAATTTAAAACTGCACAAGTTATCAAACTTCAGTGATGACAAAAGTGATAAAAAATTAAATTTCAATCTAAGATCAGCAAGTTCTCCTACTACCAACACTCTTCTAGACAAAAGGAATTCATGGTTAACGAATGGAAATGAATTATTTTCTTCCTCAGTGAATCGAGAAGCTTATTTACCTTTATTTATTGGTGATCTTGGAAAGCATCATGAACAAGAGAATGGTTTGATACCTTATACATTTGCTCTGGACCACAAAGATGCAGCTGGTTCAACAGTTACCAAATCAACTAAAGCCAATAAAAGAGATAAGAATGACTTGAGTCCTTTAAATTTATCTGAAATTAATCATTCCAAGTTTAAAATAAAAGAAGCTTTAAATAATATTGAGAAAGGTTCTCAAGTGGAATCAGTTCCATTTGCAATTCCTTTTGAAGCTTATATAACAATCACGAAAGAATCACAATCAGATCCACATTCTCAAACTTTAAAAACCAATTTAGCATTAAAGCAGCAAGATTTATCATCTACTAAATCTCCATTGCCATGGGAGAATAATAAGAAAAATACCTCAGGTAGTTTGAATAATGTGACAAGTGAAAAGCTTCAAGGATCACAGAATAAAACTAAAAAAAATAAATCTCGTGTATCTCAAACTGCAGTTTTGAATAGATTGGTGAAAATGGTAGCCAGGCAATTTTTGGCAAGGGAGAGGATTTACCAAGATACTAAAACTTCTTCAGCTGGAGTTAGATCAAAGATTAAGAATCGACAAGGAACAAATCGACCACCATTTAGTTTTGAAGATGTAAATATTTTTACATATATTTAATGTGTACTTTTAGTTTTAGAAAATTTAATCAGACATTATTTTAGATGCTTATAAAATTTAGAAAATAGTAGTAGATTGTTATAGATACTTTTATTTTAAAATTTAATTACTCATTAGATTATTTTTACTTTAATAAAAGATTACCTAAAGTTTAGCTGTTTTAATTCGTTTTAAAAAAGGAAGCCTTCAATTTATTTAATTTTTGATAGTTAAGAATACCAAAGGATTTTGAATAAATTGCAATTTACTATGATTTGGTTTTAGATTTATTTAGAAATAACACATTTGGCATAAATTTTTATGCCTTGTAATTCTAATAGTTTCGCCATTCATTATAAAATGGCAATCAGATAAGAAAAAAAGAACCGATAATTTTTTGATGTATTTTAAAATGAAATTACGTCATAAAAAAAGTTTTTTTTTCAAGACCTAGAGATAGTAATTTAAAGAAGATACTTTCACCTTCTAAATGATGTCTGTTTGGATTGACAGCTGATAACTTGAAAAAAAATTGTACAGTAATCCTTAAAAAGATCATTCAAAGAGAAATGTTCAAATTTATATATGATTTATTTATTTTTAAATGTTCTGGTTACTTCACTACTTTCACACTTTCAAGTTCTGTAAAGAATAAAAGAATCATTTTCTTATTTTCTAATTCTTTTCTGAATGTTGACATCTGTTAAAACATTCCTAGTAAAACATATGTAACTCCAAAATCAAAAACTTCATTAATTACTTAAATATATTCATGTTCTATAAAATTATGTAAAGATACATCATTACTATATTTTTAATTAATAATTTAAAGGTATTTCCGCAACGATCAAGAAATGAAAGCGAACGTCAAGAGTTTGATGACGATGAAGATGACATTGATAATGGAAATGCCGGAAATAGCGGAAATGATGGAAATGTAAATGTAAACATTAACACAAAAGATGAGGTGACGAGTATTGAAGCAGATGATGATGATGACGATTATGAAGATAATCAAGGATCATTAGGATCTATCACAGATTTATTGCCATTAGCTATTCCAATTTTAGAAGATCTAAGTGATGTAAGTCATAATTAAGTCCCTTTCTCATAATCATTTATACTAATTAATAATCAATATTACACAACTGGATTTTAATCGTAATTTCAGCCAGAGAGTGAGGTAGATCTAATTGGACTTCTTCAAGCGGGAATTCCTCTAATTCAAGGTCTTTCAGATGTAAGATAATAATAACAATTAATTAGAATTATTTGGCTTTAACAAATAAATATAATGATACATTTTAGCCTGACGAAGAAGGAAATGGAGGTGCTCAAGAGTTGATCAATATGATTGTACCCATTCTAACGAAAATAGTAGGCGTAAGTATTAGTTAAAATAACTCATTTTTATAATTAATTGAATTGAATTATGCTGATTGCAATCTTGATTGAATCAATGTCTTTTTTCTTGATTGTTATCAATTAATTGATTGTTTAGGGTCAGAATGGAGAAGGTAGTGATATAGGTGCCATCGTAGGTCCCCTTTTTGGTCTTTTAGCTCCATTTATTGGTCCAGTATTAGCTCCACTTGTTGGTCCTTTAATACGAACTATCAGCAATGTGAGTTTCTACTGTGTTGTTTTTTTAATTTTTTACTGTCAAAGTCAATTCATTGGAAACTCATGAAAATTTTCATTGAACTTTGTAGCCTCCAACCGAAGGTTCATCTTTGCCTGCATTAGTTAATGCAATTGCAGGACCTCTTAGTCAGGTGTGTAATACTAAATATGAATATTTCTTAACATTATACACATTATATTTTTTTTTTTTACAAATAAAATGGAGAAATTTTTATCTTATTCATATCATAAATTTCACCAATAATATACGTACGTTGTTTCGTAACAGTGTATTGCAAGTCATTGATAGTAGTCGCCATCTGCATATTTATTATTTTTTTCAATAGCCTCAACAGCCTAGTGGAATGTCCCCTCTTTCAATCGTTATTGCAGGAACAACTGCAGCTCTTCTTAAGGTAACTATTATTATTGAAACTTTCGATTAATACGTTATGCTTGCTAGTTAACTAATAGCTAATTATTTTTGCGGTAAGGAACTACAACCTGGAGTTCCAGGTGGATCAGACTTAGGAGCATTTATAGCTGCTATTTTGTCAGGAGTTATTACTGGAGCAAGCGCAGGTCTCAGTGGTGGCTCTTCAGAGGCTCATGATCCGGCATCTGGACCATACTCTTACGATCCTGTAAGAATTTTTAAAAACGTTATTTATCTATATTTCATAGCCTAAATTAAATAATTTAGTATTTCTTAAAATATTTAAATACTTGATTTTTCTTTTAATTGATCGTCAATCAAATTGATAAACACTTATGTTTTTTCGGAGCATATCAGTTTCTTACTCAATTTAATACAATAATACAAATACAGAGAATTTTCTTTAGAGCTAAGTTCTAAGAGTCAATTTACTTGACTGAAAAAATTTATTAAGAGATTAAATTCATTAAATTTATAGCCTCAAGCTTCAACTACCACCATCAATGCCAATTACAATAGCCGACCACCATTACAAAGACCTCCTCCTCCTAACAACCCTTATCCTATCGTAAGTATTGTTCACATATTATCAGTTTGTAGAATCAATTCTATTTAGTAATTTTCATGCCAGTAAATTTCTTCTTATCAAATATATCCGTATATAGAGGAGACCAAACAATATTGGTGCGACAGTAAATATTGGATCGACCTTTCCACCATTAGCTGCACCAGTTTCAGTGTCTCCAGTGAATCATAAATACTACAATCGACCAACGCCTCCGTCACACCAACCTCATTCCCAGAGTTACGTAAACGGACCAGTTCCTGCAGCCGCAACCAGTGGCAATGGTGGTTCTAATTATCTTCCCTACGGATCTGTAAATTGTTTCTTTCACAAAACTCCATTTATTTCATGATTGGATTTTGATACAAATAGAGTATAAAATTTTCCAGACTGCAGTGCCAGCTCATACAGTTAATCCTTTGACATTAATTGGAACTTCTGTACAAGATGTTATTGGAGCAGGACTACAAGTAGTGTCTTCTTTGATAAACGCAGTCTTTGGAATTCTTGGTGCCTCTTCGGGTTCTAGTGATCCACCTGCACCATCTTATGGTCCTCCTTCAGGTCCATATAGTAGTCATACATCAGGATAAGTTATTTAATTAATAATCACTAGATATCAATCAAGTGTTTAATATATGTTAGGTGAAATTCATTTACAATTTAGTCGTCAGACATATATTGCATAAAGGTTATTATCAGGAACTCTTCCGGCCTGTATTGATTAAGATCATGTATACACTGAGTTTAAACGCCAAAACCGGAATAAACAGGGTATTGTATAATTTTATATAACCATTTTTTTTTGTTTCATAATTTTTTTAACATCAATATTAAAAACGGAAATCTTATGAAAAGTTATCACAAGTGATTATCAGTAATTATATTACATTATTATTAAATTTTCAGAGTGTTTTACTCCAATTTTCTAAAGTTATTTAATTTTAATTATAAATGTCTTATTTATTTATCAAATATTTACCTTTTTAAGTTTTATTTATCAAAGTAATTATCAATTAAATTCATCGTTCATGCTCTCTAAATATAAATAAAATTTCACTAATTCGTCATTTAAAATCCAACTGATAAATTGATCATGAATCAGAATATATTTGTTGATTAATTAGCCAGATTAAATATTTTATATAGATGTTCTTAAACTATATGCAACTTATTGAACAATTAATTTCATCACAGTAGAAGTTAATTACTACTAGTTGACAATAAACATATTTCTACTTTGACAGTAATTAGTATGTAACGCTGTAACAAAGCTATTTAAGCTGTCAGGTTGATGACCATTAACGCAAAATAATAGCTCGTAGCTAAATAGCAATAAAAGTTGAAAAAATGTGACAATTAAATATATTAGCATTAATACATGTGAGTAAAATGTTTCACATTTTTTTACTGATAATTCTTGTTTAAGTTAAATAATAATTGTCGAAAAGACATGTTGGTTACATGTTGTTTTTTTTGTTAAACTATATTAATTTCATTTAAATAATAAAACAAATAATTGAAATCAATAAAAATGAATAGTTAAAAATCTTAATATCAATTAAATTTTTTCAAACTAAAATATTATTCACTGAAATAATGTTAAAGAAATAGTTTCTTAAGAGATTGTCATAGTTAACTAGAAAAAGGAGCCTTACATTCGCTCAGTTGATTGATTAACTATATACTTCCGACAATTAACTCCAACAAAACGGTCAAAGGTGGAATAATAGGTTAAAGGTGCAGTACCTTTCCTTCTTTTTTGCATTATATATTTCGCCATCAGTAACTGATCAATTATATATTTCGATAAGGATATCCAGCTTTTACTTTCAAAAATATAAAAACCAGAGTAAATACTTTAATAGAATGTATTCAATTCTTCTTGTGAGGTTATGATTATGATAGCAAAATTTCCAACGATCTATCATCTAACACGTATATGATTAAATAACCCACCAACAAATGAATTTACTTATAACATTTCACTTTTATTATGTATTAAAAACGATTTATGCATCATATTAAAGACCTGTACGATAACCTATGATACACATCCCAACGTTTCTCTGTCACGTGATCATCGGTGTGGAAAATCCCATACAAAGTTCCGGGATCGTTTAGGTTTTTTTCCAACAAAAGAAATGGCACGTCTCGAGTGCAATTTCTCGTATCAACTTCCGAGGTATTGATTCTTGCGTGTATCTAGGTAGACCACACCTTTTATTATGAAATTATACTTATCTTTTATACGATATGTAATAACAATAACAATAATCATAGTCTTGATCGTAATAACAACACTAATACAACGTTTATATACACTCAAAATAGAAATTTCAATAACTTTATCTTGTTTAAGTGGTTTTTTCCCTTGACAGGGTGATTTAAAAATCACAATTACTCGGTTACTTTTGCTGCAAAGACATTGAGATTATGGTAATGATTATAATTTAATTATGTGTATATTTGATATTCAATTAATCACAGGAGACTAGACAGTGGAGAAAAAATTGAACAGACAAGAACGAAAGTGAAACGAGTATTTCTTTGGTTCGCCGCATGCAATTGATGTGCTTCCTGAAATTACGAATTATACATACCTACTTATTGTCAACATTCAGTGAAACTATAATTTTTTCGGAAATTGTTATATAATTATATGCGGTAAATATTTTCAATTCAATTTATTAGTAAATTTGTTGTTTATTTCTAAATATTCTGTACTACCTATTAAATATTTTTTATAAGTCTGCCAGATTGATAATTTTTCCTTGTGTATGTATAAAAATGATCTATTTTTTTTTTGTTTAGCAGATGAAAATATAAAGCAGAAAATATTGCACGTTTGCAATGTCATTAGTTGTAAGCACACTGCGTGACAATTGTCACCTTAAAGGTCTTCGTCACGTGAATGAATGATATGTATATATCATTAATTAATAACTAGTACATATATTTATTTATTATAAAATAATGATATCAAGTATTTGTGTCATTATCAAGTTTAATCTTAGTTTACATACTTTCATTAATTTTATTTTGATTCTTTCATTCGTATCATTTTTCAAATCTTCTTTTAAATATGATTATTATTAAACTTTCAGTGAAAGTATTCGAAAAAAGTTATTTGATTTATTGTAGTAATTTTTTATATTCAATTTATTAATGAGTATTTAACTCTTTCCTATCACAAAGAAATACTACTTGAGTTGAATAAATTTATTTGCCTTTTTTTTTTTTTGAAAAGGATGAAAATCACCTGGAAAAACGTTTAATTGTGACTAATGCTGAAGAAAAAAAATTAATTTATCATGCAGTGTAATTTACTAGTACTTAACAATATTGTAATATTTTATTGATTCGATTATCCATCTAACTATTCATTATTTAGCTTTTTATGTAATTATAAAAAATACTTTGTTTAACATTTTATGACTTCAACATTCGTATGATTACTAAGAATGAATGGAAAAAAATCAGTATCGTTTCTTCAAACTTTTTTTTCTTCTGTGATAATCATATTAGAAATTCCATACAGAAATGAACACTCCCGATTATAATTAATTCAGGTTTTAAAAAGTAAAAATTTAAAATTATTATCAAAAACTTAAATCAAATTTCATCGTCATTTTAATGTAAACTTTTATTTATGAAGTGATACTATTTCAAACTTAAAAAAATTTATGATTACAGCCTCATTCAAATTACATGGCAAAATGTAAATTTTCTAGTTGCTTATTTATTAATTGGATTCAAATGAAATTCAGACGATCTATCGTAGCATCATTAAATTTCGTAACTCGTTTGAATCAACTAATATTATTATTATTGATATCCTCTTATTGCAATAAATAAGCTTATGTTATTAGTCCTTGTTTGATGATTCGAAGGCGAACTAGAAAAGCGAATCACTGACCTGTTTAGTTTTTATAAAATTTTTTTCAAATTTTTTTGTTTGCATTTTTTTATAACAATTAACAGATGCTCAATATGATAAATATGGTGAAATGAAATGATGGTTTTTCTGCTAAATCCAATAAACTGAAATGAATCACTTTCATATGGACCCTACACTAATCCGGGTCTTGATCTAAGGTCAGTTTTTTTACATTAATTATAATGTTAGTAACTTTTTCTTTCTGTTCAATAACAGCGTCTTGTGTGTTAGTTAACATGATGTATACCTGTTGGTAGCGATTAAATATATCTAAGAGATTGCGAGATCCTTCATAATAACTAGAACATAATATTCATATACATACGTTGGAAACTGCAACTCTGATCGATTAGATAAATTGTAAGAAAAATCATGATGATAAAGGTAATGTAAGCTGTACCATATCAATATTTACTCCAATTCCATTAATTTGGGAATAATGTATCAAGCATTATTGTTATAAAAACTATTTATTAATTCAACTAATTTATTTCAAATATTCTATAAATGTATTTGTTAGGCATAATTTATAAAAAATGATAGCTTTTTTATAAATGGTTGTAAAAAAATTAGAAGCACACAATTACGAAAATTTTATTATGGTATTTTAAATTAGACTGGGTGTGTATTTGACCTGAAATATTTCAGGTGTCTTACGTTAAAACACTCAGATTGGCAATGTTGACCACGTTGAAATTCTCTTCAGGAGAAAGGATATCAAGCAAAGTATAAAAGAAACGAAAAAAAAATATTCTCCAGAGAAAGAAAAATTCTTCATTTAAAGTATAAGCTTTAAAGTTTATTAAGCAGACGAAACTAATTGTTTATAAAAGAAACAATGATAATGACACATTTACAGTGAAAGTACGCAAATATTTAAAAAAAATTCACCTTAATCGGTTAAAAAGAGATTTTAGTTTAACTTTCAAGAGAGATTAAATATGCAGAAAATAGAGAATTCAATTGTTTAAGCTACGAAAATAATTACTAAATAAAGTGAATAAATAATATTTAAAATCAGTTGATGAGAAATCTACGATAAGAATACTTTCTTTTATAAAAAAATTATTAAAACCATTTTTCTTAAAGACAAAGAGAGAAAGATAAATAAACGTACTGATAATATAATTGATTTGATAATTATTGAAATTCATTAAATTTAAATAAATCAATAAACATCAGATTACATTCATTTCATTATCTTAAATAATCATGATTATGAGTTAGTCAATTTTAGATTTTGATTTTTTCTAATTAATCGTAATTAATATTTCTATATTAATAAATGTATTTTTTATCTTCAGTTTTGACCAGTTTTTATAATTAACTGTAAGTTGATAAATAATTTATCAAATATTGATAAAACTCATTAGTACCAATAAAAGATTATTCATCAGCTATTAGTATCAAGTTTATCATTAAAATCAGTTATTTATTAAGCTTTGAAAAATAGTCAATATTTTGTTGTTTTCATTCATTAATTTTAAGAGATCAAAAATAAATAGTAACCTATTGATTCAAGAAAGTATCATAAATACCAAAAAAAAATTTTTATATTGAATTACGAATTAAATCTTGAACTTTCTACTTAATTTATAGATTCTCCTATAACTGTTGATAATAAACATAGCTTTTTCTACAAAGTTCTGTTCCAAGTACTTTTACCAATTATTTATATGCAGACATACTACATAACTTTGGTACAAATTTACATCTTTCAAGTGATTAAATAATTAATTATTAACTATAAACTATTTGATCAATTAATACTATTTCTACTTATATACTTATTATTAACAGTCATAATATTATTAATAACAATAACAATGATTTATGTCTAACTATATGAATGACAAGATTGGTAGCTAAAAAATTTATGGAATGAGTAACACATTGCAATTGAGATATGTAACATATACAGTACTTCTAACAAGATTTAAAGAATTTTAATACAAAAATTTCAATTGAAATCGTGATTTAAAGTGTGAAAGCACTTTTAACACATTTCATAATAATTTTCAGTACATAGAAATGTTTAGCAAATTACGAAAAAAATTTTTTTACAATCATTTAAACAAATCTATTCTTTTACTACAAAATTACTTTCGCAGTAACACACAAAACAACTCATCAATTATTTAAGTTATTCTAAAATGAAATATCTGTACATCTAAAAAAGGTGAAAGCAAGTGAAAAATGTAATAATTGCGAACATCCAAGTACAAATTAAGTCTCACGTAGTTAGAGTGCTATTTATTAAAAAAGACAAGGTCAAAGATCATGGGCGCATATCCATATATTCTTTGTCTCTTATCTTTCTTTCTCTATTGCTGTCGATAGACGTTAGTCCAGTACTTGCACGTGAATTGCATAAGTTAATCTTTATCTTCTGACTACCTACTTTCTATCTGAGGTGACTCTCAGGGTAGATGAGATTGTAACAATCTATACACGTAGAAAAGATGTTACGTAAAATAGTGTTAAATCCATCACATATTTTTATGAGAGCTTCAATTAAAATTTATTGTACCCTTAAAAATTAATCAATTTTTCTTATTAATAAAAAATAATTAGCTTATTACTCCTGGTATCAATTGCAATAAAATCTAAGATTTATCCATACATAATGATTAGCTTGATTTTTCTGATAAATAAATAAAAAAGCTTATATTATATCTAAGATGTATTGAAAAAATTTAGTGTTGATATATGTGGTGTATAGGGTAACGATCGTTCGGTCAATTGATGGATAATTAATACACGCTCTCTTTTACGCAATATATTATACGTGTATATAATTTTTTATATATATATATTCATAGATATAAAATAACTCAATTGCATCGCCTATACTTGATCTTATACAATAATTTTATTTTCAATTAAAAATCATTTATTTCCGCTTATAAAATTTCTCCTGCAATGTAAACATAATGACTTTCTTTCTTTCTCTTGACGACATTTTATAACCTCTATGTATTGCAATTTAACACATAAACTTATTTACATATATATCGACAAACTTTGCTAATAATAAATCTATTATTTGTAGTGAAAAGAATTCTACGGAAATGAAAAATGTAAGTGACACTTGTGTAAAATAAAAGATGAGTCACTCTGTCCAGATGTATCACACTAATGTTTATGTAAATAAAACTTGATCATGTAAAACTTGATCTGCTAGAAAACGAGTTAAAGTAAAAATCACTTTCGCTATGACTCTTCTCGCCACAAAAGCAGTATTTCAACAAAGTTATGAATTTCGTTTCCTCTTTTTTGGTTTTTTTCCATGCATTTTCTGAAACGTTACCAAGCGAGTGTGTTCCAATGTGAATATTCATGTCTACACTTTTCTACACCACGTGGCACCACATATCAGCCATAAATGTCCACATCTACTTATTAGGCATTACATGCTCGAATCACTAAACGTAAATATAATTAATACCAATGCTTAATTAAAGAAAAGTTGCTTTTAAATACTGAATTTATGTAGTAGAATAATAAAATAGTATGATGGGTTAATAATAGAATATTACGATGGTATGAGTATAAAATTACATAATAGCAATTGTATGGCTACTTGAGCATTTATGTGCAATATATATATATGTATACAAAATTTAATAGATTGAGAGTATAGTCCTTGATCCTTTCTATTCGGGAATCCGTGAGTGGCATTCGAAGAGATAAAGTAAACCACATTAATACGAAGTACTTGAATGTCTGTCAACATCAAATGATTGCACAATTTTGTCGTCCTATATTAATTCGCCTCTGTAATATTGTTGTGTGACATAATATATTTATGGAGCTTGAAAGGACAATTGGAGAGCTTAGTAGAAAAAGTCACATTAACATTAAATATCAATAAATATTTTTTTAAATTGATTTGATAAGCAGAACATTTATGGTTGGAAATTAATAAACGTATTTAATTAATTGTTATAAAAAGTATCCGAAATAAAAATAATACAATTATAAAAAATTACTCCTATTAATGTTGAAGAAAAAAACTGTGGTTGCTACATAAAAAAATTTATTAGAATGTAAAAAGTTTTATGGGAACATTATAAATGAAATCAATTATCTGTTTAAATTTATGAATATGAATTGAATGATTGAGTATATTTAATGCTAATAAAAATACTAGGTGAGTAGATTTGTTTAAATTTAAACATTTTTATGATATAATTCTAAAGTGTTAAATAAATTTAATTAATTTTTTAGAATATTTAATTATTTCCTGATGAAAAAATTCTGTCAGTTTTTATTCCCTTCAATCATTTTTTTGCTGATCAAACGGTTCGTATCAAACTTGAAGTGTTTTTATGTATTGTAATTGGTTTTTGCTCAGGTGAGTATATTTGTCTTGTTTATTTTCACAGTTTTTTGGATTAATAATCAGAAAGACTAAGATAATTTAATAAAATTAAATTTCCAAAAAATATATTAGTGAGACTGAAAATGATTTCGAATCGTGTAAATAATTAAAAATGTTGTAATGTTTTAATTATCGATGTGAAACGAACTCATGTCTGAATAAACTCCTTTTGCCTTCTTTAATTGTGTTTTGATAGAAAGAAAAAAAAATAGTAAATGTAATTTTAATTCGTGTTCACAACAATTATCAATCAAAACAACTTATTTTTTTATCGAAATTACAATAATAATCTTTTAGTGACACGCAACTACTTAAACTTTCTTAATTATTAATCTCTTCATGCATTTTATGTGCTAAAATTTATATAATTTTTTGTGATATAACAGTTACATGCAACAATAAATTTTATCATTAATATTTTATTATTTTCGTAATATGTGTGTTTTGTGGACAGCATCAATGAATACAGAAAATTCAATTAACTTTATCACAAATTCTTATTCTAAGAATTGTATTATGAATCAAATATTCCTATTATTGTCTCTGTATATTTTTTCAATGATTTCAAAAAACTTAAAGATAATTTAATTAGTAGCTTTCAGTTTTTTATAACGTTTTTTGAATTTTACTCTTTCAACTTAACAGAAGGAAAAAAATTCAAGTGAAAAACGCATTTTGAATATTCAAATCTGTATTAAAAATTTCTCTAAGAATATTAGCTCATGCTTAGATGATACTCATTCAGAAAAGTTTAGTCCACAAATTCTTATTCTTTACTTAAAAAACCAAAATATCTTGACTCAAATTTCTATCTTCATACACCATCAATTCCCAAGCTTCTCAATAAAATAAGAAAACTTGAAAAAGTGTTGAATAATTCTCTGAAATTTAAGCCATAATTAATGAATGCACGAAAAAAAAGTAGAAGTAGAAATGTATAATTGCCTGAGGCGCACATTCTGATTATACGTATCCCTTCTTCATCATAGTGAGCATTTTTAAAGGCCACCGTGATGGTGTAGCTTCAGATGTTTCTCTATTTTTTAAATCAGAAGTAAGAGCTGATCCAAACGGAGGAGAGGTAAGGTGAGTAAACATCATCTTCAAATATATATATAGAAGAGTTAACGAATCAAGGTGTCTTCTTCATCATCATCTTCATTAAAGACATAAACAAATCCAAACTAACATTTGAAAGTTAAAATTTTTTCCATCATACGCGTATATGTCTCTTTCCTTCCCCTTGTGTATTCAGACCAATACAAGTGGCTTACTCACGCGTTGGGGTCTCCTTCACTATCGTCCGCAAACGAGTCTCGCACCTCGACTGGCACGCATCCAAGTCTCTGGTTCAATCGACAAGTTTGCGTGAGTTTGTTTGTAGATCACTTAATTTTATTCATTCGTAAGTAAAGAACCATTTATTACACTTCATATTATTTAACAGCTTTTACCGAAGTTATAAAACTCTACTCTAAATAAAATCATCATTTACGTCTCATATCTTTCACATGGTTGGTTTCACATCATTTACTCAGAGAAAATCAAAACACTTCAAACTCATCTAAACGAGAAGTTTTTATATTCCAATTTAACCTTAAAAATAACAAAATGCTTCATTGTTTTCCTCCACTTAATGGCAAAGTAGAGTGATAGAAATTTATTTAAATTCAAACATTGTTTCAGACACAATTAAGATGAAGCTAGTCTGGATTCTGAGTGGTTTGTTCATCACACTAAATACTGCACAGAGTCGAACGGTTGTAAAAAGGGAATCAGGAGACATTACACCACTCAACGAGGTAACAATAATATTAATTATTAATTGTCACTATTGTTATTCTTAATTACCAATACAGTAATTAAACAAAAATGTATCTAGACGCGATGTGAGAGTTGAAATTGCAAAATGTAAGCATTGAAGAGTGTAAGTTGAGAGTGAAAGTAACTTGCATTGGTCCAGACCTTTCGAACTTGTTATACGATGATGTATTTTTGTTGGTTAAATTATCATAATGTCGGTGTAAATTAAATGAATCAGTTTCAAACAATAACATCTTTTCTGTATATGAGTCATATGTAAATTACAATTTCTCAAAAAAAAAGAGTCATTTTTGATGATTTTACATAGTGTATATTAGTAAGCATTGGTATTCTACTGTCTTTTGAATTTCGCAAGAGATGAATAACACAATACTATTAACATCTAAGTTATGTAAAGAAATTTCAAGAAGACACTACTTTCTTTAAAAATTTCGATCTTCTAAAAGTTGCTACAGACGTTACGTTACTAACAATTTATCATTATTTAACTTTTCTAACATTTCACTTCAAATTCACTTTAATATCATTAAAAAATGAATGGAATTCTTCTTTAGATATATGTACTAGAAACTGAAGATCCAGCACTCAAAGATGAGGAAGCACACGGTGACAGGGAAAAGAGAAAAATTGGAGTAGTCAAGCTTGGAGTATCTAATGGCATTATTAATTTTGTATTTGGTGTAAGTAAACTTTTTTTTTAATTGACACATTTTATTCTATGATGACATGTTATAAAGGGATATTTAGTATGCAATGTCAGTGCAGTGATAGTATCACTTAAAAGATTTAAAAAGTTCTTTGATATTTCCATCACGCATTATGTTGTTTTCAATGTAGTTTGTAAATAAATATCTATTGCATTTACTCATTTTTTAAAGTACACATAGTTTTGCCTCTATTTCTTAATATTTGAATATTTCAACATCAACTCATACATGCCATCACATAAATCACATCTATACACATTTTAGTGTCTAAAACGGTGTAAATATTTTCATGAAAAATGTAATTTCTTTTTTGATTTTATTCAATTTTCAACCGTATAAAAATACTTAAGCAGACAATTGATTCAAGATTTAAAAGAAAATAGAAAGTTTAAGTTAAAAAATGCGTTCAGATTGATTATGATTCCATTATTTCAGGAAAGATAGAGTTATTTTAAAATTTTTGCATAATTTCTTGAGTAATACGAATATCAATAGTGTATAATTCTGCCATTAAAATGATACTATTTCTCGTAAATTAAATGTGATGGAAAAAATATGATGTAACTTTTGGGATTAATGGCCTAGACTGACCTTAAAATCAGATTATATTTTGGCAAGACGAAAAAAGAGTTTCTTTCATCGATTCTAGCCATTTGTTAATGATATTATTTATACCAAAATATGATAGAATATTGTTAATAATTGTTATTTTAATTATCCAGAAAATAGATTCATTACTAGATGCCAAAACGAAAGCATTGGGAGTTCTTGATGAATCAAACAAGGCCAAAAATGCCATTTATGGAATAGATCCTAATCAATCAGCAACAAGTGCATTCATTAGTGATATTCTAGGAAAGAAACTTCAAGCAAGTACTGCTGGTATTGGACCACTTATTAATAGTGCGACGACATTTATTTCATCGAAAGGCCAAGGACTTTTTGGTGCCCTCACTTCTAAGATTGGACCTTTGAGTTCATTGTCTGGAGGCTTATCTGGAGGTGATTATTATATTTATCAATTCAATTTTTTCTGCTCGATACATTCTAGGACAAACGGACTTAATAATTAATTTTTTATGTAGGTTCCGGAGGCGATAATTCTGGAGGCGGTGGTGGAAGTGGTGGAATTCTTAGTTTACTAACCAGTCTAAGTGGTAGCAGTAGCAGTGGACTGAGTGGTGGTAATGGTGGCAAAAGTAATGACGATGATGATAATGGTATTAAAGAACATTCATCAGACAGTAGTGCTGGTGCAGGAGGGGGCATAACCCTCGGGTCATTTCCAAGTATTGGCGGAGGGGTAGGATATTGAGAAATTGCGTTAAATATCTAAATGATGCAGATGATAATATATTATTATGTTATATTTAATTTATACATATAAATAGCATCGCCAAGTACCTCCCCCTTATGCATAACTCGTGTCAACTTGAAATGTATTTTCGATTTTTTTTGGAAATTAGTAAAACATTAGTTGGGGATTAGTTCAAAAATGCATTCAAGCAGGGTAATTAATAGTATAAATGGAAACAATTATGAATTAATTTTATTTTATATTTGAATAAATTGTAAATTATATCTAGATATTACAATGAAAATTCTTTTAAATGATTATAAATAATAATATAATCATTTGTAAATAAATTCAGAAAAAAAATGTTGACAATCAAGTATTCACAATGTATATTTATTATGTAAATAGCTGATTTTTTGTTTTGTTTTATGTGCAGTAAATTTTATACAGAAATAATGACGGCAAGTTGTTATTAATAAATGTGCAAAATAAATTTATATAAATTTCAACATATTTCTACATTCTTTATTCTAGTAGCACACGTAGTTTGGAGTAATCTTGCCTTTAATTATCCTTTGATCCCATGGTCACTGAATAATTATCATGTTTTTATATTATTAATTGTAAAAAAAAATTTATATTATACTTCAGTAAACTAACTTTATAGTGTAGTTTATAAATTTTTCAAGGGGGAGGAACGAGTTGTAGAATTATTGTATCACAATTGACTTCATGAAATCGTTTGATGTAAAAGAAACATTTTTATCTCCAGCCAACACCAGCGGGATCTGAAGATATCCCCGAGTTCGACAGAGAAAGAGTCTCTTTAGCTGTTCCTGCTGAAGCGTTTGGCACGGGTTTTAATATTGTAACTGGCATTACCAAAATCCTTAATAAATTCATTCTCGTAAGTTTTTGAATTCCTTCAATTTTTAAATTTTTCTTTCAATAATATACTTTCTTACAGAACTCAGCACATCGAGCAGAAAGTGTGTTAGAAGTGTTCAAACCCATCTTTAGAGGTGCTTTTGCCATCAAGGGCCTTCCTTCAGACAAGAATAATGATGATAATAATAATAATAATAATAATAATAGTATAGATAACCATTTAAAACTGAGATGACCAATAAGACTATTAATCAAAATTTAGTATATAAAAGTTATAAACCAAAACTTTATGCTCAAATAGAATAATTTTGTTAGAATTTTGTAGCTACAAAAAATCAAGCTGAAAATACAACAGACTTTTTTTTTTAAGAAAAAAAACACATTTTTATTTAAAACTTATAAACACGTCTAAGCATATGTGACCTTTTTAAATAGAAGTAGTTCAGTTACAATTAAGTCAATAAATTATAAACCTAGAAACCTTCATCAAGAGAAAAACTAAGTAA
This sequence comes from Chelonus formosanus, assembly GCA_028641665.1. Lineage (NCBI taxonomy): Eukaryota > Metazoa > Arthropoda > Insecta > Hymenoptera > Braconidae > Chelonus > Chelonus formosanus. The sequence goes on along the minus strand of CM054004.1, from coordinate 7,314,789 downwards.
ATGAGAGCATTTGAATATTGATTAAGATTATTGAGTCTGTGAACAAAAAACAAATATCACAATACAATATAAATTATTATTATTTGTATTATTCTTGTCATGACTTTGATGACATTGATCATTTAATTCAGGCCCTCAAGGTTTATTGAGAAGAAAAACAAAAATTGGGAAAATAACTCGTTATTACCGCATAAATGTTGAAATAAAGCCTGACCAATCAATGTGGACCATGCGTGCGTATCGTTTGGACGTGATTTCTTAAAGAAATAATAAAAAAAATGCTGACGACCTTGAGGGTTAGTAAACCCAAGTAAGTATAACGTGTAGCTCATCTCACTAGTGTCAGTTTTGTCGTCCAGCATGGAACAGCAAGCATTCAACTCAAGAGCTTTATTCTTAGTACATTCCATTGACTAGTCATTTGTATTGAGGACAAATTAATTAGTATTAGTTTTTTTAAATCCAATTTACAGAAAAGAAAATAAAGAGAAAAAAGGAAGAAGAGATAATTGAATCAATAACTACTACAATCAATTACTTGGTTTACATCATTCACACGGATCATTTCGACATAGGTAAGTGTTATATTTTAATATCATAAATGTATTAGTAGTATATATAGTATCAAATAAGTCAAGTGATTGGTTTTATTATTTTACTTTTCAGATATCATACGAAGGAAGTTCATTATTACTACAAATCATGCAAGGTACTTAGTTTATTAGTCTGCTTTTTTATTTTATGTAATATAAGATAAAGATTTATGGTATTATATTATATAGACATGATGTACATTGTCGAAAGTTTCAAATAGAACTTAGCAGACTGAAACGTATTATACAAAGGTACATTAAACAGGGTAATTGTGCCAATCGTTAGGACCATTTGTTAGAAGTTTGTTTAACAGTTTGAAATTTCCGGTTACTATATATTTGACTGATGTAAATAATTCAGTATTAATATTTTAAGATAAAAGTCTCTTTGCTTGCATTGAAATATTGTACAGTGATTGCCTACTTTTACTTTTGTTTGGTTCATACAGCATACAGATAACATTTCTCTTTTCAACAACTAATATTTAATGATTACATTTATGAAGCTTTGGAGAGAAAGAAGAATAATAAGTTATATCGTAGGAATTGTTTGAGGTATTAATCACTTAATCAGTTAAAAAATTTATATTTTAAATCTTGAGTATTATAGCATCAGTAACTTTCGTAACTTTACTTTCATGAGGTTCACGAGAAAACTATTATGTAAAATTATCATGTGGTCCGCCAAAGAGTTTACTGACGCACGCGTTGTTTTATTTCATCACATTTTTTGCAGTTATTAGTGAAATGTATAACGTTAATGTTTATGTAAATATTACTAGAAATATTTTTAAAAAAGTCATAGTTAAAAATTTAGCATAAACAACTCATGAATAAAAATGATGATTAGTATTGTGTAAAGATTGATCACCAGGACATCACAAAAAGTCCTAGTGATATATTAAGATTACAAAATTGTTACAAGGATTCTCCGTGTCATCTACTGTCAGTAGGTCTAACGATTATTACATGTCGTTATATTTGTATGTGATTATAAAAAGAGTTGAAAGTTAATCATCATTATTATTAATATAGGCTTCATTTTTTAATGATTGAGTAGTCTACTTAAAAAGAGAATCAAAACAAGTAGTAATTTTTTTATTCATTGCTAAATAATAATTAATTACTAAATTAATCATCCAAGTTGGGAGTAAATGTTATTATTTTAATGAATATTTTTCTAATAACAGTGTATTTTGTTGATTAGCAAAATAATTATTTAAGCAACAGAATTCAAAAACTCTTGATAAAATCATGATAAAAATAATAAACAATAATTGAAGATTACTGCTTAAATATTCCTAATGATTATTAATGAGCAATCATAAATTATTATTATTAAAAGTCAAGATAATTTATCTGGTAATTCAGAATCATAACAAAATGTTACATCAAAAATTAATATGTCAATAACCAATCATCAACAAACGTATTACTTGATATTTTCTATCAAAAAAAGGTATTGTAAATCCAACTAACAGGACTGGACAATATTTATTCACTATTACAAAATTCTTCTTTCTCTGTACATTGAGCTCTTATAATTTTGCACTAATTTGTATTATGACACTTTTATAATAATTGGATTAGCGTGATCAGACTCAATTATTACAGGTACTAGAGCAAAACATTTCAAATTTTAACAGACCCATATTTTCGCGTTAAAATTATAATGTGCCAAACTATAAAATATTACTATCTTGTCTATTACGATATGTTAAATTATTTTTTAAATCTAAATTTTCTAATGGCACGCAATGAAAAGAAAATTTACGACTGCCGAAGTTAATCTCTGGCTTACGTGCGCGTAATCGCCATAATCGATGGAAATCTCGGTCGCGGAAATGTCGCGGAAGTTGCGTATAGAAAGCTGACACTAAACGGAGAATTTATCTTTGCATACAGTGAAATGTAAGGTTATATGCTCGAATATATTTTATTCAGACTATTTTTGTGATAATATTCATTCGAGAAATGTTTTAATAGTTAAGTAACATTACATAGCACAGGAAGATTTGACAAGACTGTCTGAGTTTATCTAATACTTTTATAAAAAATTTATTGTAAGATAAGTATATAGTGTTGTTTACAGTGAATAATTTATCTGGGCTAAACCTCATACCAATCATTATTATGTCAGTACCGGAAGTGTTAATTAATACAATAAATTAAATTTTAAAATTAATTCTGATATAATCAAATGATAGTTTTAATTATCCTGATAAATCAATCAGTATTTAATTAAATTTTTTTTGTTACTTTTTTTCAATTTAAAATCAGATAAATTCAAATTAATAGCTCTATGATTTGTTGTTTATTGTGGTGAAACAGTCTATTATTTTTGGATATAAATTTGCTGGGTAATGTGCAGCTTCCATCATATAATAGAGGGTTAAGATCAAACATACAATAATTACTGTTTACTCTGACTTATTACTGTTATTGTTTCAAGAATACGTAATTTAAAGTCATCAAATGAATTGTTTTATTCCACTTTGTTTGAATAATTATCAAATTATATTAATTGCAAAATAACATTTTAATTTCAGTAATAGGAATAGGAACTTAATTTTTAATATCTATAAGTTTATTAAAAATATTTTTTATAATAAATTAGAATGATTTAATTAATTTTTTTTTTTAATAAACGAAGGAATTGAAAGCAAGATATTTTTTTGCAAAACAAGTCATTAAAGGTTATATTTTTAAAAATTGGAATTATATTTGTTTGTCAAATATTTTTAATAGCATTTAATAATGATAGTTTTAAAATGTTTTCATTACAAAAAATTATGAGTAAGCTACAATTATTAGATCATTAATCTTAATTGATTCTAAAACATAAAATTGCATAAGAGTTCTAATGAAGATTATAATTTATATTATTACAGTCTATTTATTCATGCAAATTATATTTAATTTATATGAATGTAATTTTCAAGAATGAATAATAATTGTAAGCTATTAAAATGAACTCACTGCTGCATCATTTTTAAAAACAATTATTATTTGTTCATAAGGTAAATTACAATTAATATTCTTTTATATCTATTGGTTTTCAAAAAATGGATAATGTTGACAAATTTTCTATTATATTTAATCTATTCATTTATGAATAATGCTAAACATTTTATCTATTTTAAACATACCTGTCTTGACTCACGTGCATTACTCTTTTCTTCACGTCTATGAATGAATACAAAGTACAGTCATTTAATAGTATTATTAACATATGTATTGTTTAAATAAACAATTGCGATTTCAAAAGTGACAATAACTAACAATTATTACCAGAAACTACACAATGTAATTTAATGTTTTTGTATTCAGTTTCAATGACCATTGAGCTTTTACTTTCATGTCCCATATTATTATCATTGAATAACAACAAGAATTTTTCTAAAATAAATGAACGTCTACGTTACTACAATTAACAATGATTAAATATTGTGAAAGCTGTTTAAAACTATTGCTTCATGTAAAAGATCTAATTAACTCAATGTGTAAATTATGGTTTAACTTTATTCTCTCTTTATTCAAATAAAACTGGGCGGCATTGAATTTACTTTTCCTTACATTTTCTCTTTCTTTCGTTGAGTTTTTATTTTCAATTCTGTTTCAAATCAATCAGAAAGAATTCAACTAAAACTAAAAATACTCCTAAAAGTTCTACCGACAAATTAATTGGAGTGCAGTTAGATACAAATTAATAAGTAAATAAACTCTGAAAAATTAAAAGTACTTATTAGAATGTTTGTTATACTATCATATTGTTTTTTCAATAAACAAAATGATAAGTTTAAGAAGTTAATTACCTAATTTAGGTAAATAATAACTTTGAATAATTTAATATTAATATTTACAGTGATGGAGAAATTAATATTGGTCTTCATCTTGCTTGGACTTGGTTCAATAGACGAAGGAAGCTCTGAAGTCGATTCTAATACTGGTGTCTTATGGAATGATCCCAGTCGAGTTTACCAACGAGTGAAATTAAAGCAAGAAAATGAAGTAGATTTCAGTGATGATGAAATACTTTTAAAAAAGATGCTAACTGATGCTACTATTCCAGTTGATATTGAGAAGATGAGTATTATTGCAGATAGAATTATCTCAGACGCTGATGTAAGTGAAGAAACTAAGAGAGTTGTCAGACAAGTAAAAAAGCAAAGACCTGGATTCTTCTGGACTCTTTTCCGAGTCTTCTTTGAAGTGAGTAATCTACAAGAATTTCAAGCATCTCATTTTTATCGTTTAATGACTTCAATTAATATGTCATTAAATCAATAAAAATATTTTCATCATTTCAATCTATAAAAAAGTTCAGTAAATTAACAATAAAAAAATAATTCAAATCTTTTAAACATTTAGACACTTAATGAGACTCGATCAGTAATAATACAAATCAACGACATTGTTACTGCTAATGTTGTTGAGCGTACGACTCCTAGACCAACAACATTAAAAGCTGATATTAGTGAAGAGGATTCAACAACTACTTCAGCACCTTTCAAATTAACACGGCAATTTCTCCAAGATTTTACTCGTAAAAATATTAGAGGCTTAGTGAGGCTTTTCAACATTGAATGGAAAGATGCACTTAATGTAAATATCATCAATTATTTTTCATTACATAATTTTATTTTTTAATGCAACATAAAATAATTTTTTTTTATTCTTGCAGCAATCACAGAGTAATATCAAACAATTCCAAAAAGAATTATCTCGAAGTGTTGAACCATTTTTAGCAGATAATCCAGATGTTTATTGATATTTTATATTATATTAGGTATATCATATTGAAAAAAAATTATTTTTGTTAAAACTTTCAACTAGAATCAATTATTGTCTATTTTTTAACATAAGATAGATGTATTAATAGGATTAATCTGTTGATTTTAAGAAAGTAGTTGAGTTCATTTCAATAAGAATAGATTGTTAGAACTGAAAAAAATGAATTTTATTATTAAAAATTAGTTAATATTTTAATATATTATAATATGTGAATTGTATGGTAGTAAAAGTGGCGTAAAATATCATGACAACTGAATTAAGTTAAATTCTTTTCATGAATATTTGTATTTCAAATCATTTTTTATCAACAAAAAAAGGTCAAAATTTACATTGATTACTAAGAGTATTACATTGAATACATGTCAGTTATAACAAGATTAATTTTTCTGTGAATTAATTTCATCAGAAGTAGTTTTTTTGCCAACTTTCATGTGTTCTTAAAAAAACTTACCTCTTATGAAATTGCATAAAAGTTTTACATACTTCAAATTATGTCTAGTATTTTTATTGTTAGAAAAAAATAGTGTTTACGAGCATCATTTAAATATTTTCTAACTAAATATTAGGTTTATTAATTAGATATTTATTCACATTTAAGAAGTTAAGATTCCTTAGAAAATTTTTATTTATTCATATTTGCTATCTAGAAAGTGTTGGATATACAAAAAGTCTGTTTGATGATTCTCTTTTATTGCTACAGTGGGAAATATGATTGTGTTAGAAAAATTCTATAAGATGACGCGTATTCTATAAAAACACCAGAGTTCAATGATTTCCGTATAAATGCTGATTTTTACGCAATATAATAACCTACATAGAATTCAAATCGCCTACACACTTTATACGATCATCACTGAAAAACTATATTTAATATATGAAGAGAAAGCAAGATTAAACTATTGGTTTGTAAATTTTGCGTAGGCTATTTTGGCCAATGAATCCCTTATATATAGAAGTCGAGTGTCCAATTCTCACTAAAAATTGTACTATCGTGTTTCGAGGAACACATCTATGTTAAGTTGATTCCAAAAGTTTTTCAAACTGGCTATGATCATTTTTTTTGAAATATTGTTGTTTATAATAATTGTTGACTGGTCAAAGGGACAAAATGTTGTGTTTGATTATGGCAAAGAGAGACATGCTTCACCACGAACTCGTCCAGGATCTCTAGGAAATTCCAACACAATAGATAATATTTTTCAGGTATATTTATAATTAAGTAATAACATTTCTTTGTTTTATAATAATTATGTATATGTTTTTAATTTAATTTTCATTGATTTAGATCCCGATAGCAGTAATTCAAGGTACTTCAGCTGCTGCACAATCTTGGTCCCCTGAAAATGGAGATACAATCAATAAAGTTTTGAACGTTAGTGTTTGATATTCTTCTAAATTAAAGCTCTTGTTAAAATAAATACAAAAGATTCAAGCATTTTTTCCTGAAGCTGATACGGTTTATTAAAATTCTGATTGTCATTCTACAGATACCAGTACAAACTCTTCAAGCCATCAGTACTCTAATTAAAGACCGTCTGCCTCAAAATTCTAATACTATTCAAAACAAGTTAATTTACCAAAATCATCAATATCAAGATAATGTTACGAATCGGAAAAGACATATTTATCAAAACAATTGGACTTGGGCTTCAATATGGTCAAATTTATTTTTTGGAGAACACAGTAATTCAGGTTACCCATCACATGGCATAAAAAAGAAGAAACGTAAAATGAAAAAGCATTTACATCATGGAGACCATGGAATATCAGCAAGTCATGGGAATCATTTTCACGGTCATGGACAACATAACCATGGTTATGGTCTTTTCTCCATGCATCAAAGTAAGATGAATATTATTACACTTTATTTAATTTATATTATCTATTTATAAACGTATAATTTTAATAGTTAATAAAATAAATAAATAATTTTAGGACCTCAAGACGTGCTTGGAAGTAATGGTAATGTTTATGAAGTCACTGAAATTGTTGATGATGCTCCACCGCCTTGGAGACCTTTTACGCAGTCAGATCGCATTCAAAATAAAATTGCTCCAAAATTTTATGATTAATTCTCAAGAGCCATAAAAATTCTAAATATAAACATGCGTGTTAAGGTATCTTCAGTTTTTTGATTGCAAATTTTTATATCTAATTAGAAACGTTCTTTTATGCTAGTGCTGAATCAAAATAAACTTATATTTCATTTTAACATAAATTAACACAATTGTTTATACTAGTTTATAAATAATTATTTTTATTTTAAACTATTTTTATTATCAATGTTAATAAGCTCTAGTAAGCTTTGAGAATGTTTCTAATTAATAAAATAAATGATTTAATGACATATCATATTTTGATTGTTGATGAAACATTTAAAAAAAGATTAAATGTTTTTACTACTTATATATGAATATCCTAGAAAAAGATGTAATTTTCAAGCATTATTTCAAGAAGTATTTCCATACTAAAGTTCACTTGAATTCAAGAACAATTGAACAGAAAAGTAAACAATAGACCACCAAGAAATATAAATATGTTAAATAAAAACTTAAAAATAATATTTATCAATTCACTGACCAGCTAATCCATCATAATCATACACGTGTACTCTGTATAATATTCACGTACTATTTATATGTTTTCATTTCCCTTGCTAATGATTGTGCGTCAATGACCCATAGTATTAAGCTGAATATTGGTATATTATCTAAAAAAGATTAAACATTTTTACTTCCAATTTCAACATCATAATTGATCAATAAATTGATCAATAATCATTAACCGTACAAAAAATTACAAAAATTTTATCACTCAAGTACAAAGAAAAGACCAATCGAAAAAGAAATCTTATGAGTAACAAGTACTGAAGCGGAATTATTTTATTTCTTGAGGTATCTTTTAAATCTTATGACAGTAAACTGAACTCTAGACTATTCAATAATTAAAATTAAAAAACATCCATTCATTGCTTTAGCATCAACTCAATAGTTCACCACAAACAACACGATAACTTTTTATAGGATAGTTCACCCCACTCGAAGAATCTGAAATCCCTTCTCTTTGCGATGAGTCGCAGTGCGAAAAACATTAATGCTTGTGCCGACCATAATATCTTACTTCCATCGTCGACTTGAGCCTGCAACAACGCCGAGTCATTCTCTTTTCAAAAGCTGTGAAAATGCTCAAGAGTAACATTTTTATTGTGACATTAGTGGCTTTTATAACTGTATCGAAAGTTGAATCATATCCGGCAATGTCTGATAGTACTTCAAAGAAAGAAGAAAAACCAGATTCTGTATTTGGTGTAAGTTAATGTACTTGAGTACTTCAAGACTTTCACTGCAAATTAATTTATTCTTGTTTTCATCACGTTTGGTTTCATAATTTTTTAAAAAGTTCATTTCGCACTGGAACGTTATATATACAGAAAAAGAAAAGATTATTATATTAAAGTCTTTATTTCGCTTTTTTTAATGTTTAGTTGCCTTTTTTGGAGTTTAAAAATGGTGGTGTACGAGTGAATTTTGCTGGATATCATGCAGAAGCTGGTCTAGGGGGTCTTCTAGGAGCTCCGGGTACTTCAGGAGGGCTTTATGCTGGTGCTGGAACTCCATCAGGTGCTCATGCATCAGCTGATCTTGGTGGCTTTTTAAATGGCCAAAGAAGTACTGGTAAGTTTGTATTTTAATGTATTTTAAACAGAGTAAAATAAATTTGCACAATTATTAGTTTACTAAGATCAAGTATGAACGTTCTATTCAATTCTAACTCAGTTTATTATCATAATGGACTATTTTTTATTCACTTTTTTAAATTCTGATTCATCAATTTGAATTCTTAAGATGTCAATAATTGTATTTTCAGTGAAATTCAATTATTTATTAATTAAAATAATTTAATATATTGTTTTTATTTTTTAGGTGGCCTTCTTGGAGCTAGAGCAGGATTGGGTAATGGAGGCCCAGAAGTAGGGGCAGGACTTGGCGGAAATCTTGATGGAACAGATCCTTCTAAAAGTGGTGGTCAATTGTATGCTGGAAATAGTGTTACAGGAACCACAAAAATATCTTTCGGAGGATCACCAGTTAATAGGAGTAATGTTCAGAACGTCCCTAAAAAAGATAATGTAATGTGGAATAAATAATGAGAATAGATTCTAGTCACCATTAGTCATTATTATATTTGTTGGTATAAATATGTTGAATAAAAATATTATTATCTAAATTTTAGCCTGAAGATTTAATCAAAAATTCTAAGGCCAAAAATGATGTGAATGTTGATAATAATGCTGAGTTTAAACGACGAGAGATTGATGTTAATGATGCTAATATTAATGTTATCGATCCAGCACTATCGCCACCAAGTATTATTATTTCCAATAAGATTAAAACATTTAATTGTTTAAATGAATAGTCATTATTTTTTTTTAATTCCTTTTTTTAGTTGCTTCTGACGTATCTACTTATACTTATGCAAACCGTCGTTGTCGAAGAAAAAGACTTTGTAATAATCTACGAAAAGTAGTCATTCAACAACAACTTCCTTTTTCTCAAGTACCTGTAAATTTTGCTGAAGATGACGGAATTGTTCCACCGTTTGTGTCTAATCCGGAAAAAGTTGTTGATAATGTCAAGCTAGGTGGACTTGACACTGCGAATAGTGGGCACAAAAACACTGTTGTTTATCCTGGACCAGCACCAATAGTTCCCAATGTCGCTGGATCAACACCTAATGTATATGGACCAGGACCAACCATAGGAAAACCTAGACATGGTACACTCTTTGATGACATCTTTAATGTAAGTCGATTCATTCAATGTCACAATTGTTTTTTTTTTTGTACACTTTTTAACATTTATATCATGCGTCCAGATTCCAATATCCGTATTGACTGCAGTAAACCAGTTGCTGAACAACAAAGCAGGTTGATTAATTCTAAGAATACTCTCGATCATTAAATTTTTACGTCATCGGATGCCTCCAAGGACTTACTTCTTTAATGCACTATTTTTTACCAGATTTTTTATTAAGTCAAATCCATAATTATTTTAAATCTATTATTTTCAATATTCAAAGGTAACACAAACAGAATTCAACTAATAATATTTACTTAACTAGTTGTAAAATAATTCTAAACTGAAGTTGTAAAATAATTTTATCAAGAATCTTTCAATACTTTGGTAAGTGCAAAATTCTCCAAAAAGAATTAACTTGCCAGTTAGAACTTTTTTATTTCCAATAATAAATCAACTTCAATGATAGAAAAGTATATTAACCATTTAAAAATACATTTTAATTGAAATTGTAAGATTTTATTTTTTATTCAAAGTAATACACTATCTTATGTTTAAAAAAATTTAGAATACCAAATGCTCAACAATACTTTAGATACACTGAAATAATAGCTATATCAGCTATACTTAGGCCGAGAAATATTCAAAAAATTACTCAAGAATTAATTAATAACAAATAAGTTTTATATTCATGAAATTAAATTTTTTAAATTTAAATGAATTATTTTTTAATTGGTCTTGAGAAATAATTATATGTAAAGACAATATGATTGATTGATTGGTTCCAACTAAATCATTTTTATCATTAATCATACAATTAAGTAATGAAAATAATTAATAATGCTCAGTAAACTGCATTTTTTTATAAAAATAATTTGTAAAGTACTTATACACTAACGATAGCAAGCATCACATATAATTCCCGTACAAGTTCATTGTTTCATTTAGGTCTTGCATTAGATGAGTTGTGAAAAGACAAACGACAGGACTATTATTCATTTGATAGTATATAATATTCAATAAATCACATAACTAATTTTGTACTGACAATGTAAAAAGATTATTTAAATATATATCTATATATACAAACAATCTTGATATATAATTATTTATAATGTTTCTTTTGTACTAATAACAAGTTTGTTATAATGGTGGTTGTTAAAGTATGTGTTGAAACCAAATTGCATGCGAAGAAGGAAGCGAAAGTTATAATAACAAAAAAGAATAAAGCGCCCAAGGATATTGTAAATATAAAAAAAAATTAACCAGTTAAATATGATGAGACACAAAATGGGTTTAAGTAATGATAATCATGAAGACTTCAATGGATGATATCATTTGAACTTGTACAAGAAATGAAAAGAGAAAGTAAAAGCTATGGAGATGTTGCAATCTTTCAGCGATCGCTGAATAACGTTTAAAAAGAATTCAGTCAGTGACTGTGAAGTGTTAAGTTAAGTCGTTATAGAGTGTAACATATTTTTAACCTACACCATATTTCATGTGAGAACGATTATATTGACGTTAATTTAGTATTTGGAATGCAGCAAAGAGTTTAAATATTTCTTATCTTTTATGTAGATATATCGTTGAGTCTATGCAATGAATGACAAATATTTTGTCGTTTTTATTGTTATTGTTTTTCTGGGGTTAGACAATCACGTGTTGGCTAAACCGACTCAAGACCTCACAAAGACAACATTGGATTCGTCACAAGAAAAGTTAAATAACACCAAAGTAAACATACCGACCAAATGGGAACGAGGAATGGTAATGAAAATATTTCATTTCTTTACATGGAATGAAATGATTATTTTAAATTACAACAATTATTTAAATGATCAAAAATAATTTTTTTCTATTTTATTATTTGTTTAATTTATGTAATAGATTTAGACATTTTTTGAATATTTTTTTGTGAAAGCTTTGAAACTTTCTTTTCAGTGAAATTCAAATGAAGCGAATAAAGATTCTCTGCGATTGTTCAAGCAAATATTTGTTTATTATAAGTAACATGAAAAAAATTTTATCCCTGTACATTTTTTTAACTATTTTTGCAATAATTTTGAATATTGTTGTTGAAAAATTAAAACTAACACTAAGTGCAATTTAAAAATGAAAAAATATAGACTCCTAAATTATCCTCGATTGTAGGATTTGTTAGGCCAAATTATGGATTCAATAAGATTTGGCAGAGGACGCTTAGTAAATTTTTTGTTGATGGCTAGAAATGAGATTGCGGAACGCGCGGAGGTAATTTTTTTTATTTACATTTCATCATGAAAGGTAAATGTACCAGAGGAAGGACATGTTCTAATTGAAAACTAGTTGTGTTTATATGATTAATTGCTAGAATAATCTTGAATTCTTTAATGAATTAATTAGAATTTTTATCTTTATATCAACAATCTCAATTACACTTTTTAATTTACAGTACATACATTTTTAAAGTTTTAAAATAGCTATTACTCAAAATTCTTTGTAATTTAAATTCAATTAAAATTATAATTTATTAAGTAATCAAATTTAAATGTAAACAAATACAAAAAACAAAACAAAAATTTAAGTCTTTACCTAAAAAAGTTGAATTGTTCAATTGTTTTACTTTTTATCTCCCAATAGTAATTAATTGATAATTAGAATAGCATTGTTTTATAAAAGAATAGAATTTTGAAATATTTCTCTAATTATTTGGTATCTTGATAGTGTAAATACTCACTGATTTATAATTAGTAGAATAAAGTGTCATTGAGATAATTGATATGGAGATTAAAGTTCATTGACTGCTAATTTAACTAACGTTAGAATTAATACCAATTTTTCAAATAAAAAATTGTCATAATAATACCATAGCTGGTGAAAAATTATTTTGCAATTCATAGAAAACTTGTTCTAATTTTTTTTATTAATTAACGATTGGTTGATGATTTTTTTAATTTTGAAAATTTAAATGGATAAAATATTAATATATAAATCACTACAATACTTGATAAAAATTATATATTACATATTAGAATATTTATTAACCATTGACATCTTTTTAATTATTTCTCAAAAAATTTATAAAATAATACTATTTCAATTGTTGTTAAATTGCATAAATATCTATAAAGTTTATTTTATTACGTTGATTGTATTTTTGAATGTCCTACTACTGGTAGATTTATTAGACAATCGAAATTGATTAAATATCACTACATAAACCAAGCACGTCACAAGAATTATTTTTTCTTTTTTTTTTAATTGAAACCTTTGTAACACACGACATTTTCGAAAGTCGTTGTGTCTCCGTGTAAATTTTATTTTTACATTTTTCTGAGAAATAAAACTCCTTGACGTCAACCAGCTTCTGTATATTTTGGCTCATTAGATATTTCCAAGAATAATATAAGCAATTGCATTGATTAATGATTTTTAACGTGAATAATTAAACATAAAAATATTTGTTCAAGGAATTTACTAGTGATGCGGCAAACAAGCTAGTAGCTATATTAGCAGCAAGAGATGCAAAAAAAATAGCACAAAAAGCAGGAAAAAGAAGTATAGTTGAAAGTTCAACAACTACATCAATAAAAGTTGACCCTTTGGATTCTTTTTTACCTCCAAAAACACGAGAGATCGCTCGTTTGGAGTCAGAATCTGGCCAATCATTGTTTGAAATCAAAAAACCAAAACCAATCCAAGGATTACTTGAGAATTTTTTAGCCCCAGTTCCATTAGTTGATAAAATAAAAGAAGAAGATAAGTATGGTAATTCCGGTGACAAATTCATAGGCGTTGGACGAGCAATAGTTAACGGATTTGAGGGCTTCAGTAATTTTCTCAATGCTGTTATTGATGTAAGTCACGATGATGAATAATACACCTTTTTTCTATTCAGTATAAAATAATATTAATCATACTAACATATTCAGATTCCGGTAAATGCTGCAAAAAAAACATCTCGAGGAATAACAGCGGCGCTCAATCAAATTGGCGGGAAACTCATAGGCCTTGAATAAGATTGAAAATCATGTAGAAATATACGCAACTTGTTATTAATAATATTTATTATGAATTTATATCACGTTTGTATGTCTTGTAATAAATTTTAAGAAAATGTTATTTGAAGTAAACTTTTCTTTTGCGAAATTCTTATCCTCAGGCTGATTTAATTATAAGAAACTAATGGACCATAAAATTACATGCTGAGAGTTTTTATAGACCATTAGTATTACATTTACTTTATGAATGATAAAAATTAGATTTGAAGGTCGTCCGTTTATTACTTTTTTATAGACGTAAATGAGGAGCTATATTCGAATGGATTGAGTAAAGTGTCAAATATTTTTAATCATATCATTTAACAGATTATAAAATCTTCATTCTCTTTTTAAATTAGATGGTAAAATGTTTTAAATAAAATTTTAATTAAAATTCCATTAAATAGATCTTTCAACAAATAATACTGTATTTGCTTAAAGTAATATAAATAAACTTATGAAAGATTTGTTCATGATTTGTTGAACGAAATGTTCATAAAATAGTACAAAATTACGCGCGTAAATTTGCCGCAAAAAAAAATTTTGTGCCATCTGTATATTTATGTACTTAACTTTACATTCGAGCAGAGAAGAAAGACTGGTATATATAGACTATAAAAGTCCAATCTTGGATTAATGTATTAATTATAAATATGTGTATTCGAAGTTATTCCCAGGTATTATACTACTTAATGTTTAATAAGTATCATTATTTTCATTCATATGGACTTCAATAGCCGTCAAAGTGCAGGGCACCATCAGTTCAGGATACGGATTGATCATTTTTTGAAAATGGATGACTGAGGTTGACTGAGAGCATGGTGCTGCTCTCTATCGGAAAAATTTCAAACTAATTTCCCGAGAAAATCATCTAGAAATCAATATTTCTAATTTCTTCTAAATTACTGAATTTGATAGTAAAAATTTATTCGTCTGACATTCATAAAGGTGGCAAGGACTGACGCAAGCACGAATTTTAGGCGGAAAACTGATAAAAGCGAAGTAATGAATGATTTTCTATCTGAATGACGTGGCAGCCATCTTGGAATTGAAGCGCGGCAAATCTATTCATAATTTGTCCATTTTTCATTTTTATTCTTTTTAATAAGAAAATGCATTAAATAAGAAAAAATTGTTGTTTACGTCAGTCCGACATTAATTTTTCTGTAATTTGGTACCTAATTTTATAGAAATAATTGCGAATTGGCGAAGCAATTAGAAATTTCCCGATTCCATGTATTTGGGTGGAGGGGATGAGACAGTTTTCTGGCTTCAGTCCAGCCTTAATGCTCTCTGCAGAGAGAAGACTTCTCTCTGCTCTCTGCTTTTGCCTTCTAACCTCCATAACTAAAAACGTTTTGGAGTGTTTGGTGTAGTTAGCAACGCCGGCACGCTGAACGTAATTTTGTTATCTCAAAACTACAAAAAAGAATTATTTTTTTACGTCTAGGTGAATTGAACAATAACTTTCCAAAATGGTAAGTCTTTTGAACTATTTTCTAAATTGTTATTTCCATAAATTTTGTAATAATTTAATAGTAAACCGCTTTATCTACAAAATTTCCGAATATGAACTTTAGCATCATTGAAAAGATATTTAAAATCAACAATTATTTATTGTAGTCAATTCTATTATAGTTGGAAATTTATAATAACATCTATGAATTAATAACGAATAAACTTTTCATTTTTAAATTTATTTTTAAAACTACTTTATCATGAGTAAACAATCGGATCAGTATCAAAGATGAGTTTTTTTGAAATTTCGATTCTTTTGAGTTCCTTCAATAGATTCCATCAATATTTTATAAAAAATGATAACATTATAAATGTCACTAGTAAATATAAAATTTCTAATTATTTTGTTTTTCTCTCCACAGACAATCGGAAAGAATAATAAGATGTTACAACACATCAACTATAGAGTAAGAATTATTCTTCAAGACAGTAGAACATTCATTGGCACATTCAAAGCCTTTGACAAACATATGAATTTAATTCTCGCTGATTGTGAAGAATTTTGTAAAATTAAACCGAAAAATACTAAACAACCTGAACGCGAAAAAAAACGTGTGCTTGGTTTTGTTTTACTTCGCGGAGAGAATATTGTATCTTTGACTGTAGAAGGCCCACCTCCTCCAGAAGAAGGTCTACCTCGTGTGCCTATTCCTGGTGCAGCTCCAGGCCCAGGAGTAGGTCGTGCTGTTGGTCGAGGCATGCCTGCTAATGTAGCTGGTGTTCCCGCTGGTTTACAAGGCCCTGTACGAGGCGTTGGAGGTCCTTCACAACAAATCATGACACCGGGAGGTCGTGGACAAGTATCAGCCCCACCACAAATGCATCCTGGTGCACCACCAAGAATGCCAGTTGGCGGGCCACCACCCGGTATGATGGGTCCACCCGGAATGATGGGTAAACGTTGATTTTTTTCAAAGTTATGCACACGAAATTATCGAGCAATACAATTAATATTCACTTTCTGATTAAAGGTATGCCACCTGGAATGCCACCAATGGGCCGTGGCGGACCGCCAATAGGACCACCTGGAATGCGTGGACCACCTCCAGGAATGATGCGTGGCGGTCCACCTCCTCGTCCGTATTAAATATTAAATTTAATAATAATATTAACCTCCATACCTTTCCAATATATCATTTTACAATTTAATTATCGTTTTGTCATCAATTTCTACCAAAATACTTTGAATTAATTCTTTCATGAATGCGAAAATGATAATATAAATAAATTTATTCATTAAAGTACATAACTGCAGTGGAGCTATGCGAAAGACAATTTTATATTTCCTGTACAAATGTTAAGTTTTACTATAAACTCTTTCAGAAATGACTTTTCTTGAAAAATATTAAATAAATATCAAACTAGTTTAATATTGATCAAAATATCAACTATGAAAGTCTTTATATTTTTAACTAAGTAAAACACAAGACCACCATAAATGTAAAAAATTGCAGTTTTATCTATCTATACAAGTATAAAAGATATAATATATACATATTGATTGTATATAAATAATATTTGATCAATTTATCTTTTTTCCATAAATCAATCAACAATTTATTTTGTCATTTATTCAGAATGGTGTATCTCATTGAGCTCTTCACCCATAGAGGTTATTATTTCTTCTTCATCTGCTTGTATTATGACAGTTTCTTCTTCCGTTTCAATGTAATTATAATCTTCCATATGAATATTCGCAGAATTAAGAGACGTGGTGTACGGTTGAACAGTTGTTTCAGGTATCATTTCTTCAATTTGAATTTCACAAACGTTTTCTTCTTTAGTGTGAAAAAAAAAACATTAAAATTACTATCAATATTTCGAATAAAAAAATTTAGTAGATGAAATAGAATTAAGTTACCGTTAGTTTCAAAGCTATATATTTCTGTTTGAACATCTAACATTTCTTGTTGCTCTTCATCAGCATTAGATTCAGCTATCATTACTATTTCATTATATGAAGAGTCCCTTTTGATTGAATTTTCTAGAGATTGAACTTCTGAACCATCTTCTAAGCATATATCGCTGTTAGAAAAAACAATTTATTAATTTAGCAAATTATTGCATTGCTGACAATTAAATATATCAAACTTACTTAGTTTCGTTTTCTTCACAACTTGCATTAGTATCCGTAAAAATAATATCTAAATTTTCTGGAGAAGGACTTAAACGTTCTTCATGATAATCTTCTATTATATGATCAGTATCCGCATCGGATGGAACAGTCTTAGTATTTGAATTAACAGCTATTTCTGAATTTGTATGAGAAATGGTTAGTGAATTAGTTTTTTCAGGTACATCCTGTTGTACGTCAAACATAACTATATTGCTTGAATTAACGTTTGATTTAACAACTTCTACATGAGATGAATTTACATTTAACATTGGCATCAAGTTAACCATTTGATCACTATTATTCGATAATGATTTATGTGGTAGTAATGTCAATGATGTGGTTTCTGGTTTACTAAGATACAAATTTTTGCTATCCATAATTACTTTTCCTAATACTTCCTAAAATCATTTTATATAACATTAAAAATTATCTAAAAATAGTGTTAAAAAATGTAAAAATTATATAAATAAATTACTTTTCCTGCTCGAGATATCGTAACACTTTGCGAAGGTACTTTTTGTACGACAATTACATTCCCTTTATTACTGAATTTTGAATTCGTAAATGTATTAACATCTATTGTATTATTTGAATTGACCTTTATTTCCTAAAATGAAACATTACTGTTAATATATCGGTAACTATTTAAATAACTTGTATACTACCTTTGTCATGGATTGATGATTGAAATTTTCAATAGGTAATTTCTTGTATGCCATCACCGGTGAATTAATTTGTATTGGAGGCCCTGGACCACTTGAAACTACTTTGTCTATCGAATTTATAATCGTTTCTTGTTTAGTATTACTTACAATTGAATTTGTGGATCTACAATGTGATATATTCGGTAATTTTTCTATTATTTTCGTTGAGTTACTTTGAGTATTTTCAGAACGTATTACATTCGAATGATCTAAAATAATATAAATCATTAAAAGAATTTTACCACGTAAAAAACAAAATTAATACTCTTACAAAATATTGACGCACTTAATTGTTTTCTAGTTATTTGATTATTAAAAACTTCTGTATCATTGTTAGGAATATCTATCCGATAATCTGGCTGTAAATAGGTATCTAATTTGACATCAATGGCAGTGATATTTGTTTGAGGTATTGTGTCGCTATTATTCTTCAAATATTTTGAGCTAGTACTATAATTTCGATATTTGTTGTTAACCGAAACTGAACATACATTATCACTTACGTAGTCAGTTTCATAAATCGAATCTTTAACTGCAGTTTCTGTACAAGTAACAGAATCTTTTTCTGATATTTTCTACAAAATTATTATTAATTATTATTACTATGCAAATACAATTTACAAAGAAAATGTATCTACATACCCTTAGCCAATTGTTAGGCAGTGGGGACGGTATATTCTGATGTTGATTATTGATTTCATCATTATTATCAACTTTACTAACTTTATTATTCGGATATATTTTACTATTGGCAATAATATCTATTGAATCTGGTGGTCTTTTTCGTTTTCTACCTCGAGCACTTCTTGGTGGATTAGACAATGTACTTTTAGGTGGTAAATTTTCTTCTACATTTGATTCTTTATAAGAATCCGATTCATTTTTAACTAACAAAAAAATTCTGTTATTATATTTGTAATAAGATATTAGTAATCAATAGATTTTATATCTTACTGCTTTTATTTGAATTGAGTATTGACTCAGTATGTTTTTCATTCACTGGAGCTTTCTTTTCATTAGCCGCTGCTATGACTAACGACAGACTATTGGCTAATTCCGTAAATGCAGTACGAGCTTCGAGTCGAGGAAGTAAAGGTATGGTTCTTCTTCCTTCTATTGCCCAATCGGTCCACGTGTTTGGACCATTCAATCTAGATAATATACATATATATAAAAGGTTAATTTTATTCATGCATAAATTAAATGAGATGGACGACTAGAATTTCCCTGCGTAATTGATTTTTTTTACAATTTGTGTCAAAATTATGAAGTAGCAACTTCGAATTTAAAGAATAATATACTAACTGTTCAGCTATAAATGATAATTTCTCATCATTCACAGCTCTTCTGACTTCAGCACGATGTCTTTCATTAGAAATATGAAGAACTTTTGCTAACTCGTCTAGCAGTCTTTTTTTATCTTCTGTAAATGGTCCTTGTGCTCGTAAAACTGATACCATATTCCCATATGCATCGAGCTCTATAAATTTTTATCAATAAATATAATAAATGAATAATCATCACCATTCTTTCGAGGTAAAGAATATAATTTGAGTGTATAAATATTCCTGAAAATGCTGAATATTATAATGCATAACCTTACCTAAACATCGCAAACATTTAATGCATTCATCTCGAGACATATCCATGCTCATTGTCCACATTTCTTTCCTTTATTTGAGATATAAATATTTATAATAATCATCATTTATTCTACGTAGTTTGAGCATCCTCTAGAACATTGCAAATATTTAAGTTCTAGCATGTTACTTTAGATTTAACCATCAAACTTATACAGTTTTAAAGAAAGTAGTTAATAACATCAACTCCATTTGGTTTAATTATAATAAAAATAGAAATAGTTCAAAGAAAAGAATACCTTTAATACTTTTTTCATCTAATAAATAAGTGCAACCAATGTTTTAATATTTTTATGAAATAATATGATATCTAAATGCACTGATAAGGATAAGAATAAATTTTTTCACATTTTAGTAATTTACAATATCACGTTAAGTTAAATAATACTTTTGTAAATGTTTAGTTCTTTAGAATTTTTAAATAAATGAATACAATTGTTAGGATGTAATTCAATTATACATACAGTACGAATGTTTTTACGTGTTCACTAATACATTTACATGAACATCGTGGTTAAATATTCAACTAGCCGCCTGGTGAGACATTCAATAACTATCTTTTCAGATTTTACCACGATCACCTTCAATTGTATGTACATGTATGTACAACTTACACATACATTTTATTTTTCAAATAATACAGCTGTGTGTGTCGCTGATGGGCGATTTTGGAGTTGTGTACATTTTAAAAACAGTTGTTCAATTAATTTTAAATACTTTTATATTTTTAATTTATTTAAAGCATTCTAGAGTTTTTTACTCATTGTGCTCGAAAAACGATTTCATATGTCTAGATAAAGTGTTTAATATTTCAGAAACAATGAAAAAAAGAAAATACGCGGGAAAATAGTATTAAAGGTTATTTATGTATTATCTTTGTTTTGACAGTATGTATAACTAATTATTAACAATGAGTGAAGATAAAAATAAACAACTGTGTTTAACTTTTTTCCAAAAGTATACAGGTAAACTAATTAAATTCTTTCTTGTTTCATTTTATATTTATTTGATTGATTTTTTTATATTTTTTATCGAATTCAGGTAAAAATAAACAAGCCGGTTTCGATGAATCCTTATCTCTTTTACGTGATGTAGCTATTAAAAAAGGATTGGAAACTTCTGATATGAAAATTATTATTAAAACAATTACCGAAAACGAGCTTCGTAAGTTGACAAAAATTTTTTAATTTAATTTATTTACATAAATATTTGTAATAAAAAGTTTACATAAATTTATAATACCGTTTTATTCATAGGTGCTGGAGTATGTGTACCTCTTATACAATGTCTTATACCAAAAAATAAAGTTTCTGATACTGCTTTAGAAACATTGATAATTTATTGGTTTTCAAAATGTGATGATTTACCTGTCACTGTATCTACTACTATTCTGCAATGGTTTTGTGGACTTTGGGAGCATCAATTAGCTGATCGACAATTGATCAATACCTATTATGATTGCTTTTTTATGAATATGCTAAAAAAAGAAAAATTGGTAATTAATTTTTCAACGATTGAATTTTTTTTTAATATATCCATATATTGAAAAACATTTAATTTTTTATAGCAATCTCCGATATCACGATTAATTTATTTAATGACAAAACCAGATGATGTCACGAGAAGACAAGTTTTACGACTGCTCAAATTTCAGGAACAATATTCAAAGGCTCCAAAACACATATCTGCTCTTTTATCTTTATTTAAGTCTTATAAACCAGAAATGGTTCCTGAACAAATACCATCTCTAAATATTGAAAGTGTCTGGAAACCTATACCTGAAATTCTGAGGCTAGGCTTTGAAGACGCTAAGTCTCGTGGTACTGGTAGTGAAGTAAAAGCTTTGGAATATTTCGATTGGAATGCAATAAAAACTAAAGATGGTCCAAAAAGTTATCCACTTTTGCCATCAATAAGATACTTCCAAATGGGATCTTCTATTGAAAGAAATAAAGATGCTAAATTTTTATTTGATCTAAACAATATCGACGATATAGGAAAAAATCATTTTAACACCGAATTACCTTCTAATGCAACATCTTTATTGGCAAACATGGCTGGGTACCACTTTCTTACATTTTCCACTTTTGAATATCAGTGTAGATTTTCTTACAATTTGTATAATACACTCCGTCGGGCATTTATAATCGAAAGTAATAGATTTTCCCATAATCAGAAAGTGCAGTTGCTTGATTTGACCACTGAGTTTTGTCGTTACATGCAGCAAGGAATTCCTGTGGTTGTTCGTTTCCTTCAGGAATATTTATTGTATGAAACAGGAGCATTCAGGGATAAACTTTTACTTTTAATGGAATGGTCTACTTTAATTTCTGTAATTGATCTGCAAGATATGTCAAGTTATCTTGAAACTATTTTTCTTGAATCTTCTCTAAAAGAAAAGTGCAAGTTAATTAATTCACTAGGAAAACTTGCTATAAATATGGTCAGTTACGTTATTTCAAGATTTCTACTAACAAATACATGCTACTTACATATTATTTTAATAAATATTATCAGAATAATAGAAACAAAAGATGAACTGTATTCTGTAATTTGTATTTTGATTTACAGTATATTAATCAACGATTTGATAGAGAAAGACCGTTGAAACCATCACCGTTTTTAGGACAAGAGCCGATAAGTGAATTAACCGACATCATACCAATGATATTAAAAATAGCTGATTATTTGATTACTAAAGGATTAAATATTCATCAGAACCATTGTTTACTTCTGAGTGAAGCATTAAAGTTCTACGAAACAATCAACAAACTTGCCAAGTATTGTATACCGCCTATGTTAATTATAGCACCGCCTGCTGTAATATATGGTGGTTTTTTGTCTAAATCTGCATCAATTTTATCACGAATCTGTGGATTACTTTTGGACTACAAAAATATTCATAATCATCTTGAGGAATTGAATTTACGAAAGAATTACATACCTGAGATAAAGTCATTACAAATATATGCTCAAGATATAGGGGATGCTTTATGGAATGATCAGGTTTGTTATCAAGTTTTTTTTATTTTTAAAATCAATACTTACAAAATTTTTGTTGCAGATTTCGATTGGCCGTAGTAAAAGTTATTTATTTTCATCTTTAACGAGTCGGATGATTGAAAATATGCCAGAGAAAAAAGATCTTTTGTTGAATATCAACAATCACATTGCTATTTTATCTTACAAATGTATATTAAATGATACGGGTGTGGATATAAGTACAAAAGATGCATCATTGTATCTTTCAAATATGTATTTTCCATTGGTTACTGAATTTATTTCGTCATTCCAAGAATTTCAAAGTGAAAATCAATTTCATGCATTGAAAAGCTAATTAAATTATGTCAATAAATTTTTTACTTCAAATATAATTATATTTTTAACATGAAAAATCTTTTAACTACAAAATCGTCAGAGTTCAACTTTTATTTCCTCCAATTTACATGCATATTTTTTCATGTACATTTCACAGCAGTCTTGTATACACGTGTATTAGCAAGATATTACTATAACTGGCCGATAATTATTACTTCAATCTTCACATAACAAGCAAATTATGTATTGATAATTTATGTAAATGATTTTTATTTAAATATCGACCAGACAGTACATCTAAGTTTATTTGTGTACGTTTATCTAAATATCTAAATGTTTTTCTATGTTACTTAAAATTACATAGATGCACCACCAACGTTAAATGATGTAGTGAAATTGCTTATGTTGAGTTATTTTTTTTTTCTTACAACCACATTACAATAATTTAAACTATTGTATTTGTGATAACGTAATATTGTACGTACTTGATATTGTATTATAAGATCGTACGAATATCGTATCTATCTACTTTGATTTATCACCATGCATTATTTTAATTCATGTAAATCAAAATTCTTCTATGGTGTAAATATTAATTTTCGAAAGTACAGATGTCTACCAATAAATGACGATGATAATTGTGCAAAATAAATCAAACTATAGTTATTCGTTATATTATACGAATAAAGTTTATAAAAATGAAAATGATTTATAAATTTATTGCAGTATAAACTCACACACAGTCTTAGCGTATTTGTGAGTATTTAGTATTTGCGAATTTTATTCAGTTTTCTCGTATTTTTTAAACACGATTATAGAAGGTTCTTGGTACTTTGCTTTTGAAAAACTGTTCATCATTTTTGTTATTGTATCTAATTACAAGCGACAGTTTAAATGAGCTGCAACAATGTAATTTGAATCAATATGTCACATTTTCATACTCTATTTAAAAAATAACTCATAGAAATCATAGATTTTTATAAAATAATTGACAATAAATACCCTTAAATTTCATGAATTTCTCTGTTATTTTATATAAATTTATTAATTTCTATGAGCTTATTTTATAATTAGAATATTTGAAAGAGTAAAAAGAAAACAATGAACAATTTGCTTCTTTCTGCTTAAAGTGCACATACAGCTCATTAATTAAGAGATAAAAGAGAAAGAGAAAGTAATTCAGTTTGATGTTTAATTGTGACATCGTACTTTCATTGATTATAAAATTTGAAAGCCTGGTCCGCAGCTAATTTAATAGTGATAAAAGTGTGGTGTTTTAAGACAAACTGTGAATTTTTTAGCGTACAATTAATTCATAACTAATCGCATTAGTGGATATACATATCATGAATGTCGGCATACATTATTTACGTTTATTTTTATTAATAATGCCAGTCATTTGTCAGTAACAAAACAAATTATTTGTAGAAGAATAATAAAAATAACTTATTTATTAATAGTTAGTAAAAGAACAAATAGTTGATGAATAAATAAAATAATTGAGACTCAAAATACTTAACTCCAAAGTGACATTAAATAACGTAATATAATAATAATAATAATAATAATAATAATAATAATAATAATAATGATAGTAATGATAATATTAATAATATGAAGCACATATTTGTCGTATGGACATATGTCATATATATTCTCAATCCTTGTCGAAGTTGTTTTCCTTGTGATAATGGTTGTGCAATAGATTGTGTGTTCTATATCTTTGAAACTATTTCAATTCCCAACTTATCATGTGAGATCGATGAATATAAATTCATTCATTTTGTCATTTGTATAGATCAATATTTACTGTTATGTTTAATTTTAACAAAAGATGATAATTTATTTAATTACTTTTAAAACTAAATTTTAAATGAATGCTTAATCTACATATTGTTACAAATGCTAGAGTAGAAACAAACCACTCTTCAACAATTAGACTAAATATTATCGCCAAAGTAAAGCAACTAAAATAGCAAACTTAGCATATAATTAAACAAAGATTTATCATTAATTGTTTTTCATGGTTTTTAGATTAACTTGAGCAACAGTATTGTTTCTACAATCTACCATTCAAGCGTTTTGATTAATGGATGATTGAAAAAAACAATTAAATTAAAAACTGTATTTAGCAACTTATGAAAAATCTGTAAACCTTTTGATAGTAATATACAAGTTTGCTTTTTAAATGGCTTTACTGAAAATTTTCAATATCCATCTTTGGCACAGTGTAGTAAGTGAAAGCAAAAAGAATAAATGAACAGAATAGAAAACTGATAGACACACGTTTTGTGATTAAAAGCGGCACAATTAAGCGCTATGTATATACTGCAAAATATTTTGTATAGATATTTAATGATTAATATATGTTTGTTTGGGCTTTGTAGGCAATGTTACGTTATTTTGTTCATAAAAACGATTTTTGATTATTAGTTATATGCTTTCTCTTTCTCTATGAACTTTTTTCTGCACCAAACACTCGCACTCTCACGACTCATACGTGCGACATATTCAACGGAAAAATTTTAAAAACATTATTGCAGCATTTAATTATGCCTCACTTTACTGATTTTAAGAACACATTACTTATGTCATTCTATAGACACTGTCCAGCAGTATATATGCTGCTGTATAAAAAAAGAGAGTAATAATCAATAAAAATTACTTTAAACATAAGTTCGAAGATAATTTGACGTGATTAGCAGCGTTTTCCTTCACTAGCATCGCTGTCACACATTTCTTCGTGCTCTTCTTCATCTGTTATCATTTCTTCTACTTCATCCTCATTTTTCCTAAACCGCTTTATACTTTTACGTTTCTTGGCACTTAATGCCATTTCATCTTCTGGTGAACGTTTTTTACGAAATTCATAGACTAGTGGGAATATTTGTTCGATAGCTTCTCCTACTGCGGCTACACTCGGTGCTGGAATTTCCATTTTTAGGGTTAAAAACATTTGTGAAAATTTTTTACGGACGTTTTCTCAAAATTATTTAAAGAGTAATTTGAATAAAATATGTAACTAATACCTGTAATAGTAACACTGCCTGTCGAGAAGATTTTTAATGTGGCTCGTGGTTCTTTAAGCTTATAAGTTACGCCAGGATGCAATTCTGGCTCATAGCTATTAAAAAATATATTAATTTGAATTTGACCATAACCTTTAATTCTTGAAAATTATGATAAAATTAAAAATGATTTGTTAACTTACTCTGCATTCTCTTTATGGTGCATAGAAAAAGATGTGATTCTGATTGCCCAAGGCATTAAACAAGTGCCAAGAACATTAACAACTCGGAAATTATTGAACCGAACTTTAAATCCGAGTTTTTGGAGTGATCGTGCAATTCTGCGTGCTGCTATTTTAGCTTCCTCTTCAGTCTCAGCTCCAGTACATGTGACTTTTCCTGAAGACCATATAGAGGCAGTAGTGAGTGGCCTCCTAAGCTTCATGGTAATCATCTAGACATAAAGATTAATAGTATATAATTTCATGATATTTTCAGAAGAATTTATTAAAAACAAGTATTTTAATCTTACCCCATTTTCTTTTCGGTATTCGACATTGGAGCCATTGAGTGCAATTTCTCGTAAATTGAGATGGCATCTAACACTAAAACTACACACGACATTTCTTATGAGAATGTCAATTTCTGGTTGAGGTTCCACATCCTCAACAGGTTCAGAAGCAGGAGGTTTATAAATTTTGTCTTCATTTGCATTACGCTTTCCAGTATCCTCTAATTTTTCAACACTTTCAACATGATTTATATTTCCATTTGTGAGACGTTTTATGCCATTCTTTTGAATAGCAGTTGCCATAATATTATGTGTTTGAAACTAAATAAATAAAAATTATCTGTTTTATTGAAACTGAATAAAAATAATTTTATTCAAAATTATATATCAAATGAAATAATATACCTTACTTTCCAGCATGGGAAGTTATTGTAAACAATTTGATCACGTTACAATATATCTAAAATATAGTTTACTGTTCCTGTGATTTGTCACTGCAAACATTTATCACACATTTTACATCACAACTAAAAATAAATTTAATTATTCAAATCTAGTTTTTGTCAAAAAATTATGATTCAAAACTAATATTTAGTAGATAAAATTTACATTTCTATTTATAATCAATCAAAAATCGATTAATATAACACGCGACAGTTGAACTATAATTCATCAAATATTTTATGCGACCAAGGAACTATCCAATTAATGTTGATTAAAATTAATTTTAAATAATTGTAAAAATGTAGAATTTTTAAATAATTGATGTCGTTTCATAATATAATGACTAAAAAAGGTTTGAATTCCAATAAATTGATAGAAAATCTACGTGAAATGATTAATAAAAGATTTTTAAATATAAATCGCCGCTTACATGTCCTAGTACAAGTAGAAAACAATTAAGAAATACTAAAAATTAGCCTAAATAACTTCATATTAATATTTTTCGTCAAAATTTTAATAACGTACCGTTGATTCCTCACATTATCTAAATACTATTTGATTTAGTAATAATTTCTTTGTTGACAAGTACTGGAGTAAACGCAAACTTGACTCAATAACTATTACCATTGTTTGCGGCCATATTCACTAGACTATATATTAACTACCGTATATAATCAGCATTTTCGGTCATGAAAATTCAGCGCTGGCATAGCGTTTCCACTGGCGCCGGATTCCGTGTTCGATACGCCGCGCACATTTACTGCGCGCACCTCAAAAGTTTTCATCATATGGACTTGTAATAAAAAAGTATTAGTAGTGAAAATTAATTAAAATAGTTTATTTACGATGTCCTATAAAGGGATGTTTTTGTAAATGATAACAATAAATTGATTGTAAATAAAATAATAAATTAAATAAATTACAGGTTAAATAAATTAATAACATCGCTGATTTTCCACATAGACTGTACAAACAGCGCAGTAAATGTGCGCGGCGTATCGAACACGGAATCTGATGCTAGTGGAAACGCTATGCCAGTGCTGGATTTTCGTGACTGAAAATGCTGAATATGTATATATGTAGTATGTACACATGTACGAATTGAATACAAGTATAGATATTATATTCACTTATTACAGCTGTTCACAACCGATTGCAGTTGGTGGAAACGAAAGCAAACTTGACTGATGTAAAATTAAAAGAAGAATACTAAAATACTTCACATAATTGATGACACGTGCGATTTACCACGTGTTTTGTAGTATCTTATCTAAAATTAATTCAAAATGAATCATCAATTCTTTCATGAAAATGCTCTTGTGTACGAAATTTCTGGAAATGGCACTAAATATTGTTCAGCATGTATTATTGTTCATAAACTCAAGTACAGATAGACACGTGTATAAAAAAAATGCAATAAATGAGATGTACACTAGATGTTTATTTATATTTTACATGAGATATAATTTTTGAAGAAGTTCTTACGCAAAGAATTGCATTTAATTTTGTAGCTTTAAATTAACTTGAATATAAATTGACTTTTTTGTCTCAATTTTACTGACATGCGCATTACCTGTGATAAGAAAAGATGATTTACAATCGAATGAAGATAGATTCTACTTTATTTAAACGTACAAATACATAGAATATTTTATTTTTATTCTATTTAATGATCAGTTGTATCGTCGATATTGGGCTTTGAAATACTTGAGCTCTTAGTCAAGTATCTAAAAATGAGTAATTTATCAAAACATATATGTATGTATTTTGAAATAAATATCAGCTGATGACGAAAAAAAACTACTTAAAGGCTGATTTTTAGATATCTGTGTCGCAGAAAATGACAGGAAGTGCCATCTAACGTTTATTATCCAATTAAGGCTGGGCTCAAGTCAGAAAACTGTTTGATTCCCTTATCTAAATACATTAGATCGTAGTTTTCTAATTTCTCCGCGAATTTATGTTTTTACTTAAAAATTTTGGTCCTAAATTAAACCTTATTTTATGATGTAGTGCGCTAGATAACAATTTTGATTATCCAATTGATTTTTTTAATAAAAAAATTAAAAAAGAAAATTGAATGATTATGAATTGATTTGCCGCGCTTCAACGCCAAGATGGCCGCTACAAGGTTATGAAATGAAATCATGAATTATTTATTTTCTATCCAATTTCAGCATCTAAATGTTGTCTAGCGCACTGCTTGCAACGTTTCTTAGCATAAAAAAAATGATTTCATGTAATAAAATTGAATAATTACGAAGAAATTAGAAACCTACGATTTGGGACAATTATCGTTGGAAATTAGTTCAAAGAAGTCCAACAGATAGCAGCACCATGATCACAGATGAAAGTCATGTTCCCCCAATGATTGGACAAGTCTGGCGAATTTGTGGGAAAACGAGAAAAAAATTTTCGTACTTCGAGTATTTAATTTTAAAAAGTTTCATAAACAATTATAATTTTTCTGAAGTTATTTTAGTTTATCTAATAAATACATTTTTATAAAAAAGCTCATTAGAATACTCATAAATTAACTAATTGTAATAAATTGTGTCACTAATTATGTTCTACATATAAATATGTTAAACAATTCAAATTTCCTAAATGTAAGTTAAACTGTTGATGAATATTGGAATCCAGTTGCTTTTATTCAATGAAAAATAAATAATTTAGTAGAACAAATAGAACGATAGATATTAATTTAAAATAAATACTTCTTTTATAATATCTATCTGGAAGGAGTATCAGAATAAATATTCTCAAACTTATCAAGCAAGTTTATCAACCATCATTTTTTGGTTGTAAAATTCATTGAAAGTTACTATGTGACATTTTTTCGATTTTTGCTATTTGATTAAATAACTCTGTAATAAATTATCTTTTTAATTCAACGCTAAATTGATCAAGTTGTCAACTTATAACATATTTCTACTTGGAAAAATATCAATTATTTAACATATAATCTTGGTTTAAGAGATTTTTTTACTTATCAAGAACTTGAATTCAGAAGAACTGTATCATATGATTCCGTAATACATATTAGTCCAACTAAACCTGGTAACGGTATAAATTTTTTAAGTATGAAAGAACTTCATGGGGAAGGAGAAAATACTTGTTCCTGAGTCCCCCACTAATCCTTACAAATCTCTCTTTCTCTTTCCAGAACTCTGTCTTGCTACCTTGATTGGAGGTGTGCTCGCCACTTGCTAGTATACGATCGTCACTCCTTATAACGCATCATTTTTTTCTTTTCATGTTCTCATCGTTGTTATTTCAATAGTTATTTACTATAATTTTATTCGCCGAGTTCATGTTTTTTATAAATATACTCAGTATAATTGCTCTAATGGATCTGTATTAAGTTTTTATGTTTGTATTTATGTTTACGCAGAGTTAAGTCAAAATAAAAAGTCAACAAAAATAGTTGTTAGAATATAGGATTTTGATTGAAGGTGAGTCAGCGATCAAAATAGAAATTGATCGATATTTTATTCAATTATAAATATAAATATATTTTATTAATTACTTAAACATTGATATATCATAGTTTTTATTAAGCACCGAAATTGGTGATGATCTTAGTGAAATAATTGTGACGTATTTTAGAATAATTTTGTGGGCGTCATCAGAGAAATATTAAAATGAATAATTCTCGTTCAAATGATCCACCTACATAATAACCTTGAACTGAAAAATGAGTTTGTATAGATGCTGTGTATATTTTGATGTAATTTTAATTATTTTCCGATGATGTATTCAACCAATTATTCTAGCCGGGATTTCCTGTAGATTTATTTAGAGAATTATATCATCATGAACCGGTTTCGGTTGATTCATTTATAAAGATAATTATTCGTCGATGACTCTTTAACCTTGTATAAAAAATTTAAATAGATATTGGGAAAGTTGGTGTCCGTATAAGTATTGAGGCAGGATATGAACCACAACAACTTGAACAATACAGAACTACTGACCCCAATTACACTGTTTATGTTCTTATAACAAGGTCATTGATCTCCTGGATCATTCATAACGATGAGTTTCAGAAATTTAATTATATTAATTTTAATCCCATAAGAAAAATCATGTTGTACATGTAGCTGATGATTTTTTGGCCCACTTCGGGCTTTCACAAGTTGACAGAACGAGGTTTCATAGATATCGCATCACAGCACACGACACTTCCTCAATTTGCCGGGAAAATCACGATGCTGCAATTAAATAATTGTGTCTTTGTCATCTTTATTATATAATTTTCGTTATTACTTTTTTTTTATTTCAGTAATCGACTATTAAATCGCACCAACAATCGTTGTAGCAAATCGGGATTTCCCACTACCTTGGTGTTTACATTAAACATAGACACGAGATGAATAAAAAACACTTCTAACATCATAAAGCCGGTTCAACGTGGATATTTTTCAATATTTTTTTAATATTGATACGTTGAAGAGTGTCTGTTGAATTTTTTCAAACTCTCGGAATAGAAGTGTGAAATTACTTCAGGGTTAAATTAATGCAAACAAGTATCAGAGTGACAGGTATAAAAAGTTCACAATTACCTGTCAAACATTTAACTATTAAAATACATGGATATTTATATTTCAAATTTTTAACAAACAAAGAACTTTTTTTTACATGGAAAATTTTGCAATATTGTAAATGCTATGAAGTGACAACACTAAGTTTAGAAATAATTTTCTTTTACTTGTCAACATTTCGTAAAAAAGTCAGTAAAAAGCGAACGAAATACAGAATATTGTGGAGTTCTAATTGAGATTTATTTATTTATTATTATTATTATTATTATTATTATTATTATTATTATTATTATTATTATTATAAATGTATTTTGTACATGATGTAAATTTGAAATGTTTACATGTGAAGTAATATAAAATATTTATATTAAATTCAACTGTTGATAGAAGCCAGGTATTAAAACTAGAAAGAAAGATTACTTAACAATATTATATGTAAAGTTTATTATTTATTTGCTGCATTCTTTGTTTCAGGACTGTAAAATGAGAAGATTAAGTTTTTTTCTACTGCTGTTGTACAGCATATTTGTGGCAGTAACAGCAGAACCGTATGTATAATAATATTATTAAAATAACAGTGTAGTAACAATCTTTGTTATATTCATCTTGAGCGTAAATAATCGTCTAACTTTATGATACGATACTTGTAGATACTATACGGTCGTTGCTCCAAAAGTGGTACGTCCCAATTCAGAATATCATGTGGCAGTCAGTACGACTGGTATATCGACACCAACGAGAATTGTTGTGGAATTAGATGGTGAGCTGGATAATGGCGAAACATTTCAAGTATCTCATGAAGATGATGTTGAACCATATGCCACTCGAATATTCAAATTAGAGGTAATAAATCATTTTAAACATCATTCACAATATTAGAAAGTCTTTTATATCATTTCACATCAATGGATTGTTTTTTATTTAAAGGTTGGTGATACCAGTCCTGGTCGTTACAAGTTGACAGCTAGAGGTATTTCTGGTTTGCTGTTCAATAATTCTACAAACATTCAATATGTCCACAAAAGTTATTCAGTGTTCATACAAACGGATCGAGCAATTTACAAACCTGGGAGCAAAGTTTTGTTCCGATGTGTGGTTCTTGACTCTAGATTAAGACCGGTTCTCACTAGACAACTTGATGTTTACATTACGGTAAATAATTGAATTCTATTTTCTTTTTTATATTCAATTACATAAGTTTGTATAATTTTTATATTTATGTATAAAAATGATGTATTGTTATATGGGATGCAACAATATTATTTTTTAAGTTTATGAATTTTATAAACGGACAATATTTTTCAACCAGTCTGGAATATTCGATAGAGTCAAATCATTATTTGCTAGAAAAATATTTATCCAATTTTTATTTTATATGTTTAAAGGACGTTTTTGCAAAGTAAAAATTGCAATATTTAACGCCCGAGGTAATAATACAAGGAACAAATATGTTTTTATTATGTGACATTGTAACCTTAACAATGTCATTATTTTAAATCCCATCATTTTTATTGCTTAAGAAACTTTCAGGATAACAATAGAGTAGTTTCAATGCTGAACTTGTGGAACTTTTCGTAGAAGATGAATTGTTATAATCAAACTCCAATTTTATAATATTTTTTCCTCTTCGTGTAATAGAGATAAATTTATAAAAATATTATTTTCATTCCATCATGTCACATTCTTTCACGCTAACACGTGGAGAACTAATCCAAGGAATTCTCAGCATACTTATTTATTTTCCATAATCTACCCGGATGTAAAAAAAATCAAACTATTTATAGAAATTCATTTAATAAGTTTCAACTAATAAATATCGGAAAAATTTTCTTAAAAAATTATTATTTAAAAACATTTTTTTATTGCATCTGTAAAAAATTATTTCCATAATCAATAGAATTATTTTTTGAGATCTAAAATAAAATATTAGGTCATAAAAAGTAATTAATATTTATTATTTTTCAAGTCATTAAACTAATATTTAAATATTTTGTCTTAAAAGAATGAAAAAAATCTCATTAGTTAACTCAAGAAATGAGAATTATTCATTGTTATTTAATTATAATTATAAATCAATTGTATTCAATTGTCATTTTACTAATATTTTATATAATCAACATTTGATTGTGAGTAATATTTAATTTATTTAGGATGGAAATGGTAATCGAGTCAAACAATGGAATCGTCCACCAATCAGTCGAGGAGTTTTCAGTGGAGAACTGGAATTATCAGCATCTCCAGTCCTGGGAAATTGGAAAATTGTTGCTAATGTTGTTGATCAAACATTCGAAAAAGAATTTGAAGTAGCTGAATATGTTTTGCCAAAATTCCAAGTGTCTATCAATGCGCCAAAACATGCGACATTCAAAGAAGGCAAAATAGTAGCAACAATAAGTGCAAAATATACCTACGGAAAACCAGTGAAAGGTGAAGCCACTATTACAGCATATCCTGATATTTTTTCGGGCGTAATCCAACCTATCTACCAAACACCGATAAGGAAAGTCATTCCCATTGATGGAAAAGTCACTATTGATTTCGATATCGCTAGTGAATTACAATTAACAGATGAATACGAAAGACCTATTGAATTGGAAGTGACTGTTGAGGAAGCATTGACTGGTCGTCGACAAAATACTTCAATGCAAATGACATTACATAAACACAAGTATACAATGGAACTTATTAAGACTTCAGAGTACTATAAACCTGGTTTAAAATACACCGCATTTGTAAGAAAATTCGATTGTACATTGCTAACATTTTACCTTATGCTGAGATAATATTGAGAAATTTTTTATAGATTAAATTAACGTATCATGACGGTTCGCCAGTCCGTGACAACACAAATCCAGTTATTATCTCATACGGATATACATACAATCAATCAGCTTACACCAACATCACTAGAATGCTAGATAATAACGGTATGATACAATTGGATTTCTACCCACCTAAAAATACAAACATTAGTACATCACCTTTAAATATCGAGGTATAAAAACAATTGACTAATTAGTCATGTAAATTTTTGTATGTAATTAGAGTTAAAAAACTAATTAGGTATATTTGATAACAGGCAGAGTATTTGAATTTGCATGAATGGTTCCCATCAACAAATCAAGCAATGTCACCTAGTAATACTTTCATTCAAGCATCAGTAAAAACTGAAAAACCTAAAGTAAATCATGAAGTTGAGATTATTGTCAATTCAACGGAACCGTTGAAATATCTAAGTTATGAAATATTAGGCCGTGGGGATATTCTGAATGCTGGTTCAATACCAATTTCCAACGAACACGTTGCTTCATTCAGGTATTTTCTAATACATGTAATCTTTAATCATTTTTGGAGTAGACTTAAATATTTTTTTTTTTTTAGATTTTTGGCAACTTATGTGATGGCTCCCACTGCTCATGTTTTAGTTTATTATACAAAAGATGATGGTGAAATTGTTGCCGATTCTCTTGATATAGATTTAGAAGGTACTTTGCAAAACTTTGTAGATGTTAAAGTGTCATCTGAAGAAGCCAAGCCAGGTGAATCTGTCGATGTAACTATTCTTACTAAACCAAATTCTTATATTGGACTTCTTGGAGTTGATCAAAGATCTTTGTTATTGAAATCTGGCAACGATATTTCACTTGTAAGGATATTTTTTTTTTTAATTGTATTTATTCTCTCATATAGATTATTTTTTTTCTACATTATTTATAAATTAGGACCAAGTATACAAAGAATTAAAATCATATGACATGGTAGAAGAGTCTCCATACTCTGATATGATGTTTGCACGCTCTTTCTGGCGACCAGGATCAGCTACTGCTCAGGATGTTTTCCAGGCATGTTCACACTTTTAATCATTTGTAAATTAAATGTATAAGCACGATAATGTTTAATTCTTCTATTACAAGAATGTTTAAATCCATTTTTATGGAATGAATGATTTTTTTTTACAGAAAACTGGTACTGTTGTACTAACTAATGCTTATATTCATGAAAACTTCCCGATACGTAAGTATTTAATTATCATAAATATCACTAATCAATTTTTGAATTGCATCTTGCATTAAAAATCACTAACACAATCTTTCAAAACATCAACAACATTTGCAGTATTAAAAACTTATTTGAAAAAAGAAATCGAAGAGTCGAATTCAAAACCTGAAACAAATTGATTAAATAATGATTTAACAATAGATATACTATGTATGTGTAGTATACTACAGATCTAGTTTTATGGAAGACACAATGTTGCCCCTGGCCCCAAGTGCAAGCGGTTTCGGTTCCGCCGGCAGTTCTCCATTAGAGAAGCCCAAAGTACGCAAGAACTTTCCTGAAACGTGGCTTTGGCAAACGCTTGATGCTGGGTAATGTCAACGAATTTATTAATCTATTAATTTCTTTACTATCTATATTACTATATTTACTATAAAAATTATTCTCCACCAGTGTCGCTTTTGGGATTTCTTTTTTACTGACTTCTTGTCCATTCACTCTCCTTAATAATTCGCTTCAAATGAACACGAATAAAGAAGCTTATTAATTTCATTCATTATCACAAAGTGACTAATAAAAAATAACTAGGTATCAAGTAAACTAATTATAACTTAATGAATACATTAATAATCAGTGTGAGTATGATAAGAGTACATAATTCTACCATCTTACATACGTGTGCAAGCAACTTTCGAAGATTGGATTACAGGACAATCCGGCTATTTGGAAGGTAGAGTACGAGGCTTGGCTCATGGGACATCTACCTTGAAGCCAGACATTGGTCCCCCAGTTATACACAGACTCGTGACGAGACCTCCACTGGCAGGTCCTTACGCCTTCTCACGCATCCCAACTCCTGTATGGAATAAGCCCCGTGTTTTCCTTATGCATGACATCTCCGACACTTGGCTTTTCACAAACTTCTCTTCAGGGTATTTATTTGTACACTTGTTCAAATTCTTTCATTTTTAATATTTTTTTTTGTAATTAATTTGTTGTTTTATATCACTTTGAACACGGTGTGTAAATACCATTCACTAATGTTTCCTTTTTATTTACTTGGTTTTATGTTGTGATCATAATTTTTGTGTTGAGAGTTTTGATACGATTAACAGCTTTGTTTCAATTTAAATTAATATAGGTTGAATGGAGAAGCAAAAATCCATCGAGCTGTGCCAGATTCTATTACATCTTGGATATTAAGTGCATTCTCGATCGATCCTACTTATGGATTGGGTCTTATTAATGAACCGAGAAAGGTTTGATCTAACTTATTTTTAAACATATATTCTGCAATAGACTCATTAAAAATATTGAAGAATTTTGCTGTTTATAATTTGACTTTTGTTGTTAAATTTTATGAAATTCATCATTTTAACTTGAATTTGAGGGGTTATTAGCTTTGGATGAATTTTAAGAACTTGTTTTAGTTCAAAACATCTATCTATAAAATGTTAATTTATTTTTTATTTTCCTTCAATGTGTTTCATTCTTTAATTTTTTTATTGAGTGTAGATAAAACTATCTTGAAAAAAAAAACTAGAATTTTATCTCATATGTATATTATTACAGTTGAAAGTTTTCAAACCATTCTTTATATCTGTTGATCTACCATACTCTGTGATGCGAGGAGAGATTGTCGCGATACCTATTGTGGTATTTAATTACATGGATAAGGACGTTACAGCTGATGTTGTACTTGAACATGCTGGACAATTTGAATTTGCTGAAGTATCAAATGAAGTTCATGACACCCCAAGTACGTTTATAATGATTTCAATACTAACTTTCAATTTCATTGACATTTTAAACACTTACAAGAACTTTATTTACTCCAGAATTGGAACTTTTCCGTAAAAAGAGAGTCGATGTTAAAGCTAATTCTGGCAGCAGTGTATCATTCATGATTATACCGAGAGATTTGGGATATATTTCTATTAAGATACAAGCTACGAGTAAAGTTGCTGGAGACAGTGTTGAACATAAATTACTTGTAAAAGTAAGTTTTTTCTTGGAGATAATTTTTTTTTATTTATAAATTAAGTAATAATAATTTAAATTATAGGCTGAAGGAGAAACGCAGTATAGAAATCGAGCTTTATTCATAGATTTGCGTGATAGAAGAAGCTTAAAAACAAATATAACAGTCGATATACCGAAGAATGTTGTACCTGGTTCAGAATACATTGAAATTTCTGCAGTAGGAGATATTTTAGGGCCCAGCATACCAAACTTGGAGAACTTGATAAAATTACCATTTGGATGTGGTGAGCAAAATATGCTCAATCTTGTTCCAAACATCGTTATTTTAAATTATCTAAAGGTAAATATAATAATTTAATTCAAACAAATACCTTTACTTTATTGAGGACGTTTTACTTTAAAATAATATTTTTCTTTTTTGCTTTTGTAGAATACGAATCAATTGACACCAGCTATACAAGGTAAAGCGTTACGATATTTGGAAATCGGTTATCAGCAAGAATTGACGTATCGTCATAACGATGGATCATTCAGCGCATTTGGAATGTCTGATGCAAGTGGAAGTACTTGGCTTACAGCCTTTGTAGCGAGATCATTTAAACAAGCAACTGATTATATCACTATTGAAGATCGAATAATAGATGATGCTTTATTG
The DNA here is from genome assembly GCA_028641665.1 of Chelonus formosanus. Lineage (NCBI taxonomy): Eukaryota > Metazoa > Arthropoda > Insecta > Hymenoptera > Braconidae > Chelonus > Chelonus formosanus. The sequence goes on along the minus strand of CM054004.1, from coordinate 7,276,144 downwards.
TGGCTATCGAATGTTCAAGCTCCAAATGGAAGCTTTCCAGAAGTGGGACATATTAGTCATCGAGATATGCAGGGTGGTGCTTCTAAAGGACTTGCCCTCACAGCTTTTACTTTGATTGCTTTCCTTGAAAATTCTGTAAGATTACTGATGTTGTGACAACAAAAAATCATTTAATTATGTAATGAAGTACTAATTTTATATCAATTCTCTTCCAGGACGCTATCGTTAAATATAAAAATACAATTAATAAAGGAGTGGATTATATTGTTAGAAATATGGAAGATCTAGATGATCTTTATGCTCTAAGTGTATGTACGTATGTACTAAATTTGGCTCGACATCCATATGAAGATTCTGCATTTAACCGTTTAGAATCTAAAGCTATGGTTAAGGAAGATATGAAATGGTGGAGTAAACCAGTACCAAAAGATGATAAAAATCCTTGGTTTAATAGTTTACCTAGATCTGTAAATGTTGAGATGACTTCTTATATGCTATTAACTTATCTCAGGAGAAATTTAGTATCCGATTCAATGGCTTTGATGAAGTGGCTCGTGAAGCAGAGAAATCCTGAAGGTGGATTCTCGTCTACTCAGGTATGCGAAAGACTTTTGACTTGAAGACTAATATCATGAGGTATAAAAATTACTGAATCGAACATTCTTATTTCAGGACACCGTAGTTGGATTGTTCGCGCTTTCTAAACTTGCGGAAAAATTATCTACAAAAAGTAATAATTTAGTTATTAAAATAAATTACGAAGGCGGTGGTCAAAGCCAAATAAACATTAATTCAGAAAATGGCATGATTCTTCAAAAATATTCTTTACCACGTAAAACAAAAATTGTAAATGTCACAGCCACTGGTACAGGTTTCGCTATTGTACAATTGTCTTCACGTTATAATTTAAATGTTACTGGAGCCTGGCCTCTGTTTACTCTTGATCCTCAAGTAGACAGGAACTCTAATGAAAATCATTTACAACTTTCTGTATGTTCCGGTTTTGTGCCAACAAAAGAAGCTAATGAGAGTAATATGGCTGTTATGGAAGTAAGTTTGCCTTCAGGATTTACTGTGGATATGGATACACTTCCAAGCTTAGAAGTTTCACAAAATGTAAAGCGTGTTGAGACTAAAAATGGTAATACCATGGTGGTATTATATTTTGATAAGGTAAATATTTAAATAACATTTTTACAAATTTATGCTTTAGCTCTGAGATATAAATTTATATAATAATTTCAATGTATTCTTTGGTATATAAATTATGAAATTAATCACTTTAAATATATATTTATATAAAAATATTAATAAATCACTTATTTTTCTTCAGATGGTGAAGAAAGAATATTGTCCAACAATCTCAGCTTATAGAACTCATAAAGTAGCAGAACAAAAACCAGTGCCTGTATCTATTTATGATTATTACGACTCGTGTAAGTACCTTTAAAATGCTTAAGTTTGATTGCGTTAATCACAATACACATTTTTTTTTATCTTTAGCGAGAAGAGCAAGGGTATTTTATGAGCCACGAGTCACAAACCTTTGCGATATTTGTGAAGATGAAGATTGCGAAGATCTTTGCGTTGGATCACCAGGAAAACAGAAATATAATATTGCAGCTTCTGCTCCTCAATCATTTTGTACAAACATATATTTTTTATTGCTATCCAATATTTTATGTTTTACAAGTATTTTTAGTTATTTCTATTAATATTTAATGGTATTTTTCTTAAATTGTTAGATATTTTAAATATACATATGTTGAAAAAAATAAATAAATATAAACAACGATAATCAAAGTGATATGTATATGTTCACTCACAAAATTAAATTAAATTATTATTATAAAAGAATTTTTAAAAAACGCTTTTTAAAATAATTGATATTATAGATTTTTTTAATTTATATTAATAAATATTGTGATTTAAACAATTGTGTAATTGTAATTATTTAATTAACAATCATTTTATAATTTAAAATAAGCGCGCCTCAAACGTAAGTACCAGGTGGCGCCACTTGTATATCATGCGCGCGCTGGTGATAAAATAAACGTGAGGGTTTCGTTTCTCAAGCAATTATTAGTTTACTGATTTACGGAAGGAGTGTTAAACCGAAAAATTTTGTGATTAGCGTCTTAAAATTATTTGTTAAAGAATAATTATTTAAATAGGCGAGAATTAGACAATAAACGTATTATTAAAGTTAATATACTTCTACAAGTAAGTATGCATTGTAGTTTTCATATATATATTGTACTACATACGTAATCGCATTAATATTTCTCAACTATAAATTTCGATTCACAACACACCACGGTATATTTGGGCATCGATACGATAGATATTCACCGCTCAGTTATTTATGTTTTTAACCTAATTGTTCGTCATCAATAGATATTAATATTTTCATTGAAAAATCATTCAAAATTTTATTGATAACAATACTTGCTATATGAGCATACATCAAGTTGGTACTTTATATTTAGTTTTTACATATCTATTCAAACAATTGAATGTTCAATATAAATATCCAGATAAAGATCATAAATTTTAACAATAAGTTAATTGATGTTTACAGAAATGAGGCGTAAGAGTGAAAGAAATAAAGCAAAAGCGTCGCCAGAGAAGAAAGTAGAAAAACCAACTCGAAAATCAACGCGTCGTCGAGCTAAAAAATCGCCTTCAACATCACCAGATCGTGAAAATAGTAATGATGCTGATACAGTGCAAGGAAATGAAAAAGAATCATTGTTATACAAAATACAAACTCGATTACATAGTAAAGAATCAGAAAATGTAGTTGATGAACCAGAAACTAAAGTGTCATCAACCGAAACAATAACTAAACAACAAGAGGTTGATGATGATAGTGGTTCAGTGTGGAAAGCAGCAAGAGCAGATGCGTCGCCGGGTGAAATACCGAAACTTAAGTTGTGTAGGCAGCGAAATTTATCAGAAACATCGGATGTATCACTTAGCAGGAAGAGAACGAACAAATGGCAGGAGGGTGGCGAAGGTATCGTAGAGGAAGCTGACTCGGCTGATGAGAAACCAGCGACGTCTTTGTCGACGGACGTAGGTGATGAACCGGCTGATAATCCTTCCTCAACGATTCCAGGTCGGGACTCCGGCGAAGAGGTAAGTGATAGCAAGGAGTTCCCGCCCGAAAATGCTTCAGCCGACTTGTCTGACGATAAACCAAACATAGATCAACAAGATGACACGAATGAGACATCCAATTGTACCACTTCGATTGTTGATAACCAACCGAATACACCGGAACCACTTGAATCTACTGAAACGAAGACAATCGTCGATGCTGATGATGCTAAAGGACAACAGAAGGAGAACGAGTCAAACGACAGACCTACAGAAGAAAATGTTAAATCGCCGGTGGAAAATATTCAAGTTGAAGAACAAAAAGAACCGGAAGTCACTAAGAAGGATTCTACTAGTAGTGAAGATGAACGAGATAATAATAAAAGTGTACCACAATCAGGCTCGTCAGAAAATTCTAACGATGAATCTAACGAAAAAGAGAAAGAAAAAGAAACAGTGAAAGTTCCAGTCAGAACAACTCGTAGAAAACACAGGGATAAATATCAAGATTCCTCCAATTCTGATTCAGCTGATTCAGACGATGAGCCAACGATAACTAAAGAAAAACCAGTGGACATTGAAACACCAACTGAACAAAAGTCACCAATAGAACAGGAGATTCCTGAAACGGCTGATAGATCTTCTGAAACAGAACTAGTTTTGTCACATCAGACTGATATCACAGAAACGGATAATGATGAAGCCCAAAATAAGTCGCAAAAATCGATTTTAACAGAGAAGGTTGATCAAACAACTGGGGATCAGATTCAACCATCCAAGCCTACAAAAATTAGCTTAAAAAGATCATTGTAAGTTTTATGTTTGTTAACACAAATAACTTATTTAGTTGATAATTTTACATCACTTATTCATATATTATTTATATTTTTAGTACATCACGGATTTCTGCGGATACTGTAGAGAAACGGACAAATGCTAATGAAAATGATACTATTCAAGAAAAAGTATATAAATGTTTATTTTATACATTTATTTCATAGAGAAATCGATAATAGTTGATTGATATAACTTTCTTTTGACTTGTATAGGAAAATAATGTAAGCAGTGATCAAGTTGATCCTACAACCATTCCAAAGAAACGACGCTGGGGAACAGTAACTAATACAGATACCACTCCAGCTTATTCAATTTCTACTGATTCTCTTAAGGTATATTTCTCTATAATTACTAATTAATTATTTAAAGAAAAAAAATCTTATATAAAAATTTTCTTTTTTTTAATGAAAGGTTTTAGTACCAGGAGCAAAACCATTGTCTATTAGTGAAGTGCGTTTATCGAAAGATGACGAGGATGATCGTGAACGTCGTAAAGACAGAGATAAACGTTACACCGCTGCAAGTATATCTGAAGACAAGGGAAAGGATGATAATGATTCAATGAAAACGGAAAGTACGAAAACAATAATTATATTAATTAGATTGAATAATGTTATTTTGTGTAGCATATAATTACATAATGATATAATATTTATTGTCAATTGTTTTTTCTCACTTAATAGCGACAAGAAGGAAGATATCAATTGTCAAAGATACACCAACAAAATCTCCTAGTCCAGTACCAGCTCAACCCACCAATATACTTTTGATAAAAAATTTAGTTCGACCGTTTACATTAAATCAAATAAAAGAATTATTATCACGTACGGGTGTGATTGTAGAAAATGGTTTTTGGATGGATAGGATCAAATCTAAATGTTATGTAGAGGTTTGTACCCAAGAGTCTATTTATAATGCAGCCAAGATTCATTAGAAAACAGAATTAAAAAATTCAATAATTCTATTTTAGTATTCTAATGAAGATCAAGCATTTGAAACGAGACAAGCACTTCACGGAATTTCTTGGCCATTATCTAATCCTAAAAAGCTACAAGTCGAGTATGCTACTAAAGAAGACATGGAGCAAGCACGAGAATTGTCTAAAGACCAAATATCTTCACGTAAAACAGAAGCTATGACTTCAGCGGACATGTGGCAGCAAGAATGGATACGAGATGAAAAGGTTAATTCTAATACAAAGGTAAATATGAATAATTTATTAGCTTCATTCAAAAAGAAAACTCATTTTATTATTATATTAATTTTTGTATTTATAATGAAGGTTACAATTGTACGAGAATGGGACCTAGGGAAAGAAGATGGACAGCATTTATTGAGGGATAAAGAACGTGAGAAGAAGGATATTGATAAAAAAAGGCGGCAACGAAGTCGTAGTCCCGCATTAGATACACACCTTCCTGCACCAGCACGAAAATTCAAAAAAAAAGAAGATGAACCGCCGCCAGCCAAACTTTTAGACGATCTTTTTAGGAAGACCAAGGCTACGCCGTGCATTTATTGGCTACCGCTCACTAATGAGCAGGTTAATTGATATTCTTTTTATTAAAATATTTTTCATTTTCCTGTGGAAAGTTATTGCAATGGCTTCGATTCCAAATTTTGACATATCTTCATATTTCAAAGTCCCTAGAGTTAAATAATATGGTTTTTAAAAGGATGTGTGTAATGCATATGTGTATGTATGTTTGTTATCGAATTTTGGTTCGTTAATTTCAAGAGAAAATTATGTTTTTGCCATTGGACTTTATTCTATAATTATGTAACTCAACCTTGATAAAATTTTGAGCAAAATCGGTCTAGCCATTGTTTGTACAGAATAAAGAAACTAGAAAGAGGCAAACTAGCCGATTTTCACACTTCATGAATGTTCTTTTTTTTTTTTTTTTTAATAATTACTCCAATATTTGGAGTGATACTCCAATATTTTTATTACTTTCCACTGGGAAGTTGGTCGTGTGAACCTCTCAAATCACTAAACCAGATTTATTAGAATTCAAATGTTCAGTAGTTCATTACAATAAATATTTTTATTTATAGATTGTTGTGAAGGAAGAGATGCGGCGTCAACACATGGCTGAACATGCGCGGCAACTAGAAGAAATGAGACGTGCTGAAAGAAATCGTGACAATCGCCGTCGACGCAGTCCAAGAAAATAAATATACCCTTTCCTATCTTAATTTTCCTCTGTTCTCTTTTAATTTCTCATTTTCACAATGATCATAGATAAACGTCGCGTGTTAACTTTTAAACACAAAAGTTTACGAACGAAGCAATTTGAATAATAATTTTAAAATCAATTTAATGAATATAATCTGTGAAAATAATATTTGCATTACAGTTATGAAACACGTTCTGTAGAAGAAGCACGTTTTCTACTTGCCAAATTAATTTTTTATATTAAATGGCTCAATTATTAAATTATATATAATTATAAGCTTTTTCGTTGAAAATTTTTCATTAAAAAAAAAAATTAATCAACTAGTGTTGAATATGATTCTTTTAACATTATTATTCGTGCAATTTACAGTTCAAAGTACAGTACCATTTTTTTCAAAATAATTTTTCTATCTAACAAAACTAACAGAAATTTTTCGAGGGAAATTCATGCATGCTGGAGATCCTTGGTTCAATCCTGTCCTTGTCCTTAATTTCACCAACTTTAAAACATGCTTCTTACAGGTCATCAGCCTATAGGCACGTATTGGACGTAGAAATGTGATTCTATTTAATCCGTAATGGTATGCAGATAAACGGATTTTGATTTCGGTGGATTACTGCCGTAGACATCAGGATACAACGTGGGATTTTAGCAATTTAATGTGCATACTCAATAAAATATGTATAATAATATTGATAGGAAGTTTTTTTTATCAAAAATAGTCATAAAATTTGAGATATTGGACTATTTCTTGAGCTTTACTACTTTGAAATAATATTAATCGTATGATGATAAATTGTTAAAGAAAATCCAAAATAAACATAGCTGTTTATTTATGATTTATTTAAAAAATAGCATTCATTACTACTTCTATTAATAATAATACACTGTTTAATACAAATATGAAAACACACAGCAGGCATTTCAAATGCAGTAGTAAACAAATGTTTAGTTTTATCTAGCGTAAGTTTTGTTCTATCTTTTATGATTGTAAGTACACTAAAAAAATATAAATTGGTAAAAGAAATGAAATTACATCAATTATATAATTTAATAGAAGTTTGAATAGTAATTTTTTAGTCATTTTTACCTTACAAGTGGATTTTATTGTAAATTAAATACTACCAAGCAATACCGAATATAATATCATTTATCAACAATGTCATGAAAGATTTGGAATAAAAACCTACTGTATATAAATGTTTATTACTATGACATCTACACAGATGTAGAATGAATAAATGCGACAAAATAACTTATTTAATAATTTTATTTATGTTATTCAACACTCTTAATCCAAAAAACTACGCAATGGGTTAATTTACAAAATTATAATTACATTATCATAAAGTGTGCAGTTGCCTATCCAAAAAGTTTTTAATAAATACCATGATCATATTTAATTATAGAAATAAAGCATTATGAGAATAATATTTTTTTTTTGTAATTTACTTTGACTTACTGACCAATTTGTACACTTCATTATTTATTTTATACAGTTATTCTTATGAATACTACTTCTCATCACTTTGGTGAGAGAAAAGTATTGAACTTGGTTTGAAAATAACTTTTATGATTGATTAGATGGCTGGTTTGAAAGTAAGTATAAGGTGTTTTATAGCCATGTTTCAAAAGTAACGAGTCAGTCCATTAATCTTAGTTTAGTGATATATAATTCATAGTTGTTAGTGACAATTTTTTCTAATCATAATAAAAGGATAAATCTATAAACTATGCAAAGATAATCATCATTATGATTTTGACTAGCTTTTAATAATGAATAAAATTCAAAGAAATAATACATAATTATAATTATAATATGAAAATACAATTTATAATATTTTTTGGTCGATGTTGATTTCAATTACAAATTATAGATATTACATTATATTGAACTTTTTTCTGAATAACAATGACAATTTATAGCCTTATTATCAATAAAAATATAGTAATATAAATGAAAATATTACATCGTTATGAGAATATGTTTTACGCTCAATTTTTTCAAACACAAGTAATACTTTTCTAATTAACAATTCAGAAGTGATGAAAAGTTCTTGAGTAAGGCTTGTCATTCCTTATTTTAAAATCAATGAAATTAATATGATAATTAATAAAATCCTTTAGATTATTTAAGTCCCACTCCTTTTCCGGTAACTATTCACCTATTTTTATCAAATTTTTAAATAAGGTCTGACGTCATAAGGAAAAAGATGTGATTTTAGAAGAACACTCTCATTATTTGTTACCAAAATATTTATAAAAAACCAATATAATAAAATTAAATTATATATTTAAGATATCACTCCAATACATAAAAGTTTTATAATATTTATTGAACACATAATTAACTTATACTTTTTTACACTGTAAACTACAATAAATGACGTCACAGTATTTTATATTTACAAGAAATTTTCATTTTTACCCTCATGACGTCATACTTAATTAAATTTGTTGACAAAAGGTAAACAATTTTCTGATTTCCATTTCATGCATCCCACGAGAATTTGTGCGTTCTCGCGGTTGACACCAGTCAATAGATTTATTAATGATAATAAATACTAATTATCAAATTTTTCATTCGCTTTTGATATAATTTTCTTCTTCATTATAAAACAAGCAGAAAATGATTTAACTCGGTGTCAACTTCAAAAACAGCGTAAAGATAATTTTATTATTAATTTTTTGAGGATAAGTTTTGTATTTGTAATTAATTATTAAACTTCAAAAAGTTTTTTTCACTTACCACTGACATTGCACACGTAAACATGTTCAATCAACCTTGACAACACTATAGATTTTTCGCACAAACCAGAAACACGCAAAGAATCCAATTGAGCCTAAAAATAAGATATTTATGTTATGTCATTCAATCACTAAAGTGATTGTTATAAAAATTTATTCCTCATTACTTACCAGTTAATAGGAAGAACAGAAATACCATGATTATTGTATATCCAAAGTATAAAAATGTTGAAGTTGCATCCTCAATATTGAGTTTTTTAACAAAAAAGTGAATACAATAAATTAAAAGATAGGCCGCTGTAAATCCGGAAGTGAGAAAACTTCGCCACCACCAGTGATAATCCTGTAAATAAAAATATTCATAATACCAAAAATATTGTAGCATGTTATTTTATAATTATATTATAATAATAATAATTACTTCTGCACATAAATGGAAGTAACAAAGAAGAATTGTGGTCTCAGAACATGTGATTATCAATATCAAAAAAACCAAGAATAAGAATCCAAACATATAGTACATTTGGCTTGACCAAATTGAGTTGAGAATGAAAAATAATTGAATAAATATACATCCAAATGGTAAAACACCACCCATCACCACGCCAGGAATTGCTTGAGTATAAAAACTTTGCTCAGGAATTTGTCGTGGTATTTGGTTTGTTCGTACAGGATGTTCAAATGCCTATAAACAAATATTCACAATATAAACATTAATATTATCATAGAATAAACTAAAACATAGTATAAATAACAAACTTACCCGTTTTCTAAAACCAAAGTATGCTCCAACAAATGTAAGGGGAACAGAAACACCAAACCAAAGTGCTAAGAGAGCAATGAGCGTGCTAAAAGGTACAGCAGCTGAGCTTCCCTTACTCCAAAAAATAAGATTCATGATGAAAAATAAGCAAAAAATAATCCTGAAAATAATAAAGTATATTTTTTTAACATTAGTTGTTAAATAAATTTATTGAAATTAAATAAATTTTAAAATGAGATTATGTGTTTTACCCTGGACATAACATAGCAGTTAATAAAACATTTGATTTCCATTTTTCTCCACCAAAGCTTTTGTAAATTCTTGCTGAAACATATCCAGCTGGAGTACCAAGACAGACATATAAAACCATAGCACAAGTCATCAAGGCCCCTCGATTTGCCGGTGAGAGGAAACCCAAACACGCGAACGCTATCAATTATAAGAATAATATGTGTTATTGCTGTAATTATATAATCAGTTAATACATTTTATTTTAGTGATAACTTACTATTTAATGAAATTCATATATTAATATAAATTGACTTTACCTAATGTTACCAACGTCATGAAAAATACTTGTACTCCAGAACCAAGTAACACTGCAAGAAGCATTCCTTTTCTTGGTGGTCTGAACACATCACCATGAACAAGTTTCCATCCGAATTCTTCTTGAGCATCTTCTCCAGAATCAATCTAAAAACAAATCTGCGTTATTTCATAATTGACTTGCTTGTATTATAAATTTAATAGAAAATTTGAAGATTATCAGCCAACTTTTAAAAGTTAACAATGAAGCTTGGATGGCAAAATTTTATTAATATTGAATATTCTTCTAACTTGAATAATAAAGGTTCAATGAAAAAAATGGGCGGTAGTTATTGACTCATTAGAATCGATTATTAGCAATTATTTATTCTCATTAATTTGATATTGAAGTTATTAATAAGTATACTATTGTTACAAACTATAATATTTTCAACTTTTGTCAATGTTTAAAAGACTAAATAATCTTCTTACATATTTTTTTAGCAACACTTAGTCATTTTTGAATGACTAACTTGACATTTTTATGTATAAAATCGTATGAAAAATGAGTGCTTGTAACGTTTACTTATGGTTAAACAGGTGTCAATATATTGTCTCATAACTGAACAATGAGTTTTTAGCAATATAAAAAATAAAATAAATATGAATAAAAATTTAACAATACGATGAATATGTAACTACAATAGTTTCGGAATTTGTATCAATGTTTTTAAAAAAATACGTCGTTCATAATAAAATTTATCTATAACACTATTACTTAGTTTTTAAATAAAACATTGATAAATTTTATTCGATATTAAATTATTTAATTTAATCGACTAAAATTTGTTTAAATAAATAAAACTGAGTTTATCTCAAAGAAGGATTCATAAACTTAAGATTAGATATCCATAAATAAGGAAGTATGAAGTAAAAATAAATAAAAGATAAATATGATTTACCTGATTGTATCGTGCAATATCTTTGTGCAGTGTTCGCAGCATAATCATTGCCACCATTCCAGAAAGAAATAAAACAATTACCAACGAATTGAGAATACTAAACCATTGGATGTTTGTATGTGGCATAGATTCCAGAATATAATCCCATCGAGAAGACCATTTGATTGTATTGTTCTTTGCATATACAACCGAATATGTGTATATAACAACTACTTTCTGACCATGAGTTAACTTTCCAGTTGGAATATCAAGTGGTGTTTTTAATCCACAATCAGGAGCATCTTCTGGATGTTTAATACTTCGAGGCACTACTTTAATAGAAATTATTCTTCCACCGTTTTCTTTAAAATTATTTCCCCATTCTTCAGCTTCTCCACTATGATAAGTTATTGTTAAGTCAACATGATTGAATAGGTAATATGTATTTGGTTTTCCATACTGAAAATGTAAACAAAGTTTCAGTTAATTTGTATCAATCTATTCAAAAGAAAAAAAAAACATGCATCAAGTATAACACGTATGTTTTTACTTACATTGGAATTACAAATATCTTGAGATGTTTGGCTTTCTTTTGAATAACAGCCCATGGGGAAGCCTGTACTACAATACTGTCTGTCAGTATCGTCATTGAAGTGATAGCACCATGTTACGGGCATATTATCTAAAGAAAGTGATAAGAAAAGAAAAACGATAATTTATTTAATTAATGCTTCTTAGTTTCATGTATGATTATAAAACAAAGATAAAATTTAATTATACATTCATAAAACTTCCTTATTATGTTATAATTTTATTATACGTTTCATAAAAATAACATTTTTAAAAACTCAATCCACTACATAGAAAATTCGAATTCTTTTTAAATATGTGTATTAAAATCAAATAAATAGGTTTATGTACTAAGATAACAAGTGGAAATCTATGCAGTTGGTTGACAATAAATTACTTGAAAGGAAATGTGAAAAATGAGATAAGTTCTATTCGTACGAATAAAAAAACGTATATATAGAGTAGTACATCTTTTTTGATAGAAAATTGTTTTCATTAAATGCTTTTTGTCATGCTAGTTATTTGAAAGGTACAGTTCAATAGAATGTACCAATACTTACCAACTATCCAATGATGTTGATAATTCAAAGCCATTCCATTTTTTAAAATTTCTAGTTTCTCTTCATCTTCTTTATTTCCAGCAACATAAGTTTTCTTGCAAATTTTTTCACATTGCATATTTTGCATGAATTTCAATTTGTAAGGAGACGGTCTTATTCTTTCTCCAAAGACTACTTGACCCAAGTTTTCAACCGGTGATGGTGTGTCTGCTCCAGTTGTACAAAAATCAAAGCTAAGAAGAACCGAAGATATGCCATTATTAATGACCATTGAAACTGACAGGAGATTATTAAGTCAGGAAATAATTTTATTACGATACTTACTGCTGATATTCATATGGTATGACAGATTCTTGAGTGTTTAATCGATTCACATAAAGTTCTACGTCTGACTGCAATCAAATAAAAAATGATTCATCGAATATAGTTATCAAAATGTTATTAGATAAATTAAGAGAAACGTTATTGGCTACTAAAAACACACATCATCAATTGAAAAAAAAAAATATAGTTCTACATACAATGATCGTGAGTTAAAAATCGATTTAATTGACAAAGTATTTGGTTAAATAAATTACAAATAAAATAAGTACCTTGCATGTTTCTACATTGTCTCCGGCTTTACAATAGTTGACGGGTGCTAGACCGGGTAAATAAAAAGTCCAAGCACTTTGAATCACACAAAAAGCACACAATAGACCCAAATATGTAACGTAAAACATGATATAAATATAATGTTGATGAAATCAAATGTGTAGCTTATAAATTTTATAGTACTTCGTAAATTACATAAAAAAATTTATCTTTATTATTTAGCTGTGTGTTTATTAGTATAATGAACAATTACACGTTCTTTAGAACTACGAAAATGTTTCACAGCAACACGACGACATATCATCACTATACTCTATTCACCACATACACATATCAATTTGTATACACATGAATATGTAGAACGAATTAGTATTGGTAGTGACACGTCACAAACTATACAGTAATGAAATAAGAAATAAAATAACTCCAAGAATTGTCATTTGAATTTGCCGCTTCATTTATATGCACATAAATTCATGCACTTTACACTCTGAAGTTGTTCGCTATCACATAATATACCTTTTATCGTGGATAATTTAAATTTTCAATTTACGTAAATAATTAAATATGAGTAATTATCACGTCAGCGTGAATGAAGCAAAACCAAAAGGATGGAAGAAGAAGTTCCAGGGTTACTTTGATCCAAAGAAAAAAAAAAGTTCTGCTTTTCCTGAAAATTGTGAATATGTCATTGAAAAATTAGCTGTTAAATGCCTTCGTTCATCTGTTATTGCTACTTCTGCTGAAGATTTATCAGAACCTCCAGAGCCTCCAGTTTTTATACAATCTGAAACATCATCTTCTTCTGTCGAACAGCCACCCAAAAGCTTTTCAAAAAGTTTTAAGAAGCTTTCTTCATTACCAAAAAAGTTTTCAGTTAAGCAAAGCAAAAATATCAGTATTAAAGAAGTGAATTCAATACCATCAACTTCGTTATCAAAACCATCAATTAAGATTCAAAGAAAAACTGAAATTATTAATCGATTTACTGCTTTTCATCCTGATCTTAAAGAAAGCGAAAGGCCACCAAAAGAACCTTTAATTTTCAAATTAAAAAAAAATAAAAGATTTTTTGCCGAAGAATTATCAGAAATAGCATCTAGAAATAATAAAATGATAAATACTAATTCAGAGTTAGAAAATGAAACAATATTAGCAGATATATCACCAAGTACTTCAAGTCAACCTTTCACATAAAATAATCCATTTTGTTTATCAACAGGTTAATTTATTATATTATTTTTTTATTTTTTTATAAACTTAAAAAATATATTTCAATTTTAACTCATTCTTGATCCATTCAATGTAATCCAATAATGTCATTTTGATTCTGAAAAATAATTTTAAAAAATGATTAATAAAACAAAATTATTATTATGAGGTGTTGAGAAATAAAAGATAAAAAAATGTTCAAAAGTTTACCTTTTTTTTTTAAATAGAATCATTTTCAGTTGAATTTAAACTTGGTGTTTTATTTATAATATCATCAAAATATAACCGACTTGTCATACTTTTATTTTGACAAATTTCAGTATTACAAGAGCAATTACTGCTGCATGCCTCCGAATTTTTCTTACATGAACACAGTCGGGTAGAGCATTTACTTTTGCACGCACATTTAATGATTTCAGAAGAAGAACGCTTCTTTGAAGGTCGTTTTTCTTTTTTATCTTTATTTGGATCACTGTTTTCATTATTATTTATTGTTGTCCGAGCTCTTTTATTAATAGGCTCCTCCTCCCAGTCAGGATCATTTTTTGTGTCGTCGACTTCATCAGCTATTATTACACTGTCTTCAAGTTCTACATATTCGTACATATCCGCCGAATGTGCTCGTTTTGAATTACTGGATCTTGAAAGTGGTTTTTGTTCAAGGGATTGAAGTTTTTCCTTACATGTCGCCAATTCTTGTTCTATTTTTTTAATATATTCAGATTCAGAAGAATTATTTGACTGCAATGCAACTTTTTTTTCCATTACCTGTAATCTTAATTCAGATTGTCTCTTAGCCATACAAATTTGATCATATTTTTCCATCAAGTCGTTGAAGTCTTGACACTTGTTAAAGTATTTTTTTTCGTTCTCAGCACTGGTCTTAAATAACATGCTTAAAGCCGCTTTGGCATCACCCATCGACTGGATCATTTGCCACCGTGAATTTGGTTTAGTATCTTGTTCTGATTCTAGAAGTTTTTGTTGAAAGTCCGATATTTGAGCGTTTCTCAGATCTAAATGTTCTTTCCAAGCTGTTATTTGTTTTTCTATTTCTGGAGTTGAGTTTTGAGAATTTTCAGTTTCTAATTTTTTTAATTGAGAAACTATGACTTCTCGATCTTTGATTAATTTATCTACTGAACATTCAGCGTCTGCAATACTATGTAAAACGTTTAGTTCATGTTGCAACCAATTTCGAATTTCCTCTTTAGAATTAGTAGCTTTTTCACGCCTTTGTCTTGATTTTTTTTGCATTTCTAAAGCTTCTTTTAGACGTTTATTGACCACGTGTGCCTCTTCTAATTTTCTTTTAAATACATTTTGTTGATTATCATGCTGGATTTTCATCTTTACCATTTCATGTTGTCGTTTTCTATCCTGATTTTTCAACTTATAAAGTTCTCGTTCTCTTTGAGCTTTATATTGATTGAAATTTTCAGCTTCTTTTCGCATTTCGCGCACTAATTTAACTCGAAGTTGTTTCATCTGTAAAATTTCAGCAGTAAGATTTTTAATTTGTTGACTGTCTTTACGTTTATTTTCTAATGCACGATTTTGTTCTGCACATTTTTTCATCAATTCACTAATTTTCTTCTCTAATTCTTGAACTTTTTTTCGTCGAGATTCAGCAATTTTAGCCGTTACATTATTCATTTGAGCATTATCTAAAGCTTTCGAAAGCTCTTCTTTTTCTGTTTGAAGTTTTTTAATTTCGTTTTCCATTTCTTGAATTTCTTCTGTATAGCTAGCAAAATGAGTAGCACTATTACGAAGTTTCATAATCAATTCTTCTTTTATTGCCAAAGCACGATTAATACCTTGAACTTCATCATTACGTTCAGCTTGACGAAGAGTATGTTCAGTATGTTTATCATCAAAACAAATTTCAGTAAAACTATCATTTTCATCTGGTTCTACGTTTTTATCACTTGTATAAGATTTCGTAACTTGAGAAGTTGAAGAAAGAGACATTTGAAGAATTTCTGAATTAATTTTCTTTTCTTCATCTAGTAATTCAGCAATTTGACACCGTATATTTTTGAGTAATTCAAGCCATTCATTATACTTAGGATCTTCACTTTTTACAATATTTTCTTTAATTACATTGTCCAAATGTTCTAAAATTTTTTGTAGACCATTACAAATTTTTTCTCGAGAATTTTCAGCAAACTCTGCTCTTTCATTCATTGAAAGAATATCGTTTATATTATTATGAAGTGTTTCGGCTAGTTGGGTACATTTTTTCCTCAACAAATTATTCTTTTCTATCAGCTCAGTATGTTCAGGTGGACAAGAAAAAGCTGTTCCATTTCCTAACATTTGTAATCGAAGATCATTAATGATTTTATTTAAACGATTTATTTCAGCTGTCTTTGGATCTTGATTAATTATTGGCTTGTTCTTTATTTTTTTCGCTCGATCAGCATATCTTAAAGTACTTAAAGTTTCTTCTAGATTATAATCTGCTGGACTTATACAAGCAATCATTAAAGTTATGGAATTACCTCCTAAAGAATCTTGAAGGAGGCGAGTTAACTTACTGTCACGATAATTTACAAATGTATTAGAATTTCCTTCACCTAATTGAGAAATGACATTGCCAAGTGCGAGTAAGCCTTTATTTATATTTACACCTTCTTTGAATCTTTCTCCTGTAGCTTGAGTTTTTTTGCTTCTCTCTGAACCAGCCAGATCGACAAGATGAAATTTTGCCGTTGTTGAATTATCGGGATCATCACGTTGTTGTTGATGAATTGTTAGAGTAAATATAGCATGGCTTCTACTGCTCTGATGATTCATTGCAGTCGCTCCTGTGGCTCTATTGTCTGATCCTTGAACCAAAAGCTCTAGTGCTGCTTCTGAATTTTTTACTTCTTTTTCCGTAATTCCAATGATTTTGATTTCTTTATTTTCTTCACGAATATCAATCATGCAGTCTTTACGTTGTTTATCAAACGCTAGAAGATCATATAGCTGTTCTTGATAGAGTTCCATAAAAGATACAGTAACTTTAAAAATCCATTCATTGTTTTTTGTTTCAATAACATTAAATATATCATTCACAGCCCTCGGTATAACTCCCATTGAATTATCAGAACCATAATTTGTACCCATAGAATGCGTTTTTCCACTTCCAGTTTGTCCATAAGCTAGTATTGTAACATTGTATCCTGAAAGATCAAATTTCAATTATAAATTTTGATAAGCAATAATAAAGATTTATAAAATAATTTATGCCTAATCATAAACAATTTGAATTTAGTCATCTAATAATATCTAATCATACCTTTGAATAAACTATCTATCATTTTTCTTACAGCTGAGTTATAAAATTCCTCTTGTTCAGTCGATGGATCAAAAACATGATTAAAAGTGAAAGCTTTCTCTGTATTTCTGATCTGAACTTGGTTTTGCTCAGATATCACATTAATAATGTTTTGACAACCTCGTTCTTTTTCAGAATTCACTAATGGTCTAACTCGGAGAGCTACTCGAACAGAATCATCACCCATGATTATTTTTTGTTCAAAAATTAAGATGTAACTCCAAATCAAAAAACTATAGCTATCACTAACACTGAGATTATAAAAATAAAAAATATGTCAGCAAAATCCATAAAAGATATAGGATTTCATAAGATAAAAATGTCAATTTTATGAACTACTGGAGTGAGTGATAAAGTCGCGTGTAAACAGTTCGCAAATGACAGTTGTAACGGTTTAATCCGGAATACCAACTAAATATCACGAAAAAGACTTTTACATTCAGCGCCACGTTCATTTACTCTTCGAATGAATCGACAGTTGATAATACTTTGTTACAGTGTTGCTATATGACATAGTCGACAGTTTTTTAAATAATCAGAAAAGGAAGCATGTAAAAGACACTTTGACAATGAATAACTGATATTTTATTTTATGCGTGAAAACGTATGCGTAAATGTACATATGTGAACTACCAGATAATTATCGAACTAACCTAGAATGAATTTTAGATATTCTACAAATTATATCACAAAATAAAGATGTAATTTTCAATGGCTTGATTGTAACTAAATCCCAAATTTTAAGTTTTACTTATCAACACAAAATGATTGAAATGGTAAATTAGATAATTTTTCTTTAAATTCTTTAAAGCATTTCCTCTGCTATATTATTTATCAATTATTTTTTTCTGAGACAGGTTTTTATGAAAATCATCAGTAATTCCATCAAGTCCAATAAAAGCACATAATTATTCGTCAAAAATAGTTCTTCTAATACTTTTTGAAGCATTACTTTTTCTATGTACGCATAACATTGAAAACCTATAGTTCTTGAGACGGAATTTTGATGAAAATTCTACTTGAATTAATCATATCATCTTCCTTTAATTATATAAGTTGTACAATTTATCGATATCTAACCTATGAAATATTTCATAGGAATTTTTAAATATTTACTCACATGTTGTAACATGAATTTTGTTAATTCTACAGCATTGTGTCTCTAAAAGTCCGAAAATTTTTTCGCATTCCTATGCAATAATTTAAAAACATATGGCACAATTCTACTCCTCATCTAAATTTTATCTGTATTTGATAAACTACTCGAGATCTACTAAAATTAAATACTAAAGATCTTTTCCACCTATAGACATTTTATGTGATGAAACAAAATTCAGTATATCATTTTTTTATAGTTATTTAGTAGTTTAAATTACTAAAAAAATTTTTATAAAATTAATTATAAATGAAACCGAATCGACTGTTATCTTTTTATCTCCTAATTTTTACAGGCTGTTTATTAGGTGGATTATCCCATATAAAAAAATACAATATCAATTATAAACTATAACTATGACCAACTCGAGTTAATGTAATAACAAAAAATATTAATATCTATAGCATATCCTGGAAAAAAATCACTATCTTCACTATCAATAAGAAGATAAGATTTGTCTCAATAATGACAAACTACATTTATGTCGAGGATCAATGCAGTAGTGAAGCATGTAAGGACTGAACATTTTTTTAACAATGTCAATTAACAGGGAACAACTTATTTTCATCAAGTGCAGTGCAGTGATTTCTTTGATGTCTGCCATCATAGTAACAACATCACTAAGTACTGATTATTGGATAACGGGAGATGCAACTGCAAAAAATGGTTCAGTTGAAGGAAAATCATTTATAAATTATGGTTTGTTCAATGGATTTTTACAGAAGAGATTTTTTGAAAGCCCATGGGACTATAATATTTATCGTAAGTAGATAAAATAAAGAAATTCACTTATATAGTTAACAGAAAAATAAGATTCATAATATAATAGTTCATGTTTTATAGTTACTTGTATATGGGATAGAAATGTATGTATTTGGAGCTGTCAAAATAATAAAGGTCTTAGAAAGGCAGAAGTCATACAATTGTTGAATAACCAAGAACCATCACCATGTACGATTTTACAGTCAATAAGAAGCTCATCTACAACTCCTTTAATTGAAACAATTGGTAAGCAATTTTCATTGTATTCTTATCAGAAAATTTAATTATTCTTCTATTAAAAATAGAGATATAATAAAAAAATTTGTGCTTCCATAATTGAGCTTTGCATTTTGTTATAGATAACAGCACAAAGCAATTTTTAAACAGTGGAATGTTTTTAACGTCAATTATATTCGTTGTTTTGACAATGGTTTCACTTTACATGAGTTCGATTCTAGCACTTGTTAACTGCTACATAAGTCCAACAATAACCATGCTAAATATAAATGTATTTCTTTAAATCTAATGAGTGAACCTAATTAGTCCATTGAAAACTGACATTCACGTTTTTAGGGTATCATGATCAGTTCTGGTTTGGCTTTTTTTTTTAATTTCATTGGTCTTATAATTTTTGGATACAACTATCATAATTGGATTAAAGAAAATATAGGGATTGTTGATACTATCGTTGGACATTACGAATCATCAGCTGACTTGGGGTATTCCTACTGGTAATCAAATTATTTTATAAAATTGTATATTAGCAAGTTTACATTTATTTATATTTTAGGATTTATTTATCTACCTGTATATTAAGTCCAACACCAATTGTACTTATACATGCTAGAAATATGATATTAATGCAGAGCCGAGCTGAAACAATTATTGTTGTTGCTAAAACAAATGACCCCACTACTGCGCTTTATTAAATTCATATTTATTTACTTAGCACTTACGATATTCTCAATTGTAGTAATCATGCCCTGAAACATATTCAAATTTTTTTGTAACAAATTGCAATAGCTGGAATTATAATTATTTTTAATTGATTTAAATTGCACTTGTACACATACTTCCAACAAAATACAAACTGATGATTAGATAAGAATTGGAATTTTTCAACCAATCAATCATTTAATTTTCGACCTTCCAGTCCGATTGTTGAATAACTTCAAGTATTTATATAAATTAAGGGTACACGACTTTCGTCCCCAATCGTAGGGTACTCTGTTGAAATGATTTACGTACTAAACGCTCCTCCATCACGCAGATAAAAATGCGTAAAAAGTGACGACAATAACAATCGAATGGATGACGTCACATTGAAACGATTTCAATGTTGTGCAATGAGACACTAAACTTTACAGTGTAGAAATAAAAATGAATTAATGTTAAAAAATACATCTATTGAATGATTTAAAGAATAAACATAGTTTTACAAATAAAATAGTAAATGTTACTTCTGATCTTAATTATCTTCAGACAACTCCTTTTCAGGTTGCTCCTAAGAAACCAATACTAAAAAAAAAAGCGACCATTTGTTCCTATTATCAAGCTCAATGAGGTAATCAATATAATTTTGAAAGGAAACTTCGCTTCATCACGAATAACTTTGTATCCACGAGGCCTACATAAACTATGAGCATATCAGTAAATTCGTAAGAGCTAAAGCTTTCTAACGCACTCCGTGAAATTATAATTAGCACATGATTTATGCTAAAAAACAGCCAACGTCGAGTCCCATAATATTTTTAGAAGAAAAACGGTTTTTTGAATTTTTTTAAATTATTTAATATTCTTAAGCTTCAAGTTAGATCAAATCAGTTGTCTTACTCGGAATTAGAACAAATTTTCATCCTAAAATAAAAAAAAGCATATCAATGGATTCCTAAGATCAAGAGCTTTCAGTTTCACTCCTTGAAATTATGATTAGCACATGATTTATGGTAAATTTGGCCCAACTTCCGGTTTAATGAAATTTTTACCGTTGAATAACTATCTTTCTGTTGGCCGTACATGAAAAACAAGCATATCAGTAGATTCCTGAGATCAAGAGCTTTCAGTTTCACTCCTTGAAATTATGATTAGCACATGATTTATGCTGAATTTGGCCCAATTTCCGGTTTAATGAAATTTTTAAAGTTGAATAACTATCATTCTGTTAGCCGTACATAAAAAAACAAGCATATCAGTAGATTCCTGAGATCAAGAGCTTTCAGTTTCACTCCTTGAAATTATGATTAGCACATGATTTATGCTGAATTTGGCCCAACTTCCGGTTCTTCGAAATTTCTGAGTAAAGTTAATGCTTTTTTCAATGTTTGATCGGAGTTATCGTGTATCGGGCGTCTCAACGCTTGGTCGAAATTTTCAAAGTAAAATATCGGTGAACGTATTCTGTTTCAAACAAAAAAAAAATCATATTTTATGGGTTTATTATGGACCACATGTCATAATCGGATGCATCGTGACAAAACGGTCCCAAAACACCAGCTGTAGACTCTGGTGGTGCAATAGATCGCAAGATATTTAAAAAAAAAACAAAAAAACATAAATTTATGCATTCCGCCGAAACATGGTTTTTTATTGAGTTGATCAAGGACTCATATGAAAGATCGGAACCGAAGAGGGAAATTTGGTACCCCCCTATTGTTACACCCCCGTCAAAAATGCCGTATCTCTCATAGTTTTCGAGTTATGAGCGTTTTAAGGTTTTTTTATGATTCGCTGCACCATAACATCGTTTTTAGCTGATAACTCGGAATCTATAGTGCCTACGATAGAAAAAAAGTATATCAGTGGATTCCTGAGATCAAGAGCTTTTAGTTTCACTCCTTGAAATTATGATTAGCACATGATTTATGCTAAATTTGGCCCAACTTCCGGTTTAATGAAATTTTTACCGTTGAATAACTATCTTTCTGTTGGCCGTACATAAAAAACAAGCATATTAGTGGATTCCTGAGATCAAGAGCTTTCAGTTTCACTCCTTGGAATTATGATTAGCACATGATTTATGCTGAATTTGGCCCAACTTCCGGTTTAATGAAATTTTTACCGTTGAATAACTATCTTTCTGTTAGCCGTACATAAGAAACAAGCATATCAGTAGATTCCTGAGATCAAGAGCTTTTAGTTTCACTCCTTGAAATTATGATTAGCACATGATTTATGCTGAATTTGGCCCAACTTCCAGTTTAATGAAATTTTCAAAGTTGAAAAAATATCTTTCTGTTAGCCGTACATAAAAAACAAGCATATTAGTGGATTCCTGAGATCAAGAGCTTTCAGTTCCACTCCTTGAAATTATGATTAGCACATGATTTAGGCTGAATTTGGCCCAACTTCCGGTTTAATGAAATTTTAAAAGTTGAATAACTATCTTTCTGTTAGCCGTACATAAAAAACGTGCATATCAATGGATTCCTAAGATCAAGAGCTTTCAGATTCACTCCTTGAAATTATGATTAGCACATGATTTATGCTGAATTTGGCCCAACTTCCGGTTTAATGAAATTTTTAAAGTTGAATAACTATCATTCTGTTAGCCGTACATAAAAAAACAAGCATATCAGTAGATTCCTGAGATCAAGAGCTTTCAGTTTCACTCCTTGAAATTATGATTTGCACATGATTTATGCTGAATTTGGCCCAACTTCCGGTTCTTCGAAATTTCTGAGTAAAGTTAATGCTTTTTTCAATGTTTGATCGGAGTTATCGTGTATCGGGCGTCTCAACGCTTGGTCGAAATTTTCAAAGTAAAATATCGGTGAACGTATTCTGTTTCAAACAAAAAAAAAATCATATTTTATGGGTCTATTATGGACCACATGTCATAATCGGATGCATCGTGACAAAACGGTCCCAAAACACTAGCTGTAGACTCTGGTGGTGCAATAGATCGCAAGATATTTAAAAAAAAACGGAAAAACATAAATTTATGGATTCCGCCGAAACATGTTTTTTTATTGAGTTGATCAAGGACTCATATGAAAGATCGGGACCAAAGAGGGAAATCTGGTACCCCCCTATTGTTACACCCCCGTCAAAAATGCCGTATCTCTCATAGTTTTCGAGTTATAAGCGTTTTAAGGTTTTTTTATGATTCGCTGCATCATAACATCGTTTTTAGCTGATAACTCGGAATCTATAGTGCCTACGATAGAAAAAAAGTATATCAGTAGATTCCTGAGATCAAGAGCTTTCAGTTTTACTCCTTGAAATTATGATTAGCACATGATTTATGCTGAATTTGGCCCAACTTCCGGTTTAATGAAATTTTTAAAGTTGAATAACTATCTTTCTGTTAGCCGTACATAAAAAACAAGCATATCAATGGCTTCCTAAGATCAAGAGCTTTCAGTTTCACTCCTTGGAATTATGATTAGCACATGATTTATGCTGAATTTGGCCCAACTTCCGGTTTAATGAAATTTTTAAAGTTGAATAACTATCTTTCTGTTAGCCGTACATGAAAAACAAGCATATGAGTGGATTCCTAAGATCAAGAGCTTTCAGTTTTACTCCTTGAAATTATGATTAGCACATGATTTATGCTGAATTTGGCCCAACTTCCGGTTTAATGAAATTTTTAAAGTTGAATAACTATCTTTCTGTTAGCCGTACATAAGAAACAAGCATATCAGTAGATTCCTGAGATCAAGAGCTTTCAGTTTTACTCCTTGAAATTATGATTAGCACATGATTTATGCTGAATTTGGCCCAACTTCCGGTTTAATGAAATTTTTAAAGTTGAATAACTATCTTTCTGTTAGCCGTACATAAGAAACAAGCATATCAGTAGATTCCTGAGATCAAGAGCTTTCAGTTTTACTCCTTGAAATTATGATTAGCACATGATTTATGCTGAATTTGGCCCAACTTCCGGTTTAATGAAATTTTTAAAGTTGAATAACTATCTTTCTGTTAGCCGTACATAAGAAACAAGCATATCAGTAGATTCCTGAGATCAAGAGCTTTCAGTTTTACTCCTTGAAATTATGATTAGCACATGATTTATGCTGAATTTGGCCCAACTTCCGGTTTAATAAAATTTTTAAAGTTGAATAACTATCTTTCTGTTAGCCGTACATAAAAAACAAGCATATCAATGGATTCCTAAGATCAAGAGCTTTCAGTTTCACTCCTTGGAATTATGATTAGCACATGATTTATGCTGAATTTGGCCCAACTTCCGGTTTAATGAAATTTTTAAAGTTGAATAACTATCTTTCTGTTAGCCGTACATAAAAAACAAGCATATCAGTAGGTTCCTGAGATCAAGAGCTTTCAGTTTTACTCCTTGAAATTATGATTAGCACATGATTTATGCTGAATTTGGCCCAACTTCCGGTTTAATGAAATTTTTAAAGTTGAATAACTATCTTTCTGTTAGCCGTACATAAGAAACAAGCATATCAGTAGATTCCTGAGATCAAGAGCTTTCAGTTTCACTCCTTGGAATTATGATTAGCACATGATTTATGCTGAATTTGGCCCAACTTCCGGTTTAATGAAATTTTTAAAGTTGAATAACTATCTTTCTGTTAGCCGTACATAAGAAACAAGCATATCAGTAGATTCCTGAGATCAAGAGCTTTCAGTTTTACTCCTTGAAATTATGATTAGCACATGATTTATGCTGAATTTGGCCCAACTTCCGGTTCTTCGAAATTTCTGAGTAAAGTTAATGCTTTTTTCAATGTTTGATCGGAGTTATCGTGTATCGGGCGTCTCAACGCTTGGTCAAAATTTTCAAAGCAAAATATCGGCAAACGTATTCTGTTTCAAACAAAAAAAAAATCATATTTTATGGGTTTATTATGGACCACATGTCATAATCGGATGCATCGTGACAAAACGGTCCCAAAACACCAGCTGTAGACTCTGGTGGTGCAATAGATCGCAAGATATTTAAAAAAAAAACAAAAAAACATAAATTTATGCATTCCGCCGAAACATGTTTTTTTATTGAGTTGATCAAGGACTCATATGAAAGATCGGAACCGAAGAGGGAAATTTGGTACCCCCCTATTGTTACACCCCCGTCAAAAATGCCGTATCTCTCATAGTTTTCGAGTTATGAGCGTTTTAAGGTTTTTTTATGATTCGCTGCATCATAACATCGTTTTTAGCTGATAACTCGGAATCTATAGTGCCTACGATAGAAAAAAAGTATATCAATGGATTCCTAAGATCAAGAGCTTTCAGTTTCACTCCTTGGAATTATGATTAGCACATGATTTATGCTGAATTTGGCCCAACTTCCGGTTTAATGAAATTTTCAAAGTTGAATAACTATCTTTCTGTTAGCCGTACATAAAAAACGAGCATATCAATGGATTCCTGAGATCAAAAGCTTTCAGTTTCACTCCTTGGAATTATGATTAGCACATGATTTATGCTGAATTTGGCCCAACTTCCGGTTTAATGAAATTTTCAAAGTTGAATAACTATCTTTCTGTTAGCCGTACATAAAAAACGAGCATATCAATGGATTCCTAAGATCAAGAGCTTTCAGATTCACTCCTTGAAATTATGATTAGCACATGATTTATGCTGAATTTGGCCCAACTTCCGGTTTAATGAAATTTTTAAAGTTGAATAACTATCTTTCTGTTAGCCGTACATAAGAAACAAGCATATCAGTAGATTCCTGAGATCAAGAGCTTTCAGTTTCACTCCTTGGAATTATGATTAGCACATGATTTATGCTGAATTTGGCCCAACTTCCGGTTTAATGAAATTTTTAAAGTTGAATAACTATCTTTCTGTTAGCCGTACATAAGAAACAAGCATATCAGTAGATTCCTGAGATCAAGAGCTTTCAGTTTTACTCCTTGAAATTATGATTAGCACATGATTTATGCTGAATTTGGCCCAACTTCCGGTTTAATGAAATTTTTAAAGTTGAATAACTATCTTTCTGTTAGCCGTACATAAGAAACAAGCATATCAGTAGATTCCTGAGATCAAGAGCTTTCAGTTTTACTCCTTGAAATTATGATTAGCACATGATTTATGCTGAATTTGGCCCAACTTCCGGTTCTTCGAAATTTCTGAGTAAAGTTAATGCTTTTTTCAATGTTTGATCGGAGTTATCGTGTATCGGGCGTCTCAACGCTTGGTCAAAATTTTCAAAGCAAAATATCGGCAAACGTATTCTGTTTCAAACAAAAAAAAAATCATATTTTATGGGTTTATTATGGACCACATGTCATAATCGGATGCATCGTGACAAAACGGTCCCAAAACACCAGCTGTAGACTCTGGTGGTGCAATAGATCGCAAGATATTTAAAAAAAAAACAGAAAAACATAAATTTATGCATTCCGCCGAAACATGTTTTTTTATTGAGTTGATCAAGGACTCATATGAAAGATCGGAACCGAAGAGGGAAATTTGGTACCCCCCTATTGTTACACCCCCGTCAAAAATGCCGTATCTCTCATAGTTTTCGAGTTATGAGCGTTTTAAGGTTTTTTTATGATTCGCTGCATCATAACATCGTTTTTAGCTGATAACTCGGAATCTATAGTGCCTACGATAGAAAAAAAGTATATCAATGGATTCCTAAGATCAAGAGCTTTCAGTTTCACTCCTTGGAATTATGATTAGCACATGATTTATGCTGAATTTGGCCCAACTTCCGGTTTAATGAAAGTTTCAAAGTTGAATAACTATCTTTCTGTTAGCCGTACATAAAAAACGAGCATATCAATGGATTCCTGAGATCAAAAGCTTTCAGTTTCACTCCTTGGAATTATGATTAGCACATGATTTATGCTGAATTTGGCCCAACTTCCGGTTTAATGAAATTTTCAAAGTTGAATAACTATCTTTCTGTTAGCCGTACATAAAAAACGAGCATATCAATGGATTCCTAAGATCAAGAGCTTTCAGATTCACTCCTTGAAATTATGATTAGCACATGATTTATGCTGAATTTGGCCCAACTTCCGGTTTAATGAAATTTTCAAAGTTGAATAACTATCTTTCTGTTAGCCGTACATGAAAAACAAGCATATGAGTGGATTCCTAAGATCAAGAGCTTTCAGTTTCACTCCTTGAAATTATGATTAGCACATGATTTATGCTGAATTTGGCCCAACTTCCGGTTCTTCGAAATTTCTGAGTAAAGTTAATGCTTTTTTCAATGTTTGATCGGAGTTATCGTGTATCGGGCGTCTCAACGCTTGGTCAAAATTTTCAAAGCAAAATATCGGTAAACGTATTCTGTTTCAAACAAAAAAAAAATCATATTTTATGGGTTTATTATGGACCACATGTCATAATCGGATGCATCGTGACAAAACGGTCCCAAAACACTAGCTGTAGACTCTGGTGGTGCAATAGATCGCAAGATATTTAAAAAAAAAACGGAAAAACATAAATTTATGCATTCCGCCGAAACATGTTTTTTTATTGAGTTGATCAAGGACTCATATGAAAGATCGGGACCAAAGAGGGAAATTTGGTACCCCCCTATTGTTACACCCCCGTCAAAAATGCCGTATCTCTCATAGTTTTCGAGTTATGAGCGTTTTAAGGTTTTTTTATGATTCGCTGCATCATAACATCGTTTTTAGCTGATAACTCGGAATCTATAGTGCCTACGATAGAAAAAAAGTATATCAGTGGATATCTGAGATCAAGAGCTTTCAGTTTCACTCCTTGGAATTATGATTAGCACATGATTTATGCTGAATTTGGCCCAACTTCCGGTTTAATGAAATTTTCAAAGTTGAATAACTATCTTTCTGTTAGCCGTACATAAGAAACAAGCATATCAGTAGATTCCTGAGATCAAGAGCTTTTAGTTTCGGTCCTTGAAATTATGATTAGCACATGATTTATGCTGAATTTGGCCCAACTTCCAGTTTAATGAAATTTTCAAAGTTGAAAAAATATCTTTCTGTTAGCCGTACATAAAAAACAAGCATATTAGTGGATTCCTGAGATTAAGAGCTTTCAGTTCCACTCCTTGAAATTATGATTAGCACATGATTTAGGCTGAATTTGGCCCAACTTCCGGTTTAATGAAATTTTCCAAGTTGAATAACTATCTTTCTGTTAGCCGTACATGGAAAACAAGCATATGAGTGGATTCCTAAGATCGAGAGCTTTCAGTTTCACTCCTTGAAATTATGATTAGCACATGATTTATGCTGAATTTGGCCCAACTTCCGGTTCTTCGAAATTTCTGAGTAAAGTTAATGCTTTTTTCAATGTTTGATCGGAGTTATCGTGTATCGGGCGTCTCAACGCTTGGTCAAAATTTTCAAAGCAAAATATCGGTCAACGTATTCTGTTTCAAACAAAACAAAAATCATATTTTATGGGTTTATTATGGACCACATGTCATAATCGGATGCATCGTGACAAAACGGTCCCAAAACACCAGCTGTAGACTCTGGTGGTGCAATAGATCGCAAGATATTTAAAAAAAAACGGAAAAACATAAATTTATGCATTCCGCCAAAACATGTTTTTTTATTGAGTTGATCAAGGACTCATATGAAAGATCGGAACCGAAGAGGGAAATTTGGTACCCCCCTATTGCTACACCCCCGTCAAAAATGCCGTATCTCTCATAGTTTTCGAGTTATGAGCGTTTTAAGGTTTTTTTATGATTCGCTGCATCATAACATCGTTTTTAGCTGATAACTCGGAATCTATAGTGCCTACGATAGAAAAAAAGTATATCAGTGGATATCTGAGATCAAGAGCTTTCAGTTTCACTCCTTGGAATTATGATTAGCACATGATTTATGCTGAATTTGGCCCAACTTCCGGTTTAATGAAATTTTCAAAGTTGAATAACTATCTTTCTGTTAGCCGTACATAAGAAACAAGCATATCAGTAGATTCCTGAGATCAAGAGCTTTTAGTTTCACTCCTTGAAATTATGATTAGCACATGATTTATGCTGAATTTGGCCCAACTTCCGGTTTAATAAAATTTTCAAAGTTGAATAACTATCTTTCTGTTAGCCGTACATGGAAAACAAGCATATCAGTAGATTCCTGAGATCAAGAGCTTTTAGTTTCACTCCTTGAAATTATGATTAGCACATGATTTATGCTGAATTTGGCCCAACTTCCGGTTTAATGAAATTTTTAAAGTTGAATAACTATCATTCTGTTAGCCGTACATAAAAAACAAGCATATTAGTGGATTCCTGAGATTAAGAGCTTTTAGTTCCACTCCTTGAAATTATGACTAGCACATGATTTAGGCTGAATTTGGCCCAACTTCCGGTTTAATGAAATTTTTAAAGTTGAAACAATATCTTTCTGTTAGCCGTACATAAAAAACAAGCATATTAGTGGATTCCTGAGATCAAGAGCTTTCAGTTTCACTCCTTGGAATTATGATTAGCACATGATTTATGCTGAATTTGGCCCAACTACCGGTTTAATGAAATTTTCAAAGTTGAATAACTATCTTTCTGTTAGCCGTACATAAGAAACAAGCATATCAGTAGATTCCTGAGATCAAGAGCTTTCAGTTTTACCCCTTGAAATTATGATTAGCACATGATTTATGCTGAATTTGGCCCAACTTCCGGTTTAATGAAATTTTTAAAGTTGAATAACTATCTTTCTGTTAGCCGTACATAAGAAACAAGCATATCAGTAGATTCCTGAGATCAAGAGCTTTCAGTTTCACTCCTTGAAATTAGGATTAGCACATGATTTATGCTGAATTTGGCCCAACTGCCGGTTTAATGAAATTTTCAAAGTTGGATAACTATCTTTCTGTTAGCCGTACATGAATAACAAGCATATGAGTGGATTCCTAAGATCAAGAGCTTTCAGTTTCACTCCTTGAAATTATGATTAGCACATGATTTATGCTGAATTTGGCCCAACTTCCGGTTCTTCGAAATTTCTGAGTAAAGTTAATGCTTTTTTCAATGTTTGATCGGAGTTATCGTGTATCGGGCGTCTCAACGCTTGGTCAAAATTTTCAAAGCAAAATATCGGTAAACGTATTCTGTTTCAAACAAAAAAAAAATCATATTTTATGGGTTTATTATGGACCACATGTCATAATCGGATGCATCGTGACAAAACGGTCCCGAAACACTAGCTGTAGACTCTGGTGGTGCAATAGATCGCAAGATATTTAAAAAAAAACGGAAAAACATAAATTTATGCATTCCGCCGAAACATGTTTATTTATTGAGTTGATCAAGGACTCATATGAAAGATCGGAACCGAAGAGGGAAATTTGGTACCCCCCTATTGTTACACCCCCGTCAAAAATGCCGTATCTCTCATAGTTTTCGAGTTATGAGCGTTTTAAGGTTTTTTTATGATTCGCTGCATCATAACATCGTTTTTAGCTGATAACTCGGAATCTATAGTGCCTACGATAGAAAAAAAGTACATCAGTGGATTCCTGAGATCAAGAGCTTTCAGTTTCACTCCTTGGAATTATGATTAGCACATGATTTATGCTGAATTTGGCCCAACTTCCGGTTTAATGAAATTTTCAAAGTTGAATAACTATCTTTCTGTTAGCCGTAGATAAGAAACAAGCATATCAGTAGATTCCTGAGATCAAGAGCTTTCAGTTTTACTCCTTGAAATTATGATTAGCACATGATTTATGCTGAATTTGGCCCAACTTCCGGTTTAATGAAATTTTTAAAAGTGAATAACTATCTTTCTGTTAGCCGTACATAAAAAACAAGCATATCAATGGATTCCTAAGATCAAGAGCTTTCAGTTTCACTCCTTGGAATTATGATTAGCACATGATTTATGCTGAATTTGGCCCAACTTCCGGTTCTTCGAAATTTCTGAGTAAAGTTAATGCTTTTTTCAATGTTTGATCGGAGTTATCGTGTATCGGGCGTCTCAACGCTTGGTCAAAATTTTCAAAGCAAAATATCGGCAAACGTATTCTGTTTCAAACAAAAAAAAAATCATATTTTATGGGTTTATTATGCACCACATGTCATAATCGGATGCATCGTGACAAAACGGTCCCAAAACACTAGCTGTAGACTCTGGTGGTGCAATAGATCGCAAGATATTTAAAAAAAAACGGAAAAACATAAATTTATGCATTCCGCCGAAACATGTTTTTTTATTGAGTTGATCAAGGACTCATATGAAAGATCGGAACCGAAGAGGGAAATTTGGTACCCCCCTATTGTTACACCCCCGTCAAAAATGCCGTATCTCTCATAGTTTTCGAGTTATGAGCGTTTTAAGGTTTTTTTATGATTCGCTGCATCATAACATCGTTTTTAGCTGATAACTCGGAATCTATAGTGCCTACGATAGAAAAAAAGTATATCAGTGGATTCCTGAGATCAAGAGCTTTCAGTTTCACTCCTTGGAATTATGATTAGCACATGATTTATGCTGAATTTGGCCCAACTTCCGGTTTAATGAAATTTTCAAAGTTGAATAACTATCTTTCTGTTAGCCGTAGATAAGAAACAAGCATATCAGTAGATACCTGAGATCAAGAGCTTTCAGTTTTACTCCTCGAAATTATGATTAGCACATGATTTATGCTGAATTTGGCCCAACTTCCGGTTCAATGAAATTTTTAAAGTTGAATAACTATCTTTCTGTTAGCCGTACATAAAAAACAAGCATATCAATGGATTCCTAAGATCAAGAGCTTTCAGTTTCACTCCTTGGAATTATGATTAGCACATGATTTATGCTGAATTTGGCCCAACTTCCGGTTTAATGAAATTTTTAAAGTTGAATAACTATCTTTCTGTTAGCCGTACATGAAAAACAAGCATATGAGTGGATTCCTGAGATCAAGAGCTTTCAGTTTCACTCCTTGGAATTATGATTAGCACATGATTTATGCTGAATTTGGCCCAACTTCCGGTTCTTCGAAATTTCTGAGTAAAGTTAATGCTTTTTTCAATGTTTGATCGGAGTTATCGTGTATCGGGCGTCTCAACGCTTGGTCAAAATTTTCAAAGCAAAATATCGGTAAACGTATTCTGTTTCAAACAAAAAAGAAATCATATTTTATGGGTTTATTATGGACCACATGTCATAATCGGATGCATCGTGACGGAACGGTCCCGAAACACTAGCTGTAGACTCTGGTGGTGCAATAGATCGCAAGATATTTAAAAAAAAAACGGAAAAACATAAATTTATGCATTCCGCCGAAACATGTTTTTTTATTGAGTTGATCAAGGACTCATATGAAAGATCGGAACCGAAGAGGGAAATTTGGTACCCCCCTATTGTTACACCTCCGTCAAAAATGCCGTATCTCTCATAGTTTTCGAGTTATGAGCGTTTTAAGGTTTTTTTATGATTCGCTGCATCATAACATCGTTTTTAGCTGATAACTCGGAATCTATAGTGCCTACGATAGAAAAAAAGTATATCAGTGGATTCCTGAGATCAAGAGCTTTCAGTTTCACTCCTTGGAATTATGATTAGCACATGATTTATGCTGAATTTGGCCCAACTTCCGGTTTAATGAAATTTTCAAAGTTGAATAACTATCTTTCTGTTAGCCGTAGATAAGAAACAAGCATATCAGTAGATTCCTGAGATCAAGAGCTTTCAGTTTTACTCCTTGAAATTATGATTAGCACATGATTTATGCTGAATTTGGCCCAACTTCCGGTTTAATGAAATTTTTAAAGTTGAATAACTATCTTTCTGTTAGCCGTACATAAAAAACAAGCATATCAATGGATTCCGAAGATCAAGAGCTTTCAGTTTCACTCCTTGGAATTATGATTAGCACATGATTTATGCTGAATTTGGCCCAACTTCCGGTTTAATGAAATTTTTAAAGTTGAATAACTATCTTTCTGTTAGCCGTACATAAAAAACAAGCATATCAGTAGGTTTCTGAGATCAAGAGCTTTCAGTTTCACTCCTTGGAATTATGATTAGCACATGATTTATGCTGAATTTGGCCCAACTTCCGGTTCTTCGAAATTTCTGAGTAAAGTTAATGCTTTTTTCAATGTTTGATCGGAGTTATCGTGTATCGGGCGTCTCAACGCTTGGTCAAAATTTTCAAAGCAAAATATCGGCAAACGTATTCTGTTTCAAACAAAAAAAAAATCATATTTTATGGGTTTATTATGCACCACATGTCATAATCGGATGCATCGTGACGGAACGGTCCCGAAACACTAGCTGTAGACTCTGGTGGTGCAATAGATCGCAAGATATTTAAAAAAAACGGAAAAACATAAATTTATGCATTCCGCCGAAACATGTTTTTTTATTGAGTTGATCAAGGACTCATATGAAAGATCGGAACCGAAGAGGGAAATTTGGTACCCCCCTATTGTTACACCCCCGTCAAAAATGCCGTATCTCTCATAGTTTTCGAGTTATGAGCGTTTTAAGGTTTTTTTATGATTCGCTGCATCATAACATCGTTTTTAGCTGATAACTCGGAATCTATAGTGCCTACGATAGAAAAAAAGTATATCAGTGGATTCCTGAGATCAAGAGCTTTCAGTTTCACTCCTTGGAATTATGATTAGCACATGATTTATGCTGAATTTGGCCCAACTTCCGGTTTAATGAAATTTTTAAAGTTGAATAACTATCTTTCTGTTAGCCGTACATAGGAAACAAGCATATCAGTAGATTCCTGAGATCAAGAGCTTTCAGTTTTACTCCTTGGAATTATGATTAGCACATGATTTATGCTGAATTTGGCCCAACTTCCGGTTTCATGAAATTTTAAAAGTTGAATAACTATCTTTCTGTTAGCCGTACATAAAAAACAAGCATATCAATGGATTCCTAAGATCAAGAGCTTTCAGTTTCACTCCTTGGAATTATGATTAGCACATGATTTATGCTGAATTTGGCCCAACTTTCGGTTTAATGAAATTTTTAAAGTTGAATAACTATCTTTCTGTTAGCCGTACATAAGAAACAAGCATATCAGTAGATTCCTGAGATCAAGAGCTTTCAGTTTCACTCCTTGGAATTATGATTAGCACATGATTTATGCTGAATTTGGCCCAACTTCCGGTTTAATGAAATTTTCAAAGTTGAATAACTATCTTTCTGTTAGCCGTACATAAGAAACAAGCATATCAGTAGATTCCTGAGATCAAGAGCTTTCAGTTTTACTCCTTGAAATTATGATTAGCACATGATTTATGCTGAATTTGGCCCAACTTCCGGTTTAATGAAATTTTTAAAGTTGAATAACTATCTTTCTGTTAGCCGTACATAAGAAACAAGCATATCAGTAGATTCCTGAGATCAAGAGCTTTCAGTTTCACTCCTTGAAATTAGGATTAGCACATGATTTATGCTGAATTTGGCCCAACTTCCGGTTTAATGAAATTTTCAAAGTTGAATAACTATCTTTCTGTTAGCCGTACATAAAAAACGAGCATATCAATGGATTCCTAAGATCAAGAGCTTTCAGATTCACTCCTTGAAATTATGATTAGCACATGATTTATGCTGAATTTGGCCCAACTTCCGGTTTAATGAAATTTTCAAAGTTGAATTACAATCTTTCTGTTAGCCGTACATGAAAAACAAGCATATGAGTGGATTCCTAAGATCAAGAGCTTTCAGTTTCACTCCTTGAAATTATGATTAGCACATGATTTATGCTGAATTTGGCCCAACTTCCGGTTTAATGAAATTTTAAAAGTTGAATAACTATCTTTCTGTTAGCCGTACATAAAAAACAAGCATATCAATGGATTCCTAAGATCAAGAGCTTTCAGTTTCACTCCTTGGAATTATGATTAGCACATGATTTATGCTGAATTTGGCCCAACTTCCGGTTTAATGAAATTTTCAAAGTTGAATTACAATCTTTCTGTTAGCCGTACATGAAAAACAAGCATATGAGTGGATTCCTAAGATCAAGAGCTTTCAGTTTCACTCCTTGAAATTATGATTAGCACATGATTTATGCTGAATTTGGCCCAACTTCCGGTTTAATGAAATTTTAAAAGTTGAATAACTATCTTTCTGTTAGCCGTACATAAAAAACAAGCATATCAATGGATTCCTAAGATCAAGAGCTTTCAGTTTCACTCCTTGGAATTATGATTAGCACATGATTTATGCTGAATTTGGCCCAACTTCCGGTTTAATGAAATTTTTAAAGTTGAATAACTATCTTTCTGTTAGCCGTACATAAAAAACAAGCATATCAATGGATTCCTAAGATCAAGAGCTTTCAGTTTCACTCCTTGGAATTATGATTAGCACATGATTTATGCTGAATTTGGCCCAACTTCCGGTTTAATGAAATTTTTAAAGTTGAATAACTATCTTTCTGTTAGCCGTACATAAGAAACAAGCATATCAGTAGATTCCTGAGATCAAGAGCTTTCAGTTTCACTCCTTGGAATTATGATTAGCACATGATTTATGCTGAATTTGGCCCAACTTCCGGTTTAATGAAATTTTTAAAGTTGAATAACTATCTTTCTGTTAGCCGTACATAAGAAACAAGCATATCAGTAGATTCCTGAGATCAAGAGCTTTCAGTTTTACTCCTTGAAATTATGATTAGCACATGATTTATGCTGAATTTGGCCCAACTTCCGGTTCTTCGAAATTTCTGAGTAAAGTTAATGCTTTTTTCAATGTTTGATCGGAGTTATCGTGTATCGGGCGTCTCAACGCTTGGTCAAAATTTTCAAAGCAAAATATCGGCAAACGTATTCTGTTTCAAACAAAAAAAAAATCATATTTTATGGGTTTATTATGCACCACATGTCATAATCGGATGCATCGTGACAAAACGGTCCCAAAACACTAGCTGTAGACTCTGGTGGTGCAATAGATCGCAAGATATTTAAAAAAAAACGGAAAAACATAAATTTATGCATTCCGCCGAAACATGTTTTTTTATTGAGTTGATCAAGGACTCATATGAAAGATCGGAACCGAAGAGGGAAATTTGGTACCCCCCTATTGTTACACCCCCGTCAAAAATGCCGTATCTCTCATAGTTTTCGAGTTATGAGCGTTTTAAGGTTTTTTTATGATTCGCTGCATCATAACATCGTTTTTAGCTGATAACTCGGAATCTATAGTGCCTACGATAGAAAAAAAGTATATCAGTGGATTCCTGAGATCAAGAGCTTTCAGTTTCACTCCTTGGAATTATGATTAGCACATGATTTATGCTGAATTTGGCCCAACTTCCGGTTTAATGAAATTTTCAAAGTTGAATAACTATCTTTCTGTTAGCCGTAGATAAGAAACAAGCATATCAGTAGATTCCTGAGATCAAGAGCTTTCAGTTTTACTCCTTGAAATTATGATTAGCACATGATTTATGCTGAATTTGGCCCAACTTCCGGTTTAATGAAATTTTTAAAGTTGAATAACTATCTTTCTGTTAGCCGTACATAAAAAACAAGCATATCAATGGATTCCTAAGATCAAGAGCTTTCAGTTTCACTCCTTGGAATTATGATTAGCACATGATTTATGCTGAATTTGGCCCAACTTCCGGTTTAATGAAATTTTTAAAGTTGAATAACTATCTTTCTGTTAGCCGTACATGAAAAACAAGCATATGAGTGGATTCCTGAGATCAAGAGCTTTCAGTTTCACTCCTTGGAATTATGATTAGCACATGATTTATGCTGAATTTGGCCCAACTTCCGGTTCTTCGAAATTTCTGAGTAAAGTTAATGCTTTTTTCAATGTTTGATCGGAGTTATCGTGTATCGGGCGTCTCAACGCTTGGTCAAAATTTTCAAAGCAAAATATCGGTAAACGTATTCTGTTTCAAACAAAAAAAAAATCATATTTTATGGGTTTATTATGGACCACATGTCATAATCGGATGCATCGTGACGAAACGGTCCCGAAACACTAGCTGTAGACTCTGGTGGTGCAATAGATCGCAAGATATTTAAAAAAAAAACGGAAAAACATAAATTTATGCATTCCGCCGAAACATGTTTTTTTATTGAGTTGATCAAGGACTCATATGAAAGATCGGAACCGAAGAGGGAAATTTGGTACCCCCCTATTGTTACACCCCCGTCAAAAATGCCGTATCTCTCATAGTTTTCGAGTTATGAGCGTTTTAAGGTTTTTTTATGATTCGCTGCATCATAACATCGTTTTTAGCTGATAACTCGGAATCTATAGTGCCTACGATAGAAAAAAAGTATATCAGTGGATTCCTGAGATCAAGAGCTTTCAGTTTCACTCCTTGGAATTATGATTAGCACATGATTTATGCTGAATTTGGCCCAACTTCCGGTTTAATGAAATTTTCAAAGTTGAATAACTATCTTTCTGTTAGCCGTAGATAAGAAACAAGCATATCAGTAGATTCCTGAGATCAAGAGCTTTCAGTTTTACTCCTTGAAATTATGATTAGCACATGATTTATGCTGAATTTGGCCCAACTTCCGGTTTAATGAAATTTTTAAAGTTGAATAACTATCTTTCTGTTAGCCGTACATAAAAAACAAGCATATCAATGGATTCCGAAGATCAAGAGCTTTCAGTTTCACTCCTTGGAATTATGATTAGCACATGATTTATGCTGAATTTGGCCCAACTTCCGGTTTAATGAAATTTTTAAAGTTGAATAACTATCTTTCTGTTAGCCGTACATAAAAAACAAGCATATCAGTAGGTTTCTGAGATCAAGAGCTTTCAGTTTCACTCCTTGGAATTATGATTAGCACATGATTTATGCTGAATTTGGCCCAACTTCCGGTTCTTCGAAATTTCTGAGTAAAGTTAATGCTTTTTTCAATGTTTGATCGGAGTTATCGTGTATCGGGCGTCTCAACGCTTGGTCAAAATTTTCAAAGCAAAATATCGGTAAACGTATTCTGTTTCAAACAAAAAAAAAATCATATTTTATGGGTTTATTATGGACCACATGTCATAATCGGATGCATCGTGACAAAACGGTCCCGAAACACTAGCTGTAGACTCTGGTGGTGCAATAGATCGCAAGATATTTAAAAAAAAACGGAAAAACATAAATTTATGCATTCCGCCGAAACATGTTTTTTTATTGAGTTGATCAAGGACTCATATGAAAGATCGGAACCGAAGAGGGAAATTTGGTACCCCCCTATTGTTACACCCCCGTCAAAAATGCCGTATCTCTCATAGTTTTCGAGTTATGAGCGTTTTAAGGTTTTTTTATGATTCGCTGCATCATAACATCGTTTTTAGCTGATAACTCGGAATCTATAGTGCCTACGATAGAAAAAAAGTATATCAGTGGATTCCTGAGATCAAGAGCTTTCAGTTTCACTCCTTGGAATTATGATTAGCACATGATTTATGCTGAATTTGGCCCAACTTCCGGTTTAATGAAATTTTCAAAGTTGAATAACTATCTTTCTGTTAGCCGTACATAAGAAACAAGCATATCAGTAGATTCCTGAGATCAAGAGCTTTCAGTTTTACTCCTTGAAATTATGATTAGCACATGATTTATGCTGAATTTGGCCCAACTTCCGGTTTAATGAAATTTTTAAAGTTGAATAACTATCTTTCTGTTAGCCGTACATAAGAAACAAGCATATCAGTAGATTCCTGAGATCAAGAGCTTTCAGTTTCACTCCTTGAAATTAGGATTAGCACATGATTTATGCTGAATTTGGCCCAACTTCCGGTTTAATGAAATTTTCAAAGTTGAATAACTATCTTTCTGTTAGCCGTACATAAAAAACGAGCATATCAATGGATTCCTAAGATCAAGAGCTTTCAGATTCACTCCTTGAAATTATGATTAGCACATGATTTATGCTGAATTTGGCCCAACTTCCGGTTTAATGAAATTTTCAAAGTTGAATAACTATCTTTCTGTTAGCCGTACATAAAAAACGAGCATATCAATGGATTCCTAAGATCAAGAGCTTTCAGATTCACTCCTTGAAATTATGATTAGCACATGATTTATGCTGAATTTGGCCCAACTTCCGGTTTAATGAAATTTTCAAAGTTGAATAACTATCTTTCTGTTAGCCGTACATAAAAAACAAGCATATCAATGGATTCCTAAGATCAAGAGCTTTCAGTTTCACTCCTTGGAATTATGATTAGCACATGATTTATGCTGAATTTGGCCCAACTTCCGGTTTAATGAAATTTTTAAAGTTGAATAACTATCTTTCTGTTAGCCGTACATAAGAAACAAGCATATCAGTAGATTCCTGAGATCAAGAGCTTTCAGTTTTACTCCTTGAAATTATGATTAGCACATGATTTATGCTGAATTTGGCCCAACTTCCGGTTTAATGAAATTTTAAAAGTTGAATAACTATCTTTCTGTTAGCCGTACATAAAAAACAAGCATATCAATGGATTCCTAAGATCAAGAGCTTTCAGTTTCACTCCTTGGAATTATGATTAGCACATGATTTATGCTGAATTTGGCCCAACTTCCGGTTTAATGAAATTTTTAAAGTTGAATAACTATCTTTCTGTTAGCCGTACATAAGAAACAAGCATATCAGTAGATTCCTGAGATCAAGAGCTTTCAGTTTCACTCCTTGGAATTATGATTAGCACATGATTTATGCTGAATTTGGCCCAACTTCCGGTTTAATGAAATTTTTAAAGTTGAATAACGATCTTTCTGTTAGCCGTACATAAGAAACAAGCATATCAGTAGATTCCTGAGATCAAGAGCTTTCAGTTTTACTCCTTGAAATTATGATTAGCACATGATTTATGCTGAATTTGGCCCAACTTCCGGTTCTTCGAAATTTCTGAGTAAAGTTAATGCTTTTTTCAATGTTTGATCGGAGTTATCGTGTATCGGGCGTCTCAACGCTTGGTCAAAATTTTCAAAGCAAAATATCGGCAAACGTATTCTGTTTCAAACAAAAAAAAAATCATATTTTATGGGTTTATTATGCACCACATGTCATAATCGGATGCATCGTGACAAAACGGTCCCAAAACACTAGCTGTAGACTCTGGTGGTGCAATAGATCGCAAGATATTTAAAAAAAAACGGAAAAACATAAATTTATGCATTCCGCCGAAACATGGTTTTTTATTGAGTTGATCAAGGACTCATATGAAAGATCGGAACCGAAGAGGGAAATTTGGTACCCCCCTATTGTTACACCCCCGTCAAAAATGCCGTATCTCTCATAGTTTTCGAGTTATGAGCGTTTTAAGGTTTTTTTATGATTCGCTGCATCATAACATCGTTTTTAGCTGATAACTCGGAATCTATAGTGCCTACGATAGAAAAAAAGTATATCAGTGGATTCCTGAGATCAAGAGCTTTCAGTTTCACTCCTTGGAATTATGATTAGCACATGATTTATGCTGAATTTGGCCCAACTTCCGGTTTAATGAAATTTTCAAAGTTGAATAACTATCTTTCTGTTAGCCGTAGATAAGAAACAAGCATATCAGTGGATTCCTAAGATCGAGAGCTTTCAGTTTCACTCCTTGAAATTATGATTAGCACATGATTTATGCTGAATTTGGCCCAACTTCCGGTTCTTCGAAAATTCTGAGTAAAGTTAATGCTTTTTTCAATGTTTGATCGGAGTTATCGTGTATCGGGCGTCTCAACGCTTGGTCAAAATTTTCAAAGCAAAATATCGGCAAACGTATTCTGTTTCAAACAAAAAAAAAATCATATTTTATGGGTTTATTATGCACCACATGTCATAATCGGATGCATCGTGACAAAACGGTCCCAAAACACTAGCTGTAGACTCTGGTGGTGCAATAGATCGCAAGATATTTAAAAAAAAACGGAAAAACATAAATTTATGCATTCCGCCGAAACATGTTTTTTTATTGAGTTGATCAAGGACTCATATGAAAGATCGGAACCGAAGAGGGAAATTTGGTACCCCCCTATTGTTACACCCCCGTCAAAAATGCCGTATCTCTCATAGTTTTCGAGTTATGAGCGTTTTAAGGTTTTTTTATGATTCGCTGCATCATAACATCGTTTTTAGCTGATAACTCGGAATCTATAGTGCCTACGATAGAAAAAAAGTATATCAGTGGATTCCTGAGATCAAGAGCTTTCAGTTTCACTCCTTGGAATTATGATTAGCACATGATTTATGCTGAATTTGGCCCAACTTCCGGTTTAATGAAATTTTCAAAGTTGAATAACTATCTTTCTGTTAGCCGTAGATAAGAAACAAGCATATCAGTAGATTCCTGAGATCAAGAGCTTTCAGTTTTACTCCTTGAAATTATGATTAGCACATGATTTATGCTGAATTTGGCCCAACTTCCGGTTTAATGAAATTTTCAAAGTTGAATAACTATCTTTCTGTTAGCCGTACATAAAAAACAAGCATATCAATGGATTCCTAAGATCAAGAGCTTTCAGTTTCACTCCTTGGAATTATGATTAGCACATGATTTATGCTGAATTTGGCCCAACTTCCGGTTTAATGAAATTTTTAAAGTTGAATAACTATCTTTCTGTTAGCCGTACATGAAAAACAAGCATATGAGTGGATTCCTGAGATCAAGAGCTTTCAGTTTCACTCCTTGGAATTATGATTAGCACATGATTTATGCTGAATTTGGCCCAACTTCCGGTTCTTCGAAATTTCTGAGTAAAGTTAATGCTTTTTTCAATGTTTGATCGGAGTTATCGTGTATCGGGCGTCTCAACGCTTGGTCAAAATTTTCAAAGCAAAATATCGGTAAACGTATTCTGTTTCAAACAAAAAAAAAATCATATTTTATGGGTTTATTATGGACCACATGTCATAATCGGATGCATCGTGACGAAACGGTCCCGAAACACTAGCTGTAGACTCTGGTGGTGCAATAGATCGCAAGATATTTAAAAAAAAAACGGAAAAACATAAATTTATGCATTCCGCCGAAACATGTTTTTTTATTGAGTTGATCAAGGACTCATATGAAAGATCGGAACCGAAGAGGGAAATTTGGTACCCCCCTATTGTTACACCCCCGTCAAAAATGCCGTATCTCTCATAGTTTTCGAGTTATGAGCGTTTTAAGGTTTTTTTATGATTCGCTGCATCATAACATCGTTTTTAGCTGATAACTCGGAATCTATAGTGCCTACGATAGAAAAAAAGTATATCAGTGGATTCCTGAGATCAAGAGCTTTCAGTTTCACTCCTTGGAATTATGATTAGCACATGATTTATGCTGAATTTGGCCCAACTTCCGGTTTAATGAAATTTTCAAAGTTGAATAACTATCTTTCTGTTAGCCGTAGATAAGAAACAAGCATATCAGTAGATTCCTGAGATCAAGAGCTTTCAGTTTTACTCCTTGAAATTATGATTAGCACATGATTTATGCTGAATTTGGCCCAACTTCCGGTTTAATGAAATTTTTAAAGTTGAATAACTATCTTTCTGTTAGCCGTACATAAAAAACAAGCATATCAATGGATTCCGAAGATCAAGAGCTTTCAGTTTCACTCCTTGGAATTATGATTAGCACATGATTTATGCTGAATTTGGCCC
This sequence comes from Chelonus formosanus, assembly GCA_028641665.1. Lineage (NCBI taxonomy): Eukaryota > Metazoa > Arthropoda > Insecta > Hymenoptera > Braconidae > Chelonus > Chelonus formosanus. The sequence goes on along the minus strand of CM054004.1, from coordinate 7,233,423 downwards.
AACTTCCGGTTTAATGAAATTTTTAAAGTTGAATAACTATCTTTCTGTTAGCCGTACATAAAAAACAAGCATATCAGTAGGTTTCTGAGATCAAGAGCTTTCAGTTTCACTCCTTGGAATTATGATTAGCACATGATTTATGCTGAATTTGGCCCAACTTCCGGTTCTTCGAAATTTCTGAGTAAAGTTAATGCTTTTTTCAATGTTTGATCGGAGTTATCGTGTATCGGGCGTCTCAACGCTTGGTCAAAATTTTCAAAGCAAAATATCGGTAAACGTATTCTGTTTCAAACAAAAAAAAAATCATATTTTATGGGTTTATTATGGACCACATGTCATAATCGGATGCATCGTGACAAAACGGTCCCGAAACACTAGCTGTAGACTCTGGTGGTGCAATAGATCGCAAGATATTTAAAAAAAAACGGAAAAACATAAATTTATGCATTCCGCCGAAACATGTTTTTTTATTGAGTTGATCAAGGACTCATATGAAAGATCGGGACCAAAGAGGGAAATTTGGTACCCCCCTATTGTTACACCCCCGTCAAAAATGCCGTATCTCTCATAGTTTTCGAGTTATGAGCGTTTTAAGGTTTTTTTATGATTCGCTGCATCATAACATCGTTTTTAGCTGATAACTCGGAATCTATAGTGCCTACGATAGAAAAAAAGTATATCAGTGGATTCCTGAGATCAAGAGCTTTCAGTTTCACTCCTTGGAATTATGATTAGCACATGATTTATGCTGAATTTGGCCCAACTTCCGGTTTAATGAAATTTTTAAAGTTGAATAACTATCTTTCTGTTAGCCGTACATAAGAAACAAGCATATCAGTGGATTCCTAAGATCGAGAGCTTTCAGTTTTACTCCTTGGAATTATGATTAGCACATGATTTATGCTGAATTTGGCCCAACTTCCGGTTTAATGAAATTTTAAAAGTTGAATAACTATCTTTCTGTTAGCCGTACATAAAAAACAAGCATATCAATGGATTCCTAAGATCAAGAGCTTTCAGTTTCACTCCTTGGAATTATGATTAGCACATGATTTATGCTGAATTTGGCCCAACTTTCGGTTTAATGAAATTTTTAAAGTTGAATAACTATCTTTCTGTTAGCCGTACATAAGAAACAAGCATATCAGTAGATTCCTGAGATCAAGAGCTTTCAGTTTCACTCCTTGGAATTATGATTAGCACATGATTTATGCTGAATTTGGCCCAACTTCCGGTTTAATGAAATTTTTAAAGTTGAATAACTATCTTTCTGTTAGCCGTACATAAGAAACAAGCATATCAGTAGATTCCTGAGATCAAGAGCTTTCAGTTTTACTCCTTGAAATTATGATTAGCACATGATTTATGCTGAATTTGGCCCAACTTCCGGTTCTTCGAAATTTCTGAGTAAAGTTAATGCTTTTTTCAATGTTTGATCGGAGTTATCGTGTATCGGGCGTCTCAACGCTTGGTCAAAATTTTCAAAGCAAAATATCGGCAAACGTATTCTGTTTCAAACAAAAAAAAAATCATATTTTATGGGTTTATTATGCACCACATGTCATAATCGGATGCATCGTGACAAAACGGTCCCAAAACACTAGCTGTAGACTCTGGTGGTGCAATAGATCGCAAGATATTTAAAAAAAAACGGAAAAACATAAATTTATGCATTCCGCCGAAACATGTTTTTTTATTGAGTTGATCAAGGACTCATATGAAAGATCGGGACCAAAGAGGGAAATTTGGTACCCCCCTATTGTTACACCCCCGTCAAAAATGCCGTATCTCTCATAGTTTTCGAGTTATGAGCGTTTTAAGGTTTTTTTATGATTCGCTGCATCATAACATCGTTTTTAGCTGATAACTCGGAATCTATAGTGCCTACGATAGAAAAAAAGTATATCAGTGGATTCCTGAGATCAAGAGCTTTCAGTTTCACTCCTTGGAATTATGATTAGCACATGATTTATGCTGAATTTGGCCCAACTTCCGGTTTAATGAAATTTTTAAAGTTGAATAACTATCTTTCTGTTAGCCGTACATAAGAAACAAGCATATCAGTGGATTCCTAAGATCGAGAGCTTTCAGTTTTACTCCTTGGAATTATGATTAGCACATGATTTATGCTGAATTTGGCCCAACTTCCGGTTTAATGAAATTTTAAAAGTTGAATAACTATCTTTCTGTTAGCCGTACATAAAAAACAAGCATATCAATGGATTCCTAAGATCAAGAGCTTTCAGTTTCACTCCTTGGAATTATGATTAGCACATGATTTATGCTGAATTTGGCCCAACTTTCGGTTTAATGAAATTTTTAAAGTTGAATAACTATCTTTCTGTTAGCCGTACATAAGAAACAAGCATATCAGTAGATTCCTGAGATCAAGAGCTTTCAGTTTCACTCCTTGGAATTATGATTAGCACATGATTTATGCTGAATTTGGCCCAACTTCCGGTTTAATGAAATTTTTAAAGTTGAATAACTATCTTTCTGTTAGCCGTACATAAGAAACAAGCATATCAGTAGATTCCTGAGATCAAGAGCTTTCAGTTTTACTCCTTGAAATTATGATTAGCACATGATTTATGCTGAATTTGGCCCAACTTCCGGTTCTTCGAAATTTCTGAGTAAAGTTAATGCTTTTTTCAATGTTTGATCGGAGTTATCGTGTATCGGGCGTCTCAACGCTTGGTCAAAATTTTCAAAGCAAAATATCGGCAAACGTATTCTGTTTCAAACAAAAAAAAAATCATATTTTATGGGTTTATTATGCACCACATGTCATAATCGGATGCATCGTGACAAAACGGTCCCAAAACACTAGCTGTAGACTCTGGTGGTGCAATAGATCGCAAGATATTTAAAAAAAAACGGAAAAACATAAATTTATGCATTCCGCCGAAACATGTTTTTTTATTGAGTTGATCAAGGACTCATATGAAAGATCGGAACCGAAGAGGGAAATTTGGTACCCCCCTATTGTTACACCCCCGTCAAAAATGCCGTATCTCTCATAGTTTTCGAGTTATGAGCGTTTTAAGGTTTTTTTATGATTCGCTGCATCATAACATCGTTTTTAGCTGATAACTCGGAATCTATAGTGCCTACGATAGAAAAAAAGTATATCAGTGGATTCCTGAGATCAAGAGCTTTCAGTTTCACTCCTTGGAATTATGATTAGCACATGATTTATGCTGAATTTGGCCCAACTTCCGGTTTAATGAAATTTTCAAAGTTGAATAACTATCTTTCTGTTAGCCGTAGATAAGAAACAAGCATATCAGTGGATTCCTAAGATCGAGAGCTTTCAGTTTCACTCCTTGAAATTATGATTAGCACATGATTTATGCTGAATTTGGCCCAACTTCCGGTTCTTCGAAATTTCTGAGTAAAGTTAATGCTTTTTTCAATGTTTGATCGGAGTTATCGTGTATCGGGCGTCTCAACGCTTGGTCAAAATTTTCAAAGCAAAATATCGGCAAACGTATTCTGTTTCAAACAAAAAAAAAATCATATTTTATGGGTTTATTATGCACCACATGTCATAATCGGATGCATCGTGACAAAACGGTCCCAAAACACTAGCTGTAGACTCTGGTGGTGCAATAGATCGCAAGATATTTAAAAAAAAACGGAGAAACATAAATTTATGCATTCCGCCGAAACATGTTTTTTTATTGAGTTGATCAAGGACTCATATGAAAGATCGGGACCAAAGAGGGAAATTTGGTACCCCCCTATTGTTACACCCCCGTCAAAAATGCCGTATCTCTCATAGTTTTCGAGTTATGAGCGTTTTAAGGTTTTTTTATGATTCGCTGCATCATAACTTCGTTTTTAGCTGATAACTCGGAATCTATAGTGCCTACGATAGTAAAAAAGTATATCAATGGATTCCTAAGATCAAGAGCTTTCAGTTTCACTCCTTGGAATTATGATTAGCACATGATTTATGCTGAATTTGGCCCAACTTCCGGTTTAATGAAATTTTTAAAGTTGAATAACTATCTTTCTGTCAGCCGTACATAAGAAACAAGCATATCAGTAGATTCCTGAGATCAAGAGCTTTCAGTTCCACTCCTTGAAATTATGATTAGCACATGATTTATGCTGAATTTGGCCCAACTTCCGGTTTAATGAAATTTTCAAAGTTGAATAACTATCTTTCGCTGGGCCGTACGTAAAAAACAAGCATATCAGTGGATTCCTGAGATCAAGAGCTTTCAGTTTCACTCCTTGGAATTATGATTAGCACATGATTTATGCTGAATTTGGCCCAACTTCCGGTTCAATGAAATTTTTAAAGTTGAATAACTATCTTTCTGTTAGCCGTACATGAAAAACAAGCATATGAGTGGATTCCTGAGATCAAGAGCTTTCAGTTTCACTCCTTGAAATTATGATTAGCACATGATTTATGCTGAATTTGGCCCAACTTCCGGTTCTTTGAAATTTCTGAGTAAAGTTAATGCTTTTATCAATGTTTGATCGGAGTTATCGTGTATCGGGCGTTTTAACGCTTGGTCAAAATTTTCAAAGTAAAATATCGGTAAACGTATTCTGTTTCAAACAAAAAAAAAATCATATTTTATGGGTCTATTATGGACCACATGTCATAATCGGATGCATCGTGACAAAACGGTCCCAAAACACTAGCTGTAGACTCTGGTGGTGCAATAGATCGCAAGATATTTAAAAAAAAACGGAAAAACATAAATTTATGCATTCCGCCGAAACATGTTTTTTTATTGAGTTGATCAAGGACTCATATGAAAGATCGGGACCAAAGAGGGAAATTTGGTACCCCCCTATTGTTACACCCCCGTCAAAAATGCCGTATCTCTCATAGTTTTCGAGTTATGAGCGTTTTAAGGTTTTTTTATGATTCGCTGCATCATAACTTCGTTTTTAGCTGATAACTCGGAATCTATAGTGCCTACGATAGTAAAAAAGTATATCAATGGATTCCTCAAATCAAGAGCTTTCAGTTCCACTCCTTGAAATTATGATTAGCACATGACTTATGCTGAATTTGGCCCAACTTCCGGTTTAATGAAATTTTCAAAGTTGAATAACTATCTTTCTGTTAGCCGTACATAAAAAACGTGCATATCAATGGATTCCTAAGATCAAGAGCTTTCAGATTCACTCCTTGAAATTATGATTAGCACATGATTTATGCTGAATTTGGCCCAACTTCCGGTTTAATGAAATTTTTAAAGTTGAATAACTATCATTCTGTTAGCCGTACATAAAAAAACAAGCATATCAGTAGATTCCTGAGATCAAGAGCTTTCAGTTTCACTCCTTGAAATTAGGATTAGCACATGATTTATGCTGAATTTGGCCCAACTTCCGGTTTAATGAAATTTTTAAAGTTGAATAACTATCTTTCTGTTAGCCGTACATAAGAAACAAGCATATCAGTAGATTCCTGAGATCAAGAGCTTTCAGTTTTACTCCTTGAAATTATGATTAGCACATGATTTATGCTGAATTTGGCCCAACTTCCGGTTCTTCGAAATTTCTGAGTAAAGTTAATGCTTTTTTCAATGTTTGATCGGAGTTATCGTGTATCGGGCGTCTCAACGCTTGGTCAAAATTTTCAAAGCAAAATATCGGCAAACGTATTCTGTTTCAAACAAAAAAAAAATCATATTTTATGGGTTTATTATGCACCACATGTCATAATCGGATGCATCGTGACAAAACGGTCCCAAAACACCAGCTGTAGACTCTGGTGGTGCAATAGATCGCAAGATATTTAAAAAAAAAACAAAAAAACATAAATTTATGCATTCCGCCGAAACATGTTTTTTTATTGAGTTGATCAAGGACTCATATGAAAGATCGGAACCGAAGAGGGAAATTTGGTACCCCCCTATTGTTACACCCCCGTCAAAAATGCCGTATCTCTCATAGTTTTCGAGTTATGAGCGTTTTAAGGTTTTTTTATGATTCGCTGCATCATAACATCGTTTTTAGCTGATAACTCGGAATCTATAGTGCCTACGATAGAAAAAAAGTATATCAATGGATTCCTAAGATCAAGAGCTTTCAGTTTCACTCCTTGGAATTATGATTAGCACATGATTTATGCTGAATTTGGCCCAACTTCCGGTTTAATGAAATTTTCAAAGTTGAATAACTATCTTTCTGTTAGCCGTACATAAGAAACAAGCATATCAGTAGATTCCTGAGATCAAGAGCTTTCAGTTTCACTCCTTGGAATTATGATTAGCACATGATTTATGCTGAATTTGGCCCAACTTCCGGTTTAATGAAATTTTTAAAGTTGAATAACTATCTTTCTGTTAGCCGTACATAAGAAACAAGCATATCAGTAGATTCCTGAGATCAAGAGCTTTCAGTTTTACTCCTTGAAATTATGATTAGCACATGATTTATGCTGAATTTGGCCCAACTTCCGGTTCTTCGAAATTTCTGAGTAAAGTTAATGCTTTTTTCAATGTTTGATCGGAGTTATCGTGTATCGGGCGTCTCAACGCTTGGTCAAAATTTTCAAAGCAAAATATCGGCAAACGTATTCTGTTTCAAACAAAAAAAAAATCATATTTTATGGGTTTATTATGCACCACATGTCATAATCGGATGCATCGTGACAAAACGGTCCCAAAACACTAGCTGTAGACTCTGGTGGTGCAATAGATCGCAAGATATTTGAAAAAAAACGGAAAAACATAAATTTATGGATTCCGCCGAAACATGTTTTTTTATTGAGTTGATCAAGGACTCATATGAAAGATCGGGACCAAAGAGGGAAATCTGGTACCCCCCTATTGTTACACCCCCGTCAAAAATGCCGTATCTCTCATAGTTTTCGAGTTATAAGCGTTTTAAGGTTTTTTTATGATTCGCTGCATCATAACATCGTTTTTAGCTGATAACTCGGAATCTATAGTGCCTACGATAGAAAAAAAGTATATCAGTAGATTCCTGAGATCAAGAGCTTTCAGTTTTACTCCTTGAAATTATGATTAGCACATGATTTATGCTGAATTTGGCCCAACTTCCGGTTTAATGAAATTTTTAAAGTTGAATAACTATCTTTCTGTTAGCCGTACATAAAAAACAAGCATATCAATGGCTTCCTAAGATCAAGAGCTTTCAGTTTCACTCCTTGGAATTATGATTAGCACATGATTTATGCTGAATTTGGCCCAACTTCCGGTTTAATGAAATTTTCAAAGTTGAAAAAATATCTTTCTGTTAGCCGTACATAAAAAACAAGCATATTAGTGGATTCCTGAGATTAAGAGCTTTCAGTTCCACTCCTTGAAATTATGATTAGCACATGATTTAGGCTGAATTTGGCCCAACTTCCGGTTTAATGAAATTTTAAAAGTTGAATAACTATCTTTCTGTTAGACGTACATAAGAAACAAGCATATCAGTAGATTCCTGAGATCAAGAGCTTTCAGTTTTACTCCTTGAAATTATGATTAGCACATGATTTATGCTGAATTTGGCCCAACTTCCGGTTTAATGAAATTTTTAAAGTTGAATAACTATCTTTCTGTTAGCCGTACATGAAAAACAAGCATATGAGTGGATTCCTAAGATCAAGAGCTTTCAGTTTTACTCCTTGAAATTATGATTAGCACATGATTTATGCTGAATTTGGCCCAACTTCCGGTTTAATGAAATTTTTAAAGTTGAATAACTATCTTTCTGTTAGCCGTACATAAGAAACAAGCATATCAGTAGATTCCTGAGATCAAGAGCTTTCAGTTTTACTCCTTGAAATTATGATTAGCACATGATTTATGCTGAATTTGGCCCAACTTCCGGTTTAATGAAATTTTTAAAGTTGAATAACTATCTTTCTGTTAGCCGTACATGAAAAACAAGCATATGAGTGGATTCCTAAGATCAAGAGCTTTCAGTTTTACTCCTTGAAATTATGATTAGCACATGATTTATGCTGAATTTGGCCCAACTTCCGGTTTAATGAAATTTTTAAAGTTGAATAACTATCTTTCTGTTAGCCGTACATAAGAAACAAGCATATCAGTAGATTCCTGAGATCAAGAGCTTTCAGTTTTACTCCTTGAAATTATGATTAGCACATGATTTATGCTGAATTTGGCCCAACTTCCGGTTTAATGAAATTTTTAAAGTTGAATAACTATCTTTCTGTTAGCCGTACATAAGAAACAAGCATATCAATGGATTCCTGAGATCAAGAGCTTTCAGTTTTACTCCTTGAAATTATGATTAGCACATGATTTATGCTGAATTTGGCCCAACTTCCGGTTTAATGAAATTTTTAAAGTTGAATAACTATCTTTCTGTTAGCCGTACATAAGAAACAAGCATATCAGTAGATTCCTGAGATCAAGAGCTTTCAGTTTTACTCCTTGAAATTATGATTAGCACATGATCTATGCTGAATTTGGCCCAACTTCCGGTTTAATAAAATTTTTAAAGTTGAATAACTATCTTTCTGTTAGCCGTACATAAAAAACAAGCATATCAATGGATTCCTAAGATCAAGAGCTTTCAGTTTCACTCCTTGGAATTATGATTAGCACATGATTTATGCTGAATTTGGCCCAACTTCCGGTTTAATGAAATTTTTAAAGTTGAATAACTATCTTTCTGTTAGCCGTACATAAAAAACAAGCATATCAGTAGGTTCCTGAGATCAAGAGCTTTCAGTTTTACTCCTTGAAATTATGATTAGCACATGATTTATGCTGAATTTGGCCCAACTTCCGGTTTAATGAAATTTTTAAAGTTGAATAACTATCTTTCTGTTAGCCGTACATAAGAAACAAGCATATCAGTAGATTCCTGAGATCAAGAGCTTTCAGTTTTACTCCTTGAAATTATGATTAGCACATGATTTATGCTGAATTTGGCCCAACTTCCGGTTCTTCGAAATTTCTGAGTAAAGTTAATGCTTTTTTCAATGTTTGACCGGAGTTATCGTGTATCGGGCGTCTCAACGCTTGGTCAAAATTTTCAAAGCAAAATATCGGCAAACGTATTCTGTTTCAAACAAAAAAAAAATCATATTTTATGGGTTTATTATGGACCACATGTCATAATCGGATGCATCGTGACAAAACGGTCCCAAAACACCAGCTGTAGACTCTGGTGGTGCAATAGATCGCAAGATATTTAAAAAAAAAACAAAAAAACATAAATTTATGCATTCCGCCGAAACATGTTTTTTTATTGAGTTGATCAAGGACTCATATGAAAGATCGGAACCGAAGAGGGAAATTTGGTACCCCCCTATTGTAACACCCCCGTCAAAAATGCCGTATCTCTCATAGTTTTCGAGTTATGAGCGTTTTAAGGTTTTTTTATGATTCGCTGCATCATAACATCGTTTTTAGCTGATAACTCGGAATCTATAGTGCCTACGATAGAAAAAAAGTATATCAATGGATTCCTAAGATCAAGAGCTTTCAGTTTCACTCCTTGGAATTATGATTAGCTTATGATTTATGCTGAATTTGGCCCAACTTCCGGTTTAATGAAATTTTCAAAGTTGAATAACTATCTTTCTGTTAGCCGTACATAAAAAACGAGCATATCAATGGATTCCTAAGATCAAGAGCTTTCAGATTCACTCCTTGAAATTATGATTACCACATGATTTATGCTGAATTTGGCCCAACTTCCGGTTTAATGAAATTTTCAAAGTTGAATAACTATCTTTCTGTTAGCCGTACATGAAAAACAAGCATATGAGTGGATTCCTAAGATCAAGAGCTTTCAGTTTCACTCCTTGAAATTATGATTAGCACATGATTTATGCTGAATTTGGCCCAACTTCCGGTTTAATGAAATTTTTAAAGTTGAATATCTATCTTTCTGTTAGCCGTACATAAAAAACAAGCTTATTAGTGAATTCCTGAGATCAAGAGCTTTCAGTTCCACTCCTTGAAATTATGATTAGCACATGATTTATGCTGAATTTGGCCCAACTTCCGGTTCTTTGAAATTTCTGAGTAAAGTTAATGCTTTTTTTAATGTTTGATCGGAGTTATCGTGTATCGGGCGTCTCAACGCTTGGTTAAAATTTTCAAAGCAAAATATCGGTAAACGTATTCTGTTTCAAACAAAAAAAAATCATATTTTATGGGTTTATTATGGACCACATGTCATAATCGGATGCATCGTGACAAAACGGTCCCAAAACACTAGCTGTAGACTCTGGTGGTGCAATAGATCGCAAGATATTTAAAAAAAAAACGGAAAAACATAAATTTATGCATTCCGCCGAAACATGTTTTTTTATTGAGTTGATCAAGGACTCATATGAAAGATCGGAACCGAAGAGGGAAATTTGGTACCCCCCTATTGTTACACCCCCGTCAAAAATGCCGTATCTCTCATAGTTTTCGAGTTATGAGCGTTTTAAGGTTTTTTTATGATTCGCTGCATCATAACATCGTTTTTAGCTGATAACTCGGAATCTATAGTGCCTACGATAGAAAAAAAGTATATCAGTGGATTCCTGAGATCAAGAGCTTTCAGTTTCACTCCTTGGATTTATGATTAGCACATGATTTATGCTGAATTTGGCCCAACTTCCGGTTTAATGAAATTTTCAAAGTTGAATAACTATCTTTCTGTTAGCCGTACATAAAAAACGAGCATATCAATGGATTCCTGAGATCAAAAGCTTTCAGTTTCACTCCTTGGAATTATGATTAGCACATGATTTATGCTGAATTTGGCCCAACTTCCGGTTTAATGAAATTTTCAAAGTTGGATAACTATCTTTCTGTTAGCCGTACATAAAAAACGAGCATATCAATGGATTCCTAAGATCAAGAGCTTTCAGATTCACTCCTTGAAATTATGATTAGCACATGATTTATGCTGAATTTGGCCCAACTTCCGGTTTAATGAAATTTTCAAAGTTGAATAACTATCTTTCTGTTAGCCGTACATGAAAAACAAGCATATGAGTGGATTCCTGAGATCAAGAGCTTTCAGTTTCACTCCTTGAAATTATGATTAGCACATGATTTATGCTGAATTTGGCCCAACTTCCGGTTCTTCGAAATTTCTGAGTAAAGTTAATGCTTTTTTCAATGTTTGATCGGAGTTATCGTGTATCGGGCGTCTCAACGCTTGGTCAAAATTTTCAAAGCAAAATATCGGTAAACGTATTCTGTTTCAAACAAAAAAAAAATTATATTTTATGGGTTTATTATGGACCACATGTCATAATCAGATGCATCGTGACAAAACGGTCCCAAAACACTAGCTGTAGACTCTGGTGGTGCAATAGATCGCAAGATATTTAAAAAAAAACGGAAAAACATAAATTTATGCATTCCGCCGAAACATGTTTTTTTATTGAGTTGATCAAGGACTCATATGAAAGATTGGAACCGAAGAGGGAAATTTGGTACCCCCCTATTGTTACACCCCCGTCAAAAATGCCGTATCTCTCATAGTTTTCGAGTTATGAGCGTTTTAAGGTTTTTTTATGATTCGCTGCATCATAACATCGTTTTTAGCTGATAACTCGGAATCTATAGTGCCTACGATAGAAAAAAAGTATATCAGTGGATTCCTGAGATCAAGAGCTTTCAGTTTCACTCCTTGGAATTATGATTAGCACATGATTTATGCTGAATTTGGCCCAACTTCCGGTTTAATGAAATTTTCAAAGTTGAATAACTATCTTTCTGTTAGCCGTACATAAGAAACAAGCATATCAGTAGATTCCTGAGATCAAGAGCTTTCAGTTTTACTCCTTGAAATTATGATTAGCACATGATTTATGCTGAATTTGGCCCAACTTCCGGTTTAATGAAATTTTTAAAGTTGAATAACTATCTTTCTGTTAGCCGTACATAAGAAACAAGCATATCAGTAGATTCCTGAGATCAAGAGCTTTCAGTTTCACTCCTTGAAATTAGGATTAGCACATGATTTATGCTGAATTTGGCCCAACTTCCGGTTTAATGAAATTTTCAAAGTTGAATAACTATCTTTCTCTTAGCCGTACATAAAAAACGAGCATATCAATGGATTCCTAAGATCAAGAGCTTTCAGATTCACTCCTTGAAATTATGATTAGCACATGATTTATGCTGAATTTGGCCCAACTTCCGGTTTAATGAAATTTTCAAAGTTGAATTACAATCTTTCTGTTAGCCGTACATGAAAAACAAGCATATGAGTGGATTCCTAAGATCAAGAGCTTTCAGTTTCACTCCTTGAAATTATGATTAGCACATGATTTATGCTGAATTTGGCCCAACTTCCGGTTCTTCGAAATTTCTGAGTAAAGTTAATGCTTTTTTCAATGTTTGATCGGAGTTATCGTGTATCGGGCGTCTCAACGCTTGGTCAAAATTTTCAAAGCAAAATATCGGTAAACGTATTCTGTTTCAAACAAAAAAAAAATCATATTTTATGGGTCTATTATGGACCACATGTCATAATCGGATGCATCGTGACGAAACGGTCCCAAAACACTAGCTGTAGACTCTGGTGGTGCAATAGATCGCAAGATATTTAAAAAAAAACGGAAAAACATAAATTTATGCATTCCGCCGAAACATGTTTTTTTATTGAGTTGATCAAGGACTCATATGAAAGATCGGGACCAAAGAGGGAAATTTGGTACCCCCCTATTGTTACACCCCCGTCAAAAATGCCGTATCTCTCATAGTTTTCGAGTTATGAGCGTTTTAAGGTTTTTTTATGATTCGCTGCATCATAACATCGTTTTTAGCTGATAACTCGGAATCTATAGTGCCTACGATAGAAAAAAAGTATATCAGTGGATATCTGAGATCAAGAGCTTTCAGTTTCACTCCTTGGAATTATGATTAGCACATGATTTATGCTGAATTTGGCCCAACTTCCGGTTTAATGAAATTTTTAAAGTTGAATAACTATCTTTCTGTTAGCCGTACATAAGAAACAAGCATATCAGTAGATTCCTGAGATCAAGAGCTTTCAGTTTCACTCCTTGAAATTAGGATTAGCACATGATTTATGCTGAATTTGGCCCAACTGCCGGTTTAATGAAATTTTCAAAGTTGAATAACTATCTTTCTGTTAGCCGTACATGAAAAACAAGCATATGAGTGGATTCCTAAGATCAAGAGCTTTCAGTTTCACTCCTTGAAATTATGATTAGCACATGATTTATGCTGAATTTGGCCCAACTTCCGGTTCTTCGAAATTTCTGAGTAAAGTTAATGCTTTTTTCAATGTTTGATCGGAGTTATCGTGTATCGGGCGTCTCAACGCTTGGTCAAAATTTTCAAAGCAAAATATCGGTAAACGTATTCTGTTTCAAACAAAAAAAAAATCATATTTTATGGGTTTATTATGGACCACATGTCATAATCGGATGCATCGTGACAAAACGGTCCCAAAACACTAGCTGTAGACTCTGGTGGTGCAATAGATCGCAAGATATTTAAAAAAAAACGGAAAAACATAAATTTATGCATTCCGCCGAAACATGTTTTTTTATTGAGTTGATCAAGGACTCATATGAAAGATCGGAACCGAAGAGGGAAATTTGGTACCCCCCTATTGTTACACCCCCGTCAAAAATGCCGTATCTATCATAGTTTTCGAGTTATGAGCGTTTTAAGGTTTTTTTATGATTCGCTGCATCATAACATCGTTTTTAGCTGATAACTCGGAATCTATAGTGCCTACGATAGAAAAAAAGTATATCAGTGGATTCCTGAGATCAAGAGCTTTCAGTTTCACTCCTTGGAATTATGATTAGCACATGATTTATGCTGAATTTGGCCCAACTTCCGGTTTAATGAAATTTTCAAAGTTGAATAACTATCTTTCTGTTAGCCGTACATAAGAAACAAGCATATCAGTAGATTCCTGAGATCAAGAGCTTTCAGTTTCACTCCTTGAAATTATGATTAGCACATGATTTATGCTGAATTTGGCCCAACTTCCGGTTTAATGAAATTTTTAAAGTTGAATAACTATCTTTCTGTTAGCCGTACATAAGAAACAAGCATATCAGTAGATTCCTGAGATTAAGAGCTTTCAGTTTCACTCCTTGAAATTATGATTAGCACATGATTTATGCTGAATTTGGCCCAACTTCCGGTTCTTCGAAATTTCTGAGTAAAGTTAATGCTTTTTTCAATGTTTGATCGGAGTTATCGTGTATCGGGCGTCTCAACGCTTGGTCAAAATTTTCAAAGCAAAATATCGGTAAACGTATTCGGTTTCAAACAAAAAAAAAATCATATTTTATGGGTTTATTATGGACCACATGTCATAATCGGATGCATCGTGACAAAACGGTCCCGAAACACTAGCTGTAGACTCTGGTGGTGCAATAGATCGCAAGATATTTAAAAAAAAACGGAAAAACATAAATTTATGCATTCCGCCGAAACATGTTTTTTTATTGAGTTGATCAAGGACTCATATGAAAGATCGGAACCGAAGAGGGAAATTTGGTACCCCCCTATTGTTACACCCCCGTCAAAAATGTCGTATCTCTCATAGTTTTCGAGTTATGAGCGTTTTAAGGTTTTTTTATGATTCGCTGCATCATAACATCGTTTTTAGCTGATAACTCGGAATCTATAGTGCCTACGATAGAAAAAAAGTATATCAGTGGATTCCTGAGATCAAGAGCTTTCAGTTTCACTCCTTGGAATTATGATTAGCACATGATTTATGCTGAATTTGGCCCAACTTCCGGTTTAATGAAATTTTCAAAGTTGAATAACTATCTTTTTGTTAGCCGTACATAAGAAACAAGCATATCAGTAGATTCCTGAGATCAAGAGCTTTCAGTTTTACTCCTTGAAATTATGATTAGCACATGATTTATGCTGAATTTGGCCCAACTTCCGGTTTAATGAAATTTTTAAAGTTGAATAACTATCTTTCTGTTAGCCGTACATAAGAAACAAGCATATCAGTAGATTCCTGAGATCAAGAGCTTTCAGTTTCACTCCTTGGAATTATGATTAGCACATGATTTATGCTGAATTTGGCCCAACTTCCGGTTCTTCGAAATTTCTGAGTAAAGTTAATGCTTTTTTCCATGTTTGATCGGAGTTATCGTGTATCGGGCGTCTCAACGCTTGGTCAAAATTTTCAAAGCAAAATATCGGTAAACGTATTCTGTTTCAAACAAAAAAAAAATCATATTTTATGGGTTAATTATGGACCACATGTCATAATCGGATGCATCGTGACAAAACGGTCCCGAAACACTAGCTGTAGACTCTGGTGGTGCAATAGATCGCAAGATATTTAAAAAAAAACGGAAAAACATAAATTTATGCATTCCGCCGAAACATGTTTTTTTATTGAGTTGATCAAGGACTCATATGAAAGATCGGAACCGAAGAGGGAAATTTGGTACCCCCCTATTGTTACACCCCCGTCAAAAATGCCGTATCTCTCATAGTTTTCGAGTTATGAGCGTTTTACGGTTTTTTTATGATTCGCTGCATCATAACATCGTTTTTAGCTGATAACTCGGAATCTATAGTGCCTACGATAGAAAAAAAGTATATCAGTGGATTCCTGAGATCAAGAGCTTTCAGTTTCACTCCTTGGAATTATGATTAGCACATGATTTATGCTGAATTTGGCCCAACTTCCGGTTTAATGAAATTTTCAAAGTTGAATAACTATCTTTCTGTTAGCCGTAGATAAGAACCAAGCATATCAGTAGATTCCTGAGATCAAGAGCTTTCAGTTTTACTCCTTGAAATTATGATTAGCACATGATTTATGCTGAATTTGGCCCAACTTCCGGTTTAATGAAATTTTTAAAGTTGAATAACTATCTTTCTGTTAGCCGTACATAAAAAACAAGCATATCAATGGATTCCTAAGATCAAGAGCTTTCAGTTTCACTCCTTGGAATTATGATTAGCACATGATTTATGCTGAATTTGGCCCAACTTCCGGTTTAATGAAATTTTTAAAGTTGAATAACTATCTTTCTGTTAGCCGTACATGAAAAACAAGCATATGAGTGGATTCCTGAGATCAAGAGCTTTCAGTTTTACTCCTTGAAATTATGATTAGCACATGATTTATGCTGAATTTGGCCCAACTTCCGGTTTAATGAAATTTTTAAAGTTGAATAACTATCTTTCTGTTAGCCGTACATGAAAAACAAGCATATGAGTGGATTCCTAAGATCAAGAGCTTTCAGTTTTACTCCTTGGAATTATGATTAGCACATGATTTATGCTGAATTTGGGCCAACTTCCGGTTTAATGAAATTTTTAAAGTTGAATAACTATCTTTCTGTTAGCCGTACATAAGAAACAAGCATATCAGTAGATTCCTGAGATTAAGAGCTTTCAGTTTCACTCCTTGAAATTATGATTAGCACATGATTTATGCTGAATTTGGCCCAACTTCCGGTTCTTCGAAATTTCTGAGTAAAGTTAATGCTTTTTTCAATGTTTGATCGGAGTTATCGTGTATCGGGCGTCTCAACGCTTGGTCAAAATTTTCAAAGCAAAATATCGGTAAACGTATTCGGTTTCAAACAAAAAAAAAATCATATTTTATGGGTTTATTATGGACCACATGTCATAATCGGATGCATCGTGACAAAACGGTCCCGAAACACTAGCTGTAGACTCTGGTGGTGCAATAGATCGCAAGATATTTAAAAAAAAACGGAAAAACATAAATTTATGCATTCCGCCGAAACATGTTTTTTTATTGAGTTGATCAAGGACTCATATGAAAGATCGGAACCGAAGAGGGAAATTTGGTACCCCCCTATTGTTACACCCCCGTCAAAAATGTCGTATCTCTCATAGTTTTCGAGTTATGAGCGTTTTAAGGTTTTTTTATGATTCGCTGCATCATAACATCGTTTTTAGCTGATAACTCGGAATCTATAGTGCCTACGATAGAAAAAAAGTATATCAGTGGATTCCTGAGATCAAGAGCTTTCAGTTTCACTCCTTGGAATTATGATTAGCACATGATTTATGCTGAATTTGGCCCAACTTCCGGTTTAATGAAATTTTCAAAGTTGAATAACTATCTTTTTGTTAGCCGTACATAAGAAACAAGCATATCAGTAGATTCCTGAGATCAAGAGCTTTCAGTTTTACTCCTTGAAATTATGATTAGCACATGATTTATGCTGAATTTGGCCCAACTTCCGGTTTAATGAAATTTTTAAAGTTGAATAACTATCTTTCTGTTAGCCGTACATAAGAAACAAGCATATCAGTAGATTCCTGAGATCAAGAGCTTTCAGTTTCACTCCTTGGAATTATGATTAGCACATGATTTATGCTGAATTTGGCCCAACTTCCGGTTCTTCGAAATTTCTGAGTAAAGTTAATGCTTTTTTCCATGTTTGATCGGAGTTATCGTGTATCGGGCGTCTCAACGCTTGGTCAAAATTTTCAAAGCAAAATATCGGTAAACGTATTCTGTTTCAAACAAAAAAAAAATCATATTTTATGGGTTAATTATGGACCACATGTCATAATCGGATGCATCGTGACAAAACGGTCCCGAAACACTAGCTGTAGACTCTGGTGGTGCAATAGATCGCAAGATATTTAAAAAAAAACGGAAAAACATAAATTTATGCATTCCGCCGAAACATGTTTTTTTATTGAGTTGATCAAGGACTCATATGAAAGATCGGAACCGAAGAGGGAAATTTGGTACCCCCCTATTGTTACACCCCCGTCAAAAATGCCGTATCTCTCATAGTTTTCGAGTTATGAGCGTTTTACGGTTTTTTTATGATTCGCTGCATCATAACATCGTTTTTAGCTGATAACTCGGAATCTATAGTGCCTACGATAGAAAAAAAGTATATCAGTGGATTCCTGAGATCAAGAGCTTTCAGTTTCACTCCTTGGAATTATGATTAGCACATGATTTATGCTGAATTTGGCCCAACTTCCGGTTTAATGAAATTTTCAAAGTTGAATAACTATCTTTCTGTTAGCCGTAGATAAGAACCAAGCATATCAGTAGATTCCTGAGATCAAGAGCTTTCAGTTTTACTCCTTGAAATTATGATTAGCACATGATTTATGCTGAATTTGGCCCAACTTCCGGTTTAATGAAATTTTTAAAGTTGAATAACTATCTTTCTGTTAGCCGTACATAAAAAACAAGCATATCAATGGATTCCTAAGATCAAGAGCTTTCAGTTTCACTCCTTGGAATTATGATTAGCACATGATTTATGCTGAATTTGGCCCAACTTCCGGTTTAATGAAATTTTTAAAGTTGAATAACTATCTTTCTGTTAGCCGTACATGAAAAACAAGCATATGAGTGGATTCCTGAGATCAAGAGCTTTCAGTTTTACTCCTTGAAATTATGATTAGCACATGATTTATGCTGAATTTGGCCCAACTTCCGGTTTAATGAAATTTTTAAAGTTGAATAACTATCTTTCTGTTAGCCGTACATGAAAAACAAGCATATGAGTGGATTCCTAAGATCAAGAGCTTTCAGTTTTACTCCTTGGAATTATGATTAGCACATGATTTATGCTGAATTTGGGCCAACTTCCGGTTTAATGAAATTTTTAAAGTTGAATAACTATCTTTCTGTTAGCCGTACATGAAAAACAAGCATATGAGTGGATTCCTAAGATCAAGAGCTTTCAGTTTTACTCCTTGAAATTATGATTAGCACATGATTTATGCTGAATTTGGCCCAACTTCCGGTTTAATGAAATTTTCAAAGTTGAATAACTATCTTTCTGTTAGCCGTACATAAGAAACAAGCATATCAGTAGATTCCTGAGATCAAGAGCTTTCAGTTTTACTCCTTGAAATTATGATTAGCACATGATTTATGCTGAATTTGGCCCAACTTCCGGTTTAATGAAATTTTTAAAGTTGAATAACTATCTTTCTGTTAGCCGTACATAAGAAACAAGCATATCAATGGATTCCTGAGATCAAGAGCTTTCAGTTTTACTCCTTGAAATTATGATTAGCACATGATTTATGCTGAATTTGGCCCAACTTCCGGTTTAATGAAATTTTCAAAGTTGAATAACTATCTTTCTGTTAGCCGTACATAAGAAACAAGCATATCAGTAGATTCCTGAGATCAAGAGCTTTCAGTTTTACTCCTTGAAATTATGATTAGCACATGATTTATGCTGAATTTGGCCCAACTTCCGGTTTAATAAAATTTTTAAAGTTGAATAACTATCTTTCTGTTAGCCGTACATAAAAAACAAGCATATCAATGGATTCCTAAGATCAAGAGCTTTCAGTTTCACTCCTTGGAATTATGATTAGCACATGATTTATGCTGAATTTGGCCCAACTTCCGGTTTAATGAAATTTTTAAAGTTGAATAACTATCTTTCTGTTAGCCGTACATAAAAAACAAGCATATCAGTAGGTTCCTGAGATCAAGAGCTTTCAGTTTTACTCCTTGAAATTATGATTAGCACATGATTTATGCTGAATTTGGCCCAACTTCCGGTTTAATGAAATTTTTAAAGTTGAATAACTATCTTTCTGTTAGCCGTACATAAGAAACAAGCATATCAGTAGATTCCTGAGATCAAGAGCTTTCAGTTTTACTCCTTGAAATTATGATTAGCACATGATTTATGCTGAATTTGGCCCAACTTCCGGTTCTTCGAAATTTCTGAGTAAAGTTAATGCTTTTTTCAATGTTTGATCGGAGTTATCGTGTATCGGGCGTCTCAACGCTTGGTCAAAATTTTCAAAGCAAAATATCGGTAAACGTATTCTGTTTCAAACAAAAAAAAAATCATATTTTATGGGTTTATTATGGACCACATGTCATAATCAGATGCATCGTGACAAAACGGTCCCAAAACACTAGCTGTAGACTCTGGTGGTGCAATAGATCGCAAGATATTTAAAAAAAAACGGAAAAACATAAATTTATGCATTCCGCCGAAACATGTTTTTTTATTGAGTTGATCAAGGACTCATATGAAAGATCGGAACCGAAGAGGGAAATTTGGTACCCCCCTATTGCTACACCCCCGTCAAAAATGCCGTATCTCTCATAGTTTTCGAGTTATGAGCGTTTTAAGGTTTTTTTATGATTCGCTGCATCATAACATCGTTTTTAGCTGATAACTCGGAATCTATAGTGCCTACGATAGAAAAAAAGTATATCAGTGGATTCCTGAGATCAAGAGCTTTCAGTTTCACTCCTTGGAATTATGATTAGCACATGATTTATGCTGAATTTGGCCCAACTTCCGGTTTAATGAAATTTTCAAAGTTGAATAACTATCTTTCTGTTAGCCGTACATAAAAAACGAGCATATCAATGGATTCCTGAGATCTAAAGCTTTCAGTTTCACTCCTTGGAATTATGATTAGCACATGATTTATGCTGAATTTGGCCCAACTTCCGGTTTAATGAAATTTTTAAAGTTGAATAACTATCTTTCTGTTAGCCGTACATAAAAAACGAGCATATCAATGGATTCCTAAGATCAAGAGCTTTCAGATTCACTCCTTGAAATTATGATTAGCACATGATTTATGCTGAATTTGGCCCAACTTCCGGTTTAATGAAATTTTCAAAGTTGAATAACTATCTTTCTGTTAGCCGTACATAAGAAACAAGCATATCAGTAGATTCCTGAGATCAAGAGCTTTCAGTTTTACTCCTTGAAATTATGATTAGCACATGATTTATGCTGAATTTGGCCCAACTTCCGGTTCTTCGAAATTTCTGAGTAAAGTTAATGCTTTTTTCAATGTTTGATCGGAGTTATCGTGTATCGGGCGTCTCAACGCTTGGTCAAAATTTTCAAAGCAAAATATCGGTAAACGTATTCTGTTTCAAACAAAAAAAAAATCATATTTTATGGGTTTATTATGGACCACATGTCATAATCAGATGCATCGTGACAAAACGGTCCCAAAACACTAGCTGTAGACTCTGGTGGTGCAATAGATCGCAAGATATTTAAAAAAAAACGGAAAAACATAAATTTATGCATTCCGCCGAAACATGTTTTTTTATTGAGTTGATCAAGGACTCATATGAAAGATCGGAACCGAAGAGGGAAATTTGGTACCCCCCTATTGCTACACCCCCGTCAAAAATGCCGTATCTCTCATAGTTTTCGAGTTATGAGCGTTTTAAGGTTTTTTTATGATTCGCTGCATCATAACATCGTTTTTAGCTGATAACTCGGAATCTATAGTGCCTACGATAGAAAAAAAGTATATCAGTGGATTCCTGAGATCAAGAGCTTTCAGTTTCACTCCTTGGAATTATGATTAGCACATGATTTATGCTGAATTTGGCCCAACTTCCGGTTTAATGAAATTTTCAAAGTTGAATAACTATCTTTCTGTTAGCCGTACATAAAAAACGAGCATATCAATGGATTCCTGAGATCTAAAGCTTTCAGTTTCACTCCTTGGAATTATGATTAGCACATGATTTATGCTGAATTTGGCCCAACTTCCGGTTTAATGAAATTTTTAAAGTTGAATAACTATCTTTCTGTTAGCCGTACATAAAAAACGAGCATATCAATGGATTCCTGAGATCAAGAGCTTTCAGATTCACTCCTTGAAATTATGATTAGCACATGATTTATGCTGAATTTGGCCCAACTTCCGGTTTAATGAAATTTTCAAAGTTGAATAACTATCTTTCTGTTAGCCGTACATAAGAAACAAGCATATCAGTAGATTCCTGAGATCAAGAGCTTTTAGTTTCACTCCTTGAAATTATGATTAGCACATGATTTATGCTGAATTTGGCCCAACTTCCGGTTTAATGAAATTTTCAAAGTTGAATAACTATCTTTTTGTTAGCCGTACATAAGAAACAAGCATATCAGTAGATTCCTGAGATCAAGAGCTTTCAGTTTTACTCCTTGAAATTATGATTAGCACATGATTTATGCTGAATTTGGCCCAACTTCCGGTTTAATGAAATTTTCAAAGTTGAATAACTATCTTTCTGTTAGCCGTACATAAGAAACAAGCATATCAGTAGATTCCTGAGATCAAGAGCTTTCAGTTTCACTCCTTGAAATTATGATTAGCACATGATTTATGCTGAATTTGGCCCAACTTCCGGTTTAATGAAATTTTTAAAGTTGAATAACTATCTTTCTGTTAGCCGTACATAAGAAACAAGCATATCAGTAGATTCCTGAGATTAAGAGCTTTCAGTTTCACTCCTTGAAATTATGATTAGCACATGATTTATGCTGAATTTGGCCCAACTTCCGGTTCTTCGAAATTTCTGAGTAAAGTTAATGCTTTTTTCAATGTTTGATCGGAGTTATCGTGTATCGGGCGTCTCAACGCTTGGTCAAAATTTTCAAAGCAAAATATCGGTAAACGTATTCGGTTTCAAACAAAAAAAAAATCATATTTTATGGGTTTATTATGGACCACATGTCATAATCGGATGCATCGTGACAAAACGGTCCCGAAACACTAGCTGTAGACTCTGGTGGTGCAATAGATCGCAAGATATTTAAAAAAAAACGGAAAAACATAAATTTATGCATTCCGCCGAAACATGTTTTTTTATTGAGTTGATCAAGGACTCATATGAAAGATCGGAACCGAAGAGGGAAATTTGGTACCCCCCTATTGTTACACCCCCGTCAAAAATGCCGTATCTCTCATAGTTTTCGAGTTATGAGCGTTTTAAGGTTTTTTTATGATTCGCTGCATCATAACATCGTTTTTAGCTGATAACTCGGAATCTATAGTGCCTACGATAGAAAAAAAGTATATCAGTGGATTCCTGAGATCAAGAGCTTTCAGTTTCACTCCTTGGAATTATGATTAGCACATGATTTATGCTGAATTTGGCCCAACTTCCGGTTTAATGAAATTTTCAAAGTTGAATAACTATCTTTTTGTTAGCCGTACATAAGAAACAAGCATATCAGTAGATTCCTGAGATCAAGAGCTTTCAGTTTTACTCCTTGAAATTATGATTAGCACATGATTTATGCTGAATTTGGCCCAACTTCCGGTTTAATGAAATTTTTAAAGTTGAATAACTATCTTTCTGTTAGCCGTACATAAGAAACAAGCATATCAGTAGATTCCTGAGATCAAGAGCTTTCAGTTTCACTCCTTGGAATTATGATTAGCACATGATTTATGCTGAATTTGGCCCAACTTCCGGTTCTTCGAAATTTCTGAGTAAAGTTAATGCTTTTTTCAATGTTTGATCGGAGTTATCGTGTATCGGGCGTCTCAACGCTTGGTCAAAATTTTCAAAGCAAAATATCGGTAAACGTATTCTGTTTCAAACAAAAAAAAAATCATATTTTATGGGTTTATTATGGACCACATGTCATAATCGGATGCATCGTGACAAAACGGTCCCGAAACACTAGCTGTAGACTCTGGTGGTGCAATAGATCGCAAGATATTTAAAAAAAAACGGAAAAACATAAATTTATGCATTCCGCCGAAACATGTTTTTTTATTGAGTTGATCAAGGACTCATATGAAAGATCGGAACCGAAGAGGGAAATTTGGTACCCCCCTATTGTTACACCCCCGTCAAAAATGCCGTATCTCTCATAGTTTTCGAGTTATGAGCGTTTTACGGTTTTTTTATGATTCGCTGCATCATAACATCGTTTTTAGCTGATAACTCGGAATCTATAGTGCCTACGATAGAAAAAAAGTATATCAGTGGATTCCTGAGATCAAGAGCTTTCAGTTTCACTCCTTGGAATTATGATTAGCACATGATTTATGCTGAATTTGGCCCAACTTCCGGTTTAATGAAATTTTCAAAGTTGAATAACTATCTTTCTGTTAGCCGTAGATAAGAACCAAGCATATCAGTAGATTCCTGAGATCAAGAGCTTTCAGTTTTACTCCTTGAAATTATGATTAGCACATGATTTATGCTGAATTTGGCCCAACTTCCGGTTTAATGAAATTTTTAAAGTTGAATAACTATCTTTCTGTTAGCCGTACATAAAAAACAAGCATATCAATGGATTCCTAAGATCAAGAGCTTTCAGTTTCACTCCTTGGAATTATGATTAGCACATGATTTATGCTGAATTTGGCCCAACTTCCGGTTTAATGAAATTTTTAAAGTTGAATAACTATCTTTCTGTTAGCCGTACATGAAAAACAAGCATATGAGTGGATTCCTGAGATCAAGAGCTTTCAGTTTTACTCCTTGAAATTATGATTAGCACATGATTTATGCTGAATTTGGCCCAACTTCCGGTTTAATGAAATTTTTAAAGTTGAATAACTATCTTTCTGTTAGCCGTACATGAAAAACAAGCATATGAGTGGATTCCTGAGATCAAGAGCTTTCAGTTTTACTCCTTGAAATTATGATTAGCACATGATTTATGCTGAATTTGGCCCAACTTCCGGTTTAATGAAATTTTTAAAGTTGAATAACTATCTTTCTGTTAGCCGTACATGAAAAACAAGCATATGAGTGGATTCCTAAGATCAAGAGCTTTCAGTTTTACTCCTTGAAATTATGATTAGCACATGATTTATGCTGAATTTGGCCCAACTTCCGGTTTAATGAAATTTTCAAAGTTGAATAACTATCTTTCTGTTAGCCGTACATAAGAAACAAGCATATCAGTAGATTCCTGAGATCAAGAGCTTTCAGTTTTACTCCTTGAAATTATGATTAGCACATGATTTATGCTGAATTTGGCCCAACTTCCGGTTTAATGAAATTTTTAAAGTTGAATAACTATCTTTCTGTTAGCCGTACATAAAAAACGAGCATATCAATGGATTCCTAAGATCAAGAGCTTTCAGATTCACTCCTTGAAATTATGATTAGCACATGATTTATGCTGAATTTGGCCCAACTTCCGGTTTAATGAAATTTTCAAAGTTGAATAACTATCTTTCTGTTAGCCGTACATAAGAAACAAGCATATCAGTAGATTCCTGAGATCAAGAGCTTTCAGTTTTACTCCTTGAAATTATGATTAGCACATGATTTATGCTGAATTTGGCCCAACTTCCGGTTTAATGAAATTTTTAAAGTTGAATAACTATCTTTCTGTTAGCCGTACATAAAAAACGAGCATATCAATGGATTCCTAAGATCAAGAGCTTTCAGATTCACTCCTTGAAATTATGATTAGCACATGATTTATGCTGAATTTGGCCCAACTTCCGGTTTAATGAAATTTTCAAAGTTGAATAACTATCTTTCTGTTAGCCGTACATAAGAAACAAGCATATCAGTAGATTCCTGAGATCAAGAGCTTTCAGTTTTACTCCTTGAAATTATGATTAGCACATGATTTATGCTGAATTTGGCCCAACTTCCGGTTCTTCGAAATTTCTGAGTAAAGTTAATGCTTTTTTCAATGTTTGATCGGAGTTATCGTGTATCGGGCGTCTCAACGCTTGGTCAAAATTTTCAAAGCAAAATATCGGTAAACGTATTCTGTTTCAAACAAAAAAAAAATCATATTTTATGGGTTTATTATGGACCACATGTCATAATCAGATGCATCGTGACAAAACGGTCCCAAAACACTAGCTGTAGACTCTGGTGGTGCAATAGATCGCAAGATATTTAAAAAAAAACGGAAAAACATAAATTTATGCATTCCGCCGAAACATGTTTTTTTATTGAGTTGATCAAGGACTCATATGAAAGATCGGAACCGAAGAGGGAAATTTGGTACCCCCCTATTGCTACACCCCCGTCAAAAATGCCGTATCTCTCATAGTTTTCGAGTTATGAGCGTTTTAAGGTTTTTTTATGATTCGCTGCATCATAACATCGTTTTTAGCTGATAACTCGGAATCTATAGTGCCTACGATAGAAAAAAAGTATATCAGTGGATTCCTGAGATCAAGAGCTTTCAGTTTCACTCCTTGGAATTATGATTAGCACATGATTTATGCTGAATTTGGCCCAACTTCCGGTTTAATGAAATTTTCAAAGTTGAATAACTATCTTTCTGTTAGCCGTACATAAAAAACGAGCATATCAATGGATTCCTGAGATCTAAAGCTTTCAGTTTCACTCCTTGGAATTATGATTAGCACATGATTTATGCTGAATTTGGCCCAACTTCCGGTTTAATGAAATTTTTAAAGTTGAATAACTATCTTTCTGTTAGCCGTACATAAAAAACGAGCATATCAATGGATTCCTAAGATCAAGAGCTTTCAGTTTCACTCCTTGAAATTATGATTAGCACATGATTTATGCTGAATTTGGCCCAACTTCCGGTTCTTCGAAATTTCTGAGTAAAGTTAATGCTTTTTTCAATGTTTGATCGGAGTTATCGTGTAACGGGCGTCTCAACGCTTGGTCAAAATTTTCAAAGCAAAATATCGGTAAACGTATTCTGTTTCAAACAAAAAAAAAATCATATTTTATGGGTTTATTATGGACCACATGTCATAATCAGATGCATCGTGACAAAACGGTCCCAAAACACTAGCTGTAGACTCTGGTGGTGCAATAGATCGCAAGATATTTAAAAAAAAACGGAAAAACATAAATTTATGCATTCCGCCGAAACATGTTTTTTTATTGAGTTGATCAAGGACTCATATGAAAGATCGGAACCGAAGAGGGAAATTTGGTACCCCCCTATTGCTACACCCCCGTCAAAAATGCCGTATCTCTCATAGTTTTCGAGTTATGAGCGTTTTAAGGTTTTTTTATGATTCGCTGCATCATAACATCGTTTTTAGCTGATAACTCGGAATCTATAGTGCCTACGATAGAAAAAAAGTATATCAGTGGATTCCTGAGATCAAGAGCTTTCAGTTTCACTCCTTGGAATTATGATTAGCACATGATTTATGCTGAATTTGGCCCAACTTCCGGTTTAATGAAATTTTCAAAGTTGAATAACTATCTTTCTGTTAGCCGTACATAAGAAACAAGCATATCAGTAGATTCCTGAGATCAAGAGCTTTTAGTTTCACTCCTTGAAATTATGATTAGCACATGATTTATGCTGAATTTGGCCCAACTTCCAGTTTAATGAAATTTTCAAAGTTGAAAAAATATCTTTCTGTTAGCCGTACATAAAAAACAAGCTTATTAGTGGATTCCTGAGATCAAGAGCTTTCAGTTTCACTCCTTGGAATTAGGATTAGCACATGATTTATGCTGAATTTGGCCCAACTTCCGGTTTAATGAAATTTTCAAAGTTGAATAACTATCTTTCTGTTAGCCGTACATAAAAAACGAGCATATCAATGGATTCCTAAGATCAAGAGCTTTCAGTTTCACTCCTTGGAATTATGATTAGCACATGATTTAGGCTGAATTTGGCCCAACTTCCGGTTTAATGAAATTTTTAAAGTTGAATAACTATCTTTCTGTTAGCCGTACATAAAAAACAAGCTTATTAGTGAATTCCTGAGATCAAGAGCTTTCAGTTCCACTCCTTGAAATTATGATTAGCACATGATTTATGCTGAATTTGGCCCAACTTCCGGTTCTTCGAAATTTCTGAGTAAAGTTAATGCTTTTTTCAATGTTTGATCGGAGTTATCGTGTATCGGGCGTCTCAACGCTTGGTCAAAATTTTCAAAGCAAAATATCGGTAAACGTATTCTGTTTCAAACAAAAAAAAAATCATATTTTATGGGTTTATTATGGACCACATGTCATAATCGGATGCATCGTGACAAAACGGTCCCAAAACACTAGCTGTAGACTCTGGTGGTGCAATAGATCGCAAGATATTTAAAAAAAAAACGGAAAAACATAAATTTATGCATTCCGCCGAAACATGTTTTTTTATTGAGTTGATCAAGGACTCATATGAAAGATATGAACCGAAGAGGGAAATTTGGTACCCCCCTAATGTTACACCCCCGTCAAAAATGCCGTATCTCTCATAGTTTTCGAGTTATGAGCGTTTTAAGGTTTTTTTATGATTCGCTGCATCATAACATCGTTTTTAGCTGATAACTCGGAATCTATAGTGCCTACGATAGAAAAAAAGTATATCAGTGGATTCCTGAGATCAAGAGCTTTCAGTTTCACTCCTTGGAATTATGATTAGCACATGATTTATGCTGAATTTGGCCCAACTTCCGGTTTAATGAAATTTTCAAAGTTGAATAACTATCTTTCTGTTAGCCGTACATAAGAAACAAGCATATCAGTAGATTCCTGAGATCAAGAGCTTTCAGTTTTACTCCTTGAAATTATGATTAGCACATGATTTATGCTGAATTTGGCCCAACTTCCGGTTTAATGAAATTTTTAAAGTTGAATAACTATCTTTCTGTTAGCCGTACATAAGAAACAAGCATATCAGTAGATTCCTGAGATCAAGAGCTTTCAGTTTCACTCCTTGAAATTAGGATTAGCACATGATTTATGCTGAATTTGGCCCAACTTCCAGTTTAATGAAATTTTCAAAGTTGAATAACTATCTTTCTGTTAGCCGTACATAAGAAACAAGCATATCAGTAGATTCCTGAGATCAAGAGCTTTCAGTTTCACTCCTTGAAATTAGGATTAGCACATGATTTATGCTGAATTTGGCCCAACTTCCGGTTTAATGAAATTTTCAAAGTTGAAAAAATATCTTTCTGTTAGCCGTACATAAAAAACAAGCATATTAGTGGATTCCTGAGATTAAGAGCTTTCAGTTCCACTCCTTGAAATTATGATTAGCACATGATTTAGGCTGAATTTGGCCCAACTTCCGGTTTAATGAAATTTTCAAAGTTGAATAACTATCTTTCTGTTAGCCGTACATAAAAAACGTGCATATCAATGGATTCCTAAGATCAAGAGCTTTCAGATTCACTCCTTGGAATTATGATTAGCACATGATTTATGCTGAATTTGGCCCAACTTCCGGTTTAATGAAATTTTTAAAGTTGAATAACTATCTTTCTGTTAGCCGTACATAAGAAACAAGCATATCAGTAGATTCCTGAGATCAAGAGCTTTCAGTTTTACTCCTTGAAATTATGATTAGCACATGATTTATGCTGAATTTGGCCCAACTTCCGGTTTAATGAAATTTTAAAAGTTGAATAACTATCTTTCTGTTAGCCGTACATAAAAAACAAGCATATCAATGGATTCCTAAGATCAAGAGCTTTCAGTTTCACTCCTTGGAATTATGATTAGCACATGATTTATGCTGAATTTGGCCCAACTTCCGGTTTAATGAAATTTTTAAAGTTGAATAACTATCTTTCTGTTAGCCGTACATAAGAAACAAGCATATCAGTAGATTCCTGAGATCAAGAGCTTTCAGTTTCACTCCTTGGAATTATGATTAGCACATGATTTATGCTGAATTTGGCCCAACTTCCGGTTTAATGAAATTTTTAAAGTTGAATAACTATCTTTCTGTTAGCCGTACATAAGAAACAAGCATATCAGTAGATTCCTGAGATCAAGAGCTTTCAGTTTTACTCCTTGAAATTATGATTAGCACATGATTTATGCTGAATTTGGCCCAACTTCCGGTTCTTCGAAATTTCTGAGTAAAGTTAATGCTTTTTTCAATGTTTGATCGGAGTTATCGTGTATCGGGCGTCTCAACGCTTGGTCAAAATTTTCAAAGCAAAATATCGGCAAACGTATTCTGTTTCAAACAAAAAAAAAATCATATTTTATGGGTTTATTATGCACCACATGTCATAATCAGATGCATCGTGACAAAACGGTCCCAAAACACTAGCTGTAGACTCTGGTGGTGCAATAGATCGCAAGATATTTAAAAAAAAACGGAAAAACATAAATTTATGCATTCCGCCGAAACATGTTTTTTTATTGAGTTGATCAAGGACTCATATGAAAGATCGGAACCGAAGAGGGAAATTTGGTACCCCCCTATTGCTACACCCCCGTCAAAAATGCCGTATCTCTCATAGTTTTCGAGTTATGAGCGTTTTAAGGTTTTTTTATGATTCGCTGCATCATAACATCGTTTTTAGCTGATAACTCGGAATCTATAGTGCCTACGATAGAAAAAAAGTATATCAGTGGATTCCTGAGATCAAGAGCTTTCAGTTTCACTCCTTGGAATTATGATTAGCACATGATTTATGCTGAATTTGGCCCAACTTCCGGTTTAATGAAATTTTCAAAGTTGAATAACTATCTTTCTGTTAGCCGTACATAAAAAACGAGCATATCAATGGATTCCTGAGATCTAAAGCTTTCAGTTTCACTCCTTGGAATTATGATTAGCACATGATTTATGCTGAATTTGGCCCAACTTCCGGTTTAATGAAATTTTTAAAGTTGAATAACTATCTTTCTGTTAGCCGTACATAAAAAACGAGCATATCAATGGATTCCTAAGATCAAGAGCTTTCAGTTTCACTCCTTGAAATTATGATTAGCACATGATTTATGCTGAATTTGGCCCAACTTCCGGTTCTTCGAAATTTCTGAGTAAAGTTAATGCTTTTTTCAATGTTTGATCGGAGTTATCGTGTAACGGGCGTCTCAACGCTTGGTCAAAATTTTCAAAGCAAAATATCGGTAAACGTATTCTGTTTCAAACAAAAAAAAAATCATATTTTATGGGTTTATTATGGACCACATGTCATAATCAGATGCATCGTGACAAAACGGTCCCAAAACACTAGCTGTAGACTCTGGTGGTGCAATAGATCGCAAGATATTTAAAAAAAAACGGAAAAACATAAATTTATGCATTCCGCCGAAACATGTTTTTTTATTGAGTTGATCAAGGACTCATATGAAAGATCGGAACCGAAGAGGGAAATTTGGTACCCCCCTATTGCTACACCCCCGTCAAAAATGCCGTATCTCTCATAGTTTTCGAGTTATGAGCGTTTTAAGGTTTTTTTATGATTCGCTGCATCATAACATCGTTTTTAGCTGATAACTCGGAATCTATAGTGCCTACGATAGAAAAAAAGTATATCAGTGGATTCCTGAGATCAAGAGCTTTCAGTTTCACTCCTTGGAATTATGATTAGCACATGATTTATGCTGAATTTGGCCCAACTTCCGGTTTAATGAAATTTTCAAAGTTGAATAACTATCTTTCTGTTAGCCGTACATAAGAAACAAGCATATCAGTAGATTCCTGAGATCAAGAGCTTTTAGTTTCACTCCTTGAAATTATGATTAGCACATGATTTATGCTGAATTTGGCCCAACTTCCAGTTTAATGAAATTTTCAAAGTTGAAAAAATATCTTTCTGTTAGCCGTACATAAAAAACAAGCTTATTAGTGGATTCCTGAGATCAAGAGCTTTCAGTTTCACTCCTTGGAATTAGGATTAGCACATGATTTATGCTGAATTTGGCCCAACTTCCGGTTTAATGAAATTTTCAAAGTTGAATAACTATCTTTCTGTTAGCCGTACATAAAAAACGAGCATATCAATGGATTCCTAAGATCAAGAGCTTTCAGTTTCACTCCTTGGAATTATGATTAGCACATGATTTAGGCTGAATTTGGCCCAACTTCCGGTTTAATGAAATTTTTAAAGTTGAATAACTATCTTTCTGTTAGCCGTACATAAAAAACAAGCTTATTAGTGAATTCCTGAGATCAAGAGCTTTCAGTTCCACTCCTTGAAATTATGATTAGCACATGATTTATGCTGAATTTGGCCCAACTTCCGGTTCTTCGAAATTTCTGAGTAAAGTTAATGCTTTTTTCAATGTTTGATCGGAGTTATCGTGTATCGGGCGTCTCAACGCTTGGTCAAAATTTTCAAAGCAAAATATCGGTAAACGTATTCTGTTTCAAACAAAAAAAAAATCATATTTTATGGGTTTATTATGGACCACATGTCATAATCGGATGCATCGTGACAAAACGGTCCCAAAACACTAGCTGTAGACTCTGGTGGTGCAATAGATCGCAAGATATTTAAAAAAAAAACGGAAAAACATAAATTTATGCATTCCGCCGAAACATGTTTTTTTATTGAGTTGATCAAGGACTCATATGAAAGATATGAACCGAAGAGGGAAATTTGGTACCCCCCTAATGTTACACCCCCGTCAAAAATGCCGTATCTCTCATAGTTTTCGAGTTATGAGCGTTTTAAGGTTTTTTTATGATTCGCTGCATCATAACATCGTTTTTAGCTGATAACTCGGAATCTATAGTGCCTACGATAGAAAAAAAGTATATCAGTGGATTCCTGAGATCAAGAGCTTTCAGTTTCACTCCTTGGAATTATGATTAGCACATGATTTATGCTGAATTTGGCCCAACTTCCGGTTTAATGAAATTTTCAAAGTTGAATAACTATCTTTCTGTTAGCCGTACATAAGAAACAAGCATATCAGTAGATTCCTGAGATCAAGAGCTTTCAGTTTTACTCCTTGAAATTATGATTAGCACATGATTTATGCTGAATTTGGCCCAACTTCCGGTTTAATGAAATTTTTAAAGTTGAATAACTATCTTTCTGTTAGCCGTACATAAGAAACAAGCATATCAGTAGATTCCTGAGATCAAGAGCTTTCAGTTTCACTCCTTGAAATTAGGATTAGCACATGATTTATGCTGAATTTGGCCCAACTTCCAGTTTAATGAAATTTTCAAAGTTGAATAACTATCTTTCTGTTAGCCGTACATAAGAAACAAGCATATCAGTAGATTCCTGAGATCAAGAGCTTTCAGTTTCACTCCTTGAAATTAGGATTAGCACATGATTTATGCTGAATTTGGCCCAACTTCCGGTTTAATGAAATTTTCAAAGTTGAAAAAATATCTTTCTGTTAGCCGTACATAAAAAACAAGCATATTAGTGGATTCCTGAGATTAAGAGCTTTCAGTTCCACTCCTTGAAATTATGATTAGCACATGATTTAGGCTGAATTTGGCCCAACTTCCGGTTTAATGAAATTTTCAAAGTTGAATAACTATCTTTCTGTTAGCCGTACATAAAAAACGTGCATATCAATGGATTCCTAAGATCAAGAGCTTTCAGATTCACTCCTTGGAATTATGATTAGCACATGATTTATGCTGAATTTGGCCCAACTTCCGGTTTAATGAAATTTTTAAAGTTGAATAACTATCTTTCTGTTAGCCGTACATAAGAAACAAGCATATCAGTAGATTCCTGAGATCAAGAGCTTTCAGTTTTACTCCTTGAAATTATGATTAGCACATGATTTATGCTGAATTTGGCCCAACTTCCGGTTTAATGAAATTTTAAAAGTTGAATAACTATCTTTCTGTTAGCCGTACATAAAAAACAAGCATATCAATGGATTCCTAAGATCAAGAGCTTTCAGTTTCACTCCTTGGAATTATGATTAGCACATGATTTATGCTGAATTTGGCCCAACTTCCGGTTTAATGAAATTTTTAAAGTTGAATAACTATCTTTCTGTTAGCCGTACATAAGAAACAAGCATATCAGTAGATTCCTGAGATCAAGAGCTTTCAGTTTCACTCCTTGGAATTATGATTAGCACATGATTTATGCTGAATTTGGCCCAACTTCCGGTTTAATGAAATTTTTAAAGTTGAATAACTATCTTTCTGTTAGCCGTACATAAGAAACAAGCATATCAGTAGATTCCTGAGATCAAGAGCTTTCAGTTTTACTCCTTGAAATTATGATTAGCACATGATTTATGCTGAATTTGGCCCAACTTCCGGTTCTTCGAAATTTCTGAGTAAAGTTAATGCTTTTTTCAATGTTTGATCGGAGTTATCGTGTATCGGGCGTCTCAACGCTTGGTCAAAATTTTCAAAGCAAAATATCGGCAAACGTATTCTGTTTCAAACAAAAAAAAAATCATATTTTATGGGTTTATTATGCACCACATGTCATAATCAGATGCATCGTGACAAAACGGTCCCAAAACACTAGCTGTAGACTCTGGTGGTGCAATAGATCGCAAGATATTTAAAAAAAAACGGAAAAACATAAATTTATGCATTCCGCCGAAACATGTTTTTTTATTGAGTTGATCAAGGACTCATATGAAAGATCGGAACCGAAGAGGGAAATTTGGTACCCCCCTATTGTTACACCCCCGTCAAAAATGCCGTATCTCTCATAGTTTTCGAGTTATGAGCGTTTTAAGGTTTTTTTATGATTCGCTGCATCATAACATCGTTTTTAGCTGATAACTCGGAATCTATAGTGCCTACGATAGAAAAAAAGTATATCAGTGGATTCCTGAGATCAAGAGCTTTCAGTTTCACTCCTTGGAATTATGATTAGCACATGATTTATGCTGAATTTGGCCCAACTTCCGGTTTAATGAAATTTTCAAAGTTGAATAACTATCTTTCTGTTAGCCGTACATAAGAAACAAGCATATCAGTAGATTCCTGAGATCAAGAGCTTTCAGTTTTACTCCTTGAAATTATGATTAGCACATGATTTATGCTGAATTTGGCCCAACTTCCGGTTTAATGAAATTTTTAAAGTTGAATAACTATCTTTCTGTTAGCCGTACATAAGAAACAAGCATATCAGTAGATTCCTGAGATCAAGAGCTTTCAGTTTCACTCCTTGAAATTAGGATTAGCACATGATTTATGCTGAATTTGGCCCAACTTCCGGTTTAATGAAATTTTCAAAGTTGAATAACTATCTTTCTGTTAGCCGTACATAAAAAACGAGCATATCAATGGATTCCTAAGATCAAGAGCTTTCAGATTCACTCCTTGAAATTATGATTAGCACATGATTTATGCTGAATTTGGCCCAACTTCCGGTTTAATGAAATTTTCAAAGTTGAATTACAATCTTTCTGTTAGCCGTACATGAAAAACAAGCATATGAGTGGATTCCTAAGATCAAGAGCTTTCAGTTTCACTCCTTGAAATTATGATTAGCACATGATTTATGCTGAATTTGGCCCAACTTCCGGTTCTTCGAAATTTCTGAGTAAAGTTAATGCTTTTTTCAATGTTTGATCGGAGTTATCGTGTATCGGGCGTCTCAACGCTTGGTCAAAATTTTCAAAGCAAAATATCGGTAAACGTATTCTGTTTCAAACAAAAAAAAAATCATATTTTATGGGTCTATTATGGACCACATGTCATAATCGGATGCATCGTGACGAAACGGTCCCAAAACACTAGCTGTAGACTCTGGTGGTGCAATAGATCGCAAGATATTTAAAAAAAAACGGAAAAACATAAATTTATGCATTCCGCCGAAACATGTTTTTTTATTGAGTTGATCAAGGACTCATATGAAAGATCGGAACCGAAGAGGGAAATTTGCTACCCCCCTATTGTTACACCCCCGTCAAAAATGCCGTATCTCTCATAGTTTTCGAGTTATGAGCGTTTTAAGGTTTTTTTATGATTCGCTGCATCATAACATCGTTTTTAGCTGATAACTTGGAATCTATAGTGCCTACGATAGAAAAAAAGTATATCAGTGGATTCCTGAGATCAAGAGCTTTCAGTTTCACTCCTTGGAATTATGATTAGCACATGATTTATGCTGAATTTGGCCCAACTTCCGGTTTAATGAAAT